>JANBXA010000253.1:12280000-13712500 GCA_030556225.1 Cricetiscus sungorus
ACCAGGGTTGGGTGCAATTATTAGGAAGCCTGTTGTGCTTTAGACATTCATGCATTTGTACAACTAAATTGAAAAATTAATGAGGTATTTAATCAATAATTTAGAAAACTTTTGTTAATGAATACAGAAAGCAAACAAGTATGTATACACATTAAATCATAAAAAGAAATTAAAGAGTAGTTAATACAAATACTTTACACAATCATATTTACATGAAATTTAAATGAATACATATGAATGGTTAAACACAGACTACAAAATAAATGAGAAAAATTATGTGTGTTAAAGAAAAAAAATCTATGAAAACAATGTGAATTTTCTTTCAAAAATTATAAATGTTTGAATGTTTAAACTTATGTAAAATAATTTCAATCTGTTCTGTTCATTACAACACATTTAGCAAGAAATATAAAATGGAATAGATAATCTTAAGTAAAATTAAAAAATGAAATATTGACAGATATTATGTACATTAATTTAACACTTTCTCATAACTTAAAATATTTTAAGTGTAAAGATTGCTCTATTTTTGGAATTCCATGAATTTCCTTAATTAAATTCAAAATTTAGAATAAAAAATTTACATATATTTGTATACGACCAAACATTTAAAATAGAAATCATAGTGTTTTACAATTTTTGAAAAAAAAAAAACTCACAAGAAGTTTTCATCATTCACATTTTTACACTGAATTGAAAATTTGTGTAATATTTCTTTGGGAAAATTACTATGTAAATGTTAGGATTGTATAAGAAAAAGTGACAAAAATTGTAAAATATAGACATATTTAACAATATCGGAAAGTTTCTTGAATGGTTATTAAATTTTAATCCCAGTGCGTAGCATCTGCCAGAAAAATATGCAATATTTTTTAAATTGTGTTGTATTTTAGTGCTGTGTGTGTGTGTGTGTGTGTGTGTGTGTGTGTGTGTGGTGTAAATTATTTACTTGCATTTAAATAAGTGCACCACATTCCTGGTGCTCAATACAAGGACATCAGGTCTCTTTCAACTGTAGTTGTAGAAGCTTGTAAGCCTTTAGGTGGGTGCTTAGGAAATAATGAATATTCTTAAACATTGAGCCATTTTCCAGTTCTTCATGACCTTATTAAATAAATGTTCCACTTTGCTTTCCCCAGCTAATTCTCTACAAGCCTTCATTTAAAGAATTTGCTTATATAAATATATGACTTTTACTTCATTTTGACTCTATGAAATAGTTTTCACAGTTAGTTTACAATTGCTTTGTACACAACTACATATATTCAGATAAATTCTATTAAAAATAATGCACACTTATAATCAAATTTATTATAAAATTTTAAGTCAGTACCTTCTATTATCCACTTTTTAATGTTTATGAAATATGGATCTCAGTAAAATATATTCTAAAGTATCATGAAGTTATAAAATTATTCATTAACATTTTCCTCTTAGTAAGTTATACAGACAATATCCTAACTTCTACTCTATTTTATTTATAACATGAATATAAAGACCAGGAATAGGAGAAAATTTTTTTTTGGTCTTATTACAATGCTGGATATATTCAATTTTGTGTTTTACTTAGCTGTGGTACAAAGAGTTTCAATTAGCATTCTTGCAGCAGTAGCATCTTCTCTCAATACATCATTGCAATCTTCTAAGCATGAGTGCACTTTAGTGAGGAAACAAATCATTGGTAATAAAGTGGTCCTTTGACAGCTAAAGACAGAAATGGACTACGCAGAATGGACTAACATGCACTTTGCTTATCAAGAGGTCCTGGGGGCCAGTTGTATCATGAAGTTGATCACATATGGCTGCAGTCACTTTCTCTCAAAGTTTTTGAACATGAAAATCTGAATTATGCAATGATATTATTTTTCATAATTTCTGAAATACCAATGTTTGGCTCAAACCATGACACAGTTACAGAAATTTAAATATTTATAAAATTGAAAAATCTTTCCCTCTTTCTCAGTAGAATAGAAAGCCAAAACTGAGTTAATAAGGTAATCTACCCTGGGTCATGGACTTTTTAAATGGTATAAATTCAGTTAATATCCAATTGTTCTGAGTTACTAATAATTTATTTTGGTTATTTATTGGAGAATAGGTTACTTTGGACTTCAATCAGACACTTGTAGAAATTTTCTGTACTTTGGCAGCTGAATTATGCCCTACAGAAATAGCAGCCTCAAACCTCTATTTCTGGTGATTGACATGGTAACTATTGCCCAGTAGAAGATAATCAAAATGACAGGAATTTCCATATTATAATGAATAGAATTGACCCATTAGTTATTATCTTGCAAACTGGAGTTTTACATATAAACCACATTAGTTGTATTTAGGTGTTTAATCCACCAGTATTTCTTTTAACAGTTGTTGTTATTTCCTTTGTATCATTGTCAAAGGATACAAAGACAATATAATACCATGCAGTATCCAGATTCTATCTGTGCTTTCCCTTTCTACATGGCTTTTTTGTTACTCTATTTCATCTACTTCTATTTTTTCATATTTTTAGACTGGGTTTCTCTGTGAAACTTTTATCTTTCCTTAACTCTGTATACCAGGTTTACTGTGAAATCACAGAGATCTGCTTGCCTCTGTCTCCCGAGTGCTGGAATTAAAGGCGTGTGCCACCACACCCAGCTACTCTCTTTCTTTTTATTATTCTTTTATAAACCACCTTATACGGTTCTTTTTCTCTCCCAAGCCTACACATATTTTAAAACACACTTTTTAAATCTGAATCTGTCTTTACTGTATATCTTTTTTTTTTTTTCTGGCCACGAGTCTTTATCTGGTAAACAACATCATTGCTAAAATGAAAGTCGCAGTTTTTTCAGCCATTGTCTATCCAACATCCTGCTGGATTGGAGATGTGGTCACTGCCATTGCCAGAACTTGTACACACAATTCAGTTGTTAGCAGAGCTCTTAAAAAGCCTTGTGATTTTTTTGATGATTATGCTAAGGCTGGAGACTCCTTTAAAGGAGCCGCACAAATCTCTACTTGTCTCTAGCAAAACAGAGTACAACCAAAAAAAAATAATAATAATAATAAAATAAAAATAAAAAAAAAATAAATGCTGCTACCAAGAAGTTTTACTTGTCTCTGTTGTTTTGTTTGTAAAATCCCTTTCTACACTTTTATCAAGTTTTAAGTGAAAGTTCTCAGGACCATGTTCGGTGCCATTTTGTTATGAGTAGTTTTTACCCTGCAGGCCTGGGCCCCAAATAACACACAGACACCGTATTAGATATAAAGCTGTAGGCCAAATACTAGTTTCTTATCGGCTAGCTCTGTCTTAAATATTAACCCATTTCTATTAATCTAAGTATTCCCACGTGGTATTATCTTACCAGAGAGATATCCCTGCATTTTTCTTTCTCAGTCCACCATCTTGAGTTCCCTCCCTACTACTTCCTCGAATCCTCCTTGTCTCCTTGTCCCACTATCTTGCTTTCCTATTGGCCAACAGTGCTTTATTCATTAACCAATATGAGAAACATATTTACAGAATGACATCTCCCATCGTTTAGGTTATTTTTTTTAATCAGTCAATAAATTCTTGTACTACATATTTACCATGAAGGCATCATTTATATCTCTAAACATACAGTAAGGAATTTAAATCTAATGAAGAGCAATATATGAAGATTTTTTTGAGGATTTTCAATATGCTTATTGCATTATTATTTTCTCACTTGTGTTTCCCTCCTCCAGTGTTTTTCATGCCTCTCCTACTTCCTTTAACAATTATCACCTCTTCATATATATGTGTGTGTGTTACGAGTCTACACATACATAAACACACACACACACACATATATGTGTGTGTATGTGTGTGAGTCCATTTAGTGTTGCTCATATGTATATCTGTTTTAGAGTGTGCACTTGGTTGTTGTGGGATACTAATTTAAGATGTGTTACATTTATCCAGTGGAACATTTCTTTAATGATGTTAAGATGTGTTGCATTCTCTTATACTGCATTTGTTTAACTCTATGAAGCTGTGTTACTATGTCTGTCTAAAATACGTGATTGTTCTAATAAAGAGCTGAATGGCCAATAGTTAGGCAGAAGAAAGGATAGACAATTATGGCAAGTTGAGAGAATAAATTGGAGGAGAAGTCTTGAAAGAAGAGAAGAATGAGCAGGAAAGGAGGAACAGAGTACACTGGGTGCCAGCCACCCAGCCACCCAGCCATGTAACTAGTTATCGAGTAAGAGTGAAGGCATGATACACAGAAATAGAAAAAGGTAAAGCCCATAATAAACATAGATAGGAAAGTTTAAGTTAAAAAAAGTTGGCTAGAAACAAGTTAAGCTATGAGCTGGCAATTAAAAGTAAGAATTAGATCTCAGTGTGTGATTTATTGGGAGCTGGGTGGCCAATCCCCAAAATGAACAAAAGAGCCAAAGAGTAACGGTAAAAATCCACCAACACTTGGAATTGGCTGACCTATCAGGAGACACAACAAACTTTGGACAATAAATATGTCTCTATGTCATCAAGATGATGTTCTCCCATATTGAGTCACATGTAAATTTACCACATCAAATGTATTAAATTTCATTTGGAGAGAAGAATACAGGTAGGAGGAGACAGGAACTGGGTCTCTTTTCAGTCTGAGGGTTTCATAGAGATAAGAACTCTAGTGGTTGGCTGCTCTGTTTCTCTGATCTTTCAGCTTTCACTCCCTATTATCTGACTCTGGGCTTTATTTATTAAGATGTGTTAGAGCCTGTATTACAAGTTTCGTCTTTGTAGGTTTAGTATACTTCTCTGGTTAGTTTTCTGTTTGTTTGTTTGTTTGTTTGTTTGTTTGAAAGGACAACAACACAAAAAGTTGGAAGAGAATTGGAAAATTAAAACTTAAATTGTGATAGAAATTAGACTTTAACTTGAGATCTAGAAATTAGCAGAGGATGAATAGTAATTTGTGCATCTGAAAACTGCTTATGAGTATCACTGATGGATTTATCAAGCAACAAAGGCCCTCATGGAAACTCTAAACAAAAGTTAAAGAGAGAATATAATGGTTGAGGCGATCATGTGATTAGGTCACTAGACATGAAGCATCAACAGGAAACTGAACTAGAATGTTCTTCCTTAGGTGGAAGATGCTATTCTTGCTTCTGGGGTGGAAAATCATTCACTGTCTTATCCTGCTGTGAATTCTGTGATATACAATAATGATTTGTTATGCCCACTGCTTCAACAGTAATATGTTACAGCAATAACCAACCAATTTCTGTTTGGTTTCAAGGCCCATTCTGCAGGAAGGAATACATGACTACTACTATAGATACATTTAAGAGTTGGTGGATGGGGAGGGAACAGAAGGGACAGATAGTAGGTACTAATGGGGAGCCCACTACATTTTTTTTGTCAAAAGAACATTTATTCTAGATTTTTTCTTCTGTTCATAACCATAGGTGAGTGCTGCTTTCAGCCTACCTCAGAGGAACTGCAGGAGTTAATGTATAAACTTCATCTCTTTCTGGTGAATTCTTTAGTGAGTATTAGCTAGATTCTGTGCGGTTACCCCTTTTCCCTCCCAATCTTTCCTTTTCTTTTGACCTGACTACTAAGCTGGTTTCACAGAGAAGTGGCAGTTACATTGTTTCCTGGTAACCTAAATATTGATGGTCATGCTCTAGATCTGAAAATATTTGTTTGCCAATTCACACCACATCTCTGTATACTATGGATGTTTTTCATCTTTGGCATAAAAGGACAAAGAAAATAGAGTACATAGAGAAGTGAAGACACAAATAGTGTATTTCAGGAATGTAAAAACAGGAGGGTCATTGAGAGATGACAAAAGATTAGAGAGAAATAAAATTAGCTAAGTAGTATATGACAGTAATATATATTTTATCTGTATGAGTCAGAGCTTATTGAATGACTAGTGTGCTTATTTATTTGGAGAGGAACATTAACATATCAATAGCCATCCTATTTATAGGTCTGAGGTATATTTCTTAGTTTCAGAAAATTTATTTATAATGTATGCATCCATTAGGTAATATTCTAAAGAGCCGGGTATTGAAACTGTTGATGAATGAAACTATCAAAATAAAAAACAATTATCACATAGTTTATACTAACCTAATACTACTGACAATTGCATGCTATGATTTATATATAAATGTATAACGTTCTCTAAAATACATGATCCTACCTGAAGTTGATAGAAAAAACAGAACAGATCCCGTTTTTTTTCAAGGTGTCTCCCTTGCTATGTGAAACTAAGAGAGCTGTTTACAGCCAATGTAGAGTTTTAGGGACTATTCTAGAGGAGAATTTAGGATTCACTGGTCTTCACTCTTCCTTGCCCTCCCACACATAAGGGAAAGCTTAATGTTTTGTCAAATGCCTTTAATCTTACTTATTTAAATTGTCCAATGACATAAAAATATTAAGTGTGGGAGTCAATGCCTACTGCAAAATCTTCTTTAACAAGTGAACTGTGGCAATCAAATTTTCAAATCCTATTAACATAAAATGTAAAGTTTGACTGTTTTAACCTCAGTAAAGTATTTAGACATTTTGTTTCCTTTATAATGGTGAAATAGTGACAAATGGTTTAATATAACAGTTCACTTAATTTTCCATGTGAAACACACATTTAACATTATTGATGAAAAGCAGCTCCATTATACTAATAGCCTTTCTCTGCCTTTCCAATGTCTTGGTTTCCTACAATGAACTCCTAAAAATACTTTCATTCTTCTGATTCTCTATACATTAAGGATCAATTCATTTACTCTTCCACAGATAAATATACACATAATGCATATTTAGGATATTTAGCTCAAGTGTGATACATAGTTAAGTTAGAAATACTTTACAACCCAATTTCAATTGGTCATCTTTCTATTTTACTTTCTAGAATATATAACATTTTACATAGCCATTATTTAATGAAAATGTTGTTTCGACACATGGGGCAAATTAATGGATGATCTTATTGAAATGCTTATTTCTCCTATGCATATGCTGAAATTATAATCTGCATAATGTCAAGCAACTTTACAGCTCTGGTCCTCAATGATATTTTTTATCCTAATATACTGAATTTATGCTTAGTCTCTTCATACACCAAACTCTTTTCTACATTTTCTATGTCCTTTCAAGAAGGTTATCACTTTGGTAAGAAAGCACTGACTATAATAAACTGAGGATGACCTGGACAGCTGCTTACTGAGAGGCTGTATGTTTTTCCTACTGAACATTTCAGTACAGAGCACAAGCAAGGTCATTTTAGAACCACCATAAAGAGGCACCAAACAATTTCCCTGTGTAAGACTCAAATGTCTACAACCTTTGCCTCAGCAAATTAGAATAATAACTTTACTTTATCAGTGACCACTTTATTCTTGCTCTAGCATGATACAATTTCCTTTAGAAACTCAATCATGAAATTAGCCCTACTTTGTTGAGTGTCTTTTGACTTCTATATCAAAAACACTCTGTAGCCATTACACAATTCTATTATAACCTCAACTACTAAAGTTTTACTAAGTTATGCCAATTCCTAATGGGGTACATGATAGGCATTACATTTACCTAGGGACTATGGCTGGAAAATATTCATACCCCTTCAGGCATCTTCTTTCATCCATAAGAAGCCACATGGTAATTTGAACTAACTTTGTGAAACCCCTTATTCTCTGGTCTCCTCTACCTTAGAGGCAATTTGCTGCTATTTGTTTGTGTGGAGACCTAATTTCTCTGTCAGCTTCTTTCATTCCTTGAGTGCTTCAAGCTCCATATTAATAACACCTAATAATAATTATGAATGAGGTCTGTAGAAGAGAAAACGAGGAGTGACTGAAGTACAAAGGCTGAGTAAAAATATAAATTTGTGAGGCATTTTTGTCAAAAAAAGGGGGGGAGATATTCAAACAGAGTGCACACAGCTTTCTGTCATTTCCTCTCTATTAGAATCTGACAAGAGTTAAATCAGAGAATGGCACCATGCTTATTTTTCCTTACATAGCGATCTCAGAAGCTAAGTTTCATGTGGAAAGCAATATTACTCTGTAAGACAGACACTAGACTCCAGACCAATTAAATCTGTGGCCTTGAGCCTGAATTGCTATCTCAAAAGTCACTAGGTAACTCAGAGCATAGTCAACATGGAGATAATAAAAAGAACATTCATTTTATGGTTTATTTGACAGTGGGAGAGATAGGTATGTGTTCAGAAAGAGTAATGGGACCTCAACAACCTTGACATATTATTATTGCAAAGCAGAAAGATGATCAGTTAGATTTTATTAATCTTAGTTCCAGAGTGGACTGCCCAATGTACATTCATTTAAAATGAGGTAATGATTTAGAAATGGCCTATGAAGTTTAAAAAAGATAGTCTTGCCTTTTTTTAAAAAAATCTGTTCAGTTATATAAAATTAAAAATCACATAGGCAACCCACTTCTTCATATTCCTGTATTTAAACAGTGGAAATTCTACTCATTAGTATAAGATGAAATTAAAGTCAAGCATGTGGCACATGTTTTAATTCCAGTAATTTGGAAATTGAGACAGGAATATTATCTTGACTTCAAAATACATAGTAAGTTAATGTGCCACAAAATAAAAACAAAATTCAAATAATGAGATGAGTTGATTGTATGATAATTTTGTTGTATTGGGATAAGCATTTACAGCAAATATCATAGTCTAAATATCAGGACCAACAATTTCACAAAATAAGCAGTGTCTTTTTTTTTGTAAAGGTGAAAAAATAAGAAATTCAGAATTCTGTTATTGTTGAATACTGAGGCACTTTTAAGTAAAGGTCCCTGTTTAGAGGAACCAGAGACTTCACTAAGGAGAATGGGCATTTTAATCTTCTTTCCCTGTAGGACAGAATTCTAGACACAAGTGATATTGATGTCAAGGCTTGCCTACCATCTTGTAAACTGCTCTTAAAAATTTGTACATAGATGTTAATGCTCCTCTGTGAAGTTCAAAGAAATAATCACTTTTCTAAATAAATTGAATTTAAATTGGAAACAATCTTATTTTATGTATCGATTCTAGTTCCCTCTCCCTCCTGGCCTCCCACCCTCCATCTACCCTCGAGGGAAGCAAACAAGTGAGACCCTAATTTCTTTCTCATAATTGAAGTGGAAAACTATTTTAATAATCATTGATGAGGGATCTTCAAATTCTGTCAAATCATTTAGGGCAGGGCCTAGGCCCTCCCTCATGTATCTAGGCTAAAAGAGTCTGGCTCCATGGGGAATGGGCTCCCAAAGTCCTTTAGTGTTCTAGGGATAAATATTGGTTCCACTGCCAGAGACCCTATAGACTTCCCAGGCAACTTAACTAACACCCACGTTCAGAGAGCCTGGTTTGGTCCTATGCTGTTTCCCCAGAATTCCAAACACTCCCACTTGCTCAGGTCGGCTGTTTCTGTTGGTTTCCCCAGGATGGTCTTGACCCCATTGCTTATCACTCATCCATCTCTACAACTGGATTCCAGGAATTAGGCTCAGGTTTTACTTGTGGATCTCTGCTACTGCTTCTGTCAGCTACAGGATGAAAGCTCTAGGGTCACCTTTTAAATATCTCACATAAAATATTTACCCTGAAAAAGTAAGGCTATATAACTGAAAATTTCAAATGATTTCTTGACTATGCCAATAGTGCATAAGTAATGTGTCTAACACCACTGAAGTGATAGCATTAGATTTGATGGTGGTTCGTTAGATGCTTCTCCAAAAGCACAAAGCTCAAAAGGAAGGGTGGGGTATGCTGTCGTCAAGTATCAGCCATTTACTCTTTATTGTTATATCAAGCTCAAGCAGTGACAGTGTTTCTATGTTTTACTCAGTTCTAGGTTTTTGATAAGTGGGAAATAATAAAAAAGATATGATGTGTTAAGATGTGTCAATAGTTGAATCTTACAATTGCCACAACAACATTATGGATTTGTTGAACTGAGTTGGTATTTCATGGAAACTGGAACATACATATCAAGGACTCTAATATTTCTAAAGAAACAAATTCTTAAAAACACTTACTTGTTAATGAAAATGTAAATATACTACCTCAGTAGTAACAGAAGCAAACAAGTGAGACCCTAATTTCTTTCTCATAATTGAAGTGGAAAACATATTTTATTAATCATTGAGACAGAATGTTTGATTACCAGTATGCACAGCTCTCAGTAAACATATAGGAGCCTCACATGACTGCTCATTTTGTTTATCATCTATTTTTGCAAATATAATTTTACTTGAAGATAGCTATGTCTCTTGCTTTATAAAATCGCTACAACTGCATTTGTGATACAAAATTTAATCGATGTTTGTATTAGAGAATTTGTGATCTCTAAGACTAAAATTAATAGTAATAGATATCTATTCATACTGTAGTTGATGAAACTAAGATTAGTGCTTGGCTTCCTTACTTTTGGTGGTAATTTTGAACAAATTTGTTCCCCTTTCTTAGCATTTCTAAGCATTACCTCTAAGGTATTTAGTTTGAGTTTACTGTGAAACGTGTATTTTAGTTATTTGTAAATATAATTTCTAGCCAATTTACAAGATTTATTTTAAAATTTTAAAGCATACTTCTATTTAAATATTACAAATTCTTTAATCATTATCACATTTATCCCAGTGAGAGCTGTTAATCAAAATGGCCACATGGTCAATCCAGAATGTCATATTTCACAAATCATATTCTATTAATTTTATTCTTCCTTCAAAATACATATTTACATTTTTCAACTACTTTTAATTAAGTTATGAGATAATTTGCTTTTCTTTCCTTGGCAGCCAACAAAATTGAACCACATGGTTCTTAATATAAATATTTGCTGTTAATTTACATTATTTATGTAAAAATATCACCAATTCAATCATAAACTACAAGTTATAGTGATAGTACTTTCACTTCAGGATTTTCTTTTTCTTTTACCTGTGCTAGGGAGGAAAGAAATACATCTGTTATTAGTTTACTCTTTTGATAGGGCCACGTTCATTTGCTGAGCCAATTAAGCTGACAGAGTTAATGGCAGAGGTCTGTCCAGGATTTCCTTTCCATTGGGCCCACTTTCTGTGGACCTGCTTGTTGAAAGGGGAACAACATTTGGCAATGACACAGTAAATAGCAAGGCTTTAGCATTGCCATGGGACTGTGTGAGTGTTTAATGAGCCATTTCATTTGGTTAATGTCCTACTCTTTGCTCTGTGATGTTCGGTCAGTTGGCAAATTGCAACTATAAAGTCTAAGGCTGTCACATACATCTCTGGAAATGGAGTCTGAGTTTTTGTCTTTGAAGTCTTATTTTGGAAAACTTTTCTCTTGTCAATTTTCAGGAGACAATCCTATCAGAATTGCAAACATTTTCTTCTGTAATGGGTTATTTGAACATCAGTAGTACTAGAATATTTTTGTGTTGTAACTTTCTCTCAGACTCCACTTCCTACTATACCTTATTCCCTTTGGCAGTCATGCAAATTGTTTGTGGGTTTCATATTTCAACTCAGTGGCACATGTATCATAAGTCTATCATATTAATAATTTGGTAATATATTGTTATAAAACACACAGCTTAGAATTCAAAAAGCAATGACCTGGTGAAAAAAGAAGAGTTAAATAACCTGATCCAACATCTGACTCCAATCATATGTCTCCATGATTCATCTCCAATATCACAAAACAGCACTCTGCAGCTATGTGATCTCTTATCATTCTCAGCACCCATGAAGGTTATGAGGTTCATCCAGCAAAGGCATGATGGCACAATGAAAGTAATATATTATGTGTTGGACACATTGTGCTTATATATTTTATACCTACTATCAGTAGGACAATCTAAGGCATCCTTAATCTCATTTGTCTTTTTGTTACTATGAATAGAAAATAATTTATAACACTTTAAATATACAAGAAAAATATTCATTAACTTTTCAAAACTACCATTTTAATGTATTAAAATATAAAATTCAATGATTTCATTAATGTTATTGGTAAGACTAGAACAATCGAAGAAGCAAAACACAAGCCAATGCATTAAAACATACACGTGTGTGTGTGTGTGTGTATGAGTGATACATACGAGTAAATACATATATGTAAATATTTATTAAATGTATACATATATAACATTGTCTAATTTGTGCAAGAAAATTATTTGTAGATATAACTATATATTCACTCTATTTTGCCTTTATCATTTTTGGCATTTTGATACACACATAAGTATTATGCATCTGTGTCCTGTCCCCTTTCAACATGTATCACCTCTGTCATGCATTCTTATTTCCCTTCTTCCTTCAAGCAAGTCTCTTAAAATTAATTAATTAATTTGCTTTTAAATGACATTGTGTTGTTATATTTACAGGGTACTTTGTGATATTTTGATATAAATATATATGGTACAATGATGAGTTTAGTATACTTAGGTTATTAAAGATTTCAAACATTTGCCCTTTTATGTACTAAGAACATACAGAATTTTTCTTCAAAGGATGTGTATTGTCTTGTACCTGAAATCTCAGGATTCATAAGAACAAAACTTATGGATTCTCCTGAGCTTGCAGCCAAAGTGCATTATAGAATGGCGTGTAACAAAGAAACAACTCATACAAAATAAACATACAAAAGTCCTTTTTCTAGTTCTTTTGGACATACGTATTAAACAGGAGTTACCATTTCGTGTATAAGAGAACTTGAATATTTACATTTTTAAAGAACATTGTCTTCTCATTAATAATAAAAATGATATACAAGTTCTCCTATGCTTTGTATGCACTTAAGTCAAAATAATGATACTTTTTCTCTAAAATTCCAACTGCTTCCTTTGTATATTTTTCATGCAATTATTATTACATGAAATATAGACTATATGTTGAAACTTCATGAAGACTTTACATGACTTGTGTATTCAGTTGAGTTTCATTTATAGTTTTATTCTTCAATATTATTGAACATTGTGTTAAGATAATATGAAAGATTTTCTATTCCTAATTATATTAGGTGTTATTCAGTAATCAGATATTTCATTAGCTCATTTTCATTTTGTGTGGCAAAAAAAGCACCAACAAGAAAAAAAACCACAAAGAAAATAAGGTTTAATTTTAGCATCAAGTAGCAAGTCACAATGAGTATACAGTCAGGAAATAGAGAGGTGACTTGAGGTGGGGCTTGGCTATTTTAAAAAAAGTGAATCAAAGATTGCCTCCTGAGACCCACTTGCTCCAGTCAAGACCTAGCTTCTAATGATTCTACAACAGTACTAGAGAAGTATTACTCATTGTAAAACCAATATGTAATAAGATAAGACAATGGGTTACTTTTCCCATTCAAACAACAGAAAATATATCTTTTCTCAGAGATGGGATTAGGATACCAACCCATGTGCAATCAGACTTGCCCTCCAAGAAGCTGCTAGAAGCTAGCCTCAAGTGCAGAACTTCATCTTGGAGTTCACATTCACGATAGAGAGCCTTAGGTTGTGCATCAACTTATTGAAGTTGCCAAACCAATTACACGTGAGAGCTGTTTAGACATATTGGCTGCTAAAGAATAATTCTGGTAGGATTCTGCAGTCAAGCACAAGCCGGTCATTTTCCATTCACAGCCCAGCTGTGCCAACTGCCATAGATCATCAACCTGTCCTGAACAAGATCAATGCTTTGATTCAGTACCAATTGCTACTAAAAATAACCTAGGAAAAACTTGAGCTGAGTGTCTAATTGGCATAGGCTTTGGGAACACCGACAGGATTCCCCACCGCTGATCCGCTTTCATCTCGTCAATCGTCAATCAACATCACCATCATCAGCATCAGGTAAATCAACCCGCAACATGCCCTAATATGTTGAATGTAAAAGGGCTATAAACGCCTCCAAATTAACTCTTGCAGCTGTATTATGTATGGCTGAATAGGGATATTTACCTTTACCTTCCCCACCACCTGTGGCATGACACAGTCCTTATTTATCTTAGTCCCTAAATAATTGATGACACTACCCAGCTGGACCTTTTCTGAGACAAGCTGTTTTATCAAGGGCATGGCTGTATCAGGGTCTGCAAATACCTTCCCAGCTGCCTCCACCATTCTGGCCACAAAATCAGAAAACCCCAATGTTCCCTGTGTCCAGGCAAAATCTAGATCCTTCCCAAGTTTGTCCCAGCAGCTGGTAGTTAAATTGCCCAAGACAGCAAACCAGGGAGCTACTGTCTCAACTTCCCTAAGAAATCTTTCTAATATGCTTTTCTTTAGTTTCGACCCTTTTGAATGTAACAGATCTTAAAGAGCAAGATAAATAGGTTGCAATATTGTATTCCCCATACTTTCACTTTTGGCTTCTTCTACTTTGTCCCAAACTGGAACTTTATTGCTCCTTACCAGAGACCCTATCGCCTCTTTACCGAGGGCTTTAGCTTGGTCCCAACTTACCTGGGACTTACCAGTCGTCTGCCCTGACTGCAGGAAGTTCTGAGCCATTCACCCATGGAGATATCCCCGTATGGGCCACCACTTGTACACGCCTAACCATCGCCAGCAAGGAAGATGTGACACCGGGTAGATCTTCTTCATGCAGTTTTAATCAGGATCCTTAAAACATGTTGCTTCTGACCAGGAAGAGAGAGAGAGAGAGAGAGAGAGAGAGAGAGAGAGAGAGAGAGAGAGAGAGAGAGCTGGGGGACCACTGCACAGGCTTAAATACCCTTGAGCTAACCAACCCCAATGAGCCATGTGGGCCCTGCAGATAGGCTACTCTAATGCGGAAGCATCAGATAAGTAGTTCTCCATTGTATACATATACCATATTTTCCTTAACCATTCCTTGGTTGAGGGACGTCTAGGTTGTTTCTAGGTTCTGGTTATTACAAATAATAGTGCTATGAACATTGTTGAGCAAGTGTCCTCGTAGTATGACTGAGCATCCTTGGTGTATATATCCAAGAGTGATAACACTGGATCTTGAAGTCAATTGATTCCCAATTTTCTTAGAAACCACCACAAGGATTTCCAAAGTGATTGTCCACCCATCAACAGTGGAGTAGTGTTCCCCTGACTCCACATCCTCTCTAACATAAGCTGTCCAAAGTATTTTTGACCAACAGCTATGGATACTACAGGAGACTAAACTAGGCCCTCAATATGTAGGAAACAGTTGTGAAGTTCTGACTATCAGAGGGGCCCTTAGCAGTAGGACTACTATAATACTGGTGCATGAGCTAGCTTGTTGGAGTCCATTCTTTATGGTGGGATGCCATGTTCAGCCTTAATGCATGGGAAAATGGCTTGCCCCCTTGCCCCTGCCCCAGGCAATTTAGTCAGACACTGTTATGAGGAGGAGTAGACTGGAGATGGGCTGGTAGGAGTGGGGGGGGGGAGGCAGAAGGATGGGCAAGGTTGAACTGGGGTTGGAATGTAAAATGAAATTTAAAAGAATAATAAAAGAAGAAAGACTTGCCATACTTGGATGATCAAAGCAATGACACTTAAATCTAAGGAAATTAGTTGTGCTCATACATACTAAGGGAAATTTAACCCATTGTGACTATGCAAAACCATGAGGAACAGAGGAATGTGAATTCCTGGATTCCCCTAAACTGCTAGTTAGGGTTGGCTGTCCACCTTAAATCTAGCCTGAGAATGGTTATACCAACACCAAGGTGGTTGATAAGACCAGCTATAACTGCTTTGTGATTCTGATTAAGATGCCAAACTGCTTTGATACAGGAGGAAGAGTGGCAAAGGATCGTCCTGAGATAACTTCTGGTCTCCACATTCAAGTACACGATATATTCAGGAACCTACAGCATTCAGGCACACACACAATAAATACATATCTCACGTGAAAAAGGAATAGTAATATCAAAGAAAACTTCTTATCCAACCTTAATTAGGTAACATTTTAACTCCCCCCCCCGAGTGATTTTTTTCTTTATTTAAAAAAAAATCTGTTATTTGGGGGCACAGTGTGAGGAGGGTTCACCTCTCATGGCTTTGAGTAGGACATGAGTTCCAGGTAGGGGATCACTCACAAATAGGCATGAGGAAGGAGACCATGGCAAGTTCCATGCCTTCTTGGACATCGCTGGACAGGGTGCCTGGTGGCCTAGAAGCCCATATCTGCAGAATGTCCAGTGGTGTTCTGAGGTACTCCT
Organism: Cricetiscus sungorus; assembly: GCA_030556225.1. Classification (NCBI taxonomy): domain Eukaryota; kingdom Metazoa; phylum Chordata; class Mammalia; order Rodentia; family Cricetidae; genus Cricetiscus; species Cricetiscus sungorus. Next base: position 12,296,149 of record JANBXA010000253.1, read on the forward strand.
GGGTGACTAGTTCAGTTTGGATCCTGCTTCAGACCCATCAGGCTCAAGGCAGCTGCACTAGGGAGGAGCCGGTTCCACAGAGCTGAAGGTAATATTAGTCTCAATGTAGGAGATTTTATATAATCCTTTGTTATTGTGGCTTTGTTGTTTGTTGTTGTTTTTGTATTTCTAAAGGAGTATATTTTGGTTAGATTTATGATTTTTTTTCAATATACTTAAGCTTATTTCTATCAACTGACTCTGTTTCCTCACCTTCACAGGTGAACTGTTCTAGCTTCTAATAAAAACTGAAACATAATTCAAAACCTCTTGAAAAACTTAGGAAAGAATACCTTTAAAACCTTGCTGTTATTATATCAGAGAAAGACAAAGACATCACAAAAAAACAAAACCTCGTTAAACCAGCATTACTCATAATCATAGATGAATAAATCACCAACATAATACTGACAAATCAAACACAAATAGAAATAAAATGACTAGACACTCCTCACTAAAATTTATCTAAGGAATGCAATGTTGTTTCTGCCTAGGAAAATGCTAGTGAATTTAATATGGAATTTTTAATAAGAAATAAATACTGCAGAGTTGTTTCAGTAGATAAAGAAAATGGATTAGACAAAAATTGAAAGTTTCTTATGGTCAAAACAGCCAGCAAACGAGAAATAGAAAAGAATGTTTTCAATCTGATAAAGAACAAAACAAAACAAAAAACACATGACCTGTAGTGGAAGAAGAGTGCAAGCATGTCTTGGAATAGGGGTAAAATATGAACATCTATGTTTGACATTTTCATTTACCTCTGAAGGGAAAGTTGGAATCAGGTCATTTAGCTGTGTATTTACTATAAGTTTGCAGGAACAACCAAGGCTTTCCCACATGATTGTTCTTGTCTCAGTAGAATGAAACTATAGCAAACTCCATTGGAAAAAAATCATCATCAGGGCAGAATACTTTCAGGATCAGTGCTGAGAAATAAAATTACTCTAGAATGAAAACATGCTTCTGTTTGTTGGTGAGCAGATAATTACTAGAGACAGATGGATACTGAAAGACATTTAGGACACTAGGTAAATAAAAGCTTAAGTGGTAAGGACACAGAGGCTTCAGAGTTTACTGACTACATGAGGTAAGAGGGGTTGAATATATAAAAAAGAAGATCAGAAATTTCTATTTACTTCTTTATCTTTTTTTGTTGTTGTTTATTTGTTTGTTTGCTTTTTGTTTCTGTTTTTAAAGACACAATTTCTTTGTGTAGCCCTGACTATTCTGGAACTAATTTTGTATCAGGTTGGCCTGAACTCAGTGATCTCCCTGCCTCTAAATTCTGAGATTAACACTGCAGATCACCACTATGCAGCTATTTTTTTTTAATAGCGATGTGCTATATGTTTGGCTGGACTTGTGCTCATTCAGCCTTGCCTGGCCCAAATTCAAGGAATTTTTTTCTGTTTATACCTCCAGAGTGCTAAGATTATAGATATGTACTACACTATCCTATAAAAAATGATGATAATAATAATATAAAGTATATAAAATCCAGTTCTTTCTTTTACAGTTATACCATTACAACTCTCTTTTAATAGAGCTTAATAATGCCCTGTAATAATTCTACAAGGTATTATAGAAGATAAAGCTTTATCAAGTAGTACTGAGGTGGTAATAGGCAAATTAAACAATTAAAAGGGATAAAAACAGAAAAAGCAAACACTGCTTTGAGAAACATGATTCTTTAAAGCTGGAAAAGCATGATACTCTTAAATATATGACATATTAAGCTAATGTGTATAATGATATATTATTTATGATCTATTTTAAAGCTTACGTGAGGGTACAGAAAACAAAGCTAGCTCCAAGCCATAGAAGTCATCACTGATCTTTGTAGCCATACTAGCAAGCCACAGAGCAAGACAGTGGTGGCAAACACCTTTAATCCCAGGACTCAGTTTATAGGTAGATGGATCTCTCTGAGTTCATGGCCACCATGGCGTGCAAAAAAGTAAAGAGTAACAGGACTTACACACCTTTAATATAGCAATGAGATCACATGCCTTTAATCCCAGCACTAAGGAGGTTGAGACAGGAGTGATATTGCTGGGAGGAGAAAGGAATATTAGGCAGGTTGGAGTAGACAGGAACTCAGAGCTTTTGCCTCTGAGGGTTTATAGCACTGTCTTTGAGGATTCATGGAGACAGGATTGCCATTTCAGTTGTGTAGAGGTAAAACCTAATGGCTTGGCTGCATTGTTTCTCTGATCATTTTAGCTTGAAGCTTGAACCCCAAAATCTGTCTCTGGGTTTTTATTAATAATTTTATAAATCTTAAACAGTGAGTAGAGAAATAATGTAAACACTAAACAGAAAAATTAATCCATTCAACATCTGTACTCAATAGTATACAACATTGTTTCCATTCACACAAAAAATTATTAATAGAGGGGGATATGTATATACATATATAAATACATATATGTTTATATATAATAAAGTAAAACAATTTCAAATTTATCTACATTAAAATAATACAACTTACTCTTTATTAATATCTAAATACAAAGAAAAAGCAACTCATGAGAAACATAAAACTATAAGGTATAAAAAAACAACTAAGCAGGTCTCATAGGGGCTCACAGAGACAACAGATTGTCCTGTGAGAGTATCTTCAGGTGATTATCTTAGCTGTTAATTTAGAAAGATTTAGCTCACTGTGGCTTCCAGCCTTTGTTGGGGAGGAGGTTATGAGCTTTGAGATGGCAAAATATGAGTGTGAAATTAATCCAGCAATGTGTGTTCTTTTATAATTCCCACTTTACTTTCATGGCTATGATTGAGTTCTTTGGCAAGAGGTAATGCTGTTCACAATAGCAAGTAGGCCTGTCTTCAGATTCCTGCCTTGAGTTCTTTTTTTGATTTCCCTCAATGATGAACTTCAAATTTAAGTTGAAATGAGCCTTCCTTCCCTAAGCTGCTTTTGGTCTGTGTTTTATCACAGTGACAGAGATGAAGCTAGAACATACTGTTATTCTGAGTTGTACTAGAGCTTGTAAGAAACAAGTGAGTCATCCAGAGAAGGGGTTAATGTTAATACCAACAATCACTGATGGAGTGAATAATGGAATCATAAAGAGGAAGTTTCATGACAGATACAGAAGCTTAGAAAAAAATATCAGGTAGCATGTCTGATAATAGTACTTTGGGTACAATGGCATGGATATATGAGGTGTGCTCAGAAATCTGGTTGTCATAAACAATCTGTATAACTATAATCTAATAAATACAATCAACATGTGTTATTATAAAGAGGAAAAGTTGTATACAAAATAAAACAAAATAAAAAACAGTCATAAAAGAAGTAATTTTATTCAAAATGAGTCTTCATAAATGCAGAATATATGTGAATATTAACTGGGTACTGACTGGAGGTATTAATGTTCCCATAATTTGCTGAGGAGAAATGTGCTCACATGGGTATGGGCATGTTTATAAATCTATGTAAGGAAAAAAGTAATAAACAATTTCTAAGTTATGGTCTATTGGCTGTCAAACAGTTTTGGATCCTGTCTCATATGAGAGCATACTATAATTGAAATAAGTTAAATAGATTTGAAAATGTTTTCTCTCTGTTTTTCCTGGTTTCTGCCTTAGGAAAACACGCACACACAAACACACACATGCACACACACACACACACACACACACACACACACACACACACACACAAACTCTCCTACTTCTGCAATTGTATATATAGTAATACAGAGGTCATAAAGTTAACTCTAATATAATAAAAGGATAATGTAAAAATAACTTTTAAGTATCTGATGACAATGGTGAGTTAATATGGAATATAAGTGAAACATTAATAGTACACTACTTAGTCTGAAAAACAGTCCAAATACTCTGAATTTACAGTAATTTAAGAATTCTAAATTTCATGTTTACCTGTTGTTTTAACATCAGCACAGTGGAGGCACCTTAATCTAATATTGTTTCAGCCAGTGACTTCAGGGTTACTGGCCTGCTTCTTTGGCAGTAGCCTGGCTGCTCAAGCCTCAGCCTGGCAGGAATAGGCACTGACTCTGTTGCTGATGCTAGAAATAGTTTTAAATAAATCTCTATCACTGCATTTATTTGTAAGACTCAAGATTCAAAACCTGGGTTAAAACCCCACTAGTTCAGAGATGCTGGATTACAACTAGCTAACATTCTCTCTTTGTTAGCATCACTCAAAGAATATCCTTCAGCTTCCTTGAAACACATTTTAAAAATGCCATTCCACTCCAAATCCCTCCATAGTACTTCAGGCATGTCTCTCTATCTCTTCCAGAAGTCCCCTAATGCTTTTTATTTACTTTCTGTCAACTTCTTGCTAATGCACCCTCCTAACCTGAAGTTAATTTTATTTAATTAACACAAATGCAAACTTGGAGTACACAGTGTGATTGAATATCACCCAACATTTCTAACTTTTTGTCTAAATAAAAAGGAAAGGTTTTAAGACTTACACAGTAAAACTAAAAGAACAACTGTCAGATACTGTCTAATGAAAAGGAAAAGTTTTAACTCTAACAAAGTTAAAATTATATGCAATAAGAAAATTTATCAACTAAGGACTGCATTCACAATGTCCAGTCCATCTGTATTTTGCAAATTCAGAGAAACTTTTATTAATTCTGTCTTGGTGAGTCCAATTTGTTGCCTAATTCACTTTCTGTTCTAACTTGTATTATCAACCAAAAACTATCTTTTGAGATCTTAATTATTTTCTTAAAGAAACAATTTAAGCTTTTATGTCTCTCTAACTTATTATATACCTTATGCCTCTTTTGTGGGTTTCTTTTTTTAAATATGGTGACAAAGAAAACTGTAACTATCATGTCTTCAATTCCATCAGAGACATGAGAAGGATATAATATTACCTGATCAAACAGGAAGTGCAGAACAAACAATCATCAAAACTAAGGAAATGATTGATGTAGCTGGCTGCATCTGTCACCCAAACTTCCTCTGAAACATTGGGGCTTCCATCTTTAGCTTAAAGGTCTGCTATATCTGAAAAACTTTTCTCTGAAGCAAGAATTTTGAAGGACTATCCTACTTGTCTTCAAAGACTTGAGCAGACACTTATGTATCCTGGTCATCCTATTTAGACAGTGTGCTGCCAGCAATGGAGGCAAGGGCAGTTTATTGCCCAGTGGATAAATTTGCCACAATAAAAGAAAACTCCATACAGAAATTCCGATGTGCCAATCATCATTTTGAGTAGTTAATTAGTGGTGAGAGGAGTAGATATTTCTTATTGTTATAAAAAACTTTAGTTTATTAAAAGCCCTTAGATGCCATAATATGTAGGTATCTTAAATATTTAAAGATCTATGTAAAACATTATTTTACTTTGAAAAAATATATATCATAATTACAAATTTAAATATTATAGATGACTACTAATTTGTATGCCTTAATTTTACATTATATACAGAGTAACAAAATAATTGTAAATTTTTACCAACATTCAAAATATCTTAAACATTAAATATATAGAGAGAGTATGTTCTAACAAAAAGAACCTTAAATATGTGTCTGTATGAATAACTCCATAGAAATGTAAACTGTTTGAAGTTGCTTTTTAAGTTTGAAAGTAGATTCAATAAACTCCCTAAAATAAACATAAAATTATATCACTATACATATATCTAAACCAATGTAAAATGTTTGAGACTGATAGTTGGTTTTTAGTTAAATAAGATTCAATAATCCACTCTTTTGTCCTATCTTTTTCATACCCTTGATCAAGGATCAAGGGATCCTTGAATCCAATTCCCTTTCCTTAGTTTTCTCCCTTATCATTACCAGTAACAATTTGCAATCAATTACTCTGAACAATGGCAAGTATTCATAAACTAATGAATAACATGTTACAACAAAAATCTACCCTACTTCTTGGGAATGTTGTCATCATATTCTTAAAATTACTCCCTGCTATCTGGGAGCAATGGCATCTTTAAGGTATCCTGAGGAAATATAGATAATGGGAAAACTAGCTGTAACATTTGTTTACCAGTCTGTGTGTAAAAGGAAAGTGCAGGACTTATTTGATGTCCTGGCTAGAGTAGTCTCTGAGGCTAAAGCATCTCAGCTAGTCACATTGAAATTGTCCAGAGCAGTTTGTAGTTCACTGCTGTTCTTTGGGTGGTGTTATCAGCATAATGGCATTGCCACAATCCAGGTGGAATTTTCAATATGGGGCCCAATCATCTTTTTAGAGACTTAAAAGTTTACTGTTAGAAATTGTCATGATTCCCTGCAGAAAATGTAAACATTTTAAATATCATATGGATCAAATTTCAGAGAAGTTAAAGAACCACAATCTGTTACGTATACCTGGGGTACACAAACAAACTCTTAGTTAAATTCTTCAGAATGAAGCCTAAAATTACATAAGGCTAAGGGTTTAGAGTTTAGAGAAGGAGATAATCATCCATTTTCTACCTCCAAAGCCAACTTTTATACTTGTGGAGAGCACCAGAAATAAATATTTGGGTGGATGTATAAAGTTTTATCCTGTTGGAAATTTGCTATACGATTAGGCCAATTTACTCTTTTGTGGGAGGGTGTTTTTCTCTGGATGATTCTTCAGATGTTTCATTAGTCCAGTGGTCTCCAGATTCCTTAGTTTAATGCTTTTATTCTCCACAACCCTAACTTTGAAGGCACATTTTCACTATCCTGCTCTTGCAAAGGTATAGTAACACAAACAAACAAAAAAGCAGTCTTTTAAATCAATTACTAGACTAGGCATTACCTTATGTAAGAGGAAAGCAAAGAAACTCCAAGCTGTAAAGAGCCCATTGTCAGAATAGCCTTCTTTATGACTCCTGTATCCATGAACATTTTCAATTTTCCAGATTTGTTTTTTATAAAAAATATAGCAAAATTTCAAGGACTGGTCAATTACTTCAATATGTTGATCATTTAGCTGCTTCTGTATTAGCGGTTCTAATGTCTATAATTTTTTCTGATGTAAAAAATTATGTTCTATTCACAAAGTTTGTCAGTTAACTCTTTTAAAGGTAGGGCTGTTGGTACCTTTGAAAATTAGCAGATATTACGTCTTCTTATGCACAACCTGAACTGTAGCTGACTGTTTTTGATAACACATTTCAATATTTTTCTCAGAAGAACACTTTAGTTTGCAGTTTGATTCTGAGATTATAGAAATATTAATCTGTGTTTTCCATTGCTGCAATGAATCCTTTCCCCATAAATTCATTGCTATGTTAGTAAAATGAGGTTTTAATTTTAATATACTTACTTCTGGACCTATAAACCTGACCCATCCTACACTTTATTTTACCTGAGATATAGTTCCAGTCCCGAGAATCTGATTTTACCTCCTGAAGAGGCCCATCTGAAAGCCAAGAGGTTGTTGAAATTATTGTAACATCTGCACCTATGTGTACCAAAAACTCAAATTCAATGCTATTTATTTGTATTTTTGCTTTGGCCTTTAATCATTTATAGATGTTTGCCAAAATACTTGTTTCATTGTACTTCCTAAAAATAGTATTTTATCTAGGGAAGCTATTTTGTCATCTTGTGCAAAATGATTTTTAACACAGGGCATTAAATCTTTTAATTGCTCTGTAGAGGACTATCCCTAATTATGAAAGGGAATTATTTGATCAATTTGAAATTTCGACTGTGGGAGGCCCCTCAGTGCATTTCCTGATGGCAAAATATTACATTGCCTGTGTCTTATTGACGTGCATTCATTATTAGTCTAGTGATGGATTTTGTCACACCCTCTGCATATTCCAGAAGGCTGGGCCTTCTGTTTGGATTTTCTCTAGAAACAACATTGTATCTATGAAGACATTGCACCAAACCCTATTTAGATGACCTACTTAACATCACTTAAAACTTTGACCTTTTTTATTTTTGTTAAAATTTTTAGAAAAAACTTCTCCTATCCAAGTGTCCTCATATGTGTAAGATTCAGTATTAGCTGTATTTTGGATCCTTTTATCTATGGTTATGGGTACTGATCTTGGCTTTACATACTTAAATACCCATTTACATTCTGAATTCACATTTTAATAGCCACAAATTTAATTAATATTTGTCTAATGTCTGACTCTTATTCTATTTACAGTTGGAGTCAATGTTTGTAAAAAGAAAATCAGTGAAGCCTTTTCATGGGCCTTGGAAACATATAGTAAATGACTCAGTCCTCTATCTTGATTTTTCAACCCTGTCCCAAGAATTTAAGCATGCCATATGACATAGAAATAGATTTTGTTCTTAGAATACAGATTGTCTTTGCAAATCATCTTCCTGGCTCTCACCAAGAAGCTGGTCTTGGTAAATTTTGTTAACTCTAACCCAACCTCATTGTTTTATGATCATAGTTTCCTCTCTATACCATGTTCTGCATTGAAACTGAGGACTAGCTTCTGATATAGCTGTGACTAAATCTTTCCAGTCTTGTGGAATAGCTCTGTTCCTAGTTATCCATGAACTTTATATCTGCTTCACAAAGGTGAGTGCATATTATATGAAATTATTTCTTTGTAAAATCTCTTCAAATCTAACATTTCTACAGTACTCAAATTGAATTTCTGCATTGCCATGTGGGTGCTTATTATCTGGTGGAAATTCGTGTGTGTTAACTTGGTAATTAAGATTGATATTCTGATAATCTTAGTTTCAGTTTCATAATGTAATGGTATGATAGATTCTTCTCTAAATTCCTGTCTGTGTCTGAGTTTCTCTTATTTTTATTAGTAGGTCTTTCCAAAGCTTACATTTATCAACAGTAATTCCTTCTAAGACTTGTATCTTATTAATCAAATTTTTCTTATCTTCATTAGTATGTCTTTCTAAGGCTTGTATCTTATTGGAAGTAAGTCTTTAGAAAACTTGTATCTTATTAGTCAAATTGATATATTTGGTAGAGTTATCAAACCACTGTTTGAAGGATAAAATATTAATTACCCAACTGATAATAATTAAAATTGACATACATCAATCCCAGCTAAGTTATTTATCTGCTTATTTAAATTTTCCATTTTCAAACCACCCACAGTAGTATTATAGAGAGTACTAGCACCCAGCCTTGTGATGTTCCTTATTCTTAACAAGGGAAAGATTTTTTTGTAATATTACTTACTGCTTTAATAAAGGACTTCCCAGGTATCTCACCTACTCTGCTGAGTTTTCTGCTTGTCCCCTGTATACCGGTGAAATCATGAAATCAAGCCCCTTCCATATATTCCAAACCCAAGCCTGCTTTCTGGAGTCCCTGCAAGTGGCAGCCAGCTACTACAAGTGCTAACCAGAGGTAAGCTCAACAGAGGCAGCTGGCATGAATTTTCTGTTTCTGTAGTTGTACCATGCATTGGGCATGTTTTAACTTTGACACACTGGCTGTACCTTCATCTAATGCTATTTGAGCTTTGTAGTTACCAGCCCGTTTCTCTGCAGTGGCCTGGCCACTCAGGCATCAGCCTGGTGGGAATACTCTTTCTTTAGGGATTGGCTCTGTTGCTGCTGCTAAAAGTAGCCTTGACTAAATATCTATCATTCTATTTATAAATAAGACTTGATTCAAAATCTGGGGTGAGACCTACAAGTTCAGAGAGACTGGGTTACAATGAGCTAAACCTTTCTCCTTGCTGCCATCTCACAAATAGAGTATCCTTCTACTCTACTAAATCAAAAGAAAAACCGATTCCATTCCATTCCATTCCATTCCCAATCCCTCCCAAATACATCTGGTGTGTCTCTCCATCTCTTTCCAATGCCCGCTAATGCTCTATAATTATTTTCTTCCAGTTAGTTGCTAACTCAACTTGGCGACACAAATTTAATTTTATTTAATTAATGCAAATGCAAACTCAGAATTCACGGTGTGATCAAATATCCAACAAAAGTTAGCTTTTCTACCCCTGAAGAAAACAAGGTAAACAGCCAGATGAATCTCAAAATTCAGGAGAGTGAGAAAAGAAATACCACAATAAAGGGAGCCATTATAGGTTTAAAGAGAAATATGGCACTAGGGAAATGTCCAGATCACAAGGATGACCACAAATAAGACTCTAAGTAACAGTGGAGAGGAAAACTTAAATGGCCTTCCCTGATAATGAGATTGATAACTACCTTATAAGCCATCTTAGAGCCTTCATGTAGTAGATGGTGGAAGCAGATGCAGACACCTACAGCTAAACACTAACCTAAACTTCTGGAATACACTTGCAGAGAGGGAGGAGTGATGAGCACAGGGGTAAAGACCAGGCTGGAGAAACCCACAGAATCAGCTGACCTGAACAAGGGGGAGCTCATGGACCCCAGTCTGACAGCCGGGAAACCAACATAGGACCAACCCAGATTCCCTAATGTGGGTGTTAGTTAGGAGGACTGAGTAGTCTATGGGACCTCTTGCAGTGGATCAGTATTTATACCTAGTGTACAAATGTACTTTGGGAGACCATTTGACATAGAGGGATACTCTCTTAGCCTAGAGACATGGGGGAGGACCTGGACCCTGCTCCAAATGATATGACAGACTTTGAAGATCCCCCATGGAAGGCCTCATCCTCCCTGGGGAGCAGAAAGGGGATGGCATGGGGGTTGGAAGAGGGATAGGGGAGGTGGAGAGGGTGAGGGAACTGGCATTGACATATAAAACAGGCTTGTTGCAAATTTAAATAAAAATAATTTTCAATGGGAAATATGACAATAATCTATATATTTACTGTGTTGTTTTTACTAAAACTCAGTGTATAAAATGTGCACATTTTCAAAATGAAAATGTATCTGGCAGAAGGCATGTAAGAAAGTGTGTTTAGTTCCCAAACAATGAAATTATGGCATAGAAAACAACAGCATCATCCTAAGCCTTCACTTTGGGGTACACAAGCTACATAAGCCAATGAGTTTTTCCCACAGAATATCTGAAATATTCATAGGTCCTACACTAGAATAAATTTATTGCTGCTATAAGATATATAAAATGTTGATAAACTGCTTTCCTGACCTTGGAGAACTTTGTTGGCATATTAAGAGTCTTTGATACATAGCAGAATGCAGACATGCTGCATGATTTGTTGGATGCACAGCACTGGGTCGGTGCTATTAGGTACTTAGGAAACAAGGGACATCTTCAGAGAAGGTAGAGCATGGGAATGAGTCATTTTCTTGCTAGCAATGCAGCAAGCAAAAACTCTTGGGATTGCAATGTTAAGCAACTCGATTTAAACACTGTGCAAACCCTATTTTATGATATGTATTGTTCCCTGCAGTCTGCTTGTGGGTTTCTGCTGTCTCTTTTCTTTCCTCACTGGTAATACAGCATTTGACCCTTGGTACCTTGTTTACAAAGCACTGCCTCATGCAGCACATTGGGGTTCTAATAAGTGAGAGCAATAGCTTAGGGAGACTACATTGTGAACAGTAATAACAAGAAGAATGTTCAACACATGAAACTGAACTCTTTTATAGTTCTCTAGAAATGTCCTTGGAACATAAAGGCTTCAATGAGAAACTGAGGTATGGAATACGGAATGCAGAAATGAACTCATATTTGAAATAGAAATTGCTAAAATTCATTGTTTGTTCATAACCCCCAAAGCCTCTTCCTAAAACCTAAAACATCACTACAGGGTTTATTAAATGTCTTTTGAATTGTATCAGTGTTCTCCAATATTTAACACATAATTTTCTTCTGTTTTATTTCATGGATGAGTACATAGGTCCACGTCATTTCTTGTCTATTGTTGTCAAGGCCTTTTGGCAGACCCAGGCAGGCAGGCAGGCTGTCAGAAAACACCCGCTGCACATGCTGTAGGCCAGCTGTCAGGCCCATTGAGGCTTATTTTACCCACTGATAAGAGTAGTAATCAAAATATATACTTTCATTTGTTTGCTTTGACTTCTATTTCCATATTAAAAGCTTTAGTTGATACAGTGTTTTGGAGAGAAAATATGAAAATTTGTTTTATGAATGAAATTAGTTTTACTATCAATATTCAAAGGAACAATTTGGGATAGAATTTACCCCATAACTGTCAAATAGTTGACATTTTGTATTAATTATAATATTTAGAGAAAAACTTGCAGGGATTCATCAGGGACTATCCTAGCTAAAGTCACTTTTTGGGTTCACAATGAAATTGTTAACATTTAGTACACTGAAACCTTGTCTTCATTGTGACATGATAGTTTTTTAAAAAATGTTTCTCTTCTTGAAAAATTTTCCTCCTTGTTTTCTATAATCAAAACAGTGTGTGGACTACCAATCCATAGTGTATGTTTTCAAACTGTTTCTACTTTCAATCATTCAGTAAATTATATATAACTGTTAATACTTTTATTGTCAACATATCTTCAAAGGATTATCTTTGATTTCAATAACAATCTGTAAAGTTAAAAATGAGAAAAACCAGTTAACCTAAGGTTATTATTGCACATGGTAAATCCAAGAGTGCTATTTGTTAGGGTAACTTAGAAATCACTGAAATAATTTTATATTTTCAAAACTATACTAAGAAAAATTAACCCAGACATTTGAGCAATCACACTGACCAGAAAAGTGGAATCATCACTATGCTATTTTATACATAAAATTACTCTATTTGTTGAACACATTTCATAATATATTCTTTTTATTATCAAGTATTTACTGTTATAGTAAAATTCTTAATGTACTGATATACAAAAAAACACTGCAAAAAATTGTTCTGTTACAGTTTTAAATCCTATTTTGACATAGATTTCAGTTTGAATCTTTAAATCAAAATCTACTTACAGAGTAATCTCAGAGTCAAATAACTAAACTTTCCAGGAATTGGGTCTCAAATTATATTTGCACTGACTCAAACTCCACAAAGAAATTGCCAGGGAGTGAGAAAGGGCTGTCAAATCCAGGGATGTGATGAGGAGGAACAATAGATATTTCCTGTGTATAGGACAGGCAAAGAATTATCTTATATTTTTCTCTAAATATATTGGCAATATTTTTCATTAAAGACAAGCACAAGTACAAATTTAAGTGCCCAAAGAAAATCATTTATGAATGAATCATTATCCCTCTACTTTTTTCTTTATGATATCTACATTTACCAACTATGATCCAAAAAACTTAAACTTTGGCATTAGTTGATGAGAAAATGAATGTATTCAGTAACTTTTAAAAGTGTGCAATTCAAATGTAAAGTCTTTCTTTCATAAATTTATAAAACAATAAATATGGGTCATTAACACATTCTTTAAATCATAACATGGATGCTTAAAGTTTTTTTAATCCACATTTTCATCATTCAAATATTTTATGAGACTATGTCAATTAATAAATACAAGGAATTGCTTATTACATGTATGGTCATGTTTTACATTCACACATACATATATTTGGTTATCATTCTTTCTTCAAAATAAAACATTCTCAGAAACAGATTTATGTGGAAAGAGGCATATTTTTAAAGTATAGGTATACTTGTCAATTTATCTTCTCTGGTTAAATATATATTATGCTTTCATCATTATGCTTACACTAAGCAGTTCTAAACACTTTTAAAAGGCTGTTTGTTTATAACATGAAACTGTGAAGTCTAGCTTCCTTTAAATTATATTATTTTTACTTAATTTTACAGAAATTTAGGGCCCAGATTAATTTTCTCTAATTCATACAGGCAATAAATGAGAAAATACAGCTAAGAATATCCATTATCCAAAGTCAATGTTTTATATGTTAACTTTGTTCCTTTTAAAATATATTTTTCTTAAAATTATCAAGTACTTGTTGGCTATTTAAAAACATTGATATTGTCTATTTATTCCTTTGAAGAGGTACCACTTAGACATGTGACCAAAATTTGGAAATTATGTAAATTTGGGAAAAGCAAAATCAGTCAGTTTTAAAGAGGATATTATAATTGTTTATGTTACACTCAGCTTCAGTGATAGATTTGTTAAGTATAAATAAATTTATTTAATTCATTTATCTATTTCAATAATAGGCATTGAGAATTAGCACGGTAAAGTGCTAAAGAGAAACAGAATGAATCATACATCCTGTCCTCCAGAAATTAATTTTATATGATAATATTTGGAATTTACCCAGTGTAATATACATTAATTCAGTGAAAATCTATATTTCTGTTAAAATGCATTTGATTAAGAAAGGCTGCCATTTATATAAGTATAAACACATTGCACTAGATCTCTTAAATAGAGATTAAAGCAAACAAAAGCTTTTACAGCTGAACCATTGCACAGTTTAAAAGAAACTGAATGTAGCAATTTGGGTACTTGGTCTGGACAACAGAAGGACTGTGTTTGTGTGTGAATAAAATATGAAGGTAACTTTTGGTCAACGTAAATTGTAGTTTCTGTTAAGACACCAAGGAAACTGAAAATAACCTACTCATCTAATAATAATTAATGTATGAAATGAATTTTTCCTTCTCAAATGCTAAAGCAGTGTTGCAGAACATTATCTTAATCAGCTGTTTTTCATCTGTTTCTGAAATTCTTTGTTTTATTTAAGTCAGAGCACAAAAGACTGGAGACTTTGAATGTCTTTTTTGTGACCATCTTATTGTACAAATATGCATAAAATGTGCATCTACACTTATTAAGTTTATCTCTTGGTAAATATGAAACCAGCAGTAGAACGTATCAGACTGGTTCTGTCTCATCACTTTCATCATTACAGAAGTAATTAAATATAAATAGATGCATAACTATTAATGAAATCTTGGGGAAATTCTCAATGGTGATGTTGTAAAATAAAGTTTTATTTAATGATAGTCTTCCTCACTTACTCTACAGCTGCCCTGGAGATCATTTAAAATCCCTATGTGTTGTGATCTATTGTAATAATTGCTTAAAGAAAAGATATGTTGTAGAGGTAAATCCATCACACATGACCCTAATTTTGAAGCTGGCTAACTGGAATCTCAGTTGTAAGTCAGGGTTAACCCAGGCCATTCACTTCTGTTTGTAACCTTGAAAACTGATTCTGCAGTCTCATTTTCACATTGTTTGCATTAAGGACAGAATCTGGGTTATATGTCTCTAGGATAGGCAGTCAATGCTTCAAGTGCAGAGTTGTTCTGGCCTTGTTGCAGGGCTGAAGTTCACAAACTGGGTCTGGGTAAAAGATATATGAGTGCGCCGACCATTGCCCAATGTTAGGTCTAAGCGTTTAACGGAAGAAATCAATGAGGCGCAACTATGTAAAATAGGCGTCAAATATGTGCAGCTGTGGCCCCACATATATCAGAGAGCACTGCTTGATTTTCCTCTGGACAGCACTCATTACCAAAATGGACTTCACAAGCTTTTTATTAAAAACAAATTGATGTTAATTAATTCAAATTGCAGTGACCGTTAGTCAGCAGTCTCATTGTAGGGAACCGGATAAAATCACGTCTGTACACTGCTCCCATTACTTGTTATCGGGAAATAAAATTTTTAAATGAGAATTTTTGTTTTATGTCAAAACAAGCTTTAACTTATCTGGATTCTTCTTGGTTTTCGGCTGGTTGTTTGACTGTTTGACTTTATTTTAGCTACTGATACTATTATCTTACTTTCCCAAGAATATACTGATAAAATTATGTGATTTATATTTACCCATATATCATAGATGCTTGGATTCAAATGTCTGGTATTTTTATTTCAGCACTTTGAGAAATTCATTTTAAAGAATAGATTATTTTCCCATGTTTAGAAAAGAAACACATTCTAAACATACAAATTATAACAAGACAGCCTCCATGTTTTAACTATTCACATCCTATACTACTCTGCCTGTATATTATTCTTTATTCATGCCTTATCTCTTTCCAACATACACACACATTCACAAACAAAAGAAAGAATAAATCCTTTCAAAGATCCTTCATTTTTCTTTCTTTCTCTATAATTAGTCTGAATAACAACCAATTGAATTGGCCTTATTCTCATTGTCTTGGCCATTTGTCTTTCTGAGTGACTGAAAAATTAGGTGCAGGCAGATATGAATTATTTGTGCTTCTTTTTCTTCACCTTTCTTTATACTGATGAACAGTTGGAACTAAGAATCAGAAAGCAAAATTTCTATAAGCAATATGTGTGAGAAATAAAAGGTGCACGTGACTATGTGGGGAAGGGAAGGCACAGATAAGACATTTCCAGTACCTTCCAAAAGACAAATGGGTTATGAAAACATGAAAGCATAAAGAGATAAGTTTCTATGGGGAAAATAAATGATGCATAATTTGTAGGTGATGCTGTTTTTAGGAATTTCAGCAAGCTGTACCTTATTTCTAAGGTATCACTTCTCATTAGGGTCTCCTGTTTAAAATTTGCAACATTATGGGTTTGGGACATTGTACAATAGTACAACATTTTCCTAACATGCTCACGTCCTGGTATTCTATTCTTAATATTAGGAAAATAAAAATGTTATCAAATATCAATATTGTTCTTCATGGTGTCTCCAAATCTCAAGTAGATATGTTATAGCACAGTATTATGTAACCTGACTGGTACCAAAGAAAATGCTCTTCAATTTTCTTGTAGGTTTCTTCAGCTCCTGGAACTTTCCAGGAAAGTACTCCTGGAAAGAGTGTGAACTCCTGGGTTTGCAAAGATATTATCATGACTGATGTTATGCAATACGTTCTTCCCAATTAAAACATTCCCTGCACATGGGCGAGAGAGATTCATAAAACTCAACAAAAAATATTTGTAAGACTCTGAAAAATGAAGATTCACAGCAGCTCCATTTTGCAAGGTTGAACAAGCTGTGAGTATTTGTTGAATATAAAAGACTCTTTGAGCTTTATAAGTTTTGAAAATGTTCTGCAGATATGGCTTTCATGAATTACATGTGATGGACTGCAAATTTTAGTGATGTAACTACTTTCAGTAATCCAACCTGTACACACATAAGTTACCCAATTAACTCCCTCATGAGGTTTGCCAAGATGAACTTTGGGGGAATTGTTGTTGTTTCCACCTGTGGTTAGTAAGCATGTTTTCCTGTGCTCCCATGATGTCACATATCACCAGTGTCCTGTGGCTCATTTCCTAGTTAGTGGTTCTAGGTAGGCAATCTTTTATGTGAGTTATTTGTTTTAGATACATAAGCATACCTTTTTATGGAAGCATGCTGGTTATAGTGTACGAATTTAAATTATGATCTCCATGCCCTTTTTACTTCATGCTCTACTAAAACATTGGTGACTATTGCCTAGCATGCTTTCACCATGAGGTGGCCAATTATCCAGAGACTATACATTTTGTTTCTTCTAAAAACAAGGTAGGCAATTCTACCATGATACTAATGGACTCAACTGATAGAATGACTTTCTGATCTTCCATAACAGTTTTAAGCCTTGCTACCAAAGAGGATTTTTCCTGTATGAATAAGACTAGTCTTCTCTCTCTTCACAGCTATAGAATGGATATTTGATCCACCAAAATTTTAGAATTGAAGTATAATTCTCAGCATGATCTTAATTGAAGGTGAGTCTAAAAATTGATTAAATCAAGAAAATAGAGTCCAGATGTATGAGATTATTGTTCTTATACAAGCATCTTAAAGATGGTCCTCAAATGCAAATATAAGAATTCACTAAGAAAAATAACCTTCAAAACCACACACACAGAAGTTTATCATTGCAGCCTGAACCAAAGGTAGATCACTTCCCTATGCTTCTGGCTGATGATACAATATATGAAGATAGATCCCTTTTAAAGAAGTTAATAAATACAACCACAATATTTCAGGAAATACTAGGAGATTTATTGTTTTATTTTTATGCTATAAAATTTTATATGCTAAGGACCAGGTACCACATTATTATTCACTGAGAGTGTTTTGAGTGGAACTTGTCATTTATGGTACTTTTAAAAGAGTACAATATCTATGGAGAAAGCCATTGAAAAGCGACTCCATGAGTAGCATGATGTATGGTGCCGTAGTAGGAATAATGATATAACCAGTACTAAATAATTAAATAAAAGGTATTAGGGAAGTGTGGTAGTAACAAGATCTATAATATTTCAGTATAAACTGGTTGTGAAGAGCATGAAAGTGTGAGTAATAACAGTGTTGCTACCTGTCTCAAGGTGGGGGACGTTAATTTAGCCTATTAGAAAGGAAAGAAAAAGAAAAAATGCCTAAAGACCCCATATAGGATTATATCTGGATACTATAAAGACTATTACTGTGCACTTATTGAATAAACAAAAACCAAACAATGTGTTTAAGCATTATTTTATATAGTGAACAATAAATCACTAAGATAGAATAGTGTACGAAAGTTTTGTAGACTTCAAATATTTATTTTTAATTTTTATTTATCCCTTTCATCCATTTTTGTACATATACGTATATGTATCATATCATTGCCTGGACTCTGAAGAGTATGATATAGATAATCAGATCACCTAGAGTGAACAAATAATTTTAATCGCCATCTAGGTGCTATGAATCATACTCAGGTCATCTGTAAGAAAAGCAAGTAGTCTCAACGTCTAATCAATTCTCTTCACTTTCAT
This sequence comes from Cricetiscus sungorus, assembly GCA_030556225.1. Classification (NCBI taxonomy): domain Eukaryota; kingdom Metazoa; phylum Chordata; class Mammalia; order Rodentia; family Cricetidae; genus Cricetiscus; species Cricetiscus sungorus. The sequence continues at coordinate 12,314,701 of JANBXA010000253.1, forward strand.
TTTTACTCATTTTAGTGAATGTTTTGCAGAGACATAAACCTGGTATTTTGTGCTTGTATACCTTTTACCAGCTTATCTCTGGTAAACAATTTAGATTCCCACAACTGTGCACCAGGAGACCAAACTTTGGAAATGCAAAAGAGTACTTACTCCACAGCTGATATTCATAATTCTCCCAAAGAAAGAAGAGCATACACAAATTTCTAGGAAGTGGAGAAACATTTGTAAAGACATGGGAGATAAGAAAATCATGTCAAAGCAATAAACAGATGTTTCTTTTCTGTTTCATGAATTTCAGTGACTGCAGTCAAGGGTAATCATAACACTTGAAGACTGAATATATACACTTCTCATAGGCCTACTTCAAAATTCTAAGACTATTGAAATATTGTGTATATTTGAAATAAACTTATCATTAAATGGAAAATGGAGAACCATGTTTAATACAAGGAAGATACATAAAAATTTTAATTACAAAATGTAAATTGTGACATTATGTAATGAGTTTTGGTAACAAATTGAAAGTAGAAAATAATCTGTATGGGACAGAGAATCAAGTTCTTTTGACACATTTTTTTATTGAAAGTAGATTAAAAACTATAATATATCTTTATTACAGTTTCCACTCCCTCTGTTTCTCCCAGTTGATCCCCAACTCTCCTTTGATCCAGATTACCATCTTTTTGCCTCTCATTAAAAAAGACTCTTTCAAGTGTTGATAATAAAGTAAAATGTAATAAGAAAAAAAAAAAACACAAAGACACAAGCACACCAGGCTAGGCATGGTGGCACATGCAGATAGAGGCATGTGTATGTTCCATGTGAAGAGTTCCAGAACAGCCAGTGTTAATAGAAAAACCTTGACTCAAAATGATTAAGCAGCCAAATAAACAAAATCAAACCATCAGGAGAAGAAAAACAAACAAAATATATAAAAAGAGACATCATAAAGGCAAAAGAAAGTGATAAAGATACAGACAGGCAATATTCACAAGTTTGTACACTCAGGAATCCCATAAAAAAACAAAACTGGAAGCCATAATATATGCTCAAATGACCTGTAGTGGGGAGAGAGAAGGGGGAGGGAGAGAGTGAGGAAAAAATCAAACTTGGAAGCTTCTCTGAGGATGGGTGTGAAAGGAACTGAATTGATATATGAGTATAACAGAACATCAATATGTGTCATTTTATTACATGTTCCTTTAGTAGAACAGTACTACTTGGTTTCTCCTGCCTTATCTATTCTCAGGCTCTTGTCACCTGAGAATGTTAGTTAGTTATGGGTTCCATCTTGTGGATTTAGCCTTAAGAAAAATCAGATATTTGATGGTTAGTCCAACAAAATTTGTTCCAGCTTTGCACAAGCATACTTTTCATGAAGAATGCCATTGTAGATCAAAAGGTTTTTAATCTTGATAGGTGTTTACTTTTCTCTTTTAGTAGTGTCCAGAGTAACTTCCAGTATCAAGAATAACAATCCACAATGGTAAAAGGTATAGTAAAGCAGAAGCTCAGCTTATCCATATTCAATGGGTTGTGTAGAGTTGTCTTCAGCAATAGGATCTTGATTTTAGTTTATTTGGAGCAACCTAGAGCTTGATCAACAGCCTGGGTTCTTTTAAAATTCCTATAGAACTTCTTTAACCAAGAACTCAATTCACAAAACTCTATATTGGAACTCATTTTGGAACCTAGTGGGAGTTCTGCTTGCCCATATTTCATGATTTCATTTAGATTACCTTCATGTATGTATATTTTAAAGAAGCTTTTACTGTATTAGATTTACATTATACCCCTCAAATGACATTCAAATTGCTCTTTTTCCAAAATCGCCTTCCTTGTTTCCTTCTTCCCTACCAACTTTACTCCCCTATTACAACCCACCTCATATGTCCACAAGTCTCCCAATTCTCTTTCTAGAGATATTTATCTGATCTCCACACCCTTGTACCTTATTCTGTACCTAAACTCTGTTATTTAAAGAATGGTAGTTTGGTTACCATTAACATTACATTTTTTTACCAACATATAAGCAATTAAATACCATAATTGTCTTTCTGAATTTGGAATACCTTGATCAGGATGATGTTTTTCTTGTTCCATAACATTACCTGCAAATTTCATGATTGCATTTTTCACCAATAGAATAATACTCCGTTTTGTAAATGTACCAATTTTCTTTATCCAGTCTTCTGTTGGTGAACATCTAGTTTCCATCATCTTGCTACTATGAATAGAAATGTAACAAACATGAGTGAGGTTTGTTGTTGTTTGCTACAAAACTGGGCATGAGACTGAAGGATTGCAGTTGGAGGAGAGGAGGAGAAGAGGAGAGGAGGAGAGAAAGGAGATCACAGATGTCAAACTAGCCTATCTACTTTAGTGCCAGATTTGCTTTTCTGTCAGACTTGTTGTCAGAGAATGGCTGTTGGAGTTGGCAGATGGAACAAAGTGGCAAACAGGGAGGGATGTTGGAAGAGAAGTTTTGCATAATATGCTATAGCATAGAAAGGAGAGGGGACAAAACATATAGCACAGTCTGTCTGTTATAGTTCTGGGGTTTGAGTTGGGGATTATATTTGCAGAAGAGCAGAAAGAAGGGAAAATCCATAGTTGGCATAGTTAGCCTATCTGCATTATTGGCTGGCATATATTGAAAGTTCCCAGAGAAAAAGGAACAAGATTTGTACATGGCAATCTTGCAATATTTATATACATTTCAGGAACATAATTGCTTAAAGCAAAATAAAGGTAGAGATAAGTTTGTAAATATTAGTATTGGCATCTTCTTGGGTTTTTTGTGAGTTTTCTGATATAGTAAATATATGTAATTAAAATTCAATTAGCCTCTTTCTTTTATCTCAGTGAAACAGATGTTAATTGGTATATTAAGGAAAATATCTCATGAGTAGTGGTTATTGAGTAAGGGATATCCACAATGTGTGGTGCCTGATTTGTTGGTTTTAGTAACCTATGTCCCACTGTCCTCTATCTTTTGACCAATTGTAGATTTCTCTAATTGGTCTCAATATGCTGTGAAAAGAAACTTATTTTATAATAAATGAGAAGCATACTTGTATAGAGAGGCACTTAGGAACAGTTAGGAAATGTACTGACTTAGGAAAGTAAAGTAGTATATTCTTCTTTGTGGACTTTGTCCTCACTAGCTTCAATTAGCTGACTGGGTTTATAGTGCCAGGCTTGAATTCCATTCTGTTGAGTAGGCCTTTGGTCCAATAAGAGGGCTATTGGTTAGCCCTATGATGTAATTCTGCTATTTCACCTTTGAGGATACCTGGTTGAGATGCTAGTCACTGTAGCAAGGTTTATCTGCTATTTGCTTTTCTTTCCTGGAAATTTGCACAGCAGTTTCAGATACTATGACAGCTAATCCTCATGGAAGAGTCTTCCCAGTAGGTTCCATAATCTAAGTTCTGTCTCTAAAATACACGGTATTAAATGTATAGGATGTCACCTAAAAGTATTAGATGGCAGCTAAGAGAAACAGCAATCAAATCAACAATCACCTCTATTGTTTAAAGTGTCCCTTGGAATTCTCTTGAAGGCAAGGTATCACCCTGAAGAAGCACAACTACATTCAAATTTTATTTTCGTTGCCTCTCTAATATTGCCTAACCATCCTTGCTATATTTATCCTTTCTCCTTTCCTTCTTGCTTTACCCCTATTCCCCACGTAAGTCCTCCTCCAGTTTTACAATTGTCCCACTTGTAGAAAATGTCTCATTTCCCCCTCTTTGAATCTCTGTCTTTCTTCAACCTCCTCATGATCCTTTTTTACTTTACTGGTTGTTCAGTTACTATAGTTTAAACACTGAAGTCTAAAGATTTGGAGTTAAGACCTACAAGTTTGGAAAAATATGGGACATTAGTTTTTCTGGGTTTCTTTTAGATAACTTCAGTATAATATTCCATACTTCTGTTAGTCTGCAAACATTGGTAATTCTAATTTTTTTTTTTACAATTAAATAGAATCCCATTTTGTATATGCACCACATCTACATTGCCCAATCCTAGCTATTTTGACAAGGACAATGTCAAGATTGGTTAAGCAAATACCTGTGAAATATGGTGTCAAGTTCTTGGGAATGAATATATATATATATATATATATATATATATATATATATATGGGTGATATGGTCATACTTGTACATATTTGTGTTTTTCCACACTGACTTCTATAATTATTGAGCTAGTTTGATGAGAGATGTTATTCTGTAAATATGTTTCTCATACTGGTTAGTGAATTAAAGCACCGTTGGTCAATAGGAAAGCAAGATAGGTGGGGCTAGGAGACTAGGAGAAAAGAAAAAGGAGTAAGGAGGTGCCAACATGGAGAGACTGGAGAGGTAGAACGCCAGGCCCTCTGGCCAGTAAAATGAGACCATATGGAAATACTTAGATTAATAGAAATGGGTTAATATTTAAGACAGAGCTAGCCAATAAGAAATGATAGTAACTGGCCAACAGCATTGTATCAAATACAGAGTCTCTGTGTGTTATTCGGGGCTGGCACAGCAGTAGTGGGACCAGGTGGTCTGCAGGGAGGAACAAAGAGTGGGACCAGGTAACCGGCCCCTGGCAGGGAAAAACCTACTTGTAACACTAGTTTTCAATCCTACAAACTGTGAAGGAGTGTTTCTCTCATATCCTCTCCAGCATTTGTGGTTAGTTGTTGTCTTGAGCACAGCCATTCTCATGGGGTAAGAAGAAAATTCAAGTGGTTATATTTACATTTTGCTATTTATCAAGGTGTTTAACAGTTCCTGAGGTATTTCTTAGATAATTGTTTTTTTTTTTTTTTGAAAAAAATATTCAGATATGTATAGAAATTTTAATTTACCTTTTTTTTAATTAGGTTTTTTTTTCTCATATTTTTATGTTCTGGATATTAATCTGCCATTAGACATAAAGCTGGAAAATTTTTTTCTCCCAGTCTGTTGCCTTCTCTTTTATTCAGCTGGTAATTTGTCTATTCAGATGCTTTTTAAATTAAAGCAGTGATTCTCAAGCTTCCTAATACTGCATCCTTTTATTATAATTCCTCATTTACTGGTGACCCCATGCATAAAATTATTTTTTCAGTACTTCAGAACTGCAATTTTGCTACTTTATGAATTGTAATGTAAATATTTGATATGGAGAATATTTGATATGTAATATCAAGGGGGATGTGATACACAAGTTTAAAACCTCTGGTTCAAGGGATCCATTTGCCAATTGTTTTTCTTAACTTCTAAGATAAGGAAGACCAATTCGAAGTCTTTTTCCCCATTAATAGCCTTTAAGGTACTGTCTATGATTTTTGTAAGCAGTCTCAGTATTTCAGATTTTGGTCGTTGTGAAGAATTTTGTCTACTTGGAGTTGGTTTATTGCACAGGGATACAAACATGGGTCTAATCTCTTTCTTCAAGTTTTCTTCATGAAATTTGTGGAAGGTTCTTTCTTCCCTGATCTGTGTGTTTTGGGCATCTTTCTTAAATATCAGACGCTGAAACTGTGCGAACTTACATTGGAGTCTTCCATCTTGTTCCTTTGATCTACATTCCTGTTTTGTGCCAATAGGATGTTATGTTTCTTCATATGGCTCTGTACTACAACTTGAAATTTGGCATGGTAATCCCTTCACCATTGTGTCTTTACGCAGGATTGCTTCAGCTCTTCAAAGATCTCTAGTACTGAAAAAATAGTAAAAGTTAAAAATTGACATGGATAGATCTAAATTAATATCCATAATTTTATTTTTTGTAATATCAGAATATACACAATCCTGATTTTTCTAACCTGTTTTGTCAGAGAATATTCTTAGTAACTGTGTGTCTCAACTACCAGTGGATACTAAAAATACTCTTTATATTTATTACCAATTTTTCATACTTTTAATTCATTGACATTTTGTCCAAAACTATTAATACTTGCTAAGATCAATACATTTCCTCTTGAAAATACGATGCCAAGCCTTTAAAATCAACTGATTTTATTATTATAATTTCTGAGGAAAACTTCTGAAATTTTTACCTAATACGCATTATTTCATAGCAGAACTTGATCAACTTGCACATTTATTGTAAGCAATAGTAAAAAGTAAGATAAAGTGTCATATAATACAAAAGAAGGAAAGAAAACATCTTCTGTTAGCTAACACATTTCCCCTCTAAACAAGTGATGTTGATATTCTGTGAAAACTGAAACACAATGTTTTCTGTTCTGGTTTGTTTTTATTTCTAAATAGAGTACATATTTGATGTGGATGTGTGTTTTTGTGTGGGCATGCATATTTTCTCTGTTACTCCCACAGTGAGATGAAAAATCCTTGTGCCCAACCATTTAAGTGATTTCTTTAATAATACAGGAAGAATAATTCCTGAATTAGGATATTCTTAGTGCATTGTTCCACTGTGTACATTTTAAATGTAAAGCAGGCACTAGTTCTGACTCTCCACAGGGAGGATTTATGACATGGTACTATTATAAACCCAAAGATTTTATAGTGTTACATTTTATGGTCTACTCTGCCTAAAATGACCTAAGGTATAATTTTCCTCCCACTGATAGATGCCATCTACAGAGTGCCACTGCTATTGAAGGGCTGGGCTGAACCTGTAAGGAAATAATTCTCACCTTTATGTCTTTTGCTTCTGAACCCAGGTGGTAATGAAAGGGTGGTACATCACTAAAAGGTTATTCATTAAGTGCCCTTAAGCATATTTGTAAGTACAGGGGACCAGAAAGACTCAGAACAATTCGGCCTACAACTTTTGGTCATTTAAAGCAATTTCCTAAGGTGGTCACTGTGAATATTCTGAGAACAAGTGGATTTACTAAGGGCCAAATTAAAGTAAGTTCCTGAATAGCTTTTATAGCCTATGGTGGCTTTGTATCCTTTAAACTCATCTTCCGGCATGAGACCAAATGCTTGTTTACCTTGTGCAAACATGCACATCTGTAGCTTGGTATGTGGGGGTCTCTTAATTATCTATTCAAAATTAAAACAGTTTTGTGTGTGTGTGTGTGTGTGTGTGTTTGTTAGTTTGTTTTCTTTAATTTTTGCAAAAGATCCTAGGTGATGTATGTTTAAAAGAAATTTGGAGAGAATGCACATGAATTTCAAAGTATCGATATATATTTGTGACTAAAACAAGCTATCACTTAGAGTTTCCTTTAATTCTATCAGTGATTTTCATTTCATTCCATTTGTATTATAACAGAGAGGGCTTCACACACCTGCAGTTAACCTTGAGAATATTTTTTGTTGTTTTTAACTTTTAACTAATTTTGTGGTTATACTATAAATTAATTATGTATTTCATTATGACATTTACATGCATATGTGTAAGGAAAGTACTATCAAGTGACACATACCTGCATAATGTCAATTGCAAAGTGGTTTAGGTCCATCAATGAAACTCACATATTCCTCTTCCCATTCTCTCTTTTCAGTGTTTATCACTTGTCTACAAGTTATAATATTTTAGTTTTCTGTCCTGGATTATAACCATTAGTGTCTATATCATTTTACTTTGGTTACAGTTGTATAATTGCTTAAGTTAAAAGATCCACTTGAATAGTATCTCTTTCATGAAGAGAGAGAGTTTTCTTTCTTGATAACCTCAAGAGAAGGGTTGGTTCATATTATAGAAAAAGTACGTAAAGAGGGACAGATTTGTCCACCAGAAAAAAAGTCACAACTATGGAAAACACTTTGCCTTTATGGACTATTTATTTTCATTGCATTAGTAGGTGAGAGATAATATAGAAAACAAACTCATTTTTTCCCATGGGTTATATGTGTATAAGTTCCATCTTTGTACATATAATCACCTTTTATTAGTACACATTTTTCTCCTTAAAACAATGATTCGCTCATTTTATTAATATTTCTGAAAGTCAGTACTGCAAGAGTTGAGATACAAGGAATAAAAGGCAACTGTGAAGATGCTAAGACAACTTCCTCATGAGAAAAGAAAGGACTGCTTGTAGAGAGTAAAGCCAGCTAATATAAGATGCAAGATGGAAAGCCCTTACAATTTCATTTTTTCTTCCATAAGAGTTAGTTAACAGTATTCATTCACATGATTGTCTTCCCTGAGGATTTGCTTTCACAGTACCAGAGAGCACCATGCAATATTCCAAAGGAGTAAATTAACCAACAGCACTACCCAACTATGACACCTAAGAACCACAGCAAATACCAGCATTAAATGGTAACCCAGAGTGCTCTGTAGTGGCATGCAGACCTTGGTGATAACCATCACTTCTCTTATTGGAGTTAAGAACTGCTGAAAAAAAAAAAAAGACTGAAATCATACATGCCTGTAACTTTAAACACAGTCAATTGCTCAGGACTGGTGAAGTATATTTTGGGGGAAAACCTACAACCACCACTTTACCTAGCCCTAATAATCCTAATTACATTCTCAGTATTTGCCTTGTACTCACAGGTAAGCATAGTCCTCACCCTTTAGCTAGCAAATCTCTCTGAACAGAAACAAAAGTAACAAAACTCATAGCCAATCAAATTGCAGAATTGTGAATCTCATTCCCAACAGCCACATCTATAATAAAAATCCTGTATCCCTGTTTCAGAGAGCAGCAGTGAAGAGGTGGTAGAAATATTTAAAGAACTAGAGAATTGGGGAGTTTCCTGTGAGGTAGGGTCATTTAGTTGTCAGGGCTCACAGAGATGGCTCCACTTGATCTTGGCATAAAGTCAAGAGTTCAAAACTCTCCTTACTCTTGCACCTAAATGTCTAAGGAGTAACTACTTTAGGATGTTTGGTCTTAGACATGGATGTCTTATCTAAATAACAAGAGCCTCTGCCTGAGGTGTTGTTATGCTTAACCCTCAAGGCCAGATAATAAGAAATTTAGTCTAAGATTTGGCTACTAAATGTTTGGAGAATTAAGGAAGAATGTCTGTTTCTTCCTTGTGTCTTGATAAAGAAGTATTTTGCCATTTCACTCTTTTTGATTGGGGTTTTAAAGAATGTTGGAAAATAAACTTGGTGCATTCAGTATTCACTGGATTGTCCTCTTGGCTCTATTCTGTGTCTCTGTCTTTTCTTTAGAATCTTTACCTTCCATTTCTCAATCCACACTCCTCATCTCAGGCATGAATACAGGATAATATGGATTGTCATCACAAAGTGGGGCTACTACCTGGCTATTACACTTTTTAATCAGAGTGTACACCCATAGAATCTAAGAAACATGACTTCCTAAACGTGAACTTAACAGAGATAACAAAAATAGACATGCTAAAATGAATGAAGAAAGCCTAGATTGCCTCAACCTTTCACAAAGAACTGAAGACAAGTAATGATTGCTGCGAGTTGGAAAAATAGTTTTATCTAGAAAAGAACATACTGACTAATAATCTAAAACTAAATACTTAATTATAAAAACACATGTACAATTAACATTATACTAAATGAGGAGATTTATTTATTTATATATTTATATATTTATATATATTTATATATTTAGAAAGATGTATAAACATATATACACAAAAGCATGTAACAAATAGCCATCAATTTCAAATAGAGCAAGGATTTTGAGGAATGAACAGGAAGGAAAAGTGCTTTTATTATATTTAAAGTCTCAAATTTAATAAAAGTAAAATTTAAAAATAATTTATTTTATAAGGCCTTTGTTTTATGTAAAATTATATTCGTGGTAATTTGAATACAAATGTGAGAATATCAAAGCCCAGAACTAATGGAGAAAGCTAATATTTCCATTCTATCAATTGCCTACATGTCATCATTCACTCCAGTTGTGCAATACATTATTTGTACTTTTTATCAGAAAGGGTTTTGTTTCATTAACAGTTATGTTCATAAGTAGTTAGTATATGGTATATTTTATAGATGTTCCCCAAAATGTCTTACAGTTCCAATATAATGTTTGCCTTACTAAAAGAGAAGGAAAGGTTGCCATAGCCATGTACCATTGGATATCCTGAAAATAATATCACTGAGTAATATGAAGAGTATTCCCTATTTCATGTTGCCAAAACAATTTTAGTCATGTTTTCAAGTGAAAAGAATCATTAGAGAAGCCAGGAGTTGAGACATATTCCTACATTCTGGTTTAAATTATATCAATTTTGTTGATTTGTTTACTGTGTTAACCAATACAGTAACCCCTTCATTCCTGATTGGAATACTGGCATTTTGGAAAGTTCTGTGTACCTGTTTATCCAATAGTCCCTCAATCAAAATCATTTTCATAAATACAAAATAATATATTTCATATAAAATGAAATAAACTTATTTTCCTAAATTTAAATGTTACACATTTTTATTCAATAATTACGGGAAAAACAATAATTAAAATCCTCAAAGAATTAATATAATCATTTTTTAAAAAAATCATATCTTCATATAATGTTGGCAAAAGAAAGGTTATATAAAAGTCCAAACTTCATACTATGTGAAAGAGAAGATCATGTATGTAGCATGCCTAGTTTGTACTATGCATTCATTCCAACAAATGAGGATATATTAATCAAATTTCTCAGGAAATCCAGTGTACTGATATAAAATAGAATGCACAGTAAAGGTGAGTGTTTGGTAGGGGAAGGATTGTGCCTACAATATTTTCAAGGTAAAAGGGGACTTTCATAAATCCTGAAAAAGAAATATATAGTGCTATGCAGCAGATTATTCTCACAGATTGAGTTCATAGTAGATTTTAATTTTCATTATGTGTAATTTCTGTGACCTGTCCATTGTACAAAGTGATAGTTTTCATTAAGACACTTTTATTACATGAATGTACGCTAAAGCTTCATATACCTTATCAGTTTTAAATAGGCTTGAGTTTTTCAGTAACATTGAGCAATTTGACAAAAATTTTCTACTGAGAGTTGATGCCAATATTTGAATTAGAGTTAAAGTAAAGGAGACTTCAACATTTTGCATGCCACATCCATGGTACAGATAATCTCAGCTACTCTTATTGCACATGGATTCTAGACACTACAGGCTAAGCAGAATTTAATAATCATTTTCCACCTCTACTCTTACAATTCTGCAATCTCAGATAAGACATCTAGCTTCTCAATCCATCAAGCAAACTGTGTTAAACATGAAAGATAAAATTACTAACTCAAGAAGCTTCTCTAGATTAATTTTTCTGTTTTCAATCAAAGCTATCTAAATCAATGTAGGACTAAGTAGTCCTTATTAGGGATCTGAATTCACCTAGACTGTGCCAAGTTAAAACTAGAAATTCTATGTATTAAATATTTTAAGGTAAGTTTACAGTAGTAGAGTGTCTTTAAACAATGCTGACATACTGAAATTTCTTACTAGGTAGGAGCTTGATGCCAACAATGAACATGTCAGAAATTTTCTATGCCTACAAGATTAAGTTGTGATCAACTATCATTCTGCTTTATTTGGTGTTTCAGAAACACCAAAGAATTCTTAAATGAAGTATAAACTAAAGAGAGTGTTAAAACTCCAAAAAATTTGTATGATATAATATCAAAATTTTTTATATGTGATTGACTTAATTTGGTTCAAGCAGGAAATGGAAAATTGCTTTTCACTACTCATTTGCTTCAGAACATTAATATTTGCAAAAAATATTGGAATCCTTAAAACTTAGAGATGATTTGATTTTCAATTTTTGCAAAGTTTCTTCTCAAAGACTATACTTAATAACTCTGATACAGAATATCAGTTACCATGGCAACTTTATTTTATTTTAGCAGCACAAAAGTGTAAAAATAAAGCATACATAGTTTAAAATATCAAAAATTAAATGGATTCATTTTTTTACCCAAATGTGCTCTTTCTTGTCTCTAGAACAAATTAAAGTTTTAACACAGTTAAGTCACTCCATATAAACACTCATCCCATTTTTGTAGGTAATACCAAAAAGTGATAGACTATGTATGACCTAATATGAAAGAGAAGTGATATATAATATGTATGAAACATATACATTTTCTTGTCAGTGATAGACCCATTGACCCAACTAATAGGTTCAACTCCTTATGCTCATGTTTTATCTAATATTTTTCAATTTTACTTTTTTCTCACTTTTTTTTTTTAGTTTTCTGAGAATTTCTTACAGCCTTTTTGTCACATTCTTACTGCACACTCTAACACACATTCTTACAGCACACACTAACTGCTCTAAGTTCAACCCTCCATCACCACCAAATTTTGTGCCCTATTATTTAAAAAGATCAAGTACATCTTGTGATACCATTATACTCTTAGATAAATGGAATTCCACTGTAGTGTAGTTACCTACCATGGGCAACACAGTTGAAAACTGAATCTCCCTCTCTTTCCAGCTATCAAATGACAAACAACTCCTGAGTGAAGGGTAAGGCTTCTTGCATATTTCTCCCTCTCTTTTGGAATTTTGTCTTACTCAAGCATGTACAGGTCTTGTGTATACTATCACAAATGTTGAAGTATATACGTGCAATTCTCTGCTGTATCCAGAAAATTCTTTATCTTACAGTCACTCACCATTCTCATTTCTGCCCCATCTTTCACAATAATTTCTGAGACTTGGGGATGTGATATAGATATCCCATTAGGTATAGACATAGATAGCCTCATATTCTCTGGACATTTTGCAAACTTTTGTTCTCTGACCATTGTCTACATGGAAGTCTCTGTGTGACTTGTCACTTACTGCAAAAGAAATGGTAATAGTTGAGTGATGCATCAATTTGTGGGTATAGTTATGCCACTAAGAGTTGATTTAGTAGTGTGAACATTTAGTAAAATTAGAGTTTTACATTCTCCTCTATAGCCTATGACTTGTCAAGCAAGAAGTTATTTTCCCCAATTATGGTACCCATTATGGATCTTAACATGTAAATTGAACCTAAAATTCAACAAGAAGTAGTTTTTATACTCATGGTATGTGTGCCATTATTGCACCAGTGCCCATATTTTACTGTAGCTCAGAAAGTTCACCATGGGGTATGAATGTGATTAACTGCTTCCTTAAGAAGTATACATAGCACCTTAGAATATTATGAAAATTGGGTGGCAAGATTAAAGCGTTCACGTCAGTACTAGCATGATTGTCAACCCAGACCCAAAAAACAAATTTGGTCAAGTTCTTCTCTAACTTTTGAATGTTAGCTTTGAATCTTCACATATGTATGTTTCACTTGGCATGTCCATGGACATCAAGACTAAGGGCTCATCTAAGAAAGAAAATTTAAGGTGCAGGAAAACAACTACAATAACATGAAGTTTTCTAAAATGCATGAACATACACATATAAAAGAGTTTAAGTAGAGTTACCCTACAGTGGAGCAATACTGCTTTAACCAGGTACTGGAAAAACTCAGGGCCAGAAATGAGTTATCTTTTCTACAGTTTTTGGCCATTGAAGGCCACCCCCCTTAAGCATTGCAGGGTATCATAGTGCTCCTTCTTACCCTCAGTAAGGTCACTTAAATTTTGTCATTACTTTTGCTAGTAATTTTGTAGCACTCATTTTTCTGACTACCAACTTTATCCAATACTGTATTAATTTATGCTAGAGCTTTCATTTAGATTCCTAGCAGATTTACCAGAATTCAGATAACATCATCATATTCTTTTCTTTTGCATGATTTCTTCAAATCAGTAACAAATAAAACTAATGGTGTTTTGTTTCTATTTTTTCTAATTATTCATTTCTGAATCCCCAGGAATTCATTATGTATTTAAATTTTCAATTGCTTTCTTCTTGAAACATATGTCAATTCCTTTCAAACTTATGTCAAGCAATGCTTCTAAATGAAAAGAGATATCAGTCAAGTAAACATCAGAAAAAGGACTTCTTTATTCTTTATTCCCATCCGTGTCTCCCAAGTAGCTCTACTGAATTTCTCTAATAAAGTTTGCCTCAATTCCAAATGAGGCAATGCTCTTCTCAGTTCCTCTGCAGTGTAGGTCATATCTCCCTGGGTGGTATTATAACAATTTTATGGAAACACAGATGTTTTGGTTCCCTGTGGGTCATTTCTATATAATGACAAAAGGTAGAAGTAACATTTGAAGAATATTAATTGTGGGTAGAGAAAATGACAACACTTAACAATTCCTAAATCAGGATAATACTTTAAAGATGTATTCACATTCTGATTCATATTTTGTTCTTCTGAAAACTAATTTTTAAGATGGATATGTTAGTGATGTTGCACACTGAACCTTTGTATGTCATTGTGTTTTACTGTTCTGGAAAAGTAATTTCCTAAATGTTCTAGTTCTTTTTTAGTAGAAGTTACAAAATTTTATTTGAGAACAAGTGTTCAAGGTACCAGTAGGTGGAATTTATGAAAATATTTTTGCCTTAATTACTTCTAAAAATTACTGAAATACTGACGTTAATTTTAATTGTATTGATATATCTTGCTGTAGCCTGTCAACTGCTTTTAAAATCTGATGTATCTATATCCAATTAGATACACATATATTTAACAGCAATTAAAGGAAAAGAGGCATGAATTTGAGCCAGGCAAGATACCTAGTGGAGTTTAAAGAAGGGGGAAAGGAGAAATGATGTTCTCTAACTCTTAGCTGCTTGAGTGGGCATTAAATACAATTAAATGACTGTTTGTTACTGCCAAGAAATATATGCCACTTTTGTACCCCGAGTGATACTTCAGGATACTTGTCATTGATATGGTTCATAGTTCTACACTTACATACCAGTATTGCTTGTATTTTTTTTAATCTATTGGCAGTTTGCAAAACACCTTAAATTACTTTGAGAGTTAGTCCTCAAAAATGAGGTTTTCAGGTCAGTTATAGCTAGAGTCTTTGAAGTCCTGTATCCAAAGTGTGTGGTGTGGTCAGCAAGTTCAGAGAGGTAACTTAGGGCAATTGCAATAGCCTATATTGTTTTGGGGTTTCTTGGACTACCCTGACTAGATACAGGTAAGGTTCCTGTGTCTAATACTGTATTTTGTTAATGGTCTTCAGGCAACATTATCATCACAAGAGGTATAACTTAATTGAAATATATATATATATATATATATATATATATATATATATAGTTAATGTAAACATCTTTTGAATCCTAGTATTATAGTAGTTTCAATATAAAGTCCCTCCACAGATTTGTTTCTTAAAATATTTGCTTACCTAGTGGCTTTATCATAGAAAATTGTGGTACTTTGTTAATAATAAATGCATATGGCTAGTGAAGTTGACTAGAGGCATATGTTAAAGATTATGGCATATCTCTGCTTATAGCCATCTCTTTTTGTATCCTGGTGTCCAGAGGTATAAGATAACCAAGGTGTATGTCCTCTGTTGTATGGACTTCATGATGCCTTTCACAGCATAAAATGTTGTATGTAGTCTTTCAAACTATAAGCCAAAATATGTTCTTTCTCCTTGAATGTATTCATTGAGAATTTAGTCATAGTGTCTTAGTGAAAAGGATTTTATTGCTGTGAAGAGATAGCATGGCTATGGTAACTGTTAAAAAGTAAGTATTTAATTGGGGTGGCTGGTATACAGCTGGTATACCACATGGTGCTAGAGAATTAGCTGACAGTCCTACATCTTGTAGGGAGCAGGAAATGGTTTATGGTGCTGAGTATTGTCCTGAGCCAAGGCCACCTCAAAGCCCACCAACACAATGATACACTTCCTCTAACAAGGCCACACCTACTCCAACAAAACCATACTTCCTAATAATGCCACTAGAGCTTATGGGGGCCAATTACATTCAAACCACCATATTTGTTCTCTGGCCACAACAAGCTTTTAATTATATCATAATGTACAATGCATTTAGTTCAACTTCAAAGTCCCCATAGTCTATCATAGTCTGAAAAATGTTTCAAAGTCCAAAGTTCAAAGTCTTTTCTGAGATTCATTCAATCTCTTAACTATAATCCCCTATAAAATAAAATAATAACAACAACAACAAAAACAAAAACAGATCACATACTTCTGACATATAATGGCGCAGAATTTACATTACCATTCCTAAGTGTAGGGAAGAAAAATAATGAGGAAGTGCTAGACCAAAAACAAGCTGGGCAAACTCCAAACCCTGAGTTTCTATGTCTGATGTCAAAACATTCTTCAAATCTCTAACTCCATTCAGCTTTGTTAACTGCAACATACTTTTTTCTCTTGGACTAATTCTATTCCATGTTAGCAGATTCTCTAGGCAGGTATATTATGACCCTGGCATCACTAAAATCATAGGGTCTCCAAGATAATCCAGGTATCAACTTCAAAGTTTCATGAAATGGGCTCTCTAAGCCTCTAGCATGGACATCCCTGGCATATGCCTTGCCTCAGTGGCTTTTCTTCACCCACTTCTTCTATCCTTAACTCTATAGCCAGCTTCATGTGACTGAAGCTGCTAAGTTCTGCTGCTTTCTGGGATTGGAACATGGCCCCTTTTTATGTTACATTTTCCCCAGGTTTGTTTTTTGTTTTTCCTTTACTGCCTAAGACTTCCTTTCCTAAAATTTGCTATGTAGATCAGGCTGGCCTCAAACTAAGAGATTACCATTCTCTGCCTTCTGAGTGCTGGGATTAAAGGTATGCCCTACCACTCCTGACTGTAAGATTTTATTTAGTTCCCTTCCACTAGTTGGAAACTGAGATGGGTGGGATCTTTCCAAAAGGTCACCACTATCTTGGTTCCATTTTTAAAATCGATTTAACTCCTTGACCACAAGACTTTGCTCTATTCTACTCCCTGGCACTCCTTTTCTCAAAACGTTTGAATTTTGTAATTTACCATGCTCAGATTGCTCCTTTTCACAATGAATCTTTTTTTAGAGTTATCACTAATAACCATACAACAATCTCTACTGGGCTTTTTGAGATTTCCTCTGTCAATGGAATTATTTCCAAATTTTCCACTTTAGTCTCAGACAGACTCTTTAGACAAGGGCAAAAGGCAGCCACTTTCTTCTACAAAATGTCACAAGAAATGTTTCTAGGCAACATACTAAAATTCTTCTCTGAAACCTCTTGAGACAGGCCCCAAGAGTTCTACTAACTCTTAACACTACTGTCTTCCATATTTCTACTAGTCTACCCACTCAGCAGTGCTTGAATTATTTCAATGATTTCCTAACACAAATTCCCAAAGTCCATATTACTTCAAAGAAAAAACATAATACAGTTTGTCATGGAAATATCCCAGTTCCTTGTACCAACTTTCTCTTAGTTATGGTTTCTATTTCTGTAAAGAAACCCCATAACTACAACAACTTTTATGATGAAAAAATTTAATTGATGTGGCTACCTTGTAGTGTTAGAGGTTGAGTAAATTATCATCATGGCAAAAAAACCCATTTTACCCCACAAAATTCTTTGAGAACTGTTGCTTCTCTAATTTATTAGCCATCTATTTTATCCCAGTTTCATTGTAAAATGACTTTGTGGGTCTTCAAATGGATCCAGCCAACTTGCCTAGTTCATACTTGAGACCTGGAGTGTGGATTGAGAAATGGCAGATAAATATACCAAGGAAATGACAGAGACAGAGAATAGAATCTTGAAGGCAATCCAGTGAATACTCAATGAACCATGTTTATTCTTCAACATTCTTATATACCCCAACCAAAAAGAGGAAGACTTCTTTAGCATGATTCAAGGAAAATCTAACAGATTTTCTCCCATAATTCTCCAAACATTTCATAACCATCCTTTAGTCGAAATCTCTCATTACCTGGCCTTGAGGGTTAAGAGTAACCACACCTCAGACCAAGTCTGTTGCTATTTAGATAAGATGTCCACACTTAACACAAAGCATAGTAACAGTTGCCACACCTTAAATCTTATGACTTTAGCCTTGGAAGTGTAAGGATGATTTTGAACTCTCTGACCTTAAGACCAGATAAAATAGAGCCATCTCGGTGGGCCCCAACAGTTTCTTATCTGAAAATACCAGCAGTCACCACAGACCCTAGGAACTTTTCTGATTCAGTGAGGGTAGGACCAGAGGTAGTAAAAGATTAATGGGCACATAAATTCAGAAGCATGGAATACCTTAACTTCATCTCCTAATTCTGAGAAAAAAACATTAAGATAAAAAAGAGTGTCTTAGCAAGGTTTATTTTTTATAGAGAGGATTAGGTGTGAAGTACACTTTTGTAAGACAGGGGAACAGTTGGAGGAACACAACCAAACTTTATGCATGCATTCTTGGCAAATTATCCCTAGTTCTTTAAGTATGCTGTTTTAAGTTTTGAACACTATTGTTCTTGAGAGAATGTACATGTATGTTTTAATCACCTTTTAGCTTTGTAAGGACAGGATGTGCCTGACTCAATATTCAGTCAAGTTAACAAACTGCTGAGAAATTTTTTGGTAAAATAATTTGTTTTTATCTAAATTTGGGATTTGTTTTATCCAGGGTTAATTCTAGAGGGTTGGAAAAACATATTTGTTTTTGAACTAGAAACAATGATGGTTAGATTTATTTGGGGTTAGCCACTTATGTTAAACTCATCTGATAGTCAGCCACTTCATTTCTTAGCTCAGACTCCCTTCCCTGTCTCAGGATCTGAACCTGGTTTCAGTAGAACCATTGCAGAGTTGGTTCACAAACAGGGTCTTGAAGACAGAGTGCATTGGGACTGAAGGAAATAGGATTTCACCTGGTGGTCTAACAGTTCTTCTGCCAACACCTGTTGCCCATCTCAGGACCTGAACACAGGCTGTGGAGGAGACTACTAAAGCTACAGAAAAGGTACATGGGCTTGGGTCTTGCATGATTTCTTCTTCTTCTTCTTCTTCTTCTTCTTCTTCTTCTTCTTCTTCTTCTTCTTCTTCTTCTTCTTCCTCCTCCTCCTCCTCCTCCTCCTCCTCCTCCTCTTTCTTTTTCTTCTTGCTCCTCCTCCCCCTCTTTCTCCTCCTCCTCCCCCTCTTTCTCCTCCTCCTCTTCCTCCTCCTTCTTTATCTTCTTCCTCTCTCTCTCTCTCTCTCTCTCTCTCTCTCTCTCTCTCTCTCTCTCTCTCTCTCTCTCTCTCTCACACAAAGGTAATTTTTAAATGCCCTTTGTTGGGAAAGATAAGTAAAAATTGCTTTGAGATTTCATCTTACTCAAGTGATAATCACCAAGAAAACAAAATAAAAACAAACAGACAAAACCAGTAAATTCAGCAAGGATCCCAAGAAACAAGAACACTTATTCGTTTCTGGTGAGGAACTTGAATTGTAACGGCTCCTGTGAAAACAAGTGTGGAAGCTTTTAAAAAGGCTGAAAATTGGTTTACCACAAAATCCCAAAATCCACATATTCAAGGCTTAGATGTACACCAAAAGGACCAAGTATTTTACTACAAATACCTGCACATCCATATTTATTATGGCCTATTAATAATATAAATTGGAAATATCCTATATGTCCATCAACATATAAAGGATATTGTGTGGTGCATTTACACAATGTAATGTTATTCAGCTAGTAAGAAAGAATCAGTCGGGCACTCAGCAGACAGACACATGCCAATCTCTGTGAATTTGAGGCCAGCTAGGTCTACAGAGTTAGTTCCAGAATAGGCTCCAAAGCAATACAGAGAAACCCTGTCTCAATAACAACAACAACAACAACAACAACAACAACAACAACAACAACAAAGATAGAAAAAACCATACATGCCTTTTGCAGGTAAATGGATAAAACTAAAAGCAATAATCCCAAGTAATGTAACTCAGACCCCAAAAGACAATTATGATATTTTTTTTCTCTTGTATAAGAATGTTAGGTTTTAAATTTTATATATGTGTGCTTCATCCTGAATAAATATAGAGCTCAGATTCCTATTCAGGGACCAGTGAAGAGAAGGTTATATCACAAGGAAGGAATAATAGGATATTGTGTGTGTGTGTGTGTGTGTGTGTGTGTGTGTGTGTGTGTGTGTGTGTGAGAGAGAGAGAGAGAGAGAGAGAGAGAGAGAGAGAAGAGAGAGAGAGAACAAGAGAGAGAGAACAAGAGAGAGAGAGAACAATTGAAAACTATAATGTGAGGATTAAATGAAGATTATGGAAGTACAAAGTAAATGAGAAATGACAACCATGCTGGATAGTTTAGTCATAGTCAAGTTTACTCAAGCTAATATCATATGAGATGAGGGATCATCAACTAAGAAAATGCCTCCAAAAGATTGTAACAAATCTTTTTTGTTTGTTTGTTTGCTTTGAGACAGGGTTTATTTGTAGTTTTGGAGCCTGTCCTAGAACTTCTCTGCATACCAGGCTGGCCTCTAACTCACATAGATCTGCCTGCTTCTTCCTCCCAAGTGCTGGAATTAAAAGTATGTGCCATCACTGCCCAGCATAACATGTTCTCTTAAATAGTTACTGATGGAGTAAGAGCCAGCGAATTTTGGGTGGCACCATCTGATATTCCTTAAATCTGTAAGAAAACAGGCTGAGCAAACTATAAGGAGAAAATGAGCCAGTATTACTCCTCTGTGTCCTTTGTATCAGCAATAGCCTCCAGGTTGTTGTTTGGTACGAATTCCTTTCCTGACTCTTTTTGATGATGAACAGTGATATGGAAGTGTAAGCCAAATAAAATCTTTTTTCCCCAACTTGATTTTTGGTCATGGTGTTTTAAGACAGAAATAGAAACCCTAACTAAGACAACAACTAACAATAAAAGCCATTTGTAAATTCTATTAGAACACACTACTGTAGAAAGTACCTAAGTTATGTACATATGTGATAATAATGTAAATAGAATCAGCATATAATGGGAGACATAATGCCCTAACTTGGTATCTTTTGCCACCAACTAAAACCTTCAGGAATAAGTTATATCATTTTGAGACATTGGCCAAAGGAGTCCCATATAAATTCCAACCACAAACATCATAGGCTATTGCTACGGCTATTTGTTACTACCTTCAACCCAAATGACAAGGACAGGTTACTGAACACATTGCTCACTTATGTTATCAAACATGAGAAATGAAGCTACTGGTCAACTAAAAGATTTACCAAAACCGACTAACATTAATGTTTTGGGAAAGTTCTCAGCATGCTATTAGAGGAGAAAATTAATAATCAATATCATGCAGATAAAAATCACAAAACCTACAACAACAACCTGTCTTTAAAATATATTTGAACAATAATGGCACAAATGTTATGGAAACAACCAACCTTTTTTTTTAATGTCTTAAAGTCGTGTTTCATGAGATGACTCCATTACCTGACACAAAGTGGACCTAGAAGAAAACCTATTACTATTACTTTGCAAATGGAACACAATGAAAAAGTGATTCATAAGAAATATTGATATAACCTTAGATCAGTGACTCACCCAACAGACATCAGAGAATCTTCTGTTTGCTGTATATGGCAATTGGCACAGAGATACACAATGGGACCTTGTGCAGAAAATGAGAGTCTTTGGAGCAATCTGATCAAAATGGGATATCTTCAGCAAATCCTTCTCTTCAAAGCTTAGGGTTCTATATGTTAGAAGTGAGAGAAAATTTGTCTGAGCCAGTATTTTTGGAATACTCCAGTGTAAAGAGTTGCTTCAGACATAATAGTACTGACCCATAGATAGCCTCACAGGCACTGTGACAACACTATCAGATCTTCAGAGTTTCAAACCAGACAAAATCTCAGTACTGAGTAAGGAGCAGTAGTCCAAAGTCCTACCCATAACAAAGGAAGATATTTGCAATAGACACTTGCTGGCAAAGGGGAAATATATTTTCCTAAATAAGTCCTGCATATATCAACCACATGCCAGAGTAGATCCCTTATCAAGGAATATTAGGCTACCACAAAAGTATTTTGTGGTATTTCGTTGTTGATGGGTGTGTGTGTGTGTGTGTGTGTGTGTGTGTGTGTGTGTGTGTGTGTGTACATGCCCATGTGTGGCCTTTTATTTCATTTTGTAGTATTGCACTGGTAGTTTTTGAACAATTGTTCCTTTTTATGGTTTGTTTTGATTTTGTATTTTTGTTTTGAGATAGAAAACATGAAGTTGGGTGTGTATAGAGGAATTATAGGAGAATAAGTAATATGGTTAAATATATTGTGTGAAAAATAATCTTAATAATAAAAAAATACCAAAAACAAGAAAATGTTCCCAAAGAAAAGGTTATGCCCAATAAAATATTGTAAAGTCCCTGGGCTAATTAATGTTATATTAACATAATGCAGGATTCCTGTGCATTAGTAACAGAATGCACACATTTAAAATAAAGGAAAAAATATTCTGAAGAGACTGAGTCTCAAAATCCAAAGTATAAGAAAAATATATGGGAAAATTTATTTTGGAATTTTTTTTATGATAACATTGTATCTGAGAGTCCAAAGCACATGGAATTTTTTTATATCAATGCTAGTTTATTGTGATTGGAAACAAAGGATTGAAAATAAAAGCATTTCTTAGAAACAACATTTAAAAAATATATTTTCATTATATTCCCAGAGTTATACAGAAATTGGGTACTTATGATGCTTATATTTTTAAGCTGAATACACATTTTGTAACAAAAAATTTATATTAATAAAGTGAATATACATAAATGGTTCTTCCACTTTATGTCCTACCTCTTCTGCTATGTTCTTACTGAAATAAAAAAGGGAAGTAATTTTTCTCAGTCTCTCCCTATTTTTCCTGGCCTCTCAAACCTCTGTTCTTCACCATTCTATTCTCAACTACTATAAAGTCAACCTCATTTAATAGAAAATTAAATCCTGTGAATATTGGGTATATAGACAAAGGAAATGAAATTATTCTACAGAGAGGTTTCATTTTTTAATCTGGGACACCTTTCCAAGTAACAAAGAAAGAAAAGCCACTGAAGAGTTCATCAACCAATCAATAGAGAAATAGAATATGGTTGATAAATGTAATACTAGTCCACTCTATCTTAAAGAGGACACTCCGTTGCTTACAAAAACCATTTGTGTCACAGTAGGACATTATACATAAGGAAATAAACTAGGAACAGAAAATACAATGCTTAAGTTGATCTTTGCTATATTTTTTTTTCTTTTATCGATGGTGTTAAATAGGCTCTGCCCCTGAAATAAACTTTGTAAATTTGTTTCACTATATAGACTAACATTTACATTCCAAATATCATGTATTTTTAAATATTGGGTTTGATTATTTACAATCATTTTTTTCAGACCCTTATTTGTTTTTATTTATGACTTTGTTTTCTCCAGCAAATTCTTCTTAAGATTCATTAAATACATTAGATAGTTTTATTGCTTTCTCTAAGCTCCTTTAAGGATAGATATTTTGTTGCCCCTTTATTGAGAATTTAAAACATTCATGCACAAAAAAAATTGAAGATTGTGTCTTGTGCTAGAAACTGACTAAATATGTGGTGCTAGTAAAGTCATGATAATTGGAGGATAATCTATAGCCATGAATTTACTAAACAAGAAAAGACTCACACAATGTGCTTGTTTAACATCATTTCCATTTCTTTTCCACTCCATAATCCTCCTCCAACTTCTCTTCTGTTTCAGCTTCATGTGCTCCTGATTTTTAATCTTTTTTATAATTTCATTTTTAGATATTCATTTCCCCTTCCATTACTTCTCTCAAAATCTTCCCATATACCTCTCCCTGCTCTCTATCAAATTTAGGTCCTCCTTTTTCATTAACTGTTAAATAATACACCACACACACACACACACACACACATACGCACAAACACACAAACACACACACACACACACACACACACACACTCCTAAATTTAAACTGCTCAGACTGTTTAATGTTATTTGTATGCTTGATTTAAAGGCAGGCAATCAGGTAGCCATTTGGTATGCTCTTCCCTTGAGGAAAATGATTTCTACAGAGCTCAGCATTCTTTAGTTACTTGTAGCTTTATACATATGGTTCATGTCTCATGGTGGCCCCAGTCCACTGTAGCCTTTCTGTAGCTGTTTTCCTTGTTCTGTTTCTGTTTAGAAAGCCAAATTGGAAAGACTTCGTGGGTATAGATTCTGACATTACTAGACGACATAATGTCACAGCACACTAACTCATCCACTGGCTCTTACAGTCTTCCTGTTTCTTTCTGTATCTATCCAAGAGTCTCAGGATCAAGTGCTCCTTTGTGAATGTATCCCTTGATACAGGCATGCACAGTAATACATTATGATTATTGTAGGGATTCTGTAGTCCTCTATAAACCCACAGAGTCCTATTAGTGCTGCCTATTTGGAAGACCATATATGTACCTGGAAGACCATATATTTTGAACATATCTGACCCAAACTAATTTTTCCTATCCATCAGTTCCAATAGCTTTTCATCTGGAGGGTTGAACTTCATGAACCACTGTCTGCTTTGGTCTTGTGCAGATATTGTTCATGAAGTAGAAGCTATTGTGAATTTATATGTGTAGTGGATCTATCATATCCAGAAAATAATATTTTCTACAAACATCTACTAGCTCTGGCTATCACAATATTCCTACTATTTGTTCCACAATGACCCATGAGTCTTGGAAGGAGAGGGTAGGACATAGAGAGCACATATAGAGTTGAGTGCTCTAGTTCCTTACTCTACATTTTGCACAATTATGGGATCTTTATTGATCATAATCCCTTCTATAAAAGGTGCTTATCTGATTAATATTAAAACATGAACTAATTTGTGAATATAAAGATAAAAATATAGGGTAAACTTTTATATGTCCTTTTAGCATGGGCGTAGTGCTAGACACTATTCTAGGTCCTGTGAAGTAGCCAATCATGTTTTGCTGTTATTGTTGTTATTGTTTTGTGTGGCCCTGTGAATGGTATGAGCTTGAACTAAATCTGCCCATTCAATTAAATAAAATTAAAATGTTCATTTTAAAAGACACTGATAACTCTCATGATCCTAACAAATTGTATTCCATCTTATTTTTCATATCAATCTCTGAGCTATATATAAACTATCAATAGTCTATATTTAACTTTTTGTCTTAAAAGGCAAGAGGTTCTATATAGGTGTCATGAGGTCCTTGTATTCACAGCGATATTAAACACACAATGTGGTCTTCTCAACACAGGATAAATATACCTGTTTTCCACCCAGTAGGCTAGAATAGATGTAGTTAATATCTGGAATCTACTCTCTATAGGGTCCAGTCATACGTGCATCTTCCTCACTAATATATTTATCCCAGACTTTTCTTTCCTTTATCTTGAGTATTGTTTCTCAGTCAATTAAACCCATAATTAGAGAATATGTCAAGATAATGTTCATTGTAGCTTGATGAACTAAGTCTATAATGACCTAGACCACTCCAGATCCTCCCCCAGGCCTTAAACCATATATTTCAGTCTGTGATTTTTTTTTTATCTTTTATTCTTTATGGATTTCATATAACAAATTCTTAAAAAGCTTATCTTCCCATCCCGTCTTATTTGCCCTTAAACCTTCATTTGTTAACTACATTTAAAAGAAAAAAAAACAAAAAACAAGCAAAACAAAGAAATAAATTTACCCTTTAGTCCATTCATTTTGAATTGATAGTGTTCCCTGCCATGAGTCATTGGTATGCCTCTAGGCTTCTGCCTTCTCCAGTGTCGCTGACAATGGGCTCTTGCTCAAGCTCCTCTTGGATATCCTGTTGTTATACTGTGTCATGGACATCCTGATGTTGTGGACCTGTTGGTTCATCCCTTTACTTGCTTCAACAGTTCATAAATGAGATAGACTTTAGGTGGGCCCACTCATCATCCTGGTTCTGGAATTGGGTGGTAGGTAGCTGTGTTGATCAAACTGCTAGCTTTCCCTCATCATCTGTAACAAGATGACTCTCCAGCATTGCCCCCAGCTAGATCACATGATATAGTTTTTAAGAAGCAGTGGGGTCAGTTTTCCTGCAATTATGTTCTCAGTTCTGGGTCAATAGATTCACAACATCAAGGCTAGTTCTACTGTTTTGTCCTGGTGAGATACAGGACCCCTCTCCTATGTGATCCATTCTTATGCATTTTGAAAGAAGTTTCAAAGTAGTCACACCTTAAGCTTTAGTGGGATAATAGTTATCAGGAAACTTTTGAAAGTTCTACTTTATTTAAATATGTCTAAAATAAACTGGCCAGTGTCAGACTCTAGATTCTGAATGGTGATTATCAGGCTTCCTAATGCTGAGACTCTTTAGTACAGATGCTCATATGGTGACCAACAATCACAAAATTATTTTGTTGCTACTTCAGTTTGCTATTGATATGCATTTCATGTAAATATGTGGTTTGCAAGTAGCTGATATTTGATCCCCAAAGGGGTCTTGACCAACAGGTTTAGAAGTACTGCTTTAGAAGTTAGAACCAACTAAGTCACATTGAACCAGCTTTTATCATTGTCTCACATGGATCATCACTCTGCCAGCCTTAGCACTTTCAGAGACCCAACAATAGGTTTCTTCATAAAATATATTTATAAATGCTGGTTAATGCAAGTAATTCTTTCCCTTTGTTTTACTGTATATTTAAATTCTAATGTAAGATTATGGTGAAAACTGTATCAAGTAAATACTTGGATTCTTCCTTGTAAAGGAGACATAGATAGTATCTGTCAAATGTAAGGAGAAGAATCCCCAAGAGTTACAAGGACAGGATTTAGTACATTCAGACTTAAAAATAAGTATACATAACTGAAAATTGATTTGCCTCAGAGCTAAGACCTCACTACAGAAGTAGAGTGACAATCTGCTGTAATCCAGTTACAATAAATTAAATCCATCCATTTCTTCTGTCTTTGTTGTGGCCAGATTAATATATAAAACTGCATGGCAAATTGCCTTCTCCTGAACTTAAGTCACTTTGTCTTGGTTATTGAGCCATGGAACAGAAGCATGTAGTCAAGAGTAACTCCATATAACTTAATGGAATGACAGATTACAAACCTCAACTCTATCCAAAGAATGTAAGAGTTAAAGCCTTCCCAGAAGGAAGTGAGTTATTGTTCATTAAGTAGAAAAAAATGGAATCTGAGTTGTGAATTTTAACATTTCTTTTGTGAAATAACACCATGAAAAAACATAATCAAACCAGATGAATGTGTATCCCGGTTTAATAAGGATCAGGATAAACAGATAGGCTGAATAGGTATTTATTAAGGGAAAAATAATTTACAAACTAGACAGATGAACGCCAGCAAGTTCCACCGGATCCTCTCCTCTCCAAGTCCTACCAGCAAGAAAGCATTCCCCAGACCCTCCCCAGGCCTAGTTCTAATGGGTTCCAATGGTCACTTCCACCCCTGGCTCCACCCCCCAAATGGGCGTGCTCAGTGCCACAGAAGGACACAAAGTGAATATCCCATTACATATGTGTGTACTGTAAAAGTTACTTATCTTCTAGAAGAAGAGAACATCCACATTAACCTTGGACCCTCTACAGTGTGAAAGTAGGAAATGCCTCTATGTGATAATCACATGAGTTTGATATGTATTTATGTGATTGAGTACTTGCTTATGCATGTGTTGCATGGTATATCTGGTGGTCAGATAACAACTTTCTGAATTGGTTCTTTACCATCACTTTGAGGGATCCACATATTGAACTCAAGTAAATCAGGTTTACGAGCAAAGACACCAAACCTGTAGCAGCATACACTGAATTTGTCCCTGCAATCATATCTACCTGCTATCTAATTTAACACATAAATTAGACATGTTAAGAGATTAACAGCAATAAGTAATAGAACAAAAACAATATGACATAATAAATTATTTTATATACAAAAATTGTATTTATTACTTCTTGAAGTTTTCATTTAATAATTTTTTATCATAGTTAATGACTGATAAATGAAACCTAGAAAAGTGATATTCACATAAATCATGGTAAACTCTTCAACAATAAACCCAAACAGAGATACACACACACACACATACACACTCACACTAATGCACATACACACAAAATCTCTGAAAACATCTGTAAACAATATGAGTCTGTTATATAAAAAGATACCATATTTTAAAAAATGCTGATTTTATTCCTTAAAATTTAAGTTTTATTTGTCTTAGCCCCAGAGCAGCTATAAATTTGAGAAATAAAAATTTATATGAGTTTTATGGCCCTGTTTACTCTGTTATTCCTGAAAATATACTTACTTAAGCAACTGCTGTGCCTCATATTTATTCTACCAATGAGTTGGCAAATAAAGATATAAGAAAATTTTGTATTAAGAAAATATGTTTGAAATTATACACAATTGAAAAATTATTTCAACTTAATTTAAATGTCATTTCACAAAGAGGTGTTTTAAAGCATTCTGCAGTGTGTGGAATTCCATAGACTCTACATTGATTTGCTTTGTATGTGCAATAAAATTACTTGTTATAGACCTTGAACATATAATATGTGCTTAGTGGAAAAAAAAGATTTGTATGTGCATGTGTATGTGTGTGTGACTTTCATGTTTATCATGCATTATTTTCAGCTGAGAATAGTAGAGTTGCTTTCAAATTGCTAAAAATATATAGTATTGTAAGGGAAATATGGAAAGTCAAATTTATATCCAACTTCCAGTTGAATTACAGTACTAAATATAATCTGAAAATTTGTCTGAATTTTAATTTGCCATTTAACAAGTAATAATTTTTTATATCTTTCTAGTAAAATTTTAGTATTTTTTTTCATTTCAACACTGTAAAATATTTTTCTTCCCTTTTCCGTAGTGTACAATAAAGAGGCAACAAAGCAGAAAAAAATACACTGTCTTTTATTTCAGATTGAAGACAAAACTAGATTTAAACCCTGATGCTGGAATCTTCTAGGAAATGCTATTCATTTAATTAATCAAGTATTTCTTCATTTACCCAGTATGCGTATAGTAATGGATCCTCTTCTGGAGTGTATGATTATTTTAAGGTCACAAAGAAGCTGCATGGAATAATGAAAGGTTTCGCTGCTTCATATAGACATTGCATTCTTTATATATAAAATATTACTGAGCATTCTGCATTGCTCAAGTCAGTTGGTGATATTTTTCTAGCAGCTAAAGATACTGGAATCATTTTGTAGACAAATTATGTTTAGTGAAGTTAGGTGTACTTTACATGCAATACTATAATGGGAGATGTTTTTCTGTAAATATGTTTCTCTTATTGGTTAATGAATAAAACACTGTTGGCTAATAGGAAAGCAAGATAGGTGGGACCAAGAGGAGGAGAGAGGAAGTAGTAGGAAGGATTCAAGATGGCGGATGGAGAGAGAATGCCAGCCCCTCTCTCCGGTAAGATAAGACCACGTGGAAGTACTTAGATTAATAGAAATGGGTTAATATGTAAGACAGATCTTGCTGATAAGAAATTAGTAACAGGCCAACAGCTTTATATCAAATACAGCATCTCAGTGTGTTATTTGGGGCTGGCACAGCAGAGGGATAAGACTGGCAAGCGAGAAACTACTCATAACAATGCTATGATAATATTAATAGATTATAATGTACTTGTATGAATACTTGTATGAATAAGAAATTGAAAACTTCATGTGACTTGCCTTAGTTTGATTACAATGTTCTAAATCTGAACTTGTAATATATATCCTTATATCAAACACAGATAAAAGTTTACCATAATATGATAACCCAAAGATTAGAAATAGCTTACCAAGTCCCTTAGAGAGTAACTAAGGGCTCATAGAACCTCACTTCAGACCTCCAATAGTCACATTCTATATGGAAGATCAGTACTTGTGTTTTATTAAGATTACAGTGTTTTCATTTGTGTTAAGTTCTTAGAATCACAGTGCCCTAACCTTCTCTTAGCTTCAGTGTCCAGATTGACAGTGAACTATTTATTCATTTGATTACTTGAAATTTTGTTTTGCTTGGGGCAATCTTTTCTGATAGTTACTATTAGGAAATATTTTATGTTGAGAGACTACCAGTGTTTTCTCTTATGTTTTTCAATTAGCCATAATAATAAGTAACCAAGATTACCTTTGCAAGCACATTGTCAGGAATTTCCACTGAAACTACAGCAGTAACAATACTTTATTATATGTTGGTTGTGAAAAGGAGATCAATGGACATACTTAATGATCCCTGTGTTGTACACAGTCAAAATCATTAGCATCTATAGCAATTTGGGGAGTCTTTTTCTTAATAAAGTCATATTATTTCAGATACAAATGTACAGAATGTTTTATAAAAGTTTGCATTGCTGGAGGAAATAAAAGAATATTTCACTTCTGGATGAAATATAATTGGTTTCCTTTCTCTTTTTTCACCTGATATTCATTAAGATTCAGAAAAAAAAGTCCAACCTATTAAAAGATGAGATTATTGGAGTTGTATTAAACTATGTAACATTTAATATACCAAGTTGAAAATAAAGACAAATTGTTACAGAGGTTTTTTTCTGTCATCCTGGTCCCACAGCTACAACAGCCCCTGTTGGCCTATGACAAGGGCTTCTTATTGCCTACCTCTGTCTTAATTTTAAATCCATTTGTAATAATCTATGTATTTGCAAATGGTCCTGGTTTACCAGAGAATGTTGAACCTGCAACTCCTTTGCCTGCTACATGATCACTGCCCAATATCTCCACAGAGAAGAGAAAAATTTCCTTTTTGCAACTGCTGTGTAACTTCCTGTCTGGCCAATCAGCCAGTCAGTGTTTTATTCATTAATTATTAAGAGAAACATATATTCAGAAGAATATTCCCCATCATCTTCTCTTTTCTGTCTAAATGGAAAGAAGCTTTTAACTTTAACATAGTAAAATTATATACAATAAACAGTTATCAAATAAGAACTAAGTTAAAATTATATAGTCCATTAACATTTAGCAAAATTTAGTAAGAGAGACATGTATACAGAGGAAGATTTCCCATGAACTTATGACTTGGGTAAATACTACTGCAGGTTTCTTCAATCTGGGACCTTTGTTGCAAGTGTATAGACATTTAAATCTTAGAATAATGAGTATGTTATTCACCACCCACTCTATTAATAATTGCTTTGAGGTTCAGCATGGACTCTTTAAAGTAATGATTATGTGTGCAATGTAGTCATCAACAAAGCTGGAATCTCTTTGTGAATTTTTGGTCATTAGTGATGTGGAGCTGTAATGCATTCCCTGACCTCCCTCTGAAATTGGAAACAGGAGGCCATGCCACTCTCAGCATTCTTGGTGTTTTTGCAACACTGGTAGAGGCTTTTTGCAGATTGGCAAAACTTCCCTTGGGAAATGTACTTTTAAAAGCTTCAAAGAACGTTAAGGATTTTCAAATAAATGGGCATCTGCAGTCCTTGCTGCACTTCAATCAGATGAGAATAGTTGTCATGTCAAATCTCCACAGGCTGCTGTTGCTCGGGTTTCCTGCTTAGGAAATTCCACTCAAGCAGAATGAAAAATGAAATCCATGCTTTAATATTACAGCCTGTAGAACAAGTTCTAGTGATATTTGGGGAATCTTATCACTGGATCTCAATGGATTTGGCTTAAAACAGCCCCTCTCTTGAAAAGGAGGTATCAGATAGGAGAGTTCTTCAAGCAGAAGGCCATTTCCTCTTCATAGTACAATCAGCAGTATGAAAGTTTGTCCAAAAGAATCTCAAAAGACAGACAAGGATGTTAGCCTTACAGAAACTTTAATCAGTGTAAGATGTCTCATAATCTTCATATGAAATCTGCATATAAAACATGTATATTTGAACGTTTTCTAGCACAACTTAAAGCCACAGATAAAGTAGAGAATGTAGAAGTATTCAATCTGAATAAAGTGTTACAAATAAAATGAAAAAATAGATGAATATAAATCTTTCTAAAATTCATCATCGTTAACAAATAATATATATATATATATATATAAGAACAGATCTATTCAAAATGATATTATTGATTTATATGATTTTTTTGTTATTATACCTTAATTTTCTACTTAATATCATATGAAAATTGATAAGTCATTAATTACTAAGGAAACTGTAATTATTTCCTCTAAGTGAAGTAAATAGATGGAAATGATATTCATCCTTAGTTTGCAATTTTAATTCCAAAAATTTCAAGGACAAATTGTACTAAGATTTTAGAAGAATATCACTTATCAATATAAAAATTCAAAACCTTACTTATTATATGATAGTTATTGAGTTAAAGCTTTGATATAAGTATCAAACATTTGAAGGAAACATTTATGCATATAGCAATAGATTGTGGATTTTTATGAACAAACTTGTTTTGATGGCTATAGACTTAAAGAAAATAAAACTATACAACTTACCATGGTAGTTGTTCAGTGTTGACTTATGCATAGAACTGTTCAAAAAACATTCTCACTATTTTCAATCAAATTCTTATAAAGTATCTACTTTACAAAAAACATGTATGTATGTTTCTGACACTTTAAATTTAAGATTTGAGGGTGCTCATTCCACCTTCAAAACGTTTCTATGCAACACATGTTGGCATTGATGAAACAATAGAACAGAGAAAAGGTAGCATATTTGGTACCTCAGTATCGTGAGCAATGGTTTGAGCTTTGTTTCTGGATCCTTGATATGTCCCCTTAGCTGCTATGTTAGCTGACACATCTGTGCAGATTTAGAGACATAATCATCTTTCTTTCTTTCTTTGACTCTTTCTTTGACTTTTGAGGCAGTGTCTCATATGGGTAGCCTCTTTCAATAAGACAGGGAATTATTTTTGGAGAGTGAAATGTTAATTATTTCTAATTTGAACATTAGAAATCCTATACATGCATAGAATTACAGTACTATGGGCCACACATAAACATAATTTTTTTTAAATTCCAGATCATTTATTGACAATATATTCTTAAAAATTTTACCCAGAAATAGTTTTACAATCTTGTATTCAGCACTTAAGGGGATGAGAAAGGAAGATGTAAAATTTAACATAATAGTCTGTAGTATTATTAATATATTGAGAGCTTTCTACCTTGATGGGAGATGTTATTCTGTATATATGTTTCTCATACTGGTTAATAAAGCTCTGTGGCCAATGAGATAGCAAGATAGGTGGGGCTAGGAGACAAGGAGGAAAGAGGAAGCAGTAGGGAGGAGTCGAGATGTAGCCCGGGAAGGAGAGAAGACGCCTGCCGCGGCTTCCCGAGAAGACGACCACGTGGAAATACTTAGATAAGTAGAAATGGGTTAATAATTAAGACAGAGCTAGCCCATATACAATAACGGTAACTGACCAACAGGATTGTATCAAATACAGAGTCTCTGAGTGTTATTTGGGGCTGGCGCGGCTGTGGGCCCAGACTGGCCCGCTGGCGGGCTGGCGGGCTGGAGGAAACATACACGTTACACTACCTCTTTTTTATTTTGAAGGAAACGATAGGTTGTAACCAATGCTATTTTATAGCATGGACATCAACCACCATCTGTCAATAATTTTTGAACCTATTATCCACCTTATACTTTTCCCAATACACTTGCTTTTAGTGTCTCCCAGTTTGTCTATTTCAATTTGAGTCTGCTGCTTCAAAGAGCATTTTTCTTAATGAATAATACTTTATTATCTGCATATATGAATTTGATGGTGCTTTGTATTAAAATAAGATAATTGAGACTGCTTGGAAAACATTGTAACACTAAACTATATGTCCAACACTCTTACACCATATTTTAAAACGAATCTATCCATTAAGAGATATACTGGTTACTGTCACACATTGGGTATTATTATAGGTCTACAATAAACAAATAAATACAGAATTATTTTCAATATGTTTATTACATTTTCTTTATGGATTGATGAATCAAAAAATAATTCTATTTTCATCGTTTTGAAGAATCTTCACACTATTTTTCAGGGAGATAATATTAGCTTACGTTCTTACCAGCAATGTTTGGAAGTACTTCTTCCTCTACTCACAGTAAATACTTTTTTATCATTTTGATAGCAAGAAGTTTTACTGTAGTGAAATAAAATAAGTGTGTTTTTATGAATATATACAATTTATGAATATATACAATATATGATATTATACAAATGCATATCTGAGAATCTATTTCATCAACTTTTCCAGTACCATTAATTGAAGAAAATTTTCAAATATGTGCTCTCAGAGATTTATCACACTAAATTGTATACAAACAGAGTGATTATGAATTTTTTGTTCTCTTTATTTAGCTATATTGTGGATACTATGTCAATTTATAGTAATTTTTTAAATGCAGCTTTGTCATCATTTAGATTCAAGTCTTGTGGTACCTCTAGCCTCTGCTTTGTGTTGTTTTTTGTGTGTGGCCCCTTGATTTGTGTAATAGCTTTTACTAATTCTGGGAAGACTGCCAGTGATATTTTGAAAGGCATTACATTGAATCAGTCAAGCATTCTAGACAGAATGGACATTTAACAGATTAACTCTTTCAATCATGGGTCACAAGAGCTTTTCATTCCTTATGTTATCCACAAGTTTATTCATTTTTATCATGGTTTACAGGAGATTCTGCCATCCAGCCTACCCAAGCTACAGTCACCCTGCCTAGGTGCCCAGTCCAGCCAACATGAGCATGCATGGCAGGCACTTCCTCCTTGAGCCAAGCCTGCCTCTATGCCCAGAGACTGCTGACAAAAGATACATCTGATTGGAGACATTGTTAGGATGGAAAAATATAGCCTAATTCCCCAGTGACTCCAGGAAGCCTGGAGTCTTAAATCCCAAGCTGAGGGTTACCTACTTTAATGTTTACGGCAGCCTGTGAGTGAATGAACACAGGAAATGAGCCTTGTCGCCACACCCAGAAGCCTGTGCAAAAGCAGACTTCCTGGTCTAAGAGCGGGCTTGGATACTTTAAATTAATTGGTCCGCACTGAATGCTATGAGGTGATTGGTTCACGATGCGCAGGCTTTGTTGTAACCCTATAAAAGCTGTCTCAATTCTGTGCCAGGGGTCGCTAAGCCCTTTACCCTGCATGTAGTATGGCTGAAGACCCCAGTATACTGGAATATAAAGGACCTTATGCATTTGCATCAAGACTGCTTCTCGTAAGTGATTCGGGGGGGCGCCTTTCCTGAGTGGGACCATGCTCTCGCGGGTCTTACAACATCAATGAAGAAAGGACAAAGCTGCAAGAGTAAGCCACCTGAGCCAATGGGACCTTGGGAGGAGATATAAAGGCAGGCCTAATTTCCTAATAAATGAGCCTGCAGCACACTCTGCTACTCACTGACTCACAGTGTCTGCATTGTTGGTGCTGCATCTTCTCACCCCTATCCAAAGAGTGTCCACCAGGGTCACATGCAAGAAGTGTTTTTATTTTCACTATCTCCATATTTCATATAATTCATTTAAAATTTTCTATGATTTTAATATTTGATACAAATAGAATTGCTTTCCTTTTTAGCTTCTTTATTTTTGACCAACCAGATTATTTTTCAGATGTTGAATTGTACTCTACATCTTTACTGGGCTCAGGTTTGAGTTTCAAACGCTGCTTTGTTCTACCTTTATAGCTTTCACATATTAACTGTGTGCAGAGATAATTTAACTTTTGCTTTTCAATTTTCATGTCATTTACCACTTCCTTTTGCTTAACTGTTCCAACTCAAAAGACCAGTCTTTATTAAAGAAGAGTGATCAACACAGACATTCTTTTCATTCTCTAGGTCTTGCAAGAAACTTAGATTTGGAATGTGTAGATTGAAGTTGCTGTGAGGCTGTCACATTACATTTTGAATATTGTTATTCTTTCTAATTGTAATTTTAAGTGTTTTGTCATAAACAACAATAAATTTGTTATTTTGCTACATTTATTGCAATAACCACAAAATACATGCTTCTTATACTTCAACTTATTGTGTGGTATCAGGCTGATTGCTATGTTTTTGTTTTTACACTTATGAACATATCTAAGTTTTTTTTCTTCTTTCATGCAATTTTTAAATTTAAATATACTTTGATCATATTTCTCTCCTTCCCCAAGTCCTTCCAGATCATCTCCCTCTCCTTACCCACACAATTTTATATTCTTTCTCAAAAAACAAACAAACCTAATGCAACAGAACCCCCCTAAATACAGAAAGAAAAAGATCACCCAAAAAAAAAAGAAGTTACACGCACACACACACACACACACACACACACACACACACACACACACAATCGCATACACACCACTGTGGGATCCTACATATTAATCAACTACTCATGACCATGAAGTCTACCCTGGTGTGTATGATATACCCATGACTTTTCTTTTTTCTGAGCAGGTATAAATAAGGGGTTCAGTTGTTAATTTTTGTGCTGCCCCTGCCCCTGCTTTCAAGGAAGACGCGACTCCAGGAAGATCTTCTTCATGCAGTTTTAATCTGGATCCTTGAAACATATTCTTTTCACCCGTGGGGGGAATGGGGGACCCCTGCACAGGCTTAAATTCCCTTGTGCTAACCAACCCCAGTGAGCTACATGGACCCTGCAGATAGGCTACTCTAACTCGGAAGCAGACAGGCTGTACATACTTAACCAAATAAGGGATTGTTTACACCAGAGAGTGCTCACCCTTGGGGAGGTGGAAGGCAGAAGCCAGCACCATCTTTAAGGCTCGGCACTTCACAGCTCTCTACAAATTTTCACTCTAGTGGCTAAGTTTTCATTCATTATGTTTAAAAGTATGGCAAAATAAAATACAATAGACAAAACAATAAGGATCTATCTCATCAGAGTTGGACAAAACAACCCAGCAGAAGAAAAAGAACCCAAGAAAAGGCACAAGAATCAGAGATCCATTCGTCACATACCTAGTCATCTGATGAAAAAGGCAAACTGGAGGTCAGGTAAGCCCAACCTTTTTGTTTTTTGTTTGTTTGTTTGTTTTGCAACACAACTAGCATTATTTCAGGCAACTTCCAAAGAGGTCTCAAATGTTCTAAGGTCGCCTAAGCCCTATTATGACTAAGATTATCAGCTTACACAGTGATTTGGCACAATGTATCTCTTGTATTTACCTGTTTTCTCACAAGAGGGAATTTTTCTAAAGAAAGAGTGCTTTAATTTTCCTCCAATGTTGTCACTATAATTCCTGGGCCTGATGAGGTTTCTTTCACTCCTCTGTTGAATTCCAGTGATCTCCTTCAATAACCTAGATATTAAATTACTCATCTACTAGCTTTATTTTTTCCAATTAAATTTATGAATGCTGATCATTCATGAATCCAGCCATTTTTAACACTTTTTTCTTCATAAAAATACTGTGTCTGAGGAAAAATATATAAGAAACCACAGAGGAACTGGTGAGCCTGGAAGTGGTGATATACACCTTTAATTCCAGCACTCTGGAAACAAAGGGAGGTAGTGAGGTAGATCTCTATGAGTTCCAGGCCAGCCTAGTCTACAAAGCTACACAGAGAAACCCTGTCTCAAAAAAGAAAAAAGAAAGAAAAAGAAAAAGTAAAAAAGAAAGATAGAAAAGAAACCACAGAGGCTAATGCCTCAAGAAATTCTAGTTTGAAGAAAGAGGATTGACAACATCGTTTCACATAGGAGTATTGATTACATGAAGGAATACCTCAGTTCTCAACTGGAGATTTATAATATTACTAAATTGGATTCTGATATGGAACAAACACATACCATTTAAGCTGGACAACAATAAAGAATCCTAGATAAAATGAATGATTATTTAGAAAGCTCCCAGTAAAAGATCAAAGATTGAGCAAACTGATTGTGTTGTTAAACACTGAACAACAGATATTTAATTAAAGTTTTAGTTAATTATTGTTGTTTAGGATGAAGTCACATTTGTTAATGTTTTGTGAGGCCTCTAAATAGAAATTTGTAAGTGAAATAAAATTCCGAGGTCAATTTAGAACAAAAATATTTCAACTCAACTCTGGCAACCTCAGTCCCACATTCTGTTTGAATTTGCCTATTCTGGGTCACTTGCTTTAAGTAGAATCATACTGT
Source organism: Cricetiscus sungorus (assembly GCA_030556225.1). NCBI lineage: Eukaryota > Metazoa > Chordata > Mammalia > Rodentia > Cricetidae > Cricetiscus > Cricetiscus sungorus. Next base: position 12,352,572 of record JANBXA010000253.1, read on the forward strand.
CGGTTTCCTTCTTGTCTAGTTTTTAAGGTTTTCCCCTGTTATGTGAAGCCAATCAGGAAGAATTCTTTAATTCATTTACTGTCATGTTCTGAGTGCTGGGACAGTATGGTGCAGGCATGTTCTTTGAACCAGCCTCCTGTCCAGTACATACTCTCTTTAGATTTGCAGTATACAATTCGTGACATGAGCGAGAGAAGGACTATACTGTGATGTTTAAATTGCTAATGACAATCATTAATGACATTTTAACTGCCAAATATTCCAAATTGCAAATGAAATTGAACAGACAACCTGTAAAATATTATTATTAATTGTTGCTACAGATGTTACTTAATATAAAGCAACACTTTTAAACAATGTTGAGTACTTGTTATGTACAAACAAGTAGGTGAAAATAGATGAAGAAAAACCTAGAAGACTACATACCAGCAATGAAAGAAATAAAAATAAAATGAAGAATGGTGATTTTATTAATATTGTGACAAAGGAATATAATCCCAATTGCTCAGGAGAGTGAGACAAAATACACAAAAGTTCAAGGCCAGCATAGGTCAGTTAGTGAAATGCTGTTTCAAAACAAAAGTAAAAGAGTTCTGGGTGTTTATCTCAGTGTCAGAGTGCTTAGATAATGTTTGTAAGACTGGCTTCAATTGTAATAATAACAAAGGAAAAAAAGGAGAGTCCTGGAAGGAAAGGAAGTTATTGTGTTCATTGTGAAGCCTAACTCTTACATACACAGCCTAAAGATGTGTATGTGTTTTCCTGTATTTATGTGGAAAACTGTACAATATTGAATGTTGAATTAAAGTGAAATAAAATTATTCTCAAGAGACATGGAGGATTTAACTTGAAAGGAAAATGCTTATGCTTATAAGTGACTGGAGGAAGGCAAGAACAAGTTGAAATAGTAAGAAAAGCTTTATTTTAGGGGAATATTGTGTTTGAAGGAAGAAAGAGAGAATACATAGATCATAGAATGTTGAATAGTTTAAGAAGTGAATATAAGAACAAAACTAAGTTGTATCCTTGTATCCTGGATTGTGTGCAGCAACCTTTTGTTAGGATGGAAAAATTTAGCCTAATTCCCCAGAAAACCCAGGAAGCTGGGAGTCTTAAATCCCAAGCTGATGGTCACCTACTTTAATGTTTACGGTAGTGAATAAACACCCAGAAGCCTCTGTGAAAGCAGACTTCCTGGGCTAAGGGTGAGGTTGGATACTTTAAAGTAATTGGTCTGCACTGGATGCTACGAGGTGATTGGTTCACGATGGGCTTTGCTGTAACCCTATACAACTATAAAAGTTGTTTCAATTCTATGCTAGAGGTCCTCAACCCTCTACCCTGCATGGTGTATGGTTGACGGCCCCAGTATACTGGAATATAAAGAACCTTATTCGTTTGCATCATGACCACTTCTCATGAGTGATTCGGGGGGTGGGGCTGCTTTTCCTGAGTGGGAACGCAAGGGACCATGCTCTCGTGGGTCTTACATTTGGTGCATTGGCCGGGAATTGTGACCACCCCTCTTACACTCAAGAACCGACTTGGAGGTTCCAGCGGGATCCGTACGTCTCTGTATGTGTCTATATGTACGTGTCTGTATGTGTCTGAGGTGTGTTTGTGTGCATGTATGTGGGCCGGCACCTCTGTTCTGATCTGGTATCTGTATATTGGAACGCACATTCTCGGTTTTGGTTTGCAGCTGTTCTGTTGGGCCGTAAGGGACCAGAGTTCGGTGACCAAGCAGGCATGTTACAGCAGATGGTCACAGGCTGTGGCCCTGGAAGAATCTCCAGGGTGGTATGGGGGAGACTGGGGACGCCCAGTTAGTCCCATCTGTGTCTGAATCTGTTTGCAGGCCACATGCGCCTGAATCTGTTTGCCGCCTCTGGGGACACCCCAGGATGTGAGGAAGCCACTGGCTTCCTTCTGTTAGTGCCACCACGGGGGACTCCCCAGGAGGTGAGGAGGCCATTGGCCTCCATCTGTTGTTGGTCGGTAGGACCAAACTCTGTTGTGTTCCATAGCCATTTGATTTTTTTGCCTCATGCCTTTTTCTGGATCTGTTTATGTTTTGTGTATTTTCGTTCTGTGTGTGTTTGGTGTCTTTGTAGTTTTATCATAGGATAGACTGACTGACAACCTGACCTTAGTTTAACTCTTGACTACTTGACTGAAGTAACAAGTTTTTGATGTGTATGAGGGCTGGCAGGGCTGTTGATCACAGTGACTACATCTCCAAGCCGGCAGCATGCTTCTGGATGGCAGCTTAGGCCATGGCAGTGAGTACAGCTCTCAGTTCTGGAGATAAAGTTAGCCGCCACCATCTTGGGTAGATCATGCCAAAAACAGTTATGGCTTTTCTGTTAGCAATGTTGTTGGTTAACAGATAAAAACTCGTGGCCAGAAAAGGAAAAAGATTTACAGTAAAGACAGATTCACATTAAGAAAAACTGCTAGAGGTTTACGATGTGTTTTAAAATATACGTAGGCTTGGAAAAAAATAAAATGCTTTTAAAAAGACAGAATGTGGCTGGGTGTTGTGGCACACACCATTAATCCCAACACTTGGGAGGCAGAGATAAACAAAATCCTAGATAAAATGGTTTTAAAAAGACAGAGAGGAGCTGGGTGTGGTGGCACACGCCTTTAATCTCAGCACTGGGGAGGCAGAGGCAAACAGATCTCTGTGATTTCAAAGGAAACCTGGTATGCAGTGAATTCCAGGACATATAAAAGTTACACAGGAAACCCTGTCTCAAAATATGAAAAAATAAAAGTAAAAGAAAAAATACACAGAATAATAAAAGAGCCACGTAAAGATAAAAAGCACAGAGAATCTTTGGATATTGTACACTGTTCTGTTATCTTTAAATTGTTTGACTACTGAGGAAATAACAACAGTTAAAAAATACTGCTGGATTAATTCAAGTTATATATTTTAAAAATGCTTTGACTCCAAAATTTAAGCCTAAGGACAAGTTATTGGGGAAAAGGATTTCTATTTTTGTTTCCACAGAAAATGAAAAGCTATAGATTCCTTCGAGCCAAATCCCCTGAAACAGCGCCCCAGGTGATCCAACATTCAAAACAGTTGGGACAAGCCAGGCTTGCAGACTACAGCAAGGATTTCTGCATCCTCTTTGGACCCCCCATGACAGCGCCCTCTGCCAGCAGGAAGTAATTTGAAAAGAATGACAACCAAATTCCCAAATATTGTTTAAAAATGTTTGTTTTCATTTAAATGGGCTTGGATATAAATGGCTATAACCACAAGCAATCTTTTTAAAGGTATAAAGGAAATTATGGTATAGATAGGAATACTTTGCTTTGGAATGGATTTTCTTTTATTGATATGATTTAAGGTCAATTTTGTTATATGTATATTTCTCCGCTTGTTTAGGTATTGTGTTTATATAGCTCATTAAAAATGTAATATATAATTTAGTACAGATCATAGAGAGTTACCTATGATAGTTAAAACTTAAGAGTTAAGTTAGGATTTCTAAATATACAGAGATATATTTGAAATGTATAGACATTCTTCAAACCTTTCAAAGACCTACAGAACATGGCATTTAAAATGGTTTAGGGATTTTCTTGACAGTGAGACATAACCACCTGCATGAGAAAGGAAGATGGACCTTGAAGAAAGGCGTTATGGAGTTTGCCTCTAATATGGCAAGACTAGCCATTTGAGCAAGGTAATTCTCTTGCCTAGACTGTTTGACTTTATGCTGTAAAATCTGGACATGCAGGACCCACAGGAAAGTGACTGCTGATGCAAGATGGACAGTGCTTCATGGAAGAGTCTGTCAGACATTCTGCAACAGAGAAAAATGACTGACAACCTGCCAATACGGATGGACAGTTTAAAGTTTCCTGCTTTATTGAGGAGTCTGGAGACACACTATGGCCTATGGGCTGAAAATGGAACATTACAGAAGAACTTCGGGTGACTGACCAGGCAGTGAGTTTTCTCTGTCATTTCTAGAGTTTATACATTATCCTTCTGTGGTCTTTGAAAGAGTTGAAGACAGATAGTTTTGGTTATAGTTTACCTTAGTTAGGATTAAAAATAAATTAGATATAGGATTTTGGACTCACAAAGATAGGATAGATGATATTTTGAGTCTTACAAAATATTGATGGACAAAATATTGTTAACTGGGATTCTTGTTCGATAACTGTTGTATAGTATATTTTGCTATGTTAAGGTTAGAACCCTTCATGTTTTTAAGGGTTGGAAACACCCCTGAATGGGTTGGGCTGACCCCCTGTGAGTTGCTTTGTGGGGGGCTCCCACCACTGGTGGAAGCTGTCTCTGCACATGGTGCTGATGCAATGTCCTCCCAGGCCTGTTCATTAGGCTCAAGGCACTCGAGTGGGTAAGACAGCGATCATGGAAGCAGCTCTGGGAGGCTTACTCGGTGGAAGGAGGCCTGCAAGTCCCGCATCACTTCCAGGTTGGAGATTCGGTATATGTAAGGTGTCACCATGTAGGAAACCTTGAGACTCAGTGGTAAGGACCATATCTTGTGCTCCTGACCATGCCTATGGCAGTGAAAGTCAAAGGAATCCCCACCTTGATCCATGCCTCCCATGTCAAACCAGCACCACCACTCCCCCACCCCCAATCCTGAATGTAAAGCCAAAAAGACTGAGAATCCACTTAAGCTCAAGGTTATTGTATGTGTCCTGCTTCCCCACCAGGTGACTATCCAGTTTACAGAGGAAGGTTTATTATTTTTACAGCAGGGGGCCTCTGCTGCCCTCTGTGTTAAGGGATGATTCAACAAGTCTCCTTGGATGACCACCCCACTTCCTGATCTGATGGGACCCTCAATGACTTTGCTCTTGCTGCTTACTGATGGACCAATATGATTAATAGAATCATTACTTTTGCTTGGAAGCAAATAAGTATGGTCCAGATTATGGTACCTAGACAATGGTACAAGAGCCTCCCAGGCAAATAGAAAGTCGCCTATAGTCCTCCCAGTTCTAAGATTAGAACTATTAACAAGAGAAGTGCGGAATGTTAGGATGGAAAAATTTAGGCTAATTCCCCAGAAAACCCAGGAAACTGGGAGTCTTAAATCCCAAGCTGACGGTCACCTACTTTAATGTTTACGGTAGTGAATAAACACCCAGAAGCCTGTGTGAAAGCCGACTTCCTGGGCTAAGGGCAGGATTGGATACTTTAAAGTAATTGGTCTGCACTGGATGCTATTGGTTCACGATGCACAGGCTTTGCTGTAACCCTATAAAAGCTGTCTCAATTCTGTGCTAGAGGTCCTCAGCCTTCTACCATGCATGGTGTATGGCTGACGGCCCCACTATACTGGAATATAAAGAACTTTATGAGTTTGCATCAAGACTACTTCTCATGAGTGATTTGTGGGGGGGCGCCTTTCCTGAGTGGGAGCGCGAGGGACCATGCTCTCGCGGGTCTTACACTTTCTTGCTTGATGATCACTTTCCTGAGGGAAGAGAGCATGCTTATCTTATCACTCCATATTCAAAAATTGGTTCAGGATATGGTGATAGCAGAAATCATTGGGATTGGTTAAGGACTTCTAGTTAAAAAATGAGTACAACTTGCCAATTCTATAATTGTGAGCCAATTCTATAATTGAAATATCATATAAATATATAATAAATATATTCTTGTATATACTTTTTTAAAACTAAACTTTTTACATTTACCACTTACATAATTTAAGAGGACATATTTCAAATAGTTTTGAAGGCTTAGCTGAGTTTAGAAATAATAGTTATTTTAAAAGACTGACCACAGTGACAGTAATTTTATTGAAAATAAATTCTTATCTGGCACATTATATGCTAACCACAGTTTCCCCTCTCTCTACTCTTCCATGTACCCTCCAATTCTTTGCTCCCTAAGTACCACTCCCCTTCCCATTTATCTGCAAAAAGAGCAGGCCTCCAAAGAGCAACAATTAAATAGGACAAAACAAGATACAATAAAACAAGCAACCCAATCGGATGAAAAGAGCCTCAAGAGCAGGTAGAAGAATGAGAGAAACACCCACCCCTACTGTTTAGAGCCTCATAAAAACAACAGACTAAGAGCCATAACATATATGCAGTAGACTTGGTACAGCCCCACAGAGGCCTGGTGCTTGCTGCTTTAGTCTCTATTCATCCATGTGAGCCCAGCTAAATTGATTCAGTAGGCAATGCTTTCCTGGTGTCCCTGGACCACTCTGACTCCTACAATCTTTCTTACCTTACTTCCAAAGTTCCCTGAGCTTGAAAGGGAGATACTCGATGAAGACCTCCAATTTATACTTTATGTTTACATAATATCTGGCTGTGGCTCTCTACACACACTACTATCTGCTGATGTAGGAAGCTGCTCTGATAATAACTATATGAGGAGCCATCAATAAGTTTAGCAAAATATTGTTAGATATAATTGCATTTTTTTTCTTTGCTAGTTTTGTTTCTTCTACCCTAGGTCTCTGGGCTATCAAGTGTCTGGTTCCTAGTCATCCAAGCAGTTCTGGCCATGTGTAGAGAGCTGCAAAGTGCCGTGCCTTAAAGATGGTGCTGGCTTCTGCCTTCCACCTCCCTGAGGGCTTGCACTCTGGCGTAAACAAGCCCTTATTTGGTTAAGTCTGTTCAGCCTGTTTGCTTCCACGTTAGAGTAGCCTATCTACAGGGTCCATGTAGCTCACTGGGGTTGGTTAGCACAAGGGTATCTAAGCCTGTGCAGGGGTCCCCCTGGCACTCGCGGGTCAGAAGAACATGTTTCAAGGATCCTGATTGAAACTGCATGAAGAAGATCTTCCCAGAGTCACATCTTCCTTGCTGGCAAGGGTCAGGTATGGCACAGCCATGTCTCCTGTAAGGATAAAAAAATTTAGCCCAACTGTCAACTGACCCCAGGAAACAAGAAGTCTATAAAGCCCTAAATACTTTAAATCGTCCCTGGCAGTAAGCAGGCAAAAGGTCACAGTCTTTGCTGTTTACAACACGGTTGTTCACGACAAGACCTACACAAGAGTACAGGAAATGAGCTTTGTCACCCCTCACAGGAGCCCATGCAGATTCAGACTTCCGGGGCTACAGAAAACTGATTGGTCTATAAAGCACGGGTTTAGATGGTTTAAATTGATTGGTCTGCACTGCATGGGCTCTGGATGCTAGGAGATAATTGGTTTAAGATGCATGGGCTTTGTTGTAACCCTATAAAAGCTGTCTCAATTCTGTACTCAGGATCCTCAGTCCTTTACCCTTGTGTGGCGTATGAGTGTGGGCCCCAGTGCACTTGGTATATAAAAGACCTCATGTTTTTACATCAAGACAGCTTCTCATGAGTGATTTGGGGTGCTGCCATTCCTGAGTTGGAGAATGAGGGTCCACATTCTGCAGGTCTTTCACTGCCTCTGGTGGCATGGGCCTCAAGTTAACTTCAATATTGCTTTGCCACTGCTACAAGTTCTATGCCGCCCTTGCCTTCACTTATTATGAAGGCAGGATAGATATTAGCTTGAGACTTTTGTGGTTCACTTGGTGTCCAGGTTTCTCTTTCATAGCCTGTAGAATATCTTTTCATGCCACAGATACAAGAAAGTAGGAGTGAATGCTCCAGATCACCTTGTCTACATTCATTGAGCTATGTGGATGTTGTCCTTTGATGTAGGGCTCCACTGTTGGTTTTTAGAGAGTGACCTATTCATCAAGCTGGGCTGTTTCTCAATGTCAATGGCCTCAACTACACAATAAAAATGCACAAACTAAAAGAATGGATACAAAAACAGGATCTGTCCATCTGTGGCATCCAAGAAACACAACTCAACAACAAGGGCAGATGTTACTTCAGGGTAAAGGGTTTGGAAAAGATATTTTAATCAAATGGGTCTAGGAAGCAAGTTTGTTTAGCTATTTTAATATTTAACAAAATAAATTTCAAATAAAAATAATCAAAAGAGATGGGCAATGAAACTACATATTCACCAAAGGGAAAATCCACAAAGATGACATTTCAGTTTTTAACATCTATGATTCAAACACAAGGGTACACACTTTAGTTAAAAAAAAAAAAGAACAACAACAACAACAACAAAAAAAAAACACTATTACAGTTTAAACCACATACTGACTCTCATCTTCATATTTGGAGACTTCAATATCTTATACTCCATGATGGACAAGTAATCCACACAAAAAAACTAAACAGAGAAATGCTGCAAGTAACTGGCATTTGAATCAAATGAACATAACAGATATTTACAGAATATTTCATACAAATACAAACAAATATACCTTCTTCTCTGCATCTCACAGAAATTTCTTCAAAACTAACCACAAAACAAGTCACAGTGATACTTTTTAGATGTATTCTTCCAATGCTAGAAAAACCTGATATCAGACTTATTGTTTATCAAGGAGTATGAAATAATTAAAAATATTACTGATATTATGTAATAATAATAATAGGTCAATCATATGAAATTAGAGGGTGATTGATATGAAAATCAAGTAGTGAAATTACTAGTGCAAAGGAAGATGAAAAGAAGTTTTAAGGAGATAAAACATTGCAAATAATTTATATTTAAAATAAAAAGTATAGACCAGTAAGTCTACCATGGACATTTACTAATGATCTTATCAGATATTTACTTTTCTGATGTTATGTCTTAAACTATTAGAAATCTAGGATCTGCTTAAGACAAGAGAAACGTCATGCCTGCTACTGGAAATTTAGTGAACTACTTGATGGTGAAGTCATGGTTGTTGGAGGAGAATCTGCAGCAATTAATTTACTAGTCAGCACAGTATTTAGCAACAATCTATAAACATTGTCCCTCTACTCTCAGATAACTGGTTTCTTCAACCTTCATCAAGTAATTTACTTATTGCCACAGATGAAGACCACTAAGGAAACCACATCCATAGGTGTGAAGCTCATTTCCAAACAATACATGTAAAACATTCCCACGCCCAATTTTTAGGAGACATTGTGGAACAGGGCATGGAAAAAGCACAAAGACAAGAGTCAGAGAATCAGGGATTGTGCTATGAGATCATGTCTCCTAGTGTTTTCAGTAGCTACATATACAAAGTCTCAACAACATGGCTATCCAAATGTGAAAAATACAAGAATGACACAAATCAGCATGCCAAACTGAACAGAGAAAAAAAATCTCAATACTATCCAAAGAAATATAGAAAGCTAAAGAATGCTGGAAGGGAGAGAGGTGGCTTTTCCAAGGCAAGAGCATACCAATTGGTTGTCCAGTGCATTCTGCACTGAAAACACACATACAGGCAGCATTATACAGATTGAGTAGGGTGTATTCAGAAATATATAAGTATTTACATAAATATATATATACATACAATAACAGCAGTAAAGGGAGGACCTGAATTTTAAAGAGATCAGAAAGAACACATAAGAGTGTTTGGAGAATAGATAGATAAGGGAGAAATATTATAATGATATTATTCCTTTGGAGAAAATAAAAATTTGTTAAAATAATTGAAAAATTAAATTTAAATAACTTTTGATGAAAAAATTTAGAAGAAAATCCAATGCATGTGATTAAATTCATATTTTTAACTTTAAGTCACTTTCTGCGTGAAAATACTTTTGATTGACAAATGGTGGCCATGTGAGGAACTTACAGACATAGAAATGATCTCTGTGAAAGAAGAAGCTAAGACTAGACCATATCTATGCTAAACATCAGCATTCTTCTGGATAAAGACAAATTGTGATTTAAAAAGAAAGCAGTACTGAACCATATGCCCAGACCAAGTCAATGAAAAAATTTTAGAGAAATAAGAGTGGAGGTGGTTGGGATTTGTTAAGCAATACTCTTAAGGAAGAATTTAAGTCAGGATTTTAATATTTGTAGCTTGGAAATTAAACTGTAAACCACACCCAAAGTAATTTTCTCTTTACTGTATGTGTTTAGTAGCTTAAACTTCTGTTGTTTGCCTTACTTATCTATTGTTGTATAGCTACTACACACTGATGGGTCACAGATGAACACACACACACACACACACACACACACACACACACACACACAGAATCTCATACTTTTAGGTGACAGGAAACTTGCTCAACTTCACTAGTCTTTTTCTTTAATTTTTATAATCTTACTTTTTATTGAAGGCAGTACTTTTATTACAATATATTATAATCGCAGTTCCCCCTCCCTCAAGTTCTCTGAAATTCTAACTACACAATCCACACTGTTCCTTTTCTCATTAGAAAAATGTTTCTTTTTCAGCAACTTGCAAAAAGCTTAATCCAAAGTTTTACATAAGGTAAAAGTTTTCGTTGAAAACACAAAGGAAACATCCATTTCAAAGATCATGTGATGATCAGCTAGCATTTGTTTCATTGTTTCCTGGATGTGTGCTTAATTGTTTATTGGAAGCTGGAAAGTGCAAAGGACCCTTACATGTTAGTTTATCCACATTCATATCTTGGCAGTATTCTTCAACAACATTTTAAAAAGAGGTTCACTAACAATAAAGTAGTCACTATTCAGTAAAATCTACTCATAAATAAACATAATATTCTATCACTGTTGCCGTGTTCAGTCATTAATAAACAAGTCAGCGATCCATGTCATACTCAAAATAGTTGTTTACACAAAGGTATGGTTCTCAGTAGGGGAGGTTTGTTGAGAACTGTTTTCCATATCTTCACTTATAGACATATTATATTTTGAAAAATGTGCACATGCATACATGTGTGTGTGTTTGTCTGTCGTGTGTGTGTGTGCATGTGTGTGTGTGTGTGTGTGTGTGTGTGTGTGTGTGTGTGTGTGTATGTACATTTATGAGTATGTGCACATAAGTCTAGTTGCCTGTGGAGGCCAGAAAAATTACACTTCCCTGGACAAGGATGTACATGAGACGGTGACTTCCTTGCCATGAATGTTAAGAACTAAACACTGGTCCTTTACAAGAATAACAACTATTCTTAACTACTGATCACTAATTCCAGCCCTTTTAAAATTTCTTCTACTTCTTCCTTCCTTCTCTTTGTTTCTTTCTTTGTTCCTTTCTTTCTTTCTTTTTTTTCTTTCCTTTCTGTGTGTGTGTTTGTGTATATGTGTGTGTTGGGTGACTGTGTGTATGTGTGAATGTTTGTCTTTGGGTATGCTATATTTATACTATGATCAGCACCTACAGATAAGAACAGCCTTTGGGTATTGACACTCTATTTTCTTTATTGATTACAACAAAATTTCATCACTACTGAGTGTCTCAGTTTGTCTGGATCCTGAGTACTCTGATTATCATCTTTGAGTCTCATATCTTCCTATAGAGTTGCTCTGGCTTGCAGACACTTGAGCTACTCCATCCAACTTTTATGTGGATTCTGTTAATACGCCCTCAGCCCTCAGGCTTGAATGGCGACTGTTTTTACCCACTGTGTAACTTAGCCATATTTCTACCTTTAAATTATAGTTTCAAGTGACAAAACTTAATATCAAATGGCCTTTTTTTTTTACTCAGAGAGACAAATATTTTGGGAATAGTGTGTAGAAAAAGACTACTATGTACAAAAAGAAACAAATTTAGGAGGAATTTAATGACTCTCTAAAACATCAGTGATTGTTGCTTTCTTTCTAATCTCACCAATTCATAGGAATGAAAGCTCTTCTCCCAGAGAAGTTCTATATATTGCCAATTGGACTCTTAATTGCCTTTTCATTTATTTACTACTTTTTTGAAAATTATTTCATTTTCTATTTAACCATAAGAAGTTTCATTACTGAGTCAAAAACTTCTCATTTCTTGGGAAAGCATGTTTGACTTATATTTCATATTATTGAGTTCATTGGGAATTGATACACTAGCTGTAATTATAAATTTCCTAAAGAAATTAAGTATTCATCATGGTCAAAGGGCTCAGATAATGAACATATTTTGTGCTGTATTTGAATAGTCACAATAGAGAAAGGAATACAAATTCAAGTGGTCAAATATTGAATGGGATCTTGGGTAAAGAGTAAGTAATTTAATTATAAGGAGTATAACAGGAAATTTTATTTTGAGAAATTTCTACTGTGCTACTATCAAAACAAAAGCCTCAGAGACCTGCCCTTGTGCATTCCTGATGATTATTTGCTGTAATCTAGAACTGTGGGGCAGACATGAAAATGTAGCCCAAGCTCTATGCCTGAGAATTAGAGAACCTTAAATTTTATGTTCCACTGGTACTCCTCTGCCTTCCAGAAAGCCCCCAATTACTATCGTTCCAATGAGCCTCTGGGACAGAATATTGCTATAAAGCAAGTTTAATACTAAAGAGAAGAATTTAAATAGGAGCCACCATCCCATGTTTTCCATGAATTGGCCTACATTAATATGTGCAATGAAGATGAGACAGTGAATAAAGTAGCAGGAAATGGCCATGATAAAAAGATCCACTGGAAGACAGCATGTTGGAAACATATCCACCAAAGAGGAAGTACAGAAACATTCAACACCATTTTTGATATGTCTGCATCCTGCCTAAATATGCAACATTGTAGAAATTTACAGACTCAGCACTACTAGTAAAAAGTGGTGAAGCTGAACAAAGACTGTTCTAAATTATGAATAACTCTTCTTTGCAATCATCCATGATATACTGAATTAATTTTTTATCTTCTTCATAGAAAATATTTAAAAACTGATGCCTATAAAGAAAGAAAGGGTATACACACACACACACACACACACACACACACACACACACACACACACAAAATCATCATTAAGGTGTTTCAGCAGTTAATTAATAACAATAAAATAAGTGTTTAAAAGATGTAAGAGTTATAGCATTGCCAGCTTATTTACATTTTAATTAGTTGTGACCTACTATTTTCAAGCAATGTTGTAGTGGGATATTCACTGTGTCTGCTTCTGTGGCACTGACCACACCCATTGAGCAGTAGAGCCAGGGGCAGAAGTGACCTGTGGGGCTTGGTCTCGGAAGGAGGCAGAGAACGCTCTCTTTCTGGCGGGACACAGAGAGAGGATCATCCAGTTTTAACTGCTGTGTTCATCTGTGTTGTGAGTTGTTTCTCCCTTAATAAACATATATTCGGCCTATTTGTTTATCGTGACCCTTATTAAACCGCAATATAAGTAAATATTTTCTTTCCTATCCATGGCAAATGGATGTGTTTCATTTTGCAGAATTTGGAAAATTAAAATACGTACATCACACTATAGATACATTTTCAGGGTGTCAATGGGCTACTGCTCTGAGCTCTGAAAAAGCTGATTCTGTTATTACACACCTTTTAGAGGTAATGGCCATTATGGGCATACCTGCACAAATAAAAACTGACAATGCTCTGGCATATATTTCCAGCAAATTGAAACAGGTTTTTGAGTATTATAACATAAAACACCTAACTGGTATACCACACAATCCTACAGGACAAGCAGTAGTTGAGAGATCTAATCGTACTTTAAAGGAAATGCTCCATAAACAGGCAGGAGGAACCAAGACACCCAAACACAGATTACATAATGCTTTATTAACATCAAGCTTTCTTAATGCTGATGAAAAAGGAAAAACAGCTGCAGAAAGACACTGGACAATAGAAGAAACTTCTGAACTAAATAAGTGGGTGTACTTCAAGGATGTACTGACCGCAGAATGGAAACCAGGATATGTGTTACGTTGGGGTAGGGGTTTTGCATTTGTATCTACAGGAAACAAAAGCTATGTATAGCATCTAATTTAATCAAGATCCGAGGTGAACAAGAGTAACATCTTAATGAAGAGAAATGACAAGTCATCCAATAAATAAGGTCCCATGAGACATGTGGAGACTTCTCAAAGGTAGGGGAAGTGTTCTGTTCTTGTCCTTACAGAAAAACAGAGAACACCTATCTTCAAACAGCCAAGAGACAATGAACATGTAGGTACCTACAGAAGAGAAGACAGCTCTCCAGAAAGAATCACTTAATGAAGAGGAATCTGATTTATGATGAAAATATTTAAGCCTAGTAAATTGTTTCTATACTGAAATCTATTTCTCTTTACTATCTGATATTTCTGTAGTCCCGATTCATGTAAAACAATGCTGGCTTTGGAGTTGGATTTGGATTTCCTTCTCTAAATTCAGCATGTTGTTAAGATTAAATTCACAGTTTCTGCCTTATATAAATAAGCCAATTGGTGTAAGGCATAAGAAAACAAAAATCTAAGGTCTCATTCACTTATTCGCAATATTCTCTCTGAAATCCTAATTTTCTTATTTACATTTTAAGGCTTATTGTTGCTTTTCCCTAATGCATACTGTAAAAATTAAAATTTTTACCTTGATATTGATACTTAAGTTTTCCACAAGGAATATAACAGTTCTCAACAGCAATCTTTGAACACTCTGGAAAGAAGATTGTGCCCCAATTGGACATTTCCACTTGATTCAACCTGATGCATCTGGAGTACAAACTTCACCCTAAACCTTTTCTCGAGACAACTCTTGACTAGCTAGCTGTATTGGTACACCTTCTTATTACAACCTAGCCAGAGTTTCAAGTAGAATTCTGGTCAAGCATTTTCTGCCACACAATGACTACCTACATGTGTTACATCCAGTTCTTTTGAGAAATTTGGTTGCTTAAAATTTTATTCCAACAGGATCCCATGGAGAAATCATCATCCCATTTCAGCAGGAAGTAATCTTAAGATAACGTTGCCCCCTTTCCCCACTCTTGGAATTTAGGGATAATATTCATCTTCATAGGGTTGGTCTTAGTTACTTGCGGTTGTGTTTGGAAGGTGATACTTAGACTTGGAATAGGGTATGGTTGGGAAAGGTATGGTTCAGAATGGATATAGGTAGATTAGCCTATTTTCTTGTGAATTATTTAGTAAGAGTGAGACATTAGTATTACAGCTTACATTGTTATATATTATTATTTGTGGTAACCCATGAAAAATTAAGTTTATTCACTTCCTGGAAGAATTGTATCTTATATTTGTTATATTGTGTGAAATCTTTCCATTTATGATGTTTTATGCACATTATACTTGCAATATTCTATGTATGTATACTTTTGCTTGTGTTCAAGACATTTTGTATTTTGATACAATTAGTACTGTTGACATGAGACACTGTTGCTCCTGACACCACCATGCACTTTCCCAAAAGTATGTTGGATACTGTTGTTGCTCCTTCTGGAGTTTATCCTCTCTTCAGCTAATGCCTTCTTGGGGAAGGAACTGCCTCAACTGTGACCACTGATTTGGACATGCGGTCCTATGTGCTTTCAGGAGACAAACATAGAAGACTGCTGAACCTTGCCAAGTCAGGGTAAGACAGCCTTTCTACCTCCCTGCTTTTGTTGTGGTCTGTCAAATACTCCTGGCCTTAGCCAAAACTGGCTGTACCAACATTGCTGTGAGACCTTGGGTGACTGTCTAGGTAGCTTGCTGTTTCTGTCCTCGCTGCACCTTTTGGAAGTTGCCCATCTGTACTTCCTGTCTACCCTAGTATCGTTATTTTCTTTCTCAGGTCTTGATGAGGTTGTAGATTAAACTATCACAAGTATTATTCTCTCTTCCTAGTTAGATATATTAGGTACTAGACTTAAGCTTTCCATCTTAGGTCAACTCTATTGTAAACTCCCTTATGCCTTCACCCTAGGACTAGGTATGTTTGTGGTTTTGTTCTCGATTTTCCTTTTCTTAGAGCACACTTGTTATTCACTGTTTTGTATATAGTTTTGTATCAAGCTTAAATCTTTTCTTTAGACTAAAATGGGAATTGTAGTGGGATATTCACTGTGTCTGCTTCTGTGGCACTGACCACACCCATTGAGGGGTGGAGCCAGGGGCAGAAGTAACCTGTGGGGCTTTGTCTCGGAAGGAGGTGGAAAACCCTCTCTTTTGGTGGGACACAGAGAGAGGAGCATCCAGTTTTAACTGCTGTGTTCATCTGTCTGTGTTGTGAGTTGTTTCTCCCTTAATAAACATCTACTAGGCCTATTTGTTTATCCTGACCCTTATTAAACCGCAATACAATGTAAATATTTTCTTTCCTATCTCAATTTCTATCTGTGAGATGGTTTGAGTTTCTTTCTCAGGAAGACCTTTTTCCTCATTTTCTTGTCCCCATAATATTATGGCCCACCTTAAAATCTACCAACTTTCAGCACTACAGTGGTTGTTTGATATACATTCATGTATGCTTTATTTTTGCTGGATTTCATATCCTGCCAGGTCCCACCACCACTTCAGCCCCACACACAGAGACATATGTTAGTTATTAAAGTGTTGACCAATGGCTAGAGCTTCTTATTGGTTAGTTCTATATTAATTATTAGCCCATTTCCACATAGTTGTATCTTATCAGGCTTGTTATTTCTTTGCCGATTACATGATGACTCTTCCCTGTTCTGCCAACCATTCCCAGAATTCTCCCCATTTCCTAGTAACACCTGTCTTCCTGCCTTTATTGGCTATAGGCCAAACAGTGTTTTATTAATCAACTAATAAGAGAGACATATATACAGAAGGACACCCCTCATCACTTTATTGTGCAGAGACTCTGAGCCTCACATTTCTAGTACAAACTAATTTGTGACTTTATTTCATCCCCTCCAATAGAAATGCTTTTTCTGTAGTATCATACACACCTGCAGCCTCTCATTTTTAGTGAAGCAGAACTCTGATGCCTACATTGCATTTATTAATTCACACAGGTTTTCCAAATAATGCCCAGTCATGAGGCTCATTATTTAAGCCTGTAAACAAGAAAGAATATAGTGGCTTTTATCCTAGTTCAACAACAATTAAGAGGGGCTTTATTATTTAATTTTCATTTCAAGGACTTAGAGAAAGTTTTCAGAATCTCAGTGCCATGAATTGCAAATGTAATCACTCATATAATAAAGATTCAAAAACTCTGAAATATCTGGTTGTTTTTCTTTGTCAAACAAAACCTCATCTTTCACAGAACTGAACTCAGCTTCTTATTTTGTGTGAAATCTTAGGGACCAAGTAAGCTGAATAAACACACATTCAGCATACCATAAGCATTACTGTGACTATTATAAATAATAACTAAAGCAAATAAAGAAAAAAAAACATGACAGATTTCATGCCCAAGCAGAGAGAGTCATCAGAGCTCCCTTCACACTGTCTCTTTATCTTGCACCCATTTCTACCTAGGCTCTCAGAGCTTGAATCAATGTGTGTGGTATAAATTGCCCTTCCCTGCCCTTTCCTGCCCCGCCCTGCCCTTCTGAATCTAGTCCCTTACTTTGATGCAGATGCAAGGGGAGGTGCTTGGTCCTGCCTCATCTTGACACTCCAGGCTTTGTTGTCTCTCCATGGGAGGCCATATACTTCTGAGGAGTAGGTAATGTAGAGTGGAGGTTGGGAAGGGAAGAGTGAAGAGGAAGGGGTAGAGGAATATCATACCAATGTTGTTGGTATGTAAAATGACTTTTAAAAAGTGCTCATTCATTTTTGGAATCTATCAGGATATGACAAACATGTAGGAGGGTCCAGGACAACCCATCATTGGCCCAATTGAACTGAACAGCTCTTCTTGTCTACCCCAAGTTCTGCTATTAGTTTTATGAACTAGCTCTGGACTAGTTCAACAGTAACCTGTTTCCTTCATTCTGCTTGTTACATTCAAGGTTCTGTGTTCTTTCTGTCTCTTAATATTCCTGAAAAAAAAAAAAAAACTTTCCTAACTTATCTTAGTTTTGACTATAAATTTCAGTCTTTCCATTCATCAAACAAACAACTCAAAAGCTACTGGGCTGGAGCTGATTAAGTGACTGACTATTTTATTGACTCCTTAGAACTGGAGTTATGATCTCCTGGGTGAGGAGTGAAAGCCACACAAGGACACCCCGCCATGTTGGTGAATCACCAAAAGGCTTTATTATGAATTCAGCAGTTACTTTGTTTTAAAAAAAATGTAATAGATTCTTCATTTTAGCATTTGGGACCTTGTAACTTATAAGTACAATATTATACAGGACATTTTATGTTAGGAAGTAAGAACAAATAAAAGATTATGGGTATATTTTGCCTTGCATGGAAAAAGCAGGTATTATTTGAGATGATGATGTATAAGGGGTTGGTAGGAAGTTAGAACGAGAGAACAATAACAGCTTTTCCTGAATAAACTCTTGAGCATATGTCCAAATTATCAATTAGTAACGATATGAATTAAAAATTGATATCAAAGCTTATATTCAACATAAGTAAAAACAAGTGAACTGTATAACAAATCAGTAAAATGATAATGAAATGAAAATAGTAATTTTACTCACAGCATACATATCCAGTGCTCCATGAGAGGAGATAGATAACAGATTGCAGAGAAATACTCATTTTGTATTTTTATTCTGGAGTCTTATATTTTAAAAGCGAGGTAACAACTGAATTTCTCTCTCTCTTCTCTCTCTCTCTCTCTCTCTCTCTCTCTCATCTATCTAATATATCATCTATTATCTATTCACCTGTCATCTATCATTTATTAAATGATCATTCATCTGTGTATAACTATACTGTATTAATATATCCATTATCTGTCTCAAATCTTGGTTTTCTTTATTGAATGGGCTCAGAAACAAGGGTAATTTATCAGCAACACGTGTATTTAGCACATTTTAAGTATAACATTTCTCCATCAATGTCTGTTTCTACTGAAAGGAACTAGGACATTTAAAAAAAGATGATTCAAAATCTGAGTCACAGATCTATAAAATGGGCTTTGAATATCATGCAGTTTAAAAAGTAAACTGTTAAAATAAAAATGAAACTAATTCTAATATAAGTTCAAAAGTATATTAAAGAGAGAAGAGTGGCTAGAACTGAGTAAAAACAAGCAGAAAAGTTAAGCATATAAATAGATCCATGTTAAAGTTTATATATATATATATATATGTGTGTGTGTGTGTGTGTGTGTGTGTGTGTGTGCAGGTTCATTTGTGTATTTGTATTCAAATTTTAGAGTATTTACAGTCTGTAAGTACTATATGTACATTTTTGTTTGTCCTTTTTTGTTTATATACACTACATGCCTTTTCATTTCATGAGAATATGCCTTCAGTAACAGTTACATGATCACTGTTAGCAGAGTCATTTAAAAATAGATCTGAAAGGGAGAAATATTTAAGCTGTCTAGATAATGTTTCTCATTTCCTAATTTCAAAAATTCTAGTAGTATAAGCCTTATGTGTCTGCTCTGATGATGTAGTCTGTTTTTGCTACATGTTAAGTATATTTAAAGAGATATAATTTCTGTAAAGGAATGTTAGATTCTTAGAAACAGTAAATTTCACAGGTCAAATGACTCTTACCTCTAAAAAATGCATGCATGCATTCATGTTGTGAGAGTATGAGTGTGTGTGTGTGTGTGTGTTTGTGTGTTTTGTGTGACTATAATTTGATATGACTTTCTCATTCCTGTTTTATATTTTTTTTCAAAAGATTACACTTCTACAATACAAATGCCCTTCTCGGGGTCTAGTAAGATTGACAATTAGAAGCACGTATTACAACCTGGCAAGTATTCTTGTTTTCAACCTGACTTTAAAGAATAGTTTAAGATCATTTCAGTCTAGTTATTGTTCATTTTTACTATGGAATAAGGCATACAATGTGTATCTGATTGGTATGAAAGCATAAACACACAGGTATACACACACGTGTGCACACACACACACACAGAACTAATCAAAAAGAAAAGGGAAAGCTATTTGGTTTTAGTGGGAAGGAATGTAATGTACATGTTTGATCTATGTTCTGTGGTGCTTGCATCAGAAAGTGTATTTATACAAGGCCAATAATATTTAGACACAGCAATATAGTACTAATATATCTATAGCATGTGCTGACAACTTTTAGTGATTGTAAATATGGAAAGGTATTTGTTCAGCAATGGCTTTGTTGCAAGTTCATTTACAGCAAAGAGCCTATTTTACTGTAAGTGTGACAAATATTAAAGGAAACATTGGTGAGTGAATTTGATCATGTTGATGTAAATAAATACAGTAAACATCTGGACCTCTTTACTCTTAAAAAATATGCAAGCATTATTATTTGTATATAACTTGAATGCTATCATTTGTGCATTCCATTAAAATTTCATAAGTGGAGGTTTCTTCATAATATTTTCAATTTTTCTAAAGTATCTTAGGGGTTAAATAAAGCATTTGCTGTTAACCACTAGAAAACCAAAACTAAATAAATGAATAAGTAAATAATAACATATCAAAACCCATGTTACTGATATTTTTGATAATCTATTTTGTGGAATTTTTGTGTTCGATTTAATAACAAGGATGTTTTCAATCTTTTAAGGATTCTAAAAGTATTATAAAACATAATTTACATCTTATTCTCTATGTCCTTATGTATAGTAGCAATATACTATATGTATAATATACTTTATGTATAAATGCATCTACTAAATGTTTGCCCAAGACCAGAGACTATGTTCAATGTGTGGCATCATATGTCATTAATACAGAGCATAGACCTTCACAGAATACTAATATTAATGTTGCTACTCTGTGAAGCAGAAGCCTGAAGATTTGATCATGGGGTAAGCAATGCCCAGCTCATGCCAAAATTTCTGGGTCTTTAAATAAACATGTGTCTCACATATGTTTTGTCAAAGTCAAACTCAAAAGTGAATATATTACTCAGAAGTGAATTAAAACACTCATATTGGCAAGGATATGGAAAGGTATAAAAATCATTTATTGGATGCAATTACATCAGAAAAAGAGACACTGTGTGTGAAAAGCTTGGAAAGGAAAGAGATGTTATTGTAAAAAGCTAAAATCTTCAGAAATAAACTTCCTGTGTTTTAAAAGCTGTTTCCTTTGGTTAAGTAAGCACAAAAATGTCACAAAGACAAAATGTTTTAGATATGCTGTAATCAATGGTTTATGGGAGATTTGTAATATGGTGTTGGAATGGATGCTTACTAAATTGTGCACCAAAATAGATGTGGAAAACTAATTATGTTTAGATAAAATGGAAAGGCAAAATGGACACATGAAATTTTACAGTTTTAAACAAAATTGAGCACAACACTAAATGAACATAAAAAGATTCAGATGATATTTTGGATATTTGATAGTATAGTAAATATTCCAGTAGATAGAAAGCAATGACAATCAAGTACCTCAACATAAAGTTCTTGAAATTTTGACAGTGACTTGAGCACCAGGTTATATTCCTGCTTTTGAGATATTCCATTAATCAATTCCCCTTGTCAGTGATAAAAGCTGCCTTGCAGAATGTAAATCACAGTGATCTGCAGCTGAAGCAGTGTATAAATTATGTGCTTACAACACTCGTGCCAGATATTAGAATTTTGCCCTGTGTCTATGGTACATGTTTACATGCTATGGCTTAGGAGGACCTATAGGTTAGAGGACCCTTTGTCTGAGTTGGTTTAGTTCTCTCACATTGTGCTTTCTGGGGATCAAACACAAGTATCAAGCTTGGGGAACTCTCCGTTACCTAATGGTCATCTTTTCTTAGGCCAATTTCTAATAACATATATTATTTAAAACAATTGCTTAGAACAGTGTTTACAAATGAAACTTGGGTTTTGATAGAAATCTGTTCCTGCTCTTAACCACTGAGCTACCTTCCTAGACCAACAATTGCATTTTGTTACTGTTTTTAATTTAATTTAATTTAATTTAATATAAATTCATGTAGTTTCCTGAAATATATCATGGTATATAGTCAGGATAAAAGATAAAAATGCATCTTCATTGATAGTTTCTTTAGTTTTTTTGCTAAAGCCCACAAAAAATCTTAGATTGCATAAACAGATGTTGAAAATTCAATGGGATGAGGTTGAAGTTAATTCCTGGCTTGTACCTGAGAACTGAGCACTTCTACCTTAAGAATGGATCAATTAGCCAACACTTGCTAGGTTTTTGATTTTTAATGCTGTTGTCATTATTTTGAGAGAAAGAAAAGGAAGAGAAATATATAGGGAGATGAGAATCTGGGATGAGTTATACAGGAAAAAATGTATTATATGAAAAAAAATTCCTAAAATAAAGATTTGTTCCCAAGCACACACTGGCAAAGGTTGTGTTGCTAGAAAAATCATATTGACATATAACCAAGGTTTCTCATTGTATTGACCTTCCTCTTTATTATGAAACAACAGAAAAACAGAAACTAGAATGGAACCAAAATTTCCTAAAGATGTACATGTTAGCTCTCTATTCCTACATGTTGCCACATTACAGAAGAGAACGAGGCTGTAAGGAAATCACAGTAAATATTTTGTAAGGTAATTAAAGATGTGACATAATGTAAGGGTTAACAAAAATAAAAAACAAAGTAGAAATATAAATAAAATTTAATTTTACTGATGATATTATTTCTGGCTTATTTCTTTTTACAAATGTTTACTTCCATAAGTAAGGGAAATCTTGTTTTTATTTTCACGTAAAACAGTCTCCAGAGAGCCACATATCATCCTTTTGGCAAACGTGTCTTTTTATTTTAACTGATTAAGTTTATTCAAGATTTTATTGACAATTAGTATTCATTTTCAAGGTACATTACAGTGATTTGATTCCCACATAAGAATAATGATTAATTCAGTGTCATTAACATATCTGTCACATGTACCATTTCTTATTGCTAATGGATTCAGAATATTTAACTATCTTGAGCTATTTAATGCACTGTAATAAATTGCATTTTCCTGCTAGGCCATAAAACACAAAATTTTGTTCTTCTGCTCTAGCTATCAAATTTTACCAATTGGACCTCTTTTCTCCATCACTGCATCTCTGTTCTCTTCCCTGCACAATCTCTTTTAATCACTTGTCTATTATTAATTTCTATTAAGTCATCTGTTTCAGATTTCCATATAAATTATATATATGGATTAATTTATATGGAAATCTGAAATATATATATACATACATACATACATACACACATATATATATATATATATATATATATATATCTGAACATGGCTTATTTCCGTTAATATAAAGTGCTCTATACCTGTCAACTTTGTCACATGACAGGAGTCTAAGTATTTTTGTTTTAGTTAAACAGTATTGTATATAACACCAATTCTTTATTCATCTATCAATGATTCTTCTATGTTTCTATTCAAACATTTGCGAATGGGTATATAATTATGCCTATATTAGGACTCATTTCAAAACAAGCATACCCTTCCAAACACGGAAATGGCAAGCATATCTCTAATTTAAAAATATTCATAGTTGCTAATTGCAACACTGGAAATCTTTGGGTAATACAAGGTCCACTCCATTGTTAGGCACTGATTAATTCTTGTAGAAATAATTCTGTGAGGCTGTTTGTTTGTTTGTTTTGTTTTGTTTATGTTCACTGAAAGGGACATCAATCGATATTTTATGTGAATCCCGTGCTTTCATCACAATACTTTCTGGTCCTGGAAGTTTGGTTTTCAATGTTATGGAAGTAAAGTGGTAGGATATTGAAGGAACAGAGAGATCACAAAAGATCCATGTAACATAAGAGGAAATATTCTTGGCGAGTCTGTAATTTCAATTTTCTGTAAAGCAAACTAGCCATAACTACTTTGTTTGCATTCCAAAAGATTTAGATGTATGTTAATTTGAAACACTGGATGTAAAAACTGGGTTCTTCCCTTAATTGTATTTGTGTATTAGTACAGGAGGAGTGAGACAGGATAAGTAACTTAACCCACTTTCAAAACATAATTTTTTGTCTTTATTGTTTAAATTAGATCTGGAGGGTGAGGTTTATAAGTAATGTTTTTTCTCATTTACTTGTGTTTAAAACTACATAAATCTATTCAACCATAATGTCATTCAATGTGTAAATGACATTCTTATTTATAGAATAGTCTTTAAAATAAAAATTTATTATAATATTGGAGTATTTGAGATTGTTATGCTAATGCTGTTTGGAATCCTTATTTCTATGCTTAATGCCCTAATATGAATTGCGAAGGGAAGAGTATGAATAGTTATGAATGCTTCATTGTGTATATGGAGAGAGAGACAGAGACTGAGACACAGAGACAGAGACAGAGACAAGACAGGGACAAAGAACATGAAACTCTTCAAATGCATATTTTTGTATACAGTTAGTTTCTGAATCATCTGCTTTGAGACAAGTCTTCTCAAAGCTTTGATTATACTTCTGCTCAGCCACTTCAACATAACAGAGTTGACAAAATAATATTAAGCAACCTGAGAACAAAAAATAAGCTGAACAGGCACATAGGCATCCGTGAATGCAAATTTAAGACAGAGGGGAAAAAAATCACCCTAACTTAAAAGCATCCCAAATGGTTAAGAATGCAACTGAGATAATGATATGCTGTTTCCCATAAAATCTAATGGCTCTAACATGAGAAGCTAACTATAACAAATGGTCTTATTAAAATATGAAAGGCACTGAGGGAGCAAGTGGGAGCAATCCAATCTCAGCAGCACCACTTAGCGGGCAGCACTCTGAGGGAAGACTAGAAAAATTCCAGGGCTTCCAACTTGTACGAGAGTTGATCTTCTGCAGATACCTCGAAATTTCCTGTAACAAAACAGATCACCGATACAGAAATGAAATCACATACCTCGATAATGTTATAAGGTGGTACTGAAAGCTACTTAGAAATATTAACTTTCATGTAACATGAGAACTACTTAAATGTACAGATTCTAGAATACAAAACTTATTTAGAAAGGCAGACAACGGTCAAGACTTTAAATTGCCTGAATCAGGTTTTGTCTCTTTGAATGCAACTAAAGGAAAACATAATATTTATGCTTTCTATAATTCATTCAGATATATATATGTATATATATATATATATATATACATACATGTGTATATGCTCATTATGATAAAATAAATTACATAGTCTAGGATTGTCAGTTTTAACAAATAAAATCCTAAGCCACCTAATAAAATCTGAATTTCAAATAAGCAATATTTTTTCATATAATTTTATCTTATGAAATATTAAATAATATTTATCATTTACTGTTTCTATTTGAATATGAGATTCCTCTGGAAATATGTCTTTTATCTGATAAAACTTGGCCCAAGCCCATGCCAATAATGATACAAGTAATAGCAAGGTCAATAACTGGGCCATGACTTTCTAACTTAAAGAATATAAATAGTTAAATCCAACTTAAAATCATTACTTAATGTAACTAATTAAAAAGAAAAACTTTTATGTTAGGATAATAAGATAATCCTGTTTCCCTATGAGCAATAATATATAACTGATTTTTGATATTTCATTTTAGAAATATTGGGGTAATCTATATATAAATATGTACTTTTAACATTAACAAAACTTTGAATAATAGCTTTAACCAAAATAATAATTTAAGCAGGATTGGTTATATATTTTCAAAATGTGGCAGTGTGCTCTAGCAACATTACAGTTTTTCAATTGTAGTCTTAATACAATGTCAGTCACATTTTTTCATTTGGGTAATTTTCCCCTTTTTGAACAACTTGATATTTATTTCTCTTTCTGACCTTCCCTCACAAGGGGGGGAGATACAATAAGCCAATGAGATTTCCCCCTTATTAAACATGATTGTGAACATATTGTTACAGCTCAGATATAATTCCCTCTGCTGTGATTAAGTATCATACTGTATCTCCAAGGGCAACAGTCTAGTGAAAGAGTTAGAACAGGCTTGCTTTTAGGAAAAAGAAAACCAATTGGCTTTCACTTTAAATCGATTATTTTGGTAACTGTTCCTAGAACAGTGATTCCTCAATACTTATGCTTACTTTGAACCTGTATGAATATTTTGAGTCTTTTTAACTATCTGAGTAATTTTATCATGATAATGTCTAAAACTGTTAATGTCATTCAGTCATTTCAGTTAATAATGATAATAATTTTCATGTGATATACAAGAATAATTAATTACACTTCCATTGCTATGACCAAACCATATGAAATTCTTAACTAAATTAATAGAGATTCAAATATATTAGAAAGTAAAAATCAATCTATATTATTCATACCAGCCACATGACTATATAGATTTTATTGTGATTGTTTATTATGAAAGGCATATAATTTTATATATAATGCTATTTTGTAGAAAGCTATTAACAGTTTAAGAGCAACACACTGGTCTCTTTTGTGTCACAGAAAGATATTATAATTTTATTATAGAAAATAATCAGTTGCTAAAAAAAATTATATGTGCATGTGTCTATGTACTGTCTACCTTTGACTAACTATTCACTCAGAAATAATGTGGTTACCTTGTGATTAGGTTCAAGCCCGTACATATTAAACAAGGACATGCTAATGAAGATGGTTTCATTTGTTCTCTAAAGCAGCACATGTTTATGTAGCTTAGGAAGAAAAAACTAGGAGTAAACAACAACAACAAAAAAACACAGCTAGGAACAATTTTGAAAGCATGTAGAATTAGAGAATTTCTTGATTATACTGGGGTAGTATATTTACATATCTCTTCTGTTAGGTAGAAATACTCATTTACAGAATATGAAAGTGAACATAGAATTGACAAAGATCTTAATATTTTTCTCAATTTGAATAACTTCAGGCTGATTTCTTCCTACTTATAGAATTAGACCTCCCTTTTCTTAATACATACATACATATATATATATATATATATATATATATATATATATATCAGAAAATTGGAAATCTTTTAATCTTTCCCTGCACCATTGAGATGCAAACCTTTTGCAAGCTTCACCACCTAAAACTATCTTTGTAAACCCTAGAAACATACCTTTGAAATAAAATTATCCGGAAATTTTGGCTTCCTTGAATCTAGTCTTCATGGGTGGATGCAAGCCTGAGATCACTGTGTTTCAATCAGCAAACACAGATGGTTAAATCACATTGGCTGTTCTTCAGTGATGTCCACTGTTTTCCACTGCTTCACAATTCAAACTTGTCTTCTACTTGAAAAAAAGTTAAGTATGTTTCTATTGTAATCCTTTTGGATAACATTTTCTTGAATATTTGTAATTTCAAAAAAATTCCTACAGTATAATTTGATAATTATTTTTCCTCTGATCTTCAACTCCTGCTAGATTGTTCTATTTTCCTTACCCACCCAACTTAATATTCATTTTCTTTCTCTGTCCCCTTCTCTCTAAAATAAAACTAATGCAAACACAAAAGAAAGAAAGAAAGAAAGAAAGAAAGAAAGGAAAGAAGGAAGGATGGAGGAAAAGGAAAGATCTAAAACAAACATTTGCATATTTTGCCAACCACTATGAGCCCTGTCTTGGACTTGGTTTATATACCCAATGTCAATTCATTGAAGACAAAATGATCGTTTTTTTTTTCTCTTCAGGCAGCTATCAATTCAAATACCCTGGTTTAGACTTGGACTTCATCCCTCTTTCCCTTTCCATGTTGGCATATTCTTCCTTGTACTTTTACAGGTCTTTTGCATGCTGACACAATCCCTGTGAGTTTATGTATATATCAACCCTTTTGTTCCTGGATAATGCTATTTATTTGCGGACATACACCATGTCTGATGCTTAAGATCTTTCTCCTCTTCTAATTAGATTCCCTGTAACCCAATAAACACAATCTATTACAAAAACGATTTAATATAAAAAAAATTATTAGAGTCAGAAAAGACCCTTATCAAAGTCTAATATCCCTTCCTGGTAAAACTTCTGGAGAGACTAGACACAAATCTCATCATAATTAAGATATTTAAACTAAGACCACAGCCAATATTATCTAAATGGATAGGAAGACCAAGCATTTCTACTGAAATCAGGAACAAAACATTGATGTTCACTCTCTCCACACATGTAAGGCAGCAGAGTTTAAGGGCAAATAGGTAGAAAATGAAAAATTAAACTATCCTTACTAACAAGTTTTATACATAAAATACTCTGAAGGCACTGCCAGGGAGCTTTTAATGTTGAAATTATTAGGATTCCTGTATACAAACAACATATAAATAGGAAATACAAAAAACATATAAATAGGAAATACAAACAACATATAAATAGGAAATACAAACAACATAAAAAGTAAATAATGGCTTTCAAGTATCTTTAAAAACTTTACTCTTTCTATATATTCTATACATTTCTGATAGTATTTTTTTCTTTGATCATCTCAAGTACCATATACTTACATAATTATCATTTTTTTATATCTCTGTGTATGTATTATATTCTTAAATAATTTTACTCCTCATCTAAAAGAAGCAATATGGTTTGGTTGAGTAAAAGTAAACATAAATTTTGAATCAATTTATGCTTTTTGACTATATCAATCCATTAAGTTACTCAGATTAACAGAAAAAAATTCTTACAAGTAGCCAATGTAATTAGAAATAAAAATTGCATATTTTAAACTAACTTTTAAAATGTCTGAATATTTCAGGGTTTAAGACTAATTCACTGTATTTTTCAAAACCTCAGTTACCTACTGTATTCAACTTCATTCATAAATGCAAGAATACTACATTACCACCTGCTAAGCTTTAATCGCTAAGCCTGTGATGGAGAGTATAGTCTGCTAATTTATGTAAAAGGCTCCAATTGCAGAGATAACTCACTCCATTTAACATTTTATCATTAATTAAAATAGATTTTTAATTACCACCAAAAGGTTTTTTAATTAGTAACATCTAGCTATTTAATCCGTGACCCCAAGCTTTCTAATTGACATAACACCTAAGAATTACTCAAAGCATGTTGTAGTGTTGTTTCATGTCACCAAATAGTGTCTTGCTTTAGCATTGAAAAATTTGTGAAATTGCTCAAGGATGCGCTGTGGCTCACTGGCTTCTCATACACTTTCAACTGGCCCCTACATCTGCTAGTAAAAAGGGATAACCAAGAAAATTTTAATTAGCAAGTCCATATGTTTCATAGGAGCCCTGATTTGGGAGAGGAACAAATATTTTTATGTATCCCGCTATCCTCAAGCAAAACTAAAATCATCAATTTTTAACACATATATTTCAATGATAGAAACAGTAAACTCTAAGAAGTTTAAATGTCTAGAATTCAAATTTAAGAGCTAGGCACAACAGCTCATGAGAATGTTCCTAGCTTTTAGAAGCCTAAAGCAGGAGGATGATCAAGAGTTTAAGACCAACATAGACAGTGAATTCAGAAGATGCTACTCTCTAAGTTACACCACTTTGTATTTAAAAGTCTGTTTCACAGGAAGCCTTCCCTTGAAAGAATCCAGTTTACAGATGGCATTTGATTCTATTTTGACTGCAAACACAGAGAGTAAATGACTATGTTCATTGTTGGGCAAGTAAACAATACCATCTCTCTGGCATTGCACTGATTCACAGACTAATAAATAATTGTTATCAAAAATAAAAAAGTCTCACTATAAATTTGTCAAAGAAACTTTGGAGTATATATGAACATGAATGTATTAAAATAACACCAAGTAAATCAGACTGGGAGTTTAATGAACCTATGAAATAAAGGATGGGGATATCATTATCAGAGAGTCTCCTGTCAAAAAAGACACAACATGGAGATAATGTTGGGCCACAACAACCTCTCATCAAACCACGTGGGGTAGTATCAAAGGACACATATATATTTTGAATATCCCAGGAGACTCTGTTTGGCTTTCTCCTCACTACTGATATAAAATATACAAATTGTGTTCCACCCATTGATCAGTTCATCTGGTCTGGAAATGTCCCCCATTTTTCCTATTGTCTGTTTGCACCTTTTTTGTGACATTCACCTCTATGGCCTCCAGAATTCCACACCTAAATTCTGCAGCTAGAATTAACCCTGAAGCTCAGCCTAACTCTGACCAAACAGATTGATTCTACAACAGACCTACAAGATGGTTCATCATCTATTCCTGTTAGAAATTTCATATTATATATATTAAGTATGTAATATTATGTATTCTTGGAATAGTATGGATTTACATATATGTATGTACTAACAATGAGATCATAAATTTTAAGATTCAAAGGGTGTTTAGAGGGACAAAGGAAAAATAATGTAATTATACTTTAATATCAAAAAATAAAAGAAATAATTTAAATGTTTTATTTATTCTTTAAGAATTTCATACATTTTAATCATAATCTTTCCTATTCAGAACATCTCCCAAATCACCTTACCTCTCTACCAATGCAGCAACATGATCTCTCTCAAGAAAACAAACAATGGAATCTGATTTGTGTTGTGTAACTTCTACTGAGCATTGCTTTTCCCTGGAGTAGCTTGAAGTGCCTGTGTCATTTGACTGGAGCTTTTCCCTCCCCTAGAAGCCATCAGTTTCAATTCAAGTAGCTACAAGTTATAGTTACATCATGAATCATAAAAGTTTGAAAGTTTATAACTACTTCCCTCAGGTTTATAAACATACCTAAATGGTGATTCTTTTGCTTTATTGTTTTAATTTTTTCAGATAAATTGCTTTTGTCTTAAATTCACTACTTTTATGTCACAGTAATGACTATTATAGGAGATAATATGTACTAAAGTGTGTTAATCTCAGAAAAGTGTAAGGCTTCTAGCAAACTCCTATACAGAAAAGAAATATGCATTTAATAAGCCTTTCATTGAGCAAATAGAAACATTTTAAATTATTAATATTCTTAACATAATTGTGTATAATGTAAGGATTTTAATATTTAGCTAACTATCTGGAAACTTTATTTGTATAGCTTAAATTTTTTTAGTTGTGAATTCCTCTTTACTACAAAAGTTTGGTGAGATGAATACATTATTAAAAGAGAAATACCGTATTCTATGTTCATGCATGTGCTTGGAAAGTATAATATTACATTTGCTAAAATGATTCATCAGTAGGAACCTTTTGACCATCAGACTTAGTGTAAAAGGTGGTAAGTACCCAAATCTGAAAATACTAGCTTTTAAAGCACACAAGGGAAGCTGTAAAAATTTGGCTTCCAGGTGGGAGAATAGCAATTCAAATATTTATCAGCCCAGCTTCCAAACCTCTGAAACTTTAAAGGAGAATTGTGCTACTTAATGTGTTTTTATTTTCCTCAGTGGGAAAGTACATTCTGCTATCACTGAGACTCAAGATTTCTAACAAAATTCCTTTTTTTGTACCCAGCATAAGTCTGAAATATACACATTTATAAAAGAATATGTGAAGCAAGAGACCAATCTTTGTGTAAAAAGAACTGTTTCTTTTATGGAGAAAAATATTTTGAAAGAACCATTGAACCTATGTCACCATGCTAATTTTTTCTCTTAGCATAAGAGTTCTCGGCCATTCTTTAATTATGAAGATAGATATTAACTACCAATCACTAACTATATGCCAAAGACCATTCTGGGCACTTTATGCTTTAAAAATATTTGAAATAGCATACTAGTATTGCCTGATTATCACCATATTCAGATGGAAACACATAAGCATATCTCAACATACTCAAAGTTGCTTTATCTAAAAATTATCTTGTCTTACACATTATTGAAATTAATATATGTACATGGCTGTAAACATGGATTATTAACTGCCCCACCTTGAATCACAAATGTTTTCTCATATTTAATACTTAAATTGCATAAGAGTCCTTAAAACTTTTACTTGAGAATTTGCTGGAGACCTTGCTCCAGATTGATTCGTGGGCCTCGGAGAGATATTTGGAGTCAATGCCAAGAAGATTCATGACCAAGTTCTTTAAGCATGTATCCCTGGATAACTTGAGCAATCTTCATACAATTTCAGTGGTTTGCATGAATAGTTTTACAGCTTTCACTGCCTAAGTTTCTAGAATTGGTTACAATAGTTACCAGTTTGTTCCCTGTTGTTTTCTCCTTCTGCCTCCCAACTCTGAATGGATAGCCTTTACCTTTTTGCAGTTTTGCAGCTTACAAAGGAACTTCCCTAACTAGGCACACCTATAGGTAGAGCAGTGTGCTCATTGGCTGCATGTGAGGTTAATCATGCAGGGCATGAGACAGATTTGTTTCTTGTGGTTAATATTTATAGCTGTTAGCACCTGAATTCTCATGATCAACTCACCAGTCAGAGAAGGCTCAGTCCATTCTACATTTTGTACTATTATATCCCCTCTGAGGGCATGCCATGTTTTTCCATTTATCCTATAGTCAACATAATGTGGAGAATTATTTTGAATAGCTGATATTGCTTTTTCTTTGTCATATCTATTTTTCTTAACTTCTTGGAGTATTTGCACAGTGGGTCTCTATGATTCTGCTTTATTCCTTGTTCCTTGAAGGTTCCCATTAACTCTTGAGAAAAATCTATTTAATAGTATTTCTCTAAAGCTATTATGATAGAATCACTCTTCCCAGAAGAGTTGTGCAAATATGTGATATTACACTTCATGATCAATTGTGACTCATTCAGGTCAACAGTATGGCTGGCAAAGTGAAAGAAGGAGAACATGCAGTACACACACTCCTGAGGTCATGCTTGAAATGATGCAGCAAAATGCCCACAGGTTCTTGCTGAGTGGGTTAACATCTTTAGAGTCCTGCCACAAAGAGAGATGCTTGTGCTATTTTCAAATGTTGTTCTCCAAAGAAGTTACATGGCTCCCAGTAATAATCCTGTGCAGTTTGAAGAAGAGATTTTTATAAAGATAATGTATTTCAACTAACAAAAATTGTATTTGAAATTTTGAGAGTCATGCATTTAAGACCATTTTAAATTATTTATTATATAGATTAAAAAAGTCTTATTTTACATACCAATCCCAATTCTCTCTCTCTCCTATCTCCCATTGACCCCAACAATCCCCATCCCAACCCCCATCTACTCCTCAGGGAGGATGAGGCCACCCATGGGGGGAAACATCAAAGTCTGTCACATCATTTGGGGCAGGATCTCCCTCATGTATCTAGGCCGAGAGAGTAACCCTCTATAGGGAATGGTTAATATTGGTTTCACTGCTAGAGGCTCGATAGTCTTCCCAGGCCTCCAATTGACACACAAATTCAGGGGACCTGGTTCGGTCCTGTAAGCTGAGGTTCATGAGCTCCTAGTTGCGCAGGTCAGCAGTTTCTGTGGGTTTACCCAGCATGGTCTTATCCCCTTTGCTCATCACTCCTTCCACTCTAAACTGGATTCTAGGAACTTGGCTCAGTGCTTATCTGTGAATCTCTACTGCTTCCATCAGCTCCTGGATGAAGGCTCTATGATGTCAGTTAAGGTAGTCATCAATCTGACTATAGGTGAAATGCATTTAAGTTAGTCTCTCCACTATTGCTTAGATTCTTAGTTGGAGTCATCCTTGTGGATCTCTGGAGATTTCCCTAGGGTCAGATTTCTCATTAAGCCCATAATGGCTCCCTCTATTAAAATATCTCTTTCCTTGCTCTCCTTCTCTGTTCTTGTCCCAATTTGACCTTCCTGTTCCCTAATGTTTTGCTCCCTATTTGCTCAGGAGTTCTTGTCCCTTTCCCCTTCTTGGGAGCAGGGGGTCCATGTGTGTCACTTTTAGAGTCCTCCTTGTTTCCTAACTTCACTGGGGTTTTGGATTGTAGGCTAGTTATCCTTTGCTTTATGTCTAATAGAAGGCATTGAAGACTATTTATAAATATACACAGGTCAATAGGCTATTGAAAGGAGTATAGCACATCATGTTATATAATTTAAAAGATAATAAGTCATTAAGTTTGTTCTTATTGAGTCATTTAATAAAATGATTCAGATAAATGAATATGTAAAAGCAGTAATGCATGTCTTAACTAAACATTTTATTGATAAATTATCTTATAGGCACTTCTATATAATTTGATAATAGTTAAATGCTCTTTGAAGCCTGTTAACCTAATTAGGTCCATATTACTTCATTACTTATTACATAGGAAACTAACACACACATACACACACATATAATAGGTGAGTCTTTATATTTGATATTTATACATATGTATGCATATTCTATTGCCTATCTTGTATGCACACGTACATATACATGTTGTATGTGTGAGAGAGATTCAAGGACAGAAATTAAGTTTTTAATTTTTTTTGAGATAAAGTTGTAATGTGCTACCAATACTCTTTAAGAGCTCATTGACATCACCAACTGAGCTAGAGCTCAAGATCCTTCTGCCTCCACTTACTAAGTGCTTATATTACAGATATGAACTACCATGCCTTAATTAGATTGTGGATATTTAATAAATGAAGAAAGGCTTTCTTTTCATGAATGATAGAGCCAGAGATTTTCTTTATTATTAGGCAAATGTTACATTACTTCTAGTTTATCTCATATGCATCTAGTTAACTAAAACCATACAGTCTTTGTAATGAAATATAAGCAATGGGTGATTTTACTCCTTAGAATCTCTAGGCATTTGAGAAAATTTTAAATGTAACTGTAAAGAAACAGAAGAGTATCTTTACTGATTTTAGAATTTATCTTCTCACTCCTCAAGTAATATTGTATCTGCATGTTCATGAGAAGATATTATGTTTTTTTTTTTCTTTTGTTACTGGACTTGACAAGTGTGTTTGAGAGGGTCAGACTCAGCCTCTAGCATGCTTGGATGCTCGGGCTTTTGGGGAATCGAGTGCAGTATAGTGTATCACAACAGTCTAAAATGGAGTACCAGGAGTCTGAAGGTAAATTTTGCAGGGCACTAGCACCAATTGAAATAACTCACTCTTGACTGCTGCTGCAGAAAGTGTCAGTTTGTATCTCAGACTATAGCCATCAAGCTCTTTCTACTAGGTGGCTTGCAGCAGACACAGAGAGACCCCAAACTAAAAAGAATTTAATGAATTTCAGTGGGGAGACTCACAGGCTTTAAACAGTTTCTGAGCTTCACTTTTTCCATTAAAATTTCCTGCTGCAATCCCAGCAAAGTTTTCTATTTGTTAAGTTGGGTTTATGTACATGCTGCATTGTGCTATTATTTTTGTTTGTTCTCTATTAGAAAGAAAGATATGTATTTTTATAGTCACTATTTTACTAAGAATAAATAAAATTAGGAATTATATTGGGCAATTAGGTATTCTTTTAAATTTTCATGATAAAAATTCAAATATTAAAGCGTTATTTTTCTAATTTTAATATAACTCAATGTCTTTAAAATTTGGTCAGATTACTGGTTTCTTTCTAAAATGTAAGAATTACACTTCTTCAAAGAAGTGAAAAATTTTCACTCATTATAATTGGCTTCTGGAGAAAAAAAGAAAGAGAGAGAGAGAGAACATTAAACAGTAGTCACCCACAGTCTGCTCTCACTGGAGCTGGCTTTTACTGGACCTTGAAAGCCAATTATGCACAAATCTTTTCAAGTCCCTGATCAATGGTGTCACTTTAATAGCTTTAGTAGGACATGGTGAAAGTAGTTACAGAACTGCAATTGTCAAAATGCCAACTTCTCCTACTGTTCCAAAATAGGTAATAATTTACTAGTTTACCTCTGTGATTATAAGCTCAACTAAATGTCATAGTCATGCACCAACCAATCAGATTTCTTAGGTGACTAATATCATGAAAGATGGAAGCAAATTTGTCTAACTCCTTTCCCATATTGAAGTCAGATGACAAATTATAATGAAAGGTAGTTTTTACCAGATTATGACAAGTGCATACACACAAACTGTAAAATGTGTGATGATCACATTCCTCACTGTATAGGCAAAGACATCCATCAAAATTCTTTTAAAGACTGACCTTCACAGCAATTCACGGGGATGGAAGATTTAGTTCAATTCCAGTAAGTCACTTGAGTTTGCAAAATCTATATTTCTTATTTATGCAAAAATCACAATCAGATATCTCAGTCTGAAAAATGTTAATTTCTAGACCATGCCAGATTATTATATCTACAAAAACTAAGAAGCCTGGTGATACATTTTTTTTTCTGTAAATCACACACTTCAACATTATCCATCCCAAAATTTTGTGCTATAATAATTAGTAAATTTCTATATAGAAATTTTCATATTTTCAGAACACATACACTTATTTTTGGGACATGGTTCCTAGTTAGACTTGAATGAACTATAGATTCAACTTTTTATATGTATACTATACTTCAATCAAATAGTAATAATAATAAAAAATCATCACAGAAACAAAACAGTTCTGCTATTAGGAGACAATTCTGCCCTCTGTGTCAATATGTCATATCAACCTTTTGCTCTTGTGCTATTATGCTAGATGTTAGGACTCTGAACAGTTGTGGGAGACAAAGACATTGTCTTACTCTAAGAGTGAGAATAGCTTTGTTCCTGACTTGGATAATAAAGGAACAGTCACTTTTTTGGGTTAAGTTTATCTAAGGATTCTTTATAAAATTAGGCATTTGTTAATATGAACTTTCTGAAGCTGTGATACAAACCAACTGTTGATGAAATATTGAAGTAGGACTTTCCTCATTGATTTGAAAACCAAGAATCTTGTGGTGCTGACAATTCAACACATAAGAAATCACTGGGTATTCTCTCCTACTTTTTCTTTTCAGCTTATATCAATTAAATATAGAAAGTTAATTCATTAGCTTGTAAAGTGTCCAATCCCTTGGAAACTTCAAGTATCAGGGCATGAGACAGATAAACACAGAATCATATCTTAGAAGCTGTGAATAAACATCAACATTTACAGATAATACATAGGAAATTTATTACAAATATTTTTACTATCTTTGTTACTAATTTAATTTCTGGGTATTGTATTACAACTTTTTATTGTATTATAGCTTCATTATTTCTCATATTTGTGATAATAATAAAATATAATTTAAAACTACTAGTGCATGTAAGATCATCTTCATTATAACCTACATTAAAAATTAAAAACTATTTTTAAAATACATTAAGTTTTTTTACTTTCAACTTTTCATTTGAGAATATTTGTTTATTAAAATATATTGTTCTCATTAGATTAATTTTGGAACTTCTTTAATGGTTTTACTTTTTTAACTTTTGTAGTGTTTGAAAACTTCATGCTTGCATATGTGTTTTGAAAAAATACATTATTATTCTCTCTCAATTTTTTCTATATGTTCTTCCCTTCTTTCTTTCAAATGCATAGATTCCTTTTCGATTAATTTATATATATTACATATATTTATATTTGTATATATGTATATATATATACATAAACTTAGTCCATGTAATATGATTTGTATGTATGTTTTTAGCACAGATCCTCTGACACTTGACAAACAACTTATGTGATCTTTTATTTAAAAAAATTCTACAGACTCCACTCAGTGTTGCCAATATGTGTAGTTTCCTAGGTCTGTCCATTTGAGGATGGGAGTGCCTTAGAGGTCACATCATTGAAGAAAATTACATATCACTTCTTTGGTAGCCATTCATTGCCAATAACTACTCCTTTGTCCAGACTAAGAATTTGGAGAGCTTGATCTTGTAAAAAAATTATGCATGAAGTCACAGTCACTGTGAGTTCTAGTGTAAAGCCCTGTTATTTCCAGAAAATAAAAATTGTTTCAATTGAAGATGCCCAATTGCTTCCTATTCTTTCTGTAATCTTTCTGCCATCTCTTCTGATGATGATGACCTTGAGGAGAGAGGAGAGGAGCTATGCTACAGATGCCAGTTTAGAGATAGGTTCTTCAAAGTCTCATACCTGTGCACTTTGACCAGTTGTGGGTTTCTGTTAATCACCATCTATAGCAAGAGGAAACTTCTTTGATCAAGATTAAGACATGAACTAACTTATTGTCATAAAAATAAGAACTCAATTGTCTCTTTATTACTATATCTTTTAAGAGAATAGTATTATGTTTATATTCTCCCCTAAAGTTTATGGCCTAATCAGCACACTTTTTTGCCAATTTAATAATACAAAGAATACATTCAATTTTGTGGAGTGAGGTTTAGGTTTAGGCAGAAACTGTTTGGTGACTCTCATAAATCAATGCCACTATTGCATCAGTGGATTTCAGCTTGACAGAGAAGTTGTTGTATAGTTTTTACAGGTTACAGTTTAATAAGATTCTTGATTATTTTACTTCCCTTGTAGCATAAATAGACTCTGGCAGGACATCTGGAAGAGTTCATTTTTCTTTTGTATTATGATTAAAGTATGTGGTGTTACTAACATTAAAATCTTACTAGCAACTACTGGAGAATATCTAGGAACAATGGCAACAGCTTGCAATATTTTGGCAAGCTACCCAAGAGAACCCAAGAGACTAGACAAACTTCTGTAAAAGAGCTAATCCATACCTAGCTCTGGAATTTTTATTTAATTGCATGTAGTATATGGAGACGGCATTGTATTCTGTTATAGGGTAACACACATTAGTCTTTTTATGTATGTAGTTGAATATGGTTGTATTTGTATGTGTCCATGATATATATGTATCTCTCTATTGTGGATGTGATACACACTACACACACACACACACACACACACACACACACACACACGCATATATGGGAAAGTTCTGCAGTAGTAAATTTTAGAGAGAGCTCTGAATAAACTTTAGATATTTGTTTTCTGTACTCCAATCTTCCTTTTTTCATATCTTTAGAAAATGTGGAATCATAAATAGTTGTTAGCTAATCTCTTGATAGTTTCACAATTCAGGTTTGTCAGGAATATTTGATATGAGAACATCAAAAAGATAGATTTAAGTGTTCTATTGTCTATGGGAAAATTTGTTTATGTTGTTACTAAGTTCCATATAATTAGCAAAGATATCCTAATCATTTTGCCTTATGATGTCCTCCTGTCAGCTAACTCACACAAGTACAAAACTGTTACTTTTACCTAGGTAAAATCAAATACTATAGTTTGGCTAAAAATATTTAGTGGTAGCATGCTTCCTAAACATATTCTGTTATACTAATATGTCATTGTCTTTTTAAGCCACTCCTGGTACCAGTTTCTGTGCTAGTGAGGTTTATCATTGCTGTGATGAAACATTTTTCATAGCCAAAGCAAGATGGTGGAAGAAAGAATTTATTGGACTTATTCTTACAAATTACTGTCTAACACTGAAAGTGTAAGTTAATTAATTATTATATTTATACTGTATTTTGAGCTTTTAATATGCAATGTGTTTATTTTATAATTAGTGATACTAAGAAATGACAATATCAAAGACAAATTATATATGAAGAAAATTTAGTTTTAATTTGTTTAAACTTACAATGAAGGGTTTGGATTAAGTTTTTATTTAACTCCATTAATAAAATCAAAGAAAGCATATGAAAAGAATTTAAATACTGTTTAAAAGATAGGCAACAAAGAAAAAGAATAATTAGGTAATTCTCAGGATACAAAGAATTTCTCTGTGGGTTGCTCAAGAGGTCAACACTGCATACTAAAAGTCAATATCTAAGACTGCTATAACCAGGAAATTCATGATCTTGTTACTTGACACTTCATAAGATCTTCAGAAAGATTTAACACACTAAATAATTGGTTTCAGGGTAGAAAATGGAACACAAGAGTAAAATATGCCATATTGAAATGTTCAGCTTAAGCTATTTATATTCACTTGTAAATTTTAAATTAGTTGTAACCTTTCAGAAAATTGACCTGAGTCATGTCAAGAATTTTCACTCATGACATCTCAGACTGAAATACAGCTCAATTTTATTAACAAAGACAGAACAGTTCAACTTTCACCATGTTACCCATGGGTAAAGAATGTGACACATACTGGGTCTGATGAGTGCTGACTCAGTCTACTTCATGGCTATTGTGTGACCTAAATAGGAAAAGCCACTCATCTATGTTCATATTATGAACAACAAAACATTTCTTTAAGCAAATAATAGCACTAGTTATTTAGAAATTAATATACCTTATTATAACTTTTAATACTGTGTAATTAAACACTTCAACCATAAGTAACACCATAGGTTTATATAGAAGATTGGGAGATATTTTAGTTACCAAAATGGTAGAGCAAGGTAGTTGTCTTATAAATATGCAAGTCACATTGTTACATTCATAAGAAACATGGCTAAAGGTCATGGCTTCTTAAAAGAATAATTGACAGGCACTTATAATGTAAGATTAGATAATCAAAACAGTTATTTTCTAGAATTTGAATAAAAATTTACTTAGTGAAGAAGATAACTGGAAAGGTGGGTGGGGGGTATTTTGTTATAAGGTAGAAATGTAAAGAAAAGGAAACTCCCACAAATATATAAGGATGACCCTAGCTAAAATTCCTAGCAATGGTAGATTCATAGCTTGAACTGGCCATCTCCTATGATCCGAGGGTGACTATCCCAATGTGATC
Source organism: Cricetiscus sungorus (assembly GCA_030556225.1). Taxonomy (NCBI): domain Eukaryota; kingdom Metazoa; phylum Chordata; class Mammalia; order Rodentia; family Cricetidae; genus Cricetiscus; species Cricetiscus sungorus. The sequence continues at coordinate 12,392,788 of JANBXA010000253.1, forward strand.
AAAGAGGCTTCACTCAATAACTGACAGATACATATACAGAGACCCACAGTCAAACATTAGGCTGGACCAGGGAAACCCTGTTGAAGAGAGGAAGGAAGGATTACAGGAGCCAAAGGCTTCATTGACATTACAAGAAAAGCCTCAAAAACAACTAATGTGACTCTTAAGAATTCACAGAGTCTGAGTCAACAACCAGAGTTTGCGCGGGATGGACCAAGGCTCTCTACATACATGTGAAAGTTATGTAGCTTGTGGGACTCCTAACAGTGGGTGCAGGCACTGTCCCTAATGGGTGGCTCTCGGGAACCTATTTCTAATATTGCATTGCCTTGCTAGCCTTAATACAAGGGGAGGTGCTTAGTCATATAGTAACATGATATGCCATGCTTTGTTGATACCCGTGGTAGGCCTTTGTCATTTTGAACAGAAACAGAGGAGTGGATTAATGTAGGGAGTACAGGTGTGGGGATTTGGGTGTTGGGTGTTGGGTAAGAAAGCAAGGAGGGGAAAACTCAGTCAGGATGTAAAATAAATAAATTAATTCAATTAAAAAGCCAATCCCTTAAATCATATAACCCTAAGAATAAAACTATATAAAAAAATCCTTATTGAAAAGTTTGCCTGAATTCTATCATAGAGTATTAACTTATGATAAGTAAAGAATTGATACTATGGAAGAATTTAGTCTTCCCTTTCAAATATTTTATATAAGCAAAGGGAAATTGTTTCCATGTTCTTAACTAGAAAAGTCTTAATACAGAGAAATAATTCCAGGTCATGCTGATGTCATCATGGTCTTATCTCTGTGGTCATGTGAACACTTGTCAGCCACAATGTTACTTGCGCCTGAGCATGGAGGCAAATAAGAAAATAAGAAGTAACTAGTTGGTTTGCAATTTAGCATCAATACTCCTTTATGGAGGTAGAGGTTCACATCAAGACATATACAGCATCAATTTCAAATGTTTTCTCTCCCCCAAATGGAAATCCTGTCTTCAAAAGATGTGGTTTTAGGAGATGAGAATTTAGAGGGGTCAGTAGGTCACAAGAGTAGGGCTTCAGTGCAAAAAGAATGGCTGGCCTTTGGAAGTGATAAGGAGACAAACTGCCATTTAATATCTGTGGGATGGTAGTTAACTTACGATTATTATCTTCAACTTGCCAGAAAAATGATATTATAGACATATAATTTCTGTAAAATAAATGTCTATCTTAAATGGTAATCCCTTATAAACTGTTTCCAGAAGTACTAATACTTCAAAATATTTTAATTATTTACTAATCACTATATTGATATATTTAATGCAGTTCTTTTGACCTGAACATACATGTTGGCCAATGGTCTACAAATGAGTTAAAATGTTAGTTTGCCAGGAATAAATAGATCACAGATTTTACCATGTGCATATTTGTTTGGCTGATATTCCCTTTATTCCCATCAGAAACTAATGACTCTCTCAGAGTTTAATTTGACATCACCATATAGACATGATCCTTCCCCAAATGATGTAACAGACTTTGACAATACTCCGTAGGAGGCCTCACCATCTAATCAGTAAATGTGGCAAATTACCTGAAACATGTAAATAAAGAAACAATGTAACTAAAATGTAACTATACATATTGATGTATTGAGATGAGGAGTATGTTAATGTGGATTGAAATATTCCTCATGAAGTTTCATAAGTGAATAGACTGAACATTGGATCAAAATTTTTTCAATAGTAATTAACCTTAGTATTATTTTGCTGTCTTGAATTCATTAGCCATATAATTTTGTTACTGTAAATCATGCTTCATATTTGAACTAAATCAAGACAATTATTTTACTAGGATTTGACTTTTGAAGGTAAACCATAACAAAAATTAACATGATGAATTCCTCTTAGATTTCTTTTGCCTGTTATGGCACATCTTGACTGTTAGGACTGGGGTTTGGTGGGGGTGATAGGGGAGGATGGGAAGGTAAGGGAAATGGGATTGACATGCAAAACAACCTTGTTTCCAATTTAAGTTAAAAAAAAGAAAAAAAATAAAGTAGTAGATTTCCATAGTTTGGCTTTTGGTGGGTTGTTTTTTTGTTTGTATCCTTCCTATGGTAAACCCTTCCTATGTTTTGTCTCTCTCTTCCTTCATCATCCTGTCTTAGAATTTTGGCTCATAATATTTCCCTGTCTAATATTGTACACTCTAAGTCCTACTGTTCCCACTCCCACAAAGCATGTTTTTTTTATGCATCCTACCCACTGTCTTCCTATCTTCTGGCTTTATAGACACTCCAGATTTAAAAAAGAGCCAGCTTTCATTGTACTAGAATGTGCGTTTTTCCTACCATCATGAAAAGAAAGTAATCAACAGTGTTACCTAGCTGGCAATGCTCCAAGCTATAGTAATTGACCTGGTGAGCTATACCCATGGGTATAACTGTGACACTAGCATTCTAGGAGTAACCAGCACTTTCTGAATGGCTTTGAGGTCTTCCTCACAAGAATAATTTACCTGGTACAATTAATTGGCCGAAAACTCGTTAAGGGTTAATATATGATAGAGAGGCTAAAACTGTTATTCCATAAAGTAGACATATTTCATTTTATAATATCATAAAGTTTGAATTCTTAAAGAGCTGAACAGTATTTCTAAGATGCGGAGCCTATGGAAATCACTGTAGTATTCAGTTGCCCAGGAACAGACTACAGAGGGAAATAGTATTCAGAAGATAGTGATGGGGCATTATCAGTGAACAGCAGCAGAGAAAAAGCAGCTGCAAAGTGACATACTCATGTGGTAACATATCAGGTGCCCCAGTACTTTTATATTGTTGAAATGAGCTTGCACATATCACGGACAAAAATGTATCTTTGTCATTGTGAAGACTTTAAATGTGTGTCAGCAAAAAAGCAATAAACAAAGTAAGAAAACCCAAATACTGTGGTATTGTCCTTAGGATTCTTGCATTATTTTCTTTTCTTATTTTTTCTTTCGTTTTTTTAGAAAATTTGCAAAATTGTCTTTTTACAAGACAAGCACAACACATACCACAGTGATGGCTCTGATAATTACACAGGGTTCATGCAATAAATAGATCTCTCTTGTAAAAACCAAAGGAAACTTCTCTCCTTTCACTTTTTGAGGCAGGGATCCAAGGATAGTAGTTTTTTGAATTTCTAGTTGCCTGCCCTAAAAGGACTGTTATTACAGATGTTCCCCACCTTATCAGACAATTTTTTTCCCTAGGTTCCAGAGGACAGAAATTTGGTTGGCCAGCTTAAATAATCAGTGCATTTACCTGCTGAGCCATCTTGCTAGCTCATGAAATATTTTATCAGAACTTTGTATCCTATTCACTCTTCCTAAAGTTTTTCTAAGTTTGTGTATTCCAGTGGTTTGTTGTACTAATCTCATCTGCTAGTCTTTTTCCATGTAAGACAAATACGATAATCAACTAATCAGAGATATATTTCTCCATCTGCAGTGTCAATGTCAGATAATATGTAAAGAAATTAAAATACAGTAAGTGATAACTGGGGGTTAAAAAGTCCTTTTATTTTATTTATTTATTATTTACATGTTGATCCCAGTTCCCTCTCCCTCCCTCTTACACTTTCTCCCTCCTCCCTTCCCATCCCCTCACCCCCATTCCACATGTAGGGCTATGCCATCCAAGTGGGGTCATGCAAATCTGTCAAGTCATTTGAAATAAGGACTTAGACTTCTCTTCTGTCTCTAGGTTAAGGGAGTATCCCTCCATGGGAGAAGTGTCCGCAAGGTCCTTTTATGCACCAGGAATACATCCTGGTTCCACCGTCTGAGGTCCTTTAGACTACGCAGTCCTTCTAGCTGAGACCCATATTCAGGGTGTCTGATTCAGTCCCTTGCTGGATTCCCAGCTATCAGTCTGAGGGCCCATAAGCTCCACCTTGTTCAGGTCAGCTGTCTTTGTGTGTTTCTGCAACCTGGTCTTGTCCCCCCCCCCCTCTCTCTCTGCATCTGGATTAAAGTTCGACTCAGTGTTTAGCTATGGGTATTTGCTTCTGTTTCCTACAGTTACTAGATGAAGGCTCCTTGATGGTGGATAAGTTAGTTGTTGATCTCACTATCAGGAAAGGGCATATATGGTAGTCTTTCCAGAGTTGCTCAAATTGTTAGTTGGAGTCAGTCTTGTAGGTCTCCAGAACTTTCTTTAGGTTCAGTTTTCTCTTAAAACCTATAATGGCTTTCTCTTTTATGTTCTCTCTCTCTCTCTCTCTCTCTCTCTCTCTCTCTTTTCTCTTTTTCTCTCTCTCTCTGTCTGTCTCTGTCTCTGTCTCTGTGTCTCTGTCTCTCTCTCTCTCTCTCTCTCTCTCTCTCTCTCTCTCTCCTTTTCTATTCCTCCCCTGGCTCATTCTTCTTAGTCGCACGTGCTTTGCTCTCCTCCCCTTCTCTTTCTCCTAGTTCTCTCTCCATTTACTGCCCCCTCCACTTAACATGTGCTCTGGGGCCTTGTCCCTTCCCCCTTTTGTGAGGGACCTTATATGAATCTCTTAGAATATACTTTTCATCCTAGTTCCTCTGTTGGTGTGAATTATAGGCTGGTGTTTCTTTGCCATATGATCATCTCCATAAATGCTGAAAAATCCTTTGACAATATTCAACATCTTTCATGATAAAGATCCTGGAGAGATCAGCAGTAACAGGAACATACTTAAACATTATAAGAGCAATATACGGTAAACCAACAGCCAACATCAAACTCAATGGAGAGAAGCTTAAAGCGATTCCTCTAAAATCAGGAACAAGACAAGGGTGCCTTTCACTCCATATCTCTTCAATATTGTACTTGAAGTTCTAGCTATAGCTATAAGAGAAGCAAAGGAGATCAAAGAATCTAAAAGGGAAAGGAAAAAGTCAAACTGTCTTTATTTGCAGATGATATGATAGTTTCATAGGCAACCCAATACACTCAACTTTCAGCTCATAAACACCTTCAGCGAACTAGCAGGAAACAAGATAAACTCAAAAAAATTAGTAGCCCTACTTTACTCAGATGACAATTAGGCTGAAAAAGAAATCAGAAAGATCACCCCTTACAATAGCCACAAACAACATAAAGTATCTTGGGGTGACACCAAACAAGTGAAAGACCTATATAATAAGAACTTTGTGTCCTTAAAGAAAGAAATTAAAGAAGATACCAGAAAATGGAAAGATCTCCCATGCTCTTGGATAGGTAGGATAAATCTAGTAAAAATGGCAACCCTGTCAAAAGCAATCTACATATTCAATGCAATCCCAATTCAAATCCCAGCACAATTCTTCCCTGACCTTGAAAGGATAATAATCAACTTTATATGGAAAAACAAAAGACCCCGGATAGCCAAAACAATCATGTACTACAATAAAATAACTTCAGGAGGCATTACCATCCCTGACTTTAAGCTCTACTACTGAGCTATAGTTCTGAAAACAGCCTGGTATTGGCACAAAAATAGACAGGTAGACCAATGGAATTGAATCAAAAATCCTGATATTAACCCACACCCCTATGAACACATGATTTTTGACAAAAGAGCTGAAAGAATACAATGGCGGGAGGAAAGCATCATCAACAATTGAATGATGGTGTGTAGAAGACTGTAGATAGACCCACATCTATCACCACGCACAAAACTCAAGTCCAAATGGATCAAAGACCTCAACATAAATCCAGCCACATTGAACCTTTTAGAAGAGAAAGTAGGAAGTATCCTTTGAACAAATTGGTATAGGAGACCGCTTCCTGAACATAACTCCAGTAGCACAGACAGAGATATCGACAATTAATAAATGGGACTTCCTCATACTTAGACGCTTCGGTAAGGCAAAGGACACATTGGACAAGACCAAACAGTAGCCCTCAGATTGGATTTTTTTTTTTTTACCAATCCTACATCTGACAAAGGGCTGATCTCCAAAATATACAAAGAACTCAAGAAACTAGTCAACAAAACATCAAATAACCCTATTTAAAAATGGGGTATAGACTTGAAGAAAGAATTCTCAATAGAGGAAATCAAAAAGGTGAAAGACACTTAAAAAAGTGCTCAACATACTTAGCTATCAGGGAAATACAAACCAAAACAACTTGAGATACCATCTTACTCCTGCCAGGATGGCTAAAATTAGAAACACCAATGACAACTTATGCTGGAGAGGAGAACTTATGTGGAGAAAGGGGAACACTCCTCTACTGCTGGTGGGAGTGCAGGCTCGTACAGCCATTTTGGAGATCATATGGTGGTTCCTCAGGAAAATGGGAATTAGTTTACCACAGGACCTGCAATCCCCCTCTTAGGCATAAACCCAAATTATCCATATCCTTGCAACAAAGACAGGCGCTCAACTATGTTCATAGCAGCATTATTTGTAATAGCAAGAAACTGGAAGCAACCTAAATGCCTCTCAAGTGAAGAATGGATAAAGAAGATGTGGCACATCTATACAATGGAATATTACTCTGCAGATAATGGAATCTTGAAATTCGCAGGCAAGTGTATGGAACTTGAAGAAACCATCGTGCAATAACTAATCACAACTATTTATGCTTTCCTGACTCCTGTTACTTCCTCTCTAACTTTCTCATGTTATCCTCAGACTCTGGTGAAACCATCCCTCTCGACTTCTATTACATAAGTCTTTTAAAATAGTAGTTTACTATGAGAATATCTACATTTTTCTGTATTCTTTTATTGGTGGACACTTAGGTTGTGTCCATTCCTTAACATTGTAAATAGTACTGTAATAGGCATGAATGTAGGTGTTACTGACACGCGGAGTTTATTTCCTCTGGGGCTATCATATCACATTTTTAAAAAATGTATTTTAAAAGGCTTCCATAGTGTTTTATGTAAGGGCTATACTAATTACTCTCCTGAGAAATTCATAATGATTTCTTTTCCTTTGTCTTACCTATGTCCTTTATTTTCCCGTTTGAATTTTTTTTTCAAACAGCCATCCAACTAGAGTGAAATAATACTGCAGTGAGTTTGTGACAAAATGATTATGAATATTGACCCATTTCTATACCAATATTTGTCCATTTTAATATATTCTTTTGTAAATTCTGATATTTAATAAATCATTTGCTCTTCATCTGCAATTTTTGAAAAATCTATGCTATAAAATAATCACATACATTTTTCTTTTCTCTTTCAGAGTGTCAACATTTAAGAGAGGGACAGAATTTTTTAAACCCATTTAAAAGAATTATTGATCCATATTTTAGAAATACTAGAGCTGGAAATTCCCCCAAACTGTCAATTTATCTCAAACATATATTTTGTGTCATGTTCTTTTTTGTTTATTATTGCTTCAAAATAGTTTTATTTTTGTAATTTTAAAAATTTTAACAGATTATTTTTTGTGTATTAAATAGGCAATATAGACCAAGAGTTTGTGTATCTTTGCTTGAATGATGCATCAATATTTTCTCCATTACTTCATATTTCCAGAGAAAGGAGAAATGGAAGGCTAAGCCTATTTTACTGTCCATGCACTGGATAGGTCTGAGCCTTTTGTTACCTTCCCTGCTTGTTATTCATTGACCCTGCAAATCAGGATTTTTTATTTCTAGGCAATGCTGTTAAATACACATTCACATCCATGACTTTCTGTTTCAAAACATTTTTAAAGTGTAAGTTCAGTTTGAACTTTAATTTTTTTAAGCTATAAAATAGATGAAACAATTTTTTTTGAATTTTTTTACAATATAGTGTTTTGAAATTTTGGTTCATCTGAAGTAAAATATGTTCATAGAAGATGACTCTTTCCTGGAATGGAACATATACATTCTTAAAAATATTCATGTAACATAAAAATCATGATATGTAATACTTGTACTTTCTGTATTTAAATTTGTATTTGTACAATTCATGGAATATTGTACCGTGAGCACTGTACTAGTTTTTTGTGTTGGCATCAACCTTCTTCTATATGGATTCCTCTGTTCTTATCCTCCTCTTCACTTTCTCATACTTATGTTTGGGCTTTGTACACACTCTGCTCTCGTAGCATCTTAATTAAATTGGTTGCCAAAATTTGTCTATGAAAGTGTTGAATGGATATGGTATTTCACTTAGAAGCATATACATATATGTAAGCCACAGCATTCAACACATAGAAGTGAAAAGTACCTGGACAGTTTGCATCCTTTGCATAGTTTGGTACAATCTGTTCCCTTTACGCTGGCTTTATTTAATCAAAAAGGTCTTCCCAAACTGTTTGCTTTCCATATATTCTCCCTTTATACTTTATTGAAGTGTGAGATAATCTCGCTGTGTAAACTGGCAGCATGGGCATCATCATCTGTGGCCTTGCCTACAGCAAAGTAATAAAAGGAATATCATCTTAGGAAAAGTACTAAGACAACTGAACAAAAGCTGAATGTAGTCTCATGTGTGCACTTCTATTTTCTCTTTTTCTGGTTTGCCTCTAAAACTGCACTCTCATATAGTATTATATAACATTGAGATTCAATTGAACTGAATGAAAAATACATACATTTAGTAAATGGCAAAATATCTTATTAAAATATATAATTCAGATGAGTACAACTTAAGCACTTGTTGAAAGTTAGTAATAACTACTTTGAAAGTCAGAGAAATGAATGATATTCTTTACTTGATTAAAAATATATGTGTTGGTATGTGTCTGCAGTTTTTCTATTTCAAATCATAAATTCATAGAATTGACAACATTAAGATGAAGTAAATATTTTTAATTAAATGTAAGAAACATTTAGCAGAAGGAGGTACTGAATGAATATATTGCTCATGTAAGAAAAGACACTAATTATTAATCAGCATATGAAAACTCTAACTTCAAATGAAATGAAAGACATGCAAATGAAAGAAATGAGGAACATTTTAACCTGTGAATGACAAAATTTTAGAAGCATGTTCATAATACTTTTGACTATTAAGGTTACAGTGAAACTTTCCTCTGTTAATGTCATTACTTCTATGTGACAATATTTATTTTCCCAGATATATCATTTCTAAATATACTTTAATAAATTAACCTAAAATAGATGACAGTAAAAAATATAACAAAACTATTTGTAAAACTCTTTCCTCTACCTTTTATAATATGTTATATAAAGTCATATATATCTCTGTGTGGTATAAAACATATTTATATATGTGAGAGTTATATATATGTAATACATGTGGGAATATCTAAACAATTAACATTATACATGTGAATTTTTACATTATACATTATGAATTTTCATTTGTACATGGAGATGAAGTGTTAGTTCAGTGACTATTATTGTGTACTGTCCTTACAGAGAATCTAGGTTCATCATTACACTCACATCTAGCCACACTGAAATTTCTATAACTTCACTTTTTTCAGACTCCATGTGCACCTGCACTCACGTCCACACATTGACATACATACATTCATACATACATATAAATTTAACATATAAACATTAAATGTATATATACATTTATAATTTCATACTTATTCTATTCAACAGCATGGACAGCAGGTCAATTAATGATTCCTACACTTCTTTTAACTAGATGAACGTCCTCCCTATTGTAAATGAGTTGGGAAAGAAAATTTGTCATAAAAAAGGATGCCTTCCAATGTATTATAAAGTTATGTGGCACAGGCTCTGTTAATTTCCTTGTAAAGGGGATGTGACTCACACAATACAATAATATTAAAGGAAGTCTTGGAGCCTCTATAAATTTATAGCAGCCGCAAAATAATTGCCTGGGGAAACATGAATTAAGGGTTGAACTGTCCTCAAGTTGTTAAAGAAACCCTAATGATGTAGCTTTATTGAGTTTAAATTCTTACATAGAGCTTGCATTTTGGTGATGACATTTTTCTCAGTCACTCATATTCTTCTTAAAAACACCTCACCAATGAGTCTATAAGTAATTGTAATAAATTCAGTGGTTTAACAAATTAACTGTGGATGAAGTTATTTTTTTTCTCTCAATATCATTTCTATGGAGTGAGTAAACATGGGTTTCTATCTTTCCAGTAAACTTACACAGAACAAACTCTTATGATGCAAACTGTGTAGAGTCTCTCATATACTTGAAGTGATAACAAATATACATGAAGAGACAACCAAGTGTGCAGTTAAGTACAGTAACTCTTTATTTGCTAGGGTGAAACCATATTTGTAGGTGTGTTTAACTGTGGTGTGTGTGTGTGTGTGTGTGTGTGTGTGTGTGTGTGTGTGTGTGCTCATTCAGTGGACAGGGAGTGCAGAGTGCAGAGAAGGATGTCAAGTCCCACAGAAATAGAATAACTGGAACCTTTGTGACTGCTATATGGGTTCTGGGAAATAAAAAAGTTCCTCTGGAAGAGTAACAAATGCTATTTTAACTGCTGAACTATTGTTTCAGTCCATACTGACAGAAATCTCCAGCAATACCAGAAGAAAACATATCCAAGATTATAAGTGAGATAATTATCTTGAAGTGGTTTGGAACATCAACAAAGTATTTTAACACATTGTTAATGAATAATAATATAATGATCTTAATTTTCAAAGTGTGGGGCAAGGTTTTCTTAAGTTGTGTGTCAGATGATGCTAATACAGCAACATTTTCCTCTGTGTAATTGAATAATTAAAGTTTTGAAGTACTTTTTAATTTTATTATTATAATTTTATACATTATTTTTTTATCATTTTCGTCCTCTTCTTCCTGCTCCTCCCAAGTACTATCCCACCTACCAACCCACTCAACTTCATGAAATCTTCCTATTTCTTTCATCCTTAAAACCTTCTTATAAATCATAATTACTCACTTGAAATTATTAATTATCACTTTGACTGCATGTGTCAATTAAAAACTGCATGAAATGCAATATTTTTTCTAAATTTGGTACTCAAAAAATTCATAGAAAGAATTAAGATTTTGTTATAGTTCTTAAAAAGTCTCTCAATGTGTACTAACTTTAATTTTCAACTTAATACAACTTAAAAAGGGTCTTGATAAGAGAGTTTGCTGCATTGGGCTCTCCTGCACAAGCAAGCAAGCACTGAGCATATGGGCATTAATTTTCCTCTGCTATTGACTGTAGATGTGTTGGTAACAACTGTTGTTTAACATTTCTCCCTGAGCTTCCTGAAAGTGCCAAACTGTAATCTGGAATTACAAGACAAATAAATCCATTTTCCTCTAAGTTTCTTTAGTTCTGGGTATTTTATCATAGCAACATGAAATAAGCTAAAACAATATGTCACTAGAGTTACTTAGGTTCTTAAAACTTTGGTAAAAATGACATGAAACAAACAAATCTGATGTATGATATTGGTAGTTTTTGCTTCACTTTATTTGTCTTTCTGCTTGTTTGTTTATTTAAGATGGAATCTTAAAGTATAATCCTGTTGCTTCTACTTACATAAGTAAACCAGATTGTCATTTAAGTTGCAGAGACCTTCTGACTCTATCTCCTAAATTCTATCATTAAAAGAGTGTACCATTCTGTCCAATACAAAATACCATTCTAAAGATTATATCAGTAAAAGTTTTTTATCCTATAGAACTGATTTTTTTCTCTGAAGTCACTTTTGATGAAAATATTTTGACAGGTTCTATAAAAAAGATACAGAAATTGTTTAATAATTGCTAAGTCATAGATGAATGTTCAGAACAAAATGGTGAGACAATAAGGGACTGACATTTAAATATTAAGGTGGGAAGAAAGAGGAGCTTACAAAGAGACCCTATTTATGCCACAGAATTTTCCTATACTATACACCCTGTTTAGTAATTATTGTACTTCCCTAATGCCAAAGGATGCAACAAACATGATTTTTCCAGATCTCTCTCTCAGGATCTGCTAATACCTGCTTTCACGATGATCCTAGTGATGCTATACTTATACATAACTTATAATGTAGGGCTGAATATAAGGGAGAAAAGACTTTAAACCCAGAAAGTTTGGTGAGAATTTTCTTCCATGCAATGAAATAAAGCATGGGAATGAGCTCTGGGGTTGTTCAATTAAGGTGGTCTGAGTATAACAATTACATGAAGATGCAAATTAACCACTAAGGTGTTCCAGAAACTCTAGTGAAGTTGTCTCATTCTAAGTCAAGTAGAAATGCCATGTCAACAAAAGAGATTTATTTTTTAGGTTGGAATGAAGCTAGAAAGGTAAATCAGATGGCAAGCATGGTGAGGTTCCAATGAGGAAAGTCATTCTGGACCACCAATGGATATTTTCTAGACAAGTTCTTACATGGTGTACAGGGAAAAGGAAAATATATTCAATGTTTCATACAAGATCAATGCACAGTGGGTCCTGTGTATACCTCAACTATATGTCAAACAGTAAAACTACTGCTTAGTTTCACACTACCAGGGCTGTTTGCAGTCATTTTGTCCTGTTAGAAGATACAAAGTGTTAGATGACAGAGGACTACTAGCCCATAATATCATATTCTTCCTCTTAAGAACATGTAGTACAGGGCAGTCCATGATGGCGCTTGACTTTAATCACTGCGTTTGGAAGGTAGAGGCAGGTGTGTCTCTCTGAGTTCAAAGCCAGCCTGAGTTCCAGGATAGCCAGAGCTACACAAAAAACCATTGTCTCACAAACAAACAAACAAACAAAAAACAGGTAGTATAGGACAAAATGCTTAAAATTTCTGATTTCATGATTCAAAACTTCTAAACTAGAGCCATATGAATGAGCATCACAGGTGCTGAGTACAAATTCTCAGTTGATGTACAAAGTGAGAAGAGGAGAAGAAACAAAATGTCAAATATAAGTGGAAAAGAAGTCCTTTACACAGTACATCTTCAGCTCCTACTAATATCACCCAGGCAACCCACTAACTACTGGCCCAAGCCTCTTCCTTCTTCTCAAACAAGAAAATTCAGAAAATTAACTATTTTTCTTACTTCTCCAAGGTTTGATGACTATTATTCAGCAACAGATAATAGAAATAGTTAAAACAGTATACTTAAATCCAAAACTATAAAGAAAGATTAAAAAGTTGTCAAATTAATTTGTTGAGTTTCATTTTCATATCAAAGAAAACAGCATACTTTTCATGGAATTTCTTAGCCAATAAGCCAAAAATAAGGAGTTTAAACTTTGGCTTTGTTTCTTATTCAATGGTATTACGTGACATACATTTCCAAGAAAGTGTGTTTATTAGCAGAGATAGCAATGGCTTCTAAGTTATTGTTTACACACACACACATACACACACACACACACACACACACACACACATATATATATATACATATAGTAAAAATTGTAATATTTCATGTTGAAATCATTAAGCCAAGACACTATAGACTATATAGTTCAGAAGGACTGTAGAGGAAGTGTAAGGGGCAAACACTGATAGGCCCTAGTTAATGCTGTCATGAATGAGCTAACTTTAGAGATCCAGCCTGTAATTCAGGCTAGCAAACATTTATAAGACATATTGGTTGTGCTTTACATAGATAATATATGATACAAAATGAATACATAGTCAAGTAGGAATTAGATGACAGAGAGATTGATGCAAGATTCAGTTTGAGTGCCTCTACCAAAAAGGAGAACATTGAATTTTATATTTTGTCATTATTGAAAATAAAACATTACAAAACATGTTTTATGTAAATTGTCATGATTGTCTGTATGTAGAAATGCATACTTGTCTGGGGAACTTAGAAAAATAATAAACTGTAATGAATGGCTGGCTCATACCATATGAGACAGCTGAGAAATACACCAAAACCATACAGGAATTGGAAAACACATTTGGTTGTCTTACCCAAGGATAAAGAATCTAGAGAACATGACCATTCCATGCTCCAGTTGATTCTGGAAAAATCTTTGGACAAACCTAAATAGAAGGAATGAGCCACAGGGTCAGAAGCCAGACATGTCATAAACCTCTTAAGGTTTATAGGAAAGTATGAAGAAATAATGGGCATGAAGGTCTCAGGAACCATTCCCAGTGCACTTTACATTTCAACAGCATTGCTGACTTTCTTGCTCTTGACAACAAAGGGCTTGTTATGATGTCAGATAACTGTCAAGTCTGCTTGCTTTATTTACACTCTATGTGCTTCTCCAGGCAGCCTTCCACAAAAAAGACATAAAAAGAAAGTAACAGTATGTATAATTTATTAGAAGCTTCAAATGTAATTTCAGTAGTAGTTCACTGATGGTGAGAAAATACAGATTAATATAATGTTAATCCTATAATGCATAATGCATATTATACAAAACTTACTGTAATAAGGTATGCTTTAAACCAATACAAATGACATTATGAAGGCTTATGAAACATTGAAATGTAAGTTTATTCCCCTGCTAATTTCTTAGTCTGATAGTGAGAATGGATATTTTATTATAAGAAAGACATTTAGAGTATTTCATCTACCATAGTAGTCTTCTCCCCTTCCTACTGAGGCCAAGATAATTGGACTTCCTATCTAAACAGAAAGGAACAGTCATCACTTTGACAAGCATTGCTCTCTGGGAATTTTGATCAAAGAAGTTTGCACTAAATGTTCAGCAAAGTCAAGTTCTCTCCTCTACAGCTGTTTTCACAAATGTGAGGTCCATATTCCAGAGCTAGTGAAACTTCCCCTTCCACTTTATATTCTCTATCCCCTAGTAGTAATAGGAAAATTTGCTTGAACATGTATGACTTCCAAGAGGAAATTCTGAGATTACGGAGGCTGGAAGGGAGAGGAAGTTGTAGGTAGGGAATGGGAAGGCAGGAGGAAGAGTGGCACAGGAAGGAGTAGTGTTCTTTTATGAGTTTTAAGTAATAATCCATATTTTGAGGAAGATAGGATTTCAAGATTTTTGGTTATGTTTTGTGTGCATCTCCAACAATTTAAAAGAATCAATTATAAAAGTGAAAAAGACAATATTATGTACTGGGCTTTTTATTAAAGTTACTTTCTTTAAAAAAATTAAAATAATCCAACATTTTTTGTCAAAAGTTGGAATATTCCTAAATTTTGGTTTGTAAATAAATTCCCTCAGCTGGGCATTGGTGGAACATGCCTTTAATCACAGCACATGCAGTCAAAGGCAGACAAATCTCTGTGAGTTCCAGACCAGCCTGGTCTACAAAAGCTTTAGGACAGGCTCCAAAACAACAAAAAGAAACACTTTCTTAAAAACCAAAACCAAACCAAAGCAAACAAAAACAAAAACAAAAGAAAAACCAACCCCCTCATTCCAAGAACAAGGATAATTGTTTTCATGGAGACTTTTAATATTTATTTATTTATTTATTTATTTATTTATTTATTTATTTAACAAATTGAATTTGTATAATTTACAATTATTGAAGGCTAAAGGGAAGAGTGCTTGTCTACTGTGTGTAGAATCTGAGGTTTGACCCACCAAAAGAAACAAACAGACACAACAAATTAAAAACAAAAAAGAACAGTGGTTATGTCTTTAGACAAAAGATTCTATTTAATTATAGTTAAGTTCCTAATACCTCAGTTTTGTATTTCACAATTTCCTAATAAATAACTTAAAACCCATTATTGTTATACTTGAATCAGGAGCTTTTCTCATGAATCTGTGTGGGAAACATAGTAAGACACTATATATAAAATGTCAAAATATCAAGAGTGGGATTTAGTGGTAGGCTTTTTTAGTATTGGTTACTTGCTTTTGAAGGGGTAATGTGATTACAGTTTCATTTTCTTTCTCTCTCATTATTATCCATAAATGAACAGTTGTTTCTGAGATGTACTTAATCACAATGAACTACCACAGATCCAAAGCAATCCAACTACTTCTCATGTAATGAAAATCCCCAAATTGAGTTAAATCATACTCTTTCAGGGGCTAGCTTAGTTGGTGACATACTTGCCATGAAAGCATGAGATTCTGAGTTCAAATTTCCAGCACCTATACAAAAGCAACAAACTATGGTATAGGTCAGTAATTCCAGTGCTGGGAGGTGAGGTAGAAGCAAATGGATCCCAGGAGCTTACAGGTCAGTTAGTCTAGGGTCTTCAGTAAGCTCAAGGTAAATAACAATAAAGATACTAGATGATGTTCTCTGGTTCCACACCTATTCACACACATCTGTGCACACATACACAAACAAGTATACACCACAAGTGTAAATTAATATTTTCTACTTGTAAGTTACTTATCTCAAATTGTTATTTGCCTAATAGAAAGTTGACTAATACATATAAAGGTAGAATATCTTTGAATTTATTAATGCCTTTAAGTATGTCTGACTCTCTTTTCCTTATTATTTAATTAAACTTTGTCATTATCGTCAAATACATCTGACAAAATAAAAATTGTAACATGTATAATAAAACAGAATGTCATTTCAATTTTGTAAAATTCCAACTTGAACTGAATTTTAAAGAAAGTTGTTTTCCTATCTTGTGGTTTTGTGGGCCCTTGAAAAGGCATTCTATTAAGATATGAAAGAGGAAGCTTGAGGGAAAACATGTGGAACTTAATACTGAGAAATCATGAATAACAAAGTTTTAGTGGCTCTGAAATGCCATTATATGATAGATAAAATTACCATTAGAAGACTTCACTTGAATATGGTAGAAGATAAACTCAGATATTAGAACACAATGGAAACAATGCTTGTTTGCTCACAGAATAGATGATAGAAACCAAAAGCATTCATAACCAGTTTTACCATACTTTTATGATCCAGTGTCATGGATAGAATCCAATGATGTCTGTCACTGAGTCTGGTATAGGCATAGGGAATTACTGATCTTTAGTACAAGAATGTATGATTTGTTACTTATTTATTATATTAGATGGGCAATTAGTAAGTAACCCAGGGCAGAAATATCAATATTTGAGAACAGTTGGCATCTGAACATTTTAAAATGGTGATCTAGTTAAATTCATATCCTGTTTCTTCCCAAGTATTCATGTTTGGTGTATATGCTTGTTAATAGTACATCAAATCCTGTTATGAGTCATAAAAAATCTAAAGCCCACCTACATCTTGTTAATAGTACATAAAATCCATTTGTGAGTCATAATTATCCATCTGAATCCCATTTATACCTTCAAAGGCCATGATACTTAGAAGTTTGGTAACACTTATTCAAAAAGTGTAAAATAGTAAGTCTCTACAGAATACTCTAGAGGAAACATTCAGAACTTTAAAAATTAAGAACCCAACTATTCAATTTTAAATATAGCCAGTAGATAGTATTATTTAAAAAGTAAGGCACCTCATGGAGACACATATATATTTGATAATATTTCATTTCTTAAAATATCCTGTAGAATACCTTCAGACAGAGTACACATACCTTATAGTATAGTTCTGGGATATCTAAATGCATGAAACACACCTCATGCTTTCCCTTTTTCATAATTGTCATTTAATATATGCACTTATTGCATGCTTCATAATACTCAGATACAATATAATTAATTACTGTTTGTAGTACATCTCATAATTTTGCAGCCAAAAT
This sequence comes from Cricetiscus sungorus, assembly GCA_030556225.1. Taxonomy (NCBI): domain Eukaryota; kingdom Metazoa; phylum Chordata; class Mammalia; order Rodentia; family Cricetidae; genus Cricetiscus; species Cricetiscus sungorus. The sequence continues at coordinate 12,410,238 of JANBXA010000253.1, forward strand.
CTTTGTAGTCAGTCTCTTAGCTTATTAAAGAATAGTATGTATTATAACTACAGTAATCTCACTGTACAATAGATCTTGGATTTTATTGCTCACAACTAACTTAAATTTTGTATTCACAGAGCTACCTTATACCCAACCACCCCAGGACTTAACAAATATTCTATTGTCCATTTGTATAAGGTAATCTATAAAAGATTTATATATAAATCAGCATTTGCCTTTCTCAATATGTATCGTTTCCTTGAATATCATATTCTCATTTTCCATACAACTTATCTAAAATAAAATAAAATAAAAATAAAATAAAACCATAAATATTCTTAAATGAATATGCAAGATATCAAGTTACTAAGGACAGACTATTAGTTGCAGTATCATTAATGTAACTCTGACTTCAACTATAGTGCACAAATAAGGTAACGTAATAGGAAAATAATAGTTTTTGATGCACTAAAGATTTCTCATATTTCAGAATTTAAATTATTTAAATTACTCTAATTTCTCATATATAACCAGGCATAGTTACAGCTCACATTTTTTTATAGGAGTTGGAAAAGCATAAAATTTTAGTTGTCATAAGAGTTTGTATGTCCTTAAAAATATTTATGAACCCCAACTTTAGCATGAGTTTTGCTGAAAAGCACAGCTAACTAGGAATTCTGAGTTTACTAAAAGTTCAATTATTTTCTAACAGTGCCTATGTATGTGTTGTCAAGACCATTAAGTAATATATAGGAGGTCAACTCTGTATAATTTTATAAGCATTTCAGAAGATTAGAAAACACTAATCTAATTAATGTCCCTTGGAGAATAGAGATAGTTTTAATTTTTTGTCTAATAAATACATATTTTTAGATAAACTGAAATAAAAGCAAATCTAACAAACAAATTTGGGTGCCTGATAGTATTATACAAGCATATTAACAGGGTGCTAAACATAAAAGTGAATAGCAACTAATGTGATTTGAATGTTTCAGATTTCCAGCTTGGAAAACTGGAAGCTATTCTACAATAAACTAGAAATTACCGCATTAGTACCATATCATTACTACCATCTGCAAAAAAATATAGCCATTTAAGGAATATACATTATCCTGAAATTAATTTCCTATTATTGTAGAAAGTTGGGCCAGCAATATTGTTGGCACTGTCATTTTGTAAAATTTCATAATGTGAAAGAAAATAGATCTCTAAAGAAAGCACTGGATCACCTAACATTAATTAAATGATGTTTCATTAAAACTAATGATTATGTCTAACCTGAAAGCCTTCTTCCTGAAGTCTAGTATACAAGCTGCCAGGGGAGATAATCATTATTAGTCCTAGCCAGCATGACACCTATGAACCACAACAGTGTCTAGCATGGAAATAATTCCTGAAGGTCCAATATTGACACCTATGTGTTGGTGATAACCAACAGCAATCTAAGTGAACTTAATGCTTACTTAATAAATGTGAATCCAACTGATACTAGAAATGCAGCTAACTACCAGTGGCTAGTGAGTTCATTGACTTTAAAAGGGAATCAACAACCACCACTTTGTTAGAACAGCATAATTCCTAACTATACTCTAAAACGTGTGCACTACCCTCTGATAGTGTAGCTATAATCCCTAATCAAAGAAGCACCTATCAACAGCAACAGGAGATCTTGATAGAAAACCAAAACTGGACACTATAGGGACACCAATGGACTTTAGAGAGCTTAGTCCCTGTGTATAGTCTGCAGCATAACCTCTGCCTATATGGCTTAGGGATTTCAAGGAAGAGGAATAGGAAAATTGCAAGAACCAGAAAACACGTAAGTCTGCTACAAGATTATCTGAACTTGAAATGGCTACATTAACACTACCTTAACAATGATAATATCACTAACAGGAACAAGGTTCCACCTCTAGACAAAGAACTATATACAGGTAGGTCACTAATAACCAGAGGGAAAAGGAGAATTCACCTCTTAGAGAGAGGCTCCTAATTGGTTATACAAGGTTTTCATCCCTGAAATCATATACAAAAAAGTAAAAATGGACTCAGGAGATTATATTTACACACACACACACACACACACACACACACACACACACACACACACACACATTGTATGTATGATGCAATACTAAAAGCAAAGGTGGCTATCATTTTAAGGATGGGGCAAAACATGAGAATGAGATGGGGTGAACTGACATACATGGAAGTAGATAGAAGGAAGGGGGTAGATAGAAAGAAGATAGAATAAAGAGAAGGGGGAAGTGATGTACTTGTCTTTTAATTAAAACACCTTAAACAATAAAAATAAAAGTTACTGAATATAAAATTCATATAAATATTGCAAGAAGCTTTTCAAAATGTATTTTGCTTCTATAATAGAGCATATAAAACAATACTGGCTCCAGGAACATGCATGTCTGTAATTTTATATTTTCCATATAAATAAAAAATTCATCAATTTTCAGTTATATATCTTCATAATTAATCTAATAACAAATTTACCATTTATGTTAGTATAATAGCAAATATACTTAATTCAGTTAAAATATTCACTTAGAAATAATGTAACACTGCCCAGTTTCATATTGAAGTACATTTGGTATGCTCCAAATGATATAATATTCTAACCAGGAAATTAAAGACCTCAAATTGTTCTAGGCTGTTACATGTACCTTTCCTTTTGTAAAGCGTACAATTTCCTCAAAGAAGCCAGAACAATACAACTTCAAAAACAGAGGTAAATTATTCATTTATTTCATTTTTATGTCCATAATTTGGTGAAAAAGAATATGCATCTAAAATGAGAATGACAGCTACATTGACAGTCTTTATGGAATTGTCTAAACTAGCATTATCTAATGATCATGAATTGACAATTTTTCATTTTTACACTTCTCTTACTTTGTAAGCAACAACAGATTCCTGCTTAATGCCATGCTTAGTGTGTATTTATAGAATTTACCAATTCACTATTAGTAAAATTAGAGCTAAACACATATGTTTTAATGTAGATAAAAAAGAGAGACAAAAGCAGAAATATTTTATATGTATTAAATATCTATATTTGACACAAGATGTTAACTGAAGTCAGGAATATAGCGAGAGCCATTCAAGATACATCAAAACCATTAGAACAGCCTATGAATGTTTTACTTCTTCTGTGAAGGAAAGGAAACCATCAACAACTATGCATAATGTTTATCACCCCTAAATTTTATATTCAAATAGAACTCATGAATGTGATATTAATTTATAAATAAAGCATTTATAGGTGTAATTAAAATTAACCTGAATAAGTCTAATCAATATTGTCTTACAAGACATATAAAGACATCTGAGAGAAGAAGGACCTGTGACAACAAAATGAGAGATTGAGATAAGTTGGATATAAGGACCAGAATTTCCCAAACTGTCTGAGAACCATCATAATTTAAAGAAATAAAGAAAATCTTTCCCCAGTGAATTCTAAAACACTTATATTTCTATACAATTTATTATTTACTTCACAATTTCATACAATGTATTTTGATCATATCCATCATTATTCCTTACCGTAACTTCACAGTCTCCACACTTTGCATAAGTTTCTGATTTTCTTCAATAACTTTTTCTTCAATAACAATTCCTCAATACAAGCAAAGTTGTAACATATAAGCACTAAGTATAGGCATTTCATAAAGTAAACACTCTTAGATTTAAACTCAATTCAGTAATGTGGGTGACTTCAGTACCTATAGTCTTGCCATTAGCAACAGCTTGATTTGAACATTTACTTGCTGGTATGTGACAGAATTTGTCTCCTCTTTTGCTCCATTCAGTTGGCCCAGGTTTTTTGTGAGGCAACCGCAAGACACAAAGAAAATTAAAAATATATAAAGTCCTTTATAATACCCAAGAGTTCATCTATCTTCAAAAAAGATATATCAGTATTATATGACACAGGTTAATATATGTTAACATTGACTAACAAACATTTAGGGTAACAGCATTCCTCTTAGATCATCACTGTGAACATAACATTTCACACAATAATGCCAAGAATTGGCTTTGAATGCACTGCTGTAACCATGGTCACAGAGCAAGTTCTTTCTGGGTGACACATGTAGGTTCTGAACTCCCTGTACAGTACAGTCTCTAAATCTAATAAAAAATTTTTGACTGAAAATTATTTTAACTCTAAGAGCTTTTGATATAATAAAAAAGAATAATTGCTCCTAGGGGAGCAATCTCTATTTGGAGATTTTCTTAAGTATTCTTTTATTAACCTAATCAATGTAAATTTTCAAACTAGCACAGGAAATAGAATCTTGACTCCAATTCACTGACTATCAAGGAGGAAAACGAAGTTTGCTGATAAGCAAGGGGGATGCTTGCATCTTTCATATTTACACTCACATTCTGAGATTGGAAAAGCAAACCTCCAGGAGCACAGTAGTCTTGAAACTGCTCTTAATAAATGCCAATTAACAATACAAGTCATGTAACAATCAGTGAGAAAAACATTTTGCTTAGTTAAATATCATGTGGCTCAGCAAATTTCCAGCCTTAAATTCATCATGTATGCAGCATTCCATCCATCTGTTGCCATAAAAACAATTGTGCACATAAGGGCTACTGGCTTTCACTGACAAACATATTGTTTCAGTGATTTTATTTGACACAAATTATTGATGAAATTGTCTTAAGATTATCAGCAAGTGGAGAAGGATCTGCTGTTCTCACAATAGACACTAGATATTTTAAAATAATTCATTTCAATTTATATTTTACTTTAGCTGTTGTATTTGTTTGTAACAGGAACAGTATGATCCAAGTTTGGTATCTGTTACTTGGTTAGCAGAACTGGTATTTGTTGCATGAATAGTGTAAGTCCAAAGACAGATAATGGGGTTCAAGATAAAGAATCAAAGCACCCAAGCCACCAGAGAGCTCTTACCTCTACCAAGGCTGGAGTGATGCTGTCCTCAACATGACTGGGAACTAATTTGCCTGCTCTGAGACCCTGCTCCTGTCCTATATACTTTCTTAATGCTATGGTTAAAGGCATTCAGCACTAACACCCAGCTTTGATGGCTAACAAGTATGGCAGCTAGGATTAAAAGAATTATCACTGCCTGACTTCTATGGCTGTAGCTAGCTTTGCATTTTGACCACCAGGCAAGTTGTATTAGATCACAAAAGATATATGACACCTCTTATTTTTTGACTAATACAAAAAATGATACGACTAATATAAGTAAAACTATGTACAATAAGTACAATAAGTATCTACAATATATAAGGCAATAAATATGTCAACAATGTTTAGTCTATTTGCATTTGACAAATTCAAACATTCTATTTCTATTCTATCTTGATGAGTCCAAAAAGTTTTATCTAATTCACATTCTATTCTAATTTGTATTATCAAATTATCTTTTAAATTCTTTCAATGTTTTACACTTTACATGTCTTTAGTCACTTTTGTGAGTCTAGTAAACAAGGAAAACTGTCTGTCTTCAACTCCCTCAGAGACCCAAGAAGGAAATATTATTAACTGAGTAAGTAGGAAGTGTGATCAAGAGACTTCCAAAAATGTGAGAATGCACAAAAACACCTAGTTGCCTGGACAGTCACCCAAGGTTCCTCTGCAAAGGCCTAGCACATCTTACATACTTTACTGTGAAGCAGGATTTTCAGACTATCCCACCTTATCTTGGCAAGACTTTCAATCACTCTCTTTTGTGTTCTGTTTGTCGAATTTAGACAATATACCATTAGTAGAAGAACCAAGAGCATTTTCTTTCCCAGTCACATACTTTTGCCACAAAGAAAATAAACTCCATGTGGAGTTCCCTCATTGGCCCATCATCTTCTCTGATGTAGATCAGTGCTGTCAGGAACAGTCATATCTCATTGTCATAAAAAATAACCTATGTTATTAAAACATCTTAAACGCCATATTCTAAAGATGTCTGAAGTGTTTGAAGACTACCTGTCTTTCTAAAATATATCTGTGTTTGATCTTCTAAACATACTACAAGTGTGACTATAAGTTCGTTTGTAATAGTTGACTAATTGCTAACCTGTATTTCCTTGTTATCCTATATAATTGGTAATAATAACTTCCAAGGTAATAATAACTTTCATATATTTAAATGAGCTATATAGACACAATACCTTGAAAAAGATTAGAAATTTATTTGCAGTATGTTTTAACAAAATTATTCTCAAATATGTATCAACATACAAAAATGTTAGTCAACATACAAAATTCTAATCTAATGTAACATAATTAAAAATAGTAGTTGTTTTTTAATGGTAGAAAATCTACCTTTTTATTTTATGTCTTCCCCAGTTTCTTTTCAGATTAGATCCAATAATCTACCCTTTATCCTATCATATTTGTATCTCTCCTTTTTCTTTGCAAAGTAAGAACCCTGAGTCTAATCTTTGTGAAGCGTTTTTTCCTGGTGATTACAAGTAACAATTTGTAACTAATCTCACTTAACAATGACAAAACTCCATAGTTCTTTGAAAGACCAAAAACAACCCACCACATCTCTTGGGAATGTAGTCAATGTGTTATTAAAGTTACCTCCTGCTCTCTAGGAGTGACAGCATCTTAGAGGGCCCTGAAAAGGAAAAAGAAAAAAAAACAAAAACAAAAAACAAAAAAAACAAAACAAAACAAAACAAAGAACAACAACAAAAAAACATAGGTTAATTTTCAAGCCCTTGGAGAGATAGCTCTATCACTTGTCCAGTCTCTCCATGACTGGGAAGTGCAGGGCTTGCCCAATTCCCAGCTAAATAGTCTGTGAGACTGGATCATCTCAGTAAGCCACCTCAAAATTGTTATAAGCCATTTGTTGTGTAAAGCTAATCTTTAGTTGGTGCTGTTCAGTTTAACAGTGTTATCATAGTTCAGGTGGAATCTACATTACGGGGCCCTATACTCCTTTCGGGGACTTCAAAAGTTCTTGGTAGGTATTGTATTGGTTCACTGAAGAAAAATGATAGAGACACAAACCCAAAATATTGTACAGGAAAGTAGATAATACTTTTTTTCTAGAATTAGTTAGTACTCCATATGATCACTAATATAATGACAAAATAATAAATTTCATATGTATTAATCTTGTACATTTTATATAAAACCTCAAGAAAATCTGTTAAAAAATCAACTTAAAACCAAAGGATTATGAAATTTGTGAAAATACAATAGTCCTTAAATATTCTCTTTTTTTCTATTCCATCTCAGGTGGATTTTCTGACATAAGAGATTTTGGAATTTGCAATAATAAGCATTCCCCTTCTCTTTCTTCTAACTCCCTCTCCACTCATTTCCCCTCCCCTTGCTCCCAATATGCTCAGATGATCTAGTCCCTTTCCCCTTCTACAGGGGACCATTTTTGTCTCTCTTAGGGTCCTTCTTGTTCCCTACCTTCTCTGGTGTTGTTAATTGAAGGCTGGTGATCCCTTGCTCTATGCCTAAAATTTGCAGGCAAATGGATGCAACTCCAAGAAACCATTGTGAGGTAACCCAGTCACAAAAAGACAAACGTGGTTTGTACCCTGCTCTTAACAACTGGAATAATCAACGACTGTTCTATATTACACTTGTTAATATATTTCCAAGAAACATGTTAAGTCATGGTTTGTTTCTAAGATTGAGGAAATGTTAATCTGAGTATTCCACCCAAGGTTTCTCTGCAACTCTGGGGTATCCATCTTTGGCTTATATGCCTAACATCTCTGACAGACGTTTCGGTGTATCAGGATTTTCTGAAGGGCTGCCCGCCTTGTCTTGCCAAGATTTTGCAGTCACTCTCTTTTTTGTCCTGTTTGTCCATTTTGGACAGCATACTGTCAGAAGTCAAGTCATGGGCACTTTCTTGCCTAGTAGTTTACCTTTCCACAAAGAACTCTATGTGAGTTTCTTCAGTGCCTATCATCTTATTTTATGTATATTGTTGTTGCCAGAAGCAGACATGTCTCATTGTCACAAAGAAAATACCTATGTTATTAAAAAAATTTAAATGACATTTTCTGTAGTTATTTAAAGTGTTTGAAGATGAACTGTCTTCCTAAAACATATTTCTGCCTTTGAAAATATACCTAATGTGATTACAAGTTAGTTTGTAATAGATCACTAATTACTCACCTACATTTCCTTATTAGCTTATGTAGTTGGTAAGAGTAACTTTCAAGGATGAAAAATTTGTATTACATTGATAAATAAAATATATAGGTTCAATATCTTGAATATGATTAGAAATATATGTACAGTATGTTTTAACAAAATAATATCAAACTTGTATCAATATACAATATGTGTATACAATATACAGAAGTACAATCCATTGTAAAATATTTAAAAATTGTAGTTGTTTTTTAAAGTAGAAACAATAATCTATCTTTTTATCTAATATCTATACATTTTAGAGGTAGATACTTTTTGTAATATCATTTTTATATCTCTCCTTTTTTCTTTTCAAGAGTAAATTGAATAATCTACCCTTTTCCCTAACATATATGTATGCTTTTTCTTTTGAAACAAAAACTTTGAATCTGATCCCCTTTGTTCAAGACAAAAATAAGTCCCTTCCCCAGTCATAACTTTGAGGGGAATTCCTAATCTAGTCCTTATCAATTTTTATATGTGACTTCTACATTTTTAATTTGATCTTCTAAAGCTCTTTTGTCTTACAGAACAATAAGTTTCTTTCAGTAGGCATTATGTTATTTAATTGTTCTGGGAAAGAGTTTCATCCATATTGGCAGGAAATGAATGAACTGATTTTAGCATAGGGGCTTTTGATAGGTCTCTCGAGGCATTTCAATGGCAAGACAATAGTCCTTAAATATTTGTTTTTCTTCTGTTTCATATCAGGTGGCTCTTCTGGTATGAGATCAATATTATTGGTTTTTCTTTAACAAGCTTGCTTGGATTTAGAGAAGCAGAGACCTACACTCCAACTCCAAAACCAGCTTTAATTTTTAAATGGACCTGGACTACCTAGGAACTATTTGCATTATGTCTATAGAGAAAATCAGAAACAAACATTTGTCGCATTTCAGCATAGTTTTCTCAAATTTATTGTCAAATGATGAATCCAAGGATAATTGAAACTAACTGATACCTTATAAAATCTTATTACCTTAAATCCTCCGAACTGATGGAATATATCCTACAAATAGGTTACAAGTCAGAAACTTTTTGGTTAATCCAAATGGACACTTACTAACTACCTGAGATCTGACTAAGGTATCATGTAAAATAATGCAAGATATAGCAGAGACACCTTTCTTCTGCGGAAAGAAAGTTGATGAAATAAACGGACTTCATCCAAAACCTCATCCAAAACCACGGGACATGAATTCTATTAGGAATATAATGAGGTTGGAAAGGGGATGTAAACAGCATCCCCTGGCAACATCTTGATTTCAGTCTTTTGTGATTTTGATTTCAGACTTAAATAAAAAAAAGGTTCAACTGTAACAAAACTCCTGATAGACAGATCACAAATGCATGCTGTTGTATTAACTACTAGACTGAAATTTTAGGTTTTGTAAACCTTTGCTAAACATTTTCTTCTATTTGTAACCAAATAGTCAATTCTTTCTGCTTTGTTAACCACTGCTTCATGATTGATATATTGAATGTAATATGTACTCAACACATATTTTCAACTAAATGAGAGATGGGAAACTTCTTAAATCTGATAAACTACAATTAAAGTGAAAATTATCCTGACAATAATTATAATAATAACCAATTTTGTATATGATCTGTATCAAATGTACTTGTTGTTAATCACTGGCAGACTCCCAATCAGTATCATATTCTTTGGAGATGTTTATATCATGTAAAGCTCTCTCTGCTTGTAGTTCCTCAAATTATACCCTTTTTCAGTGTTCTCCTTGCATGGAGAAGGTAAAGTACAGCATCCTGTGGATGTCACCTTCAGTATTAGCAGATAGAAATTTTTAAAAGGGATCATGGGGTACCACTGCTACCTGAAGAGGTATTAGCAGTTGATGATCACTGGAAAAGAGATAACCAGTTTCATTGATGCTGTTGTCACTGGCACATTTTCCACACTCTAATGGATGGCCTCATATATGTGTAAATATGGACAGCCTTAACATTTTTTTAGAATAGAATATAAAGTCATAAGAAATGAGAACAAGAAGTTAGAGGGAAACTCTGTAAAAGGACGTGGGAGAGATGGATGTGATTTTAATATATCATATACATCTATTAAATCAAATCAATAAACTAATATTGAAATAAGAAATTCTCTCTGTATTATTTTAGATGATAATGGTTCATATTGATACCTGGCTCTGAATTTAAACAGAGTGAAATGTCATCTTCATGCTGGTTTCACATTTGTAGCTATATACTCAGCAACCAGAGACATAAATGTTGACATCCATTCAGCAATTTGTGACTATATACTTGTAATTTGAATTTAGTTATCCATCAGCTTCTTTATGGGAAGAAAGTAGGTTTCTGACACTTTCTTATATTTGATTTGTAGATTGAAATTAGCCACACTAGTTTTCTATGAACATATGATTTTATTTTATTTATTTTTTAAACAGCAAGTATACTCTAAAACAGTGAGTATTTTAAAAACATTAAGTATAGCATGAATATGTGTCTTATCATTATTAAATTTCAAGAGTTCATACTTTCCACGGGTTGTCTTTTCCTCCCTTTAAAAGCTTATGTAGTGTGGGAAATGTAATTTACTCAATATGATTTACCCTATTTATCATTCTTCACTCTATTTTACTCTCTTCATTAATGATTTGTTTCTTTTGTGAGCTTCCAAATAGGGCTGCAAAAGAAATATTATATAGCAAGTAACCCCTTGGGTATGGGTTATTATTGACCTATAATTTCTGAGGAAGTGATAGGTCATGAGGCCCTTTCAGAAAGTCACCAGATATTGCATACAAACGAGCATATATTGCTAGTGAATAGAGCCCTTTGAGAGCTATTGGGGTGGCCTAACTTACATTAAGACTCACTTTCTGTAATGTAATTCCATCTAGAGCAGTTATTGAAATGAGGAATCTCAAAATGAGAGATGCTTCTCTTTTTTTCAATCTCCCTGTCTCTCTCATACACACATCAAACCTCTTTTAAATGTAAAATATCAACTCTAATAATCTCTATCTTTTTCTTACTCTGTGATCAAATTTGCCAAAAATTTAATTGTTATATTAAAAGAACATACATTTGTTCATGGAATGATTACAACAAAGCAGGAATTTTTAAATGTAGTTTGATAGTAATTTGTACACTTAGGAATCTGGGAAGGCATAAGAAAACTGGCCTTAATTTATATTTTCTGTTTTGTCCAAAGAAAGATGGCCAAAATCTGCTGAATACCTTAGCATTTTCCTTTATGCATTTGTTCATTGATTCAAAATTGAAGTAATTCTCAAATTAATTTGTTTAATTAATTATTTTTTCAGCTCAATGGGTGATTCAAAGTAAAGTAAAAGGAAATGCCCACCATAATTAAGAGGAAAACTCTTTATAATCTATTTATGTATCATCTATCAATATACCAATAGATATAATTTATCTATTAAATGAATATTAAATATATTATTACATACATATTAAATACAAATAAATATTTCTCTCTAAAATAAAATTTATTTGTGACAATATTTCTACTTTCAGTTTTTAAAATACACAATTATTAAGTGGAAATATATGTATTGATGTTTTATTTTTATGAGTATGTTTAGATACAGAAAAGAACTTTTATCTTCTTATACTTCAGTGGCAATATTGCAGAGAGTATCATCTTCAAAGAATTGGAACGTAAAGGTGGATTTTCATAGAACTACAGAAATGCAATGTGGTTTTATTCAAATCATAAAGAATATTTCTCTAAACCCTAAAGAAGGATTAGAGCATTTATTCATGTAAAGTCCTAGGTAGAAAGAAAGCACTGCCATCCCTCAAAGGTTTTTTAAAATGTTTTATGTTGATTTGGAAAGGTGAGAGAATGTCAGAGGACACTCAGTATTGTCACTTCTCTATTCACTTCTTTACAAGGGATCTGGGAATTATACTTAGGTCACAAAACTTGGGTATAAATAGCTTAACACTGACCCCTCAGACAATCTTCAGTGTAGTTTGATGACATAATTACACATATATACATTATAATATCATGAGATGGAATGAGTAAATGTTACTTACAATGATGAACATTTATTATATGTTTTATATTATATAAACTAATATACAAACAGACACTGGGAATTGAAAAGAAATTGAGAGATGATGTTAGAATAAATCTAAGTGTTGTGTTTAGTTATTAGGAATTCAAAATGGTACAAGTGCTTTAGAAAACAGATTGTCAGCTTCAACATTCTAACAGCTAGTATACATTTACCATATGGACCCAGAAATCATAGAATAGCAATTTATTCAAAGATTATAAACCCTGTGTTTACATGAGCACTTATGTTTGAATTTTGATATTATATTTGTTCACAACTGTCCAAACCTAGATATGGCCATAACTATATATATATTCATGTCCACTCCATGGAATAGTGTTTACCAACCCAGAGGGAATTGTTGAATAATAACATAGAAAAAATAAGTATCTTTCAAATAAGTTATTCTCCCATTAAGTACTAAACAGACCCAACCCTTCTTAGTTTCCAAGATCAGACAAGATCAGTCATGTTCAGGGTAGTATGGCCATAGACAGGTTGGTATGGGCATAGACCAAATAAGTTATTCTTTGTGCAAGAAATCTGACTCAAATTGAATTATTCTGTTTATATAGATTTCAAGCAAGTATAAAGCTATAAGGATATCAACAAAATAGACTGCTTTTCCTGGGATAGACATAGAGAACGTTTTGATTCTTATGCCATTAGTGAAATTGGGAAGATGGGGGTGGGTTCTCTTAACTTATTTTAATAGCACAAATACTTTTACATATTGGCAATGTTTTACAGAAATTTTAAGCAACCATGTTATATTGTAGAAAATATATTTTAATAAATGTCAGAAATAATTCTAGGAAGAAAAAAAATCTACAACATAAAACAAAACACACGAACAAAGAAAATTCAAGCCTGCTTAAAGGAAAATGAAATAAAATTCATGAGTACAAAATTAAGGAAACGGAAGCTGGTGGTTGTTAGTAGGATATGAACGGGCTCCTCGTGGCTATGTGAAGCAGTTTAGCAAAATACAGTTGAGGTCCACACCACAGAGAGCAACATAGTAAATTGGGAGGCTATACCTGTCTTGAGGAAAGGCTGATATTTTCTTATTTGACACAAAACTTTTAGATACCCGTCACCAATTTAAACTCCAATAAAAGAAATTTCAGCTATTAAGAGAGTTGATGCTTTTTTTGAAATTCAACCAAAGCAATATGAGAAGGCATAAAAATGTAGTTCTTCTCGGCCCATTGTGGCACCTAATTGAGAATTTATCCCAGGTCCCTAATATATTCTATCAAAGGTGAACCAAAAAGTAATATTTTCACTCATAGAATAATATGAACTATCCATATTTGGAATACTTGAGGAGTTCTATTTACACTGTCAATCAAAATTCACTATTGCATACAAAGTTGCTATTAAGTTCAACTTATATGAATTAATTACTGTCCATTTGGTAGATGTGTTATCTAATGACTTGAATAAAACAGTATTAAAAGAAAAGGCTGGAGAAAGTATTAGAGTGTACCCTGAATGTGTAAGGTACTAAGTTTAACCCCAGTAATGTGTATATGTGTCTGTGTGTGTGTGTGTGTGTATAAATTAAAGCTTCCCTCCCTATAACATTAATGTCAGAATAAACCTTAAACAAAGCTATTATTAGGTTATAATATGTATATAATGTGGGTCTAGTAATATTATCCGAAGTAATATGTGTCTGAGCTATACTAAGCTATAGCTAAAACCAGTCTACTGTGTTAAAATTACATTTCTTGTACTTATTTTAAAGCTGATTTTATAGTCTAAAATCACATATTGTAATACAGAAAAAGTTATAATTCAATTTACAGGTTTATTTAATTCAGACATAACAAAAATTGTATGGTACTTCTATTTAAAGCATACAGTTTAGTGGATTTGGCATATGAATGAGTTGTGTGAAAATTACTTCAGTTTCAGAATATTTACACTTCCTTCATAAGCAACTTCTTACAGTCACTGCCAGTTTCTCACCATACCCCATCTCTAGGGAGCAATTTTCCTGACTCAATGGTTTTCTCTGTTGCTTTCATTTCACATACATAAAATTTCATATATGTGGATTTATGTGACTGACATTTATCAATGAACGTGACATTTTGAAAAGTTATCTTAATGTAGTAAGTTGTAAGAATGTCATTTTTAACAACTCAGAGTTATATGTACACAATGCCTTTGGTTTATCCATTCAATAGTTAATGAACTTTTGTTTTCTTATTTTTCCATATATGAATACTCTTTTCAATACTTGTAAGCAGATTTACAGTGTTGACATAGTTTGTAGTTGTAGATATATACTGAAAAGGGACTTACTGAACATATTGTACCTCCAGGTTTAATTTGTTCAGAAAGATCCACAAAGTTACCTTAAATGGCATTTAGTATAATATAATATTTTATTTAATCTCAGCTTTTTGAAAGATAATTATTATCATCTTTGTCAATTATTATGTTACACTAACCCTACTAAGTATTTTCCTATAGTTTTAATTTAACTTTCCTAATTCTAACAATATATGTTCTAAAGACAAAAATAAAAATCAAAAGAGGTCTCCAAATCTCTTTTAATATTTTAGAAAACTTACGTACCTGCCAATGTCTTTACATAGCTCATGCTTGGACACTGTTCTTTATTCCCATAATAAAACTAGGTTTGCTTTTCTTAGCTTCCCCTTATTAGAATTAGTGAGGGAGTCTTTTATAACATGGATAGTTGTATCAAGTACCGAGCTCACTGATCATTTGTTGTGACATAATAAATAAGTGATGAACTTTGATGAACATTGAAGCCTCTTCATTTAAATTCTCTCTATAAACAAGGGCCTTTTGGAGAGCCACACAATGGCTCTTGGGTGAAGTAGCAATTCTTTTTGGTGGCTACATTTTTTAATCTTTCATGTAAGTTCCCCTTTGTTCTTCCTTTCAATATCAGAGAAGGAATGCAGAGGATGAATGACCTTCAAACCAGGGTTCATCAAACTTTAAATACCAATTAAATATTTTCTAATTATGTGTGTGTGTGTGTGTGTGTGTGTGTGTGTGTGTGTGTGTGCTCAGTCTTACACTAACTATTATTGCTGTGGTTTGAAGATGAAATAGTCATTCCACAAGACTGCTGTATTGTTATGTTGATTTCCTTTTAGAGATCTGAGTTTTTAGAGCTGTTGGATATTGTCTTTACCAATAGGTTACCCCATTTTAATTATAACTTTCTGTGTGATAATGTCAAGGGAATGGAAAGATGAGACACAAATTGAGGAAAATTATACTTGCAACAAACAATATGTGGTTTATAACTGCTAACGTTATGCAAATAAGTCCTAAAATTTAACATTAAAGATAGTGTCTATTTCTAATGTGAGATTTGCAACCATTTTGACAAGAAGGTCTATAATAAATAATAATGAAAGCATATATGCCAAATTATATAACATTGGAAATCTGTAAATAATTATCACAGTAAGGTAATACTGTGTGCATACTAGAAAGGTCAACATCAGCACACTGGGAAGAATAGGGTCTGAGTAGAATAAGGACTAGGTACAGTACTCATAGGCTGCTCTTGTAAATAACACAGCCACTTAATAAGATATTTCGGATTTTTTTATAAAACTAAACATTCTTATAATTTCCAGGACTCATGTTTCCTGGCATTTACCTAAGGAAGTGGAAGTGTTAACTCTACACCAAATCCTGTATGTAGGGTTTGTATAAACTTTAGTCATCATTTTGAAACTTGGAATCAATGAAGATTCCCTTTAGCAGATGAATGCATATGCTATATCATATACTATTTTTAAGCAGTAAAAGTACCCATTTTACTAATTCATAACAAAAATAATAATAGGGAGCTTGGAAAATAACTCAATCAGTATAGTTCTTGACATACGAGCATGAGATCATGGATTCCATCCTAGTTATCCAAATAGAACTCTCACCATGGTTGTTTGCTCTTTTAATTTAAATGTTGGGGAAGGGATAGACAGGAGTATCTCTGCGTCTTTCTGTCCACTCATTTGTGTTAATTAACAAGCTCCAAATCCTGGTGACAAGCTCAGTCTTTCATAAATTATAGTGGAAAGCTCTTGAAAATTGATGTGTGAACTTGACAATTTTAACCCATATATATGCACCCACATATATGAGACCTTACATATAAACACAAATGTAAACTTTCCATACATACATATTTACAAATGCCAAAAAAGACATGGGAAAATTAAGTTTGCATTATCTAATGAAATGATGAAATCTAATACATTTATGCTATGTGCTTCCAAATGCAGGATACTCTTGGAAAACTCAAACTATAGTTTTGATAAAATGTTTTAGGCAATTATTTGCCTAAAGTTTGGAGAGAAGGAGGGAATCTAGACAAGAGAGCATTACACCGAAAAGGAAAATATACTACACTATAATATTATTATGATTAAAATTCAACAAAATTATAGGGTGTACAATACCAGAAGTCAACCTTAATTGGAAAATAGATTTTGGGTGACCATATACTAAGTTAAGTTCATTAAAGTTAGCAAGCACACCATGGTAATTGTTTGCAATAAGTTAGACTTCAATAAGAAATGACAAGTTTCCTTGAAAGTACAGAAAAATATTCTGAACTATAAATGAGAAAAATAAATGTGTATGCATACAGAGTTCCCAATGAATCACTGTCGCCTACCTTGACCAGCAAGGAAACACGACCATGACTCTTCTTCAAGCAGTTTATTCAGGAACCTTGTACATCAGCTTCTGCCTCTCCCAGCCCCAGCAAGCCCTTAAATGTGCTCTCACAGCCCAATCAGCTCATGCCACCTGGTGATCCAGGTTAGGCCACAGAAGGATGAAGCTCACCAGATCCATCAAGCACTTCCAAATAAGGCTTGTTTACAGCTATGCTTGAACTACCTGGCATCCAGCCAGGTGCCATCTTGGGGCTGTGGCTTCCCACAGTTCCCCCTTTTATGTTTTAAACGCAACAGGCAAGGGTAGAGGTCTGATCTCTGATGAACAAGGGACATTGTAATGACCCCTCACCCAGTTATCAGCCAAGATGATGCCATACCTGTCCAGTATCTTTTCTCAGAGATGGGATTAGTATACCAACCCATGTGCAATCAGACTTGCCCTCCAAGAAGCTGCTAGAAGCTAGCCTCAAGTGCAGTACTTCATCTTGCATCTTGAGCATGATGACTGCTTAGCTCTTTCAAGCCTGAGGTGATTGCCCTCCTTCCAGGGCTGTGAAGGCTTGTGCAATCATGGCATTACTTCTCTGTGTAACCCTCATCCTGCAGATACACCATAAGGCAATGAGACTAACTAGGACAAGCACCCCTCCCAGGGCACCCATTCCCACCCATTCTTTCATATGATTCCTGGCTTGGGTGATCCATGTAGACAGTCACTCAGCATTGGAGACATTAACATGGGTGGAATTCACATTCATGTTAGAGAGCCTCAGGTTGTGCATCAATTTATCGAAGTCGCCAGACCAATTACTTAAATGATACTGTGAGAGCTGCTTAGACATATTGGCTGCTAAAGAATAATTCTGATAGGATGCTGCAGTCACACACAAGCCAGTCATCTTCCATTCACAGCCCAGCTGTGCCAACTGCCACAGAGCATCAACCTGTTCCTGAACAAGGTCAAAGTGTTGATTTAGTACCAATTGCTACTAAAAAACATAGGAAAAACTTGAGCCGAGTGTCTAATTGGCATGGGCTTTGGGAACACCGACAGGATTCCCCACTGCTGGTCCATTTTCATATCATCGATCAGCATCACCATCAGCAGCAGCAGCATCAAGTGAAATGTTAAAGGGCTGTAAACGCCTCCAAATTAACTCTTACAGCTTTATTATGTATGGCTGAATAGGGCTATTTATTTTTACCTTCCCTGCCACCTGTGGCATGACACAGTCCTTATTTATCTTAGCCCCTAAATAATTAATGACATTACCCTACCCTGCTGGACCTTTTCTGAGACAAGCTGTTTTATCAAGGGCATGGCCATCAGGGTCTCCAAATACCCTCCCAGTTGCCTCCACCATTCTGGCCACAAAATCAGAAAACTTTTCAACAGCCTTGAAGCAGCTGCAAACAAGTTTCCAAATAGGCCTTGTCTCTGACTTCAGTGTTCCCTGCATCCAGGCAAAATCTAAATCCTTCCCAAGTTTGTCCCAGCAGCTGGTAATTAAATTGTCTGAGACAGCAAACCAGGGAGCTAATGTCTCAACTTCCCTAAGAAAAATTTCTAATGTGCTTTTTGTTAGTTTCAACCCTTTTGAATGTAACAGCTCTTGAAGAGTGAGATAAATAGGTTGCGATGTTGTATTCCCCATACTTTCACTTTTGGCTTCTTCTACTTTGTCTGAACACAGAACTTTATTGCTCCTTACAGGAGACCTTATTGCCTCTTTAACAAGGGCCTTAACTTGGTCCTAACTTACCTGGGTCTTACCAGTTGACTGCCCTGACTGCAGGAAGTTCTGAGCCATTTACCCACAGAGAGGTTCCCTGTATGGGCCACCACTTGTTCCCGCCTACCTCGGCAAGCAAGGAAACATGACCACAGCTCTTCTTCAAGCAGCAGGAACCTTGTACATCAGCTTCTGCCTCTCCCAGCCCCAGCAAGCCCAATCAGCTCATGCCACCTGGTGATCCTGGATAGGCCACAGAAGGAGGAAGAGCACTAGATCCATCAAGTATTTCCAAATAAGGCTTGTTTACAGCTAAGCTTGAACTACCTCACATCCACCCATCTTGGGGCTGTGGCTTCCCACAAACCACTGTCAAGAAATTATGTTTTTTTTCTGAAATATGTGTAATGTAACAATGTGTGATTATCCAACAGTAAGCACCAACTTGCACTCAAAATCCTTGATTTCCCCTCTCCCTATAACACAGTACTTTAATTCATATAAATCAGCCATCTAAAGATAGCACATTCCCTGTACTTCTCCCACAATATTCACTGGACTTATCAAATTCTCAGTAACTTTCTGGTTTTAAGAAGCACTATGCCTCTGAGAAGAGGATCTTAATTGTTGGATGGTATTATTTCTATGTTTTTCAGGAGCTAAAGCCTCATTTATCTTCTTTTTCATTGTAGTTGTACAACTAAGAACTGTCATACCCACCTTTAATAATCTATTCTTAATTGTGTTATGGGCTGTAATGAAACTCCATGTCCCCACTGTATGCTTTATTTTCGCTGTATCTGGGGGGTTTATGATGGAGAGGAATACAGTCAGGAATTCATTGAACCAGGAACATATCAATTTTTTTCTACAATGTTATATATTTAAAATGCAGTTTTCAAATACCTTATGCCTTTGATTAGAAATTAGAGATTAATAAGGATTGACATCAAAATTTTGCAAAGAATT
Organism: Cricetiscus sungorus; assembly: GCA_030556225.1. NCBI lineage: Eukaryota > Metazoa > Chordata > Mammalia > Rodentia > Cricetidae > Cricetiscus > Cricetiscus sungorus. The sequence goes on from JANBXA010000253.1 coordinate 12,429,859, forward strand.
TGTAATTATGTCTGAACAAATGAACAGGAGGGAAATTTTAAAAGAGGCCAATGGATTATGAGGGAAGTTAGATCTTTCTGAAAATACCCCAAAAATGTTTCCTATTTCATTTTCCAAAACTAATAAAGCAGTTCTCTACTGGAAAGAAATCCAGTGACAGTACATATGCAGGTTTACAATCTGCCACTAATATGTGACACCCACACACACTCCATGCAGACTGAGGTTTTGTATTTTTGATTGGTATGAACAGTTATTAAATGTGAAAAGGCTGAAATGCATGAATAATAGCTATTAATTATCACAATTTATTAAATGAATGAAGGCAGCTGGGACCCCAGTCTGTCCCTGACACTGCACAGATGAAACCATAGATGAATAGAGGGGGAAAAAGGTTATTTCTAGTTGCTTTGTAGAGCTTTTATTAAAATTCAATGCCTTGTTTTCCTACTGTTGTTATTTGTAGATAAACTTTCCTTCCCTAGAATATTTGCCAGTTTCACAATACAAACAAATATAGAAAGATCAACCAATCCCGTTACCCTAGTACTTACTTGAATATTCTTAAATGACAATAGGTAAATATAAGGTTTATATTTTAAAAAGGCTTTATTTGTAAACTTGTAATTTTACATTTTTATTAAGAACTCCATTGTATTTTATAGAATATTCTCTAACACTGTGTAGAGCCTGAAATAAGAACTGAGAAGCTCTCCTGATCCCTCATGTTCTCCCTCATCTTTTCCCTCCTCTTTAGACACATCAATACAGAGAGCCATTATAGGTTTAAATATAAATCTGGCACTAGAGAATTTTACAGATATCCACAGGATGACCCCAACTAGGAATCTAAGCAATAGTGGAGAGGCTTTCTTAAATGCTTTTTCCTTATAATGTGAATGATGACTACCTTAATTGCTATCCTCGAGCCTTCATCCAGTAGCTGATGGAAGCAGAAGCAGAGATCCACAACTAAGCACTGAGCCAAGTCCTGGAATACAGTTGCAGAGAGGGATGAGTGACAAACAAAAGCATCAAGACCACCCTTGGCAAACCCACAGTAACAGCTGATCTGATCACATAGGAATTCATGGACCCCAATTTGACAGCTGGGAAACCAACATAGGACCAAACCAGGCTCCCTGAATGTTGGTGTCAGCTAGGAGGACTGGGAAGTCTATGGGGCCTCTGGCAGTGGAACCAGGATGTATCCTTAGTTCATGAATGGACTTTGGGAGCCCATTTCCCATGGAAAGACAGTCCTTTAGCCTAGAGACACAGAGAGCCTAGCCCTTCCCCCAAATGACTTGATAGATTTTGATGATTCCCCCATGGAAGACTTCAACCTCCCTGTGGAGTGGATGGGAGATGGGATGGGGGATAAACTGGTTGGGGGTATGTGAGGATGGGAGGGATAGGGAACTGAGGTTGATAGTAAAATAAGATTGTTTCTAATTTAAGTAAAATTTATTAATAATAAAAAGAACCGAGAAGCTTTTATTTATATATTTAGGAACAAACACAAACATACACACACACACACACACACACACACACACACACACACATATATATATACTTAAACAAGTTAATCAATAAGTAAAGAGGATATGAATTTCAGAGAGAGAGAGAGAAAGCAAAGGGTACATTGGATTGGGTATGTATGGAAATGGAAGGGGAAAATGATATAAGTATATTTTAATGTCAAAAAATAAAAAAATGTATTAATTAAATGCTAGGATACTCCATACTACCACAGAACAGTTACTCAAACATGCCCATTGCTGCTTATTTATAATAGCCAGAAATTGAGAACAAACGCCAGGCATTGGTGGCACACGCCTTTATTCCGAGCACTTGAGAGGAAGAGGCAAGTGGATTTCTGTGAGTTCAAGGCTAGCCTGATCTACAGTATGAGTTCCAGGACCAGTTCCAAAGCAATATAGAGAAAATGCCTCAGAAAAAAAAAAGAAAGAAAGAAAAAAATTAGAAACAACTTAGAGTTTCATTTACAGATGATAAAAAAAAGAAATTGTGGTGCATTATTTAACAATGGAGTATTAAACCTACAGGTTAAAAAAAGAATGAGATCATAAAATTCATCAGTAAACTTGAGGAACTAGAAGTAATCACCCTTAGTGAGGTACCTCAGACCCAGAAATAGAAATAGAAATACAGTATATATTAACTTGCATGTCAATATTAACTTTTAAATCAATGATATATTCTGTAGAACCAAAGAGGTAAGGACTAGGGGGAACAGATCAATCTTCTTAGGAAAGGGGAATAGAATAGGTTGCTTTGGATGGATGGGGTGTTGAAATGAGAGGATCAAGTTTAGAGGGGGAAGAAAGATGGAACATGAAGTAGAGAATACAGGAAGAGACCATTAAGATTGTTTGAAGGAAACCTAACATAGTAGAAACGTACTAAAATGTATATATAGATGAAGGTGATTTGAATGACATTTTAAAATAATAGGGGAGAAACGGCCCCAAGTGGCCATTTGTTATCAACAAAGACAGATTCCTGTTCCAGTATTGGATTGCATCTAATTGACTTGTGACGAAGGGAGTACCATGGGAATCCCCAAATAACACATGCAATTTCTCTACACAAACTGACAGCAATGCCCTATTGCTGAACATAGTACCTACACAATTAATTGAAATTGGAGATATCACCTAGAGAAAGTCTTTCCCTGACATGCTGCATACTAACAAAAGAAAATAGCAAACACCACCCAGTCACAAAACCTTTGACCTACAATGGTGTCTTGCCTACAAGAGATGTTAGTGCAGTGATGTCACAGAGCTTGTGGGAGTAAACAACCAATGTCTGATTTGACTTCAGGCCCATTCCATGAGATGGAACTGTTTTGGAGACTAATAACCTCTGACTAGATAACCAGTGACCAAGAGTAAAACCAAATACTACAGTTCCAAATAAACAACAAATAATTATTTTTAAAGTGGTAATATATTAATCCTAATGACATTTTCTTATACTCGTAGACCAATGTCCTTCTAAGCCACCTATAAAGAATCTTCCTCCTGCAACAGATGGAAACAAATACAGACCCACAGCAAAATATTTGTCCAGAAAGTGAGGGATCTTGGAACTCTTTTCTCTAAATGGTATGTCTTATTATATCTCTCCCCTTGGGGTGCAGGGAATCTTGCAGAAGAGGAGGTGGAAGTATGAGTGCCACATGTATCCAAGAAAACAAGGACCACTAAATCAACATAATCAAAGTTTATATGAACTCACAGAGAGCTAAGAAACATTCGCAGGGCCCGTGCAGCTCTGCTCCATGTCTGTTTCATGTATTTTATGGCTTCCAGTTTTCCTGAGTGTGCAAATCAATGGGTATATGGTTCTTGTACTTTCTGTAGGTATTTTTCATATGTTTGTTGTGTCCAATTCCAGTGAGTTAGTTTTTGTTTTTTCTTATATCTTATTTTATTTTCGATCGCTCAAAGCCCATTAAATATATTTATAAGACAGAAAAGGAGTGGATTGAATTGTAAAGGAATGTGTGGAGAAACTGGTAGAAATAGAGGAAAAGAAGCTATAATCCAGGTAAGTTATTTGAGAAAAATTTCAACATTCTATTAAAATAAATAAATAAATGCTCAATTCTGTTTGAAGGTTGCTCTTCATTAATTCCTATATCAGTTGTTAGGTTCCAAATTACTTCATGAAACCATCCTTCCTTGTGATAGTTTTACAGTTTGATGTTTTCTAATGTTCAGTCAAGCAATCTCATCATATTTCTCCTTGATCATTTATCAGTCTCATTATTCCAATAACATTGACAATTCAGATAATTGGATATAGTTATAACAAAAATAACTAAATTAGAGTCAAAGTAATTCATTATGAGAATGTTAAAATTTTAAATTATTTTGTTTTTATTATATGTTATTATGTTCTCCTCTCCCTTCTCCCTTAAGATCCTCTCCACCACCTCACCTATCCAAATCCATTCATTCTCTCTCTCTTTTAGAAAACAAACTGGTCAATAAAGAAGACAAATCAAAAGCACATAAAACAAACAAAAACAAAATAAAAAATTCAAAACCATGAGAAACACATAGGCAGACATACCCACACATGAAAAATATAAAAGTCACAAAATTGGGAACTGGAATAGAAAAACAAAAGACAAGGAAGGTAAATAAATAAATAAATTGGAAAATATTCCAAACAAAGAATTATGACACAAACCATTTCCAAAAATACCATTAAATGTCTTTTGTTTTGAGTTTTGAAAGACTGTGATTGGAAAAGGAAAAGCCTAATCCAGGATGACCAGAAACATGTCCTATATTATTTTATTTATTTTTTCCCCTAGAAGATAAGCTAACAAATATTGGTTAATAAATCCATCATATCTCTTTTATTCAAATTAGTTTTACAATTGCAATATTTTTCTAGCTGTAAACAATCAATACTTTTCTTATTCAATCAACATGAAATTATGTCATTTTTAGTGATTCATTTTTTAAAATTATTTTACCTGTCAAAAATATTTTTTATACAATATATCCTAATTATAGTTTATTCTCCTTATATTCCTCTAATATTTTTTTACTTCCCTATCATCCAGATCCACTCCATTTCTATCTCTAACTAGGAAAGAACAGGCATCTAAGAGATAACAATGTAATAAACTATAATATGATAAAACAAAATCATCATGTTGGAATCAAGAGGACAAGGCAATACAACAGAAGGAATGGAGCCTCAAGAGCAGGTACAAGAATCAGAGACCTATTTATTTACCCACTCGAGTCACATAAAAACTACTAAAGACCTGGAATAGATTCATGTTGGCCCTGTGCTTCCTTCTGGATTCACTTGGAGTTCATATGAACTTTGCTGAGTTTATTTAAAGGGCTTTATTTCTTGGTGTACTCCTTCCATACCCTGTGTTCTTACACTCTTTCTACCTCCTTTTCTGCAGGATTCCCGAGCTCTGAGTAGAGGGATTTGATGGAGATATTCCATCACATCTCTGTTCCAATCTCTGTCTGTCTGTCTGTCTCTCTGCCTCTCTCTCTCTCTCTCTCTCTCTCTCTCTCTCTCTCTCTCTGTGTGTCTGTGTGTGTGTGTGTGTGTGTGTGTTGTGTTGTGTCTGGCTGTGGGTCTCTGTATTTTTTTGCATCTACTGCAGTAGGAGCTCCTCTGAAGGTGGCTGAATGAGGAAATGATCTATATGTAAAGCAGAATATAATTAAGAGTAGCATTAGGAATTATGGGAGCACTGAATTTTTTTTTTGTAACACCATTGTTGTTTGGTTTTATTGTAGGTCTCTGGTTCTTGCTCACTCAAACAATGCATGTTTAAAGGCTTCATAGAGAGGCCTTTAAATCAAATCTGACATTGATGGGTTACCCCCTAAAGCTGTATGACACCATTGCTTGAGCATGTTTTTTAAGACAGGACATCATTGTAGATCAAAGTTTTTGGAGCTGGGATGGTTTTGGTAACATGTAGAGTATTTCCCCATATCAAAGACAATAGAATGTATTAGTGAAGGTTCTCTCCCCTAAGCCTATCTGATCTCCCAGGTCTATGTCTTTCTACCACTGGAAAAAAGTATTCTATTTCCCTATCTAAGGTAAATCTATGTATTCATCTATTATTATACTTAAACTCTCTATGTCTATTTATTGTTACTTGATCTTTATTTATTTAACAGCTAATATTCACATATAAGTGAATGCGTATCTCTTTTTTGGGGGGGTCTGGGTTACCTTACTCAAGATGATTGTTTCCTAGTTTGTAAAGCTATACATTTGTAAAGCCATAAGTGAGCATCCCATTGTGAGCTGGTATTTAAGATATTTAATTGATTAGCATGTAGAAACCTGCCTATTTTGAAAGACTCTTTCAACCCAGGTTTCTTTTTTAACCATGCTTTATGATAGTACCTATGAGTCATAGTATAGAATTGATGGATGGGATAATGAATATCAACATTGGTATATATCCCAGGAGATATTTCAACAGAATCCAAAGACTTGTACTGTTAACTGAGTGTTCAACAAAACATCAGCACTCAGATATCTATCGTTAAGGAAATAGAAACTTACAAACACTAATGCGTTTCTCTTTTCTTTTCTTCTCTTATCTTACTATTTATTTATTTAACATTGAGCTACTTATCGAGTTCACTGGTAAGTTTAAAAATACAGTCATTAAACTTTATGCACCTGTGTGAGATGGCTAAATCAAAAATCCTTACCACAGTATCACCACATTTTGAAATGGTGAGTAACATATGCCTGATTCTTCACTCTTCTGCACAATGGAGTGATAATGAATGTGTATGCTACAGCTTCAGTGACTGGAATCATTGAACATACATTTATATCAGTTATTAGTAATTAGTTAGATATATTTTCCATTAATTTAGAAATTTGAAAATTGAAATATATCTCTAGAAAGCATTTAAAAATTAGTTACATGAATATTATTTTTTATATATTGATGTTTTGTCTTGTTTTCTTTTTAAACACAACTTGTAAAACTTTATGTGGTGACAATGAATCTGATTAATGAGAGTCAGAAATAATACTTTCCTATGTTAAATCATGTGTTTTCTAAACAATTCCTTATGGTAGTATATATGCCATATTCTTCACTCATATGTACTGTTAATTCCTTCATAATCCATTTATTATCAGACTCCCAAAATGGATTCATATGCTTAATTAAATTTCTCAGACATTTGGAGGAAGCCAGAATGAACATAAGAAATTCTGACCTTAATTGAAGTAGAGAAATTGTCAAATTCAAAGCAAGTAAAACAATATGTTTTCAGATGGCTAGTAGCATTTTTGAGACTGAAAAATCCTGCTATTCATATTCTATTAATTGACACCAGTGTAGGTGGCAGTGTCTACCTCAATATTCAAATCACCCACAAGTAAAAAGGCAGAATAGTGGTGCTAAGAGGAAGTCCTGGAGTTATTTCACTGATCCATAGACATTGTCAGTATTTGAAATTTCAATGATCATCACCAAACAAGGTAACTGAAACTGGTTAAGTATTGGCAAAGCTTTCAAGACTTTTGAAATGACAAAAGTAAGCCTCTTTTAGTGAATTTAATATTGTATCAATTTTATAGTGCTAGATTTTTGTTTATAATTCAAACAAATGGATTCAAAATGTTTTGTCATTGCTACACATCAGCAAACACTAGAATCTCCAGCATCACTCATATTATTCCTAATGGAATAATTTGAGATATCTTTAAACAGTAATAAAATTTAGTATCTGTATGAAAACTGTAAGTTCTACTTTCTAATACCTGAAGTGGAACATAGAGCTCAGTGTTTCTTGTAAGATGCTATAATTCTCCAACCAACTGAAGTGTTGGCGAAAAGACAAGCGTAGCTATAGATGAGTGTGAGATTAGCAGCCAGAACCTGGAGACAATATTGTCTGTCTTCTCCTGCATGTCAGAGTTCCACAAGTTGAGCAGAAAATTCTTCATCCAAAATGGAAATTTATACTATTTATAAAACTTAAATCATTGATGTAATAATTGTTATTTCTTGGTTTATTAATATTGTATGTGCTTAAAGAGCAGAATGACATGAAATTGCCATAATATAATTTGGCTTAATGTTAAAACTTTAAATATATAAACCCTACTTTATGTAACTTTTTTAATTTCTCACCTAAGAAGCTTCTATACTGGCATGCACATAAAGATGAAATAACGTATGCATAAATCATATCAGGGTGATTTTTAACACTGGAGAAATGTTTCGATGAGAAAAAAGACTAATAAGATAAAGGTTTAAAGAAGTATTTATATAAAATCATACTATAAACTAAATATGTCATTTTTATCAGAAAACTGTGTATTTCCAGTAAATAATACAACAAGTTATAAGTGACACATAAGATATGGTACTGCTATTGTAAAGAAATTCTATGCAATTGATAGATACATAACTATATTCATTTGTTTACATTCATATGCACATTTTACACATTCATTTTACACACACTTGCAACATTAGAGTTTACACAGAACAGGAAATACAATATAAATCCAAGGAGCAGTATAAAACTTGGAAACACTGTAATTGGGAGGCACTATTGGAGCAATGTGGAAACAGTGCAATGGAAATTCCCTGGAATAAACAAGGGTGACCCTAGGGAAGACTCCTACTATTGAGGGATACAAAGCCAGAAATTGCATTCTTATGTAAAAAAGTAAGGCTACCAGTAGTAGGACTTGGTATCAATCAACCAAACCACAAAATGTTATACCTACAATTTGTCCTGGCTGGAAGATATGCTAGGGTAAAGGTGGTACAGAACTTGTGGGAGTGGCCAACCAATACCTGGTCAAATTTGAGACCCATACCATGAGATGAAATTCATGCCTGACACTTTCTGGATGTCCAGAAACTTGAGTCCTGATGGCCCTCTAACTTAAAATAGAACTAAATATGACTGAAAAATGTCAATGTAATGATTCATAATGATACTGTGCTATACACAAAGACCAAAACCTAGCATAATTTTCATCAGAGAGGCTTCTTCCATCAACTGGTCAGAACAAATGCAAGACCCCACAGTCAAACATTAGGCAGATCTCAGAGAACCCTGGAGAAAAGGAGGAGGAAAGATCACAGAAGACAGAAGTGTCAAGGAAACCAAAAGAACATGGCCCACACAATCAATTAAGCAGGGATCATAGGTTGCCACAGAGAATGGAGCAAAAATCATAGAGATTGTATGGGTCTGAGCTAGGTCCTCTGAATACATGTTATCATTGTGTAGTTTGGTATTCTTGTGAGACTCCTAACAGAGTAGGGGTATCTCTGACTCTTTTGTCTACATCTGGGACTCTTTTCATCCTACTGGGTTTCCATGTACAGCCTTACTATAAGGGGTTATGTGTTTTCTTATAATAACTTCACATGCCATGTTTGGTTGAGAAACTTGAGAGTCTGGCTCTTTTCTGAAGGGAAAGGAGGAGGAGTATATGGGGAAAGAGGGAAGATAAGGGAGAGACTGTGAAGGAAGGAGGGAGGGAAAACAGGCTGTAATATATGAGAGAAGAATAAAAACAAACAGGAAGGAAGGAAGGAAGGGAAGAAAACACAAAGTAGAGGAAGTTGAAATATGAGGACTAGATGTTTTGGTAGCAAAGGGTTTGTGATCAATCCTCAGGAACCACGTGAAAATACCAAGCATGGTTCTTCAGACTGGAAAACTCATTACTGGGGAAGTGGATAGAGGCAGATCCGGTTGTCCACTGATCTCTGCACTTTCACACAGGGTGTTCTCACACACAGGAACACAATATGCAAACAAACAAAACAAAACAAAGCAAAAAACAAAAAAAAATGTGAGGAAGGGGAAATAGAGTTACTCATACCATTCTTTTAAATTTTTATAATTTGTTACAAATACTTGTCTAAATTATTTTAAAATAAAATGAAATATATGATTATTGATTGCTTTTAGTGCGCAGCAGAGACAAGTGATCACACAAGTATTATTTTTACACTTCATTTTTCTTTAATATGTGATTGACTTGAGATAGGATCTTTTTTGTAGCTCATCATTTTATATGAGAAGCTCCTTGCCATATATATATATATCTGTCTCCCCAAAGCTCTCTGGTCCTCTAGCTTTTCTAATTATCACCCCCTCTGCAATTTTTCCCGAGTCTTAGTTATAGGAGATGTGTCATATATGTATCAACCTGGCATGGTCATTTCAATGGATTTCCCTGATGGTCTCTGCACAAAGAAGCTTCTCTGAGGAGGGATAAGTATAGCCTTTATCATATATATGGCAAGGAGCTTCACATATAAAATGTTAATGATATGGATACCTTAACCTTAACAAGACCTTAACAATAAAACACCAGTTGAAATGACAAACAGATTGAAGAAATCTCAAAAGGTCCCATCCCTAGAATGATATATAGGCTCATAAAGGTAATTAAGAGAACAGGGAGGGGGGAATAATGGTTTTACTGGGACGTTCCCTTGACAGGTTATCCAACCCAAATGGTAAGCCCTAAACACATATAAAACATGAACAGCACTAAAGGAATGATCAGGTTGTGTTTATATATACATACATATATACATTTGCAAAATAATTAGGAGGAGGTCATGAATATGATAAAGAATGACTGAAGACATACCTCGTGGACTGGAAGAGGTATGAAAATAATTTAAGTATAAAACTAATACATGAAATTTTCAAAATAAATAAATGTAAAATGGACTTCAATTTAAGATTTTTATTTCAATTTTTTTATCCAGTAGACAGCCCATAGTGGTAGAGGACCAATTATTTATACATCCCACTCCCTAGATCTTGTTTCACAAATTTGTCCCTACCTGGTGCTCTTGGAAAGGAGTGTAGACATTCATTCACCATTAATAACATACTCCTTTAAGGAAATTGCCTTTTATCTATACCCTTGAGTGTAGCTAGTCTTTTATGAAACCCATGATAGAGGATATAAGCTGTCTTGGTCCTCCTCTTTCTACAATATACTTTATATGTGCTTCTAACTTTCCAAATTGTATGTTTGGCATTTGCTAATTTAGTGAAGAGTGGTAATTTCTAAGTCCTTTGACTGGCAAATGAAAAATAAGGTATTGAAATATGCCAAATGGATTTTAGCTCCTAATTCAAAGCATAAAGTTTGTGTCCCCATCAATCATTTCATATATGTTTAGCATAGATTTGCATTGCATTATTAGATTCTGTGGTAAACCTGGTATGTATAGTTCCTTAAGAGATGGAGCTAGAAAATTGTTACTGGTGGAGGTCAGGAGGTCATCCTTTTTCAGGTGATGAGGTTACAGGCATGCTTTGTTAAGAAGCAATGATTATGTCCCAATTCTTGAGGATTCATTAGTGTTTAACCTATGCTTTCTTGTGTCTCAATTATTTATAAATGCATTTTCAGCTGTATTAAACAAACAGTACCATTCGTACTCGAAAAAGGATTCTTTTTTGTCTTTATTTTATTTTTCTTATTTTACATATTGATCCCAGTTCCCTCTCCTACCCTTTCATGCCTCCGAACCACCTTCCCATCCCATTATCACCCCACCCACACTCCACATTAGGTTGATGCCTTCCAGGAGGGGTCATGTAGATCTGTCTTACAAAAATATTTTCTTAATAATTAAGAATAAATCCAACAAGACAATTATGTACAAATTCTTGATACAAAGATACTATAAAATATTTTTTAAATGTTTAAATTCATTAATGTAGTTTTTTGCTTTGAAATTGCCTTGCTCATTAAAATTTAACTCTTTTTTATGAAAATCACAGAACTAAGCAAACACCATTTCCCTGTGCCTTTATTTACTCATCTGCAAACAAATTAGGAACAAAAGGAACTTATTTAATTAATGATCCTTGCTAATGATTTTGGCAGAGCACATGAAGACACTTTTTAATTTTATTTTCTGAACAAATTAAATTTGTGCTATTCATAAATGTCATTCATATGCAAATTGTGCAAAAATATTTGTGTGATCTATATTTTATCAGTGATAAGAAAGCTTTTGAGTCAAGGTGGATTTAAACAAGTAATTAATGCATAAGTTATTAAACACTTTAAACAAATCAAACACAAATTTAGAGATCTCAAAAAAGTTCTTAGCCTCTTGATTGCACAGGTGTCTGAGTCAGTAAGAATTTTTGCCTTTATAAAATATAAAATGCTACTTCACATGTATTATAATTCTATTTCAAATGCTAAATTATCCTCACAATCATTTTCTTTTAAACAACTATTACCCTAATGTCTGTCTTTGCTGTCATTTTGATGTTTTTGCTTGTGAGAAAATCTGGTAAACAGAGAAGGTCCAAAGGGAATCAACTTCTGAAGTAGAAAGTAGAAGCTAGGATTCTTTAGGTCTCTAATTTAACCAGGGTTATTGCTCTCAAATAAACTCACAGGACACTAAAGAACCTCAGGCTTGCAGAATGGCAGAACTAAATCAAACTCTCTCTATTAGAGAATTTTACATTTGAGTGTGCCTTAAAAAAGAAAATACATACTCAATTCAAAATAGAAATGTATTCTTTTTTTTTTTTTAACTCTTGAGAAATGTGGAGTAGAAATAACTGAACAGTTAGGAGCACTTGTTGCTCTTACTCATAGAAACAGAGTTTAAATTCCAGTTCCCAATTCAGGCAGCTCACAAAGTACTGTAACTCTAGCTCCAAGAGACCTAACATTCTTTTCTGGCTTCTGTGGGCATTTGTACTCACAGGTATTCATATATCCAAACAGATGCACACAAACACATATCTACTTCTGCCTTCCACCTCCCCAAGGGTGAGCGCTCTCTGGTTGTAAACAAGCCCTTATTTGGTTAAGTCTGTTCAGCCTGTCTGCTTCCGTGTTAGAGTAGGCTATCTGCAGGGTCCACGTAGCTCACTGGGGTTGGTTAGCACAAGGGTATTTAAGCCTGTGCAGGGGTCCCCCGGTCTCTCGCGGGTCAGAAGAACATGTTTCAAGGATCCTGATTAAAACTGCATGAAGAAGATCTTCCCGAGTCGTGTCTTCCTTGCTGGCGAGGGTCAGGTGCAGTACAGATGGCGGCCTGTACTGGGAATTTTTCAGATCAGAACTTCTTGCAGTCAGGGCAGCCCTGGCAAGTTCCCAAGGTAAGTTGGGACCAAATTTAAGGCCCTTGGTAAAGAGAGGATAAGGTCTCCTGTAAGGAGCAATGAAGTCCCAGGAAAGTTGGGACCAAGTTAAAGACTGCGGAAATAAGTGGCAATAAAGTCTCAAGCATTGAGCTAGAGGTTGTAACAAACTGAAGGTAAAATTTTTAAAATGGGGACTTCTCAGTCTCCGGCTCTTCAGGAGCTACTTTTGTCAAAGAAACTTAAAATAAAGAAAAGCACACTAGAAAGATTCCTGAGTGAATGCAATGCCATTGCACCTTGGTTTGTAGTTTCAGGAGACATCACACTAGCATTCTGGGACAAGTTAGGCAGGGATCTTGACTTTGCTTGGGAACAAGGGACGCTAAAGTCTGGAGTTGGACCTGTTTGGAAGTTATTGCTTAGATGTATTGAAGAGAAGAGGTACTGTAAAGAGGCGATAGAAAAAGGGAAATCTGCGCTAGAAATGTTACAAGAAGAAAGATCAAAAGAGGTTGAGAGCACAGGAGAGTCAGGTATGGATGAAACAGATTCTGAGGAAGAATTGCAAGCCCTCATAGAAAAGATTCAGAAACAACCCCTTAAGGGACAGAGGGGGAAGGGAGAGGAGAAATGGCGATGTGGGGAGAGGAGGGACCCTCCTGGAGCAATGCCTTAGGTGCCTTCTCCTGATCAGAGTGAGGAAGGGCGGGGCTGAGGTACAGGGCTTTCCTTTTGCCCTGAGGTCTGGAAAGCCTTACAAAATGACATAAGTCTTGAACAAGTAAATCAGATTGCCATAAAAGCATGGAAGTCATTACCCAATAAGGGAGAGATGAATGGTAACCTTACTAAGATACTGCAAGGCCCCATGTAACCATTTTCAGATTGTGTGGCCTATTTGGTAGATCCTGCAGAGAGAGATTTTGGCATTACAGCAGCCATAGTTGCAGCTATCTCTTTTGCAGTTGTGGATTCAGTCACGGCTGCTGTGGCTATGAGCACATTTGTGCAGACAGCCTGTAAGCTAAATGAGTTGTCCAAGAATGTGGCTACCACCTTGGATACTCAATCCACAATTGGTGCTCAACTAAAAGGAGGTCTTATGATTGTAAATCAAAGAATTGATCTGGTGCAGGAGCAAATAGATACCTTGTGGCAGCTGGCCCAATAGGGATGTGAAATGAAATATCCAGGTTTGTGTGTTACCAGCATTCAGTATGAGAACTTTACACGTGCTGCTAATTTGTCACAATAGTTGTCTAGCTATCTTTTAGGAAATTGGTCTGCTGACTTTGATGACTTAATGGTAACAGCTGTGAGTGACCATCATTGCAGTGAATTCAACACGTGTGGATGCAGGACTGGCTGCTGGATTGTCATAATGGTTCCCTTTGCCATGGATCATCTAAAAGAGAGGGCGGAATGGGAGCCATGGTTGTGCTCTTGTTGCTTATCCCCTTCATGGGCCTGTGGTGCCTTTGCAAGATGAGGTTTGCTCAGAAGCCATATACAGCTATGGTTGTCCAGGCATTTACATCCTTTGAGGCAGGACAGTCTCCCCAAGCATGGCTCATAATCATGAAAAAGAATTGATCCTTCACACTCAGGATGTATGGCTTAGCACTGCACTCCGAGTTAGCTCTGGAAGTTAGCAACTCCAAAAAGGGCAAGTTTGGTTGCATGTGGGTTGGTGTCCGAGACCCCACCTCCAGGAAAAAGATGCTGGACAGGTATGGCACTGACTTGGCTGACTACCAGGATTCAGGGTCATTACAATGTCCACTGCTTTACTGGAGACCAGACCACTACCCTTGCCTGTTGCATTACAAAAACAAAAATGGGGAACTGTAGAGAGCCGCGAAGTGCCTCGCCTTAAAGATGACACTGGCTCCTGACTTCCACCTCCCCTAGGGTGAGCGCTCTCTGGTGTACACAAGCTCTTATTTGGTTAAGTCTGTTCTACCTGTCTGCTTTCGCGATAGAGTAACCGATCTGCGGGGTCCATATAGCTCACTGCGGTTGGTTAGCACAAGGGTATTTAAGCCTGTGCAGGGGTCCCCCAGGGTCCTGCATGTCAGAGGAAGCATGTTCAAGGATCCTGATTAAAACTGCATGAAGAAGATCTTCCTGGAGTTGCATCTTCCTTGTTGGCTAGAGTCAGGAGTAGCAAAATGGGTGATCCTAAATAGACATAGAAATCTTGGCTGTAGTCTGTAAGGCTATGTCTCAAGTGCTTTGAATGTTGGATCACCTGGGACACTGTTTCAGGGGGTCTGGCTTGATCACACCACATTAGTCTGGAAGGAATCCACAGCTTTTCATTTACTGTGGAAACAAAACTAGAAATTCCTCTAATTTCCCCAGTATTTTGTACTTGAATTTAAATTTTGGAGTCAAAGCATTTAAAATATATAAACTGAATTAATCCAGCAGCATTTCTTTTATCAGTTGTTGTTATTTTCTCAGCAGTCAAACAATTTAAAGACAACAGAATTGTGTATAGTATCCAAAATTTCTCTGTGCTTTCCATCTTTATGTGGCTTTTTTATTACACTATTTCTTCTACTTCTATTTTTACATATTTTGAGACAGGGTTTCTCTGTGTAACTTTTATCTGTCTTGGAATACACTTTGCATACCAGGATTACTTTGAAATCACAGAGATCTGTTTGCCTCTGTCTCCTGAGTGCTGGGGTTAAAGGCATGTGCCACCACATCCAGCTATTCTATTTCTTTTTTTTTTTTTTTTAAACCATTGGATCCTGTTTCTTTTTCTCTCCCAAGCCAGTGTATTTTTTAAAATACAGTGTAAACCTCCATTTCAGCTTTCGTACACACCAATGAATTGTTAGCAGAGCTCTTTAAGAGCAAGCCAGTTTTTTGCTGCTTATGCTAATTTTGGAAACCTCCCTTAAAGGAGCTTCGCAAATCTCTGTCTACAGCAAAACAAATCCAACTGAGAAAATGCTGCTACCAAGAAGTCTTGCTAGTCTGTGTTCCTTTGTTTCTAAAAACTATTTTTTAAGATTTTGTTAAGTTTTAAGTGAAAGTTCTTATTAGCTACTTCTGACACCATTATGTTACTAGCACATTTTTTCCCGCCGGTGTGGTCCTGTCATCCCACTACCATGCCAGCCCCCAATAATGCTCACAGACTCTGTATTTGATAAGATCCTTTTGCCCAGGTACTATTATTGTTTATGGGCTAGCTCTGTCTTAATTATTAACCCATTTCTACTTATGTAAGTATATCCACGTGGTCATCTTATCCAGCATCTTGCATCCTCCATGCTCTACATCCTGACTCCTCCTTACTACTTCTTCTTTCCTTCTTGACTTCTAGCCCCACCTATCTTGTTTCCTATTGGCCATAGTGCTTTATTTATTAACCAGTATGAGAAACATATATACAGAATAACGTCTCCCATCAAATAGCCATATTGTAATAAAAGTTATATGCAATAAAGCTTTTGTTCCTTTTCTGAAAAACTCTTATTAAACTTTTATAATCAATTTTGAGAAAGAAAGAAGTAAAATTTATATATAATAATTCAGTTTGGTAAAATTATAAAACATTTTAGAATGATTTACAAAGTTATCATTTAGCAACTAAAATATTTTTAATTAGGTTTAAAATAAGCAGCCCAGAGAATTTTATTTTTGACCATTAATCTTGCTTTCAAGTTTTTACATTCTATTGTCCATATACTTAAAAAGTTATACATAAATCTATATTTTGATTTGTTGTGACATTAAAAAATGATTTCTCCTTCCTTCCTTCCTCCTTTCCTCCCTCACTCCCTCTCTCTACCTTTCTGTCTTCCTTCCTTCCTTCCTTTTTTCTTTCTTTCTTTTTTTCTGTCTTTCTATTTTCTCTCTTTCTCTCTTTCTTTCTTCCTTTCTGAAGAGTGTTTCACCTACACACATGCCTATGTACAATATGGAGGCCAGAAGATTGGAATTACAGACAGCCATTAACCATTAATGTAGATTCTGTTAACTGAACACAGGTCTTCTTCAATAGCAACAAGTTCTCTTACTTACTGAGCCATCTCTACAATCACAATTAATTGCATGTTTTACTGCAACTAGTTTATATTTATCATAAAATATGTGGCTAAAATATAACTTGCTAACTCTATGTTTCTAAATTTATGCAGGTAATCTTTACTATGACATCACTCTTTATTTTAATATAAGTATCACAACATGAATAAATGAATGTTCATAGGTGAATCATTTAATTTTACAGGAATAATTTCCAAAAGCAATCTGGTTATACAGCTTGTATTTTAAATAATAAATGTTATGCATATTAATTAAATTTATATTTGATACCCATGATATCATCTTTGATTTGGTATAATTTAAATCTCCATAGAGTTGTTCTGATACTGCTAACATATTAATGGATATGATTTCTTTCCTGTGTAAAACCACCTAAGAGATTGAATTGGAGTAGTGATTTGATGGAATGTGTGGGCCTTTCAGGAAGATATGCAAGCATAGCTTCTATGGCTGCTTCTGTTCACACATTACCATGTTCATACATCATCTTTAGCAAATTTTAGTGATAAGGTGGAGGTTCAACTACTAACAGCTTTCAACTGTTAGTGTTCATGTGGCCAGTGACAACATGGTACCTTCCCTGAGTATAGTAGATTTAATAAACATTCTCTATTACTTACTAAGTCACCATTAATTTATAAAATCTAGAATGTTAGTAAATGTTTATGAATGAAGTTTTGGTTTGTAGTTCTTTCCTATGGATGGCTTAGAGCAAAGATTCTCTGAAACATTTGTAAATAATAAATGAACAGTTTAAAACAATGTCTATGTGATAAATGATGAAAGTACTTTATAGAAGCTTTGAATCCTTTCCTGTGTGAGGTTTGTCAAAATCCTCAGTCTCTATTAACTGCATGTCTCTTAGGTAAACAGAACTTTCAATTATCCACATAACAATTTGATCGCTGTTCTCCAAAATGGAAGTATGACAAAAATTGACATATCCCAGGATATAGCACATGTCACAGCCCACTATTTCTTTTTACCAATCATCGTCAAATAGTTTTCCACCACCATCCAAAATAAGAAGCTATTATACTTCAGTGCATCAACACACATTATTCATGTTTGTTTGTTTGTTTGTTTGTTTGTTTGATAAAGCAGGAAGTAATGACCTGTCAGTAATTATGCTTCTGTGGCTACTTCCAATAAGTTAGTGAAGCACTCCAGATGCATACCTGCCTAAACTCTGTCCAGTAATCCAGAAATACAGAGGAGAGAAGTAGGAAAGACTGTTCAGCAGCAATCAAGGAGAGGAGATGCTGAACTGGTATTATCTTTGTCATATCTGGCATCTGGTGCTCATACATGATTAACAAAATTCTTGGTCCCATTTTAACAACTGTAAAGTTTTAAAAAAATATAATTATTCAGTCTATTTATCAGACACATCTCAGTATCTAGATAAGACTACCCTTTAACTTGTTAATAATATAATATATTTTATAAATTTGATAATTGTATTTGTAATAACAGATGTAATTAGACTTAGTGTTAGCAATTTGATATAAAAAGAGAGAGCCCTGTAAAATACTTGAAGAAGAGATAGTCAGATGTGATTGTATTGCTGCATAATTTCTATAATGGAAAGCAGGCCATTTAGGGTTAACATTTTTTGTCTTTTTTTATACAGTGAACTTACAGTATTAGACTGATTATTTTTCCATATACTCATTTTAACTAGTTTATTTTAAACTATGAATTTAATTTCAGGTAATAAATACAGAATTGATAAAGCATTTTGTATTTTGTTATCAGAGTTGTAAAGCAGATATGATCAAAACCATTGCTTTGGAAAACTCAAATTTTTTACCTATCTCTTCACAGCTTCTGCTTTGGGTACTGTCCTTATCTGTCTCTCATGCCTGTGAGATTTTGATATGTGTTCCCTGACACAACTGAATAAGCTACCCTACTGCTTCTTTAAAATACAAATTAGATATATTTCCTAAAACATTTCTTAAGCAATGATGTTGTTTTAAACTCCCAAAGCCATTTATCTATTTCTATATTGAAAATTTTACAATTATGGGATTTTTATTGTAGTTAACAAAGTTAATTATTTTAGTTATAAATTATTTGAAGAATGTATATTATGTTTATCTTAAATAAAATACTATATTATTTTCTTGCTGTACAATAATTGCCAAAATGCAGGCTGAAATAACTGATGAACAACACATCCATATTGTTTCTAAGATACATCAAGAAAAATGTGTTTATTAAATAAAGATAAGCAAAAGTACTAACCACCAGCAAAAATCCTTGGAAGTTTTTGTGGTTATATTTCAAAGTATCAGTAGAAAACTAATACAGAGAATTCAGCAAAAATTAAACTTTATTAAATCAGATGCACATATGGGGCAAGAAAACAATTTGTGAGATTAGATGTGACAATTAATGTATTAATAATACTAATAAAGAATTAATGCCATTCACACAAATAATCTTACAAAGTATTTTACTATCTTTTTCATATTTCAAGAAATAGTATAATCTAGAATATGTGATTTTATCTCCAAAGCAATTGTGCCAGCCTAATATAATAACTTTACCAATGAATCATCAAAAGTTCTGAGAAAATTTCTCTGTCTCTCATTCTCTCTCTCTCTCTCTCTCTCTCTCTCTCTCTCTCTCTCTCCTATGTTTTATTCAAAATACAATCTTCTTCTCTCATACAATACATACAAATCACAGTAGTTTACCCTCCATCCACTTCTCCCAGCTTCTACACACCTCCCCTATACCTCTCATCCTACTTTCTCACTTCATAAAAGAGCAAGGAGCAGTAATCAAATAAGATAAAACAAGATACAATGAGACATGGAAAAAGTCTTTATATGGAGGCTGGACAAGGCAATCCAATAGGAGGAAAAGAGTCCAAAGAGCAGAAAACAAAAGAAAAAAAAAAAACAAAATAGTCAGAGATACATGTGCTTCTGTTGTTAGGAGTCTCACAAAACACCAAACTAAGAGCCACAACCTCTATACAGATGACAAAGTGGAGACCCATGGAGGCCCCATGCTTGCTTCTGCAGTCACTGTGAACCCATGTGTGCCCTGTTTAGTTGATTCATTGTTCACTGCCTTCTTACTGGTACAATTTCTAGAGTTGGCACCAGAAGAGAGCCACAACTGGTTTTATTATTCACAAGCCTTCAAGTTCCATTACTACATGTGGGTAAAAATGAAGTTATTAAGTTCACAGAACAAGGAAAATATTGGATAGAATAGGAAAGTACAAAACAATTGTTTTGAAGAATATATTAAATTTTAAAATGGCGTCATCTGAATGATATTACCGATGGAGTTGCCCCCTGCTTCTGAGATGTTCTATAGCCACTTTGATTCTGATCCAAGCAACACATTCTTCAACCAGGGTGTTACAGTGACATTAAAAATTGTATGAAATCCTCTAGAAGCTAAAGTTAGCATTAAATGAGTCATAGAGTTTGGACATATAGTTTTGTTTATTTGTGTAGGTATGTTTTAAAAAGTGAAGGTAAAGAACATAGGAAGACCTTGGCATGCTGTTGAAAGAAGGAAATAGATTTGTCAGATTGTTTGGAAACTGATTATTTTTGCAAACAAGATGAAAGGGTCTTGATAGAGAAAAACCTAACAACATACTTAGTCATACAACTCTGGATTAAAGTAAAAAACTAGTCTTTGTGTTGGAAGGAGGTAATGATTTCTGATCAGCATTTTCCAAAGAATCTTTTGTGAATAATGTTCCAATAAGACAAACATTAATTACAATTCCCTTGGGAAAATAATCACTTATTACAATTTTTTAGATATGTACAATGAATAAAATATGTTTTAAAGATCATAAGAGATTATACAACATGAAAACACCCTTTTTCTATCCTGATATTTTGCTTATGACAGACAGGAATTTTTACTACATGAAAAAGTAGTACATTGCATTCATTTATACCTCTGCAAACTGATAAGTTCATTTGAGCTCATCTATAATCAGAAAATAATACTGGACTCCTGTGTATATTCCTAGTTCTTGACTGAAGTCTCCAGTTACTACAAGAGAAGGTAATCATCAATATCACCCAGCTGCAAACCCTGAAGCCTACAACAGTGACATGCCTGTGAAATATAATGGTGTAATGTGAGCCCAAAATTTGTGGGAGTACTACAAACATTATATTAAATTTAAGGTCTATGTCATGAAGTGGAGTCTATACTCAACACTGCTAAGATGTCTAAGAATCTCATAGGTTATAGGCCATGGAAAAATCCTATTATTATTCTGCTAAAGGAACATAGCAAAAAATAAAGGACTTCTAATGACGTGCCTCACTCAGCCCTTACAAGAGAAAATCCTTTGTGCAGTTCATGGGAATTAAAACACAAATCAACAACTAGACAGTGTGTAGAGAGTGAGAGACTTTGGAATACTCATGTTTTAAAAGGGATAACTTCATCTAAGCTAAGCCCTTCCTTCAAATGTCACAGACTATGTAGAAGAGGAGGTGAAAATATTCTAAAGGCCAGAACTGTTGGAATCATCTAAGGATATAATTTTGTAACCAAAGTGGTAAAACAGAAAAAGGTGTTCATTGATAACCAGGCTGAAAAAGTCCAGTTGAATTGCAATTTGAAGTCACTTTTAGGAAAACGGAGATACATTACATACCTTTACCCATTCCTTTCAGAATATTGTAGGTGTTTATATTCTTTTTTTTTCTTTAATATTGCTGAAACGTATTATAACAATTTTCTAAGCCATCTAAGCGCTATTAAGGGAATGGTATTTGATTTCAGCTTATGAACATGAATTCAGGGTAAGATTCCTCATAGAGATTTAAGGATGTGGGATGAATTAGTGAGCCAAGACTGGTGAAAGGGATAGAAATTATAAATAAGGGAGGGCCAATATAAAGCAAGTACTCAGAGGAGTCCAGACAAAGCTTACTCCTACTTGAAGAAGGTATCAAGGTATAATGCACTTCTTTTTTCTATATGTCATTTTATTTATAATCTGTGTGGTTTTAAATTACTATTAAAAAGGGAGCCATTGAGAGTGAAACTTCTATTCCTAAGAAAAGATAACAATTATTTTTATATTAAACATGACTTTTGAAAAAAAGCAGAAACAAAATAGTAATGATGAACTGTAACATGGGAATTAATGCTGGTACCACTAAAATATCAAATAAATCAGAAACAATAAAATATTTTAAATGAAAATCATAAACAAAGAAAAAGTTTGATCTAGTAAATGTGCCAAGAACACACACTTGTCAGTCTTGGACTATTATTTTAATAACAGATGAAAAATCTGACAAAAAGGCATAAATATTATAGGGAAAGCTCTCTAGGAAAAGCCTTAGAATAAATATAGATAATTAAAAACAATTTAAGAAAAAAAGTAAAAGTAGCTGATAGGTACTAAAGTAGAATAAAACTCAGCACTTAAAAATGAGATCTGCAATTAAATGGATGGATCAAGAAGAACCACTATCCTGGGTGAGGTAACTCAGATACCAAATAACAAATATGGCATGAGCAGGATACAGTACATATAGAAATAGACATTAGGTTAGGCATACAGTAAAGGACTAGAGAGGAGGGATGGATCTCTCTAGGAAGGGGATATACCCGTGGATATATGTGTTTGGGACTGTAATATGAGAAACAAATGAAGGGTTGAGAAAAAGGAACAAGACAATGAATATAGGAAGAATAGTTAAAATTAAGTTGATTTTGAGGGATTTATGGAAATCTAATACAGTAGATATAAATGTAATCTAAATGAAATAAAAAAAAGCAGTTCATAACTGGTTAGTTGCAGAGAGTGGGAGACCTTGAAATAATCAGTCCTACATGGGATGTTCCCATCAAATCCCACATATCAGGGCTCAGGGAATCCTGACAACTTCATGGTTCATTTTAAAGTTTGTTCTTTATTACACTAACTCCATTAGCAAATACATTTGAAATCACCAAATCTAACAGTTTGAGTTGGAACAAATTCAGTTACAACAGGTTATTGTCATCAGTGTATTAAATAAGTATAATAATATTTCAATTTAATGCCTGGTATATAGTAGATAATTAATGCATAATCATGTGTTAGATTTTAATTCATAACTACAAGAAATACACATTGCAAGTGCAATTGATTTTAATATTGTAAGCCACATTTTACTTGATGTTTGATTTGTCTACTGTCCTAGAAAAGAAACTCTTAATAATTTTATGCTCCATTCAAGTCCAAATAAATCAACTACAGACATCTAACCAAAATAGATTAATAAGACTACCATTTCAGTATTTTGGAGGAAGACTTTGGATATATAAATCCATCACATCTAGGACATTAGAATGGAAGCTCACTTAATTTGAGGATTGTTTATTTTTCTAATACCCAGTTGCAATAAGACTTACATTTTTTTTTCTATTTGGAATTTTCAATATCATCTCATCTTTACACAATAAATCCCCCTTTATTACATTTCTCTTATTGAGTTTGAGCTCTCAGCAGTGCAATTATGCCTGACTCAGGCAACTTAAGGTCTTAATTCTAAATAAAACCACTTAAACTAACAACAGGGTTCCCTTTATTCTTCTTTTTTTCCTTTTTTTTTTTTGCTAGATTTTGAAATATGTGTTTGCTTCTGATGACTCAATGGCTGTGAAAATGCCAAGTCCTGGTATGTAAAGTAATGGACATAATTATACAACTTAGAAGTGAATGAAATAGTTTCAGTTTGAAGAAGATAAGTGTTGAAAAGTGGCAAATTGCTCCAAGATCTGATAACAGCTCAAATGTTTGAGAAATTGTTAAGCATTTGGTAGAACACTAAGAGCTAAGCACCACATACAGGCTCAAAATGCGGAAATGGATATACAACTGACCAACCATGTATCTTTTTGGAGCAGATCTTAGCTTCTTGGGCTTTATATTGAATACTTACAGTTTTCTTTTCATTTTAGTGAGTTAAAACCAGGAACAGTGTAATGGCTACTGAATCCAGAAAGTGCTATAGATAAAGAGAAACTTGCCAGGTTCTTAGCCACAATTAGTTTACGTATGCCATAAGGGTTCAGGAAAACTATATTCGAATATCCTCAGCTACAAAACTACTTTCTATTGTGGACACTAAGGGTTGAATTATTACAATATATTTGGCAATTTTGTAATCCTATTCTGTTACTTTTTATCTACACACTCAATGGAACTTATCTTTTCTCTTTCTCCTTGTAAAGAAGCACCTGTAAATTTAAAAATCAGTAACTCCTGTTGAGTTCAGTGGGTTACATTCCAGAAATAACTATAAATTATATAAATAAAACAATACAGATGTCATCAGGAGGAAATCAAAGACAGGCTATTTAATCAAGATAACTCAGAAAAATTTGTGAGTGCAGTGAAACAAGTGGTCCCACTTAGAGAGATGTCTCATTACTTCTTTTGTACAACTTTAGTTGCTAGGTTCAGGTATTGATAGCCCTTTACAAAACAGGAGTGTGTACATGCTCATGCTTCTGTCTCCAATTATGCCTTACCATGCACTTATTTGTCCAGATATGCAGAAAGAGACCTTGATATAAATATAGTGTAGGGATCAGATATGTATTGATTAATTGATATTTATCCTCCCTATACCTATTATTTTAAGATGTAAATCAAAGCCATGTTTTTTGGAACATTTACTAACATAATACAAATTAAAGATCTTTTTATTTTTCATAACATTTTGTGTCTTGTTAGAGCACTATTATGAATTGTTGAATTTACTCTGAAATTCCTCAGTGTTTCATCAGAGTGTACTACAACTAGATAGTTAATCACAGAAAGAGAAAATATTAATTTGGTTAATTCTGAAAACAAAATTAGTGTTCTGTTTGCAATCAATGTGTCTTTTTGTTGTTGTTATATCCTGGATTATTTATATTTTAGATAGAAAATATATGTGGATGAGAAGAAGAATAAAGGAAAAGAAAATGAGGGGAAGAGGAGGAGGTGAGTTAGTGATATAAAAAAATGTAGGATTCTTTATGAAAGTCAAATGCTTCAAAACCAACCCTATCTCATATTAGTTCTAACTAATATGGTAAATAGTTTAATTTTAATACATCTAACATCAACTATATAATTCTTCCTGAAGACTGATACTTTCCCTACCCAACAAAAACTGATATTAAAATAAAAGTTTTCTTCATCTTTCAATTACATTATTACTCATCTCATAGACATATTTAAACAATATATTTTTTCACAACTTCATCCCAATCTCAAAATACAATGATTGCCAGACCTAAAAATCAATATACAAAACATACTTGTCTCCATTTCACCATTTCATAGAGATCAGCTTGCCTCTGTCTCTAAAATGCTGGAATTAAATTAAAGGCATGTTCCATTAATCCCAGCTCATTATGTAGTATTTACATCAGGTTAATTGATCATTTGAAGATAAATTAAAGTCAATTAAGTAATTTCTGTTCTTATATACCAATATGTAACTCTGTTCTGCAAAAATCACTCTGTTGTGTGTTATTTTTTTTCTATATCATTATATACTTGAATCTGTACACAAACTCATGTATACATTCTCAGGAAACTGTACTAATTATAGAAGTGAAGATGATTCTGTATCATAGTTTACATTGAATGCTTACAAATGGCCCATGTATTGAAAGTTTGGCATGTAGTCCATAGCATATGGAAAAGGTATTGAACCTTTATTAAGTGAAGACTGGTACATGTAAGTTGGGTATGAGAGCATTCCCTTGTAAAAGATGTTGACATCTGTAACCTATTTCTCTCTTACTTTTTCTTTCCCATCAACTTTATATTGAATAAAACTCATCAACTATATACTTTCATAATGCTGTACTGTGCCATTGTAGGCCCAAATGTAAAAGTGATCATATACTGAGAACAACAAAATAGATTTAGAAAATTACAGAAAACATAAATAGTTCTGTGTGATAAAATCTATCTAGAATAAGGATTCAAATAAGATTCTTGTTTGTTTTGTCATGAAGAATCATAAGCAAGGAGATGCTAGTAGAAGAAAATTTAGCGCGTTTGTTCCAACTAAAATAAATGAAGTTTAAAATTTGTGTCAACAGCAAACACAAATGAAAAATAAAAATTAAATTATAATAGATAAAAATTTAGTTTTCACTTGGAGAGTCTGTGGAACAATTTATTGGGGTTATTGCTAGCAGATATGGTCTTCAAAATTTGTCTTCCTAAATTAGCAAAGTAGAATTTTCATATTGTTAGACATGTAGAGCTATTGGAAGGCTTATTTCAAGTTATTAAGTGTCAGAAAAGTGTCCATGACCAACATGAGAAAACAGTCTCTTCATGCTTTTCAATACTCAAAACATATTCAAATGTAAAAATCCAATAATTTAATTGCAATAACAAACTCAGTGATGTGTGTTTATCTTGCTTTTACACACAGGGATTTACTAGAAATCACCTTATGGAAAAGTAGTTCTATGTGCTAAAATCCAACTCAATGGAGCACTACACATAAAAGTTATTAAAATAAAATGCTTCTTTTAAACTTTAAATTTAAAACCAGAGAGCTAGATAATCCAAAAATATGATAACGGAAATGCACTTCTCTAAATAGTCCAACTTGTGAATTTTCAAGAAAATATTAAGTGATAGGACATTTTCTACAAACAAAAATAAATCCTACATTTTGATGTGGGCTCTTATATCTGTTTCTGTGCGCTAAAATACATACTTCCAATAACATTTGAAATTTTATTATTAAGAAATATAATTAAATTAAGAAATCTTGGCATTTTATAATAGTATTATTAGAAATAGCAATCATCATAATAAATAATTTCCAATAACATTTATTAAGTGTAAATGAGTTTTCTACAATAATGGATAAGAACATCATAAAGAGTACCTTTCATATTAAACATGGTGCCAGAGAATTTGTACATTTCAGGGATCTCATATTATTTTACAAAATTAACATTTTATTAGTAAACAATGGACAGAATAACATGTATTTTAAAGTAATATTCTTTATTTTTGAATACAAACATATAATACATTTTTATTTTTACAAAGACCTTTGGATATTTTATAAATATGTCTTATACTACTAGATACATTATTAGTAGATAGATAGTCTTATGAATATATTCTGAAAAGAAAGATTTGAAATGAGAACATAACAAAGTCATACCAACAGTATATTAAAAGAACTCATCAGGTAATTTGGTTTCAAAGAAATAATGCAACAAAACGAAAGCCATAAAGCCCTGGGAAGCATAGTAAATGTGCTGTTACAAACATTGTAACTTATTTCAATTATCATATACAATAGAGTGTACAGAAGCAAAGGTATATTCCACTGTTCCTGTAATTTAAAGATAAATATTAGCTCTTATAAAATAACTTGTCTCTTATGAAAAGAATCATTTGAAAATTCCATTAAACAAAAGAAAATTCTGGATACATGCAAAATATTGATGTATAATCTGTAGAATTCTCAAAGTCAGTAAGATTTTATATTCATAGCATGACAGTAGATGTAATTCCTTTCTGATAGGTTTATGGTAAACATCAGAGATGGACATATAAATTGTTAGGCACACAAGCCAGTTGAATCTGTGTGTTAAAAACACCTCCTTAAAAAGAAAGCAATAAACTCACAAAATGAAAAAATATAAGAACTATTTCTAAGATCATTGTCATAAGAATGCTTTAAAAGATTTTAGTTCACATGCTAGTACCCCAGATATAAGATGGTTAGGATTTTTAGATGTAGTTTAATTAGAATCGATAAATATATGTGAACTGTATCACAAATGAATGTTTTTTAATTTATTAATTTAATTTTATATATATAATATCCAAAAGATAATATCACCTATAAATACCCATTATATTTTATCTTAAAAATATCACTGAAACAGACCACACTGAAATGTGTATATAGCACATTAGTACAAGACTTCAGAAACACTACATAGATTTGAATGCCAATAATATACATATATATATATATATATATATATATATATATATGAATGGATTTTCTGGCTTGACTATTCAGATGTCTCACTTTGAACAATCTAAGCTAAAGCAACACAGGTGTGTTAGATTTTATGATGCCCACATTGCTTGCAAGTTGTTGAGCTAGGTATTCCTTTCTTGATGCCACACCTCAACTTGTTGAAGTTTGCTAATAAGGCTATCCTCTTCTGATAGAATTTTCTGTTTATAATATGAACTATAAAGTTGTTAATGGTTTTGGACCTAACAAAACTACCCAGACTGGCATCATCATCAGTTAGCCTAATTAAGTTCATGAAAGTAGAATCAGTATCTGAATTTACTTGAAATAACTTCACTCTACTTGTCAACCAATAGAAGACAACTAGTAGCAGATGAGTCCCAACTAGTAGCTTAAATTCTATATGAGATAAGGGTTAATGTTAGCAGTGCATGGAAAACCATGAAGGAAAGGAAATAACTTCTATATGTGAAAGTTTGATGCTGTGTGTGGGGAGTAGTGGGGCTGTGTGTGAGAAAGGACAGAGGAGAAATATTTCTCATTTTCTTTAGACATGGCTTCACTCGGTAACCTTTATGGCCTGGGCTCCTCTTCACTTAAATTGCTAGGATTAAAGGCATGCACCACTGTGTCACTCCAAAGATTTTTCCTCTTAAAGGATAAAAATGAGACATAGCAAACCAATCCCTGAAATGTACTCATCTATTGTTATAAAAATAAGAACATAGGGAGTAATTTAATACTATTTTCCATTAGCAGAATAGCAGTATCGTGTTCTTTTCTTGTGACCATTTACTACACAAGCTTAGTTTCTGTTCAAGTTAACAGTTCCAGGTGTTTTGTACTGGGCTTTAAAGCCAATTAGAAGTTTATTGGTTATTCCACAATACTTGTGCAAGTTTTTCATGAGCCAGCATATCTTTCTTGATCAGTTGTCAGCTGTAGTAGAAATGATTCAGAACTATATAAAACTATTCAATATTTTCCCCTAATATGTAGAACCTTTAAGCATCATGAAAGTTAGCCCATACAGATGAAGCTTCCAAGTTCAGTTCACTTTAAATCCCAAATGTCTTATAATGCAGGTATATGACATCTTCAGCACCAGGATGTTGTCATCAAATTCTGGATGGTAATCAATAACAATGCCAATATTCTGTGATGTTTGGGATGTGTCTAATGGAATTCACAAATTAATATGTAACCCATATCATAGACTTGACTTTGTATTTGAAAGCCTATGGTGTCTGGAAGAAATGTTTCCCCCATTATAGTGTAATTACATTTTTTTCAGTATACGTATAACAGATATATGTTCATATACTTTAGCATGTTTACATCTATCAATTAGTGAATCTCTTATCCCTTTAATGAGAAGCAATTTGCAATAAATGGGGACTAATATATGGAGACTCCTAACTAGTCAGCATGCTTAAAATAAGTGTCTTCACAGAGCTCAGCTACAATGAGTTTATTTCTATGTCACCCTCTGCCAAAAGCTCATTATTTGTTATGGAATAGGGTGTAGAAAGATTGTGAAAGTAAGAAGCAGCGTATGGTGTCTATACCAAAAATTGTTTTCTGGACATGACATGGCCATTCCACAAGAACTCACAATGGTTGTGACTGCATGCCACACATCAGGCAGACAAACTCTTAGTATTTCAGTGTATGGTGATTTGCATAAAAATTTCCCCCCATAGTTCCATAGGACTTGGTACTGCTAAGGGTTGAGGCCTTGATGAAATAGATATGGCTTTGTGGGAGGAAGAGTGTCACTGGGAATGGGATTTAAGGTCTCAAGATTCTCAAAGAAGACCTAATGGCTCAATCTCTTCCTTCTCTTTGTTGATCCATCCTAATGTAGAACTCTCAGCTCCTACTCCAATACTGTGTGTATCTGTATACCTCCATGCTTTCTTCCATGAAAATAATGGACTAAACCTGTAGTTGAAGAACAGCAGACTCAATTTTTCCTTTGTCAGTTATACATAATGTTAGAATTTGATTTATTTCTATATTGTTCCTTATGGTCCTTTTTGTTTTTTCTAATCTAATTACGTCCCCAGCAATAGGACAACTTGTATTTTTGACTTGTTATCCCTCTATAATATTGTGATTCATACCTCATAAATTGTTTTCATTGTTTCATGCTATATTCAAAGAAATAGCCGACAATAAAACTCACAACATGTGCTTTTCCCATGACCATAAAAATAGCTAATTACTACTTATAAAATTTTGCTTTTGTAATCACTTGCTTATTTGGTATAAGAAAGACCCCTTGCTTTTGGTCAGGGCCACTTTATTCTCCTGCTCTGAGGGGATTGCAGGTTTGGTCTGTCATACACACACACACACACACACACACACACACACACACACACACACTCATGTTGCAACATTTAGTATTTGTTATTGGTTTTCAACACCATAACATTTGATGACAGATTACCTGGTGACCCACCTAGGACAGGAACTGTCAGGGTACAATCGTTGAGAGAATTTACTCACTTCCGGCTATCCTCCTTTCTACTCGTCTAGATCTCCACCAGGTTACAAGGGAATAGATGTTTCTGTGTCTTAGTATGTGTCACCAGTTCTTGCCTGGTGGGACTACCTGTGAACTGAGTCTACTATTAATTTAGTTTTTGGTAATGTGAACTTGGTCAAATTCAGGTTATCTTTCATTTTTTTTATATATTTTTCTGGGTTTTTATGTGACCTTAAATCTAAAAACTTTGTCATGGGCCAGTCCATCTCATCTCTTATCCTATGTTGATTGCATGTTAAACAATTTTATTGATTTAAGGAAGCCAGGCTGTGGGATTTGGCTTCCATGTCAACACCTCCAGGTTTCATACACTCTAAAAGGAGTAGCCTGCATTTTTAGAAATAGACTGACACCCACAGGCTCATTTTATCTTCACAACAGGATCTATACTAATGGTCATCCTGAGTAACTTCTTTATTTTGAAATATGGGTAGATTTACTCATGAATTTTCCCTCCTCAGGTAAGAAATGATGTCCCCCAACCACTAACTAACCACTTGCTTCAGCTCCTTCCAAACTTGTTGCTCCTGATCCAGAAACTTGGAATCAAGTTTAAGGTTATAATTGTTTTACCACAACCTTCAGATTTATAAAAAGGAGATGGACCATCCTGCCTCTTTAGAAGCTCATGCCCCAGGTCTTTCTCCAACTTCCCTAGTTAGCATTCATGCACTTGTGCTAGTACTTCCTATGAATATGAAACTTCACCTAGCCCTCTTCCTCCAAGCCCAGCTCCTTCTACCCCACTTTTCCTCTGTGAAGTTGTCCTCTCCATTTCATGTGATTTCCCCCTGGAAGATGAGCTGATCCTTTCTCGTCTATGCTTCTTTCTCTATTATTTATCTCTATTACTGGGAAATACTGACTCCTTTTACTGAGGGCTCCCAGACACTGATAGATGTCATCAGTTCTATCTTCACCACTCATCACATAGGAGGATTGTTGTGAGCTCCTGTAGATTTTGCTCACCTGTGATGAATGATTCTGCATCATGAAAGATTCAGCACATGCTATCCTTTGAGGTCCAGACAGAAGGACCTCAAAGAATAACACTGACAATGAGGATTCTTTTCTGTCCATTCACCCTAACTGATACTCTATAATACCTTGGTGGGAAATGAATCTTTGGCCAGGTAATGTCAGACTATTGGAGGGTTTGTGGACTGCTGTACTGATCTCTCTAAAGTAAGACTAACCAGAAGCCTGTTGAGTTCCCAGCAGCTTTAGTGGAGAGACTCTGAGTCCTATCACTTCTAACAGTTGTTGGCCTAGAAGCACCCAAGAATAAGAAGACCATAAGTATTGCTGGTGTTTCTCAGTCAGCCCTAGACATAAGGAAGAAACTCCAAAAATTAAAAGAATTTGAAAAAAAAAGTTCTGCTCTGAGCTCGTGGAGATTGCACAAATAGTATTTTTAGGAAAGGATACACTAGCACAAGCACAAGGAAAGGAAATGGGAGAAATGATGTTCACAGTTCTCATAAATATATTTTTGCCAGCCCTGATCCAAAAAATAGGGGGGAAAGCTTCCCTTAAAAATGGAGTAAGTCAATGCCTGACCTCCCCTTGCCCTCTTTGGGTATTTCTGGCCTGGTGCTTTTAGGCATATTAACTCACTCCTGGGCAGATCAAGCAATTCAGTGTCTGCTGATATTGTACTACAAGTCCCATCCATAATCAGGGAAGAGGTGAGCATGGCCTACTGTCTCAGGCCTTACTTTTGCTTGCCCTCTTTGTGATCTCCTGGCCTAGATGCTGCAGGCAGATAAAGCCATTCAGAGTCTGCTGATATCAAGGTGCTAGGTCTGCCTCAAACTACAGGAGAGGGAATCTCTCAGCACTACCGGCATCCATAGTATGACCCATAAGATTATTTGACCTGCTTGCACACACCAGAATCAAACCTTGGATTTGTACCCACTGGAGGAAGGGATGCTCTTAGAAGAGAATGTGGGAGGTATCCTTGAATGAATTGATACAAGACACTGATTCTTGAACATAACACCAGTAGCACAGACACCGAGATCAACAATTAATAAATGGAACTTCCTGAAACTGATAAGCTTCAATAAGGCAAAGGACACAGTCAATAAGACAAAAGGGCAGCACACAGAATGGGAAAAGATCTTCACCAACCCCATATCTGACAAGGGCTGATATCCAAAATATAACCTTAGTTAAAGGTGTTAGTTACCAAAACACCAAATAATCCAATTAAAATGTGGGGTTCAGAAATAGAGATTCTCAATAGAGGACTCTAAAATGACTAAAGGCTACCTAAGAATGTGCTCAACATCATTAGCCATCAGAGAAATGCACACCAAAACACTCTGAGATATCATCTTACTCCTGTCAGTATGGCTAAAATCAAACACACTAATGACAGTTTATACTGGAGAGGATGAGGAGAAAGGGAAACACTCCTCCATTGTTGGCAGGAGTGAAAAGCATGTGCAGTCACTTTGGACAGAAAGCACCTCTGTTCAACTATGTTCACAGCAGCATTATATGTAATAACTGAACATGGAAGTAAACTAGATGCCCCTCAACTAAAGAATGGATAAAAAAAAATGTGGTACATTTACACAATGGAGTACTGCTCAGTAGAAAAATAAAACAATGGAATTTTGAAACTCGCAGGCAAATGGATTGAATTAGAAGAAACCATACTGAATGAGGCAACCCAATCGCAAAATGAAAAACATGGTATGTATTCACTCATATATGGATTTGAGACATAGAGCAAAGGCTCGCCACCTAGAATCCAAATCAAAAGAGAAGCTAGGAAACAGGAGGACCCTAAAAGAAACATACATGGTCCCCTAAAGAAGGCGAAAGGGACAAGATCTTCTAGACACATTAGGAGCATATGGGAAGGGGAGAGGGATTTAGGAGAAAGAGAAGTGGAGGAAGAGAGAAGAGGACATGAGGGAGCAGGGAGCTTGAGTTGGGGGTAGAATAGAGAAGAGCAAGAAAAGAGATATCACAATAGAGGAAACCATTGTAGGTTTAAAGAGAAAATTGACACTAGGGAAATGTTGAGATCTACAAGGATGACCCCCACTAACAATCTAAGCAACAGTTGAAAAGCTACCTTAAATTCCTTTCCCCAATAATGGGGTTGATGACTACCATCCAAGAGCCTTCATCTAGTAGCTGATGGAAAACGAAACAGACACTCACAGTTAAACACTGAGCTGAACTCCTAGAATCCAGTTACATAGAGGGAGGAGTAATGAGGAAAGAGGTTAACACCAGGCTACAGAAACAGTTGACCTGAACAAGGGGTAGCTCATGGACCCCAGACTGATAGCTGGGAAACCAGCATAGGACCAACCTAGATCCCCTAGACATGGCTGTCAGTTAGGATGCCTAAGCAATCTATTAGGCCTTTGGTAGTGGATCAGTATTTATCCTTAACATACGAGTGGATTTTGGGAGCCCATTCCACATAGATGGATACTCTCTCAGCCTAGACACATGGGGAGGGCCTAGGCCCTGCACCAAATGATATGATAGACTTTGAAGATCCAGCATGGAAGATCTCACTCTCGCTGGGGAGCAGAAAGGGCATGGGAGTGTTGTTGGAGGCAGGGAAGGAGGGGAGTGAGAGGGAACTGGGATTGACATGTATAACAAGCTTGCTTCAAATAGAAAAAAATATGGGAAAAATTAAAAATTATAAATCTAAAAAAGGAACACATTCAACAATAGAAACACCAATATGATACCAGCAGAGTCTAGAGACTTTCCATGAGTAAGACCTGAATGTCCCAACACAGATGAAAGAGATGAGAATGACCTTAATACAGCTTAATGAAGATGATAGAGACCCTAAAAAAGTAAATGAGAAAATCCTTAAAACAAATGGAGATAAAGACAAAGTAAAAACAGTGCTAGGTTTGAAAATTTAAATAGAGACAAAAAACAAACAGTCTGAGGGAATGCTGGAATTAAAAAAGCTAGGTAAAGGATCAGTAACTACACCTCCATAACCAACAGGATATGAGAGATGGAAGAGAGAATCTCAGGCTTTGAAGATAACTACATTCATAAAAATAGAGGCAAAAGATAACCTCACTTTACTAAAAGCCAGAAAAATAATCAGGGTAAATATACACACAATATGACCACCACCAAGAAATGCAAAACAAACAAGAATTAAGAGTCAATGGTCCTTAATTTCCCTCAATATTAATTGTTTTGACTCACCTTTAAAAAAGACACAGAATGGATATGAAGACAGAATCTATCCTTCTGCTGTATAAAAGAAACATAGCCAAACTTCAGAGATGACATTACTCAGAGTAAAGTGTTGGGAAAAGATTTTCCAACCAATTGGACACAAGAAACAAACAAGCTGGTATAGCTTGTCTATAAAAAAAAAAAAAGCTAAATCAATCAAAAGTGATAAACAAGAAATCCCACCTATCCTCTCCTGCCTAAGTATTGGCCAATAAATTCTTTATTAAACCAATCATAAGGCATGTTGGCAAAGACACATCTTCACAGTATACAAAAAGATTATCCCATAACACCTCTGATGGCCAAAAGCTGCTGTCATTAATTGTCATGGGCATCAAAAGGATTAATCCTTCCAAATCAAGAGCAATGATTTTTGCCAATCAAACAGCTAAGATAAGACCATTGACCAGGAAGAGTTGAAAATATTAGAGATTCTAACCTTGTTGCTTCTTCATTTTCTCCCCTCTGCAACCTTTCTTTAAACAATAGGAATTAAATTTAGCCAAAGAACTAAAAGCCAACATAATTGATGCCATTGATGGTTTAGAATTGAAAATGGAAGACCCATTCTGTCTCAAACCATAGGAGTGGAATCGGAGATTCTGCCTGGTACTCAGAGAACAAAGTTGCTTTAAGGCTAATCACTCAGGAGTAGTCAGAGAAAGTGTTAGTCTAGTTAAACAAAGAATCAAGAAAAGAATAGTTAAAGAGAACAGTTATGTTCAAACAATCTAGATTGGTATGAGTCCCTATTTTCTCAGTGCCTGTGCTTACTACCCTTTGTAATGCCTTTGTAGGTCCCTTACTGCTTAGTGTATTTGCTCACAGTTGCAGGCCATGCTTTCTGAATGAAATTATAGAATTTGCAAATCAATGACTTAGTGTCATTAAACTAATGATCCTAAGGAGCCATTATGAGCACTTGGGACCAATTCCCTTTAGAAATGATGATCTATAGCAATTTAGAGATCTGCCTAATGGGAGTGGGAAATTTTAAAGCACAGCTCATTCTATTTTTCCTTATCTGAATAAGCATAATGTCCTAATTTGATGTATTTTTATATTGTTCCTTACAGTGTTAATTTTTTTCTCTAGTCATGTCTCCTACTGCAGGTCAGCCTTTTTGTTTGTTTGGTTGCTTGGCTGGTTTTTGTTTGTTTGTTTGTTTGTTTGTTTACTTTTTCTTCTTCTACAATCATGTGATTCACACCTCAAGAACTGTTTTCAGTTTTTTCATGGTATATTCTAAGACCTGGCTGACCACAAACCTACAACATACTTTTCCCATGATCATAAAATAACTAATTACTAATTGTGAAATTTGCTTATGTAAAAACTGGTTTGCTTGGTATAAATAGGTCCAACTGCTTTTGGTCAAGGCTACTACATTCTTCTATTTCTGAGGAGAATGCAAATTTAGAACCACCATAAAATAAATTGTTTTACCTTGCGACATTTGGTATTTATTCGTGGTTCTTGACACCATTACACACTGAAACTATAAACCATCCCCAATTAAGTGTTTTATTTAGAAGGTCATCGTGTTTCTTTAGAACAACAGAAACTTTAACTAACACAGTAGGAAAGGGACTCATGAAGTCACACCACTAGTTGAGAATGTAGGAGTAATTGGGGACTGCTACAAGAAAAAACTATGTTTCTTCAGGACAATGGTCCCTGAAAGACCACGGCATCTATAAATTGCATTACATAGGTATTTATGTGGACAAATCTTAACTATGTTTCAATTATGCCAATGAAATATATTTCAAGATTCATTAAAAAATAAAAAACACATTAAAACTACGGGGAGATACATTTCACATACATTAAGTTGATGTATTTGAGTAACTGACAAGTAAAAAATGCTGTTTGGGATTAAGGGGGAAAACATCTTGTATGTTGGTAATAGATTTGTTGGTTTGTGTGAATAGTTTTTTAATGTAATTTTGTAGATAAGGTGTCACATTAATGTATTGTTTTCTTTAATCTGTCAATCATAAACAGATACCATAGAAAGGAAATAAGAAAGATGTTTTAACTTTCTAGTGTTCGAGTGTCAAAACAACAATATACATAGCCAAATATATTTTCTCATTGAATATAAGCATAGAATGAGAATATATTTTAAGATATATAAACTAGAATTACATAATTTTAGAAATAGCATATTGAAGAAAGTTAATAAACTATAAAAGACATTCATTTAAATAACTACAAGGTATACAGATATTAAACAATGTTTGTGGAAATATATTAGATGTATTATAATAGCATGCCAACTTACTTTTAGTTACATGTGGACAAAGAGTAAACAGGAAAACATGTGGAAATGGGGGTGGCAATAGTATAAATGTTTTCAGTCTTAAAACTAAAAATTTATATGTCATCTTCTGGGTGAAACAGTCCCTATAACAAATTCCCACAAGTTTCTGGTGTCTATACTTAGCTTCACAATACTGGAGCTGTGGCTATTCAGATATGGGTGTAAAGGGACTCAAGTCCTTAACCCTCACTGCTGAATCATTTGATATTGGAAGTTATTAATTTTGTTATGCACCCACTATCCCCTCAAACACACACACAAGTCTTAAATGGATAGTTCCATTGCAATACTCACAAACATGGTCCTATTTAACTTAAACAAACAACAACAAAACCAAAGATCCTGAATGTGAGAAAAGTATTAGTGGATGAAGTTGGATATTTTTTGTCATGCCTGGTCCCACAGCAGCTTTGCCTGAAATAAACACACAAAGACTTATATTAAGCATAAAAAGTTTTGCTCAGGCTCCTTACTTGGCTAGCTTTTTCTTAGTTATTAACCCATTTCTATTAATAAATGTATTGCCAGGAGGCTGTGGCTTACCCACTATCTGTCATGGTACTCCTTCAGCAGCACAGCCTCTCTCATCGGCCTCCCTCCATCTTCCTCCTCCTTAGCATTATCCTGGTTTGGTAGCCCCACCTTTATTTCCTGCCTCGCTACTGGACAATCAGTTATTTTATTCATCAACCAATAAGAAGAACATATATACAGAAGGGCATTCCCCGTCATCTCCTGTTTTCTAGGTAAAAATAAGGGTTTTAACATTAATGTAGTAAAATTATATGTAACAAAACAATTATCAAGTGAGAACTATAGTTAACAATATTTAGTCCATTAATATTTAGAAAAATTTAAAGAAAATATTCTATCTTCTATCCTATCTTTGTGAGTCTAAAGTTTTACATATAACTTACCTTATATCATAACTAAAGAAAACCATATCCATAACTGTTTTCAACTGTATCAAAGAAGTCAGAAAGATAATATATAAACTCTAGAATTGACAGAAACATCTCTCTGCCTGGACACTTACCCAAAGTTCCTCTGTAATGTAGGAGGATCCATCTTCAGCCCATAAGCCACAGTGTGTCTGGCAGACTTCTCAGTAAGCAGGGAATTTTAAACTATCTACCTGTATTGGCTGTTTGTCAGTCATTTTTCTCTGTGTCATGCAGAATGTTTGCAGACTCTTCCAAGAAGCAGGAACTCTGAAGGACTATCCAATATTATTTGGGCAAATTCAGCAATTACTTTCCTGTGGATCTTGTATGTCAAATTTGGACAGCATACAGACAAACAGTCCAGGCAAGAGCAGATTTTTGGCCAAATGTCTAGTCTTCCCAGGTTGAAGGCAAACTTCATAATGAGTTTCTTTGATGCCCATATTAACCATATTAAATGAATACAAACATTTATAAGCAATATTAGGGAATTTGAGTGTTGTTCTCTTCAAACTGCTCCCTGTTTTTTGGTGGTGCTTTCGATACCTTGGGAATCCAGAGAAAACCCAGAAACCTTGCTAATTCCTGACTGAAATAGTTTGCAAGACTGCATGGTCTCAGTTGTCTTGGATGTTAGATTGCCTGGGCCACTGCTTTAGGGATCTTGATTGATCAAACCATATTAGGCTGGAAGGAATCCACCTCTTTTCATATTCTGTTGAAACAAAAGAATTTCTTTTCCAAAGTAATCTGTCCTTAGGCTTAAATTTTGAAGTCAGAGTATTTTCAAAATATATGTTGGATTAATAGAGCAGCACTTGTAATCAAATGCTTTTTAAGAACTGATGCTCTTTCCTAAGCAATCAAACAATTCAAAGACAGCACAATAACATACAGTATCCAGATTCTCTGGGTATTATACATCCTTACATGGACTTTTTAATTATTACTCTCTTTTATTTTTAATTTTTCATTTTTTGAGCAAGAGTTTCTCTCTATAATTTTGGTTGAGCTA
This sequence comes from Cricetiscus sungorus, assembly GCA_030556225.1. Lineage (NCBI taxonomy): Eukaryota > Metazoa > Chordata > Mammalia > Rodentia > Cricetidae > Cricetiscus > Cricetiscus sungorus. Next base: position 12,468,715 of record JANBXA010000253.1, read on the forward strand.
GAATTTACTCTGGATCCCAGACTGGCCTTGAAATCACAGAAATCTTCTTGCTTCTGCCTCCCAAGTGCTGGGATTAAAGGCATGTACTACCATATCCAGCTACTCTATTTCTTTTTTTAACTTCTTCATCCCTTTTTCTTTTCTCTCCCAAGCCTACATATAATTTTAAACACACTGTAAAACATTTAGAGGGGTTTTCCCTCTTAATCTGTCTTTACTGCATATCTCTGTCTTTTTCTGACCACACGAGTTTTATCAGCTAAACAAAATGTCTAAAATTAAAGCAGGCATTTTAGCTGTTGGCTTTCCAACATGGCAGGGTAAGCTTACCACCAGGACTAAGAGCTGTGCTCACTGCTTTGTCTCTTGTCTATCCTGCCATCAAGCAGCTTGTAGCACACTGCCCATAAACCTTTTTTCCCCCCAGTATGATTTTAAAAGCTAAATCTCTCATGCAGTATTCTCTTCTGATTGGATTGGAAACTTGGCCTCTGTGTGCTGTGGTGAGAATACACCATGTTGTATTCAAGCTTGATTGCCATAGTGTCTTTGCACCATGGCCTTCATGAGACTGTGAGATTAGGAAGCCCATTGCTGCTCTGTTTTTGGTAGCCCTGCCTGGCTACTGACCAATCAGTGTTTTATTCATTAACCAATATGTAAATCATATACACAGAAGGATATCCCCCACAGGTTGAGGGGAATTTCAGATGTGTGAAGAAAAAAATAAGAGAGTACATAGGAGTGAGAAATTAATTTATTATTTTCATGTATGAATATGGTGATATCTTATAAAATTAATTGTCATATAGAGTTCTAATTAATTCTAGAAAAGGACTTCTTTTAGTGTTTTGTACTTGATTTTGGATTTGAGTCTCTGTAAGATAACTAGGAATTGAGTTTTTGTATTCTGGATGTACATTACAAATATTGATCTTTTAACATCCTTAAGATCTGCTGCATATGACATCTTAAATGCTTAAGTTTTTTTGCAGTGAACAATGACTATGCCTAACAGCGATCTTTGAAGTCTCCAAAATGATGATATACCCCATAATGATTCCACCACAATGGCAACAATACCACTAAGTTGAAAAACGTCACCTAAAGATAGACTTTAAAATACAAACTGCTCAAGACGATTTCAAGGTGGCTATCTGAGATTATCCGGCTGAGATTATTACTCTAGCCAGGAATTGAAATAAATCCTGCACTTTCTGATTACATAGAGACTGGAAATAAATGATAGAGCTATTTTCCAGGACTTGACAATTAATATGAATTTTTGTTTTCAAGATCCCCTAAAGATACCATCAAAACAGAGAGCAAAATATAAATTTAGGAATACAATTGTTTCTGTAATTTCTCATATTTTTATTGTACTTTCTGCTTATTCATTTAATATTGTTTCACTTTGTGTCTCTGATAGTGTTGAAGACTTGATACTTACAGTTTTTCTTTTTTACCAGATTCAGAAAAATATACACTAAAGAAATGCAAAGTTTATAAGGTTGAATGACTTAAAAAATAGTTTTGGTAATGCAAGTTAGAATACAATCTGAATTAGATATAAAGTTTTGGACTCACTAAGATAGGACAGATATGGAATATTTTCCTATATTTGTCAATAGTTAATAGACTAGACATTGCTGATGAATTTATTGCCTCTATATATTGCATACACTTTATTATACTTATTGTATATAGTTTTTATTATATTAGTCATAACCATTTTATTTTTTGATAAAAAAGGGAAAATGTAGTGAAATCTTGTTTGTACAAATATCGGAGAGCAGATCTTGTCACTAGCTAACCATAGAGGGATAGAGGTCTATTCAGACAGACAGGAAGTGATATGGCTGGATGGAGTGAGGAAGTAATAAAGCAGAAGGAAACAGGAGCCCAGTCTCTTTTCAGCTGGGAACTTGAGTAGCTAAGGTGGCTGTAGTTTTGCAACTTTGTCTCTCTAATATTTCATTATTTTCCCCGATATCTGACACTGGATTTTTATTGTTAAGACCTCCTAGAACTCATGTTATACATGGGATTTCCAAATAACAATATGTCAATAAATTAAATTGATAAAAGTAGTAGAGAAATATCGTTGAATTGTTATGCCATATAACCCATTAAATATTAATTCAGTTTAGTAATATGCATTTATTTATCTATTTTAAACTGGTTTGTTTTATTTAACCACAGAATAACTGTTAAGTTTCTGTTTAATAACATTGTATTTCACTCTGAAAGGTAAGAGGAATTACTTTCTGATTTTTCAAATTTTTAAGTTCAAGAAATGCTAAGAAATTTTAGAACATTTTAGTGATTCCATCTTGATGGGAGATGTGATTCTGTATATATGTTTCTCATACTGTTAATAAAGCCCTGTGGCCAATAGAAAACTAGATAGGTGGGGCTAGGAGACGAGGAGGAGGAAGAGGAAGTAGAAGGTGGAGTCAAGATGTAGCCCGGGAAGGAGCAGGAAGCCTGCCGCGCGGCTCCCCATAAGACGACCACGTGGAAATACTTAGATAAGTAAAAATGGGTTAATAATTAAGACAGAGCTAGCCCATAAACAATAATGGTAACTGGCCAACAGGATTGTATCAAATACAGAGTCTCTGAGTGTTATTTGGGGCTGGCGCGGCTGTGGGCCCACGTGGCGGCGGGACTGGGAGGCCGGCGGGGAGACCTGCCGTAGCATAATGGTGTCAGAACTGGGATTGAGAACTTTCGCTTAAAACTTAACAAAAGCTTAAAAAATAGTTTTTAGAAACAAGGGAACAGAGACTTCTTGGTAGCAGCATTTTCTTGATTGGATTTGTTTTGCTGTAGACAGAGATTTGCAAGGCTCCTTTAAGGGAAGTTTCCAAAATTAGCATAAGCGGCAAAAGCCGCCTGGCTTTTAAAGAGCTCTGCTAACAATTCATTGGTGTGTAGGAGAGCTGCAATAAAGGTTTACACTGTGTTTTTAAAAATACGCTGGCTTGGGAGAGAAAAAAGAAACGGGATACAATGGTTTAAAAAGAAAAAAGGAATTAAATGGATGGATGTAATGGCACACGCCATTAATCCCAGCACTGGGCAGACAGAGGCAAGCAGATCTCTATGATTTCAAAGCAAACCTGGTATGCAGTGAATTCCAGGATAGATAAGAATTACACAGAGAAACCCTGTCTCAAAATATATAAAAATAGAAATAGAATAGAGTAATAAAAAAGCCACGTAAAGATGGAAAACACAGAGAAATTTTGGATACTATACATGCTTCTGTTGTCTTTAAATTATTTGATTGCTGAGAAAATAACTACTGATAAAAGAAAAGCTGCTGGATTAATTCAATTTATATATTTTAAAAATGCTTTGACTCCAACATTTAAGCATAAGGACAAGTTACTGGGGAAAAGGATTTCTATTTTTGTTTCCACAGAAAATGGAAGGCTATGGATTCTTTCCAGACTTATGTGGTTTGATCAAGCCAGACCCCCTGAAACAACTCCCCAGGTGATCCAACATTCAAAGCAGTAGAGACAAAGCCTTGCAGACTACTGCCAAGATTTCTTAGGATCCCCATGACAGCGCCCTCTACCAGCAGGAAGTAGTTTGGAAAGAACGACGCCCAAATTCCCAAATATTGTTTATAAATGTTTGTTTTCATTTATATGGGCTTGGTTATAAATGGTTAATGACACAAGCAATCCTTGTAAAGGTAAAAAAGGGAATTAAGGTATAGATATGAATACTTTGCTTTGGAATGGATTTTCTTTTATTGATACAATTTAAGGTCAATTTTGTGATATGTATATTTCTCCTCTTGTTTAGGTATTGTGTTTATATAGCTCATTAGAAATTGTAATGTAATAATTTAGTACAGATTATAGAGAGTTACCTATGGGAGTTAAGTTAGTTTGGATTTCTAGATATATAGAGTTGTATTTGAGATGGATAGGCATTCTTCAAACCTTTCAAAGACCTACAGAATATGGCATTTAAAATGGTTTAGGGTTTTTCTTGACAGTGAGGCACAACTGCTCCTGGTAACACCACCTACAGAAGAAAGGAAGATGGACATCGAAGAAACACATGAAGTTTGCTTCTAATATGGCAAGACTAGCCATTTGGGCAAGGTACTGCTCTTCTGAACTGTTTGACTTTATGTTGTAGAAACTGGACATGCAGGACCCACAAAAAGGTAACTGCTGATGCAAGATGGACATTGCTACAGGATTCCTGTTTCATGGAAGAGGCTGCCAGACAGCCAGATAGTCTACAGGACACAGAGAAAAAGTTTCCTGCCTTATTGAGGAGTCTGGACACACATTATGGCCTATGGGCTGAAGATGGAACATTACAGAAGAACTTCGGGTGACTGACCAGGCAATGCATTGTCTCTGTCATTTCTAGAGTTTATATATTATCCTTCTGTGGTCATTGAAGGAGTTGAAGACAGATAGTTATGATTATAGTTTTTCTTAGTTAGGATTAAAAATAAGTTACATATAGGTCTTTAGACTGACAAAGATAGGATAGATGATATTTTCTTTAAGTCTTACAAAATGTTAATGGACTAAATATTGTTAACTGTGATTCTTATTTGATAACTGTTGTATGGTATATTTTGCTATGTTAAGGTTAAACCCCTTCTTTTACTTTAGACAGAAAAGAGGAGATGATGGGAGATGTGATTCTGTATATATGTTTCTCATACTGTTAATAAAGCCCTGTGGCCAATAGAAAACTAGATAGGTGGGGCTAGGAGACGAGGAGGAGGAAGAGGAAGTAGAAGGTGGAGTCAAGATGTAGCCCGGGAAGGAGCAGGAAGCCTGCCGCGCGGCTCCCCATAAGACGACCACGTGGAAATACTTAGATAAGTAAAAATGGGTTAATAATTAAGACAGAGCTAGCCCATAAACAATAATGGTAACTGGCCAACAGGATTGTATCAAATACAGAGTCTCTGAGTGTTATTTGGGGCTGGCGCGGCTGTGGGCCCACGTGGCGGCGGGACTGGGAGGCCGGCGGGGAGACCTGCCGTAACACCATCTCACTTAAATAGTATTGGCATATTATTGAAAGTTTGCTTTTAAGTTCTAATAACCTAGTGACATTTTGTTAATGACTCTATAATACTTGTACCAGATGCTTTCAGAGCACATATTTCCTATTAAGTCTACCTAGCCTGCCAGGTATGTTTAATACTCATAATAAAACTGACATATTTTCTATAAATCAAGAGATATAACATGCTCAACATTTTTTATCATTTAAGTATTTGGATATTTTATTATTTTTATTTTATGTGTATGAATATTTGTCTGAACAAATGTGTATGAGTAATTGTGTTTGCACCAGGTATGATTAGAAAGTTGCATGCCAGGTGCTGTGTATGTGATCGCAAATGACCATGGGTTCTCTTCTGTAAGAAATGCCAGTCCTTTTCATCTCTGGACATCTCAACAGTTCTCAATAATTTTCAGATCACATATATTTCATTTATTAAATATCCCTGTTCAAATATATTTTAAAACTGATGTAACACCAAAATTTTATTTTTATATGAAGTTGTCATTAGGTTTATAAGTTATAAAAATAGTTCAGAAAGCAAAACAGTTCATTTCTCAAACATGTACTATGTCACTGTAAGTGTACACAAATCACATGGTTACCCTCATTTTCAACAAAAAAAAAATCATGAAATCTGTTTCCAAACTAAGTAGAGAAAAAAACTATTCTTATATATATTCTCACAATTTCACTGTGATATTTTTCCAATGAGTACCTACATGCTGCTAGTAGTTTGTGCAAACTTGTATAAGAACTAACTTTTTTTTAGATAGCATTTGTAATAAATCTTTTATGTCATGAAATGCTTTACTCCAAACTTTGGGTTTTGCATCAATAGTCATAATAATGTTACATAATGATGATAGGTCAATTATTCCCTCTCAGTGATGTCTTTTCAGTCTTATTTATTTTGCTTACAACTGCTGTTGTTACACAATCTATACTGTTCATGTAGTAGATGCTGAATCACTGTTATTGTAATAGACTTTTTGTGTATAAATCTAAATGATTGAAATAAAAATAATATACAACAGACTAATTATATACAATATTTCAATGTTCATGAATAAAGGTATTTTGGGCTACTTGCCTTTCATTTGCCTATGTTTTATGACTATCAAACTCCTTTTAATAAATGTTGGTGACATTTCAAATTCAAACTGTCTTGAAAAACTCAAATATACTTAAAATTATTATTAACCATAATGAACTGAGGAAAATAAACCATAAGACTAACCATAGGTGAATAAATACAAAGGTCATAGGCTATGGGATGCCTTTTCAGATTATTTTGCACAGAATATTGCCCATGTTCTAATATAAAACCATCATGCACTTTTCCTTCATTATCTGTTTTTATGTTTAAAATTTTATTTTTCTTATGTATGTGTTTATGTGTACATGCATGTGTATATATGTGTCTGTGAATACTTTCTGTGAATACTTTGTACATAAGTATCTGTTAATGTGGACGTGACTGTTGGATCCATTGGAGCTGGAGCTACAGGTAGTTGTAAACCTCCTGACATAAGTGTCCTGACTTGAAATTCAGACCGCTGCAAAACAAAAATCCTAATCACCCAAACATCTCCCTAAGAATCAGCATGGCAGTTCCTCAGGAAAATGGGAATCAGTCTACCTCAAGATCCAGGAATTCCACTCTTAGGCATATACCCAAGATACACATTCATACAACTAGAACAACTGTACAACTATGTTCATAGCAACATTATTTGTAATAGCCAGAACCTGAAAGCAACCTAAATGCCCCTCAACTGAAGAATGGATGGAGAAAATGTGGTACATTTATAGAATGGAGTGCTATTCAATCGGAAAAAAACAAAAACAAACAAACAAACAAAAACAATGGAATCTTGATTCACAGGCCAGTGGATGTAACTAGAAGCAAACATCCTGAGTGAGGTAACCCAGTCACAAAAAGACAAACACTGTATGTACTCACTCATATATGGATTTTAGACAAACAGAAAAGGATTACCACCTACAATCCATACCACTAGAAAAGCCAGGAAACCAAGGAGGACCCTAAGAGAGACATACATGGTCCCCAGGAGAAGGGGAAAGGGACAAGATCTCCCTAGATAATTGGGAGCATAGGAGAGGGAAGAGAGAGTAGGAGGAAGAGGAGGGGAGAGGTGGGCAGAAGGCAGCAGGAATATTGAGTCAGGGAAAAAATAGAGGAGAACAAGAAAAGAGATATCATAAGAGAGGTAGCAATTATGAGTTTTAAGAGAAATCTGGCACTATGGAAATGTCCAAAAACCTACATGGATGAACACAACTAACAATCAAACAATACTGGAGAGGCTACTTAAATGCCCTTCCCTGATAATGATATTGATGACTACCTTATATGCCATCCTAGAGTTTTCATCCAGTAGCCTATAGAAGCAGAAGCTGACACCCACAGCTGAAACTGAGCCAAATTTCTGGAATCCAGTTGCAGGGAGGAGTGATGAACAAAGGAGTCAAGACAAAACTGGAGAAACCCACAGAAACTGCTGACCTGAATTAACAGGGAGCTCATGGATTCCAGTCTGATAGCAAGGAAACCAGCATAGGACTGACCCAGACTCTCTGAATGTGGGTGTTAGTTAGGAGGACTAGGGAGTCTATGGGGACTCTGGTAGTAGTCAGTATTTATTCCTAGTATTTGAATGGACTTTGGGATCCTATTCCACAGAGGAATACCCTTTTAGCCTACACATGGGGGAGGGCCTGGGCCCTGCTCCAAATGATATGACAGACTTTGAAGACTCCCCATGGAAGTCATCATCCTCCCTGGGAAGCAGAAAGGGGCAGGGAGGAAAAGAGGGTGTGGGAACTGAGATTGACATGTAAGACAAGCTTGCTTCAATTTAAATTTACAAAATTATCAAAAATAAACAAAAACATCTCCCTCAGTCTAAAAGTCTTTATAATATATTTTAGTCTTATTTATAGCTCAATTCTATATTAGTACTTTAAAATACAACACAGCATTTTTTTTTGTTTTTTTTGCTGTTGTTTTGCAATTTTCATTTATTTACTTATTTATTGTTTACACTGTTGAATATAGAGTGAAAGGGGCATATGGATCAAGAAGATGGAAGGGACGTGGTGAGGACCGTTGCCATTTGACAAAGTTCCAACATTACAACATTGCTGACAGACCACACTTGTCCAGTACTTTTTTTTTAGTTTCATTCCTAATGGTTCTCGACATCAATGCCTTTCCCTTTGGGAAATTTGGTAGAAGATAAAAACTCTTATGATGGTAGCCTATGCGCTTTAAATAAAATAATTCTTTGTTGGGGTGTGGGGTGTGTGTGTGGGGGGGGATCCCTGACACCAGGAAACCTAAGGACACGAAGAGATTTACACCTGATGGCCTACAATTCAGATGCAGAGGAGCCCCAGAGAGCCCGAGCCCATGAAAGACAAGAATGGTACCTTGCCTTTGGAGAAGATTGAGATGTCAGAACCTTCCCTTTTGGGCGCTTCAGAAGAGGGTAGAGAAACCACACTGTCATTAAGCTAAGCAAGCCTCAGCTTGCTCCTCAGAAGTTCTATTTCCTGAGATCAGGCATTTGCATAAAGGTCTCCACTCATTCCCTTAGGAAAAACTCGGCAGGTCTTTCATTAACATATAACTGGCATTGCCAGGCAGTGATAGTGCTGCCTTTAATCCCAGCCTCATTAGCTCACTCAGGGATGCAAGCCATGTGTATTTCAGTGAGGTCTAGGTCAGCCTGGGCAAACACAGTGAGTTCCAGGACAGCCAAGAAAAACGAACAAAAAACCAACAATAAACCCCAAAGACAAAAGTATATGATGACTGGTGTCTATGACTATTGTTAGACTGGTCAACTCCTGACCTCAAGTCACACCCCTTCCTAGGTGCAACTATAAGGTGGAATCTTCTCTCAGTGAAATGCTACTGCCAGAATCCTTGTTAGCCCTCAGATCTTGGCAGTCTGCTCCTTCTAGCCCAACAGCTTAGTACAACCTATATCACTGGAGGGAAGCAGGAAGTCTTCCTTCTTGTTTGGATGACAAAGTTTCTTCTTTTTTTGCATGTTGCAGACAGGCTGGTGTATAGTCCCAGAGGCCAGTGAATCTATTTTAGCCCTAGCACGTACTTCTCAACCAGATATGTTTCCAGGATACACAGGTAGGGCTTCTATATTGTCTGAGAAGTGATCCTCAGTGAAGGTGTTGCACAATTGTGATGTGATCCCTGAGAGACCTGCACACTCCATTCATGAGCCTTAAGTGTTCATGAATTTCTCGGTAGAATCTGGTGCTGCTGAACATGCCTGCCAAATGTCCCATTTTTTCATAATATAGTCATTGTAATAACAATTGCTACATTCTAAATATAGTGGATTCATAAACATATTTTATATAAGATGCTAAGTACTTCAAAGCTTATGTGATCTTAGGAATGGCATTGAGTTTAGAATCAACTCTCTGATCCTATGTCCATAGTCTTAAAAAGTTGCATGATAATGCTTTAGCACAGAGACTCTTAGCAATGGAGCAGGTGAGCAAAGATCCCAAGGCCCATTTTACAACATTTTCAATCTACTTTGACATCTGCCTTCCTGGAGACTTAAGAACACCACACTCTCCAAAAGAATCCTCTATTTTATCTTTACCCGCTGAACCAATAAAGCAGGGCTCATAAGGGTTACAGAGACAGAACCTACAATCAGTATGCCTGTATAGGTCTGGCCTACATCCTCCACATAAGATTCAGTTGTGTTGCTTGGTGTTCTGCATTCAGAACCATTTTCTTCCTACTGGGTTACCTGTTCAGCCTCAATACTATGGGTTACTCCTGTACACTATAAATACGTATTGTTTCCATTGGTTCATAATAAAAGCTGTTTGGCCAATAGTCAGAAAAGATAGTGTTAGGCAAAAACCATCAAACTAAGGACTTTGATTAACAAGGCAGTAGTAAGAGAGATGTGAGCAGCGGGTCAAGAAAAACAAAACAAAACAAAAAGAAATCATACCAGTAGACCTGTAAAAGTCATGACCTCATAGCAATATATAGATTAATAGAAATGGGTTAGTTTAAAAGTAAGAGCTAGTTAGTAATAAGCCTGAACAACAGACGAGACTGTTATTAATTAATAAAAGTTTAGGGTTGATTATTTGGGACCTTGCAGTCAGGACACAGGAGCTACTCCTCAATTTGACATTGTGTATCTAGCCTTATTATAACTAGATATGCCATGGTTTGTTGACATTCCTGGGTTTTGTGGAGAAGCAAGGGGAAGGGACTAGAAGATGAGGGAGGTGAAACTCTGGTCTAGATTAATATATAAAAGAAATAAGAAATAAGAAATAAAGGAAGAAAGAAAGAAAGAAAGAAAGAAAGAAAGAAAGAAAGAAAGAAAGAAAGAAGGAAGGAAGGAAGGAAGGAAGGAAGGAAGGAAGGAAGGAAGAAAAACGGAGGGAGGGATGGAGGGAGGGAGGGAAAGAAGAAATGTGAACAAGTCATATCAAACTTCCATAAGTAAGGACATTAGCTCTCCCTATGATCTTGAAAGCTATCAGGATTGCCCTAGTATGACACTATGAGTAGAAATAAAATTTACTTTTTCTAAGAAACCTCTGGCTGGTTTGCACTAAGAAAATAACTAATACAGGTTGTTTCCCTGTTATTAGAATTTTCTGTTTTATATTTCTCCAAATAGAGGCATTGTGCTTCTGTAAAATGCAGTCTTTCTTTCTTTTTTTTTAATAAGTCTAAATTTCTCTCCTGAAGCTTTTATAATGAGAAACCCTGTGGAGCCAGGCAGGAAAAACTGCCAATTTCATAGTCATCAGCATGTCTACCACATGAAAAGAAGATTGGAGTTCACCATTTGGAGCTAACTGTTTATTATATGGGAAAAAAATCAGTTTATGAGGTCATTTAATCAAGCAAATTTAAAGTACATCCTCTACTTTGTCATTGGGAAGTTTTGAGTTGTCTGTAAATAAACCAAGAAGATAACTTGTAGGTGTGCTTCATATTCTGCTACAGAACTAATGTAAGTGAAGATACAGCACAAAAGGGGAATACTTCTGGTTATGCAAAATGACATTTCTTGTCATTCCTGCTACTCCATTTTAAGTCATCTGATACTTGACAATTGCTTTTTTATTATTGCTACTGACAGAAGATTGTTAATGTATAGCTTGAGCTAGCCCAATGTACCCCTTGAATATAAGAAGAGAGAGCATGAGAAACATGAGGTAGGCAGATGACACTATAAATGGCACAGAATAGGCTGCATAACTAGCATTCTTGTGTCTCATAAACTGCAAGAAAAGAATATCTACTGTGAGTCAACAAATCAGGCAACACTTTTTAAACAGAATAATGGATCACCCATAAAAATGTTTTACATTTCAATTAATATTGATAATAGAATATCTATTATATGTGGTATTTCACAAAAATAATAATCAATAAATAATCAATAAATGCTCAAATTGTTATACTGATCATGTCATTGATCAAATAGGATAGTAGTTTTCACTCTTTAACATAATATGCTACTCCTGAATGCCTGCATTAAAGAACATGTACAGTAAAAGTTGTACAACAAGATATCTAATGGTTTATTCAATGTGAACCAAGGAAACAGGAGTGTGTGTGTGTGTGTGTGTGTGTGTGTGTGTGTGTGTGTGTCCTATTAAGGATTCATTTCTTAGATATATCAACAACCCAATTGATGTTTCTAGTTTTGTATACATCTTCAAGCTCACTTGATCATAGTAAAAAATGATTGTATCTAAATAGTTCTACATACCTAAGACAGATCCACTAACACATTTTAAAGTATATTCTTGAACATCCAATAAAATAGGAGGGGAAAAATCATACTTAAAATAGCCTAGTTTAAGGAAACATAATTTAGCAGTGTCATATAATATTCTAGAAATATAATAGTAGTTAGTGATTAATGTATTTCTTGTCTGCATCACATTTTATTTTCTTGAACAAGTATAGTAAAATATCTAAGGGAGTGATTATTTAACACAAATAACTGGTTTTTTTTAAAAAAACTTTTAGAAACCAATTTATTTTATTTAAAGTTCAATTATTTATTTATTTTTCTTATTTTACATATCAATTCCAGTTTTCTCTCCTCCCCCCCTTTCTCTCTCTCCCTCCATCCCTTCCTCCAAGGCTCTGCAACCATCCTCCCATTCACCTACCCACCCACCCACCCACCCAAGTCCAGAGGGACAAAAACAGAGCAGAAAACCACAGCTAAATAACTAGTTTAAATGGGTGTCATTTTAAAATCATAAATAAAATGAGTAGAAAAGCTTATAATTTTCAGATCTTGTAAAACTAGACAATTTTTAAATCTATAAGGAAAGAAAAATCCATTTGGGATAGTTGAAGGTTGGCAAGAAACTGTCAAATTGTATTTCATTAGTACCATCCATGTTCACTATATTTTTTTGGGTTCACACAACCCAAAAGCAGTACTTGAAAATTTTCAGACAAAAGACCAAAACCACAATTTTACAACTTTTTATGACACTCCTAGAGGACTTAGTCCCTAGAGAAATCATCTAGTAAAACATCTGCAGAGTCAGCTAATACTAATACAAAGGCAGATGCCTTATGTGCAAGCAAAAAGGACCATAATAACAATGAATTAATATTCACTGATGATTTATCCTAGTATGAACTACTATGAATACAGGAAATCCTTGGAGATTGCATGGACAAGATCTATCAGTACATTACTGAGGGGGTTTCCCTCTGTGAACCCCATGAAAGTATTACATAAAGATAAAATTCAACACAACACAACATATTTTATAGTTCAGATATGGGTAGAAGAGACATGAAGCTGCTCAGATCCCTGTTTTTTCCCCCTCTGTACAATAATAGTGTTTTTTGTAGATGGAATTATGGCAGTGTGACCATATTTAGAGCTCTAGAGAGAGAACACACACACAACCAACTCCCTTTGCACTAGAAGATGTGCAGATCTCAGAACCACAGGTGTCTGTGAAAGCCACATCTTTGCCTTATAGGGGGAAGTACCTCTATGAAACACAATGAAACTTTTTGAAAACGTTTTCTCACCAAGGTAACAAGCAAATAGTAGTAAGATTGTCTACTGTTAATAGAACATTCAGAAAAGACTGTCTGAGTGACAAGGAATTTCTGCAACTAAAATAAAAACTAAAATTTTGGGAAAAGACATTTTAAGACTTTACTCACCTACGTTGAGAAGCATATCATAGATCCTTAAGTCTGTTTTTAGTGACAATAATGCAAACCAAATACAATATCAAATTAAATCCTGAGAATGTTAACAATCTACCTAACAAACAACAAAACCTCCAAAACTTTGGAAAAGTGCACCACTCTATATATAAATTATCTCTGACTATTATCCTAACTCAAATCATCCCCCAAGAAAAATAAAATCAAAAATCAAGTGAAAAGGTACATAAAACAAACATAATTACAAAATTAAAAGCAATTAGAAGATCATCCAATTCATTCAAAGTTAACTACGCATCCCTCCAAGATTCTAATAGACAGTTGTAGCGCCTGTGCTACAATCTGTTCCAATAATCGAGCGAAGGCCTAGAGATTGAAATAAAAGACCAGAGAGCTGGTCATTCATGCAGCTAGAATTCTGAATGTCGGATGTCATTTATTTAGGACAATAGAGGGGCCTTATATATTGACTTACAGCACAGTGGAAAACAATCAAGTGTCAAGTGTGCAAGTTCTTGGGATTAGTTCCTCCCCAGCAGATGTGTGTTAGCAAGCAAATCAAGAAGAGTACCAAGAACTACTCTGGTGCAAGATGTTCCAGTCAACAGCATCAGGCTTGCTCAAGGTGCCTCAGGAGTTCATGCAGGGCCCTACAGTTCCCCCCCTTTTTAAAAATATAAACTAACACCTGTCTTAGGTGGCAGAGGAAGTCAGCTAATTCCTTACCCTTCACTGGTAGGTCACTCAGGCTTGTAAGTTTCCTGTTTTAGGATGGATATTTGCCCCCTTCTGCCTCACTCATCTCTGGTGATTAGTTCATCTGTAATTTAGCTATACTTGGGCAGAGGCCTTTTCTTGAGCTAATGAAAGTAGAACCTGTCTTGTTCGAAAATTGGCCTGGGCCTGTCTAATGCTGTCACTGTGTTGGCAGACCAGGCAGGTAGTGCCAAGGGCAAGGGCAACGAGCCCCAGTTGGAGAGAGTTTGCCCATAAATTGAAGTCCTTGAGAAAGGTCTTCTGCACTGGCAGGTGGTATTCTGGTTTCATTGATGTTAATGATCTGCATAGCTAAAGCATGTGTATAATTTATTAGATTACTGAGTGTGTTTTGGGTGACTAAGTCTTCAGCTATTTCACTTGGTAGTTTTCCCACTGTTTTTGCAGTATTAACAGATTGGAAGAGGGCTATCCTTGAAACTGTTGCTGCAGTGGCAGAGGAAGCACTTGCAGCTGTGATCCCGAAATCTCCTTTCCTGCACAACTGCTGCCCAATTTGGTCATCGGTAGAGGTCTCCAGCATAGGTATCACCCTTGGTAGGCTAACCAAGACAGCTGTTGTTTCATATTCCCAGAAGCTAACCTTGGCAGACCTGAAGAGAACAATTGAGACTTCCTCCAAAATTAGTAGCATTATTTACAACAAAAAAGAAGGGAACCAGAACACAAGTGCCTGAAATGGAGGTGAAATTCTTATCCTTTGGTCTAAAGTGTAAATTTATAGCTTTACCCAAACTATAATTAGTTGTCAGGAATAAGGACCACACCTGTGAACATCTGAGATGCTTCTGAGAAAAGGTAATGGCTAGCACCTGGCCCCCATTCAGTTTGACTCTACAGAGCTGCATCCAATCACTAGGGGTGAAAAATGCTGTGAAAGACTTAAAAATTGCTTGAGTAAAAAGAGCATGAGGCCAATAAGCAGTGACAATCTTTTTAAATTTTTTTTAAGTCCTTGAAATTTAGTGGGTTGTGCTCCCTAACTCTGTTACCCAGAGGATCCACTGTCTCAATCATAGGAAAAGCTTGGCTTTCCTTTTCTAATGCTTCTACCTTGGTTATTAAATCTTTGAGCTCCTCCTCTATCCCTTGAGTCTCAGAGGCCCTACTTAACGGATCACAATAAAAGGGGTTTTGCTGTGGCAGACAGCATTTGCACTCATTGGTTTCAGAAATTCTTTAATTTTCAATCTCTGCTTCTAAAGCAACTTCTTCATCTGCTAAAGTAGAACTATCATCCCCTAGTTGAGATTCCTCTTGTTCCATGATAGATTTAACAGATTCTAAATCTTGTACTTCCTCAAAAGATCTATTCATCTCTGCCATTTGTTCTTTTGCTTTAACATTGTTGCCTAGGACTGCATCTTTAACTAGATGCCAAGGGGAAAGGGTGACAATAGGGAAATTATCAGGCTCCTCTTCCTTATAAGCCTTTTTGAGATCTTTTACCTATTCCCAACTACGGATGTTTAAGTTTCCAGAGTGCATCAACTATGGATGATGTTGATGTTCTAATATGGCAATGAATGTTTTATCTGTCCTAATTTTAATTTTAATCCGGTGCCCTGTCTTTTCAATAGAACCACTAATTGCCCACTGAGAATATCCTTAGAGTTACTGGCACCCATCCATCGATACACCCTCATTCACTTACTTTGCCAGCCAGCCTCCGAGGGTGATTTCTTGGGTGATCCATTTTTCCTGATCTCGGTGGGACCTCCACTTGTAGTGCCTGTGCTACAATCTGTTCCACTAATCGGGCAAAGATTTAGAAGTTGAAATAAAAGCAAGACAGTGGATCATTTGTGCAGCTGGAAAGCTGAATGCTGAATGTCATTTATTGAGGGGATGGAGTGGGCTTATATACTGACTTAAGCACAATGGAAAACAATCAAGGGGCAAGGGTACAAGTTCTTGGGCTTAGTTCCTCCCCAGCAGATGTGTGTTAGCAAATCAAGAAGAGTACTAGTACCAACTATGTTGCCAGATGTTTCAGCCTACAGCTTCAGGCTTGCTCAAGGCTCCTCAAATGTCCATGTGTGACCCTACAGACAGTGGAACAACAGATCAGCTTAAATAGGTAGTTTTAGCAGAAACTATGCAAGAAAGACAAATGGAAAGATGTGAAATTACACAGATGAAAAATATGTTTACTCATTCTTTGGTGAACTCAACAAAACAAAACAAAACAAAACGAAATAGACATATTCCACCTCAATATTGAATTGTTAAAACAAAAATTGGGAAAATATAAAGGGTCTGGCAGAAGTGATGATAATCCTAAGGATATGCTGACTGTCAACCTATCTAGCTAATGAAACAACAGATTCCAGAGAAATAAGAATTCTGCAGTTACGATATACTAACGGAAGGGACAGTAAAACAGCCAGAGGGACAGTTTGTCATGTGGGAAGACATGTATACTTTCTAGCAATGTAAAAAAGTGACACCCTGAAAATGATGGTGGTTGGGGACATACGTAGACCTGGACTGCTTAGATATTTATATAATTGGACCTTTATTTAAACCTTGATCTTATGTAAAGAACCAAAACAACCTTCAAGCTCTTATTGAATCTCTTCCTTTAATTCTTTTTATTTCCTTTAGAAATTTTTGTTTTACATATCAATCCACCTTTTTCCTCTCCCTTCCATCCTCCCATGCCCCCTATCAACTCCCCTCTAGCACACCCTCCACCTGCTTTCCAAGGATAGTGAGGCCTTCCATGGTCGGGCGGTCTTCAAAGTCTGTCACTTTATTTCATGAGAGCCTAGGCCCTTCTCCATGTACCTGGGCTGAAATAGTATACCTCAATAGGGAATGGGCCCCCAAAGAAAATTGTGTACTGGAGATAAATACTGGTTCCACGTTAAAGGTCCCGTAGACTGGCACCCACATTCATAAGGCTTGATTGGGTCCAATGTTGGTCCCCCAGCTTTACAACTGCTCAGGTCAGGTCCCCCAGCATCACTGGGTCAGGTCAGATATTTCTGTAGGTTTCTCCAGCATTGTCTTGACTCCTTTGCTCATCCTTCCTTCTCTTTACAATTGGATTCCAGGAGTACGGCTCAGTGCTTAGCTGTGGGGATCTGCTTCTGCTTCCATCAGCTACTTGATAAAGAATCTAGGATGGCAATTAAGGTAGTCATCAATCTCACTATAGAGAAAGGGCATTTAAGTTGGCCTCTCCGCTATTGTTTAGTTTCTTAGTTGGGGTTATCTTTGTGGATCTAGTGGCAGATTTTACTTAAAACCTATATTAGCTTTCTCTATTAAGGTATCTCTTTTCTTGCTCTCCTCTGTTTTTCTCTGGACTCTGTCTTCCTGATCACTCTTGTTCTCCTCATCCCTCCTCTTATCATTTTCATATCTCCCTCCCTTTTCCAACTGTGCTCCAAATTTGCTCAGGAATTCTTGTACCTTCTCTTTTCTTTGCTGGATCATGTATTTCTCTATTAGGGTTCTCATTACTTACTAGTTTCTCTGATGGTATGAATTATGGCTAGTAGTCCTTTGCTCTATGTCTAATATCCCTATATGAGTGAGTACATACTATATTTGTTTTTCTATGATTGAGTTACCTCACTATGGTTTCTTCTAGTTCCATTCTTTTTCTTGTAAATTTTAAGATTTCAGTTTTTTGTTTGTTTTTATTTTATTTTTATTTTTGCTGAGGAATAATCCATTGTGTAAATGTATAATATTTTCTCTATCAATTCCTCTGTTGAGGGGCATTTAGGTTACTCCCAGGTTGTGGCTATTATAAACCATGCTGCTATGAACATAGTTGAACATATGTCCTTGTTGTATGACTGTGTATCCTTTGGGTATATGCCTTAGTGTGGAATTGCTAGATCTTGAGGTAGACTGATTGACATTTTCCTGAGAAACTGCCATACTGATTTCCAAAGTGACTGTGTAAGTTTGCATTCCCACTAGCCATGGAGGAGTGTTTTCCTTTCTCCACATCATCTTCAGAATAGACTGTCATAGGTGTTTTTGATTTTAGACATTCTGACCAGTGCAAGATTGTATCTCAATGTTATTTCAATTTGTATTTCCCTAAAAATGTTGAGCACTTTCTTAAGTGTCTTTCAACAATTTTGGAATCCCCTATTGAGAATTCTCTATATAGTTTTGAACCTCACTTTTTAAATGGATTGTTTGGTTTTTTGGTGAATAACTTCTTGAGTTCAGGAAGTGGTCTCCTGTGCCAATGTGTTCAATGATTCCTCTCAAATTCTATTCTTAGAGGTTCAGTGAAGTTGAATTTGTGTCATATTTGCTCAGTTTTAACTTAAATTTTGTGCATGCTGATAGATATTGAACTATCATGAACTATCTGCAATCTTCTACATGTAAGCATCCAGTTATGACAGCACCATTTGTTGAAGAGGATTTCTTTTTGCTAAGCTGTATTCATAACTGTAGCTCCATATTAGAGCTTGAAATAAGGGATGGTGATGCTCCAGGAAGTTCCATTGTTGTACAGGGTTGGTTTGTCTATCCTGGATCCTTGTTTTTTTTTATATAAAGTTGGATATTCTTTCAATGTCTGTGAAGAATTGTGCTGGGTCTTTGATGGGGATTGCACTGAATCTTTAGATTGTTTTTTGTAAGATTGCCATTTTTACTATGTTGATCTTACTTAGCCAAGAGCATAGGATGCTTTCTGATACCTTCTTTAATTTCTTTCTATAGAGACTTAAAGTTTTTTTTTTTTCATACAGGTCTTCCAATTGTTTGGTTAGAGTTTCCCTAAGATATTTTATGTTGTTCATGGCTATTGTGAAAGGTGAAGTTTTTCTGATTTCTTTCTCAACCCATATATTGTCTACATAAGAGGACTGTTGTTGTTGTTGAGTTAATATCCTGAAACTTTACTAAATGTGTTTATCACCTGAAGTAGTACCCTAGTAATATTTTTCTGGTAACTTAAACAAATTATTATATCATCTGCAAATAGTGAAATTTGGACTTCTTCCTTTCCAATTTCTATCTCCTGTTATCCTATTGCTCTAGCTAGAACTTCAAGCACAATCATGAATACATACATGGAATGGACAGCCTTTGCTTGTTCCTGATTTTAGAGGAATCATATTGAGTTTCTGTCCATTTAGTTTGATGTTGGCTGTTGGCTTGCTCTTTATTGTTTTTATTATATTTAGGTATTTTCCTGTTATACCTTATTTCTCCAAGACCTTTATCATGAAGGTGTGCTGAATTTTGTCAGAGGTTTTTTCAGCATTTAGTGAGATCATGTGTCTTTTGTTTATCAGTTTGTTTATATGGTGAATTACATTGACAAACTTTCATATACAGAACCATCCCTGCTTCTCTGTGATGAAGCATATGTGATCATGTTGGATGATTTATCTAATGGGTTCTTGAATTTGATTTGACAGTATTTATTTTTAAGTATTTTTGCATCAATGTTCATGAAGGAGATTTGTTTGTAGTTCTCTTTTTTTACTTTTGTCTTTGTGTGGTTTGGGTACCACACAAAGAAATTGTAGCCTTGTAAAAAGTGTTTGGCACTAACCCTTCTACTTCTACTGTGAGAAACAATTTGAGGATTGTTGGTATTAGCTTTCTGAATTTCTGATAGAATTCTGCACTGAAATCATAAATTTGTTTGTTTGTTTTTGTTGTTTTGGTTTGGCTTGGAGAATTTTGATGACTGTTTCTATTTCCTTAGGTGTTATAAGTCTATTTAAATTTTTTTTTCTCTTCTTGATTTAATTTTGGTAAGTGATGTGGTAAATGTCTAACCAGAAAATTGTTCATTTCTCTAAATTTTTAAGTTTTGTGCAGTACAGGTTTTCAAAGTATGATCTAATGATTATCTGGCTTTACTCAGTGTCCATTGTTATGAGCACTTTTCATTTCTGATTTTGTTGAATTTTATATTCTATCTCTGTCATTTGGTTAGATTGGATAAAGGTTTGTTTGTCTTGTTGATTTTCTTAAAGAACCAACTCTTTGCTTTATTGATTTTGTTTTGTTTTCTTTGTTTCTACCTAATTAATTTCAGCCCTCAATTTGCTTATTTGCTGGTGTTTATTTCTCCTGGATGAGTTTCCTTCCTTGTTCTAGAGTTTTGATTTGTGCTGTTAATTTTATAGCATGATTATTCTCCAATTTCTTTATGTGGGCAGTTAGTGCTATGATCTTTTCTCTTAGCACTGCTTTCAAAATGTTCTATAAGTTTGAGTATGTTATGCCTTCATTTTCATTTAATTCTAGAAAGTCTTTAATTTCTTTTATATTTCTTCCTTGACCTAGTAGTGATGCAAATGAGCATTGTTCAATTTATGTGAGTTTGTAGGCTATCTGCAATTTGTGTTGTTGAATTCTAAGTATAAAGCATGGTGATGCAATAAGATACAGGGGGTTATTCCATTTTTTTTTAATCTGTTGAGGTTTGCTTTTTTGCATAATATGTGTGGCATGTAATCAGTTTTAGGTTCCATGTGGTGCTGAGAAGAAATCATATTCTTTTGTGTTTGGATAGAATGTCCTATACATGACTGTTAAACCCAAGTGAGTCATAACTTCAGTTAATCATTTTATTATTTTGTTAATTATCTTTCTAGTATTCTTTTACAGTGATAAGAGTGGTGTGTTAAAGTCTCCCAAGTGTGGGGTATCTTATGTGTGATTGAAATTTTATTTTTATTTATTTATTTTTTTGTTAACTAATGTGGGTACATTTGTATTTGGGGCAAAGATATTCAGAATTGAGACTTCATCTTGAGGAATTTTTTCTTTGATGGATATGAAATGACCATCTTCATCTCTTCTTATTAATTTGAGTTTAAAATCTAATTATTTTAGATATTAATATAGCTAAACCAGCTTGCTTCTTAGGCTCATTTGATAGGGAAATTTTGCCCAACCTTTTACTCTGAATAATGTCTATCTTTGAAGTTGTGGTGTGTATCTTGTATGCAGCAGATGGATGGATTCTGTCTTCATATCCATTTTGTTACCCTGTGTCTTTTTATGGGTGATTTCAGACTATTAATATTGAGGGAGATTAATGACCATTGACTGTTAACTCTTGTTTGTTTTGGAGTTGTTGGTAGGGTGGTCTTGTGTATAGATCTACCCTGCTTTTTCTTTTGGCTTCGAGAAAAGTGGAATTATATAATGACTATGTTTCTGTGAGTATAGCTACCTTTCTTGTGTTGGAGTTTTCTTTCAAATACTTTTTGTAGGAAAGGATTTTTGGATATGTATTGTTTAATCTGGTTTTGTCTTGAAATATTTTGTTTTAATATCTATAATGATTGGAAGCTTTGCTGGGTATAGTAGACCAGGATAGTACCTGTGGTCTGTTCGTGTTTGTATAATGTCTATCCAGGACCTTCTGGTTTTCAAAGTTTCAATGGAGAAGTCAGGTGTCATCTTTATAGGTCTACCTTTATATGTATGTTACTTGGTCTTTTTCCTTTGATGCTATTAATATTCTTACTACATTCTCTATGATTGGTGTCTTGATTATTACGCGGTGAAGGGACTTGTTTTTTTCTTTTTTATTTTTTTGGTCTAGTCATGTCCTTCCTTATGTTGGAAAAAAAGTTTTTTTCCTGAGCCTTTGAGCTGTACTTCTTAGCCTTCTTCAATACCTATTATTCTTAAGTTTAGCCTTTTCACAGTATCCCATATTTCCTAGCTATTTGGGGTTATTGATTTGTTGGAATATATATATATGTATACATGTATATGAATATATATGTATATACTATATATATATGGTTGATGCATTGATGCATTTATTTCCTCTTCCATATCTTAAGCAGCTTAGATTCTATCTTTCATCTCTTGTATCTCTTGATTATGCTTGCATTTGTAGTGCATTATCAGTTACCCAGATTTTCAATTCCACCTTTCCCTCAGTTTGTGTTTTCTTTATTACCACTATTTTTATTTTTAAATCTTGAACTATTTGAATTGTTTCCTTCACCAGTTTGATTGTTTTTTTTCTTGGCTTTACTTGCATTCTTTAAGTGATTTGTTGATTTCTTCCATTTGTCTTTAATGCCAGCACTAGGGAGGAGACAGGAGTGATATGGCTAGGCTGAGAAAGGAAAAAAAAAGAGGAGAAAACAGGAATCTGATCTTTGGAGACAAGATTGCCATTTCAGGTGGGTAAGATCTACTGAATTTTCTGTTTTGTTTCTCTGATCTCAGCTTGTAACTTAAACCCCAGTATCTGTCTCTGGGTCACTTAGTTTCATGTTACAGTTCTCCATAGCAGAAATTATAATAGAGGTGATTAAGATAGAAAACCATGAAGTCAGTATTAACTTTTAGAAAAGGCTGTCATTAGAATCAATAGAGTTTAGAATGACAAAGATAAACTTCATTTTGTAAAATATGTAACACCTGTAATGTATGATTTTTTAAAATGTAGTTAATGAGAAATGTCTATAGTATATAGTGGAACATCTAGACAAAAATTTATATCTGAAAACATTAGCTCTTTCATTTGAAAACTTGTATAAAATATTGGTCTGACTAATATTCTGAATTTAGTAAAAACAAAAATTCTTTGGTAAGTCAACATAAAAATAAAGATAAGATACTTGAGCTTCCTTTTATTTTGGTTTACAAATCAGAAGAAAAGTGTACTGAAAATAAGTCTCTGATAGATATCTAAAGACTGTAGTAAGCTCTTTATTTATTTTCATAAAATGTAGAATATATAACTTGCTCATATTTTATATAAAACTCACATTAGGGTACTTAAAATCTTAGGCATACATACTTGTACACTTATACACATGGTTATGTGTAGACATAAACATATTTACATGTTTCCAGCAGGTTTTTCCCCGCAGCAGTTCTGGTCTCATTTTTGTTCCTCCCAGCCGGCCTCCTGGTCCTGCTGCCACGCCAGCCCCCAATAACACGAACAGACTGTATTTGACACAATGCTGTTGACCAGTTAATAATTTCTTACCAGCTATCTCTGCCTTAATGATTAACCCATTTTTACTATTCTACAGTATTTCCACCTGGCTCGTCTTACCGGCCAGAGTGGCTGGCTGGAATTCTACCTCTACGGGCTCTCCATGTTTACTCCTCCTTACTATTTCCTCTTTCCTCCTAGTCTCCTAGCCGCGCCTATCTTGCTTTTCCATTGGCCAACAGGGCTTTATTTATTAACCAGTATGAGAAACATATTTACAGAATAATATCTCTCATCATCTCCTCTTTTCTGTCTAAAATAAAAGAATGGGTTTAACCTTAACATAGCAAAACATACCATACAACAGTTATCAAATAAGAATCACAGTTAACAATATTTAGTCCATTAACATTTTGTAAGACTTAAATAAACTATTCCATCATCTATCCTATCTTTATGAGTCCAAAGTCTTATAAGTAACTTATCTTTAATCTTAACTAAGGAAAACTATAACCATAACTGTCTTCAACTCCTTCAAACACCACAGAAGGATAATATATAAACTCTTGAAATGACAGAGACAACTCACTGTCTGTTCAGTCACCCAAAGATCTTCTGTAATGTTTCATCTTCAGTCCATAGGCCATAGTGTGTCTGGAAGACTCTTTCATGAAGCAGGAACCATGTAACACTGTCCATCTTGTTTCAGCAGTCACTTTCCTGTGGGTCCTGCATGTCCAGTTTATACAGCATAAAGTCAAACAAGACTAGACAATAGCAGTACCTTGCTCAAATGGCTAGTCTTGCCATATTGAAAGCAAACTTCATAACGAGTTTTTTCTAAGTCCATCTTCCTTTCTGATCCAGATAGTGTTTCCAGGAACAGTTGTGCCTCACTGTCAATAAACATCCTAAACCATTTTAAATGCCATATTCTATAGGTCATTGACTGGCTTGAAGAATGCCTATTCATCTCAAATACATCTCTGAATATCTAGAAATCCTAACTAACTTAAATCTAAGTTTTCACTATCATATGTAACTATCTATATTCTGCACTAATTTATACAATTACATTTCTAAATGAGCTATATAAACACAATACCAAACAAGAGGAAAATTATTCATATCAAAAATATTGACCTTAAATTTGTATAAATAAGGGAAATTCCATTCCAAAACAAAGCATTCATATCTATACCATAACTCCTTTTTTACCTTTAAGAAGATTGCTTGTGGTCATTAACCATTTATTACCAAGCCCACTTAAATGAAAACAATATTTGTAAACAATAATTAGGAATTTGGGCTTCGTTCTTTCGGAACTGCTTTCTGCTGGTAGGGAGTGCTGTCTTGGGGATGTTAAAAAGACACAGAAATCCTGGCTGTAGTGGTCTGCAAGGCCACGTTGCTTCAGGGGGTCTTGCTTGATCAAACCACATTAGTCTGGAAGGAATCCGCAGCTTTTTAATTTCTGTGGAAACAAAAGTAGAAATCCTTTTCCCCAGTAACTTGTCCTTAGGCTTAAATTTTGGAGTCAAAGCATTTTTAATATATATATATATATATATATATATATATATATATATATAATTAATCCAGCAGCATTTCTTTTATCGGTAGTTGTTATTTTCTCGGCAGTCAAACAATTTAAAGATAACAGAACAGTGTACAATATCCAAACTTTCTCTGGGCTTTCCATTTTTACATGGCTTTTTTATTACTCTATTTCTTTTACTTCTATTTTTTACGTATTTTGAGACAGAGTTTCTCTGTTTAACTTTTATCTGCCCTGGAATTTACTCTGTATACCATACCATGTTTACCTTGTTATTATAGAGATTTGTCTGTCTCTGCCTCCTGAGTGCTGGGATTAAAGGCATGTGCCACCACACCCAGCCAACTCTGTCTTATTAAAATCATTTTATTTCTTTTCTCTTTCCCAAGCCTATGTATATTTTTAAACACACTGTAAACTTCATTGCAGCTCTCGTACACACCAATGAATTGTTAGCAGTGCTCTTTAAAAGCAATGCAGTTATTTTGCCACTTATGCTAATTTTGGAAACCCCCATAAAGGAGTTGTGCAAATATTTACTTGTCTCTCACAAAACATAGTGCAACCCAGAAAAAAAAGCTGCTACCAAGAAGTCTTGCTTGTCTCTATTCTTTTGTTTCTAGAAACTATTTTTAAGCTTTTGTTAAGTTTTAAGTGGAAGTTCTCAATCCCACTCCTGACATTTACATATTTTGAAAAATTAGTTTCTCTTTTTTTGTTCATTTATTTCTATACTTAGCATATGAGGGTGTAGATTGATCCCAGGGACTACTTGCACCCCATGTTTGTCTTTACATTGCCTGTTCAGGGAAGTTATTAAAATCCTTTTCTTATGCTAATATCCTTTTTATAAAATTTATAAACTTTCTATAAGAAAAAGCAAATAAACACAAACATCACCCACAAAATTTTTTGGAGAAAAGTCTTAGAGACAGAATTTATCTATTCAAATTGAACCAAAAGTAATTAAAATAGATGAAAATAAAAATTATGTAAAAATTGTAACTAGTTAGCTAACGTTAGCCTTGGTTTATCCATATTCTAAAGTACAAGATTGAATCCTAAAAACTTGAGTTTTTGTAATAACTTTAATTTCCCACTTGGAGTAGCTTGTGCTACTTAAGTAGTCCTTACCCTTGTTAATCTACGTATCATAACCTATTAATCTACTAAACACCTTTACTTAAATATCTCAATGCAATATTGTTCCCTGTGAAGAATTATTTAAAGTAGAAATATACTAATAATTCCTAGAATTTTACATTTCATAATACCTCAACAAAAATGAAAATTGTATGCCACTGGAGTGTTAGAAAAGGCATCTAAAGTTAGGTGTTTGGTGGTGTCTTGAGTATTCACTACAAGCTAATTCATCATGAGTTTACTGGAAATATGTCAGTTTTGAGCCATTCACCTGTTAGGATGATATCCATGTGGTTTGTTCTTATCCCTATCTAGCCCTTCTTTCACTAAAATATTCAGCAGCACTACCCTTTCAGTATTGCTTTCCTTTTTCTCCATCTCTGATCATATATTTTATTTTAAAATAACAAGTAGCCACTGCAACTGGTACAACTTAATGAATTTGTCAAGTGATAGAAAAGGTAATCCAACTGTGATTTTACTTAGCAATGAATTTGAAGATACAAGTGAATATTAAGCTGAGAACATAAATATATAACTGTATTTTTCTTCAGTATATGTATCTAGGACAACAAATTTATGAAGGGGGAGTAACAGTTTTCTTTTTTTGTAAAGTTGGTGGATATGGACTGCTGTTTTGTATGTCATTGTTGGTCAGGCTCTGTTAAGAGATGAAAAAATATAATAGAACCCAAGCAACAACAAATCTGAAAGGGAAAAAAAATCAGTTCTGAAAATAATAATAGATAAGTGTTTTTGAAAATAGGTTATAGGTTTATTATGAATGTCAAAGCTGCAATTCAAAGTAAGTGGGCACAATTTACAGCAATAATTTACCATAATTACACATAAATAGAAAACTTTACCATCTCCAATAGTCTCAGGCTAGAAAATATTGAAGTCACAATTTAAATGAGAGCACACTTCAAAATAGAGCCACAATGCCACTGTGAATTACTTGTACTATATGAGATTCAAGGAAATGACTGCTCTGATACACAGAGCAGTGACTTCACCTCAAATCCACACTAGAAATATGAGAATTCTAGAATAGAAAGTCAGTTGTCACAGGAAGCTAGAAACACCTTTCTCAGGGCAGCTCCCCTCATGACTTTAGAATTCTCCCTAAAGATTTAGAACTAAAGTGGACCTCAGATTCTCAATGGGCAGATTTGAGTCTGACTGTAAATTCTAATAGTACATGAGGTACTGTAGGCCACAGATTTCAAAAATATAATGTTACATTTGTTTTTTTTTTAAGTTTTAAATACATGAAAAATTATTTTGAAAATTAAGTATAAGTCTACCTACTTAGACAGTGATTGTAACTTTGTCATTGAAGTAGTTTTATTTTTAAAAATTAAATCCTCTTTCAAACACACATTTTGATTGGAAGTATAGTTTTAAATGATGGGAAAAGTGATAAAAGCAATGTACTTTTGTTTCTGTATCCAAAGACTGAGAAGTCCATAGATAATATCATTCAACACTATTTTTATTTAATTAAATACTTCTAATAAATTTTCTATGTTAACATACAAATTACAATGTAGCAAATTCCTTAACATAAAGGAAACTTTTTCAAAGATAAAAACATTTGTTAAGCACAAGTTCCTTTGTATTAAATGTAAGGTACTGGCAGTGTCGCTTTCTGGAGGTCCCAAAGAGAAATCTCCTTTTCTAATCTTACAGGTTGTTGTGAGAATCCATTTCTTTGGAGCTACTACTTTCTAAATCATTGACATTGAGGGCTATTACTAACTCATACAGGGCACTCACATTTATTGATACCAGACCCTCTTTCTGCTTTTTCAGATCTAGCAATGACATGGAAATAGGAGAATCAATCGTTTTCAGAATACAGTTCTCTGACTCACTTTTCCTGATTCACTTTTAAGAACATATTTTTGTGTACTATGATCAATAGGGAAATACCAGAATAAAGATAATTTGCAATTAGGTTATGAACAAATCTACTATCAACTTTAACATCCATTAATTGTTTTTGCCACCTAGTAACATATTGATAAGCTTCCAGATTATGGTGTAGACTTTGGGAGCAGGTTTCTTTAACTGGTATATGCTTTTGGAGAACAAGAGTCCACTTTGAGTATGCTCAATATTGAGTTCCTTATCCTCACACACCATCATTCTTTGCTATTCTACTCAGACATTTTTATTCCATATCTCTAAATAGATGATAAAATATCAAGGAATATACCACTTTCCATTCTTGTACCAGAATCATCAATAAATTCTGATATTTTGTATTTATTTTAATCACTTGTATATGTGACTGTCTTTGTGTGGGTGTGTGCAGATGCTTACAGAAGTCAAAAACTTCAGATCCACTTATAGCTGTAGTTTTAGATGGTTGGAAATTCCCAACATGTGGGAGTCAATCATTGATCCCCTTAATAAGCCATATCATCTCTTCCCAGAATATATTTCTCACTCAAGAGAGACTTATAAAAACTCAGCATTCCTTGAACTTATCTCATTATTCAATATACAGCTATTTTCCAATTAAAACTCATTATGTTAACACTCATATAAATTGCATACACCACTAAGTCAGTATATGTAAAACATTATTTTTAGGAATAATTTTCATAGTTAAATAACCTTAGTGGTTTGCCATTTCTGTGGGTATAAGTATTAATTTATCATAACTGCCGACTCATAATTTGCATCCCCTCTTTTACTTAGCTCCTATTGAACAATTAAATCTTGGTTTTTCTTGTATTTCTTTAGGAGGAATATTTAATTTTCCCTGAGGGTTGAAGGATGTCTTAGTATCCCTCAACAATATCCATTCATATTTACCTGCGTTACAATATTTATCACACTATTTTAATTGGTGCTTCTTTGGGTAGATTCTCCTAATGGTCATTTTTATGAATATTTCTGTCATAAGCACTGAGACATGAATGAGAATGGAAGAGAAGAAATGTCACCAGTAGACTAAAACCAGGATATCTCCTGAAAGCCATTGACATTGAGTCCAATAGTATTCTCTTTTTATACCCTAGAATCACAAGATGGGCCTCATAAAGAAACAAGATTTTTAAACATGCATACCTGGTAGTCAGCAAGTTGTTAAGGGCAATAACACATTGTTTTAGTTATTTCTCTAGGTCTTTCTGTTTCATGTAGCAAGTGAAGTTATGTTTGACAAATAGTATAAGCCTTACTTTAAGCAATAAATCAGTTGCAGTGTTCTGGAAAACCATGTGGTTGTGCTCATCTTTTGGAGTCTTCTAGTCCAGTTCAAAGTATGAAAATTCATAAGTATTTACTAAATATCTGACATGCAAATGATTAAAAAAGAATTAAGAGGTTTATCTGCCTTCTCTATTCTGCTCTTGAGAGTAAAGACAAGGCAAATAAAGGGCATTAGACTAAGTAAAATGAAGTGGTCATAGACTGGAAAATACTATCTATAAAAGACAAATGTGAAATATATCATTTATATTACTTGATATCATACATACATATTCATATACATGCATATATATGAGAGAGGGAGAGAAATATAGGTTACTAATTAAAAAATGAAAGATAGATAAATCAGTCTAGATATGTGAAGTACAACATATTGGCCATAGTAAATAAAATGTACCATATTACCATAAGTAGATTTGAAATTTCTATAGCACAAAAAGATAAAAAAGAAAGAAAATATTCTGTTAATTCTGTGATAAGATAGCTATTAGTGCTTCATTGTAGTAACTGCTTTAAACACTTATATCTATTCTATAAATTCATTTTGGGTATCTTATATTTATATTGTATAATTCAGTAAATATATTAATAAATAGAGGTATGACATGGGAAATATATTTGTAAAATGAATAGCATGTCCATTCACAATATTATACTTTTAGGACCTTTTATAAAATATATCATTTAGAATACCCACTATCAATCACATTGACTACACACTTTCTTAGTAGATGTATTAGAATAAAAAAAGCAGTTTTTTCAGAAGCTGATTTTAGAAATTTGAGAGGATACAGCTTTAGTGAACCATATGAAAGTGTTCACTTTCAATGAAGGCAAAGAGTTCTGTTCTATTTAACCTGATTTTCCCTTGTGGTCACAAGTGTTCTCCAATACTACACTGTAGATCTTGCAGAGAGAATTTCGACATGCTTATTGACATCTTATTCTGATTAATTTAATAGTTGGATGAACACAAGCTAGAAATCAATGAATATTTCCTCTTCTGTGTTTTAATCAGCTCCCATGTCTAAGTCTTAGCTATAGGGATAAATAACATCAGAGCATGAGTACAAATATCATGGGACTTGTCCTCTTATCTAAAGCAGGAAAGATTTGCCTTCTTATTAAAGGTTTGTTCTCATCCAGCCAGTAAGTTTAGTTGCATAACTACCTGATGAAATCTTTTTAAGTCATTATGATATTTATGACTATTTTGTTTTAGTAAGGTTCCATTCTTTAAAAAAGGAAGGTATGTTATTTTTACTAGGTTTTTATTTTTACTGCTTTGGTTTCTTTACAGTTATTCACAGGTAGATCATACTTGCTTCAAACTTAAGATCATTCTTCTCTTATGTCCTAAGTATTGGTATTTCAGACACAAAGGCCACCATTGTTTATTAACTCCAATATATGCTTGAGCATATACTCCTTCCAAAAATGCAATACCTACTATAAACTAAATACACTACTCTTTCCATATTAAAAGCAGAGAGAAAATAAGTTTTATCTTCATTAAAAATAAAACTTTAATTATCAATTAAAGCAAATGTTATTGTACTTATTTTATATAGTTTTCTCATACTAGTTATAACCTTTTTTTATTTTATAGATAAAGGGAAATGTGGTGAAATCTTATTTATACTGTAATAAATAAAGCTTTCCTGAAAATCAGAGGGCAGAGATAGCTACTACTTAATCAGAGAAGTCTGAAGATTTGTACACAAAGTGAGGAAATGATGGAAACAGAAGCAGACACCCACAACTATACACGGAGCTGAACTGGAATCCAGATGCTGAGAGGGAGTACAAGACCAAGAGACAGCTAACCTGAACAAGAAGGAGCTAATGGGCCCCCAGACTGAGAGCTGGGAATCCAGCATTGAACAGACTCAAACCCCCTAAACATGGGTCTCAGTCTAAGGGACCTCTGACAATGGAACCAGGATGTATCACTGGTGAACAAAAGAACTTCAGGAGTACATTTTCAATAGAGGGTTACTCACTTAACCTAGAGACAGGAGAGAAGGCCTAGTCCCTACTCCAAATGACTTGACAGATGTTGATCTCTCCTGGAAGGCATCACCCTACATGTGGAGACAGGGGGCAGGATGGGATGGGAGCATGGTCAGGGGCATGGGAGGTTGGAAGAGAGGGAGGGAAGGAGACAGGGAGAGGAAATTGAGAACAACATATAAAATAAGAAAAAATGAATAAAATAAAAATAACAAAAAATCAGGAATCAATATACCTCAAGATGCAATTATAACACTCTTGGGCATATGCCCAGTAAAAGCTCCAGTCTATCATGAAGACAATTGTCTGTGTTTAAAGTAGCATTATTCATAAGATCCAGAAACTGGAATCAACCCATATGTCCCTCAATTGAAGAACAGATAAGGGAAATGTGATATATTTATACAATAGAGCATTTACTAAACTTTTAGAAAAAATTACATCATGAAATTTGACACAAACATATGGAACTAGAAAAATAATCCTGATTTAGACAACCCAGACCTGATAGACAAAATAGATATGTACTCACTTATAAGTGGGCGTTACCTGTTATGTAAAGGAACATCAATCCAGCCACAAAACCTTAAAGCTGCACCCGTCAGGCCTGTGAGATATACTGGAGTAATGATGGCTCAGAGCCTGTGAAAGTATCTAACCTGAAGCTTAAGAACTGAGCCATCAGATCGAGCCCATGACTGACACTGACTCGATGTCCAGAAACCATAACTCTAATGATTCAGAAACCTAACTTAGAACCAAACAAGACTGAGCACAATAAAGGCAAAGTCAGTAAAAGATTCCTAATTATATTATGCCATATTCATAGACCAGTGTCTAGCCTAGTCATCATCAGAGAGGTTTTCTCCTGCAGCTGATGGGAGCAGTTCCAGAGGGCCACATGCAAACATTAGGAAGAGCTTGTGAAAACCCACAGAGCAGGACAGGAAGGACCAAAGAGACCAAAGACACAAGAACACAGGTTACAGAATTAAGCAGGGTCATATGGGCTCATAGATACTAATGCAGCAATCTTGGAGCCTATATGTGTCTGCTCCAAGTCATCTGCATATAAGTTGTGGTTGTTTAGAATGTGTGTGTGTGTGTGTGTGTGTGTGTGTGTGTGTGTGTGTGTAAATTTTAACAGTGGGGATGGTGATAACTCTGATACTTTGCATTCCCTATGATACTATGCCCCTTCTGGGTTGACTTGTCCAGATTTGATATGAGAATTTGTGATTAGTCTTATTGCATTTTCTTATACCATGCTTGTAATGAGTCTTTGTCTCTCAAATAACGACCCAGAGACTTATTAATTATGAAATCTTGGCCCTAGCTTAGACTTGTTTCTTACTGCTTATAAGTTAAAGTATCCCATTTCTATCCATCTACATTTTGTCTCATGACTCATCACTTTTATCTCTTTTTTTGTATGTCCTAACTAGCAACTCCCTCTTTGTTCTTCCTCAAGTTCTCTCTGTCTGGAAGTTCTGCCTATACCTCTTGCCTAGCTATTGACCACTTAGGGGTTTTTATTACAATTATTCAGTCAATCACAATGACCTATCCTTACACAGCATAATCAAATATCTCAGAACACATTTTTGGCCTATGTCCCTGGGAGTCCTGCTCTTTTCTGAAAGGAAGAAAAGGAGCATTGATTCTAGGGAAGAGGGGAGTGGGCAGTGGCACAGGGAGGAATGGAGGGAGGCTGTCGATGGGAGAGAGAGAAATAAGTAAAAGCCTGATGTAAACCATAAAAATGAAGAGATAATATAATTTCAAAGATCTGGACAGCTACAGTGATATATTGGTGTGTACCAAAGAGCTGTAAATACCTAAGAGAGAGAGAGATTGCTAAAGAAACACTTGACACAGTAGTTATAGTGGAAATGCCCATCAGACTTGAGTATAACTGTATTTAGTGTCTACCTTACATTTTATTTTATTGAAGATATATTACAACTGAGGAAACTTATAACAGAAAATATTTAATTGCATACTTGCTTACAGTTTTGCAACTTGAGTTCCTGGCCATCATGGAGAAGAGCCTAAAAATAGGAAGAGAAAATTGGGGAGATATGAGAGGAATGAAAGTGGGGAAGAAGAGAATGTATAAATATATTTTAGTGCATAGATGTATGAAATTCTCAAAAATGCAGAAAAAAATATTACTACAAAAGAAAGGTACATATGTGGATGAAAATATGAATAAAGAGGAGGAAATTAAGAATGGAAAAAATTTCAAAGGACTTTGTTATTCTGAAAGAGAACCAGAAATTTTGGAAATGAAATAGCATGTGAATGAAGAAATGATTTGAGAGTATCATCACCACATAAGGCCAAACAAAAGTACAAGTTCAGAGATGGAGACAAGTTTGAGGGAACAGTAAATTCAGACTTACATAAGCAAAAATTATGTAACCATAATTAAACATTTCAAGATCTCTTGGATATATTTAAGAAGCAAACTTGATAATACATAGATTTGAAGAAGAAATTTAATAAATATATAGAAAAACGTCTATTCAAACAAATGTCTACAGAAAGTTTCCTAAACCTACACAAAGTAATAGAAATGCAAATAAGCCAATTTGAAGATCAAATAAACATTGAGAGAAAAGCCTTTTCATGCTAATAAAGATCAAAAACACAAAGCTAAGAAACAATATTAAAACTTGTAATGGAAAATAACCAACTCATCCACAATGACTACCATATCACATAATAGCAAACCTCTGCTTAGCAATCCTAACATCCAGGCAGCAGGGAATAATATATTCAATTCCCAAATAAGATTGTTATTTCTAGAAAACAATATTTTAAAATTAGTGGAAAAATAAAGACATTTCTAAGACAACCCAAGAGCATTAGTAGCAACCAATATCAATGTAAACCCACATCCAAGAAAATACTGGCAGCTAACTGTACTTGGTGATTTTATAAAAAGGAGGTCACAAATTATAGTAGCCTGGGGAATGGTCATGGATCTTGTAGTACTGGGGTAATGAGAGGAATATAATCAAAAGACATGTTAGTAAATTCTCCACAAAATAAGAAAAATAAAAATAAAAACAAATCCTCAAATAATTAAGAGTATTAAGCACCATGAAAAACATGTACTTGTACCAGGAATATAGAAATTGTTCTGCATGCACAAGTCAGTAGATGAAACATATCACATGAACTGCTAAATAGAAATCACATTGTGTTTTCAATATAACCTAATAGAGTACTGAAAAAGAAAACATTCTATCAATACAAAAGCTTAAAAACCTGGGAATAGAAGGGAAAGATCTTAACATAATAAAGATTATATCTAAGGAATATATAACTAAATTTATATTAAATGGGAAGTATTTGAAAATACTTTTTTTTTAAAATCCAATGATGTGACAAAGAAACCCATTCTAACCATCATCAATATACAGCAAAAACTATTAGAGATATTAAAGAAGATAGTAGACAATGGAAAGCATATCTTATGTATTGCTTGAAATAATATCATATAAATATCTGTATTGCTGAAAGTGATTATTCCTGTTAATACAACTATATTCACAAACTTGCAAAGAACTTATGAAAATTCATATGGATTTACACACACACACACACACAACACACACATAACACACACACACACACACACACACACACACACACACACCAAATAAACAAATAGCCTAGACTCTAAAATAATAAATGAAAAACATATACAACACTGAATTTTATTCAGGATTTAAAAAATAAAATAATATTTGAAGGAAGTGTGTGTGTGTGTATGAAACAATAATAAAAAGAGAAAAAGATGATATCAAGTTTGTAGTGGGTGGACATTTTGAAATGCTTTGAGGTAATAAGGGCTGGAGGAAAGAAACTGAAAGGGGAAAGTGATGCAATTTTATTTCATTTAAAACTATCTTTTAAAGAAGAAAACAGGAGAGAATATAATAGAATGAAACAAATGACTGTAAATGTGAGAACTATTTGGAGAGAGTAACCAGTAAGAAATGGCCAAAAGAGAAAAAAGAAGATCGTCAATAATGAGGAGATATCAGAACAATGAAGGAGCTGGAGAGATGATTCAGTGTTTAAGAGTACTTGGTTTTCAAAAGGACTGAAATTTAGTTTCTAACATCAATATCATGGGCTCACATTCATTGGTGGCTCTAGTTCTATTTTATCTCACATCCTCTTTTGGACTCCATGAGCATTCTCCTATTCATGGCTTCCACACATGCACATATCTTTAAAAAATGACTTCATTAAAACACAATAGCTAATGACATATATGCATGAAAATGCTATTGAGTTTTTATACTAAATTTTTAATATTAATTATAAAATAATTATTAAAAATAATCACACCCAAAACAATCCTAATATCAAATCCAATTAATAGTATTTATATATTGAACTGAAGTTGATTTCTTAAGACCAAGAGGAATTCAATATATCTTGAATGTAGACTACTATTTATTAATTTTAGTTAGATACTATTTTAGGAATGTATAAGAATAGATGAGAAAAAATATACATTTGGCTTAATGTTATTATATTGAAAAATATATGGAATATCTAGTGGTATGCTTTGGCCTCTTACTAATTTTTGTCTTAATATTTCTTTTTTCTTTTTTTATTAATTATTGGAATGTTTTGTATAATATATTTTGAGCATATTCATGTTCTCCTTGAACTTCTTCCAGATATGACACGCTTCCCTTCCCATACAGCTATGTGCGTCCTATTTTTGTTATTGTTCAAACCCACCAATTGTAATTATTTGATACATGATATTGGCTATAAATTATATGAAAGTAACCTAGTCTAGTTTTCGCTGTTTTTTCTCATTATGAATATTACTAGAAAATAGTCCTATCTTATAATATTTATCATTTCCTTATGCTGAATGAAAGCAAAGAAGGGTAAGAATAAGATTGATGATTCAAATTATAAAAATTTTAGATAATTCAATGCTTTCTTTTAGAACAGAGAAGTTAAAAGACTAAAGCTCTAAGAAAAAACAACATTGAACAAAATAAACAATAAGCAAATCATCAAAAATCACACCTCTCCAGTGGACTAGTAGACATAAGCATGGCTCTAAACCTAAGACAAATATTAAACCTACTATTATAAAAGTTCAGCTCCATAAAATATGAGTGAAGAACATCCTGCTTCAAAAGTAGACATTTCAAAAGGACATTTTAGACTTAAGTTGATTAAATCATAACAAGATTCAACAAAAGGTAATTTTGTATGCTTCAAGAATCTACTTTAATAAGACAGGAGATGTTACTACTGTAAGATATTGCTTACAGATGATTTTTATTTCATATCTGAAATATTGACATGCCAAACTTAAAGATGATTTATTTTTCATGTTTCCACTTCTCTTAATGATTTTATTTATTTATTTGTATTTTATATTTAATGTGCATTGATATTTTGTCTGCATGTATGTCTGCGTGAGGGTGCTGAATCCCCTTGGAGATTGAGGTACAGAGAGTATTGAGTTTCCATGAACGTGCTAGGAATTGATCCCAGGTCCTAAAGAAAAACAGTCAGAGCTCTTAACCACTGATCAATTTCTTCAGACCCAAAGGTTATTTATTTATCAGATATTAATAAACTTGATTATGTATAAATATTAAAATCTGTTTCTCAGTTATTTAAAGTCACTGGGAGTCTTTCATAGCTGCTCCTCTGAGAATATTTGACAATGTCTGTAGATAGTTTTCATCCTCATACTTAGGGTAATGCTACTGATATCTACTTTGTAGTAACAGCCTTCAGTTTTGCTTTTTCTTATGCACATAGTAACTTTCTACATTGAAGAAATATTCAATTAATATCAATGATTATTTATTTCAGAAATGATGCTGCATTTATAATAGCATGTTTCAGAAATATTTAATGACTTTCCTTGGTTACAAATGGAAATTTCATTTTTATGTATCCTTTTATATGCTGAATTTTTCACACTAAGATAATCATCTCCTGGAGAGGATTTTTTTTCTGGTTTTTTTTTTTTTTTTTTTTACAAATGATTGCTTTATTTTATTTTACACATCAATCCCAGTTTCCTCTCCCATCCTCTATCCTTTCTTTTCCCCTCTCTCCCACCCTTTCATGCCCCCTGCCCACCCTCATCTCCCATCCCCTCCCCCACTCCACATGTAGAGTGACGCCTTCCAGGAGGGGTCATCTAAATCTGTCAAGTCATTTGGTGTGGAAACTAGGCCTTCTCTCCTGTCTCTAAGTTAGGGGAGTATCGCTTCATGGGGGATGTGCTCCCAAAGTTCTTTGGTGCACCAAGGACATATCCTGGTTCCACTGTCTGAGGTCCCTTAGACTGCCCAGGTCTTCTAGGTGAGACCCATGTTCAGGGGGTCAGAGTCAGTCCAATGCTGGATTCCCAGCTATCAGTCTGGGGGCCCATTAGCTCCTCTTTGTTCAGGTCATCTGTCTCTGTGTGTTTCTGTAACCTGGTCTTTTCTTCCCTCTCTGAATCTGGATTCCAGTTCTTCTCAGTTTTTAGTTGTGGGTGTCTGCTTCTGTTTCCATCAGCTACTAGATGAGGGTTCTATGATGGTGAATAAGTTAGTCATCAATCTCATTATCAGAGAAGGGCATTTATGGTAGCCTTTCCACTGTTGCTCAAATTGTTAGTAGGGGTTAGTCTTGTAGGTCTCTGAACATTTCTCTCCAAACCTATAATGGCTCCCTCTTTCATTCTCTCTCTCTCTCTCTCTCTCTCTCTCTCTCTCTCTCTCTCTCTCTCTCTCTCTCTCTCTCATTTATTCCTCCCCTGGCTCAATCAATCTTCCTAATCCCCCCATGTGTTTTGCTCTTTCTCCTAGTTCCCTCTCCACTCACTGTCCCCACCCCATGGCCCATATGCTTAAGAGATCTTGTCCCTTTCCCCTTCTGTGAGGGAACTTATATGAATCTCTTAGAATCCTCCTTGTATCCTAGTTTCTCTGTGGGT
Source organism: Cricetiscus sungorus (assembly GCA_030556225.1). Classification (NCBI taxonomy): domain Eukaryota; kingdom Metazoa; phylum Chordata; class Mammalia; order Rodentia; family Cricetidae; genus Cricetiscus; species Cricetiscus sungorus. The sequence continues at coordinate 12,506,660 of JANBXA010000253.1, forward strand.
ATGAATTATAGGCTGGTGATCTTTTTCTCTATGTCTAAAATCCATATATGAGTGAGTACATACCATGTTCCTCTTTTTAAACTTGGACAGCCATTTTGGAGATCAATATGATGGTTCCTCACAAAAATGGGAATCAGTCTACTACAGGACCTGGCAATCACCCTCTTACGCATATACCCAAATGATCCACATGTATACAACAATGACATGTGCTCAACTAGGTCATAGCAGCATTGTAAAAACAAGAACCTGGAAGCAACCCAGATGCCCCTCAACTGAAGAATGGATAAAGAAGATATGGCACATTTACACATTGGAATACTACTCTACAGAAAAAAGCAATGGAATCTTGAAATTCACAGCAAGTGGGTAGAACTTGAAGAAACCATCCTGAATGAGGTAACCCTGGAGAGGCTTTTAAATGTAAAATTTTTAAATACCTATCTTTCAAAATTAGATGTGATTTTAAAATGTATTCTTCCTTAAGTAGACAGGTATTGTCAACTGGATAAAATTTAGAATCACCAAGAAAACATTATTTTGGGCAAGTCAATATGGGAATTTTTACATTGAGTTAGTTGAGTTTAGCAACCTCACCCTCAGTGTAGGCAGCATCACTCCATGGGCTGGAGTCTTAAAAGCAAAATAATAAATTTATTTGAGCAACAGTATTTATTTCTCTCTGACACCTGATTTGGTATGTGACCACATGTCTCAACTTCTACCACCATGATTACCTCATATATTGAAAAATTAAAATTTGAGTCAAAGTAAGCTCTTACTTTAAGCAGCATGTGTCAGGTACTTTTTCATAAAAATTATAAAAGTAAACAATATGATTATAATGAACCAAGCCACTATCTGGTTCTAATAAATAGTTTATTTTAAAATTTCTATAACATTTAAAGAAAAAACAAAATTTGTTGAATAAGAATGGTATCTATAATGCAGAAATAAGAAAGAATTCCTGGTTGCCTAAATTAAAAAGTAGGTACGTCTCTGTTTTCTCATGTGTGTTCATTTTAAAATCCATTAAGATATGCTGTAGCGTGTATGTTTCCGCCAGCCCGGCAGCCCGCCAGTCTGGCATGCCGGCCCCAAATAACACTCTGAGACTCTGTATTTGATACAATCCTGTTGGCCAGTTACCATTATTGTTTATGGGCTAACTCTGTCTTAATTATTAACCCAATATGCTTAACTTTAGACACATTTCAGAATGATAATTATACTCATTCACATATTAGCACACAAAATAAATGCTAATAATAGTATATGAGGTCTTAGACTTATACAATAAAGTAGCTCTTCACTTGGCTACAGAGAAGAGTGTGAAAATGTATTCGAATTTAATTTAAGACCACTGTAGTGAGATGGTGTAGTGGGTAAAGGCCTTGCAGCCAAGCTAGACAATTGGTGAGCTTGATCACCAGTACATACAAAATAGAAAAAAAGAACTGACTCTCACTAGCTGTTCTTTGATCTACACACAACCTTTGCTCTAACGCTTCTGTAAATAAGTATAATATTTTAATAAAGTATCACATTCAAGATAAATTTTTAGGCTGCAACTGCAGAAAAATAAGATGGCCTAGGGCTACATGGATGCATACCATATTCAACAGTTTCCTACTCCATACACCATAAGCAATGAATCTTCATAAAAGTATTTACTTTCAGTCAAGACATCTCAGTTAGTCAGATTGCCCTGATCTTTTGAAAAAATGTAATTATGCACCACTGATAACATGGGAACTAAAGTTGGCAATCACATAGTGAAGACAAATTAACAAATTCTCTGCTGTGGAATAATCTGTAAAGATTTGTCATTCAAATTGGTTTAATAAAACACCGATTGACCAGCAGCCAGGCATGATGTATAGGCGGAACAACCAGACTAAGGATAAGGGGAAGGAGAAGGGTAGATTCAAAAGACAAAAGCCAGAAGGGTACTGAGAAAAGGTATTGCCCCATGGCAGAGCATAAATTAGAAATATGGGATAACTTAAAATGTAGGAGTTAGTTAAAAATGAGTCTGAGCTATTGGTCCAACACTTATAAGTAATATTAAGCCTGTCTGTGGTAATGTGTGAAGTGACTGACAGGCATTTGGGATGAGTGATCCTGAGACAGGAAACTTCTGCTTACAATTAACACTCAAAATCTCATTAACATATTTAACACATCAACAACTATGAGCAGAGTTCTAAGAACTAGTGTGCCTTTTAAATGTTTTGAAATGTTTGGAAATGTCAAAATTGAGATGTCCAGCTTTTCTAGTTCTCTGGGCTCCTGACAATCCCTTGAGACTTTGAGACCATATGATATGATTGTGATTAACTTTGACAGTTAAATTTAGTGAAGGTAATAAAGATATCTCAACCAAGTCATGGATGTGCCCTATGCTAAAGTTTCCTAAAGAGATAATTTTTAAATTACTCTTTATTTTTATTAAACATTATTTATTTTATGCTGGACATAATTATGCATGCCTTTTTTAATGAAAACAAACATTTATAAACAATATTTGGGAATTTGGGCATCATTCTTTCCAAACTGCTTCCTGCTGGTTGGGGGCGCTGTCATAGGGGAATCCTAAGAAGACACAGAAATCCTGGCTGTAGTGGTCTACAAGGCTGCATTGTCCCATTGACATTGCTTCATGGGGTCTTGCTCTATCAAACCACATTAGTCTGGAAGGGATCCACAACTTTTCATATTCTGCGGAAACAAAATTAGGAATCCTTTTCCCCAGTAACTTGTCTTTAGGCTTAAATTTTGAAGTCAAAGCATATATATATATATATATCTTCTCTCCCTCCAGAAAGCATTTGGTGTTTTAGTCTTTCCCTTAGATCTACCTTCAGCTTTCCTCTTGTGTTTCAGCTTATCTGCCTCATGGATTTAAGGCCAGCGTTTGTGAGTTTGATCTTCTGTAAGAATTCTGAACAGAAATGGATGAGTCTGGATCAGAGTCCTTTTAGAGCCTTGGAGGCAATTGTATATATTGTCTTCTGGTCTCCTCCAGTTGCATCATGACCTTTCATTTTCCAATCATAACATTATTGGCCCTCATTAGGACTTTCTGCAAAGTTAGGCCTCCCTTTTGTAGCAGTAGCCTTTTTTCTCTAATAACAAATTCTGTATTAACAGATATATCTATTTATATTCTTTGCTGAGTATCTTCATTGAGAAAAATAAGAAGACAATTACCTTTGTTTGTCTTTGTTTTATCTGTAGCATTGGTGATTGTACTACTAGCTGTATTGACTTCACAGTGTCACACATGTAGCTCCTTTCTCCTAGACTATCACAGCTATCACCACAAAAACTGGACAGAAATGAGAGAAGAAAGCACCATGTTGTTGAATGATGCACACTTATTTAAAAGAGTAGCAACACCAATAATTTAGAAATGAAAAGATATATAATTTAGAAGGAAATTGTTGGCAACAATATATGAATATATAATTTTAAAATCAGGACACATTTTAAAAAATCTATATTGTGTCAAACTAACAATATTAAAATGCAGTTAACTTTGGAACAGGAAAGTAGCAAAACCAGAAGGAATTAATTTATGCTATTTGATATAAAAATGGCTGACATACTCATTTCTCTTTTAAATGATGGAAGAAATGACAATTGTTTGATTTTTGTAAGCCTTGTATGTTTTATTCTAAATCACCGCATATATGTTTTTTTCTAAAGCTTTATCCAAACAAACTTACCTTTTATATTTGTGCATACTATTAAAATATGATGAGGCCAATTTAGAACCAAAATTTTATAAATGTTTAAGTACTTCATGTGTTGAAAAAATAATGAATGCTCATGTTTAATGTGATAAATTTTTTAGAAGACAAATTTTATGAAATAATATTTTTTGAAAAAATGGGAGACTACGATTTTCAATAAAACAATTGTAAACATTCAGATATTGGTTTGATGACAACAAAATAATTAGATCATATAGCTGAAGTTATTTTTAGTGTGTGTGGGTGTTTTATCTGCAAAAATGTCTATTCATCATCTGTGTATAGTGACCACAAAGGCCAGAAAAGAGCATTTGATTCCCTGAAACTAGAATTACAAATAGTTCTTAACTCTCAGGTGTGTGCTAGGAATAATACCTAAGTTTTCTGGAGAAGCAGTTAGCACTCTTGATGACTGAGCCCTTTCTCAGACTTCCTATATCTGAAACTTAAGATTGTGACAAAATCAATATTTATGCATGTTTGTTAATTCTTAATTATTAAGAGATATGTTTATTGTATATTTGAAGAGTTTCATAATGTAACATTCCACTATTATCATTTCTAAACAAATATTTACCTTTATCAAATGATATATTTGTATCAAAGAGAAAATAATGCTCAGAAAATCAAGTTTTAAAGACACTCTAATTAAAGTTACATGTAGCTACAAATCTCCAGCTGCAGATGACTGACTAATTAGACAGTTAAAGATTAATAAAATTTTTCTCTTGTGTGAAATTAATTATGTGGAATTAATGACCATGAAACCATTCTGGTTTTTAATATCTCTGAATCTACTAACAATTAATGGAAAATTACTGCATTCTCTCAAAAGCCATTTTACATTTGAGGATCTCCATGCTTCCAAAGGTATCACTCAAACAAGAATTAAGTAACTACAATACTGTCAAAATAAATACTGCAATGAGTCAGATAATACAAAGAACATAGGTAGTTTTTGCTGAGAAACAATGCCATATTCATTTTTATTATTTTCTATATAATTAAAATCACTGAAAAAGTGTTTGTTTCAGATAATAGTTGCATCAAATAAATACAATTGTGGTTGACAGGCTAAAGAAGAGTATGTATCAGAGTCTAGTAGTATTAGCTAATGATATCATCAGGATGCCTTGATCTCTCATGGAGTAGTTTTGAAGAAAGTGTACCATTGTGTTATTAATCCAAATCTCTTTTTTTGCCTTAATTATTCTCCTGAGCAGTAAATTTCTATTTTTCGAGCTTTCCTCATGTTCTAAAGGAATGGGATGCCAAAAATCACACCTAAATTCAATCAGAAATCTCTGAGAGGTTGGGTCTGTGTGCCTTCACTGTGGAGTCGTCCCACAATTTTTCTTTTGTTTATATTTGTGCCACTGTGCAGTAGAACCAGGAAAACTGCCAATATACTTTGTGTCCTTCATGTTTTATCAAGTTTTCTTTAATTAAAAGGCAATGCAGTGGAGCAGACAATTAACCGCATATTTCCTTCTATAAAGCACATAATTATTAGGTTACATACCCATCTCCAGAAGTTTTAAGACTTCAAGTAGCCATGATACTGACTCAAAACTTTAAACTGTGACCACTATTGTTTGATACCAAAATCCCATATTTGTGGTCAAGTATTTCAGGAAACCTTTTACTATAATGCAAATGAAATGGGGGAGAACCCACTTAAAAAAAGAAAACTATTGTAAGCTCTTTCTTTATAAGAGGTATATTTCATAGTAGAATATATTTACAGATTTCATATTTTACATTGTATTCTTGCTATTGGGATTATAGAAGTTTATTTGACTTACACATTTATAGATGCATTCTTTTTCCTAAAAGGTACATGTGCAGTTTAATTTAACTATGTACTAGAAAATTATTCTCTGTTCAAAGTATCACCTGGGAAAGTGATCTTCCCCTTCTAAAAGTGAATCAAGATGGTGAGGTACTTGAGGTGCCCAGTAGTAGGGTACATCTCTAGAACACAGGAGACATATATATTTTCAGCAGCTGAACAAAACACAATCCTACCATAAGAAATGTTAAAGAGTCAAATTGTGGAGGAAGAAGAAAGTGACAAGCACTGTGTCGGCTCATAATCCCAACATCTGACCAGGTCTCAGGCTTCTTGTAAAATTGAGTTCAGCATCTTTATCTTCATTGTTGTTTTTGGTCACAACTGTTAAATTGGAGACAGAGGCTCACTTTTCTTATCTTATTTATTTCTAATAAAGAATAGATTTGTTATTATAGGGTGTTACAGTTTTCTTTCTGATGCTGGGATAAACACCATGACAAAAGTAACTTGGTGAGGAAAGTATTGATTTCATCTTACAGGTCATATTATGTCATGCAATAAAGCCCAGTGGGAAGCAAAGTAGAATAGGAACTCCAGCCAGCCACGACTTGAAGCAGGAAGAATACTGACTGCTTCTTGGCTTGTTCCAGGTGCCCTTTCAGCTACTTTTCTTATCCTGGCCACTTGCCTAAGTATGCTACTGCTCCTAGTGGGCTGGGCTCACCTGTATAAAGTAGTAATCAAGAAAACATGTCCACTGGCTACACTGGTGAAGACAGTTCCTCGGGTAGGGTCCTTTTATTGCAGACATGTCAAAAATCACAAACAAGGTTAGACTCTACATTAGGAATCTATGATCCATTGTTAATGCTTGTGATAAGGGTTGCTGAAATAGTCCAAGAAAAGCAGCATACATTGTCTTCTTGTAAAGAGGATTCCAATATGAAATTTGAATTTTTGTCAGATAAGAAGTGGTGTCCTCAGGAAAAGAAACCTTTCAGCAGTGATAGGCCCTTAATCAATGAGAAATAAATTCTGCCTTCTGATTACACACACAGCTTTGAAATTACCTTTGGAAGATATAAAAAGCATAATCAGACAATGTCAATCCCAAAGCAAACAATTCTGAAATTTGGGAAACTTATTTTCCTGTGGAGAAACTTCAGTATAGCCATTGCCACTATAGCTGAAGTCAGTTGAAAACTGATGTTTATATATATTCACTCTGCATCCCAGTGCCTCCCTTTCTGAGCTCAGTAACATACGCTAGTGTTATACCAGGCATTTATCCATGAAAAACTGAGACCCAGGTTAACTGTATCTTTTTCTATCCAGTTTAAGTTTTCTTGAATATTCAATTGCAAAGAAATTTGTCTGGACCCAATATTTACCTTTTTCCTTTGTTATATAATCTTTCTATCTCTCTCAATGTTTTTCTTAAGCATGTTGACTTCTCTTTCAATTACTCCTTTGATAAATGAGATGCATTTTTGTCCATCAGCTGTATGTTTTAATCCAGCTGGGCTTGATATTTTCTTGGTCAAATTGCGTTTTATTGGAAACAACAAATTCTACCTACTGAGAGCCCAGGATTGCAATGGCTTTGCCTCTTTCTCTTCAAAGTGGCTCACTGAACAAAAAAGTAAGCAGAACCAATCATATTCATTTTAATCTGTGTCAAAATATTTACAATGAACAAAAATCAATGTAAATATATTTGAGTCACTGAATATATTGTACTTTGAAGGATGACATTCGTCCCAGCCTTATAAAAATTCCTTTCAAACTAGTAATTCAATTTCACCTTCACCAACAATTGTGATATGCTTGCAGGCCTACATCTGTTGAAAAAGTAGTTGTGATGCCTTTAGTGGACGCTACGGTCATGGAATCATTTTTGTCCTTTCTGTGGGTTATCCAGTAACTGAGAACTAAATCTTCAGCACACTAACTTTAGGTGTTGTTTTTCTTCCCCTTAACAGCATTTTAACAAGAATAGAAATTTACTTAGTGCTACTTTCCTGTACTGTACTTGTTCAGTTTGTTGAATCTGGCAAAATTAATCAATAGTAACAACATATGTCTGGTATGAAATAAAAATGCTTATGCACAAAAAGGAAACAATCAGTTCAATCTGCAGAGTAAAGAGGTAGCCTATAGAATGGGTAAAAAAAAACATTTCCAACTAGGTATCTACATAACATACACACAAACACACACCACACACACACACACACACACACACACACACACACACACACACTCAAACACACCACACACACCAACACAAACAAGAGCCCATTTGGAGAAAAGGAAAGTACCCGTTTGGAATAAGGAGGATAACAGAAGGTGATAGGCAAGCAAATATGAGCAAAGTACAATGATATATACATATAAAAAAATCAAGGGAGGCCTCATCCTCTCTGAGGAGTAGATGAGGATGGGGTTGGTGTAAGGTGGGAGCAGTGGAACAAGAGGAGGTAGGGAGAACTGGGATTGATATGTAAAATTAAAAAGATTGTTGTTTTAATAAAAACAATTGTAATTGTCATAAGGAATCTCATAATTTAATATTTTTACATAAACTATAATAAATGAAAGTAAATTTGTTTACTTTATCACAGAGAACTCAGGTAGTGGATGAAATTATCTTCTCTATAGAACCTGGACAATATTCCAAGTTTCCTAAAAGTCTTTGGACATATTTATTTTAATATGCACAGCCTACAGAGTAATGTATCTGTCCCATTGCCTGGACAAATGTGGTAACCAGTCTCAGCTCTCTTGTTTTAAACACCATCCCTGAGTTTATTTTTCTTGGAGATCCTGAGAATCTCAGTAACAGCCAGAGCAGTTAGCCTAATAATTTCTCCCAGGATTAGGCACTACCGAGCCATGTCCACTCAAGGCACTGCTGGTACATCTCAGTCTGTTTCTCTCAGCATCATTGAGCAAAGCTGCTCTTACAGGGTGGACAGACTTAGCTGCCTCGGGGAAAGAGGCTTTGGGTGGTAGGATAATCACATTTCTTCCTCTTCTGAGCTTATCACTTGATCTCCACAACCTTCACTTTCATTTCAATTTCAGATTTAGAGCCTTAAATATAACTGCACCATGAACTGCTGCAAGTTTCCCACCATGGTGACTCTATCCTGGGTCTTAAACCTCAAATTATATATTAAACTGCTTTAGAGAAAACATGGTAGATGAGATTACTGGGGAAGTAAATACTGCATGATGATAAATTGCAAGAAAGGGTTAGTCTTAAGATTTTTAAATTATGTGAACAGATAGAGCTGTATAATTTAGGTATCTATTTTTTTTCCACTTAAAACAGTGCTTCAACTGACCTTAAATGTTTCTGGAGCAATGATCCGAAGAGCTGACACACAGCATAAAACCATACCAAATCCTTCACACAATGACACATAAAAATTGTTTCTACCAAGACAGAGGAGTGCAATGGTTTGTCCAGTGAAAATGGTATATCAATGCAGAGGTGGCTGACATTTATTAAAGAAAGAATGTTGATTTCTATACTACCAATGTTACTTCTGACTTTAGTTGTGGTACAGTGTTTCATGCTTCTAAATTACAGGTCTCTTATCATTCAGATGCAATAATTCAGTTAACTATTAATAATGTCTTTTCTGGATATGAAATTTAAGAGTCCATTCTATGAAGCATTCATCTCTCTGATCATCAGTGTCTTAAAATTAACATCGGGCAATGAATCCAGGTAAATACCATGTTGCATGTAAGTAGGAGGCTATAAGATTCCATGAATATCACACCTAATTTCATCCACAATACAATAAAATCACTTTTATTAATGTATATTTTTCATTCTATAAAACTGAATTCAAATAAAGCATTAAGACATCACATTTTGAATTCTAAATCATTCTTACACACTCAGCCTAGACTCACAGGGGAGGGCCTAGGCCCTGCCCCAAATGATGTGACAGACTATAATGATGCCACATAGTGAGAATTACCCTTTTTATAGAGCAGAAGAGAAATGGGATGAGGATTAGTGGGGGGCATGGGAGAATGGGAGGGATAGGGAACTGAGGTTGATATATAAAATAATTTTGTTTCATGGTATGAACTCACTCAAATATGGATTTTAGACATAGAACAGAGAATCACAAGCCTATAATACATACAATCAGAGAAACTAGGATACAAGGAGGATTCTAAAAGAATAATATAAGATCTCTCACAGAAGGGGAAAGGGACAAGATCTCATGACCATGGTAGTAGGGAGGAGCTAGGAGATGGAGAAGGGGAGAAAAGGTAAGCAAGTGGGACTAGAAAGATTGAGCCAGGGGAGGAATAGATGAAAGAATAGAAGAGAAGAGAAGAGAAGAGAAGAGAAGAGAAGAGAAGAGAAGAGAAGAGAAGAGAAGAGAGAGAGAGAGAGAGAGAGAGAGAGAGAGAGAGAGAGAGAGAGAGAGAGAGAGAGAGAGAGAGAGAGAGCATAAAAGCGGGACCCATTAACGGTTTGAAGAGAAAACTGAATCTAGAGAAAAGTCCAGAGATGTACAAGACTGCTCCCAACTAACAATTTGAGCAACAGTGGAAAGGCTACCATAAATTCCCTTCCCTGATAATGAGATCAAAGAATAATTTATCCACCAATATAGAGCCCTCATCTAGTAGCTGATGGAAACAGAAGCAGATACTCACAACTACCACTGAGGAGAACTGGAATCCAGAGCAGAGGGGGAGGACAACATCAGGCTACAGAAACACATAGAGACAGCTGACCTGAACAAGGAGGAGCTGATGGGACCCCAGACTGATAGCTGGGTATGAAGCATTTGACTGACCCAGAGCCTTTAAACATGAGTCTCCCTTAGAAGGCCTGGGTAGTCTAAGGGACCTTAGATAGTGGAACCAAGATGCATTCCTGGTGCACAAAAGTACTTTGGGAGCACATTCCCCATGGAGGGATACTCCCTTAACCTAGAGGCAGGACATATGCCTAGTCCCTACTCCAAATGACTTGATAGACTTAGATGACACCTCCTGGGAGGCATCACCCTACATGTAGAGTGGTGGGGGATGGGAGAGGAGGAGGATGGTATCCTAATTTCTGTGGCATTGTGAATTATCGGCTGGTGATACTTTGCTCTATGTCTAAAATCCATATATGAATGATTAACATATGATGTTCCTCTTTTTGTGACTGGGTTACCTCATTCAGGATGGTTTCTTCAAGTACCATCCATTTGCCTGTGCATTTAAAAATTCCATTGTTTTTTTTTCCCGCATAGTAGTATTCCATTGTGTAAATATGCTAGATCTTCTTTATCCATTCTTCAGTTGAGGGGCATCTAGATTTCTTCCAATTCTTACTATAACAAACAATGCTGCTACTAACATAGTTGAACATATTTCTTTGTTGCATGGATGTGATTCATTTTGGTATATGCTTAAGAGCAGGTCCTGTGGTAGACTGTTTCCCCCTTTCCTGAGGAACCACCATACTGATCTCCAAAGTGGCTGTACAAGTTTCCATTCCCACCAGCAGTGGAGAAGTATTCCCCTTTCTCCACATCCTCTCCAGCATAAGTTGTCATTGGAATTTCCAATTTTAGCCATTCCGGCAGGAGTAAGATGGTATCTCATAGTTGTTTTGATTTGCATTTCCGTGATAGCTAAGGATGTTGAGCACTCTCTTAAGTGTCTTTCAGCCATTTTGTTCTCCTCTATTGAGAGTTCTCTATTCAGAACTGTAATCCATTTTTTAATAGGGTTATTTGGTGTTTTGGTGACTACTTTCTTGAGTTTTTTTGTACATTTTGGAGATCAGCCCTCTTTCAGATGTAGGATTGGTGAAGATGTTTTCTGAGTCTGTGGGCTGCCATTTGGTCTTGTCCACTGTGTTCTTTGCTTTATAGAAGCTTCTCTGCTTAAGGAGGTCCCATTTATTAATTGTCGATCTCAGTGTCTGTGCTACTGGAGCTATGTTCAGGAAGCAGTCTCCTATACCAATTTGTTCAAGGGTACATTTTAATGTCTCTTCTAAGAGGTTCAGTGTGGCTGGATTTATGTTGTGGTCTTTGATCCATTTGGACTTGAGTTTTGTGCATGGCAATAGACATGGTATATCTGCAGTCTTCTACACACAATCATCCAGTTGTTTCAGAACTATTTGTTGAAGATGCTTTCCTCCTCCTATTGTACATTTTTAGCTGTTTTGTCAAAAATCAGATTTTTATAGGTGTGTGGGTTAATGTCAAGATTTTTAGTTTGATTTCATTGGTCTACCAGTCTATTTTTGTGCCAATACCAGGGTATTTTAAGGAATATAGTTCTGTAGTAGTGTTTAAAGTCTAGGATAGTGATGTCTCCTGAAGTTCCTTTATTGTACAGGGTTGTATTGGCTATCCTGGGTCTTTTGTTTTTCCATATAAAGTTGATTATTTTCTTTTCAAGGTCAGTGAAGAATTGTGCTGGGATTTTAATGGGGATTGCATTGAATTTGTAGATTGCTTTTGGGAAGATTGCCATTTTTACTATGTTGATTCTACCTATCCAAGAACATGGGGGGATCTTTCATTTTCTGGTATCTTCTTTAATTTCTTTCTTTAAAGACACAAAGTTCCTATTATATCAGTCTTTCACTTGTTTGGTAAGCATTACCCCAAGATACTATTTGTTGTTTGTGACTATTTGTATATAGTTGGGCTTCTTTTTTTTTTTTTTTTTTTTGAGTTTATGTGGTATCCTGCTAGTTTGCTGAAGGTGTTCATCAGCTGTAGGAGTATGCTGGTAAAGTTTTCTGGGCCACTTATATAAACTTCCTGGTAGAGATTTTTGGGTCACTTATGTAAACTATTACATCATCAGCAAATAGTGAAAGTTCTACTTCTTCCTTTCAAATTTGTATTCCCTTTATCTCTTGTTGTCTTATTGCTTTAACTAGAACTTCAAGTACAATATTGAAGAGAGCACAACCTTGTTCCTGATTTTAGAGAAATCATCTTAAGCTTCTCTCCATTCAGTTTGATATTGGCCGTTGGTTTACTGTATATTTATTGCTTTCATTATGTTTAGGTATATTCCTGTTATCACTGATCTCTCCAAGTCCTTTATCGTGAAAATGTATTGAGTTTTGTTGAAGGCTTTATAGCATCTAGTGAGATGATCATTTGGGTTTTGTTTTTCAGATTGTTTATATGGTGGATCATGTTGATAGGTTTTCATATGTTGAAACATTCCTCAAACCAGGAATAAAATCTACCTGGTCAAAGTGGATGATTTCTCTGATGCATTCATGAATTAGGTTTTGCAGTATTTTATTGAGTATTTTTGCATCGAGGTTCATCAGGGATATTGTTCTGTAGTTTTCTTTTCTAGTTTTGTCTTTGTGTGACTTGGGTACCAAAGTGAATGTGGCCTAGTAAAAAGAGTTTGGTAATGAACATTCAGTTTCTATTATGTGGAATGACTTGAAGAGTATTGCTATTAGCTCTTCATTTAATTTCTCATAGAAATCTGCACTGAAGCTATCTGGCCCTGGGCTTTTTTTGGTTGGGAGGCTTTTGATGACTACTTCTATTTTATTAGGGGTTGTAGGTCTATTTAAGTTGTTTATCTGTTATTGAATTAATTTTGGTAAGTGATAGTTATCCAGAAATTTGTTCATTTCCCTTGAATATTAAAATTATGTGGAGTACCAGTTTTCAAAGAATGACCTGAAAATTTTCTGGATTTCCTCAGTGTCCAGTGTTATCTCTCCCTTTTCATTTCTGATTTTGTTAATTTGTATGTTCTCTCTTTGCTTTTTGGTTAGTTTGGATAAAAGTTTGTCTACCTTGTTAATTTTCTTGAAAAACCAACCCTTTGTTGCATTACTTTGTTTTTTGTATTGTTTTCCTGGTTTTTTACTTTATTGATTTCAGCCCTCAAATTGATTATGTCCTGTCATCTACTCTTCTGGGGTAGTTTGCTTCTTTTTGTTCTAAGGATTTCAGTTGTGCTGTTAAATCCCTAATGTGACTATCCTCCGTTATCTTCATATGGGCACTTAGTGCAATAAACTTCCCTCATAGCACTGCTTTCAATGTGTACCATAACTTTGGTTATGTCGTGTTCTCATTCTTATTGAATTTGAGGAAATCCTTAATTTCTTTCTTTATTTCTTCTTTGACCCAAGTATGGTGCAACTGTACATTTTTCAGTTTCCATGAGTTTGTAGGTTATCTGCGATTTGTGTTGTTGAATTACAATTTTGAAGCATGGTGGTTAGATAAGATACAGGGGAATATTCCATTTTTTGTATCTGTTGAGGTTTGTTATCCCACCTACTATGTGGTCAATTTTAGAGAAGGTTCCATGTGGAGCAGAGAAGAAGGTATATTCTTTTGTGTGTAGATGGAAGTTCTATAGATGCCTGTTAAACCCAGTTGAGACAGAACTTCTGTTAGTTCTTTTGTTTCTTTGTCGAGTTTCTGATTGGTGGTCCTGTCCAGTAGTGAGAGTGGTGTGTTGAAGTCTCCCACTGTAAGTGTGTGAGGTTTTATGTGAGCTTTGAGTTTTAATAGCATTTCTTTTATGAATGTGGGTGCCTTTGTATTTGGGACATGGATGTTCAGAATTGAGACGTTGTGCTGATGGATAACTCCTGTGATGAATACAAAATGACACAATTAATCAAAAGAGATGAAGACTGTCATTTGTATTCATCACTGCTCTTAATATTCTCTTTATTCTCCATGTTAGTTGTTTTGTTTACTATGTGTCGAGGGATCTTTTTTCTTTGGTGCAGTCTATTTGGTGTTCGGTATGCTTCTTGTACTTTCATTGGCATGTACTTCTTCAGATGGGAAAGTTTTCTTCAATGATTTTGTGCAGTATGTTTTTTGCACCTTTGAGCTGGGTTCTTCGCCTTCTTCGATGCCTATTATTCTTTGGTTTGGCCTTTTAACAGTGTCTCACATTTCCTGGATGTTTTGTGTTAAGGATTTGTTAGATTTAAGATTTTCTTTGGTCGATGAATCTATTTCCTCTAGTTTTTCTTCAGCGCCTAAGATTCTCTTCCATCTCTTGTACTCTGTTGGTTATGCTTGTGTCTGTAGTTCCCGATTGTTTGCCTAGGTTTTATATTTCCATCATTCCTTCAGTTTGTGTTTTTTTTATTGTCCCTATTTAAATTTTCAAGTCCTGACCTGTTTCCTTCACCTGTTTAGTTGTTTTTTCTTGGCTTTCCTTACTTCCTTTAAGAGATTTGTTCATTTCTTCCATTTCTTTTGTTTGTTTATTCTTCCATTTCTTTAAAGGATTTTCTCATATCGTCTCTGAAGGACTCTATCATTTTTATAAAGATATTTTTTAAGTTGTTCTCTTCTGCTTCATCTGCTTTTGGGAATTCAGGTCTAGTTGGTGTAGAGTCCTTAGATTCTGGTGGTGCCATGCTTGTCTTTCTATTGTTAGGTGTTCGCTTGTACTGGAGTCTTCCTATCTCTTCTTCCAGTGTGTTCAGGTGGGGTTTCTCTTTTTCTATGCTACTCCACCAGTGGGCTTAGGAGGGTCAGAAGTTCAATGTCTATAACTCTATGTGGTCCAAGCTCTCTAGAAGGTCTCTGCTCAGGCAGGGGCCGTGGAGCAGAGGCTCAGCAGCGATCAGATCAAAGATCCAGCAGGCAGGGATCAGGATGGTCCAGAGGGGATAGGCAGATCTGTGGCCAGGCCCAGAGCTCTGGCCGTGGACTGCTGGTGGGGGTCAGAGATCAGGCCGGCAGGCGACCTAGGGAATATTATGTAGAATAAAATTTCTTGTCTACAGAAATTGATGTTATTGAATATTAGAATTGTCATAGTGCATCATACATAGGGATGTCCTCTGTGTTTTTCCTGTGAAGTAGGTAATTAAAAGGTTTATTATTAAAAATACTAAATATTTTACTTGGTTTGCCCAACTTTCTAGGGAATGACATCTTAAATAGCTGTTAAAGGCTGTCAGCAGTATTTGTTCTTAGTAGGTAGTCTGTCAATTATCTTTTCTTTAATTGAAAATAGATTCTTCTCTCATACAGAACATCCCAACCAGAGTTTCCCCTCATTCTACTCCTAGCTCCCCTACACCTTACCTCTCCAACAAATGCTCTCCTCCTCCAATTCTTCAGAAAAGAGCAGGCCTCCAAAGTGAGCAAAACTAGATACACTAAGACAAGGCAAAACTCTCATACTGAGGGTAGAAAAGGCAGGCCAATAGGAAGAAAAGAGTCTCAAGAGTCAGAGATATACACCCACTCTCACTATGAGGAGTCTCACAAAAATACCAGTCTCACAGCCATAATATGTACAGAGGACCTGGTGCAGAGTCGTGCAGGCCCTGCACTCTGTTTCCATCTCTGTGATCCCTGCTTAGTTGTTTCTATTTCCATGTCCTTCTGGTGCCCTCCTTCCTCTTTAACTCCTAAAGTCTTTCATCTCTATTTTTACAGGTTCCTCAATCTCTGGCGAGGGGACCTGATGGAGAACTCCAATTTAGAATATCTTTCTGCATAATGTCTGGCTTTGTTTCTGCATCTTTTTCCATCTGCTGCCATAGGAAGCCTCTTTGATGATGATTGAACAAAACACCAATCTATGAGTATAGAGGAAAATCATTTGGAAACTTTCTTTTTACTTTTTTATCTAGTAGTGGTATGGGTCATGTTAAACCAAATATGGGTTGGCCACCCCTACAATGTTTGTCCAACATTGCCCAAACACATCTTACAAGCAGGACAATTTGTATGTCCAAGACTTTGTGGCTGGGTTTGATTCCAGTTTTCTCTTGTGATAGCCTGCAGAGGGTGCATTTCTAACATCATGTTGACTTGAACACAGGGATGAAGGCTCCATGCCTGTACCAGCTCGAACTTTCTACGCTCAACTTCAACAAATACAATATGACATCTGAGCTTTAAAGTGAAACACAGGTAGATAAATTTGTGCGATTAAGGAATGGTAATGCTTTACAAATTTTGCTATTTTCTATTTTTATTTACTGTTCCTCAGGGAAATGTTAATCAAACAAAGTAGATGAACAAAGATGCATTTTGCTACACGTACACACATTTTCAAATCAATTCAATAGGGAATTTAGGTCAGACACGTGAATTATGAACAAAGAATTGCATGAGGTACAGTAATGCAGATAACAGGAATGATAATACTGCCTCTCTATAAAACTTACTTCCTCAGACTAGCTTTAAAGTACAGAATTATTTGAATACACATTTAAGCATCGTCAATGAGGTGTTCAAGTAGAACATAAACATTTCAGTAATCTTCCACAGTATGGAGCTTAATTTTTGCTATTTTTTTATTATGAATTTTTAGGAATAGTCTCACATGGTGCAAATCTAATTCAGATTCCTTCCATTGTAGGTTAAAGCATTCTGGTTGTCTTCTGCTGTATCTGAGTAATTTTATGATTTTTAAACACAGCTCCTTTGTCGTGATGAGAATTTAACAATAGAATAAACTGAAATACACTCTAACAAGAAAATGTTCATGACAAGGAAGCAGTTCTGTGTTCTTCTGTATTAAATGCAAACAAGAAGCCATTGTTAAATTCTCAGTTTTTGAAATCCACACCATATTGTTGTCAGTAGCTGGAGAAGAAGCCATTTTAAATTGCCGTGTCTATATTCCATTTGCTTCAATAAGCTTCCATTGTAGGTGACAAAAGAATATTGTTTCTACTCATGTTTCCATATGCATCATTTTATTCTACTTCCAGAGGCAGGATGTTACATTATTTCCCCTAATCTTTTGTGACTAACCTGATTGTATTTCCATTCCTGTCATTTTCAAACACCAACATCATTTCATATCACAATCAATCCTAGATCCAAGATATCTGATAATTTTTCCTGCAAGTCTTATTTACACTGAAGTAATTAGATTATACTTATTCTCTTACAGTTCTGCATTTAGACATGATTTCATGTTACAAACTGTGAACCACATTTTCCCCAATGATTTTACTTCAGCAAAGGGATCAGATGAATAGCAAAAGCATCTGCGATTCAGACACACCTGACAAAATTGTTAATGAACACCATGCTCATCTCAGTTTATTAAAGAGGAATAGTTTATCTTCAACTAGATGGTGATCATCAGGGAAGCAAATTATTTCTCTGTGTATAATAATCTTCATTTCTTCAAGTTAAAAGGAAAAATATATTCGAAGTGACAATTGAATCTTCTTTCAAGATGTGATAAAGAAGAGACTAGGGAGGAAATTAATAAATGAATGAAACTCATAATAAAAAATTCCCATTTTGAATTTGAATTAAAGAATTTAGGGAAGATAATTTTGCTTTTAAATTATACACACACACACACACACACACACACACACACACACACACACACACGTATGCACACATACACACACTCACTGTTGTTTCCACAAGTCTGATAATGCAATGTTTGACAATTCCCAAAAGATTGGAATGAAGTCCTGAAACTTCACCTAAATAGTCGAGTGACAACAAAATGACAAAACAGACTCATTATTTGGAATGGTTCAATGCTTTCTTGGTGACTAATTAATAAACAATTTTTATTTATTGCAAGAAAACACATAGAATAAGTGTGTTTTACCAACACTGCCTTCACACATGAGTTACCAACATCATTGTACTTTCTAGAAACTTCTCATAGTCCTATCATCACATCTTCAAAATAAGTAAGTATATGAACAAAAGAGTGCAATGTTTAAACTAAGATAAAATAAAATTTGTATTAGGTTTTCTCAAATAAAAATGCCTTAAACAAAATGAACACTTGTTTTTCCATCTGCCAAGAAGCCACAGGTGAAGCTCATGCTGTAATGCTGAAAGGACCTCCGTTTTTTCATTGCCTCTCTTATCTGTAGCTGTAAAATAACACAATGCCTTTCACATTTGCATCAAGTTAATTTAAAGTCTGAGAACTACATATTCATATCCAATAATGAAAGAAGAAACTATTGAGAAGACACTGCTTTCTATTTTAGTAAAGGAGAAAAATCATACTCAGGGATCTTACAGCCAACTTAGTTAATTTTTCGGAGTGGTACAGATTCATGTCCTACCATCAATCACTAGCTAAAATGAATGAACAAATCGAGTAGCTTCCCCTTAAGCTTGTTTAAAGGGCATACCATAGTGAACACATAGTTACCAAATGAACCTTGAACATAGAAAAAGTGCAAAGCACTTGGCCAAGTTCAGGGCAAATTGTTCAAAATAAATTCTCCTGGCCAATCTTGAAATGAAAGTTGAAAATGCAAGCAAGGGCAAAAAGCTAACAGAGATAATGTGGAATGTGAATAGAATAGGTACTTCCTAAGTAATACTATGATTATATTAATTAACATGATTTACAAATAATCATGGTTTTAGAATTCAGTGTTTGTGAATGACAGGCATGTATAAGGAAGGGATGAAAAACTTACTAAGGGTAGCAATCATAAAATCATTTATGCTTTGGGGTAAATGAAACACATTAACCTTAAACTAATCAAGATATAGTGGTTATTTCTTTCCTTGCATCTCTACTTAGTTTTATAGTGAAAGAAAATAATAGCTTTTGTTTTTTCAATTACAAGTGTGCAATTCTATAACAGTGATAACATTCACATAATTATGCAACAATCATCACCATGCATCTTATTCATCATGTTCATCTTACAGAAATAGTTTATTTAATAAATAAATTTATTAAACCATAAATATAGCTTGCTCTCAGTTCATGCAGTGTGTTCCTATATCCCCCTTATACAATTGGGATTTCTGTCGACATCTCTACAGCCATCCCTACAGAAAGGCTTTCCCTTTGTTACTGGCTCATTTCAACTTAGTAAGACATCTTCCAGTCCATCCATGTTTTAGTATTTGTCTTCTTTCCTTTTATGGTATGATTAAAATCTCATTTTGTGAATGCACAAATCTTCATGCAATTATTCAATGAAATATTGGAATTATTTTTATATTTTGCCTGCTATTAAAAATGTTGCTATGGTCCTGGCATATTGATGCTGTGGACTGAACTATGTATCAAAGAAATGTTTTAAGTTGGAGTTCTATTTTCTAGTGTGATTGTATTTGCAGATAAGATGTTAATAGGCATCTGTGATTAAAGAATTTCAATTAGGATGGAGCTATAACTGCACACAATTGAGGATTTTAAAGACAATAAATACTTATGTCATTCCCTGATTGGGGATAACCTGTGAAGGCATGGCAAGAATATGGCAGTCTACAAAATAGAAGGAGAATTTTCAGCTGGACAGATCTTTGGTCCTTGACATCCCATTCACAGGAACAAACTATTGATATGATTTTACCTGCCCAGAAGATGGCATCTTATTACGCCAAACCAAAATGTATAAAAACAAATATCTGCTCAACTTCCCTTTTCTACTACTTTGTGTTAATACCTATATGTGAAATTTCCCAGAACATGTAATACTTATGTTTCTCATATTTTAAGACTAGTTTTGTTGTAACGTATTATGACCCATATATGAGAAGCCCACTACACTTTGAATTTCCAATGTAAATGAAAAATGATTGTAATTTCTCCACTTCTTTAGGGATAAAACAGTTCTAGCAGAATGTTAGCTTGTTTTTGTTTTTATTTGTTCAGTTGTATATGTGTAATCTAACATATGTGAAATAGTATCTAATACAAGGTTATAATTTTATTCCTCTAATAAATGCGACTCAAATCATCACTTATATATGGACATATGTCAATTGTAGCATATGGCCCATAACTGATTAAAATAATAAACTTAGAGAGTCTCAAGTAATAGGTAACAAATGAGAAAGATGAAAGGAAAAAGAACAATAAAAAGGGAACATAATACACATATCTGTGTGAAAAATGTACTTTGAATAACCAGTAATATAATGAAATTTGGATTGATTAAACACAATGGCATGTATGTACATACTCATCAGTGAGAAAACCACAAGAGGAGATAAAAGCTTTGTCAATCCATTGTCATGTTGGGTTGGAACAGATGCCAGCTCCAGTTAGCTAAACATCACACTCCTTTTAACTCTTGTTTCATTTGTACTCATTGCATAATGCTTATGTTGCTATGAGTTTAAAGAGGAAGATAGGCTTAGGAAAAAGCTGTTGACCTTCACGAACCTATGTATATTTTTTCTTTCTTGGATTTTGTCAAGGCCTGTGCAAAACAAACCTGGGTTAGCAAATCTGTGTTGGTTTGAAAGAAAATGGTCCCCAAAGAGTGTGGCAATATTAGGAAGTATAGCCTTGTTGGAGTGGGTGTTGTCATGTTGGAGGAAGTGTATTACTGTGGAGATAGACTTTGAGGCCTTATATATGTTCTAAACCAGTCAGTGTTTTAGACCACTTTTTGTTACCTGCAAGATGTAGGGCTCTCAGCTAAGTCTCCACTGCTAAATCTGCTTACAAGATACCATGTCCCACCATGATGATAATGGAATGAACTGTGGTGATATATTATCTATTATTTATTAAAGCATTTATGGGAACAAAAAGCTAAAGCTAGCTGCTAGCCACAAAGCCAGGCAGTGGTGATACACAGCTTTAATCCCAGCAGCCATAGAGTAAGTCAGTGGTGGCATATCCCTTTAGTTCAGGACTCAAGAGACAAGCAGATGGATCTCTGTTAGTTCCAGGCTACATTTGGTACAGTAATAAAGATAAACAGCTCACACAAATATGACATCAGCACTTGGGATCATATAACTTTAATCCCAGCACTAGGCAGATACAAAAGGAAAATGTACAAAGAGCATCATGTAAAGATTCATTTTCTGCCTACACTAAGGACAGGATTGTCTTTCAACCTGAGGAAAAGGTAATAGACAGTAGCTTTGTTACTTTGCTTCTCTGACCTTCAGCTTTAAGCTTGAATCCCAATATCTGTCTCTGGGTTTTTATTATTCATGTTACACTGAACCTCAGAACTATGAGTGAATGACCACAATTAAATGTTTTCCTTCATAGTAATTGTGGCCATGGTGTCTCTTCAGCAATAGAAACCCTAAGACAATTCTTGACTTTAATCTTTTATCAAGGCTTAGACGAACCTGACTGTCATGTCTTCTCAGTTGAGACTCTAAATCATACTCCATGTCCTTGCTTTGTCGCCAAATCTACCTTTAGATGAGCCTTTGATTTCTGAATGCATATTAAAACATAATAATTCTTTCAATTTATTAATTTTATTGAAATGAATCAGGCTTATTGTAAATGGACATTTCCTGACCCAGAGCCTCCCTGTCCCAAATACTCAAATACCAAATGATTGTTCTGAGGCTTAATATTATTTATAAATATTCAGCCTAAAGCTCAGGCTTATTATCCATTAGATCTTACATTTTAAGGTAACCCATGTTCTTTATTTATGCTCTGCCACTTTGTGGTAGCTTTGTTAGCATGACACACTCACCTCCTGATCTTTCTGCATTTGGCTAGTAGCTCCTTGCCTCTACCTTTCCTCTTTCCAAATTTCACCTAGACTGGCTCTCCTGCTCAATATCTCCCTGCCCAGCGATCAGCCAATCAGCTTTATTTGAAAATGAGCATAATCCACTGCAGCTTGCTGTTGTTCCACCAAGTGGTTGGAGAAGTTCCACGTCCTTAGCATACACCAATCTAACTCTAGAATGTCTAGTATTATTCTTTTTTCTGTATGAACATATTTCCTCTGTTTCAATGAATTCAGCAAAATAATAAAATTTTCCTATAGGCATAATATCTTTATTTTGTCTGAGTGGGAATTAAATAAATGCTTTTTACAGAAAACTTTTTCAAGCACAGAATCCTTTATTAACTTATTAGGATCGTGCTAAATTGTGTTCCAACTCACAGTAAAATTCTTTTCACTGCATTTATAAAGTTTGTTTCTTTTTTATCTTTTTTAATTTTAAACAATCTTTTCTCATTTTACATATCCATCCAGGATCCCAATCCCTCCCCTCCTCAAGCCCTCCCTACCTTGCCCCCAATCTAACCCCCAATTCACTTGTCAGAGAAGGTAAGGCATCCCATGGGTAGTCAACAAAGTCTGGCATTTCTCTGAAGCAGGACAAACCTCTGTATCTCGGCTGAGCAAGGTACCTCTCTGAAGAAAATGGGCTCCAAAAGGCCAGTTCAAATACTAGGGAGAAATCCTGGTCCCACTGCCAGTGGCTCCACAGAGTTCCCAAGCCATACAACTGTACTCATATTCAAACAGAGAGGGAAAGCAAGGAAAGAGACACCTTGATTTATGGAGTCATTATGCGGCTACAGAGTTACCAAGCACTAAGGAAATTTCCACAAGGATGACCCCAGCTAAGATCCTAAGAATTACTGGAAAGGTTGCCTGAATTGGCCTTCCCTTCAAATCAGATTGTTGACTGAATTATCAACATAGAACCTTCATCTAGCAACTGATGCAAGCAGATACAGAGATGCACAACTAAGCACTAAGCCAAGCTCTTGGAGTCTAGCCAAAAGAGAGGGAGGAGAAATAATATGAGCAAAGGAATCAAGACCATTTTGGAGAATCCCACAGAAACAAATGACCTGAGCTATTGTGAGCTATTGGGAGCTCACTTACTCTGAACTGATAGGAGAGAAGCCTACATAGAACCAAATTAATGTTTGTTTCTACAATGGAAACTTGGTGGTATAGTTTTCCTTAGCGACACAGCACACATTTTATTCTAAATATATATTGCTAAAACTGTGATTTCATTTAATAGCACACCTTTATAAAATAATAGAAATGGTAAAAATTGCTCTAACTTCCCTAAAGCAGAAAAATGGTTAATAACAATGTGTAACCTTCATTGGAAGACAATATTCTCTAGTTAATTCACTATGTAGCTCACAGTCTTTTACCACTGCCCTATATTTTTTTAATCATGGCTGTGGACATTACCATGAATACAGCTCTAACACTCATACACTCATGATTTTAGCCCTAGTCGTTATAGTTCTCTGTTAATTGTTCTCATAAGTCACAGATAAGGAGTCTCATCACTATATCAATATCTTTATATTTGTTCTATGTCTGGATTTCAATATATTATATCATGAAAATGTGTGTATATTTTACATATGAATTGCCATGTCTTTAATTTCCTTTATTTGTTCATCTTCTTTTTAAACCTCTACTTGTTTGTCATTGTTCTGTAATTCTGAATGTGCTCCCAAGTCACTGCTATATTCCCAGAAATTAACATCAAAAACACAACTCTGATCATATAGCTTGCTACAATAAAAGACTCTGCCAATTTTTATTATCAGCAAACAAAATTCAAACTATTTAATCTGTCTTCTATATTCTATACAAAACTGTATTTTCAACACCAAGAGAACTTGCAAAAATTCTCCTGTGAGAAATATGGGTGCACTGAATTTTGTATTCATATCTTCCCATAAAAAGAAGAAAAGAAAAACAAAAACAAAAAAGGGAAAAGAAAGACTGCCTCTTGATGGAATTGGCTTTCTTCTCTCTTTTACTTGCTGAAAAACTGCTTCTCCTTAAGGCACAAGCAGGTTGCCACCTTTTCTCTAAATCTACCAAAGTTTCTAAAGACAAATTTCCCTATCCATTCATTTGTACCATTCAATTACTTCTGGATCATTATAGAGCATCTAGCTTTGTGCTTTAATATTAACATCATTCTTCCCTTTTATTATTGTATCCTATGTCTTATCCATGAGAGAAAGTAGAATATAATTTAAATATAATATTCTATGGTCAAGAAGACCTCGATACCAAGTATTGTTAATAAGTCCTATTTCTAGGAAATGCTAGATCATCTTGAGAGAAACTGGATGATCTCAGAAATACCTGATATATCTCTATATTATTTCCACAAAAATGTACTTCTCTGCAAAATACTCACTGCTAAATAAGTGTGTGGGAGTTGATCATGTGTACTAAATTCCTTTTCCTTCCTCTCTGGCCTCAGGAGAGTTACCTGTGCTGTGTGGTAAACTTATGTTTAACCTTGCTTTCTATAGATTTTTATGACATCTTTAAAACTGTAATTGTGCATCATCTAGTCATCATCTAATTATGTCATTAACACATATGAATTATATAATTAGAGCTATTTACATTAAACATGCAATTAGATCAAATTATGCTAATAAGAAAATGTAGAATAATTAACTAAATTAATCTTAAAAGAAGAGAAATTAACTCAGATAAACTATATTCATGTTTTGTTGTATATTTCAAAGTAAACATGAAATATTGCTGTTTAATCTGCACTGTGCTTTGCTCCCATCAGCTTACCTTTCTGGCCCCATCTTTTCCAGGTCAAGCCTTGTCAATAATAGTTTCTTTGCTTAAAGGAACAGTTAATGCTTACTGTATTGTTTTAAGACCTATTGGGGGGTAGTTAAGGTAATTGCGCATTTGGCAAAGCACTTGCTGTACAAAGTTCAGGTCCTAAGCTCAATCCTCAGGATCCACACAAGGCAAACCATGCATGCTCATGCTCTCCTGTATTCATATGTTTTGACAGCAGAAACAGGAAGGTATTTGGCATTTTCTGGTCAGCTATTCTAGTTAAATTTAGTGAGATCCATGTTTGGTTACAGATCCTGTCTCAAAAACAAAGTGGAGTAAAATCGAAGAAGTCACCCAGTGTCAATCTCTTTTCTCCACTTGCACACACATATGAAGGTACCATCCAACACACATTTATATATACATGATAGGCACATCCACAAAGAAAAATAAACTACAGTGGTATCTGAACTTCATGTCTAGATTATCATGTAGGGAAGTAGGGAAGGCAAGGCAGAAAGATTATTAATTCAATTTTAGGTTGAACTGCCTATTGAGCTCCAAGCAGACCTGGATTACATAGAAACAGCTTTTTTCTCAAACAAACAATAAACACCAGATTTTGTCTTACTTTCTCCTTAGTAGTAGAAGTAATGTTAGTTTCCCACAATTTCTACTCTACTAATTTATAAACTCCAGAAAATGGAATCGTGCCTGTAGCACGTAGAACTTGAATGGATTTCTTCAACCAGTTTCAATTGAATATTGGTTAGTTGCAGCTGGATTTAAAAGCACTGGGATTAAGTCAGCACAGAGAATATGCCTTTACTTGAGTATGGATAATAGTTTAGAGAAGATTTATATCACTTAAATACATGGGAACATTTATACTTTCCTTACTGTGCCCTAATTAGATACTTCCTTAAAGTGAATATTTTCTACAATCAATGTCTTCAAACTAACCAAATATTTTTCTCATCTGTATGCCTCAGATTCCTTGTAGGTCCTACTCATTACCCAGTTCCAAGGTCACATCTACATATTTAGGAGCTTGTTTCACCAACAGTATGCTCCTTTCTCATAAAACCTTTGATTCATCTCCTTTGTCATTGGCTGGTGACATTCTGATGATGGTCGTTCTTTCTTTCTTTTTTTCTTTCTTTCTTTCCAGAAACACCATCCCAGTCTTCTCTCTCTCCTCCTTTTCTTGACCATCTCTCCTCAAGCCATGGTTTATCCTCCTATTTATTCCTTCTGCCTACCAGGCCCACATATCCCTCTCCTACCTAGCTACTGACCATTCAGCTCTTTATTAGACCAATCAGGTGTTTTAGACCAGTAAAGTAACACAACTTTACAGAATGAAACAAATGCCACATAAAAGATACAACTCATCTTAGCATTATTAAACAAATATTCGACACCATATATATATATATGTATATATATATATGTGCGTGTGTGTGTATATATATATATATATATATATATATCACATATTAAACTAACGTTCCACAGCAAATTATTTTAATACCTCATGTCACTCATGTCATAATGGTCAAGATCAACAGCACAGATGACAGCCTATCATGGTGAAGATTAAGGAAAAGGGAAACCTCATTTTAAAAAAGAAATTCCAACCTCTAGTTAAATGTGTTGTTTTATTAATTGTAGTAGAAGTACAAATGGGAGAAATATTGATGCAGGATAACTCTGAATTCACTATGTAGATAAGGCTAAACTTAAATTACCAATTCTTCTGCATCTGCCTCTCCAACATTAAAATTATAGCTATATGCTTTCATGTCTAGATTGGTTGCATTTATTCTTAGTAGTTTTGTTGCTATTGTAAATAGAATTGCTTTCTCAGATTCTATTTCAGATAATTTGTTATTAATATCAGACAATGCTCTTAATTTTACATGTGGATTTTACATTCTGCTAAATTTGCTTGCATTGTTTTTGGAGTCGGGTGTTTGGAGTTTTCTGTAAAAAAATAAAATTAATGTACAAATTGACAATTTGAATATCTTACTTCTTTCCAACTTGGATACTGTTCATGTCTTTCTTCAGGTTGTATACTCTAGTGAGGGCTCTCAGCACCATGATAAGTAAAAGTTTTGAATGTGGACATCTTTTCCTTGTTCTATATCTTAGGTAGAATGATTTTAATTTTTCCTTATTCAACAAGGCATCAGTAGTGGGATTATTATTTATGACTTTGATTATCATGAGTTATAACTCTTCTTAAACCTTATTATTTAATGTTGAGTGTCAATGATTGTGAATGTGTATTTTTCTGTATAAATCTACTTGATTTGGGTATTTTATTTAACATTGTTGTGTTCTAAAAACATATTGTTAGGTGAGTAAACATTTAAGATAGTTTGGTCATGTTGGGAATTTGATATCTTTTTAGTGAAGGAATACCTAGCTGAAATCCTTTTTTCCAATACCAGTAGGAACTATTCCAAGATGCTTTTCTACTTTGGTGTATTCAAAAAGTTACATTTAAACTATCTACACATGTATTGGTAAAGTTAGTATCCTATAAACATAAACTGGAACCCATGTTTCTCCCTGTTAATTTAGGAGTATTTTTATTGCTATGCTTTGGGGAAATTATTTTAGCTATAACATATACCTAATTTTAGGGTTAATATTAACACTCATTTTGTTGATCCTTTTTTATTATTATCTTCTATTATTTTTTGCAATTATTTTGTTATATTGACATTCTTTTGTAATTTTAATTATGAGTTTTTAAAGACATCTATTTAGTGACTATTTCAAGGTTTGCAATAATTTATTGTTTTAATAATTTATGTTTACTAGTTTAAAGGTTCATTTTTAATAATAAATTATTACAACTTTGTTACTTTCCTTAATCTCCAAAATATCTCACAAATTATATTTACAAGTAGTGTTTCGAAGAAAATTTATGGTGATCTGGAAGGATTGAAAAACCATATATCTCTTAAATGATCCATAATCACTAATTATCAGTAATAAACTATATTAGAAAAAAGAGATAAAACAGATGATATTAAGCAGGTGAAGATAAAAGTCTGCCATAACATCACATTTTGTAAAAAAAATGCATGAGTTAGTTCCTTTAAAATTACTTAGAGGAGTAAGTACATGTATCACAGCATACTCCATATTCATTCTTGAGTCATCATTAAAGTACATAATGAAATACTATGTGCACAAAGAAGGTACTTTGTATTCTAATTCATTATGAGAACTTTTCTAGCCTATCTTCAGGTTCCAAACATTCCCCAGTCCCTATAACAATACTTCCCTTTGTTCTGAATACAGAATAACTTTTAGAACACTGTCCATGCTGTTTTTATAATACTGCATGGGGTTCAGTGTTATTTAATGAGGCATTTCTCTTCATCAATCTGAGAAGCTCTGAAATGTTTTCATGCTGCGCACAAAGATGAGAGTTTATAGAATATGCTTGACTGTAAAATTTCTCTATTTTTATGCAAACATAAATCAATAGGCTTGGGAAGTTGATGATCTACTTAACGTTTTGCTCACAGTTTGCTCACAAGGATTTAGGTGAACTACTGAGAAAAAATACTCATGCACTATTAATTAGATTTAAATGTTTTTCTAATTACATAGATGGCCTCCTTGCTTCAGTAGTACAAGAAAGGAAAGTGTGAGTAAATCGACTATTATTGCATTTGATTTTCCATTCTAGGTAGATTTTTTTACTTCTTGGTTTATTTATAAATACTTTTCTGATGTATTTTATTCATATGATAAAAAACATATTAGTAGGGCAGTTTGGGGGTGTTGTTCTGGTGGCAGCTCCACCCCAGCCCCTGGCATTCATATACCTAAAGAGTCTGGAATGTCTGGTGGAAACTCCACCTCAAGACCCATCCCTTCATATCTCTCCAAACCCTGCAGCATCTCAGAAAGTACCCCAAAAGATGACCCCTCCCTCATAGAAGCTCAAGACCACTCCCAAAGGGTATTTAAACTTCTCCCAAGAAGACACACATGTAAATTTTCAGTTTCTCTTTTTAGTCCCTTCTCTGTGTGAGGTTACTCATTCAGGAGGATCTTATCCATTACATCTGGACCTCTTCTAATTCAGTTTGATTTGGTCTGACATGGATTACTATGTCAGTAGAGAGGCTTATCAGGATGCATAAACTTTTCAGGTGTGAGTCTATAAATTCCATAGTCTCATATCATGAAAAAAAAAAGAATGCCAGCAGAGGTGTTCAAGCATTGACACTATAGTAAAACATTTTAATATATGAATGGTCTGGTCTCATTCATAACTAACCTGAAATGCATGCAGCTACAGCCCATGCACAACAGGTTGAGCATGTCTGAATACAGTTTTATATGTGCCATGCATTACCACTGAATCAGCTGTGGTGCAATTCCCAGTATGCTGGGCTAAATTCACATCAGCTTTCACCCAACCACAAACGAAAACAGTGATGATTCAAGGTAACCTGTTTTGCACATTCTTGTTTACTTACTAATATCTATTTTAAGTCACCTTTAGCACACCTAGCTTCACAGAATCAAGACAGAACACATTCCAAGTCAGAAAAGCTATCACCATGTCCAGTGTGGAAACCCAACATGTAATACAATTCACTTACTGAAGCATTCCTATTCTGACCTATGTAAGGATGCTATCGAGGGCTAGTATGTGTGCACTACCTCATTTTCCCACTGTGAGAAGATATGAACTATACTTAGAATTTTTGTACATAATTTGGGTTTAATTCTTAGGAATCAATCAAAACATAAAGACAGATTTATATTTTGAACACACAAAAATAGCAAACAGGGGATTTTTTTTATAGCATTTGCTTTGTTGAATTTCTAAACTGCTTCTTAAACTGAAGCAATGAAGTTACATCTTAATCATTAAGCCAAGAATTCTACTTGTGGTCAAATGATTCACTCATTATCATTAGCATACATATGTGGGGAATTTGGCCATTGTGTTCCCAGCTGGCAGCTTTTACTAACATCTGGGTTATTAACATCAGAATCAGCAATCTAGAGAATTGTTCTTCGAACACATCCAGCTAATCCTGGGCCCAAATTAGTTCTTTTCCAAACCCACCTGCAATAAAATCTAGCCATCAAGCAGTTTATCCTTGCACAGAGTTGCTGGAATCATATGTAATAGTACATTATGATTAAATATACCAAAAGAACTAAAGCATGCCTTTCTGAACATTGCCTACAGGATCTTGAGATTTGAAAGTGAAGGTGAAAAACCCCAATAATCTTCACTTGTCCTTGAGAACTCCAGTGAAGAATCAGAGATTCTGGCTGCTGCACAGCCAAAAATATTAATTGAACCAAGATATGATATATGCATGATTTAAATAGTATCTTACTATACATATACCTTAGGTATGGAAGCAGCTTGGCTATGAGAAATGCATTCCCAGAAGTTTTAAATGATTATTCTGTGGTTTTTGAGCTTTGTCATCCTAAAGATGGTCTCTGTTTTTATTCTTTATCCATTTTAAAGTGACTTTACTGTGTGAGAAAATAGATTTGTAGCTGTCTCTGGATATTCTAACTACAGCAGCTATCTTAGTGCATGTACAAATAACTAATACATCCAAAGTCTGAACATTTAAAAATTAGAATTCTCAAATAGTTTCTAACAACATGGTTGATTCTCTACTAGAAAGTAAACTCAGAAATCATTGCATTACAGGACAGACAACTGCACCTGACCTCAAACACTTGGATATTTCTTTATTAGCCAATGTGCAGCTTATTTACTTTGGTAATTTATATTTATTTATATATTTGCGTGTGTTTTATTCATCACTTTTAAAATTTATTTGTATATATACATTTGTGCATAATGTATATCTTTGGACATATAGAGGGATTCATTAATATACAGGTAGAATATATATATATATATATGTATGTATGTATAAATACAGTCTATTCAACGTGTAATATTACTAAGGCTGATTGTTTGATATTGGATAACCAGCTAATATGATCTTCTCTGAGATTATTTCTCCTGCTCTTAACATTCCTTAGTTGCCTGCAATTTTTGTATATGGTAGAAGCCTTCTGATCTTTCCACTTTCCATATTATCACATCCATTAATGTCATCCTTGGTCAGCTCATTTTTAGACAATAATTTTGGTGAGACTTCATTGGTGGAGCTTCCCACATTACTTGGAGACACATTGCACAGTAAACTCTGTTAGTCTTGCTCTTAAATGTTTTCATTCTACTCATCCAAACTGGTCCCCAAGACTTATGATCAGGAAATCTGTTATAGATATATCACTTGGGACTAGGCACCACAACCCTGTATTTTGATCAGTTATGGTTTTCTGTAACTGTCTTCATCTATTCTCAAGGAAAATCTCCTGGGAGCCTACATAAAAGGATATGGAAGAAGGAAACTCACAAATGACTATATTATAACTATTTCTTATATTTTGTACCCAGCAGAGGACTTGGTGTGCTTTTCCATACACTGTGATTTGGGTCAAACACATATCTGAACAAAGTTATTTATTTTACTTTTTGTGGTATTCCCAGTTATACAAGTCTTCACTTAAATGATTCAATGGATTTCTTTCTAGACTACGTTAACAAGTCTTCTTTCTTTAGAATGATGTACTTTTTTTTGTGAACTCAAACTCAACAAAGTTGTTAAAATCTTAATTAGTACAGCATTTTCATCTTTCTTCAGATATGATGTCTGGAGGTGTACTGGGAGTTCTCATTTGATGGAGTAGGGTTGTTCAGATTCATGTGTTATGTATATAATTATTATAGTATATAATTATTACAATATATGACAAATTGCTTCAGTAAGCTGTATAATTTGTCAAGAACAAAATTTTGTTGTGTTTTTCAGAGAAAAATGTAAATGTAACTGACAAATTATTTCATTTTCTACCAGATACTGAACCCATAAGATATCTCCAGCATAATATTTATTTCCTTACCTGGTCCATAATTTTTACTATATTTCTTATATCCATTCATATCTTTGTATAATTTATAACTTTTGTATGAATACTCAGGCATAGTTAGATTTAGCAATAATAAAAATAGAGCCATTGAAACTTGGCTTATAAACATTTTCTATTTTTTACTTATAAAAGATATAAAATGTATGAAAACCAATAAAACAAATATATAAAGTTCACCTAACAAACATGTAGCTTAAAAAAAATTGACATGTTTTTATTGAAAAGAATTATTGAAATCACTCCTCCCATTGAATAGCAAATCTTTAATATTTTTCATATGCCAAGAGAAAACAATAAATATGAGAATAATAAATGCAAAATTACCTTCCAAAGGGAAAAAAAGCATATTGCATTTCCTAAAAATAAAGAAAAAACATAACACATTTCATGATTTTTTTCAGTCCAATGTCTTTAAATAACAAAAATAAATTTGTTAGTAAATCTATGTTAATAGTAGCTTAAAAAATGCTTTACATTTTCAATATGTGTATTGTCAGTATGTAACTGCTTTTAAAATATGAACGTCATTTTGTTTATTCATTTGTAAAAGTTTTTTCTCACTAAGATCACTAATATTGACCCAAAAGTGTCACAATTTTGGTTGCTATAGAAAGGTGAACTGAGAAATACATAAGTGTGTGATGTGAATATATGTTTTTCTTATTGGTTGATTAATAAAACTGTTTTGGCCAGTGAACAGGCAGAATTCAGCCACACAGGAAGTCAAACAGGGGTAGTCACAGTTAATAAGGAGAGTTGGACAGTCACCGTGTAGCTACCAGGAAGGTAGGATTCCTGGGTCACTTGGAGATACACAGATTAATAGTTATGGGTTAATAATTAAGAGAGTCCTAGCCAGTAAGAAGCCTAAGCCAATTGCTAAATTTATTTTTAAATACATATTAAGTCTCAGAGTGTTAATTTTGTAGAGACTATGGAAACAGGAATGGGTGTAGGGAGATCAAGTCAGTGGGATTAAGACTAGATAAAAACATCTCAACAAATGTGTTGTTACTCATAAGATCAGAACTCATCATCCGGGGCTGTAGTCATTCCCTAGCAAAGCACAGAATATTTATATTCTGTGCTCCAGAACATTGTAAAGCATGAATGGAAGCATCAACACTAAATGAAGGAGAAGGTTGTGTAGAGTATATTATGTGAAAAGTTTGATGGAGGTATATATGCATATACCTTTAAATACATATCAAAGATGGGAAATATAAACAACAATCTTATTGGAAATCCTGAAATATTTTGGTATTCTCTAAATTTCTTCAAATGAGAATTTAATTATTGATACCATGATAAAGTGATGTCATTTTCATCCTAGATACTTCATGCTGAAAGCTACTCATGCACTTTTGAGGAAGATTATTATAATTTTTCTGTGCTCCTGTCACTTTGTTCATTTATCATATTGATATAAATGCATTTCTTTGATTAAGTCTACCATTGGACTTATGCCTTTGATGAAGGAGGCTAGGATCAGATGACCTCTCTGGTGTGTTATTAGCACCCACCGTGCTTCACTCATAATAGCATTCATAAAAATTTTACAATAAACGAACAAATACATCCTCCAGCAACGTCTAACTAAATTCATAAAAGAGGAACTGAAATTGTTCTGATTAAGTTTAATTATCAAAAACTACTTGAAGTTAAGTTAAATGCCACAGGTACTTAATGGATTTCTACCCCTTAAATTAAAACAGCTCATCCAGAACCATGCACACTGTGAGCCCTCAATTAGTATTGATTGAGATAATTCTATGAGAGGCATGAGTTCAGTCAGTAAATTGCAGAGACTCTCAACTCAAGTAAATGCTTTTGGTATGTATAGAATGTCTTCTTTCAGTAATAATAAAGTCTAAGATTCTTAAACATATTGCATAAACAATAAAAAATATTTCTGAAAAGTACTTTCAAAAGAACAACCTATATAAGTTGAAATATTAGTATTAAAATGTTATTTTCAAGAAGAAAATCATAATGAAAATGGCTCTAATGCTTTTTTTCTAAGTGTCAATGTATTGCATACCAGAAATACAATTTTGACTGGATATCAAGCACTTTGAACTTTAAAAAACTTCCAGCATTATTACATTCAGAAACTTCAACTCCATCACAGATAGTACCTAACAGAGTTAGGTGATAACAGTTACCATGTGTTAACTTATGAAGTGAGATGAAGGTCATTATCAAACAAGGCTAAGATACAAAGCCAAGGTCAATGACACTGCTATTACTTTACTAAAAATTGAGTAAAAATAAAATAAAATAAAAAATGCTCATCCAGAATTATGAGAATTGCCATTCTGTACATATTTCTCTTATTGGTTATTTAACAAAGTCCTGTTGGCCAATAGGAAAGCAAGATAAATGAAACTAGAAGACAAGGAAGATTCTGGGAGATGTAGTAGAGAGGAGCCAAGATGTAAGAGGTGTGAAAAGAGGTTCTGACTCTCTCTCTCTCTCTCTCTGCCTCTCTCTCTTCTTTCTCATATATGCATAGGGTTAGGGTTAGAGTTAGGGGTTAGGGTTACGGTACAGTTGTCTCTGTGTATGCAAAGATATAAAATTCTTTAGGTATGTCTACAAGAGTGATGCAGCTAGGTCATATGATAGTCCTAATTTTAGTTTATTGAGAATCTACCACACTTTTTTTCATAGTGGCTGCTTTAGGTTTCACTGTTACCAGGAGTGCATATGGTTTCCCTTCCCCAAATGTTCACCAAAATTTGTTGTCATTTGTTTGCTTCATGATGAACAAATGAAGGTGTCAGATCTGCAAATGCTGTAGTTGTGGATGGCTTCATACTACCAGATACCAGGGCTGGGGACCAGTTCTTTTCCAAAATCAGCATGTTTTCTTAAACACTGAGCAATCATTCTTCACTTGGTTGTGTTAAACTGACCCGTACAGCAGTGACAGAATAAGATGCTATTTTGAGTGTGATGCAGAGCAGAAGCAAGGTTACACTGTCATATTTTTCTTTGATCAGTGATTACAGAACTGTTACAGGGCATTATGAGTAATTGCATGCTTTACATTAGTCTGCCAAGCTACCATTTGATCCCCATCATGAGCTCAATACTATCTAATCCACCAAGTCATTAAATTAGCTTAGATGTATGGAAGGGACAGAGACATAACATATAAAGATAATAACCTGCCTCTCAGTGGGACACCTCATCCTAAAGAGCTCTATAGAAAAATGACTGACTTCAGTTCTTTCTGGTAAGTACATCTATGTCTCTGCTGCTGCTGCTGCTGCTGCTGCTGCTGTCCTTCATCTACAGTAGACCCCAGCTTGTTCAGGCTTTGGTGGAATGAAGACTTTCCATCAAATTACTAGATCTTTATACAAGATTGGAACTAAGTAATCACCCATTTCACTGTTCCTCCAGTATACACATGGCTAATGATAGACTACTCAGGTCCTATTGTGTAAGTCATTCTGACAAATCCTATTTTACAGTTTTATTCAATTCATTTTAATTTTTAGTAATATATGTGGTTTAGTGGTTGAGTGTAAATGTATGAACATGCATGCCAGTATCTGTTAGGGCCAGAGATGTGAAATCCTCTTGGATCTGAAGTTAAAGGTAGTTATAAATCAATAGCAGTGAGTAATAGGAACCATATTATAGAACTCAAGTCTTCTGCAAGAACTGCATATTCTTTTAAAATTTGAGCTATATCTCCTAACCTATAAACCCTATTTTAAAATATGTATACCTATTATACATACTGTTTCTTTTAAGCACGTCTACTACAATGTTTATTAACCTCAATTTATCTATGGGTACTTTAACTTGAATAATTTCATCTATTCTTGAATATTCTTCTTATTAGGCATGTAATTAGAAGAAAAGTCTCTTTCTTTGCATCTGTAGCATGTTTTCATGTAGCAACAAAAAGAAAAACAAAGAGTCTTCCCCAAACAAAATGAGCTAATCATTCTAAGTTTCAATTTTATATTAACTTTTGTAGGAGCCGTGTTTAATGTTTTAGATTTTGTGTATCAATTTTTATTAAATGTCTAATAAATGTGCATTCAGCACAAGCAAGTTCCATAGAATCAGATACTAATGTGTCTACTTTGTCTTCTTGGATATTAAGAGGTCTTTTTGCTTTATACTTCTTTTCTGAAAATTATTAAAGTTGAATTTTGAAATGTCTATTTTGAATGATATGGCTAATACACAATATAGTTATGTGACTAGGACAGTTCTTTGAAAGTATAACTGACTTCGTGTTTCATTCTCACTGATATATCTTGTGGTCTGCAAATACCTTCTCATCAAAATTCCTCAGGATCATCTATTTGGCATAATTTATTTCCCATCACCAGGCATAAATGTAATGATAACAGTGTCAGAGGCAAATGTTGTATAAATTTAAGAAACTCATAGCCAACAAATTATATGGAACTCAAAGAAAGATGCTTCTAGTTCACTAATATATAATACAATTAAAAACTTATATTTGCTTCCTTTCATGTCTTTGTGAAAATTTGACTTTCTGAGAATATTTTCTGTGCTGAAAACTAGATAAGTACCTACTTTAAATACAGCACTTGTGTCTTTAATGATCCCTTGTAGCATTTTAATAAATTTTAATAAATGTTAAATAAATAACATTTTAATAAATAATTGTAAATTTATTATTTGCAAACTGAACATCTTTCAAGTAGATTTGAAATTCATGAGGAAGGAAATATAAGCCCTTCCTTGCATAACATTACTCTAATTTTATATCTATAATGCTGCCTGTCATACAACAACATTAGTCAATAAAATGTTGAGTGTAATTAAGTCAGTCTACACTCACAAATTGACTTAAAAATTTTAAGCGACTGGCTCTCCAAAATCACTCGTAAATTATTATCTACAGGTTTCTCATTTCTAACTAGTGTTGTGTTGGTTCTTTTATTTGTTTGTTTGCTGGCTTGCTTTTTTAGAGATGCTGTATATGCCCTTACTATAGTCATAGTTGCAAGAGCGCTGATTTGAATACCTGCCCTCTATCAAATTTGGTCATAGGCATATGCCTTGGAGAGTTACTATTGCAGTGACCATTTATTATGTAGCTCAGTTAAGTCTAATGAGCCTCTAGTTTGTATGATAAACCTTTCAGTCCTTGTTCTCAGATTTCCCTGTTAAGACAGACGTAGGACTATGGATACATGTGTTAATCAGCATGTCTCAGAGGTGCAGAACTTACAATGTTTATAGATTCCTTGTTGCTTCATAGAGATTTATCTGAGACATATTTTGCATGGTGCCTTGAAAGTTCCACAGAGAGAGGAATCCAATTGTTTATAATGATAGCTAACTTTAGTTGGCATAGCTCAATCTCTGCTTTGGACCTCAGCTTTTCTTCTTAAGTTTTTGGATTCACAGAAAGTTTTTAGTTCATTTTCTGCCCTGTGGTAACCCATGTATAGCAGTGACTTCATTATGTGACCTACTAAAGCAGCACTTGAAAACAACCAGAATTCTAATAGTCGATAAAAGTTCTAGGAGAATGTCCATGTTTATTTAAGTATCAGCAACAAAGTATTTCCTCTAACAAAATTATCACTTGCTTTTCAATAACTTCTTTAAATTTAATTTGTTATATATGACTCACCCTATTACAATATCAATACCAATTACATTATATTTTAACAGTGTATTTTGAATTAAAACTATAATGCTGATTGGAATTTTGTTGTCTTGAGATACAATCAATACAAGTACATTAAGAAAAAATTAGCCTGATTGTATTAGAGCTTTTGAGAACTGTTCCCTGGCCTCATTTCACATTCTGAATTACTTCTTTTTAACAGTCTTTATTAATGATCTCAGATGGCATCAAGAGCGAAAGAGAACTGCAAAGAGGTCATTCCCCTTTTAAAGATGTTTACTTAGATCAACCATATATGATGTCTTTTTTATTATGCAAAACATAAATTGAGGACAAGGAATGAGAACCCTAAAAAAGCTCCTGATGTCCTGATGACAATAATGGCTTAGTTTAAAGTTGTTTTTATGATAAAACACTCTGACCAAAAGCAACTCATATGTTATACATTTCCAGCTCACAGTCTACCACTGAGGTAATTTAGGACAGAAACCCAAATAGGAAGTTGAAGTAGAAACCATAGAAGAATGTTTGTCGCAAGATCTCTCTCTAGCTTTCTGGCAAGTTCCTCTTGAGGTAGCTGTCTTAAAAAGCTCAGGATTACCTGGCCAGGGAATGGTCCTGCTCACAGTAGTCTGAGACCACTAACATCAATTAACAATCAACATAATGCACCAAATATTGGTCCATGGACCAACCTGATTTGGGCAATCTCTCAACAGACATTCTATTCTCAAATGGCTTTTCTTGTATAAAATTACAGCTAAGGCTTACTAGTACATACTAACTATACAAAAGTAATATTTCATAAACAAATTATTGTCATTGAAAGGAAATTACAACTATTCAGATAAGTGTATGGGGCTCTACTGCTCATGACATGAATGATATTTCAACTTGGTTCCATTATTTTAATTTAAAAGTTTTATTCAAGACAACAAATTTATCCTTTCTGTTCTTTTACCAAACTAAATATTATTGGATGTTTTAAATTTTTCTTGAATTCCAATAAATGGCTGTGAAAAAAAAGGCTTTGTGTTTCTCTTTTGGAAAAGCAACAATTTTAATAACAATATTATTGTCCTAAATATAAAATCCAAGAAAAGTGAGAATATTAGGGAATTTAAAGTATCTTTTTACGTTTTAATATTTCAGAATGGTCTGTAAAATGTGTGAACTTGAAATAAAAAAACCTAAAATTATTTCACATTTTAAATAACATTACTAAAACCACATTTTGTAGTCCAGAATATGTATCTCTAATTTACCAAAGGGAATCTTTATTTTTTTTTTAAAGCAAGAAGTTAAATTTAATTTGTAAACTTAGTTTTGTGGAAGCAGGATCCTGTTTATCAAAAAAAAAAAAGAAAAAGAAAAAAAATGCATTTTGATAAATTGTTTTAATTTTGACATTGGTGTAAAAGAATTGGGTTTCACTGTGGCATTTTTTAAAAAAAAGATTTATTTATTTATATGCATACAGTATTCTGCCTGCACGTATGCCTTCGGGCAAGAAGAGGGTATCAGAAATTGTTTTAGATGGTTGTGAGCCACCATGTGGTTGCTGGGAATTGAACTCAGAACCCTGAGTCATATCTCCAGCCTCACAGTGACATTTTCCTATATTGCCATTTGACATTACTCATCCCTCCCCCTCTACTCCTTCTCATCCTATGACTACCGCCCTCCCATTGTTCCTCTTTCCTCTTCCTCCTCTTTTTTTAATTTTTTTTTATTTTTGTTTATTTTTTTATTAATAAAATAATTTAAAATTTTTATATGTGGATCCCAGTTTCCTCTCCCTTCCACCCTCCAGCCCTCCTTTCCTCCCTCCCTTCCTCTTACCCTCTTTCCCCTGTGACATGCACCCTGGCTACCCTTCTCTCCCATCCTCCCACCCCCATTCCACTTGTAGGACTATGCTATCCAGGTTGGGTCATGTAAATTTGTCAAGTCATTTGAAGTAGGAACTAGGACTTCTCTCCTGTCTCTAGGTTAAGGGGGTATCCATCCATGGGGGATGTGTCCGCAAGATCCTTTTGTGCACTAGGAATAGATCCTGTTTCTACTGTCTGAGCTCCCCCAGAATGCTCAGTCCTTGTAGCTGAGACCCATATTCAGGGGTCTGAGTCAGTCCCATGCTGGATTCCCAGCTATCAGTATGAGGGGCCTATTAGTTCCTCCTTGTTCAGGTCAGCTGTCTTTGTGTGTTTCTGAAACCTGGTCTTGTATCCTCTATCTGCATCTGGGATTCTAGTTCGACTCAGTGTTTGGTTATGGGTGTTTGCTTCTGTTTCCAACAAGTACTAGATGAGGGCTTCATGATGGTGGATAATTTAGTTGATGATCTCACTATCAGGGAAGGGCATTTATGGTAGCCTTTCTATGGTTGCTTGAATTGTAAGTTGGAGTTGGTCTTTTAGTTCTCTAGACCTTTCTTTAGGTTCAGATTTCTCTTCAAACCAATAATGGCTCCCTCTTTTTTGTCTCCCCCCCACCCTGACTCAATCTATCTAGTCACACATGTTTTCCTCTCTTCCCCTTCTCTTTGTCCTAGTTCTCTCTCCATTCACTGCCCCTCCCATTTACCATGTGCTCTGGGGGACTTGTCCCTTCCCCCTTTTGTGAGGGACCATATATGAATCTCTTAGAATGCACCTTGTATCCCAGTTCATCTGGGGGTGTGTTTTACAGGCTGGTCATCCTTTGCTCTACATCTAAAATCCATATATGAACGAGTACAGAATATGTGTCTCTAATTTACAAAAGGGAATATTAAAAAGAAAAACAAGTTCATGCTCAGTGTATAAAGACACCTGATATACATGGGGGGACACCTTGAAATTTTGCTTGCAGTCTTGTTTTGAAAGGGTGTTTCCATCTCTAGATTTTTTGTCAATTGTAACTTGTGTCATTTCATGGGCCATTTGCTTATGCAATGTCTGCCCACAGCTCTTCACTCAGCTGAGGGTTGACAAGGATTGGACACCCATAAGTTATTGCACAGTAGGGTACCCGCTCCTTAAGTCACTATCCCAGCCTCCTTGCTATTATATTACTTGAGGTTAGTTTCATGCTGCGCACATTTTCTTTCATGTTAACAATCAGTTATTTTTCAAGTGGCTTTCCACAACAGATGTTCTTGAGAGAGCTCCAGTCTTTGTTTTATACTGACATTTTTTCCTCCAAAGTAATCCCTTGCCATTCTGTTTTTAGTTCAGACAGTATTGGGTAGGGCAGCATACTTAGTCTATACTAAAATTTATTTCAAAGATATAAGCTCCTCTTGAAATGTACCTCTCTTAAAAATTGGCATCCCTCCCAATCCAGGATCTGCCTAGGTGGGCTCAGTTGGTCCACCACTCCATGTACCCTCCAAACTTACCAGCCTGGCAAACATATCCAGTGCCCTGGCTTATACTGGAAACTTGTGCCTGTACTTTTCCCAAACTCTAAGCTTTTGCAAGAACTTTCACATCACATCCAACCTCTTCACCCAAAGGTCAAGCTGTGCTGTATAAGTCTACCTGATCAACCCTTACATACATTCCTACAAAACACACACACACATACACACACACACACACACACACACACACACACCAATCCCTAGATCGACTCCAAAAGTTAGGATGCACATTTTGCATGCTGGATCAATTTATTGAATCAATTTGACTTCATTCCACCTAAGCCACATCCAATATATGTCTGTGTTTATATTCACATATTCACATGCCAAGATCTCATCTAAAACAATACAGATATTATGATAACAAGGCAGTATCTCCCCTCCATCTCAAATACACTAGAGATGCAGTATGCTTGTCAGTGAGAAAGATCCAAATGAACCCCACAAAACAGAATTTATAAGAATAATTGTAAACTTAATTCAAGAATTCAAGGAGTTTGAAGTAGACACCAAGAAGCAGCTCAATGAACTTAAAGAAGAAAATTATGCAACCAGAACCAACAACTAAGTCTAACACTAACCCTAACCCAACTCTAACCCTAACTCAAAATTGGAAAGCAGAATTCAAGAAGGAGAAAGAAACAGAAGAGAACTTATCTTTAATCCTAAGGAAAGCTATAAACATAACTATCTGTCTTCAACTCCAACAAAGACCACAGAAGGACAATATATAAATTCTAGAAATGACAGAGACAACTCGCCTGGTCAGCCACCCGAAGTTCTTTGGTAAAGTTCCATCTTCAGTGCATATGCCATAGTGTGTCTGGCAGACCCTTTCTTGAAGCAGAAACCCTGTAGCACTGTCCATCTTGTTTAAGCAGTCACTTTTCTGTGGGTCATACATGTCCAGTTTATACAGCATAAAGTCAAATGGTCTAGACCTTGCTCAAATGGCTAGTCTTGACATATTGAAATCAAACTTTGTAACGAGTTCCTTCAAGGTCCATCTTCCTTTCTGATGTAGGTGGTATTGCCAGGAGCAGTTGTGCCTCACTGTCAAGAATAACCCTAAACCATTTTAAATGCCATATTCTGTAGGTCTTTGAAAGGTTTGTATCTCAAATACATCTCTGTATATCTAAAAATCCTAATTAACTCCAAGTTTTGACTATAATAGGTAACTCTCTAATCTGTACTAAATTACATATTACATTTTCCAATGAGCTATATAAGCACAATACCTAAATAAGAGGAGATAAATACATGTCACAAAATTGACCTTAAAGTGTATCAATAGATGAAAATCCATTCCAAATCAAAAAATTTATATCTATTCCATAATTCCTTTTTTTACCTTTAAAAAGATTGGTTGTGGTCATTAACCATTTATAACCAAGCCCATTAAATGAAAACAAACATTTATAAACAATATTTGTGAATTTGGGCATCATTCTTTCCAAACTACTTCCTACTGGTAGGGGGCGCTATCATGGGGGATCCTAAGAAGATGCAGAAATCCTGGCTGTAGTGGTCTGCGAGGCTGTGTAGTCCCATTGACATGGCTTTAGGGGGTCTTGCTTGATCAAACCACATTAGTCAGGAAGGAATCCACAGCTTTTCAATTTCTGTGTAAACAAAAGTAGAAATCCTTTTCCCCAGTAACTTGTCCTTGATCTTAAATTTTGGAGTCAAAGCATTTTTAAAATATATATATTGAATTAATCCAGCAGCATTTCTTTTATTAGTCTTTGTTATTTTCTCAGCAAACAATTTAAAGGTAACAGAACAGCATGCAATATCCAAAGTTTCTCTGTGCTTTTCATCTTTACGTGGCTTTTTTATTATTGTATTTCTTCTATTTCTATTTTTATATATTTTGAGACAGGGTTTCTCTGTGTAACTTTTATCTGTCCTGGGATTAATCTGCATACCAGGTTTATTTTGAAATCACAGAGTTCTCCTTGCCTCTGTCTCCCGAGTGCTGGGATTAAAGGCGTGTGCCACCACACCCAGCCATAATCTGTCTTTTTAAAAACATTGTATTCCTTTTCTCTCCCAAGCCTACAAATATTTTAGAACACAGTGTAAACCTTTAGCACTCTTTCTTAATGTGAATCTGTCTTTACTTTAAATCTTTTATCTTTTTCCAGCCACGAGTCTTTTATCTGCTAAACAACAATATTCCTAAAATGAAAGCCAC
Organism: Cricetiscus sungorus; assembly: GCA_030556225.1. NCBI lineage: Eukaryota > Metazoa > Chordata > Mammalia > Rodentia > Cricetidae > Cricetiscus > Cricetiscus sungorus. The sequence continues at coordinate 12,549,762 of JANBXA010000253.1, forward strand.
ACTTTTTGATGGCAGCAGCTATTTTATCGCCAGCAGTGAGAGCTTTGCTCACTGCCTTGGTCTGTGCTGCATCTAAAAGCATGCTGCCGGCTTGGAGATATGATCACTGCCATTGCCAGCTCTCATACACACCAATGAATTGTTATCAGAGCTCTTTAAAATCAGTGCATTTTTTTTTTGCCACTTATGCTGAGTCAGGAAACCTCCCTTAAAGGAGCCGGGCAAATCTTTGTCTCTAGAAATACAATCTCCAACGGAGAAAAATGCTATACTGAGAAGCCTTGCTTGTCTTTGTTCCTTTGTTTCTGAAACATTTCTTAAGCTTTTATTAGTTTTAAGTGAAAGTTCTTATAGCTACGTTGGGTGCTAACTGTAGCTAGTTGTTTTCCACCAGCCTGCCCGCCACCAGTCTTGTTCCACAGCTGTAAAAAGTGATGATTGTGAATTTTGCTGGCAAATGGATAAAATTAGAAGAATATCATTCTTAGTGAGGTAACATAGATTCAGTAAGACAAGTATGGTATGTACTCACTTATCGGTGGTTTTTAGGAGTCAAGTATAGGATAACCAACCTACAATCCACAGCCCCAGAGAGGCTAGATAATAAGAAGGGCCCAAAGAAGGAATGCATGGCAGATCTCCTGGTGGGATGAAAGGAAGTGAACTAGATGAAACAGGTTAGGTTGGCTGAGTACAGGAGGCAAATTGGAGGCACTATGAAAAGGGAGGCTTGATGGGGGACATTTTGATGTTTAGGGGAAACTTGGTGTCAGGGAAACACCCAGGTACAAAGAAGTGTGATCCCAACTAGGATTGCTAGCAATAGTGGAGAGGGTACCTGAACTTGCCATCTACTGTAAGCAGATGGTGACTTACCTAATTGCCATCAGAGATACTCTCTCCAGTAACTGATGAAAACAGAGGCAGAGGTCCACAGATAAGCACTTCACTGAGCTCAGTGAGTCTTACTGAAAAGGGGGGGGAATTATACCAGCAAGAGTGATCATGATGGGAGAATCAACTGAGACAGCTGGTCTAAGCTAGTAGAAACTCATGAACATTGGACCAAAAGTCAGGAAGCCTGCATGAAACCTACCCAGGACCTCATCATGTGTGTGATAATCATGTAGCTTGGTCTCTTAGTAAGGCTTCTAACAGTGAGAGAAGGACCTATTCCTGGTGTTTAGCTGGCTTTTGGTGACCAGTTCCCCCATGCTAGATTACCTGGACCTGCCTCAATATAAGGAGTGGAGTTCAGTCCTGCCTCAAGTTGATGGCCCATTCTTTGTGGAAGCCCATGGGTGGCCCATTCTTTTCTGTATGGAGATGGAGGAAGAGTGGATGAGGACATAGATGGAAAAGGTGAGGTGAAATGGCACTAGAATAAGAGACAGGGGAACTAATATCTAAAATAAATGAACAAAGTTATTCCAAGAAAGAGAAAAAAAAGGAAAGAAAGGGGGAAGAAGAAAGAAAGAAAGAAAGAAAGAAAGAAAGAAAGAAAGAAAGAAAGAAAGGAAGGAAGAACGAAAGAAAGAAAGAAAGAAAGAAAGAAAGAAAGAAAGAAAGAAAGAAAGAAAGGAGAAGAAGAAAGAAGACTCCCAGGTCAATCCTATAAAGTATCCAGCATGTTCATAAAAGAAAATGTTCCCAAACTAAGGACAGATAAACTTAACCTGAAACATGAAGCACAGAGTACACAAGAAAAGAAACTCCACAAGGCATAGTACTGTATTAAGGTTCCCTAATAGAATAGAGCTGTTTATATATATTGTATTTATCACAGTGGATTATATATAGTGAAAATAAAAAGTTTGGTTAACCAAGTAACTCATTAAGAGATGAACAATTCAAAAAATTAAGAAAAATTTAAATTCTGGAATTATATGAAAAAAACACAACATCATATAATAAAAATGTTGAGATGACTTGAAATCTGCCTTGTAAGGGAATTTTAGAGCTCTGAATTTAAAAAAAAAATTCAAAGAGGACATATAAGTGACTTAATGATGCAACTCAAAAATTTAGAAGGAAAAATATAATAAAAAATAAGTCCATAGACCGTAAATGGCAAGAACTTTGCAAATCTCAAAATAGAAAATACTGAAATAGAAACAAAGAAAGCAACATAAAAATATAAATCTGAGTTTCCTTTTTGAGATATAATCTACATTGGCAGACACTTACCTTAACTAGATAGAAGGAAAAAAAGGAGAGACAAAAATTAATACAATCAGTAATAACTTAGAAAAGATCAAAATAGGCACCATAGACATTCAGACTTTGTTAAAGAAATACTTTAAAAATTCTTCATTAAGTACTTTAAAAGTACTTCACTAAGGTGGAAAACCTATAAGAAATGTATGAATTTCAGGATTTAACCAAACCATCAAATTAAGCCAAAATACATGAAAAACCTAAACAGACCCTTAAAATATGAGTTTGTGGACAGATGGATTCAAAGAAGAAATCTACCAATTTTTAAATATTCATGGCTAGTCCTTCTTAAACTATTCAAAACCTTAAAAAGAATAGAATTCTCAAAATTCTTCTATGAAGCAGTTATCACAACAATATGAAAATCAGACAATTATACAACAGTAAAAAACAGTCAGCCAATATCATTAATGAAAATATATTTTTAAAAAACTAAATAAAATACTTATAAACAGGATACAGACATGCATCATAAAGATTATCCATTATGACCATATTTGAAGACACTCCATGCTCATTTATCATAAGAATTACTAATATAAAAATGAGCATTTTCCCAGTACCTATTTACATATTCAACATCCACTATTCAAAGAAAGAAATAAGATCCATACCTATCTTAACAGAAGGAGCCGTTATAGGTTTTAAGAGAATCTGGCACTAGGGAAAATCCAGAGATCTACAAGGATTACCCCAATTAAAAATCTAAGTAATGTTCATAGCAGCATTATATGTAATAGCAAGAACCTGAAAGCAACCTAGATGCCCTTCAACTGAAGAATGGAAAAGATGTGGCACATCTACACAGTGGAATACTACTCTGAGGGAAAAAAAATGTGATCTTGAAATTCACAGACAAGTGGATGGAACTTGAAGAAACCATCCTGAATGAGGTAACCCGGTCATAAAAAAAGGAATATGGCAGGTACTAACTCATATATGGATTTTAGACATAGAGCAAAGGATCACCAGCCTATAATTCACACTGCCAGAGGAACTAAGTTACAAAGAGAAATCTTAGTATCTGATGGAAACAAAAGCAAACAACCACAACTAAACACTGAGCCAAACTGGAATCCAGATTCAGACAGGGAGGACAAGATCAGGTTGCAGAAACACATAGAGACAGCTGACCTAAACAAGGAGGAGCTGGGAATCCAGCATGGGACTGACTCAGATCCCCTGAACATGGGTCTCAGCTATAAGTCCTAAGCAGTCTAAGGGTCATCATACAGTAGAAACAGGACGTATTCTTGGAGCACAAAGGACTTTGAGGGCACAGACCCCATGAAAGAATATTCCCTTAACCTAGAGACAGGACAGAAGTCTTAGTCCCTACTCAAATGACTTGACAGATATAGATAACCCCCTTTGGAGGGCATCACCCTACATGTGGAGTAGGGGAGGGAGGAGAGGGCAGTCGGGTTGCATGTGAGGGTAGAAGAGAGAGAAAGAGGGAGGGAGAGGGAACTGGAATTGATACATAAAATAAAAGTAAAAAAATAATTAATTATAAAAGAGTCTAAGTAATAGTGGAGAGGCTACCTGAAATGCCCTTCCCTGATGAGATTGATGACTGCCTTATATGTCATTCTAGAGCTTTGATCCAGTAGCTGCTGGAAGCAGAAGCAGACATCCACAGCTAAAGACTGAGCCAAACTCCTGGAATCCAGTTGAAGAGAGGGAGGAGTGATGAGCAAAATGATCAAGATCAGGCTGGAGAAAAACACAGAAACTGCTGACCTGAACAAGGGGCAGCTCATGGACTCCAATCTGACAGCTGGGAAGCCAGCATAGGACTGATTCGGTCTATGGGGCCTCTGGTAGTGGATCAGTATTTATTCTTAATATACAAACGGACTTTGGGAGCCCATTACACAAAGAGGATACTTACTCCGCCTAGACACATGGAGGAGGATTAGACTCTGCTCCAAATGATATGACAGATTTGAAGACTCCCCATGGAAGTCTGTTCCCTGGGAAGAAGAAAGGGAATGAGATGGGGTTTGGTAGGGAAACAGGGGAGGACAGGGGGGTGCAGAAACTGGGATTTCCATGTTAAAAAAAAAAGATCCTTGCCCATCACCGTGCACAAAAAGTAGCTCCGAATTATCAAAGATCTAAATGTGAAGCCTGAAACACTGAAACTGTTAGAAGAAAATGTGATGATATATTAGATATATTATTTCTGATGTATTAAAGCTTGCCTAATTGTACAGAAAACAAAGCCTTCCACAAGGCACAGAGCCAGGCAATGGCTGGCTTTAATCCTAGCAGCCATACTAGTTAGCCATAGAGAAATTCAGTGCTGGCACATACTTTTAATTTCAGGACTCAAGAGACAAACAGATGGATCTCTGTTAGTTCAAGGCCACACTGAGATATAGGAAATTAAATATGACCAAGAATCACGTCCAATAATTTACAGGTTGGGGGCCTCACAAAGCTAAACATCATCAGCACAGCTAAAGAAACAATCAGTTGAGTGAAGAGCAAATCCATAGAGTATGATAATCTTTGTCATTTATACATATTTATACATTACAGACTACTGTTGGTCCCTTAATTGCATCCTATAAGTAGGATGTAAATCCCTCCTGCTAAAGATGCTGTGTTCTTTGAACAAAGGACCCAGAGCACTCAAGTTGTATCACACCTGAAATCTTCCTCCCTAAGTCTAGCTTTCACAATATGAGCAGGAACCATTAAGGCTGACAAAAATATAATGTCTATGAATCATAGCAATGGCGAGCACTGCCTGATAACCCTAAGGGTACAGTAGTGACACACTCTTCACAAAATCCTTGCCAGTACCCAACATGCCAGTTTTCTAATTAGACTGAGGACTCATTCAACAGGAAATAATATCGAGCATTGGAAAGCTAGCCAGTCACCCAGTGAGGTATTGGAAATGAGAGAAGCGTATATAACTGCCAGTTTGCCCAGACAGAAATATACCTAACTCCATTCTAAATATTTATCTTATAACCACAGATAAGTTTAGTTCTTATCTTGCATCAAGAAAACTTACCTTTGTAAAATTAGAAATCATTACATAAAACTAAAACTGATTTAAAAATATGTAATCTAGGAGCTCAACCCCAATATATCTATAACACAACTCCTACAACTAAGGCTCAGTGATCGTTGAGGAAGAGAAAGAGAAACATTGTGAGATGCTAAAAATTGAGCAGTTTGCTGTGATATTGTGTCTTCTAAAAGTTTCAGAGAAGGCAATATCCATGAAATCTCACCAATATGCCAATCTGAACATGAACTGAAAATGGAATACAGAAGTCAGCATGCTAATGTGGAAGATAAAAGCTATTGGGGTCTCAAAATTAGACAAAGAATTAAAGGCTATGGAGGAACACTAATAGTCAGACAGATGATCACACAAATTGCTGTTCTAATACCAAGTGATCAGCTCTGACAGACAAGTATACATTATACAGACATCAATGATTGTTTTAGGAAATATACATGGATCTCTAAATATATGTGCACACACACATATAAATAGGAATAATTAAAGAAATCATGAATTAGAGAGAGCACAAAGAAAACATATAAAAGGAGTTGGGGGATAAATGAAAGGGAAAAATGATGAAATTATAATCTCAAAATATATAAAAAATATATTAGAAATACCAAAAAATCTTATACACTAATATGACTTTTTAAATTGTTTCCATGAAGATGTAGGTTTTCTTTCTGTCTGGGCCCACAGCTAATTAAACTCAAGGAAGTAAACAGAGACATATTAATTATTAAACTGATTGGCCAATGGCTCAGGCTTCTTTTGTCTACCTCTCTCTTAATTATTAAACAATTTCTATTAATCTAAATATTTCTCAGTGGTGTTATTATCTTACAGAAGAAGGGTCTGAATCTATTATTTATTCTTTTCTTATGTGGAGTCTCCTCTGCCGGCCTCTCTCTGTATCCTCTACCCAGAATTCTCCTTGTCTTGTAGCTCCCCCTATACTTTCTGCCTGGCTACTGGCCAATAAGTATTTTATTCATCAACCAATAAGGGAAACATATATACAGAAGTATATCACCCATAATTTCCAGTTTAAAGTTTTAGATAAAATACTTGCTAAACAATCTGTACATTTTCACTTTGATACAATTTAATGAACATATATTAATCTTAAAGATATTTAACTTTCTGTATCCCTTTCCACCATCTTTCTATTACTCTCTTTTAATGTTCAAAATTGTTTGAGAACAGTACTACTCTTGTCAGATGTTAGATACTTTTATTCTCAAAGTAATTCCAAAGAAAGAAATTCTGTGTGTAGTACTAAACTGTTGTTACATTCTCTGTTTCTAAAGTTCATTCACTGGGAAGGGAGGCTACAATTTTTGAAACACTTTTTTCCTACTGTTTTTACAAGAAAAGTAACAAAAATTCTAACATAGATAAATAAAAGAACACCTTGGTCTTTGCCACAGCCATGTTAATTGCCTACCCAAAGATATGCAAGTTAGAGTGGAATGTACCCATGCTGATCTTCCAGAATGCTAAGATTAGAGCCAGACTGAATTTTTCAATACTAAAATCAAATCTCTAAAGACATTTTTAGAAGTTATGTTAAATACTTGGTCTTAGTTCAAAGAAATGATCAGAAATTGTTATTTTCATGAGATACGTGACTCTACTTCCCTCTACCTTCACCATTTTTGTTTAATTCACCTAATATGTGGTATTGGAACAATTACAATGTACATACACGGTAGAAGGAAAAAAACTTGAGTGTCAAGCCAGAAGACCATTAAATCCACATATTGTGGTTAAAAGCATGGGTCTTCCTTATTTCTACCGTTTGTCCTCTCTCTCTCTCTCTCTCTCTCTCTCTCTCTCTCTCTCTCTCTCTCTCTCTCTCTCTCAGCAGTCTATTTCGATTCACACACACATACACACACAAACACACAAAAGAGAGATAATAAAAGTGAATTATCCAATTATAATAAAATTTGGTTCTCACATACAAAAAACAAACAAAAAAAAATAAAAAACTTTTAAAGAAGTAGAGGAAATCTTTTCCAATATATTATAATTAAAACCTCTACAATGGTGTTTAAATATTTTTCATTAAATATTTGGAAATCCAAGGATTTGCTGTCACCTTGAAATAGTGATTTACATCCACTATTTCATCCAACCTTTCCTAGGCCACAATTAGTCCAGTCTTTTGATATGGAACATACCCCCAGTCTCTCAACCTGAGCAGGAGTGAGGCCTGCTGGTAACACACAGCTGTCACTCACAAACAAACTGTTAGGTAATTGGGGAGAAGAAGGGAACTAATAGTCTGTAATTTCTAAAATTTTGCATCCCCTGTAATTTTCAGAGAAGGTTTTGCTTTTTTGGCCTCTAAATTAGACTCAAGCACAACCAGCCCCATCAGTTCATGGCATTTTCCTAGAGGGAAGGCAGACAGCCCAGTTAGCTATTTCAAGATCCCAAAAGGAAGCAATGTTGTTTTCCATCTCAACTCCTTTACATTGGTCAAATAACAGATATTTGTTTATCCCATCTGCCTTCTTTAATGATCATGAACAGTGACAGATCCCAGAGAGAATGCACACCACTTTCTGCTTCCTGGAGCTCAGTGTTATTCTCTGTCAGGAAAAATTTACAAGTTAGCTTTCATGTTTGTAAAGTTCAATTCCCAGAATAGCAGGCTATAAATAGTCAATGCCATAAAACACCCTACATCTAGATAGTGTTCTCAGAAAGAGAAAGTGGTATTTTAGTACTGATTTCTTCTATCTTCTTTCTGGAAATACACAAATATAATATAGCAGTTTCTTTTCTCTTTATTTAGGGAGTTCATAAGTACATGGTTATTTTATGTAATGGAAGGAAGCAAAGTATTGGCTGAATCCCCACAGTGTGGCTATGAGTAAAACAGCTTCCCTGGAAGAAATCTCTGTGATCACTATGAAACTTAAACACATTACGCAACAGGTAGATGAATTCTTGGTCAGTGGATATGAGTTCTAATTCTAATAGCTCAGGCCAGGAGGGCTGGGGTATATTGCACAGATCCCAGCAGCATACTTTCTTATTTTTAAAATAAGAATAATAAGTCAATGAGTTCTAACTGTAATTCTAATAGTCTTTGACACATGGGTTTGAGAAACCAGATTTTATTTTGTATTCATCTTCCTATTCTTGTTCTATTCTAAAAGTTCAAAAACCCTGGACAAATTATATGGTTCCATTATGCTGTTTTTGTCTGCCTGTTTATCTTTAATTTTATTTCATTTAATGTGTGTGTGTGGTATATGTTTCTACATGATTCTAAAATTGAATGCAATATTTTGCCCTCATTTGGTGTATCTTGGTGACAATAATTAACTACAGGAACATATGAAACTTGCATTATGCTAAAACAGTTGGCTAATAGACCAACCATTTGTAAATACATGTTTTTCCAAAACCAGTGTTTTCACAGAAAGAATCTATGTAGAATTCAATTAATTTGTATGCTCTATGTTCTTTAAGAAATATTTTATGTACATGTATGTATATTTGTTCATCAATGGTGACCAACAAACAGAATTGAGTGAATTATCATCTTCATGGCTTTGCCTCTTGCAACATTCATGGCACAGTATCTTTGACTAGTATTGCAAGCTTTTCACTACACCATGTTGTGTTATTGGAAGATAATCCCTAAACACCAACAGGGACAGAAATGTCTTTGAAAGCTTTGTAGCATTCTTGAATATTTTTTTTTCAAATTCCCTGTGTATATTAACTTTATGGTTCTGGGCAAATAAGAGTGAAGGTGGTAGAGAAGGAAAGATAGAGAGGAGAAGAAACTGGAATAATGGAAATTGACTTTAAAATGAGCACAAATCTGCCGTTTCTGCTTGATAGCCTGTAACATTTCCATGTAGTGCACTTTGCATGGCAGAGTAGCTACTAGTAATAGAATTCTCTCACAGTGGAGGTTAATTACTTTTCAGCTGTAGCAAAATAAATTTCCTGTCAAGCTCACAGACAGAAATATGCCAGTATCCACCCTTTTTTTATCTTCAGTTTTAATTCAGTGTTAATACCTGACACACACTACCACCTCATGGACTGTTCCTTTAACAGCGGGAACCAAAAGAAATATTGAGAGAAGTCAGTAATGGAGTATCAAGGTGTATGTGTGAAAGAAATTTGTTCCCATCTTGAAAGGAGTACCATACAGATGAACTATACTAGATCTACTTGAGAAAATTGGGGTGATCTTTCTCCAGTGAAGCCCATCTGTTGCCATCTAGAATGCAACTAACTTGGCCCCTGCTTCTCTTAGGTTAATGATAACAGGGGTGGGGGGGGTCTCAGTTATTTACATTTCTGTACTTTCAGAAAAGTGCAGTCCACTACATCATGTGTTGATCTTTGAGAGCAATGACCCAAAATCTTTCTTTAATTATCTACTTTAATAGCTCAATTTTAACCCCAAATGGTTAGAGTCTTTTCTCTATGACCATAACCTGTCATTGCGACAAAGAAGATGATAGTCACTTAAAGAATCCATGCAAATTTCAGCGACCCTGATGAACAGATAGAATATTGCAATGAGCCTATGTTTTTCACTGAAGGATAGGAAGTATTCAGGGCAATACAACACAGAATGAAGAAGCCCAATGCTATTCTATCAAAAGATAACATTTCATAGATAAATATTCATGATTTCCAACAAGAAACTAATCAGTAAGGGAATGTATTGTCACACATGTTATTTATTCCATACTATAGCTCTTAATTTTCAAATCTTCCTGAACTTTATTATTTCTCATCAAAACCCTTTAATTCTGCATATCTGAGTAGTAAGCATATAAAACATATTCGATTTGTCTAATCTCATTTTCCTTTGAAATGCTTTAAAATTATGTTTTATTTTTTCCTGTGGCACTCATATAATAGCCTTAATGTAATTTTTAACCACTTTCTTTTTCAATTAGGTTGAAGGTGTTTTATTACTTAGTATTTTATTTTTTGTTTTAATTTACTGCATCTCTTACTGTCATGCCATAAATCTCCTGAATCCTCAGAGAGTTATTTGTGAAACTGGCTTTGCTCAAACTGGAAAGATGAAGTTGGAAGTGAGAACCTTCAACACTTTGGAAGTTCTCAGCTTTTCAGTTTTTTTTTTTAACCTTGTGTGGAGCTCATTCTAAACTTAGAATTTTTATAAAAATGTTTAACTATTGATTCATGAGTACAAAAACATATTAAGAGCCACTAATAAGTACCTGTGGATGCATTGAAGCTTTAAAAGCTAGTTACCATCACCAGCCTTTTCTACCCACCATCCATTGCTAAAGTGAAACAGTCAAGGAACTTGACCTAGACAGACAGAAATCCTATTTCAAGTTCTTAAATACGATGGTAAAATGCGGCTTCTTCACTATGGTCTACTCGGATTTCCAAATACTTCATGTATGGTGAATCTCTGCATGCCTTTCAGAGCATATTTGTTTTTCAACCAAGTTGATAGTGTGATGGAAAACAGACAAGCCTGTGCCCTCTGCACACATGACCCAGTAGGTGAGCTAGGCTCAGTGAATTTCTTCCCAAATCAGTGTCCTGAAAGGCTTTCCCCTCCTGTAAAGTGAATAAAATCTTTTAGGGGAGGCAAAAGAAGTGCCATAAATAAACTGAAAGCATGTATCAAATGATCTCTAATCATAAGCATAGAAAAAATAGGTGGGGGTGAATAGGGAACTTGCAGTTCTGTCTGATAGTTTGTTACTGTGTTTATTCCTGTTAACTCTTTTTGATCATGACAGACATTGGTATCTGTTATTTATTGTGACATATATGCATGGCAAGACTTAAAAAATTCTGAAAGTAATTCCAATCACAAAAAGTGAAACAATTTTTAAGTAAGAGAGGATTTTAAGGGCATGTGGAAAAGATTTGGTTTCTATCTGTAACTTCAAACATTGGCAATAGCTACTGAAAAAGAGAATATACATGAAGTCATCAGAAAGTGGTCAAGCATAGTGACACACATTTATTTTCCCAGCAGTCAATAGGCATAGGCAGGATCCGTTAAGGCCAGCATAGAATACATAGTGAAATGCATTGCTTTGAGAAAGCAAGGGTGTTACGCATACGTTCCCCCCCCCAGCCCCCACCGCGGGTCTGGTCCCACACTTTGTTCCTCCCAGCCACCTCACAAGCCCCAATAACATGCAGAGATTCTATATTTGATATCAGGCTGTTGGCCAGTTACTATCATTGCTTATGGGCTAGCTCTGTCTTAATTATTAACCCATTTGTACTTATCTAAGTATTTCCACGCTGTCATCTTATTTGAGAGCAGCAGGCCAGCAGGCATGCTACCTCTCCAGCAGGCATGCTGACTCCTCCTCCTAACTATTTCCTTTTTCCTCCTTGTCTACTAGCCCCACCTAACCCTAACCCTTTCCCATTGACCACAGTGCTTTATTCATTAACCAGTATGATAAACATATTTACAGAATAACATCTCCCATCACAAGGGCTACAGAGTCAGAATGTGTCACATAAAAAAGGAAAGAGAAAATAAATAAATAAAAACATGAATAAATAAATATTGCTAAGAAAACGTGCAACACATTCCTAATAATTTTCACCTTGGAATTTTGTGCTAATTTTCTAAATCATTTGTTTAACAATGCAGGAAATTGCTCATCAGAGAGGTTTTAAATCTTAAAAATCTTTCACCTTCATCCTTTTCTACTTAGAGAAGAAATTAAGCATGGAACAGAAGGAATAAACAACTTTGGCATAGGTGTAATTACCCCAGGGTGAAATGTTCTACTATATAACCTCAGAGGTTATTTTATTTTCTGTAAAGAGCTAAGTAGAAAATAAGTAGATCTTACAGTTAATATATTTTGGGATAAAATACTTAATTTCCTCCTTTGTAGACACGTACAAATCACTGGATATGATAATACCAAATGATTTTTCTCGGCCCTGAATGTGAGTTTTTGTCATTTTACATACCACAACATGGTCTTATTTTTACTTTTGTTAACAATGCTAACACAGCTGGTTGTATCTGGTCTTCAGACCACAGCATACAGTATTCAGATATAATGATCACTTGCCTATCTTGATCAGAAATAAAATAAGCTACAGACAATTACCAATTCTGTTCTCTATAATGTTGTCATTTAAAAGTTACTTATTTTTTTATCTATATGCACCTGCATGAGTTTTTATGTACCACATAACCCTGAAAATTTGGCTATTATATGGTGTACATATTTAATTTTCCAAATTTTGTAAAGTGAAACACATCCATTTGTCAAATTTCATTTCTATGTATACCTTTGCCTACTGCTAAAGGGATTTGGTTTTAAAAGGAACAAGTAGAACAGGTGTGGGGATTGGACATCTCACTACAACAAATGTGCAAAAGTTAGGGTATGACAGAATTCCTGGAATAACGGTTATGAGATACCAGAAATGGACTTTTTAAAAATTTATTAAAATTTTCAGAAGAGTTTGTTTTGATTCAAAGTTCCAAGATACAGTTCATTCTGGAAAGAAAGGCATGGTGGGAAGAGTGAGAGGCTGGTCACATTGTATATGTAGCCAAGAAGCAGGTAGAGATGGATACTGACCCAAGAACTTGCTTTCTTCTCTGTCCTTTCCACCCAATCTGGAACTCCAGCCTACAGGATGTATGTCTTCCCTCCTCTTCCCTCTGGAAGCACACTTGCAGATACACCCACAGGTGTGTCTCCTAGGCGATTCCAAATCCAGTCTGGTTGACGATAAAAATTGTCACAAAAAGTGAAGTATCGCCATGCATTTCTTTGATGACGGAAAGATTGTGGGTCACCTAAAGTTTGCAGTTCTCCTGTTGCATCTATTCTCGTGGCGCAGCTCCCTGGGAAGAAACTCACATGGATAATAATGTACAGCTTCAGGTTCAGAAAGTAATTTTAATCACAGCATTGAGTTCTTCCTGTATGAATCACAAGAGGTCAGGATTATTCACCTCTGGCTCACATTTAAGGAGGCCAGATCCAAAAAGGACGGGTTCACGCACAAGGTCACAAACAGATATCCTCAGGATGCCTCACTCCAGAGGCTTCGCACCTGACTGCTCTTGCCACAGGTTCTAGTGAAGGCTCCTTCTTGCTCATCACAGATAACCTATGTGATGGCTTTTCCTGTCTTTTTGTCAGAGACAGACTTGTACATCCTGGTAGTCTCGGCCTGGTAATCCAGGCACCTCTGTTCCAGTCTTCACTGATTTAATGGTATGCCCACCATTTCCTACTTCCCTCCAGAAAACGGACTGAGAATTTTAGCCTCTTGTGAGACAGAATTCAAGCTCTATTTAGAGACTGAATCAAGTCCTCTGTAAGATCAATGAGTGGCCAGCCTTAACTGATGAACTTTCTCTCCAGCCCCTTTTCTACAGTCTTCTATGACTTAGTTTCTGAACTCTTACTACTAGATTGGTACCTTAAAGTTTGGGAAAAGCTAATATCTCTTACAATTTTTTTTGATTTAGCTGTGCAAAGGGAAGGAGTTGATTGTACACTGTGATAAGGACAGCCCAGCATTCTGTTGTACATTTGGACAAGCCTTACGCTAATGGATTTAGGAGAAAACAGAAAAGGTCAGAGAAAGAGCCCAGTTGGTTGTAGGACTTTAAGGATCAGTCTAATTTAGGGGCATGGATGGGACAAGAAGCTACCCAATTACATGAAAAAATGTTAAGCAAAGGCAAATGGGTGACATTTACCTTCCTGCTTATTTCATGAAAGGGCAAAGAAGCACATTTGTACCAGACAGCTTTCCTGTGTTCTATGGAAAACAAAACTAGAGGCTTTTAGGGGCATATCCCTGGCTCTCACTAAATTCGTCTGACAGCACACTATTAGAATTGGCCAGACGGATGGCTGCCTGTAGTAAGGAAGGTTGACACACCAAAGTTTTTCTTTGCTCAAAGTTGTAACTTTTTCTTCACACATTTTATTTCCACATTCTTCCTATAAAATAAGCTGTGACATTTATGTATAATAATGTTCATGTAAATATTAGTGAATTATTATATTTATTTAAACATAAAAGCATATTAGTATCTACATTTAGATTTACTCGAATTTAATTTTATTACAGTAAAGAAGTTAGATGGTTCCTTCACTTTTTAGCTGTTTTGTCTTGTTCCTTTACTTATGAATATGTCAAAACACATTTAAAATGCAGGTAATATATGTTTTCTTTTTTTCTTTCATGGATTCTTATGATAGTGGTTAAATGTTATATAAGTCCATTTTCTGTGGTGAAATGCTTTAACATTACTTATTTATCCTCTTTCTTTTCTGTTTATTTCAAAACCAAAATGAAGAAGAAGGATCTCAACCTGTGTCAACTGCAATGATTCTTTATGCCTTTTTGTTTCACTCTGCCAGGTACTTGGAAATTGTAGAGAGAAATAATATATTGAAAACTAAAACATTAAGATTATAAATAAAAGGTCTCTAAAATGCTAGAAGTGTTAATTGTTAACTGCCTATTAAATTTTAAAGAAATCTCCTATAGTGGTGCTTATGAGAAAACTATAAATAATTAATAAATAAAACTAACCAGAGTCTAAGTGAGCTGAGAATATGAATTTCGCTTTACTTAAACCCATTTGGTTTGGCTCTGCAGTGGTGGTACATGCCTTGAATCCCAGCACTGGGTAGGCAGAGGCAAGAGGGACTCTATGAGTTTGAGGCCAGGCTGGTCTACAAAGCTACACAGAGAAACAGAGAAATCCTTTCTCAACACACCCCTACCCTGAAAAAAAAAAAGTGGCAACAAACTTTCGCTTGTCTTTAATTTTATTGTAATTCAAAAGCTAGAAAGGGGACAGTGGGGACAGTTGATGTGGAAGGTCCTTCTGTATGCTGCAAATATGTGTCACTTATATTGGTTGATGAGTAAAGTTTTTTTTGGCCAATGGATAGGCAGGATTTAGCTAGGAATGGATGTCAAACAAAGGCAGGGGAAAGAAAGACAAAGGATAGATGGCCAGATATTCTCTGTAAGATAAGTTCATGTGGTGATAGAAAGATTAATAGCTATGGGTAAATTAGTAAGAAGCCTAAGCCAATGATCAAACAATTATAAATGGATTTTAAATATCAAAGTGGTTATTTCATAGCAGCTTCGGGGACTCTATTGGGTGTAGAGAAACTGGTCCAGTAAAACTGAGACTTTAGAAGGAGAAAATCTCAACATTCTTGTACCAGGAGAAGGGTATGAATCCACATAGACATATGTCCATGCCTTTAATCCCAGAAGAGTGAAGTATGAACACACTTAAACATGTTCAAATCTCACTGATGCATGGAGGCTAAGATTCATAGTACACATAAGAATTTTTTATACCATACATTCTGTGACTCTGGAAGGTCTACTAAAATAAAACCCTAGCAGCTTTTGTTTTTTATTTTTATCTTTTTAATTGTTTGTTCATTTTACATGTTACCGCAGTTCCTGCTCTCTCTCCTCCTCCCACTTCCTCACACCTCACCCCATCCCACCCCCATCCACTCCTGAGAAAGGGTAAGGCCTCCCAAGGGAAGTCAACAGAGCATGCCATATTCAGGTGATGCAGGACCAAGTCCCTCCTCAATTCATCTAGGCTGAGCAAGGCATTCCACCATAAGAAATGGGTTTTAAAAAACCAACCCATGCACTAGGGATAGATCCTGGTCCTACTGCCAGGGGTCCCATAAACCGATAAACATACCAGGCGATACAGCTATCACCCACATGCAGAAAGCCTAGTTCAGAGACTTCCCCAGCTGTTGGTCTAGAGTCTGTGAGTTACTGCTAGTTCAAGTCAGCTGTCTCTGTGGATTTCCTCCATCATGATCTTGACACACCATCCCACCCCCTTGCTCACATAATCCCTTCTCCCTCTCTTATACTACACTCCCTTAGCTCAGCCGGCCTGGTGCTTGACTGTGGATTTCTGCAGCTGCTTACAAATTTCTATCTTCTCTGGAGTTTTGGATTGTAGCCTGGTTATCCTTTGCTTTACATTTAGTATCTATTTATGAGTGAGTATAGACTGTGTTTGTTTTTCTGGGTCTGGGTTCACTGACTCAGGATGATTTTTTCTTTCAGTTCTATCCATTTGCCTGTAAATTTCATGATGTCATAGCTTCTATATTTTTGTTTAAAATGTGCAGACTCTGGGCTTCACCTTTTTAACCTCAGAGACACTACAGAGAAAAATGTTGCCTGGAAATAAGTTAAAAAGTCTATTCATGATCCTGTGAATGTTCTCATTTCTTGCTCTAATATGTTCATTGTGTTTAACAAAATGGCTAAATTTGGACTCCATAAAGAAAAATGAGTCAGCTTGACTGATCTATAGAAATGATTTCCTCAGGAGACTCAGACATTACTTATATTAATGATTCCAAAATTAAGATTGATATAGATTGAAGAAATAACACAGTCCAACAGATTTTTTTATTTTGACTTTTAACTTAAAATGTTTCTTTCTGTTTTAAAAATTATTCTAATAAATAGGACAATCAAATTTTTTCTCTCCTTCTTTCAAAAATTATATTAGCAGCTTCAACAATTGTATGAAAAACATGAAAGAGACTATATGTAGGGCAGGCAAGATGACTCATTTAGTAAGGGCAGGTACTACAAATTTAGCAACCTAGGGATAAATAATGGTTCCACTGCTAGAGGTTCCATAGACTGCCTAGCACTCATAACTGGCACCCACATTCAGAGGGCTTGGTTCAGTCCAGTGCTGGTTCACCAGCTTTACAACTAGGGTCCATGTGCTCTCACTTGCTCAGGTCAGCAGTTTCTGTGGGTTTATTCAGCCTGGTCTTGACCCCTTTGCTCATCCCTCCTCCCTCTCTGCAACTGGATTCCAGGACTTCTGCTCAGTGTTTATCTGTGGGTGTCTCCTTTTGCTTCTATCAGCTACTAGAGGAAGGCTCTAGGATGGCATTTAAGGTAGTCAAAAATCTCATTGAGGGGGAAGAGCATTTAAGATAGCCTCTCCACTATTGCTTAGATTATTAGTTGGGGTCATGTTTGTAGATCTTTGGATATTTCCCTATATCAGATTTCTCTTTAAAACTATTATGGTATCTCTTCTCTTGCTCTCCTCTATTTTTCTCCATATTCAGGCTTCCTGATCCTTCATGCCCTCCCCCTTCTCTTTTTCCTACTTTCCTCCCATGACAGACTTTGATGATCCGCCATGGAAGGTCTCACCCTCCCTGGAAAGTGGATAGGGTAGGATCTGGGGTTGGTTAAGAGCATAGCAGGATGGGAGGGAGAGGGAACTGGGATTGTTATATAAAATATAATTGATTCTAAATTAAATTAAAAAAAGAAAAAAATTTAGGAACCTGAGTTCAAGTTCCAGAACTTCTGTTTTGAAAGGAGTAAAAGAACTCCTGCAAGTTGGTCCTTGATCTTCACACACACCCAGTGAAAGGCAGCACCAAAACACACACACACAAACACAGGGACACACAAGAGAGAGAGGGGAGTAGAGAGAGAGGGAAAGAGAGAGAGGAGAAAGGAAGCAAGGAAGGAAAGAAGGAAAATCAGTACAGAAAAAAAATACAAATGTGTTTGTTTTTACATGGGTAAATTGTTTCACACAGAGGTCCTTCAATACCATGAAATCTTTCATAGTTTGAAAAAGGAAGAAACCTTAATACTTTCTTAATTGTAACTGGATACTCAGAAAATTATTCTGTCTGGGAAATTGCCAAATTCCAAACTCTTAGGTACTATATGATTCTATTTTTGTACCATTCTTGTTTTTAAAGATATATTTTATGTATATTAGTGTTTTGTCTGAATATAAGTGTTCTGTGTGCATCCAATGTGACAGACATCAGAAGAGGGGATCTAATCTCCCATATCTGGAAGTGTGGGAGGTCACAAGCTATCAATAGGTGCTGAGACTCCAAATCACATCCTCTGCACAGGCATCAAACACTCTTAACCTCTGAGCCTCCCCCCTCAACCTATATAGCATCATTGAAATGGCAAAATTGTGCATATAGGGGACATGTTGCAGTCAACAAAAGCTGTGGCTTGGGAAGGTGGTGGAAGGATATGAATATAGTTACAAATAGGAGCATAATAGATTTATATTCTTATAGAATTCCTTTTTCACTGCATTGACTACTGAAATTAGCACAAATAAAATCTAAGATCAAAAGACTGTATCAAGATCGGTCTCCTACATTATATTCATGCAAGAATTTATCATATGAAAAATACAGTGAAGAGTAGAGATCTGAGTATGTTATGTATTTACTGTAGAGAACCAGGATTTATTTTAAAATAAAAACATTTTGGAAAATGAAAAGGGTTTAAAAGTTGTATTATTAATTAATTATTTAACTTGATTATTTTTCTACCACCAAATGACTGAAGTATTCTCATTTTAAACCTTGCATAATTTGGCAACTAGGAAGCAAGCTAATTGACATTATTTGTTCTGCTAAGGTATAATCCCAGTAATGCGGGAGCTATCTTGTTTTGAAAACTCCAATTCATATAAGAATGTGATAGAATAATTAGAACTATAAGAATTACCTTGTAGAGCATTAGTTTATAAGTCCATCAGTAAAAGAAAAGTTGAACTTCTGACATGGATATAAAAAAATGCCCTGAAGGCTGCTGTTCAACATAATCTGATTCTTGGATTCAATTTCTGAGCACTTTGAAGTCATTTTATACCTCTTGACTCAAATCATTCATCTAAGGGAAAATTTGTTAGTTAAATGTCAGCTCCTTGGTGTTGGTCTATATACTTCACAGAGGGGATGAAGGAGGCCTCACAATGTTTCAAATGCCACTTTCAGCTTGGGCATCATACCGAACCACAGAGAAAGCCCTGAACTGCAGGAGATCCTAGTTGTAGGGTTGCTTTGCTCTCCATAATTATACCAAGAGGAAACATCACACGCAACAGTCCAAATGAATTGTCTCATAATCCCTGTTGAAAAAAAATACCCTCCTGGTGTTTATAAATATTATAACATCCTTTATTTACCTTTCCTACTAAAATAGTGAATTGATTTTTAAAAGTCTTAAGACAGTGAGGTTTTTTGTTTGTTTGTTTGTTTGTTTGTTTGTTTTTCTTTCAGTAGCCTTGTACGTGTTGTGGTCTATCGAGTTTAAAGATGCCAACTTCTTCTGCTTCTTGATCTTTTCAGTCATAAGATACACATCAGAATTAGGTATAAGTAGGCATATAGGCAGTATTAATTACAGGTAAATCTAAAGAAATGAAATGCTGGCTCGATGAGTTACTTTATTTATCAAAACAATAGCGATAACAGGAACAGATTATATGTTTAGAAGGATGTTAGTAGTACTTTTTAAACATCAGTAACTTGCATACTCTTTTAGAAATAAAACTTCTCCTTTCTGATTAAAAGTAAATGCATATTTAGCATTATCATGAGCTCATGTGATGACATTCCTATTTGAATAATATATAGATATCAGCATAACCTGTAATAAAAATAACTCTTTGTATCATACTACATCACATAATGTTATGGTGATTAGCATATCTTTAAAAATAAATTTTATTGTTTCAAAACTTTGACTATCACTCTAAACACACATTTTCTCCATACCTTTTGGTTTTATTAGTTATGTTGATTTCAAAGGGGTGGGTATTGTCATGTGTTAGGAAAGTACTTTAACACTGAACTGTATCCTCAAGAATGCAGTTATTTTTAAAGGCAGTAATTCCTTTGATGTGACTGACAACTGAATCTGTAGGTACACAGCTTATTTTGGAGGGAGTGCTAATAGGAGAGAGCTAACTTTTAGATTTGTGACAATAATGAAGCCACACAGTTCTTAAAATGCATCTTGACAGGATCTTTCAAAACTAAGAGGGGCTCTGTTGTCATTCTCTACATGTTTCAATTCCTTCTGTGGAATACACAATTATAATCAAGAACTTTGTCTTCTACCCTTCGCTGCCTTAAAAAAACCAGCAGGAACCATTAATCATCAAATTTCTTATTAAAACTCGGAAGAAATACCACACAGCAGTGGATCTTCAAGATTGTATCAGAGAGAAAAATCAGTGTCTTATTTTCTTACTGGTTGTGTCTAATGTTAAAAATAATTACTTTCACAATATTAGTCTGTACTTTAATTAACAATTTGCACAGATCCAGTCAGTTAAAATTCTATTCTTATCGTGAAACCTTATTCTTGGTTGTCCCTCCCTTCTTAACTTGGCTATTTTTAAGTATTCCTATGAAAATTCATGAACAGTCATTACACTTTAACAGAATAGATGCTTGGATAGTTAGAGTTAACAACATAGACAAAATATGGCCTTCCTTTATTATTATTTAATATTAAACCATTTGTTCTACTTACTAAGGAATCTTTAGATATATTTCCTTCCCTGTTGTCTTTTTTTAAGGGACATTTTCCAGTAAATACTTACTCCTGTATTTATTCCTTGAAGAACTGGTATCTTAATTATTGCAAAGAACTGAAAGCAAACATCCACCCTTACTTGATATGCTCTCCACAGATCCTCCATATTGCAGAAGAATAAGAACATGGAAGCTTCCTCCCCTATTTTCTAAGCTTAACCTATTGTTATATAATATAAGTGAAGTAGATGTATAATAAAACAAAAATCATATCTATTCATTTTATGAGTCATATAGATGTACACCTTAATCAATACATATTGATGAACATTGTATTTGTTCACCTTTTTCTTTTTGCCATGCCTTGCTAAGTCTCAATAATGCTATATATATTTCTCTTATCTGTAACTAGATCTGAATGATAATTTACTGGATGAAATGATTTTATTATGGATGTTAATTTATAATTAATAACATAAAACTAACCAAATATAAGGTTTCTCAACAGGGCTACTATTAATCTCTTTGCCAGGCAGTGCTTTTATTATGGAAGGTTTTGTTATGCATATTGCATGATCCTGAGCAAAATCTTTGACTAATACTCACTGGTTCCCAGCAATAATACTCCTTCCAAACATGACAACCAAAACTGTTTCTGCATATGGTCAAAAATTGCCCTGTTCTTAACAGCAGTATTACCTGAATGAGAATATCTATTTTATTTACCAACAGGTTGTGCTTCTAGACTTTGAGTGGCATGACAGGTGTGTGGGGAAAGGAATAAAATCATGACATTGGCTTTACTCCCATTCCTCTTATGCAAAAGTTAACATTTGCTATGTGCTGGTGACTTTGTTTTTG
The DNA here is from genome assembly GCA_030556225.1 of Cricetiscus sungorus. Lineage (NCBI taxonomy): Eukaryota > Metazoa > Chordata > Mammalia > Rodentia > Cricetidae > Cricetiscus > Cricetiscus sungorus. The sequence goes on from JANBXA010000253.1 coordinate 12,571,272, forward strand.
AGATATTTATATTTTATTTCATATGGGTGCCTTTCCTATATTTATGCCTGTGCTTCTGCAAATGTAGTGCCTGCACAAACAAAAACAGGGCATTGGATTAGACTGGAATTGCAAAGTGTTGTTAACTGCCTTTTCTGTGCTAGGAGTCATCAGGAAAAGCATCTAGTGCTCTCAACCACAGACTCATCTCCACAGGACCCATTTGTGATTTTTTTATGGTTTGTTGTTTATATTAATTTTATTTTGCATTTGAGAGGAAGTATAACAGGAGTACTATATTGAAGTCATTGTGGTTTTGTGTGTTTGGTTTTGCAAATCCTTGTATGTTCTTTCTTACTGGGGACATTATTGCTCTGCAACTTATCATTGGTTTGAATTGTTTATGGTGCTTTAATTATTCAGAGTAGTAAAAATTATATTACTTTTTGTAAGTTTTAACTTTCAGGACTTCTAAATTTAAGATGTAATTAGAAAGTCTTCTTTACTCTGAGACTTTCAAGTCCATACATTCAATTAATATATTCAGTGGTTGATAATTTCATGCATATATATAGTACACTTTAGTAACTTCAACCCATTTCCTTGTCACATCCCACAGTCTTCTTTAACTGGAACCCTCTTCTTTCGAAGAAGCCCTGTTCCAACATCTGTTTTGGTGTGAGTTCCTTTATGAGTTACTGAGTTTGATTAGAATTGCTTGTGTGTACATGGGTGGGAGAATCTACACTGGAGCATAGGCTGCTATTCAGTGGGTGGTGAAAATGGCACTTCTTCCACCATTAACCAATAAAGGTCAATAGTCCCTCCAGGAGTGATTGCACTTGGTTCCCTTCACCCTCCATGAAGAAATGTTGATGGACCCAATCCTGTGTAGGACTTATGCCCAGCTAGAGTGTTTTCATCAGTCTATGGCCATTTCATGTCCAGCAGATATCTCTTTGTGGCATAAAAACTTATCATCTAATATTCTTGTTCCTCCCCTTTCTGTGATTTACCCTGAGCCTTGAATGTGTAGAAGAAAAATTGGAAACTTACTGAATTATAAGCATTTTAAAATACAATAAAACAAGTGGTACAGAGATGATACTCATCCTAGAAGCTATAAGTCATTAAACAAGATCCCAGTGATGGATGTGGAAATTCTTCCTATGAGTCATTACTCAGAGAAGGCACATAAGTCGCCCATACAATATAAATTATTGCCATCATCACTTTTTGTATCCTACCAAAACTTAAAGGTAAAATCATGTTGCTGAAGGCATTTACCACACACTTTGATTAGAAAACACAGTCAAATTAATTTGAGACCAACCAAGACATTTCCTCCCTGCTGGTTAGCTTTCAGAGGGACAGAAAATGTTCCTTAAAATGATTGAGGGACTAGAACCATGTACTTCAATGTGTACCCAATGTGTTACAATATTGACCAGACAGTGAGAAAGGACAGCTGGTATTGCAGTGGCATCCTTATGATGGAGCAACTGATACTATCTGATTAGATCTGAGGCCTGATCAATAGTCAGAACCCATGATTTCTGACACTATAAACATGGTGAAAAAGCAGTGACTAGCAAGGCCATAGTTGATGAACCTATTCATAGTGTTTTGCTAAGCAAACATTGCTAACCTGCCTTCTAATATTCTTTTTACACACCGCAGATTAACATTGTCTCAATTCCTTATGGGAAAATCTTCATAATTGAGGACCATGATTAATGTGCAGACTCATAAGTGGTCAAAATGCCAATAATCAGCAATGGTAAACTGTTTGGCCCTAAACATCACATCTATATAATTTCTACAAGTTGATTATTATTTTGTTCAGTACATCTCTACATTTTCTTATTTAATATGAAACTACAATACATAAAATTTAAGCAATACTTGGTATATGACTCTTCTCACTAAATTTCTTTATACTAAAATTGCAAATCTTCTGTATTTTGTAGAATATTTTTGGATTAGTATGATTTAAATCAGTATTCTTAGCTTTACAGTGGCATAAGAACTATATGCCCTCATCAGAAACTACATTACAAGTTTAAATTTTGTTCCTTTCCCATGCTGTTGATGAGGTGGGATGAGCATCTCTCCTGACTCTGTGCAGAAGTACACAGTCAGAGAGTGCTGACAGCCACAGAGTTAAAAAGGCAAACCATTGATAGTCTACAGCACATTTGGATTGCTAAGCTATAATGGCCCAAAACTTTCAAGTTGTATTTCATCTGGGTGGTAGTGGTGGTACATGCCTTTAATCCCAGAACTGGAGAACAAAATGTGGGTAAATCTCTAAGTTACTCAGAGTCTAGTCTTGCCTAGAGTGAGTTCCAGGACATTCAGGGATACATTGAGAAGTCCTCAAAAAGATAAAAAAAAAAAAGAAAAGAAAAAGAAAACAAGAAAAGAGAGTGGAAGTAGGAGGAGTAGGAGCAGGAGAAAGAAGAGGAGAAGAAGAGGAGGAGGAGATGATACTTTTCTTATCACATTGACACAATATCTGACAGTAGCACCAAAAGAAATCTGTGATTTACTTGGATCAATTTAGAGGGAAGTCCCTCTTCTTAGAAACATGAGTCTCTGTCTATAGTGGCAAGAGAGGGAGATGAATTCACATTACATTTGGTGGATCTGGAAGTCAAGAGCCAGAGTGATTGCAGGGATGCACTGTTACCCTTGAAGACCTATTCTCAGTGATCGACTTCCTCATTTAACCAACTGGCAAGTGGGTATTAATTCATATGAACATTTAGGGAACATTTCTGAGTGAATCAGTAATAGATTTAATATCATTTCTGAGTGAATCAGTAATAGATTTAATAAATGCTTCCTGATTTATATTATGCTCAACATACCATGGGTCTACAGGATATAACCTCATCACATGTCAAGAAGCATCTGTATTTATTTCAGCTAATATATGATTAATAAGAAGGACTGTGATTTAGAGGCCAGTTGAATATCTAGTAAAAATGTCTACTTAATATGCCATATTAAATTTTAATATCTCTTATGTGTACTGTGAGCTGGCCTGGGTAGTAATAAATATTATAATTTTAAATACAAAATTTTATAATGTTTCCTTCGAAGATGCTAAAATGATATCCACAATTATATTCTTATAACTGGTCATATTCAGAATCTCAAATGAAGACTTGTTTTCTATGAAAAGACTTCATTAGTATATTTCAAACATATGAAGTGATATATGGGAATCCCTTCTGGCACTTATGGCTTTATGTATGTAAGAATTAAGCCCTTGTGATTATGATGTGTCTGTGCCTTTAAAAGAGACTCTTTTATAAGAATTATCACATCTAGTCAAAAACTTCCTCCTGGGTTTATTTTTAGGTAAGACCACAGAATCAGAATCTAATCAGGCTTCCTGTTATAATGTAAAGTGGAAATATAAAGATGCTGATTATTTTGTGTTAGGACCAACCGTTTCATTCTATCATCTGTCTTTTTCTATCACCTGAACTGTGGTATCTTGGAATGGGGCTCCTGACATGTAATAGAAAAATTGAAAGGAAACATTAATATGTTCCTTAGTTCAAGTAGCTCATGTTATCACAGAGGCAAATAAAAAGTCTCCTGACCTTTTCATTTACTTCTACACCAACATGTTCCAAGAGGAAAGACTTTTACCAGCTGTTTTAGTTTTAAATTACAGTGCCATGATTGGTTTCATTCCTGGGTCACCCATAGCAACCATTATATGTGAGTGCAATATGAGCAATGACTATATGGGAAATGCTCAAGTATTTTAATGCAAATTCTCTGAATTATTACCAAGAAAGACTTGTTAGCAAGATTATGCAAATTGGCAACATTGTTTATTAATTTCCAGCTTTTTCCTTGTGGCATTTTTATGATCAAATACAAATCTATTTTAATACCATATCATTTTAAGAAGCCTTTTAAGTTAATGGGAGTCCAGGTTTCCTGAGACAACATTCCAGAGATACAAATTATAACTTTTCTCTCTACAAACCCCAGCAAGTCAACCAAGTCCATGGCTTTAGAAAGTCTGCTCTCTTCAAAATACTATTGTGGTTTTTGATTTTTCCTTTCAAAGAATGGACGTCCAGATATTTCAAAAAGGAAGGCAAGCATGGTAGCACACATCCTTTAATCCTGGCACTCAGGATGCAAAGGCAGGATACTTCCAGTGACTTTTTAGCTAGCCTAATCTACATAGTGAGTTCCAGGACAGTAAAAGCTACCTAGCAAGACTGTCTGATGGGAGATGTTATTCTGTAATATGTTTCTCATACTGGTTAATGAAAAAAGCACTGTTGACCAATGGAAAAGCACGATAGGTGGGGCTAGGAGACTAGGAGGAGGAAAGAGGAAGTAGTAAGGAGGAGTCAGCATGTAGAGCCTGGAGAGAGCAGATGCGGGCCTGCCTCTCTCTGATAAGATGACCATGTGGAAATACTTAGATAAGTAGAAATTGGTTAATAATTAAGACACAGCTAACCGGTAAGGAATTAGTAACTGGCCAACAAAATTATGTCAAATACAGAGTCTCAGCATATTATTGGGGGCTGGCATGGCGGTGGGACCAGACCGGCGGCAGGGGGTGGTGGGGAGGGGAAACATGCTTGTAACAACTGTCAATTACCAGCTTCATTCTCTTTTGCCATCCCCTAACAGGTGGCATTCTCTACAGTTTTAGCAGCCTTCTGTTTTTCTAAGTGTGTAGACTTTTAGAAGTCTAGGGAAGAGTGTCTAGCTTTGCATCCCAGTCCTCTATCTCACACTTGTAAATGTCAGGCACAAAGGAATCACTGGATCCACATGGGGTCATTGGCCATGAATAGTAGTGTAAATATAAACTAGTCACCCTCCCTCTCATAGAAAATATTAAATGGCTGCAGTAACTCAGATTTGACACACTGCACCACACCTATTAAAGTCTTCTTACCTTCAAATTGCTCTTCAAGTAAAAAGCATGACATCAAAACCTCATTCCTCCTTACTCAAAATGGCATGTGAAGGTTTCATTTTCAGGCCATATTATTTAGAGGGATATCATTTGTTAATGGTGTTTCGCTGTCTTGCATCTTTGGCCTTGCCTTCTCCTTAGCTTGAAAAGACTTCCACAGCATAAATTTGAGGTACTTCACAATCCCAGACAGCTTTTCATACTTTGTGTGCTGGTCTGTATGATTCTATACAATGGTTTTTATCTCCATAGATTACATGCTACTTCAACTGGTATGAAAACATAACATTATTAGTATGTAATCAAATGAGTGAGTGATTTTATTCTAGGTTTCTGTCACTTGTGTATTCTGGTTTCCAGGTTTGGTACAAAGGTGATTGGCCTTAATGACATCAGCTTTCTGCTTAGTTACTTGGGTCCCCTAAATTATACCAATATTAAGGAAGTGAAAGCCACATTAGCAATGAAGCCATCCACATGTATCTCAAGGTAAACTTTTACCAAGTCACCTTCCTTGAGTATATAGTCATAGTCACTCTTCAAAGGCGATAAGAGGAGTACACATTTATTTACTGAAATGTTGGTATGAAAGTCAATAAACACATTTATTTTTTCTTTTCCTTTTCTTTCTTCAAAAATTTCCCTATGTGTTCCACAATCATTTGCATCATCTTTCCTACAAAGGGTCAATACTGATACACATAGACCCAAAGCTTCCATTTGGTCATTACTAGGTCCTCAGCTACAGATTGCTCCTGCTGATAGTCTTCCTAACATCTTCTAACCACAACTCCTTAAGCCTCACTTTCCTTGGGCTGCAGCCTGTCTCCCTTCGCAGCCACAAACCATGGCCAGTCTCTTTGACCTCAATATGAAAACACCAGGAAGTAAGGGCGTGGGAGGGCTGATGGAGAGCTCCTTGTAGCTTTAAAAAAAAACTCATGTCCTTTAAAAGTGACTAAATCTTTATACCTTACATTTACAACAGGTGAAGTATCTATCAGGTTGCGGGAATAGTTCATTTGCTCTGCTGACAAGCTTTGTGTAAATACCAGGAAGGTGTCAAAAGGAATTAATGATTGGTATGATATGTATCATTTGCCCCCTTTTAAAGCTTTCCTGTAGAATAATATACCTTCTTTTGGTTGTTACTGATTACTTGTTATATTGTTGCTATTTTGTACTCAATATTTATCTCTACCTCATCTATTCTCATCCCCACCAATCCCACAGACTTTGGCTGGTATGTAGCTGTCCTACTCAGTAAGAGTCTTTTTATTTCTGTAAGTTATGATGTCCAAGATATAGTTATATAGAATAATCCACCCTGATATCTGATAGTGTCTAAGAGGTGTCTCCTACAATGTGACCTTGCGTTCATTGCTATTCATAATTGTCATTTGTTGACAGAATTTTCCTCTCCTGAATGCTATTTCCCAAATAATGAACCTGGAAACTTCATATTAATTGTAAATGGATGGTTGGTAGCTCAGGATTGTTACTAGCTAACTTTTACATTTCAATTAAGCTGTATTAATATTTTTAAAAATCCACCTTCTGACATCTCACTCATCGCTTGTTGTTATTTCATTTTCTTCATGTCCTGATTCCACTGCATCTGGCTGGTGTCTCCTATGACTCTTTTCTTCTTCATCCCAGTATATTTAGTTTGATTGTACCACATATACTTCCTGCCTGGCTACCAACCTGTCTCAGCTTTTCATTCAAACAATTTAACTGACAAATATCTATACTGTACCAAAAGACTACCCCACAGCACTTCCACATTCTGTCTAACTAAAAAAGAAAGGTTTTATTTTTAATATAGTAAAATTATATACAATAAAACAGTTATTAAGTAAGAATTACAGTTGTGTTATTCCACCCATTCAAATTTGGCAGATAAAGAAAATATTCAATTATCTATCCTATATTTGTGAATCTAAAATTTTCTACATAATTAACTTTTATGTTAACTAAGAGAAACGTTAAGTCTAGTCGTTTAAGGGCAACAAAGATACGGAAGTATGACAGAGCTATCTGGCTGCCTCTATAGTGTTGCAGCACCCTAAATTTGTCCTACACACCTAGTATATCCAATGGACATTTCTGAGAAGCAGAGAATTTTGAAGGACTTTCCTATCTTGTCTTGGTAAAGATATAAGCACACACAGCACACACACACACACACACACACACACACACACACACACACACACACAATCTTTTCTCCCCCAGACCCATATAAATTTTTAAATACACTGTAATCTGTTTAGAGTTTTGTTTTGTCTGGATATGTCTTTACTGATTACCTATAAACTGTTTTTTTCTGTTTGAGCCAAACTCCAAACCTGCCATGCTACATGCTGATGGAGCTCTGAAGCCCCCAGACAGAGCCTGGGGATGCCTCCCTGTATTTTGCCCCATGTGAATATATGGAACACATCCATGCAGCTTAGCTCATACTGTGTCTTGTATTGTCAGCTTAAGCCCACAGGAAGCTTCGGCCTCAATGTTCTGTGTCTGGCTTCAGAGACACAGGACCACAAAGCTGTGTTTGGCTCTGTTTCCGTGCATGTAAAACTTCCATCAAAGCTTTCTCATGCTCTATATGGATGTACATGGACCTGTACATGGGGTGCCACTTGTTGATGGAGTTTTTCTGACCCAACTAGCTGTCAGTTCCCAAATTACCAACTCAGAGCCTAATATTAATTGTGAATACTTAGTTAATAGCTCAGGCTTATTAGTAGTTAAATTTTACACTTAAGTTGACCCATATTTCTTATTTGCCCTCCTGGATTCTTCCCTCATTTTCCACACATCCTGCTTCCTCTGTGACTGGCTAGCCATCTCCTCTGAATCTGCCCATCTTTAACCCAGCACCCTTAATTTGGTTAGCTTACCTATATTTCCTGCTTGGTTCCTTGCCGGTCAGCTTTTTACTAAACCAATTCAAGTGGCAAATCTTTACAGTGTACATAGTATTATTACACAGCAGTCTTTTTCTTCACAATACATGCTCAAATGATTAGAATATTGATGGAGCTTGCCATTCAAGTGGAGAGAAGTTTATGTTTGGATTATAAGGTTGGTAGTCACCTTCTATAGCAGCAGTACTCAAGTAACCCACATTAAAAACTTTACTGTGAGGTTTGGTCTTAATATTGCCTGCCTAATTCTCCAAAGGTCATCTCCTGAAAATCCACTTCTATAAAATCCTTAAGTGGAATATCTCCTATTCTTTTTCATATGTAAATGATTAGTTATATACAACCTAGTTAAATATAGTTAAATAATAACCTCAATCTTAGACTCTTTCTCTGTCCCCACCATGGTTGTGGCCTTGATTCAGATTATTTTAAAATGTGAAATATAACATATCAGATATATATATACATTTATTTAATGCCCAAGAAAATCAATTCCAATGGCAAAGTAAAGAATTAAGTAAGAAGGGGTTAGAACTGAAAAGCACATATTTCCACATTAAGGAAACAGTCACTTAAGATCAATCAGTAAGGAGGGTTATCCATAATAGTTGACCTTAACTAATGACTGACAAATATAACAAGTTGAACATTGTTAACATTCTTTTAAGTTAGAATTTCTCATCTCCTGATAATCCAGGGTGAAATTATCAATTCTATTTAGGTGTGATGAAGCTTCTTTATGCTGTGCTTTCTGTCACACTCTTCTCTGAAGACTGCTTAGAGTCATGCTTCCTGTGCTCTTACCCTTTTATAGGAGAAAGATTGTAATACTTTCAGCATAACTTGCCTCCTTATTTATTTCAAACAGCTCTTACATTTGCTGAAAATCTGTCTGGCAGGTTTTTATCCAAACTCTGTATGTTACCTAGGCTTCGAATGCCTTTAGTTTGATAGGGTGTGACAGCACATGTCAAAAGCAATTGCTGTCAAATCTAATTAATTGCTTTATTGAGAAGTTGGACGTATTGAAGTTCAGCTTAATTGAGACTGCTCATTACATGTGATCTTTCAGAAAAGGAATATGACGTGACTTCAACTTCAAGCACAAGATCAAAATGATTGAGAAATATGTAAAGTAAAAATAGCATCTGATGAGCAGATATGAACCATACATAAGGCACACTATTATCAGCAGCCACAACTGCTGCTACTGTAGCACAAACTCTGCAAAGGAAGCCAGAGCTTTCATAACTATTTTTATAGCAAGCCTGTTCATGCTTTTATAGTACACACTGTGTCAGCACTTTAATTATGAAATCTATTTGGTATGAATTCATAGCAAAGCTGTAAACCCACCAAAATGATATTTAAAACTCACTTGAGTTAAAGATGAAATAATTTGAGAGTATTTTTGAAATGCTGATCAGATACCCATGAGTCAAGTACCAAATGCATCAATTTGTATGCAAAATAATGCTCTTGACAAAGTAGCTGGACACTGATTACAAACTTAGCAATCTAGAAATATTTTTTCAAATATATAGAACTAAAGGGAAGAATCAAATAGACAATTGTTGTAAACTATCAAACACTGTGCTTTAATGTTTAAAATAATAGTTTAAAACCTCAACATAGATTTCATATTATATTTAATTTTTATATAAAAATATTTTCAAAATGAAATAAACTACAGTCTGTTACTTATAAAATATGTCTGTCTCAAGCCTATTGGTAAATAGAGGAAAATGTAATTTGGTTTATTTAGATTTGTTTTTTATGAAAGGAAATTTTACTGAATGTGTATATACATGATCTTGATAATATTGGCACACTTGTTTCCTCCAACATTAACATCCTTTCCAAAATTAACCCTACAAATGTAGACCTCAATATGGTAGTTCATATTGTGCATTGTACATATTCAACCCACCATCAACTACATCAGCTATTATTTCACTCACCCTTCATGTTTTTGCTGACCCACTTCTCCCAAACCATTGCCTGTTTTGCCATATTGGCTTCCATTCCACACCACTACCATTACCGTCAACACCAGAAGAACTTCTCTTCTCCTCTTATGTTCTGCTTCCTGGCATCATAACCTAACACACACACACACACACACACACACACACACACACACACACACACATAAAGTTTATGTTTTAAATTTTAAACATATATTTTACATATAAGCTATCTCTATTTCTGAATCTTATGTATTTTGGTTAAAATAGCAATCTCTGATCCTATACAGTTTTATACAAATTACGTGATTTCATTTTTTCCCCATTTTTCTTATGATATTTCCTTGTAAATATATTTTGCATTGAAAAATTTTTAAATTTGTTTTACTTTTGAAAATAAAATATAGTTATATCATTTCCCACTTCCCTTTCCTTTCTCTAATCTTTCCCATATCCTGTCCATTGCTCTTTGCTCTTTCTCAAATCCATGGCTGTATTTTTCTAATTATTGATTGATTGATTGATTGATTGTGTGTGTGTGTGTGTGTGTGTGTGTGTATGTATGTACAATGTAACTTTTACAAGTATAATGTTCTCTGAACATGGATGGAACAAACCAAAAATGAACTCATAATCTAAGAACTAATCAAAATTTTCTCCAAATGCTTTCCTGTGGTGATCTTACAAATTCACTGCAGCCTTGATTCTAAAAGATAAATGTATTCCCTTTGCAAGGCATATGACAGAACAGCATGCATGAAACAGAAAATAATAATGAATAAATTGCCTAGTTGGGGCTAGGGAAAATATTCAAAGCTTATACCATACTTCCATAAGACCCTTTTTTGGTTCTAGTACTCATGTCAGCTGGCTCACAATGCCTACAATTCTAGCTGAGAGAGATCTGATGAATAATGAATAAGAAGTCCTAGAGATATTTATAAACACACACACACACACACACACACACACACACAAATAAATGAATAAACAACACATACACACACACACACACAAATAAATGAATAAACAACACATATACACACAAGTAAACAAATGAACAAACAAAAAATAATGGGAATCAATAAATTCAATGACATCTTTAAATATCAATGGTCTCAATTCACACAGACTAAGTGAATGTATGTGAAAATAGATACATAATTCTGCTGTATTCAATAAACTCCCCATAACATCAAGGATAGATAGTCCCTCATGGTAGAATGGTAAACAATATATTCTAAGCAAATGGGGATAAGAAGAAAGCTGGTGTAGCTATTTAGTATCTAACAAAATAGACTTTAAACCATAACTAGTCAGAAGAGATAGTGAAGGACATTAGATACTCATCAAAGAAAAAATCTACTAAGAAGGCACTGTGATTCATAACACCAATGAAGCAAATACAAGGGCACCCAAGTTTATAAAAGAAACACTATTATAGCTTAAATAATGTATCATATCAACCTATACACACTAATAGTGGGAAACTTCAGTATTCCCTTCTCATTAATGAACAAATGATGTAGAAAATTTGAAGCTACCTGGCATGATAAATTAAATGGAAGTAACATTTCATGCATATACAATGGACTATACATTCTCAGCACATACCAAAATGTTCTCTAAAATAGGCCACATATTCATGCACAAATCAAGTCTTAACCGATGCAAGAAAACTGAAATAGAATCCTGAATCCCATCTGACCATCAAGGATTAAAGCTAGATATCAACAAGAGAAACAACAGTTATAAACTCATGGAAATTGAACAACTCACTACTAAAGAAAAATGAGTCAAAACTATAATTAAGGAATTAGAGACCTAAAATTGTGAGACACAATGAAGGTGGCTCTATAGAACAAGTTCATATAACAAAAAGTCTATATCTTATACTAGAAACTTAATACCCTATAGCTCCAGAACAAAAGGAAGACACCTTACCAAAACTGTGATAACACAGAAGTAATCAAACTCAGGGCTGAACTTAATTAAAATAGAAATAAACAAAGGAGAATCCATGAATGAAAGAGTTCGTTCTTTAAAAAAAATAAGTAAACTGACAAAACTTTACCTTAATTTGTCAAAAAATGCAGAGAGAGAAAAATATTAAATTAACAAAATTAGAAATGAAAAGTGGGACATAACAACACAAGTCCAGGAAATTAAGAAAATTATAAGGAAATCTTTTAAAACCTATACTCCAACAAATTGGAAAATCGAAAAGATGTTGATAATTTTCCAAAATCTACCATTTGCCAAAGTTAAATCAAGATTATATAAGCAATTTAAACATACCTTTAATCTCAGGGAATTAGAAAAAATAATAGAAATTCTTCCAACAACAAAAGGCCCAGGGTTAAATGGTTTTAATGTAGGATTCTTCTAGACTTTCAAAGGGATGAATTAATATCAATAATCCTCAGATTATTCCACAAGATAAAAAAAGAAGGAACATTGTCCATTTTGTTTTATAATTCCATAGTTACTAAAATACCAAAATTACATAAAGACAAAACTAAGCAAGATAATTATAGATAAATTTCCAATAGGAACTCTGGTGGTATGGGTAAAAATGGCCCCTAAGAGCCTATGAATGACAATATTTGGAGGTGTGGCCTTGTTGGAGTAGGCATGATGTTGTTGTAGGAGATGTGTCACTAGTGAGTTGCTATGGACATGGTGTCTCTTCAAAGCAATAAAATACTAAGACAGCAGTATACATTCAAAAAATTCTCAATAAATGACTTACTAAACTGAATCCAAGAACACATCAATAAGGTCATCCACCATGTTTAAGTAGATTTCACCCCAGAGATACAAGATTGGTAAAATACATAAATTGATCAATGTAACCAACTATATTAACAAACTTAAAGACAAACCCACCTGATCACCTCATTATATGGAGAAAATACCTTTAACAAAACACAATGCTGTTTCATGATAAAAGTCATAGAGAGACTAGGAATATAAGGGACATTCCTGAACATAATAAAGGCAGTTTACAGCAATCCCATATCCAACATCAAGTTAAATAAAGAGAAACTCAAGGCAATTCTACTAAAATTGGGGAAAAGCAAGTTTGTCCACTCTCTTCATACCTATCCAACATAGCAATTGATGTGTCAGCCCAATAAGATAACCAAAGGAGAACATGTGAATACAAATTGGAAAGGAAGAAGTAAAAGCATCTTTATTTAAAGATGGCATTACAGAGTATATAAGTGATTCTAAAAATTCCACCAGGGAACATCCACAACTAATAAATACATTCAACAAAGTAGCTAGATACAAAATTAATAAAAAAAAATCATTAGCCCTTCTACATAGGAATGATGAACAGACTGAGAAAAATCAGGGTAGTAACAGCTTCCATAATGGCCTCAAATAATATAAAATTCTGGGAGTAACTCAAAGTAAGCAAGTGAAAGACTTGTATGACAACTTGAATATATTGAAGAAGGAAATAATGACACCAGAGATGGAAGGATCTCCCATCCTACCAAGAGTAATTTTCAGATTTGAAGTAAACCCTACTAAAATTGGAACACAATTCTTCACAGATCTTAAATGAATGATTTTCAACTTCATATGTAAACACAAAAATCCAAGGCACATAAAAAACAACCTGAACAATACAAGAGATACTGGATGTCACCATTTCATGTCTCAGATTATATTAACTACAAAGCTGCAATAATAAAAACAGCATAGCACTGACAAAAAAAAAAGACGTGTTGATCATTTGATCAAAGGAATCAAATATAAAACACAGACAGAAACAGAAACACCTATGGATACTGTATCGTTGATGAAGAACCCAGAAATACACACTAGAAAAAAGAAGGCATCTGCTGGTATAACTGGATATCTGCATGTAGAAGAATACAAGTAGATAAATATCTATCATCCTTGCAAAAACTCAATTCCAAATGGATCAAAGATGCCACAACATAAAACCAGATACACTGAACCTTATAGAAGATAAAATGGGGAATATCATTGTACTCATAGGCGCAAGAGAAGACCATCTGAACAGAACATTAGGAGTAGAGGCATGAGATCAAAAATTAATAAATAGGACCTACTGAAACAAAAGTGCTTCTATAAGGCAAAGTACACTATCATTTGGACAAATCAGAATGGGAAAATATTTTTTCCAACTCCACACCAATAGAGGGCCAATATCCAAATTTATAAAAACGTCAATAAGCTTGATATCAATATACCAAACCTAATTTAAAAATTGGGGCCCAGACTTAAAAGGGGAATTCTCAATAGAAGAAACTGAGAAATACCTAAAAGAATGTTTAACTTCCTTAGCCTTTGCCAACTTCAGACCGGCTCAAGAGGAAGTTAGAAATGTGCATACCCTGCTGACCTTGAGCAATCTGTTAGTTTCTTCCTATACATACCTATATTTGGGAGAGTTTTACCAAGGTAATACATCAACCATTCAGAATTTTCTAGGTTTGAGTCAACGTCTTTATCTTTTACAATAAAATAGTCCATAGTCATTATGCTTCCATCATAACATCCACTTATTGTCAAAACTGTTAAATAGTATACAAACTCTCCTCTTTGACACCAGAGTTATAAACACCACAGAGAGCTACTTGTCATTTGTAGCAAGAGAGTAATATTGACATGGGAGGTAAGAAGTAAAGAATATTTTCACTATAAAAAGAATATAGAACAACTACATCTGAAAATGCTATTATGTGGAGTCATGATGAAATCTAGTATTAAAAAAATCAATTATATCTTATAATATCTGCAATGTTTAAAGTGATCAGACACAAAACCTCACTTATCTGATGATTCAAATTAGTTTTCATTCCTTAGTTATATCATAAACAGAGACAGATGATCATTTTAACTCCAGAGACAATGGCTGTCATCAGGTTGTTTTACAGCAAAGATTTTTTTAAACTATGAAGTATTTTTATATTAACTTTTCTGTAACATTTCATAGAGAGGTGTAGCAGTAACTGGCTTGACAGGGCACCTTGAAGATGAATGGCTGTTTAGAATGGTTAAGATAGAGAAAGACATTTATGCAAAAGAGCCATTCAAAGACTCTAATGTGCGTGAATTTTAAATACCACAGCCTATTGAGTCATTAAAATGATGGATTGACTTTACTGTTTGCAAATAACACAGAGATCTTTTTTGAAATAGTGAATTTGTTGCATTGTAATTGGGAAAAAAAAACTAATCATGTTAACTTCAGTAAAGAAATGTATCATTTTTGCTATCAAGAAATATTCTGAGTATAGTATAAGAATATTAGATTAGATTGTAATTCAGTATTTTGCTGGGTGTTCTGTTAGATTTTATTATATAATTACTTCTGTGACTGTAAGAGTGTTATTCTGACTTTTCTTTAAATAACTTTATTCAGTTAGCCACCATTATGGAGGCATTAATTTACACTTCTATTTTAAAAACTATTTCTGATGAAATTTCCTTTCTTCGTGTGGTAATGTATTGAATACTGTTGATTGATCACATGCTTGTAAAAATTATTATTTAGCTTGTAGTCATTATTTTTTTTTAAAAAAATCTTCAAAAGAACTGAATGGAATCAATACAGTTTTCCAATTTTGTTTTTTCAGAAATGGGAAATAAAATTTACTGTTCTGAGTCCACCAACAGAAGAAGTCCACCTTCCAGTATCCAGTTCAGAGCCTCCTGGGGACTGGAGACTGATCTGAGCAGACATGACCATTCAAAGTCTGCCTGCATCCGGGTCCCACCTCAACCCACGGGAGGGGGTAAGCATGGGCCTATTTCTGGCCCACCTTCTGTTGCCCCACTCAGAGCCTCCTGAGGAATGAGGACGACACACACGATAACCTGTCCCAGTGGACCAGCCCATTGAGAGTCTTCCAGCGCCTTAGTCCCTTTACCAACCACTTGAAGAGGAGAGCCATCAGAGTATTGTACCTGCTTGCACCCAAAGGAAGAGAATCTTGGCCCCATTCCCACCAGGAGAGGGAGAGACCCCACTGGTATACACTGGAAGAACAGGTGGTAGATTACATTATACAAACACAGTAAACAACAGAAAGATCAATATGATGCCACCAGAGCCTAGGGACTCCACACCAGCAAGACCTGAACATCCCAACACAGATAAAGCAGAAGAGAATAACCCTAAAAGCAACTTCATGCAGATAATAGAGACCCTAAAAGAGGATATGAGTAATTCCATTTAACAAATATAAGAAAAGACTAACCAAAAAATGCAAGAAACAATTCAAACAGTGCAAATCTTAAAAGATGAAATAAAGACAAAAAAAAAGAATAAAAGAAAAATAAATCTGACAGAATTCGCAAATAGAAAAGCTGGGTAAACAATTAGAAACTGCAGATGCAAGCCAAACCAACAGAATGCAACGGATGGAAAAGAGAATCTCATGAGCTGAAGATACACTAGGAGAACTAGATTCATACACACGCACAAAAAAAAAAAAAAAAAATCTACAACCTCATCAAGACCTGAGAAGGAAAAATAGCAATACTAGGATAGACAGGAAGTGCGGATGGGCAACTTCCAAAAGATGCCTCGAAGACAGAAACAGCAAGCTACCTGGACAGTCACCCAAGGTCTCAGAGCAATGTTGGTACAGCCAGTTTTGGCTAAGGCCAAGAGTACCTGACAGATGACAACAAAAGCAGGGAGGAAGAAAGGCTGTCTTACCCTGACTTGGCAAGGTTCAGCAGTCTTCTGTTTGTCTCCTGCAAGCACATAAGACCGCATGTCCAGATCAGTTGTCAAGGTAGGGGCAGTTCCTTGCCCAAGAGGCCATGGCCGAAGTGAGGGTGAACTCCAGAAGGAGCAACGACAGTGTCCAACATACTTTCGGGAAAGTGCATGGTGCTGTCAGGAGCAACAGTGTCTCATGTCAACGGAGTACTAATATTAAAACATTTAAATGCCGTGTTCTGCAGGTCTATGAAGTGATTGGAGATTAAGCATCTATTGCTGACTAATCTCATAGGCAAAGGAAACACGGGTGAGGATGATCTATAATACTCAGGAACTTAGCTAAAAACCTGATTAAAACTTCCTTGAGAAAAGCAAGGATACACACCTAAACAATATAATTATGCACCTGTAAATTCCTAAAGTAGAGGTAGAGTAGAAATGTCTAGACAAGAGGGCAGCAAGATAAATATCCTAAACTGTATCAATATACAAAATGTCTTGAACTCAAACAAAGTATACATACATAGAATATAGGGAGAATAATGTGCATGAAACATAAATGGGAAGATTTCACACAATATGACAAAATATAATATACAATTCTTCCAGATATAGATTACCACAGGTAAGAATATATAACAGTGTAAGCTGAAACACTAATATCTCACTCTTACTAAACAATTCACAAGAAGGTAGGCCAATCTACCTATATCATACTGAACCATACCTTTCCCAACCATACCCTATTCCTGTCTAAAAGAGATAACCGAGTCTAAATATCACTTTCCATACCCAACCCCAAGTAACTAAAACCAACCCTATGGAGATGAATATTATCCCTAAATTCCAAGAGTGGGGAGAGGGGCGTTGTTATCTTAAGATTACTTCCTGCTGAAATGGGACGATGATTGCTCCATGGGATCCTGTAGGGAGAAAATGTTTAGCAACCAAATTTTTCAACAGAATTGGCTGTGACATATGTAGGTATTCATAGTGTGGCAGAAAATGCTTGACTGAAGTTCTTTTTGGAACTCTGGCCAGGTTGTAATAAGAAGGTGCACCATTACAGCTAGCTAGTCAGGAGTTGTCTTGAGCAAAGCAGTCCCAAACTGGTTAAAGGGGTGAAGTTTGTAGTTCAGATGCATCAGGGTGAGTAGAATGGAAATGTCCAATTTGGGGCCCCATCTTCCTTCCGGAGTGTTCAAGGATTGCTGTTGGGAACTGTTATTATTCCTTGTGGAAAACTTAAATATCAATATCAAAGTAAAATTTTCAAGTTTTACGGTATGCATTAGGGGAAAGGCAACAATAAGCATTAACATGTATAAGAGAAAATGAGGATTTCAGAGAGAAAAAGTGCATATAAACATATGAGTCCTTAGATTTTGTTTTCTTCTGCCTTACATCAATTGGCTTCTTGATATAAAAGCAGAAACTGTGAATTCAATCTTAACAACATGCTTGAATTTAGAGAAGGAAAGCCAAATCCAACTCCAAAGCCAGCATTGATTTATATAAATCGGGACTACAGGAATACCAAATAGTGAAGAGAAATAGATTTCCATATAGAAACAGTTTATTAGACTTAAATATTTTTACCATAAATCAGATTACTCTTCATTAAATGATTCTTTCTGGAGAGCTGTCTTCTGTAGGTACCTACATGTTCCTTGTCTCTTGGTTGTTTGAAGATAGGTGTTCTCTGTTTTACTGTAAAGACAAGAAAAGAACACTTCCCCTACCTTTGAGAGGTCTCCACACATTTTGTGGGACCCAATTTGTTGAATGACTTGTCATTCCTCTTCAGTAAGATGTTTCTCTTGTTCAACTCGGATCTTGATCAACTTAGATGGTATCCATAGCTTTTCTTCTCCTGTAGATACAAATGCGAAACCCCTACCCTAACGTAACACATATCCTGGTTTCCGTACTGAGGTCAATACATCCTTGAAGTACACCGGCTGATTTAGTTCAGAAGTTTTTTCTATTGTCCAGTGCCTTTCAGCAGCTGTTTGTCCTTTTTCATTAGCATTAAGAAAGTTTAATGTTAATAAAGCATTATGTAATCTGTGTTTGGGTGTCTTGGTTACTCCTGCCTGTCTATGGAGCATTTCCTTTAAGGTACGATTGGATCTCTCAATTACTGCTTGTCCTGTAGGATTGTGTGGTATACCAGTTATGTGCTTTATGTTATAATATTCAAAAAACTGTTTCAATTTGTTGGAAACATATGCCGGAGCATTGTCAGTTTTTATTTGTGCAGGTATGCCCATAATGGCCATTACCTCTAATAGGTGTGTAATAACAGACTCAGCCTTTTCAGAGCTCAGAGCAGTAGCCCATTGAAACCCTGAAAATGTATCTATAGTATGGTGCACATATTTTAATTTTCCAAATTCTACAAAGTGAAACACATCCATTTGCCATATTTCATTTCTTTTTATACCTTTCGGGTTACTGCCTGGTGGTAAAGGAGTTTGGTTATAGAATGAGCAGGTAGGACATTTCCTTATTATTTCCTTGGCTTGTTGCCAAGTGATAGAAAAGTCCTTTTTCAAACCTTCGCTGTTCACATGGTGTTTCTTATGAAACTCTGATGCTTCTAGCACACTTCCTATCAATAACCGATCAATTTCATCATTGCCTTGTGCTAGAGGACCTGGCAGACCCGTATGGGATCTAATATGTGTTATATACATAGGATAAATCCTCTTTCGGATAGTATCTTGTAACTGTATAAACAATGAAGTTAAGTCTGTACCATCAGGAATAAATTCTGCAGTCTCAATGTGTAAGACGACTCTTTCTGCATATTGAGAGTCAGTAACTATATTGAGAGGTTCTGTAAAATCCATAAGTACCATGAGAATGGCATACAATTCTGCCTTTTGTACAGAATTGTAAGGGCTTTGAACCACTTTACTTATTTTACCTGATTTATATCCTGCCTTACCTGATTTGTTTGCATCAGTGTAGAATGTATGAACTCCAGAGATAGGTATTTTTCTTACAATGCGTGGAAGGATCCAAATCGTTTTCTTTATGAATTTTATCCTTTCACTTTTGGGATAATTGTTGCTAATCATTCCCAAAAAGTTACTGCATGCTCTCTGCCAATATTCATTATCTTTCCATAAGGAGGAAATTTCCTCATTAGTCAAAGGTACTATGATTTCTGCTGGGTCCCTTCCTGTCAGTTGACGAAGTCTTAATTTACCTTTTATAATCAGGTCAGAGATCTTTTCTATATATGTTTTTAGTTTTTTATTCTGTTTATGTGGTAGAAATATCCATTCTAATATGATATCTTCCCTCTGCATCAAAATCCCTGAAGGATATTCTCTAGATGGTAATACAACCAGAATACAGTCTAATTTTGGATCCACACGGTCCACATGTGCTTCTAATATCCTCTTTTCTACCCATTCTAATTCCTTTTCAGCCTCAGCTGATAGTATTCGTGGACTATTCAAGTCTTTGTCCCCTTTTAGGGTCATTTTTAAGTTTTTCAAATCATGCCCTTCTACTCCAATAATGGTTTGTAGTTGAGAGATCTCTCCTAGTAATTTTTGAAAATCATTAAGTGTCTGGTAACGATCTCTCCTAATCTGTACTTTTTGTGGTCTAATTTTCTGTAGACCTATTTTGTATCCTAAGTAGTTGATAGAATCTCCTTTTTTGTATTTTTTCAGGAGCAATTTGTAATCCCCAACGAGGTAAAACTTCCTTTACTTTCTCAAACATTTTTTCTAATGTTTCTATTTTAGAATCAGCTAACAATATATCATCCATGTAATGATAAATTATGGATTGTGGAAACTGTTCACGAATTATTTCCAGTGGTTTTTGTACAAAATATTGGCATAGAGTGTGTCTATTTAGCATTCCCTGTGGCAAAACCTTCCATTGATATCTCTTCACCGGTTGAGAATTATTATAATTAGGTACCGTGAGGGCAAATTTCTCTTTATCTTGTTCCTGTAAAGGTATAGTGAAGAAGCAATCCTTTAAGTCAATAACTATAATAGGCCATTCCTTAGGTATCAAAGAAGGCAAGGGCATTCCAGGCTGTAGAGAACCCATTGGCTGAATAACTTTATTGATGGCTCTCAGGTCTGTAAGCATTCTCCATTTACCAGATTTCTTTTTGATAACAAATACAGGAGAATTCCAAGGGCTGGTTGATTCCTCGATATGTCCAGCATTTAGCTGTTCCTGTACCAGGTTTTCTAAAGCTTCTAACTTCTCAGAGGTCATAGGCCATTGCCCTACCCAGACAGGTTCCTCTGTTAACCATTTTAAGGGTAGGGCTTTTGGTTCCTCTGTTTGTTCAGCGCTTGCATTCTGTTTTTGTACAGTCTGGATATTTGGTGTCTGTCTTGAATAGTACTTTATAACACCCTTTCCACAATCATGAGGTCGTTTATGGTTCCTATCCATTATTGGAGGAATGTTAATCTGTGTATTCCATTGCTGTAATAGATCACGACCCCCATAAATTTATTGCTATATCGGCCACATATGGTCTCAACCTTCCTCTCTGTCCTTCTGGTCCTACACATTCAATCCATCTCGTGCTCTGTTTTACCTGAGACAGGGTTCCAATCCCTAAGAATTGAACATTTACCTCTTGCAGGGGCCATCTAGGAGGCCAGGATTTATCAGTTATGATAGTTACATCAGCTCCCGTGTCCAGTAAACCTTCAAACAGTCTGTTATTCATTTTAACTATCAATCTAGGCCTATGACTATTTATAGAGGTTTGCCAAAATATACGCTTTTTGTTTCCTTTACTCAAGTTTGATTCAAATTCCATCTTTAGTATATCATCCAGAGCAGTATGAGTTTTTACAGTAGGCACTGGATTTTCTAATCGTCCTGTGGGAGATTGTCCTCCATTGTGACTGGGAATGTCCGGACCATCTTTGGCTTGGGGGCCTTGAGAGGCCCCCAAGGAGTTTCCCGATGGTAAAGGGTTTCCTTGCTTGTCTCTGGTCGATCTACATTCATTGGTCCAGTGTCGGCCTTTGCCACACCTTCTACATAACCCAGAAGGCTGAGGCCTTCTGTTAGATTCATTCCTGGGAGTGTTATTTCTAGAAATAATTTGCCTACAATTTCTTTTTAGATGTCCTTTCCTACCACAGTTAAAACATCTGACATTGTGATATCTTTTCAGCCCTTTGGAGATGGCTTCTCCTAGCCAAGCTGCTATGTCCTCATAGTTAGGATCTCTGTTATCCTGATGTCTTCTCGGATTTTTAGATGTGGCCTCTCCTACCCAAGCATCAGTGTCAACATAGTTAAAACCTCTGTTATCTTGATGTCTTCTCATACCATTAGATATGGCCTCTCCTACCCAAGTTTCAGTGCTATTATCATTATATTCCATGTTGGCTGTATATAGAACCCAGTCAACTAAAGGTGCTGATCGAGTTTTTAAAGGCCAAAGCACTTGTTTGCATCGAGGGTTCGCATTCTCATAAGCTAATGTTTTTATAAGTACTTCCCTAGTTTCTATGTCTGCTACCTCTAATTGCACTGCTCTAGACAATCTTTCTAGAAATGAAGTAAATTTTTCTCTTGGTCCTTGCCTTATCTTGACATAGGATTCTATCTTTTCCCCTATTTCATGAACCTTATCCCAAGCATTCAGAGCTGCTGTACTGCATAGAGACAAGATATGTTCATCATAGGCAGCTTGGGTTTCTGGGTCAGCATAAATACCCTCACCAAGGATTTTATCTTGGGAAGCTTTATAACCTTTCTTCAAGCCCTGAAGTTCAAGAGCTTTTGCTTCCTCTCTCCATAAAGCCCTCCATTCTAATTGAGAGGAGTTTTCAAGGACAGCGGATATCAATTGATCCCAATCCTTAGGGGTTACCTTGTTATTCCTTGCCCATGATTCTATTAACTGCTTCACATATGGTGAGTGCATACCATAAGAGACTACTGCTTCCTTTATACCTTTTAAATCTTTCATACTTATTGGTTCCCACTGATAGGCAACACCACCTTTTGGGTGTTTTTTCGTTTCTGGTTTTTCATTAACAGATACAGGGAAAACTCCCCTGACCCTAAATGGTGTAGAAAATTTTAACACTCTTTCATGCCCTGTTCCCTGTAGTTCTCCTTCTGATATGTCAGATCGATGATCTTCTAAGGCCTGAAATCTATTCACCATTGTTTCTTTGAGTGTCTGAACTTCTTGAACCACATAAGTTTCTAGAGACTTCATTGCATCAGTCAGTTTATTACTTTCTCCAACTACAAATGATTCCATGTTTTTAATATTCTCATCCTTAGATATAATCTGAATGGCATGTAAACTGCCTTCCAGAAACAACGTTCTATCTGCCAGCTTGTCATTATCCTCAGACATGGAACAGATTCTATCTGCTAATCTTTCCATCTGATGTTCCAGTTTTTTAACCTTATTAGTAGATTCATCCAACCAGGAACGAGCCGTTTTCTGCTAGCATGGTAATGCATTGCATTGTTTCTGTTTTGGTTGTTGAGTTATCAGCTATGAAACAAATTCTGTTTTCTAGTTGGTCATTTTTATGTTCCATGTTTTGCATTCTATCTGTCAGCTCTCTATTGACATCTTCAATGTTCTGAACCTTTTTCTCTAAACATTTTATATTTTGCATTCTAATTTTAAGCTCTCCATTGTCATGTTCAATATTCTGAACCTTTTTTTCTAATAATTCTATGTTTTGCGTTCTAATTTTCAGCTTCCCATTGTCATTTTCAATATTCTGAACCTTTTTTCTAAGGATTCTATGTTTTGCGTTCTAATTTTCAGCTCTCCATTATCATTTTCAATATTCTGTGTTCTGTTTCTCAGCTCTCTATTGCCATCTTCAATATTCTGAATCTTTTCTTCTAAACATTGTATCTTTTGCATTCCAATTTTAAGCTCTCCGTTGTCATTATCAATATTCTGCGTTCTGTTTTTTAGCTCTCTGTTGTCATTTTCTACAATTTGAATCCTTGTTACTAACTCTCTTATGGTTTTTACAAGTTCCTTATTATTTGCCCTAGTCTCAAACCATTTCTTTAAAAATATCATAATAATGATGAAACCCATTGCTATTACAAGAAAAATGTATATATTGGTTAAGTCATGATTTTCTTCTGTTAAAATTCCTTCTATACAAGAAGTAAAGGAATTTCTAAAGTCCTGCATTGTAAGATTATCCGCCATAGCTATGGGACAATTGATCTCAGATATTATATCAACTTAAATTGCAAAGAATGTTGCAATTACCTTAGGTGTAATTCTGCTCTCCTGGAACTTTGGTTCTTTTAACTGGCCAACAGGATTGTATCAAATATAGAGTCTCCTGAGTGTTATTGGGGGCCAGGACACCAGACTAGCGGCGGGCGGGCTGGCGGAAACTTACATGCTACAAATGGCGCCCAACATGGCTATAAGAACTTTCACTTAAAACTAATAAGAGCTTAAGAAATGTTTTAGAAACAAAGGAACAGAGACTAGCAAGACTTCTTAGTAGCAGCATTTTCTCCGTTGGATTTTTTTTGTTGTAGACAGAGATTTGCGCTGCTCCTTTAAGAGAGGTTTCCAAAATTAGCATAAGCAGCAAAAACCGCCTTGCTTTTAAAGAGCTCTGCTAACAATTCATTGGTGTGTACGAGAGCTGCAATGAAGGTTTACACTGTGTTTTAAAAAATACGCTGGCTTGGGAGAGAAAAAGAAACGGGATACAATGGTTTAAAAAGAAAAAAGGAATTAAATGGATGGATGTAATGGCACACGCCATTAATCCCAGTACTGGGCAGACAGAGGCAAGCAGATCTCTGTGATTTCAAAGTAAACCTGGTATGCAGTGAATTCCAGGACAGATAAAAGTTACACAGAGAAACCCTGTCTCAAAATATTTAAAAATAGAAGTAGAAGAAATAGAGTAATAAAAAAGCCATGTAAAGATGGAAAACACAAAGAAATTTTGGATACTATACGCGATTCTGTTGTCTTTAAATTGTTTGATTGCTGAGAAAATAACTACTGATAAAAGAAATGCTGCTGGATTAACTCAATTTATATATTTTAAAAATGCTTTGACTCCAAAATTTAAGCATAAGGACAAGTTACTGGGGAAAAGGTTTTCTATTTTTATTTCCACAGAAAATGAAAAGCTATGGATTCTTTCCAGACTTATGTGGTTTGATCAAGCCAGACCCCCTGAAACAGCTCCCCAGGTGATCTAACATTCAAAGCAGTTGAGACAAAGCCTTGCAGACTACTGCCAAGATTTCTGTGTCTTCTTCGGAACCCCATGACAGCGCCCTCTACCAGCAGGAAGTAGTTTGGAAAGAACGACGCCCAAATTCCCAAATATTGTTTATAAATGTTTGTTTTCATTTAAATGGACTTGGTTATAAATGGCTATAACCACAAACAATCTTTTTAAAGGTAAAAAGGGAATTATGGTATAGATATGAATACTTTGCTTTGGAATGGATTTTCTTTTATTGATACAATTTAAGGTCAATTTTGTGATATGTATATTTCTCTTGTTTAGGTATTATGTTTATATAGCTCATTGGAAAATGTAATGTATAATTTAATACAGATTATAGAGAGTTACCTATGATAATTAAAACTTGGAGTTAAGTTAGTTAGGATTTCTAGGTATGCAGAGATGTATTTGAGATGAATAGGCATTCTTCAAACCTATCAAAGACCTACAGAATATGGCATTTAAAATGGTTTAGGGATTTTTCTTGACAGTGAGGCACAACTGCTCCTGGTAACACCACCTACAGAAGAAAGGAAGATGGACATCGAAGAAACACATTATGAAGTTTGCTCCTAATATGGCAAGACTAGCCATTTGAGCAAGGTACTGTTCTTCTGAACTGTTTGACTTTATGTTGTAGAAACTGGACATGCAGGGCCCACAAAAAGGTAACTGCTGATGCAAGATGGACATTGCTACAGAATTCCTGCTTCATGGAAGAGGCTGCCAGACAGCCAGACAGTCTACAGGACACAGAGAAAAGTTTCCTGCCTTGTTGAGGAATCTGGACACACACTATGGCCTATGGGCTGAAGATGGAACATTACAGAAGAACTTCTGGTGACTGACCAGGCAATGAGTTGTCTCTGTCATTTCTAGAATTTATATATTATCCTTCTGTGGTCTTTGAAGGAGTTGAAGACAGATAGTTATGGTTATAGTTTTCCTTAGTTAGGATTAAAGATAAGTTACATATAGGACTTTAGACTGACAAAGATAGGATAGATGATATTTTCTTTAAGTCTTACAAAATGTTAATGGACTAAATATTGTTAACTGTGATTCTTATTTGATAATTGTTGTATGGTATATTTTGCTATGTTAAGGTTACTTTTACTTCTTTTTCTTCTTTTACTTCTTTTACTTCTTTTACTTTAGACAGAAAAGAGGAGATGATGGGAGATGTGATTCTGTATATATGTTTCTCATAAAAAAACCTAAGTCCAACAAATCCAAACTTCCAAACTAAAATACTCAGGAAATACAGGACAACATGAAAAGGCCAAATCTAAGAATAATTGGTACAGAAGAAGGTGAAGAAACCAACTCAAAGGTTCGGAAAATGCATTCAACAAGGTCATAGACGAAAACTTTCCCAACATAAAGAAAGACATGCCAATAAAACTACAAGAAGCTTACAGAACACCAAAAAATAAAGTGGACCACAAAATAGTACCCTTACCACATAATAATCAAAACACAGAACATACAGAATAAAGAAAGAATATTAAGATCAGCAAATAAATAAAATTAAAATGAAATAAATGTCAAGTAACAAACAAAGGCAATTACACAAAACTTGTCCATAGAAATTCTGAAGACCATAAAGTACTGGATAATCTAATCAAACATGAGAGACCATGGATGTCAGCCCAAACTTCTATAACCAGCAAATCTCTAAATCATTGTAGATATTCCATAATAAAACCTGATTTAAACAATATATATTAACTACTAAAGACGTACAGAAAGTTCTGGAAGGAAAACTCCAACCCAAAGAAGGTAACTACACTAACAAAAACATAGGAAATAGATAATCATACTTTACCAACAGCAAAAAGAAAAATGGGGGAGGGGATCCACACAAAATACCACCACCACCAACAACAAATTCAAAACAAACAAGAATTAACAATAAATGGTCATTAATATCCCTCAATATTAATGGTCTTAACTCACCTATAAAAGGATACAGGCAAAAAAAAATGGATATGAAGACAGAATCTACTCTTTTGCTTCATGTAAGAAACATACCTCAACCTCAAAGATGAGTGTTACCTCAGAGTTAAATGGACCCAAGAAAAAACAGCAGGTGTAGAAGCTAATACCTAACAAATTAGACTTTAAACTAAAATCAAGCAAAAAAGATGAAGAAGGTAATTTCTTATTCATCACAGGAAACACATTCAGATTAAGTCTCATTTATGAACATCTATGCCACAAATACAAAGGCACACATATTAGTAAAAGAAACAGTACTAAAATTCGAATCTCACCAAAAACCTCACACAATTATCATGGGAGATTTCAACATCCAACTCTTACCACTAGACAGGACCACAAGACAGAAACTTAACAATGAAACAAAGGAACAGAAATTATGACCCAGCTTGGTTTAACAGACACTTATAGAACATTCCATCCAAACACAAAAGAATATACATTCTTCTCAGCACCACATAGAACCTTCTCTAAAATCAAGTACATACTCGGCAACATAGCAAACCTCAATAGGTACAAAATCAAATCAAATAAAAAATGGAATAACTTCATATCTCCTGTATCTTTCAGACTACCATGCTTTAAATTTAGAGTTCAACAACAGCACAAATTACAGAAAACCTACAAACTCATGGAAATTGGGCAATGTGCAATTGTACTATTCCTGGGTCAAGGAAGAAATAAAGAAATTAAAAACATTCTAGAACTTAATAACAATGAAGACACAACATACGCAAACTTAGGGAACACTTTGAAAGCAGTGCTAAGGGGAAAGTTCATAGCATAAGTGCCCACATGAAGACTGGAGAATAATCACATGACAGAATTATCAGCAGAACTGAAAGCTCTAGGGAAAAGAAAAAGAAAAAGAAGAAGGAGGAGGAGAAGGAGAAGGAGAAGGAGAAGGAGAAGGAGAAGAAGAAGAAGAAGAAGAAGAAGAAGAAGAAGAAGAAGAAGAAGAAGAAGAAGAAGAAGAAGAAGAAGAAGAAGAAGAAGAAGCAAACTCACCTCACCTCACCCAGGAGAAGATGCCACCAGGAAATAATCAAATAGAGAGATGAATTCAATATAGTAAAATCTGGGAAAACAATACAAAGAATCGATGAAACAAAGAGTTGGTTCTTGGAGAAAATCAACAAGATAAACAAACACCTATCCAAACTATTCAAAAGACACAGAAAAAAAAAACATACAAATTAACAAAATCAGAAAGGAAAGAGGGACATAACAATGGACATTATGGAAATCCAGTGCATCTTCAGGTCATACTTTGAAAATATGTACTCCACAAAATTTGAAAATTTAATTGAAATGAACAATTTTCTGGACAGAAATCAATTACACAAATTAAATCAAGGACAGATAAGCAACTTAAATAAACCTATTACCCTTAATGAAACATAAGCAGTCATGAAGTCTCCCACCCAAAAAAAAGCCCATGGCCATATGGTTTCTGTGCAGAAGTCTACCAGAAATTCAAAGAGGAGCTACTACCAATGTTCCTCAAAGTGTTGCACACAATATATACAGAAGGGACATTTCTAAACTTTTTTTATGAGGCTACAATTATGTTGGTACACAACCCACACAAAGACACAATTAAGAAAGGAACTACACACTAATATACTTCATGATTGATGCAAGAATTGATGCAAGAATACTCAATAAAATACTGGAAAATCAAATACAAGAAAACGTCAAAAAAAATCATCCACCATGACCAAGTAGGCTTCAAGCCAGGATCTTTCAACATAGGAACATCTATCAATGTAATCCACCACATAAACAAACTTGAAAAGAAAAACTACATCATCATATCACTAGATGGTAAAAAAAATGCCTTTGACAAAATCTAACACCCCTTCATGATGAAGGTCTTGGAGAGGTCAGGGATAACAGGAACATACCTAAACATAATAAAAGCAATATACAAAAAACCAACAGACAATATCAAACTAAGTGGAGAGACTATCAATGCTATTCCTCTACAATAGAAACAAGACAAGGTGTCCACTCTCTCCATATCTCTTCAATATCATACATGAAGTTCTAGCTAGATTAATAAGACAATAAAGGGAGACCAAAGGGATACAAATTGAAAAGGAAGAATTCAAACTTTCACTATTTGCAGCTGATATGATAGTTTACATAAGTGACCTGAAAAACTCTACCAGGGAAAACCTACAGCTGATAAACATCTTAAGAAAAGTGGCAGGATACAAGATTAACCAAAAATAAATAAATAAATGAATAAATAAATAAATAACTAATCAGTAGCTTTACTACAAACAGACAATCAAGTAGCTGAGAAAGAAATCAGAAACATTGCCCTTTATAATAGGCACAAGAACATAAAGTGTCTAGGGTAATGCTAACCAAACAAATGAAAGATCTATATAATAAGAACTTTGTGTCTTTAAAGAAAGAAATTAAAGAAGATAGCAGAATTACTCCTATGCTCTTGGAAAGGTAGGATCAACGTAGGATAATGGTAATCTTGCCAAAAGCATTCTAAAGACTGGATGCAATTCCCATCAAAATCCCAGCACAATTCTTCACAGACCTTGAAGGAACAATGGTATCACTAGAAAAATACATCTTCTATAATTCTAAAAACAAAATCTTTTATATTTCTAAAAATAGTAATGTTTCAGTATTTAAATTTGATGTCAAATATTACTCAGACCTAACCATAAAATGTGTTTACATTACCTAAGAAATCTAATGCCTACTATTTCACGTATCCATTTCTAAACCACTAACACAGTCATAGCTATAAATAACAGTGCTAAACTATGGCAGATAAAAGTATAAGAGATTAAGGGTGATAGCTCAAACATTCCAAAAACAAAATTACTATAATAATTAAGAACTTCTTAAGCAAATGATTGCTTATGAAATCTTCAAAAAATGATAAACCTACATAATCTCTACATTTTTATTTTAGTGTAAAGTGTGAATATATTGTCATGGTTGGTTATGTGTGGTAAGATTAAATGAAAAATTTTCTTTAAAAAATGCAGCACGTAGTGCCAGGTGTTGGTGGCACACACCTTTAATCCTAGCACCTAGGGTGGCAGAGGCAGGAAAATCTCTGTGAGTTTGAGTCCAGCCTGGTCTAGAGAGCTAGTTACTGGACAGGCTCCAAAGCGTCACAGAGAAGAAAACCTGTCTTGAAAAGAAAATGCACATAAGCTTCTCAATACACAAAAAAGAATTTCAGTAGTGCCCACTATACCATCGATAAAAGTTCTGAAACTTTATGAATGGGAAGAACATGTTTGAACATAATAATGGCCATCTGTAAAATCTACATGCAACATTACACTAAAGAGAGAAAAACCTGAAATCATTTCGTCTAAAATTGGAACCTAGACAAGGGCAACCATGTTTTTCATTAAAAATATTGTATGAAGTCTTAGCTAGAGTAATAAGAACACATTAAAAAGTAACATGGGAATATCTACGAAGTAGCACAGTCAAAGAACCCTATAATTAAAAACCCAAAACACTCTGCTGCAAAATTGGTATACCTAATAAATATCTATCAGCAAGATAGTATGATAGAAAAAGCAACATTAAAAACATCTATAATTTTTCTATAAACTAATAAAGATTGTTGAGAAAGGACTATGGGAAAAAAATTTCATACTATATAAAAGTTTAAATTTATAAAAATGTTTACATAAATGTCTATATATATATATATATATCATCTGTATGTATATACATTTCTCAGATGGTGAAAGTCCTGTAAAGACCCTTAATAAAGTTGAAGCAGATGCCTATAGCTGGAAAGATCTTCCCTGATTATGCATTGAGTATATTAAAACTGTAAAAATGGCTTACCAATTATAATCTAGAGAGTCAAAACAATACCTTTAAAATTACACTGACATTCTTCACAGAACCAGAAACAATAATTCACATCAAAGCTTAAAAGATTTAAATAACCAACTCTTTCCTGAGCAGGAAGAGACTAGTCACAACACCATGTCTCATTTTATAACTTGGAGCCATAATAACAATATTGTATAGTGCCATCAGAGAAATCAGGCACGTTGACTGATGTAAAGAACAGAGAAATGAGAAATATTCTATATGGCTCTAATTGTCCAACTTTTGACAGGAATGCCAAAAGAATATAATAGAACAAAACCATTTCTTCAAAAAATGGTTCTTGAAAAAAAATAAAGAATGAACTAGGTCTACATATTTTCATTCTGCACATGAATCATTTTAATGGTTTAGTATAAAACTTCTAAGTCAAACTGTTGGAGGAAAACATGGCCAAAACATCTCAAAATATAAGAATAAGAAGATTTCCTATAAAGGACTCTGGTACTGCTAAAGATAATCTTTAAAACTGTCATGGGGTGTTACAGGAAATCAAAGACTTAAGCTCAGTAAAGTAAAAAATAAAATAAAATGCATAACAAATGTTAAGAACATTTAAATGATGGTAAAAACAAAATATATTGACATATTTCATGACATTAATATATAGAGAATATACAAAACTGTAAACATTAAGTATTGAACACCCCCATACAATTCAATTAATGAATTGTTAGTGAACTTAACAAAAATTTCTCAATCAAAGAAATGTATTAACACATTTTTTAAAAATTTATTTAACTTTATTATATGTGCATTGGTGTGAAGTAATCAGATCCCCTGGAACTGGAGTTACAGACAATTATGAGCTGCCATGTGTGTGCTGGGAGTTGAACCCACATCCTTTGGAAGAGCAGCCAGTGCTCTTAACCTCTGAGCCATCTCCCCAGCCCATATTTACACAATTTTACTTGTTAATTGTCACTGTAAATTATGAAGTTACCTTGGAAATGGTAAGTAAAGTGGAGGGCCTTGCAAAGTTAGTAGGTAGAAGGTAACAAGACTGTAACTCAAGCTCCTGTTCACAGGGTGATCATTTCACAATACATTAAGAAAATCTACATACCAAGCTCTAAAGATTACATCATGAAGATCACCAGAGTTGAATATAATAAGTGTCCAGGGGCTAAATCATGGGCAGGTCTAGGAATTCCTTAAAAGTGATGAAGCTGACCAAGGCACCTAGGGCACCATTTATTTTTCAGAGGATGACTAAGTTGAAACCAAATGCCCAAACATTTTATGATTTGTGGTATATAACAGCAAAGCTAACCGTATAAAATAATAAAATTAGTGCCAAACTTTACCATCAGCACAGATTGAACATTTCAGTGGTTGCTTAAATTTATTAAACACAAATATTTAAGGTTAATTCTACTTTCTAAGTATCCTCTCTTAAATTATAACTATGCTACAAATGATACCAAAATAGTAATAATCTCAAATTACTTTGGTAAACAATTTCATGAACCTCAAAAATTGGCTAAATTTTGTCCCATGAACAACAGAAAATGTGTATCTTATTTTGGGAATTGACACAAGAATTTGAAAAAGAAATATTAAGATTTTCTAAAGCAACAAATATTTGAAATCCATTTTAAATAAGCATAATATGTTAATTGTATTTTTAAAAACAGAATATATATTTTCACAATCTGACATTTAGCTTAAACAAATAACAAAAAAACTAATTATGTCTCTTTACTATGTCTTTATGGATCTTGTCTCAAATATACCTTGCTTGACAATCACTTTTTATTTGTACAATTATTTTTTGGTAGAATCAGCTTTTAGAAATAACTTTTTCAAGGGGTACACAGGTTTTAATTAGAGCACCTTGAAAATTCAGAGAATTGCAACTGCACCAATTTTGCTGTATATTGATGGGTTGGGATTTTAAAGATGAATTTCAAATATCTATCTTAAAATTAAACCATTTAAAACATAGTAGTTTTATCAGTGGCATATGTTTCTTTCCATAATCAGTGATTACAACTTTGGACCTGCATGATGATTAAAAGTGACAGTTCCCCCCAATATTGATGAGGCAAAGTATGGATCAACAAGTGAGAATAGTTTTGCTTATATGTGGATATAGACACCATGAAAATCATATATGTACATCTTCTGTTTTGAGCTTTCTTTGATGTTTATATTTAATATGTGTTCAAGAACAATATTCAGTAAGGTCCAGAGAATCTAAACTGTTACACATTAATAAGCCCATCTATTTTCTGCAATTTTGCTTTACAAAATTATCACATTATGTTTATTATTATTATTATTATTATTATTATTCCTCTTATATTTAATAGTCTAATAATTTTTAACTTCTAGCATATTTTTAATTTCATTATAATTTTCTTCAATTCGTTTATATTTACACTTTTCTCTCAATGTTTTAACCCTTTTTGATATTATTTTTTGAGCATTATGTGATATTCCTTTATAAGAAATTATTCTTATTCATACATTCCAGGAGTAACAAATCAGTTCAAAAGTGTGTAACTCCCATTGTAAACTCTGTATACTTATCATCTGGAATATTTTAAAATTCTTATTCTCTCAAATTGTTCCATAAGTCTTAAATACATGTTTTTCAACTTATACTTTGGAAATTGCATAAGTGTATACTGATCATACTCATCATTTACTTCCTCCTTCCATCAATACCCATAACCCTAATTGAATCTCCTTTATAAAATTAATTTTCCTTCTCCTCCTTCTCTTTTTCCTCCTCTTTCTCTCCTCCTCTCCTTCTTCCCACACACTCCAATTAGTGCTACAATATACATGTTAGCAGGGACTCATCTACTGGGCAAGAACAATTTATCGTGGACACCCACCACCAAAGTGACTTTCAACCAGCAGAAATCCTCTACAAATGTCTCCTCATTCAGGGGTGTATCCGTTGGACTCCCTATCTGTTGTACATTAGTATTTTTACAGAAGTTGCTTGATCTTTTGCAGGTATGCAAGCAATCACAGCTTCTTTGCGTTCATTTGTGCAACAGCCATATCATGCCCAGAGGATGACATTTCATAGCTCTCCTCCCAATCTTTTTCTTGGTGGCAAGCATTTATAATGAAAAATCTTATGAAGGCTTCTAGGGAAAACCCAGATCATCTTATCTAACACTGAACCCTGTACAATACAATATCAGCATGCCAGTCAAGATAGGACCAATTACATAATAGTTACAAGAAAGTTTATAAAAGTATGAATCCACATTCTTGATTTAGTTTTAGGCCTGCTCTATAATAGTGACATTATGCCTGGTACATTAAACATAGTCAAATTTCATAACTAGAAATATCCCAGACCCAAGGAAAGAACCTATTGATTTTGCTTTGATAAATGCTTTTGTTCTCAATCTAATTTTTAAATATTTATGTTTATATCCTCAGATTTTACTCTTAACCTCTACCAAAAGTGTTGTATAGTGAGTACCAGATATGCAAAGATTCATAATTTTTAAAGTGCTAGGAATAATAGAGTGTGAGTGTTGAGGTATAGATGAGACACCTATATCAATCCTTCCCCTATGGCTCAAAAAACATCTCAAAAGACAGAAAGAACAAATGTCATTTCTTTTGAAATAATTTTAAACAGAAATTAAACACTAGCTTAATTTTTAAACAACAAATATATGTGATTTACTATGTGCTCTTATTTCTTAAAATGCTTCCAGAAATAAATGGAAAAACTGTTATTTGCATTCAAGCTTTACTAATCTTTAGGAGCTAGTCTTTGTTCCATAATACTATAAGCCACTTTGAGTGAAGTATTTTTTTAATAGATAGGACCAACACCTACTAGAAATGTGGACAAATCATTTAAAAGAATGTGAGATAACACAAAAATGCAAATCATAATTTTATAGTCACTAAACACAAGAATGAAAGAAAAATTAAAGGTAGCAAATTCTACCATCCCTTCTTATTCTTATAGTTTTTCTCTAGATATTAGTCTCACTCATGCTTAATTCTTTTAATAACTCTCTTTCACGATCCCGTTCTCTATCTATTGTTATCATTCTCTTTCTCATTCCTGCTCTCACTCTCTCTCTCTCTCCTTCCCTTTCCCATTCCTGTTCATGATCTCTGCTTTATTTCTCTTGATCGACTCCGATCCTTATTTCTTTCTCCATCACGGTCACAATCTCTCTCTCTCTATCTCTGTCTCTTTCTTTGGTATGGTCACAGTCCCTATCCTGTTCTCGTTCCTGCTCCGGTTCTTTTTCATTTTCTCTTTCACGTTCTCTTTCCTTTTCGCGCCTTACTAATGAGATTAAATCTATAGCACCATATTTTGAATTGGGATATTAGAAAAATAGGATAAAGCAATAAATACTGTTATCAATTGTAGAAACTCCATAGAACATATAACTGTATAAAACAAACAGAAGATAGACTGCATGGTATAGAGACTCAATGGAATAGGCTATAGAACTTATCACCACATCTTCAAGTGCCAATAAATTTATAGGTGAATTTAAGGAGTTCTAATTGCCCAGGAAGAAGCATACTTATTCACTCAGTGTATAAGAAAATGTAATGAAGAGCAGGGTGCCTTAACAAAGATTAATTGGTCAATAAAACGTTGGTAGGAATGAACAAATAAAGCCAAGAGACAAAGAAGTTAATATAATAGACATTACATAAATCTAAGCCTGTGGACAAGTTTAAATAATAGAAAAAAAAATAGGACAGGTCCTAAAATAAGAGTAGGATTAAATCTTGTAAATTAACAACTATTCTACAAACAAAGGTAGGACATATATAAAAAGAAAAATAAAGACTCTGATCAGGGAACAAAGCAGGATAGATCTTCCCCTGTCGTTCCTCTCCTCCAAAGCCAGTCCAACAATCTCACCCCCAGCTTTGCAGCTAGACATTATTCTAAGCATGGATATACCTACTTCAATCCCAGTCCTTGAGAGACTGAATCAAAAATTAAAAACTTTCCAACAAAATTTATGAGACATTTAAATAACGATTAGCTTATTCTTTTTTCTCCCTAATTTTTTTATAACTTTTTAAATTTAAATTTGAAACAAGCTTGTTTTACATGTCAATCCCAGTACCAGCACCCTCCCGTCCTCCCTTGTTCCCCCCACCAACACCCATCCTATCCCCTTTCTGCTCCCAGGGAGTATGAGGCCTTGCATGTGGAGATTAAAGTCTGTCATTTCATTTGGAGCAGAGCCCTGACCCTCCCTCATGTGTATAGGCTGAGGGTTTATTAGCTTATTCTTTAACTTTCAAAACAATCAGGAAAGAATACTAAAACATTCACTGTATCTGGCTAATGATACCCTGTTGTCAAAACCACACAAACACATTACACAGAAGTTCCTCTTTTAAATAACAAGGTGATCATGCCCTAAAACCAAAAAGAATTTGTCCTGGGGATATGAGACCCCTTAGGTGTAGTATATTTAATTTGACACTGTGATCTACTACATTAATATAAAAATGAAAAAAATTACATTATTTCAATAGGTGTAATAAACTACATAAAATTGAACAACTTATCAAAATAACAGAGAGAAATCATCTGAACTTTGTAAAAGCTGTAGCTGAAAAGCCTACAGAGTATATGGTACCCAAATATTACAAGCTACTGCTTCAGCCAACAATAATGCAGAGGTATCAGATCCCATTATTCTATTAAAAACGTCACTAGATGCTTTCACCCATTTTCATAGTGCTTATTCTCAACTTTCATCACAAGGAGAATACACCTTCAGGAAACCATATACATTGGGGTGAAACTTGATTTCAGGAAGATGAAGGGCATATTAAATGGTGTACAGGAACTCACAATCTTTCCCTCTGTGTTTCCACTTGATTTTCAGACAGTTAAGCACAGGTGAGAGTTTCTCAGGATTGGGTAGGGTTCTTTTGTTTTTTTGATTGTTTGTTTGCATTTTCGCTGTCCTATCACTGAGGCTACTAAAGAAAGGCTTCAAAGTTTTGGGGTGCTGCTCAGGAACAGTATCTTTGAGTCCCTGAGTGATGTACTCCACTGTTGGAACACTGACAGTTTTTATAGTAACTCTCAGAGTTACTGAGATTCCAAGTTAACTTGCTAAGTGCTCTTAAATTCCCTAGGATCTTAATTTCAATATCAACTTGGTTGTTAAATTTGTAGCTTCCTTAAACCAAAACTCACAACAAATTTCAATATTTTTGAATTAGGAGGTCTTTGGGAAATGAATACTGTGAGAGAAATAGATTTTATAATGTGTTACCATGAAGTACACAATTGACTTGACTTGTCGTCATAGGTGTTTCAAATCTGTGTTAGCAGTGCTTCAAAGGCAGAGGCATAAGAATCAGAAGCTTTAGGCCAGCTTGGGCTACAAAGTAAGATACTGGTTAGAAAAAAAGCAAAAATGTATTTGGGGAATGCGGGGTGGGGGGAAGCTGGAGAATAGCTTAGCGGTAGAGTAATTGCCTAACATGTGCAAGTCCTAGGTTAATACCTCAATACAGCAAAAGAAAAAAAAAAGCAACATCTAACTGGGTTATGGTAAGTCACAGGAATTGCAGGAATAGTTGGTGAGCTAAGCAAAACATATTTCAGAGTAGATTCTGCAAGGATGGAAGGACCTCCTCAAAGAAACTTGTGACTGGCAGAGCCAGTACTGTTGGTCGACATTTTCTTGTTGCTGTTCACATTTCCTTCTTGAGCCCACATATTCATAGGCTTTTTCTCAGGTAAATTCACCTCTGCTTCAAGGTGAAGATAGACCCAGAGGTTATCCATACAGGCAACTGACTTGTCTGTTTTCTTCTGTCTTTCGAAACGATTATGTCTATTCCCTCATCTTGATTTATAGGAAAAACCTACACAATTAAATGTTCTGTGGGTTTTTTTTTAATACAGAAAATACAGTTAATTTTGGTGAACAAAATCAACTATTATACCTAAATAAAATGTATATTTTGCTTAATAATTTTTTTTGTTTTAAAATGTCATTAGATATCCTAGCAAGTGTAGGAAAATGGGGATAGGAATAATTATCCTTATGAGAAAATTTCACATGCCATTACATATAAAAATGTTTAATGACACCCTTTAAATATTTATGAAACAAATCTGTGAATTCAGGGCTGGGCATTAGTGGTGCACTCTTTAATGCCAGCACTCAGGAGGCAGAGGAAATATTTCTCAGTGAGTGCGAATCCAGCCTGATCTACAGAGCTAGTTCTAGTACAGGCTCCAAAGCAATACAGAGAAACCCTGTTTTGAAAACCAAAACCCAAAACAACAACAAAACAAACAAACAAACAAAAAACAAATCTGTGAATTCAGTAAAGTTGCTTTACACAGAATCAAAACATAAAATTTCTCTTTTCTTCTTACCTTTCTTCTTTGCTTTGCAGTAACAGAGAAATACTTGAACATCAAATTAGAAGACAAATTTACTTTCCAGGATATATAAAATAGCACAGGATATATAAAGTAGCACCAAGATATATAAAATACTTAGGAATAAATTTATTCTGGAATCAGTATATGAAAACTGAAAATAAATATTAAGACAACAATAGACATTCATATTATTTTAAGGTCTACATTGTGTTATTAAAATTAAGGCAGTCTTAACACAGGTTTTCTACATATACAAGCACACATACACACAACACACACACACACACACGAATGCACACACACACACACACACACACACAGAGAGTATATATTTAATGTCTACAAATCTCTGAAATAACATGGAAACAAAGAAGGAGCTAGAAGCAACATACTTTATATTAGGAATGTTTTCCAAGGCTGTACTAAGAAAAAAACTTGGTACTGGCATAAAGAAAAGGAGATAAATCAAAAAAGAAAGAAGTAATCAAACAAATACTAAAAATACATGCATGTACAGTGAACAGAATTTCATCAAAACTCTGATAATATTCAAGAGAGCAAATAGTTACTTCAACTGTGTTGGAAAAACTCAATATACAAATTGTGTTAAAATTGGAACTTTTTCATACCATATAGTGACTCAAATATATTAAAGATAGAAATATAACACCACACTGAAAAACTAGAAGAAATCTGTGGCAGGAGGAAAGCGCCATGTTGTTGAACTTGGCAACAATTTCATGAATATGATGCCAAAAACACAGATCACTAAAATAAAAATATACAAGAGAGACTACATAAAAATAAATAGCACAATCTCTACCTGGGAACACAGAAACCATACTGTGCTAAAACTCAGAGGAATACTTAGAAAAAAAGAAAGAAATGTGAATAGGAGCAAAATCACTGCAAATTCTGACATAATATGTTAATTTCAAAAAATATATAAGACATTCCACAACTCCACAGCAAAAGGACTAAGAGTGCAATTAGAGTGGGCAGAAGGGATGGATCTATGTTTCAGGAAGAGACTGAATAGTCAGGCCCTGATTTTGATGCTGTGCATCTCATACTACCATCCAAAACAGACCAAGTATGAAAATAACACACAAGTGGCCACCTAATAAATGAAAAAGTTCATCTCATCATGGAATAGAAATTTGAAACCATATCACCTCATGATAAATCTACCAACAGAACAGTTGTGAAACACTACAGAGAAAACAGACTGAAAGGTGAACTTTGTTTATAATGAGATGTTTTGCACACTCTGCACAGAAATTCAAAATTGTACACTCATTGGAAGAACTTTATAGAAAAAGTATGCTACAGAGATAGTCAAAGTTGAAACCAGCCACTTCTCCTTGATTTATAAATCCCAGTTCTATCAGTTGACAAATAAGGCAATTAAGATTTTGAATAGATATAAATGTTTACATATTTATTACAACATGTTTATAATAACCAAAGTGAGGAAACAACCTAATAGTCTATTGATATACTAATAGTTAAAAACAATTTTACATACAGTTATTTTGTAAAATTTTAAATCTTACCACACAGTCCAGCACTGTCAAATCCGACTTATGTGTAGTAAAATGTAATGTACAATCACTATATAACTACAGGCAAGCACATTTGGATAGTAGTTCCCAACGCCTGGACGAAATGGTGAATGGGATTTACAAATGAATTTAAATAAATTATTCAACATAGTAAACAATTTGTAGAGATCTGTCACAACATTATACCTATAAACAATAATATATTATCTATTTTAAAGCTGAAGATTAAATACATTGTTATTTTTTCTATTAAAATAAGATTTATCTTGGAATTTAAAAAAACAAATTTTAATAAAGAAAATATACTAATCTGTGTTTTTGTTTTATTTACCAAAACACATACCTGGTGAAGTTTCATACTACCCCTTCAGTTTATTTTGCTTCACTTGTAATTCAAAATGTCAATTTTGTCCTGATTGTCTAGTTTTTGATTACCCTGTTAGGTATAATACTTAATTTTGGTCTTCTCTGTAGTCTATCTTTGGTGATATTGTCACATTTCATTCCCTAGATTCCATGCTGATTCAAATATCATCAAACACATATTAACAACACGTATGAATATAGAACACATGTATCTAGTAACCCACAAAGACTATGCAATGGAGACTCTCCAAAAGATTTCATTAAACTATTTTTTCCACTGTCCCACAAACAAATATATATAAGTATTGGTATTCCACTTTTTAGTTGACTAGTCCAGTGACACTAGATTTATTTTTAATATTTTGAGCCATTCAAATTTCTTTTGTTCAAAATTGATATTAATCTACCAGTAAATCCTATTGATTTATATACAAGTAACCATAATCTAAAATTTCTTAAGATTGAAAGAAAAATAATTATTTAAAATATAAATTCTACCTTTGCATAAAAGAATAAAGAAAACCTGTTCTTTAAAAGAGAAAATTCCATGAGTGAATGAATATTTTCATTTTCACTTGCTTTTATTAATTGAGGTTAAAAGTACCAAATCTACTTAATATTAATACTATGTGTAACAGCAGGGTGCACTGCACTTTAACAGCTTCCAATAGCAAATATTGTGCTACAATTACATATTTGTGGGTTTGCTATTTTAGTTAATTATATACTCGATTAGACACCATGGAAGAATCTGTCAGTTATGGCTACAAATGAATGTTTATTTTTGTAGCTCAAGATTTTATAACATAATAAATGAATAGGAACTAAGAAAATTTAACCATTAGCCTTTGTGCGTCATCTAATGCTATCTTTTAATAGCATTTCTTGCTTGGCAGGTTTAATAAACATAGTGGTTTAAGCACTTCTAAATTCATAAGTCCCAGATACTCAGATTTTTATTAAAGTAATTATGTGGGAGTGTTAACTTCCATCTGAATAATACTTTGTGCATAATTACCTTAAAAAAATATTGTTACATAAGAATACAAATGAATTTAAAAAAAACTTTCAGAACTACCACTAATAAAAGGAAAACCTATATAATATAGATACTTTTGTATACAGCCTCAAGTTAAAAAGCCACAAAATGAATATTTATTATCTAGACATGATAGAACAATAAATACTGGGAAAAAAGGAATGTACAATGGAAATTGCAAGGTCTATTTTCAATACTCGAATGCCCAACTAAATTTCTTCATGCAGTGTATACTCAAGTATATACTTGTATGTGTGTTTCATCTCACTGCTTTTAAGTTGCTGTTACTTAACTTCAGGGAAGTACGACAAAAATGACCTTTAAAGAACATATTGCAATGTTACGTCTCATAGAATCTTGCAAAACCGTTGTCTTCTAAGTGCCACTATGAAAGAAGAATTATCTCCTCTTTATCCTGCAGGACAAGTTGACAAACTGAAGCTGCTGGCAGAAACTAGCACTATAAAACCTAACCAGGGTTATTTCCCATAGTGAGCTAAAGTATGTGGTAAGCTCAGCACTAGGGGCTTACCACTGATTCTGGTGTGCAACAAAGGAATGGCAAGAGCTTGTGTCGTTTGAAGAGCTCCTGGCATTCGAAAAGAAAGCCACACCTGGCACAGGGATTTTTGTTTGGTAAAGAGGAGTTGGGTGTTTATAAAATACATAGGTGTTTTGTTTTGTTTTCTATCTCACAAAACTTAAAAATCATTCACAGTAAGTTTTTGTTTGTTCGTTTTTAATTTATCTTATCTGATGATCCCATGCTTTAATCCCAGCACTTGGGAAGTGGAGGGAAGTATGACTCTGAGTTCAAGGTCATCCTGGTCTACCAACTGAATTTCTGGCCAGCCAGGGGTACCATAGTGAGACTCTGTTTCCAATAAAGCATTAAAAAATTACTGTGTAATGCAAGTACAGTAGTGGCCCATGCCTTTAATTCCAGCACTTGATTGGTTGGCAAAGGAGGCTGGTCTTGGAATTTGAGGTCTGTCTGGTCTACAGAGTGAGTATCCAGGGCTACACAGAGAAACTCTCTCTCAATAAACAAAAACAAAAAAACAATTTATAAACTAGGAAATGACTAGAAAGTTCTCACTCTGATAAACAACATTTTTAAAACTTGCGTTTTATTTCCTTCTTATTTATTAGATGTAGTTTTAAATAAAGAAGAAAAACAAGGCAAGCATATCAGCTACCATTCATCTATTTTGTGTTTTGCTTTAGGGCCTCAATAAAGTAACATGATCAAAAAGTAAAGAAAGAAAACAGTTCAAGAAGGTAAAAAAGATGATCAGTAGTTACAACACTTGTCACTAAGCAGGAAAATCTGAGTTGGAACTCCTATGGAAAGAGATAACAAATTTTAGCAAGCTGCTCTCTTCTCCATTTTCACCCTCTCTAATGATGATAATTAGACAGATAAAAGATAGAGTTAAATAGATGGTAGATATATAGATGATAGACAATATGTGTAAAAGACATTCAGTAAAACTGTTAGAGTGTGAGACACAATAATCAAGTTTTGTGGAACTTCTACGTTGTCTGTGCTTTCTTCTTTTCTGTAACATCTTTGTATCAGAAAATCTGCTATACAATGGTGCTTTGCTCAACTTACTGTTCTGTACCAATATCATTTCTTCAAAATTATTGTTCTTATAATTGTTGTTACTCTATTTATCTGTCATTCTCCAACTTGATTTTTCATAGAACTTACAACATATCTATCGCCCTACAATGTCATCAGATCTATGATATATCATTAATCTACCCACAATATTATATCTTTAAAATACTTATTTAAAATAATTGACTTTTATCCCCAGAATATGAACTGATGATTTCCCTATCATTGAAGTCACTTTTCTAAGGCTGTAATAAGACATCATGACCAAGACAACTTATATATTTTTAAAAAATAGTATTTGATTTGGGGCTTACAGTTTCAGTTCAGAGAGTGAGAGTTCAAGACCATCACATCCCAGAGCATGCAGACGGCAGGCTTGGTAGAGGACCAATAGCTGAGAGTTCAGGCCTTAAGACACAGCACAAGCCCAAGAGTCAGGGCACTGTGAAAATCTTTTGAAATTTCTGTGTCTGCCCCTGTTTGACACACATCCTCCAACAAGAACATAACTCCTAATCCTTTACAAACAG
Source organism: Cricetiscus sungorus (assembly GCA_030556225.1). Lineage (NCBI taxonomy): Eukaryota > Metazoa > Chordata > Mammalia > Rodentia > Cricetidae > Cricetiscus > Cricetiscus sungorus. The sequence continues at coordinate 12,614,514 of JANBXA010000253.1, forward strand.
TTCTACCAACTGGGATGAAATATTCAAATATATGAGCCGGTTGTGGCCCTTAAACCACCAAAGATTCTCTTGAATCAAAGACAGACTAAACACACATCGGTAAACAGAATGAATGACAAAATGACCATGAGTGCCAAGAGCATCCTATGAAGGAGGAAAGCCACCATCAAACATTGCTAAGACTGAAAAATTTATTCCAGAATGAACTCTCACTAATAATCATACACAAGTGGCAGTTTATGTGAGTGAGGTATCATGAAGGAATTATTTTACTGCGCTTAAACGTTCATACAAATGGAATTCAAGTAATTTTGCTATAATGCCATTAAACCAGCACTAATGAAGGAATTCTGTAATTCCTGACATTCCTGTAAGCCAGTAGACAGTTAATATCATTATTGTAAACATATTGCAATATTACTAAAAGAAGCCTCTTTTGTTACTTATAATTAGCATTTTAAATGTAACACAAGATATTTTGGAATAATATAATTGTAGATTTTAATCATAAACCACTCTCTTACATAGCTGTAGAAGAAATACACAACTGAAAATCTATTGGAGATAGTAAATCTGAAATTCCTTATTCATTAGCATTGAATTTTCTTGGCTGTACCTTCAATGCAGTCCTATTGGCATCTGAACCCTTCAGTACAAAATTATTTTCAATGTTTTTTTTTTGGTGTAACAATAAAGAATATTTTTAAGAGGGAAATGTACTATTTTATTCTTAGCCAAAAGTCCTCATTAAGGAAATATTGTTGCTAGTTCCTTTTTAGTGTTTTCAAATTGTAAGACACTAAAACTGATAGTATTATTTCTTTATACTTTATAATGACTGCTTTGAAGTTAACATTTGTTTTCCATTTATTGTTTAGATTCAAATACAGTAACATAATTTCTCTCTTTTATTTTCTCTCTCCAAACCCATATAACCCTGTTTCTCTCTTTCAAATTTATGGTAAATATTTTCGTTGAGTACTCTTACATGCATATATATACATATTTATATACTTTTATTACTGAATGTAATCTGCTTAATCTGAGTAATATTACTCATATGTATGTTTTTAGGCTGACCGCTGTATATTCTATACCCAGTTAGGGTGGTCTTTCATGGGGAAGACAATTTCTCTTATTTTCAACTTTTCTTAGTTGCCTGTAGTTAGTTCCTCATGTATGGTTAAAGGCCCTGGTTACTCTCCCATCCTCTTTGTTTTCCCATCCACTTTGTCACATCTATCATTGTCCTTATTCAGTTTGTGTTTAGGAAGAGAGTTGATGAGAATTTATTGGTTTAGTTTCTCGCTTTAATGTAAAGCAAAGAGTGACATGAAAGCAAGTTCCCTGATCTTCTGTTCCTTGAAGTCTACCTACTCCTTCAGAAATGTTCTCAGAGCCTTAGGAACTGTCTTATTCATATGCCCATTGAGACTTGGCTCCAGCCAAACTCTGCATTTTGATTGGTTGTAGTTTTATGTAATGAAGCCTCTCTATTTCCAAAGTTTTCTTGGTACTAGAGAGATGGCTTAGTGATTAAGAGCAACTGATGCTCTCCTAAACACTCATGCTCAATTTCCAATATCTGTATAATAGTGTACAACATTGTAACTCCAGTTCTAGGGCAGCTTGTAATTTATTATGATTTTTGCATGCAGGCAGGCACATGATGCAGAGACTCACATGTAGGCAAAATATATGTATACATAAAACAAAAGTTTGTTTAAGGAGTGCAAAGGCTACATTCATCTATAAGTACAAGGTCAAAGATTTAGTGTTCTTAGGGATCATGATGTTTTACTAAAGTGGTGGTTGTATGTTCTTCTTCAAACTCCAAGACTTCACTAACTCTGATTAATTGCCTAGGTTTGCAGTATAAGGCATGATTTCCTTCTTGTTGAGTAGGCCTTCAGTTCAATTAGGAAAATGGTGAGTATGGTCAAGTAATGTGTCCCGTTATATGTGCACTCTTGGGGTAATAATGAAATGTTGGCTAACGAGCAGGATTAATAATGGCCTGTATACTATAGGAGTTTTTAGACAATCCTACCAAGAAATGATTTCTCATGCCTGGTGTTGGAGATTTTGTTAGGTTGTCTTTGGCTCTGAGAGATAGTATTGTCAGCCTAGCTAAAAAAAAATATTTAAACTTATATTTATACACAGACTTAATGTGTGTTTTAATGTGTTCTTAGGTAAGTAGCTAATCATAAAATTCTTCATTATGTTTTCAGATATCTTTACTATTGTTTCACTTACCTCTTTCCTTTTTATATTATCTCTCCCCATTCCCTTTTCCAATTTCCCCAATAATATTCCTTGTAACCTATTATCTCCCCTTGTTTGTTCCCTCACCCCATACCCCAACAATGATTCCTTTGTACCTTCCTTGTCTGTTCAGGTACTCTAGGATATATAATTACATCTAAAGTTTTGGAGATGAGGCAGATTATTTAAACATCACAATTTTTAAAGGATTTGTTTTATTCATGAAATAGTGTATATGAAATAATTCTTTTGAAAATTACAATGTTTTTCTTTTGAATAATGTTATTCACAGTTCTTAGAAAAAAGAAATTGATAATTATTTATTGAATGAAAGAATAAATCCATATACATAACTCATACACACTAAATAGAAGCACATTTTCCTGCTGTCTACTGAAATTTCTGAAATTTTTAAAAAATATAATAGTAAATCTAATTCAAAAGTAGTATGATAGTAATGGAGGAAAGTAACCAGAATGCACTAAATACATGTCTGAAATTTTGAAAGGACAAAAATATTTTAATAAAGCAAAGAAAAAAAACCAAATTGTAATAGTTTAATACTAAAGCTTATTAGCATTGCCTTAGAGTTATTTATGATATATATTTTGCTATTACTTATTATTCAATATTAATTTTTCTACCATTTGGATAGGAACCATTTATTTTTTTTCTAGTATATGAATAGGCATTTTTAAAGCCATCATTACAACTAACTATTTTCAAACTTACATGAATGTCCAGAATTGTCAATTCACAGGAACTTTGTAAGCATTCACTTTGAAATCTCTCAAACTAAAGGTCTAAGGATCTTGTGCCCTCTGATTTACATTTATGTAGCAACATAGTATTTATGCATATGTTTACCTCTACTTAGCACCAGCACTTCCATGTCCATGATATTATTATTCTATCTTCTACTTACAAATGAGTATAACACAAGACTATGTAACATATAAGTAGTAGGTGTTTAAGTAACCTGTGGTCCTAAGGAATTATGGGTATATGTCATGTTGGCATCAGTAAGTGCCTGTGTGCAGGATCATCATGTGGTGGAAGAACAAATGATGATTTGTGCTATTGGTGATGGCTAGTGTTAACTGCCCACATGACATGGTTTAAAATCACCTATGAGTTAGTTGCTAGAAATACCTATAAAACTTATGTAGATATAGTAGCCCTTGTTGTCCCTCTGAAGAATTATCATCTTGACTGTGTTAATTGAGTTAAGAAGACCTACACTAATGGAGGATGGAGACTGTGCTGGGCTGTGTCATGCACTAAAAAATAAAAATAAAATAAAAATAAATATGAGATGAGCTAAACACAAGTGTGCCTTATTCTCTTCTTCTTGACTGCAGATGCAATGAGAAAAATGGCCTTAAATTCTAGCTACCAAGCTTCCCTGCCATTATGGTTTGTAACCATAAACAATGAGTCAAAATACAGACTCTTGCTCATAATTTATATTGTCATGTATTTTGTACCAGCTGCATGGAAACTGACTACTCTGATGTCATAGAAAATATGTAAGCTGATCTGTTTTTTTTTTCACAGATTATTCCTTTGCATATCCAAGTCATTCCTGGGATAATGGATTGGTATACTCATAACTAAACTACCATTTACATATTACACTGAGCAACCCTGCTGCAATACAAACTGAATTTCCCCAGGGAGTGAAGGTGGAATTTTCCAATCATTGTACACTCTAGATACTCCTTCTGAAAAAAGTAACTCTTCTTCATGGCTCACATGTTGTAAGTACAGTTTCCAATTGCAGACAATGAAGTTTTTATCAACTGGTAGATAAAGGAATATGTATTCTTCTAGCAAATACCTGTTACAACTAGTGCTGTGTTACCAAGGAGCTTTCCATAGATAAAGTGACCACAATTAATAATAGTTTTCTAATCTTGTAAAGCTTAAGACACATATGACTAAAATGAGCAGACTTTCCAGTGAAAGACAAGTAGAAAGTGTATTGGATAAGTGGAATGTTACTATTCTAATGTCATTGATGGCATTAGTGATTTATTTCATCGACAGAATAGAGAATGAGATTCATTTATCATTTTAGACTACACATCCATCAGTTATATATCAAACCACGCTTTAAGCTTCCTGTTACAAATTTAAACTTTTTTTGCAGTAACTATATAGGAAATAGAATAAAGATTACGCTTCATTTGATTTGACTATAAGTAAATAAAATAATATTTTCACAAAATAGCTTTTATTTAAAAGACATTTCTGTTTTCTTCTTTTTGATTTAAGCACTCAATATAAATTTTCTCTTCATCCCAATTATTTAATTTAGAAAGACAACTTATAGTAGTGTTCTTTCCTCAAAAAGTTGTATTTTTAAATAGCTCCTTGTGACATTGGGCAGATTTTTAAATAATATCCAATTGTCCAAAATTTAAGAAGGTAATACTAACAAATTTCAAATGCACACACACAAACATTCATACATACAGTTATGCACACGTTATTAGAGACAACTAAGAGACGTAATATTAAATATAAATAGATTTGACTGAAATTGTCCATTTTTAAATTCCTAAATTATCTATTTTAGCACCTGAATGGTTCAATGAGCAGATCTCATCAGTAGAGAGATACTAAAATGTATTAGGACAGCAGTTTCTGGACAACCAGTCAGAATTTATGACATTTATGCACAGTACTAAAGATGGGAATGAATAAGTAACAACTACAGGATACATGGATAAATGGGGAACAATAGAGGGTACATGGAGGTGAACCTGTCAAAAGAAATTGGAGAATACAATATGAAGATTTTTAACAGAGATTAAAGAACTCTATCTACTTGAGTGTTTGCCAATGAGCGTGTATGTATACTATCTTTGTGTCTGAAACCTACAGAGCCCAGAAGAGGATGTTGGAACCACTGGAACTAGAGTTATGTATAATGGCGAGCTGCCATGTGGGTGGTAGGAGCCAAACCTGAGACCTTCAACAAGAGCAGTAAGTACTACTAACTGCTGAACTATCTCTCCAAACTTTACAAGAAATTATTATTTTATCCTTCAGTCAACAGAAGTATGACAAAATAACCTTATTATGGAAAAGAAATGATCCAATGTAAAAATAAAGACATTAAGCCTTCCTCCCCACCACCCCTTATGACATATGGCAAATGAAATGGTTTATCCTGCCTCTCACAAAATGCAACAATTGGGAGAGTAGGCACTGTGTCTTGCCTGGGCAACACACTAGAGCTTACCCTGCTGACAGCTCCTGAGTGAGGCAGACTGGAGAATGTGAGCATCACACTTCATCTGCATATGGTAGTGAGAGCTAGGGGGAGATGCCCTAGCCACCCACTCCTCACCACTAGCAGGTAGGAGAGCTGGTCCAGAGGTCATGAAAACCAGTGAACTGACCTGACACATTACCAGCTACAAAGCTTGGGAAAGCAGGCCCTGTACCTTCTCTAATCAATGCAGGAGGGCTGGCCCTGGTGTCAAGGTGTACAGGTGAGCCAGCCTTGAAGCTGTAAGCATGGGAGAGATGATCCCACTACTTCTCTGTCATGCAGTAGTATGGGCTGAGGAGAGATGTTTCTCCTCACACTTTAACTCCCTGCCCGAAGCATGCCCTGGGTCATGAAATGGAAGTGCTGTCCTTGTCTGTCACCTTGTCTATAGCATTCAGGAGATCAAGCCCTGCACCTTGCTTGAATAGCATAGAATTGCTGACCCTGTGGGCAGGGCCACAAATGAGCTTGACCTGAGGTTCTGGGAGAAGTGGCCCAGCAGTCCTTGTCTGCCGTGTGGTAGTGAGAGCAAGAGAAAGATGCCTTTTATTCTAGCCCCTTGCCACCTTTCAACTGGCAGGAGAGCTGACCCTGCCCCTCACCAAATAAATTACTCAGAAGAGCAGCCCCTGCCCAGCATCTGGCCTGGGCAATACAGTAGAGCTGTCCCTGTCATTGGGGATATGACTAAACTGGCCAGAGGATATGAGGGCAAGAGAAGCAGCCTGGCTCCTTCCTGCTTACAATATAAGGTGAGGGAGGTGCTGGAAAGCACATCTGCACCCTTGTGTTGAGGATGAGGGAGAGCTGGTGAGCTGACCAATCCAGCAAACATGATATTATAGAACCGGGCTCTGAGTTGGCCCATCTATCACCCACCCCATTTATGATCTGCTGGTGCATGTGAAGAGACCAAGGCTGCAGCCTCCAAGTTTCAGGATCTACATGAAACAGGACAACAGGATAACCAAAAGGAGTACATGGATGGCCCAGTATCTATGCTGTAGCAAAAACTAGAGGTCTGAAACTAGACCAATGGTTCATTTGAATGAACATCTGCCAAGTAATGATAAATTGACTAAACTATACTGTGTGACTCACTGTGTCCCACCAGAGCTTCCATGATATGTAGCATGTATGTTTCCGCCAGCCCGCCAGTCTGGTCTGGCGTGCCGGCCCCCAATAACACTCAGGAGACTCTATATTTGATACAATCCTGTTGGCAAATTACCATTATTGTTTATGGGCTAGCTCTGTCTTAATTATTAACCCATTTCTACTTATCTAAGTATTTCCACGTGGTTGTCTTATCCCAGAGCCACAGCAGGCGTCCTGCTTCTTCCCTGGGCTACATCTCGACTCCTCCTTCCCATTTCCTCTTTTCTCCTTGTCTCCTAGCCCCGCCTATCTTGCTATCTCATTGGCCACATGATATCTTTCTCTTTTTGCCTGTTTTCTCTTTTCTTTTACATTTTATTTTATTTTATTTTATCCTGAGAGAGGTTGCAAGGGTAGAAGGCAGAATGGAAGGAATGTGGACAGGAGTGAGATCAGGGTACAGGACATAAAATCCACAGAGTCAATAAAAAAAAGTCAAATTGAAAATAAAAAGGACATTAAACTAGCAAACGAGCAATACCACCCAAAAAAAGATAGGTTAGAAACCTCAATTATTGTGGACAAAAAAAAATTATGATCTTTATAACGTTTAATATCCAAACGAATAAATCCATGAATACAGAATTTTAGACTTTAAGATTTGGAATGACATTGTATACAATTGTATCTAATGCTTTTTATATCACAACTTACAATTTTATTGATAGTATATTCACAAAAGGAACAGTAAGTTTATAAACACACCTATTTCCATAGACTAACACAAAGTATAATTGTTTTTTCTCCTCTTTTTAATATTATTACCACATAATTCATGAAACTAAACATATTTTAGAAATGTGCATTTTTAGTGTTCCCATGTTTAAGACATTCTGTTAGATGTCAATTTATTCTATTAAGTATGTCTGATGCCTAGGTATTTTAGAATCAGAGAAATAAAATGGGAACCATAAAGTAAAAATTAATTTGCAGATAGACAGACACACATTAGCCCTCTGGGTTATGTTCTTCCATCATTTCCTTGCTATTTTTTTTTTTGTTTTACCATTTTAAATCATGTTTATATAGTTGAAAAGGAGAAATAATATGAGAAATGAAGCAGAGGCAGTGTTCACAGAAAAGAGCATCCATGAAGTGAGGACACAAAGATTCAGAAAACATTTTCATTCTGATATACTTGACCTGAATGTTTTAAATGCTTTATGCCTCACTGATCATTTAGATTTGTTCCTGGTGTTACCGGGAGTTTTAACATAATGGTTGAGAAAATTAGAATGATTCTTAAATTTGCTAATAATTTTGGAAAACATTAAACTAGTCCATGAACAGCTTAGCCCAGAATGCATCAGTGATTTTTAAAGTGCAATATACTTTTAAGATATTTTTTTCAGATAGAAATTGTCTGTCTTGCTTTAACAGAAATTGTATTCAGAATAAAAAGTTCAGACTCAATACAATAAATCTTTTGCTATAAATTTGTATTAGAAGAACATAACTGAAAGAATTCTTAAAATCTGTTTTTAAATGTAAGTGCAAAATTTCCATATAGCTTGAAATATTGGAGTATTAAATGCACTCAGTAAGCTAAGCAATGTGTTAGATAATTAACAAATATTTAACAGCTTTGATTTTTACAGTCTATTTTATTGAACTTCTTATCAGTATTGAGCAGATGGTTCATAACTATGAAAAATTATTTTTAAATATGATTACTATATGTAGATTTTATTTAAAAAATATTGTTCAGTGAAGCATTTACAAATGTGATTTAATGCGCAGAACAAGACCCTACAGTTAAGGTATTTTTCTCATATTAGATAAAATGGCACTTAACTGATGCATAATATTGTGGAATAATGAAAGAGGGAATAAGAAGGAAGACAGCTAAAATTAAGGGCCACTTGAGGGGTCATATAGAAACCTAATACAGCAGAAGCTTCCCAAAATACATCGGTGAACTAAATAAAATCTTTAAATAATAGGGTAAACAGAATCAGAGCTGGGTATGTCTTGTCATTAAATAAAGCTTCAGTATTGGGAATTAGTTACATCTAATTGAGTTGTTGGCAAAACGGGTCTCTTGGGATTCCCAAATAATCCTGGTTAAGGCCAAGACTATAGGTTGCTCTAAAGAAATTGACCACAAGGCCCAAGCATTGAAGACAACACCTATACAACTCACGGAACACAGAGAAATTGAACACCCGCCTATATAGAATATTCACACCCATGTGCTAGCATCTTTGCTACAGAAAAGTCTTGTGCGTGCTACCAAAAGGGAAACATAAATGTGAACCCAAGTACAAACTTTTTGATCCACAATGGTGTCCTTCTTGCAAGATACACTAGTGAAATGGTGGCACAATGCTTGTGTGAGGAGCCAACCAATATCTGATGTGACTTAAGTCCCACTCCATTAGATAAAGACCATATCAGAATGTGGTGGTATATTATTTATTATCTGATAAAGCCTACCTTGAGATCAGAATGCAGAGTTAGCCATACTCATAAGAGCTGTGAAGTGATGGCACACACCTTTATCCCCAGTGCTCAGGAGACAGAGGCAGATGGATCTCTGTGAGTTCAAGGCCACCTGGGAGTATATGGGAATGAATCAGTCTAAAAGAGAAGCAGAGGTCATGTCTTTAATCTCAGCACTAGAGATAATATACGGAGCTCAGTGCAGTCTCAGGAGCAGTCTGAGATTTGGTGAGGAGCAGTGCAGCCTTGAGATGCAATCTGGGAATCAGTGGATCACAATTTCAGTCTGAGCATTGGTAGAGGTAAGAGCTCTCTAGTAGCTGATCTCTTCGCTTTTCTGATATTCAGCTTGAACCCCAATATCTGTCACTTGGCTTTTTTTAATTATTCTTGTTACATCAGACACTTCATGGGTGACCAACACCCAGAGACTAAATAAGCCAAGGACTTAAAGTAAAACCAAATACTAGAGTTAAACTAAAGGAACTTAACAGTAAAATGACTTTTAATGACTTTCTACTAAATTCACAGTTCAATGCCTAGCTCAGTCATCATCAGAGAAACTTCCTTCTTCAGCAAATGGGGACAAATAGAGACTCACAGATGAGATGAGAGATCTTGAAACAGCCTTAAAAGGAATGTCTTTGTCAAATCCTCCTATGGGCTCAAAGAACCCTTCAGAAGATGAGGTTAAAAGCATTTACGAGACAGAAGGGATAGAGGACACATAAGGACCAAGGCCATCTGTAGTAGCAGGATGTGGGCACATATGAACTCACAGAGACTGTGTCAATATCTACAGGCCTCTCATGTGTCTACTCCATATGGTGTCCTAGAGTTGAAAGGTGAAGTGAACACACATGCTCCATCTCTGACTCAGGAACTATCTCTGATTGATAGCCACATGCAAATGAAAATTTGGTTTTCTCCAAGGAATTATTACTGAAGGAATAAACTATTCTTAAGTGTGGGTTGCATGTCCAGCAGTAGATGGTTAATAGAAAATGAACTCAGCTGTATCTTGGAAGTTTCCTTATCTCATAATGTTATGGGAGGGCTTTAAAAAATAAATAATACATTATTTCAATTTTATTTTATTTATGTAGATTATTATTGTTTCTTTTGACCCTTTAGGTCCTTTGCATATATATTATGGGATTCCCAAATGTACAAAAAATTGGGTCTGTGCAGCTATATCTGTTCCTTTTACTCTTTTCCTTCTACTTGTCTGTTTGATCCAATACTAATGCATTAGTTTTTGTTTTGTTTTATTTTAATTATCCTTTAGACTATTGTTTGTTTCCTAAGAAGAGACAGAAAAGCAGGTGTTCAAGATGGGAGGAGAGATGGGGAGCATCTGGGAGAAGTAGTGGGAGGGAAACAATCAGAACATATTATTTCAATGAAAGAAAAATATTTTTAAATAGGAAAATCCTTTTTTGTAAAAAATAATTTAGTGTTCAAATGTCATTGAGAAATAAATAATTTTATTGATTTTTGCTGGTATTTAGCATGTAAAGATCTGCTCTCATTGCCTTTTAATATCATTCTATTTATAATTGCACTTGAACTTTCATATTATTTGAGAAATTTATATAATTAAAATTATGATTTTCAATAATGAGAGCTATAGTTTTATAGGTCTCATATTGACATTAGAATGCTCACACATCTATTAATTAAACATTTAGTTAAATTTGTATTCAGGATTGAAAATGTGAGGAAAGTAATTATTTTTCATTTTTCATAAGTGAAATTATTAATACATAATGTTTACATTTGGAAATTTGTTTATGAGATAAATACAGTTAAGATAATGACTTTCACTGTGAAAGTCAAGTTTTTAGACATTAGCCTAAGACTAGATAGTAGAGGAATGAAAAATATTTTGTTTGCTAACTAAATACAAGTTACTTAAAAAAAATACAAACTTATCCCTTTTCTCTAAGAAGCCAGTGAGCTGAATCTCCTACTCTCCAAGCATTTGGTGAGTAGTTACCTACAGCTCTATTTGTCAGAACAATGGAACAGAGGTGCAGACAGACACAGGAGTAAAAGTGGGTCATTTTCAAAAGTCACTCTCCTTTCTCTGTTTTCCCTTCTTTACCTCTTCCCCTTTCTTCCCTTCCCTTTCCCACTACCTTGTTCTGTCTACTAGCTCTTTGTCAAATTCTATGTTCCATAGCCCACAAGAAGACATTACTATATAAACAACTGAACTTTTTGGCTAAACATCAGCCAAACCATGAGGACAAGACTTCCATGGTCAACCCTTGGGGCCAAATTTGAGCTACATCTGACATAATGAGAACATTTGATTTAGGACCTATCTTAAGCATTTCCGAGATTGTTCATTCATGAGGAGTTTAAATAAACATTTACCTTAATATTCTGAATTTTTGAATGATTTCCTAGGTAGGGATTTCTAAATCCACTAAAATACCCATGAACCCTCAGCCTGAGATCCATTATTTGTCACATTATCAAGTGCACATGAAACAATGGCCAGAAAGCAATGATGAGTGTATGTACAATCTAGTACAATATTAGCCTAAACTACAATATTTAAGGTATAGTAGGAATATTGGTCTATAATGTATGTATAAGGAAGAAGGTTTATTTACTTAGTTCATTAGGTGTGCTCCTATGAACTTAGATATACACAAAGAACATGAATCAACCCACAAAAATGGATTTCAACATACCTTTAACTATGTAATGAAGGAAATGATGTTGAAGTCCAAAACCAAGGTTCATATTTGCTGAGACTCTTTAAAGTTTGAAAGGAATTCACAAGTGATTTTCTATGCTTGATAGTCTGATTTGAACAAATTAAGCCATCAATAACATGATAAAACTTTTATCAACAACATATGAAGAGGGAAATTAAAAAACAAATAGGAAATATGAAAACAATACAATAAATTGATGCTTTGCAAAAACAATTTTTTAAAGCCTTATGTGAATAAAAACAAAGCTGAATGCATTCTAGTGTCACTGAATGTTCTACAGTTCTACATTCTGGTTTAGTCAGAAAAAAATACTTTGTTTAATATTTCAATTTAATAAATTCATACCAATTTCTGAAATTTCCTTTTTATCCTTTTCTTAGAAAAAATTAAAACAGTCATTTTATTTTACACACCAATCCCAGTTTCCACTCCCTCCCCTCCTCCTGCTTGCCCTATCTTCCCCTCATTCCACTCCATACAGTCCTCTGAGAGGGTAAGGTTATCATGGAGAGTCAATGAATTCTGGCACATCTCTTTGAGGGATGACCAAGGCCCTCCCCCATGTATCCCTCCAAAGAGAATAGGCTCCAAAAAGCCAGTTCAAGCACTAGGGATAAATCATGCTCCCACTGCCAGTGGCCCCATGATTGCCCAAGCCACACAACCATCACCCACATTCAGAGTGCCAAGTTTGATCCTATGCAAGTTTCTCCACTATGAGTCCAGAGAGCGTGAGCTCCCACTAGCTCAGGTCAGCTATTGCTGTGGGTATCCCAAAAATGATTTTGATCTTTTTGCTCATATTATCAGTCATCCTTTAGACTTAACTCTTGAAGCTCTGCCCAGTGCTTAGTTGTAGATCTCAGCAACTGCTTCTATCAACTGCTAGATGAAGGTTCTATGATGATAATTCAATTCGTCATAAATCTGATTACAGGGGAAGGTCAATGCAGGTACCCTCTCCATTATTGCTTACGGTCTTCACTGGGATTGTCTTTGTGGATTCCTGGGAATTTCCTGAGTGCCAGGTTTCTTGCTAGCCCCAATAATGACTCCCTCAATTCAGAGATCTCTTTAATGAAGATGAACATGCTGTTTTATTTGTGTTTAGGGATATATTGTATTTGATTACTTGTGGAGGTGATAAGGGTGGCACTAGTGCAGGTTATTTGTATAGAAAAATGTGCACCAGAGATAATATATACACATCAAAATAAACAACAGGAATATATTTGGAATTTTAATATTTTAATTGTGAAGATTAATTATTATGAAATGTTCAAAAATAAATCTAATTCCACTGAACCATAAAGAAAACAATATTTATATAATATAACTCCATATTGTAAAACATGTCTCCAATGTTTTAATATTGTGTTATTCAATACATATTTTCCCTCAACTTTATCTTACTGTCTTTTTTTTTTTTTGGTAAGATTTTCTCAGAATTCAATAATCAACTAAGCAGCATATGTTGCATTTTGTACTTAAGGATTCATTCTCAGTAATAACATACTTGGTATTACCTACATATAAATTAATTACAAATGACTCCCAGATTTTATCCTTGGGAATACTTTAATCAAGAATTATGATTGATCATTAAATAGAGAATTATTTTTTCTGCTGTTTCCTACTGGGTAATGCAAATTTTTACATGCTCTTGTGTTGCACACCACTCAATTTTTATTTTATGGACAACACACTTTCCAAAGTATGTTGGCTTGACACTCTAATGAAACATTCTACAACAGAACCATGTGATTATTCATGATATAATATTAATTGCAATATATTTGTGTAAAAACTGTATTTTTATATATCAGAAAACAAAAAATAACATGAAAAACGGTAACATTAATAATCGGATAAAATTATAAAATATATAAAATACATAGGAGTAAATCTAAAAATGACATGGTCTCTAGACTGACATATTTAAAAACAAGTAGGAGAGATTAAAGAAATTGAATCACATAAAGATGAACTGAAAACTCAATTATGTTCAAATGGGAGTTATTTTTCCCCTTGGTTGGATGGATGAATTTTGTTGCAAAATATCAAAGGCTTGTACAGAAATGCTGTTTTAAGACTCCTTATATAGCTTCAAACAGCCTTGCTGACTTCTAAAACTTAAATTTTCATTGCACAAGGGTGTAGAGTCATACACTGGATTATGCGTTACGTATATGTAGCCACTACCCTCCCCAATAGGCCATCAACTGTCTATAACTTATCTCTTAGTTATGAGACTCTCCCCACTCCATTCACGAATCATTTCTTTTATGATCAATATTAGTTTTATAATATTAAACATGTATAATTTATTTACATCACTTCTACCCTTCCACATCGATCTAGCTCTTCTTGAAGATGAAAACTCCTTTGGTCTTTGCTCTACAGTATGAATCCTGAACATAATGGTATATCTCAGTGTAACTTTAAACTCTTCAATAATGAGGAGGATCCATAGCACCTATTAAAGAGTATGTGACGAATGTTCCTACCCAGCCAATTGTGATGGGTGTCTAGTGTTTCTCTTCTGGGTCTGTTAATATACTTAGTGAGCATATGTTAAAGCACTTTGGTGATGTAACTATGTTTTCTTGAACTTACCAATTCAAAAACTCAGTTCTCCTGGACACAACTCTATAGATTTTCCCATTATTATTTTTAATTTAATACATATAAAGTAATATGAAATAATATAAAAAATGATGTACATAGTTGCTTATTTTAAATGATAGTATTATTTTAGGTAATAACTTATTTTAGGTAATAACAGCATGGAAATAAGCTGGTAGGAATTTTCCAATGGAACAGAAGAACTTATAATAAAAACAAGAATAGTCGACAAATATGGAATCAAGGAAAATGTTTGCAAACTAAAATTAAGCAGGTTGTGGTATCGTTGGCTGGTTAGAATTTTTTGCAAAACAGCAAGAGATAAATGAATACTCTATAGAAGAATAGGCAAAGATACGAAATTACTAATTAGTGAATACAAATATGGAAAAAAAAGTATGTTCATCTTTTCTGCTCATTAAAGTGATTACATTGAAAATACATATTTCCAAAGATAATATAAATAATTTCCTCAGACTTCCACATGATTACTTCTTAGTATGTCCACATTGCTAATATGTAATATTATATCATTGAATATTTTTTCAGATACCCCAGAAAAAATTTTACAAAGATTCATTTCTAAGCTTATCAAAAGAGACCTGATAAGAAAATTTGAAAAACAGACAACCCAAATATTTACCAAAAAGTACTAGATTCAACAAATTACTGTCATTCAAAACAATGTTGGTAAGATTGGTGGTATATAGAATAATGCAAGAACTTACCAATAAATGATCAAAAAGGGAATATATTACAATTTAGTGAAAGAAACTTCAGGAATGTTCCTGATATGGAGATTACATCTATGAGAAAGTGTGGATATACATTCATAGCAAAAAAGTGGATCTCACCATCTGTGTCATTTTGTGCAGGTCATGTCTTGGTAGACAGACAAATGTTTTATCTTAAGTAGTAAATTTTACAGCATAAGATATTTTTCTTGAGACTGAGCACTTTAGAAGCATGATAAGCAACAGGGGATCAAGCTATTATGATACACCTTTTCTATTGAATTTAAATTAGCTATTAAAAACAATTGCTTGGGCCTCCATTTAGATAAGTTATCATTAACATACTAAAAATGTGACAGTAGCAATATGACCCCAATTTTATAAAACTGAGTTAATGACCACAAATATTATGACATATAATATTTTACTTTTTGAAAATGAAACAATGGTTATACATACATACATACATACATACATACATCCTCAATTTTATATAGGAATGTAGTTTTTGAAAATATTAAAGAAACATTGGAAATGTAAAGTCTCCCTTTCAACCTTTTCATTAAAGATAAACTATCCACATTACATGCAAAGTAGAATAAACACTGTGATGTAAGTTTGCAACTTCTAAATTCATAGTGATGGAGCTCACTAGAGAACCTAGATTTAAAATTTACTTCAGTTATTCCACTGACAAGAACAATATCAGCCACCTCCATCTCTGAGGATAGAACCATTACTTTTTCTGAGAAACCAGTTTATCTCTTTAAAAAATCCAATCTCTCTTCATTACTGACACCTAAACATGTTGTCTATTTAGCCAATTTTCTAGGCCAAGAAAAACAACAATTCCACAGTACACTCTAAATCTCCAGACCCCAGAAGATTATATCAAATAGATGAGGTCCAGCCGTGAGGCTTTCCAGGGAGTAGTAAGAGCCATTTTGCCTTGAAGGTTTCTCAGCTTTAAAAATAAGTGATGTGAACTTCCCTAGAATGCTTTGTTACTGAAGATGAGGAAGATTTGTTCTCTGGAGGCTGATGATTGCTTTCATTTAGGGAGGAGATCATAACTCAAGCTTGACAATTTATTACCATTATGACTTTCAATGACTACATTGAAGCTTTAAACACTAAACATTCTATTTTCATTGCCAGTGGACTAGAAAGGGAGGTAATTACAGGATGACAACTTTAGCAAACATTTTCACCAAAAAAGAACTAGAAAGACAGCTGACAGGTAAATGTTGACCTTCAGTAGTACTTTAATTCCCTGTCTCAAATGGTGAATACTTTTAGCTCAAGTTTTCTTTGGAAATAAAGTATTCTTGAGTATTCTATGAGTTCATAATGATTCCAGTTGGCCCTTGAATACAATTTTGCAATTGACTTCCAGGTAAATGCGAACAGAGGTCCGGGCCCTCTCGCTGGTATGATGAGACAATGTGGAAATACTTAGATTAATAGAAATGTGTTAATAATTAAGACAGAGCTAGCCAATAAGAAACTAGTAACTGGCCAACAGCATAATATCAAATACAGCGTCTCTGTGTATTATTTTGGGACTGGCATGGCTCTGGTTCCAGGGCAGGCAGAAAACCTTACTCCCTACACATGCTCAATGTATATACTGATCAGAGTAAGCGGTGTGAAGAAAAACAATGAGCAGAGAACTGTGGTATAACCCAAACTCTACTTCCCACAACCTAAACACAAAAATGCTTTAGGTGTCTGCCCATATTTTCAAACCTGGTCTCTAAATATTTTCTTATTTATAATCACATTCCATAACATATTCTGAAATAATTTAATTTTGATATATATATATATATATATATATATATATATCTTATAATCCCAAATAGCTCTTTTATAGTAAAATTCAAAATTAAACAAAATAATCTACCTGTAATTTTTGCAAACAAGGGCTGAATTGTTTAACTTAGCAATAATATTTGATGTAACAGTTTTTGAATGAGTTCTTTTTATTGACAAAAGCTTCTTCATGAAATACAATTTGATCAGTGGAGCCACCTCAGATTTGCCCTCTGATTTCATCACATGTGGTTTCTATGAGGTGACACAGACCATACATCAATACCAACCCAAGCTGCAGATGCACCAGTAACCCAGACATATGCCTAGGCAGCAACTTGGCCCAGACAACATCCTGGGTCCGGATGGAAACACTGGCTATTCAGATCAGGATGGCTAAGGATGTTGAGCACTTTCTTAACTGTCTTTCAGCCATTTTGGATTCCTCTATTGAGAATTTTTTATTATTTCTGTGCCCAACTTTTACTTGGTGTTTTGATAACTAGCTACTTGAGTTCTTTTTATATTTTGGAAATTAGCACTCTGACAGATGAGTGGTTGGTGAATATCTTCCCTTTCTGTGGGTTGCCAGTTTGTCTTATTAACTGTGTCCTTTGCCTTACAGAAGCTTTTTAATTTCAGGATGTCTCATTTAGTAATTGTTGACCTCAGTGTCTGTGTTTCTGGTGTTATGTTCAGGAAGCAGTCTACTCCACCAACTCTTTCAAGAGTATCTCCTACTTTCTCTTCTAAGAGGATTAGTGTGGCTGGATTTATGTTGAGGTCTCTGAGCTATATGGACTTCAGTTATGTGCATGGCGATAGGTATGGATCTATCTGCAGCCTTATGCAATTTAGCATCCAGTTATGCCAGCAGTATTTGTTGAAGATGTTTTCTTTTATTCATTTATAATTTTAGCTTTTTGTCAAAAATCAGATGCTTATAGGTATGGAGATTAATTTTAATGTTCTTCCTGTCTATTTTTTGTGCCAATACCAAGCTACTTTTAGGACTACAGCTCTAAAATGCAGCTTTAATTCAGGGATGGTGATGTCTCTGGTTTTCCTTTATTGTACAGGGTTGTTTTGGATAGCCTAGGTCTTTTGTTTTCCATATAAATTTAAATATTTTTTCTTTCAAGGTCTGTGAAGAATTATGCTGGAATTTTGAATAGGGTTGCATTGAATTTGTAAGTTGCTTTTGGCAAGATTGCCATTTTTACTATGTTGGTCCTACCATATCCAAGAGCATTGGAGATCTTTCTATTTTCTGGCATCTTTAATTTCTTTCTTTAAAGACTCAAATTTCTTATTATATAGGTCATTTACTTGTTTGGTTAGTGTTACCCCAAGATATTTTATGTTGTTTGTGGCAAATGTAAAAGGTGATATTTCTCTGATTTCTTTCTCAGCCCCTTTATCATCTGTATATAGTAGAGCTACTGATTTTTTTTTTTTGAGTTTGTATTGTATCATGCCACTTTGCTGAAGGTGATTATGAGCTGTAGGAGTTCCCTGGCAGAGTTTTGCAATCACTTATGTAAACTATCATATCATCTGCAAATAGTGAAAGTTTGCTTCTTCTTTTCCAATTTGCATTCCCTCGATCTCCTTTTATCTTATTGTACTAGCTAGAACTTCAAGTACAATATTTGAGAGATAGGGAGAGATTGGGAAGCTTTGTCTGGTCTGAATTTTAGAGGAATCACATTGCGTTTCTCTTCATTTAGTTTGATTTCAGCTATATATTGATTTCATTATATTTAGGTATGTTCCTATTACTCCTGATCTCTACAAGACCTTCATCATGAATGGGTGTTGGATTTTGTCAAAAGCTTTTTCAGCATCTAGTGAGATGATCATGCTTTTTTTTCAATTTGTTTATTGACAGATTTTCATATGTTGAACAATTCCTGCATCCCCAGGGTGAAGCCTACTTGGTCATGGTTGATGATTTCGCTGATGTGTTCTTAGATTTGATTTGCCAATATTTTATTTGTATGTTTGCATCAATGTTCATGAGGGATATTGGTCTGTAATTTTCTTTTTTAGTTGTGTTCTTGTGTAGCTTAAGTATCAGGGTAATGGTAGCCCTATGAAAAGAGTTTGGTAATCAACCTTCTGCTTATATTTGGTAGAACACTTTGAGGAGTATTGGCATTAGCTGTTCTTTGAATTTCTGGTAGAATTCTGCACTGAAACCATCTGGCCCTGGGCTTTATTTGGGGAGAGGGGGGTTTTTCATGACTGCTTCTATTTCATTAGGTATGAGAGGTCTATTTCAATTGCTTATCTGTTCTTGATTCAATTTTGTTAAGTGATAGCTATCCAGAAAAATGTCCATTTTCTTTAAATTTTCAAAATTATTGGAAATCAGGTTTTCAAAGTATGACCTGACCTGAAGATTCTCTGGTTTTCCTCAGTGATTGTTGTTATGCCTCCCTTTTTATTTCTAATTTTGATAATTTTCATGTTCTCTCTCTACCTTTTAGTTAGTTTGGATAAATGTTTATCTATCTGTTGATTTTCTCAAAGAACCAACTCTTTGTTATGTTGATTCTTTGTATTGTTTTCTTTGTTTTAACTGTATTGATTTCAGCTTTCAATTTGATTATTTCCTGGCATCTATTCCTCTGGCGTGAGTTTGCTTCCTTTTGTTCTACAGTTTCAGTTGTGCTGTTAATTCTCTAAAGTGACTATGCTCAATTTTATTTATATGGGCCCTTAATGCAATGAACTTTCCTCTTAGCACTGTTTTCAATGTGTTCCATAATTTTGGGTTTGTTGTGTCTTCATTCTCATTGAATTCTAGGAAGTCTTTATTTCTTCCTTGACCCAAGAATAGTGCGATTGCACAATTTTTTAATTTCCATGAGTTTGTAGGGTTTCTGAAATTTGTGGTGTTGGTGAATTCTAACTTTGAAGCATAGTGGTCTGATAAGATACAGGGGGTTATAACATTTTTTTTGTACCTAGTGAGGTTTGCTACATTTCCAAGTATGTTTTCAATTTTAGAGAAGGTTCCCTGTAGCACTGAGAAGATATATTCTTTTGTGTTTGGATGGAATGTTCTATAAATATCTGTAAAACCCAATCGGATCATAACTTCTGTTAGTGCTTTTGTTTCTTTGTTAAGTTTCTGTCTGTTGAAATTGTCTAGTGTTCAGACTGTGGTGTTGAAATCTCCCATGATAAGTTTGTGATGTTTTAGGTGTTTTGGGAATTTTAGTAATGTTTCTTATATGAATGTTGGTGCATAGATGTTTTATTTGGGGCATAGATGTTCAGAATTGAATCACCTTCGTGATGAATTTCTCCTGTGATGAATAAGAAATGACCTTCTTTATCTCTTTTGATTGATTACACTTTAAAGTCTAATTTGTTAGATATTGGGATTGCTACACCACCTTGTTTCTTGGGTCCATTTGATTGGAAAATCTTTTCAAACCCCTTACTCTGAGTTAATGTCTGTCTTTGAAAGTGAGGTGTGTTTCTTGTATGCAACAGAAGGATGGTTTCTGTCTTCATATCCTTTCAGTTAGCCTGTGTCTTCTTTATAGGTGAATTAAGACCTTTAATATTGAAAGATATTAATGACCATTGATTGTTAAATCTTGTTTGTTTTGGTTTTGTTGTTGGTGGTGCTATTATGTGTGAATTTCTATTTTTTTAGCTCCTTGCAAAGTGGAATTATCTATTGCCTATGTTTTTGTGGCTGTAGTTGACTTCCTTGGGTTGGAATTTTCCTTCCAGAACTTTATGTAGGTCTGGATTAGTTGATATGTATTGTTTAAATCTGGTTTTGTCATGAAATATCTTGGTTTCTTCATCTATAGTGATTGAAAGCTTTGCTTGTATAGTAGTCTTGGCTGGCATCTGTGGTCTCTTAGGTTTGGTAGAATATTTATCCAGGAACTTCTGGACTTCAGAATTTCCATGGAGAAGTCAGGTAAAATTCTGACAGGTTTGCTTTTATTGGTTTTATGTTACTTGGTGTTTTTTTCCTTTGGTGCTCTTAATATTCTTTATTTATTCTGTACATTTTGGTGTTTTGATTATTGTATGGCAAGGGAACATACAATAATGTGGTTGTGGTCTACTGTGTTTGGTGTTCTTTAAGCATCTTGTACTTTCTTGGCATGTCTTTCTTTAGGTTTGGAAAGTTTTCTTCTATGATTTTGTTGAATATATTTTCTGAATCTTTGAGTTAGGTTTCTTCACCTTCTTCTATACCTTTTACTTTTAGGTTTGGATTTTTCACAGTGCCCCATATTTGCTGGATATTTTTTATTAGTGATTTATCAGACTTTTTTTTTCTTTGGTCAATGCATCTTTTTCTCCTAGTATATCTTCATCACTTGAGATTCTCTCTTTCATCTCTTATATTCTGTTGGTTATTTTTGCATCTGTAATTCCTTATATTTTTTACCCAACGTTTGTGTTTCCAGCATTACCTCAGACAGTGTGTGTGTGTGTGTGTGTGTGTGTGTGTGTGTGTGTGTGTGTGTGTTTTTGTCTCCATTTCAGCTTTCCAAACTTGCACTGTTTGAATCATTGTTTGCAATTTTTGGTTTGTCTTTCTTTCATTTCTTTAAAGGATTTTCTCATTTCCTCTTTTAGGGATTCTATTATCCTGATGAAGTTTTTTTGGGGGGGATCATTCTCTTCTTCTTTGGGTCTTGTTGGTGTGGAGTTGTTGACTGTGTTCTTAACTGTCATCTACCCATCCCTTCCTCCAGTACATACCAGTAGGGTTGCTCCCTCTCTTGATGGCCATGGGACTGAGGTGAAATCAGATCCAATACTCTGATGGTTATTCTCTCCCAGTGGGTGGAGGTGGAACTAGGCAGACTCTGTATGGTCTGGTCCACTGAGACTGGTTACCATGTGCACAGTATCCAGTCTTCATGAGGCTTCTAACAAGGCATGCAAGGCAGGTTCCTTCCATCGCTGTAGGCAGGACCAGGATTCTGGCAGACTCTGGACAGGCAGATTTGTCTGGGTGGGTTCCCCCAAGGGTGTGCATGCTCAAGGCCTCAGGAGGCTCTGAGCAGGGCCCCAGAAGGCAGGATGGAAACAGGCTGAATCTTATCTCCTACCATGTTTGCAGGTGGAACCAGAATTCTGGCAGATTCTACATAGACCAGTCCTACCTGATGAGGTCCCCTATAGGCAATCCCCAGTCCTTAGGTGTCTGAGCAGGACACAGGAATGCAACTTGGAACATGCACAGGCTTACCTCTTACCATGAGTGGAGGTAGAACTAGGTGGCTGGCTCATTCTGGATAGGCAGGTCTGAAGGGATGGTGCTCTCCTGTGTGCAGTCCCCAGTTCTCAGGAGGCTCCAAGCAGGGCACTAGAAAGTGGGCTCCTTTTGTGTTTGAAGGCAAGACTAGGAAGCTGGAAGACTCTGTATAAGCAATCCACCTGCTTGGGCTCTTCTGAGCATGAGCATCCCCAGTCCTCAGGAGGCTCAGAGCACGGCACCTGAAAACAGGCTGGGAACAAGATTACCATATTCTTTAAGAATATGTGTATATTTAACAAATAGGAAGACATGGAAAGTGAAAATATTTATTTATATTTATATATGATTTTAAACATTTAGCTTAAATGTTTAAATAATTTAAAATCCATTTATATATAATATAAATAATATTCATATGCACCCTATATATCTTATATATGTAGCATATGCATATTTTTATTATATATAATGGGAGTCCAAGGCTACATTTTTTTTATTTTTAAGAAATGAATTATATTTTAAAAACAAATTTGCAGGATGATGTGAAACTAGAAAAACAATGTTATTGGCAAATGAGGAACTTGAATCACAACTGCCAGCATCACTAGCCAAAGAAGCAGATTTCACTATGTTTCTGGAGTGAAATACACAGCCCTGACACATACACCTAGGTTCCTAATACTTGTAATGAAACCATTACTGAATAAAGTTAGCAAAGACCACACACACTTTGGAAACCAACACTGTAGCTCTAATTGCATCCAGTTTCTAACAAGTCTCTCATGAACACTATGGGAGTGAATTGGAACATTAACTAGTTAATAGTAATAATAACTCTAACACATGCGTTCAGAGGTGAAATAATAAACTTTGAAATAATAAACTTTGGAGGATGATGAATTGGTTAAATATTGTTTCCTTTACATGGTAGATGTGAATACTCAGAAAAATCATTTGATTTTCCTAATTTCAATCCATTCCTCATATAATTGCTGATGATAAAATTACACACACCATTCAACACCTGGCACATAATCAATACAAAGTAGCTATTATTGGTACTCATTGTTGTAGATTTAGGATTTTTCTGAAAGAAAAATAAAACTATCATTTGGTACAAACTGATTTTAAAAATAAATTTAAACTCTTAGGAGATAATTTATAGAAAACTGGTGAGTAGGCTCAGTAGGTAAGAATGGCTGACACACACACACACACACACACACACACACACACACACACAAAATCTACTGACCTGAATCCATTCCCCAGGTCCCTCATGGTAGAAAGAAAGAAGTGAATTTTGCATCTTTTCCTCTGACCTACATGCACATGCCCACCATATACACACATTCACATTAAATAAATAAGTCTAATAAAAAGAGGCAATTTCTATTTTTAGTCATCTGAGTTTATTTCATATCAAAACTGCTGATAGGAAAAAAATAGATTAATTCACATGATATATGAAACAAATGGGCTCAGAGAGCCATTGGTCACTGCTGGAAAGTGTATTCAAATACTACATTAATTCTTCAGTGAAAATGGACGTAATGATTTGCCTGGTTAATTGCCACATTATCACAATGCTTCCATACAAATTATTATAATTCATTGTGATTTTTATGCTGTCAGTATCTGTTCAAAATTAAGCCAAGATCCTAATAAGCACATTGTTTTAAATTCTTTTGGACACATTATAGATTTGTGTGTATATATCCTGTTGCCACTGTTGTCTTATTCAAAAGATATCTCATTCTTGGCTTACACACTACAGAGCTGCTGTTTTCATAATTGCCTAAAGGTGAGAATGAACTGTGGTGATTTTTAAAGAAATATTTATGCCTATGATTGAACCCATTGATTTTAATTTGACTGATCCTGCTTTGAACTAAAGCATTGCTATTCAAAGAAAAGAATACATATATTCTCACCAGATGCATTTTGGTGATAAAGCACAATGTTTTGTTATGAAACATGAGTTATTGAATCAATAGTTCAAACAACATCTGTGAACCAAAGAAAATTGAAGAGGGAGCTGCAAAAAAGAACATCTGAACAGATCTTGCCTTTGACAAGATCCACAAGAGAATTATATGTGTTTTACTTAATATAATTTGCCAAGGAAAACCACAAATTTTCCACATTAGCAATAATTTGTAACACTACCTGATGCCATAATTAGATATTTAGTAACTTTAATAGAAAAAAAAATAGAAGAATCTTAGAGAGGTAACATTTAGACAGTTTATAAGTTATCTAAAGCTTAAACAGAAAAATTCAAAACAATTCACTAAAATCAGGAACAAGAAAAGGGTATTTACTTTCTTCATATTACTATGGTAGAAGTCATAGCTAGACTATTTTAAAAATTTCATATTTTATAAAGTTTCTGTGATTCTGTAAAGTTGAAATTGATGTTAAACCTAAAACAATCTATACCCAAAACTTCTCACTTGTTTATAAATACATATAAACAAGATTATAAAAATACAATGGTCTTTATGAGCATCAAGCATGTCTCATTATCAGATTATCTACTTATAAGTTTATATCTTTACAAGTATTTTATATTATGTTTATTTATTTAGATCAGATACTGTAAACTTTACAAGATAGGCACTATATGTAAATAAATTCTTCCACTTGTAATGAACCAGATAAGTTTTAATTAGACTTTTCAGAATCAGTAACTTCTTTTTCCTATTTACACATCATTTTATATACCAAATTTTAGTTTTTAAAAAACTTTCATTTTGATACAAGTATTGATTTATAAATATATTAATATACTGCATCACTTAGCTCCCTTACTAATATTTGCTGTATTTTACTTCATTTGAGTAAGGACTATCCATGAAAATAATTTGGAATTCTTTTAGTTGAAGTATATGTATATATTTTCCCAAGTATTTTTGTACAGAAATGTATTTATGAAGCATTAAGTTACAATTGATCTGTGACAGCAGTAACAACCATTTGTCAAGTCATTGTGCTGTAAAACTTGTTGTCACTTTGACCACTGGAAATTTTTCATCATTATGGAGGTGTTGGTGTATTGGATCTGTTTCTTTCAGTTAATTGGTCTACCTCTGTGATACACACCCACCATTGCTAAAGTTCATGTTGTGGGGTTGGGTGTATTGGGGATGTTTCAAACAACCTTAGTTTGTTGTATAGTAAGATGGTCTACTCTCATCTTCCAATATTTATGACATACAGTCTTCAAATGATCTGTTCCTCACAGATTTTTCTTTTATCAAATGACTTTATCAGGAAGCAAGCAGAGGGTTCTCCCAGGCTTATACTGCTGGAGTTCTGAAATGTTCAACTCTTGGTTAACAAGTGAAAATAAAGTATTTGTGTGTTGCTGATCGAGCATATACCAAATATCCATAACATTGTTTGCTTTGCATTATACTTTATTATACAACACAGCATATCTGTTGCTTCATAGGTACTTTCTGATATGATGAGCATTAATATTTAGATTTAAAAATATAAATTCTAAAAATTGATAGAATTTGCATAATGAAGGTTAGCCACAATAATAAGAGTAGGTCTAAATAAAGTAGCGAAATAGAAAAATCTGAATTTGTCAGAATAAATGTTTTATTCAAAGTATTATAAATAAATCTTGGCTTTGTTTCCAATCTAATTATTGACAGGGCTGCAAAAGTCATACTTAATTCCTATAATTATATAAGTCATATATATATATATATATATATATATGATTTTTATTTTATATAATGACATGATTGGAATAAAATCCATGTAGCTTATATGTTATGAGTAGTTTTTTTTCTGCCGGCCTGGTCCCACCACTGTGCCAGCCCCAAATAACAGACAGAGACGCTGTATTACATATAATTCTGTTGGCGAGTTACCAGTTTCTTATTGGCTCGCTCTGTCTTAAATACTAACCCATTTCTATTAATCTAAGTACTTCCATGTGGTCTCATCTTACCGGAGAGAGGGGCTGGCATTCTCCCTGTCACTCTACCATCTAGAATCTCCTCCCTACTACCTCCTCTCTCCTCCTTGTCTCCTAGTCCCACCTATCTTGCTTTCCTATTGGCCAACAGTGCATTATTCATTAACCAATACAAGAAATATATTTACAGAATGCCATCTCCCATCATCTATATAATTCATAATAATTGAGACATGCATTAAATATAAAAATGTGATAGGTACTGGTATCTATGCATATAGTTCTCAGAATTCCTCTACATACATAATGAGATGAGGTAATCAATTCCAGTGTTTAATTGACATGGCTGAGCACCTGAGTCAATGGTGGCCATGTTCCTGAAACAACAGCAACTAAACAAAAAAAAAGACTTAATCTTCTTCAAAATTTTTAATTTACTTAGTTATTACATAAGAAAATTCTTTGTACTACTTTACTATTTGAGTTGAGATTTGTGAAAAATAAAAATCCAAATTCAAAAGGTCAAAAATGTAACTGTTAAAAAAATCATTCAACAGAGATTAGCCTTGAGCACAGTCAAGCTAATACTAATGTAGAATGAGTTTTTTGTAGCTTTCTTCCCTAATAGACTGTTACATAAACCTTAGGGAACAGGTAATTTTTTATAATGATAACATGCCTATAATCCCATCACTAGGTAGGTGAAGACAGGAGAATGTGGCTGGGTAGAGAAAGGAATATGAGGAGGCGGAGGCAGAAATTCAGAGCTTTAGATCTGAGGATTCATGGAAATAGGAAAGTTATTTCAAATTAGTAGAGGTAAGATCTAGTGACTGGCTGCTTTACTTCTCTGACCCTCAGCATGAACCACAATATTAAATCTGGGTATTTTACTAATCTAGTTATATCCACCTGTAAGGCATTCTCTCAATTAGTGATCATTGGGGAAGGGCCATTCCTGTGCTGATAGCCATGGCTTTTATAAGAAAGCAGGCTGAGTTGTTTTGATTTGCATTTCCATGATACCTAAGGATGTTGAGCACTTTCTTATATGCCTTTCAGACTTTTAAATTTCCTCTACTGAGAATTCTCTATTCAGTTCTGTATCCCATTTTTTAAATTTATTTTTTATTAATAATATAAATTAAAAATTTTACATGTCAATCCCAGTTTCCTCTTCCTCCTTCCCTCCATCACACCATCCTTCTTACCCTCTTTCCCCTGTGACATGCACCCTGGCTACCCTCCCCTACCATCCCCCCACCCCCATTCCACTTGTAGGACTATGCTATCCAGGTTGGGTCATATAAATCTGTCTGGGAATAGGACTTCTGTCCTGTCTCTAGGTTAAGGGGGTATCGCTCCATGGGAGATATGTCCACAAGGTCCTTTTGTGCACCAGAAATACATCCTGTTTCTACTGTCTGAGGTTGCCTCCAAACTGTTCTGTCCTTCTAATTCAGGGGGTCTGAATTAGTCCCATGCCGGATTCCCAGCTATCAGTTGGGGGGTCCATTAGCTCCTCCTTGTTCAGGTCAACAGTCTTTGTTTATTTCTGCAACCTGGTCTTGTCCTCTCTCACTGCATCTGGATTCTAGTTTGACTCAGTGTTTAGTTATGGGTGTTTTGCTTCTGTTTCCAACGGTAATAGATGAGAGCTCCATGATGGTGGATAATTTAGTTGATGATCTCACTATCAGGGAAGGGCATTTATGGTAGCCTTTCCACAGTTGCTCAAATTGTTAGTTGGAGTCAGTCTTGCAGGTCTCTAGACCTTTCTTTAGGTTCAGTTTTCAATTCAATTTGGATCCCCTTGATCTCCTTTTGTTGTCTTATAGCTTTAGCTAGAACTTCAAGTACAATATTGAAGAGATATGGAGAGAGAGGACAGCCTTGTCTTGTTCCTGATTTTAGAGGAATTGCCTTAAGCTTCTTTCCATTCAGTTTGATGTTGGCTGTTGGTTTACTGTATATTGCTTTTATTATGTTTAGATATGTTCCTGTTATCCATGATCTCTCCAAGACCTTCATCATGAAAGGGTGTTGAATTTTGTCGAAGGCTTTTTCAGCATCTAGGGAGATGATCATATGGATTTTCTTTTTCAGTTTGTTTATATGGTGGATCACGTTGATAGATTTTCATATGTTAAACCATCCTTGAAACACAGGGATGAAGCCTACTTGGTCATGGTGGATGATTTCTCTGATGTATTCTTGGATTCAGTTTGCCAGTATTTTATTGAGTATTTTTGCATCGATGCTCATCAGGAATATTGGTCTGTAGTTTTCTTTCTTAGTTGTATCTTTATGAGGCTTGGGTACCAAGGTGATTGTGGCCTTGTAGAAAGAGTTTGGTAATGTGCCTTCTGTCTCTATTGTGTGGAACAATTTAAAAAGTATTGGAAGTAGCTCTTCCTTGAATTTCTGGTACAGTTCTGCACTGAAGACATCTGGCGCTGGGCTTTTTTTGGTTGGAAGGCTTTTGATGACTGCTTCTATTTCGTTGGGGGTTATAGGTCTATTTAAGTTGTTTGTCTGTTCTTGATTTAATTTTGGTAAGTGATAGTTATCCAGAAATTTTTCCATATTCTTTGAATTTTCAAATTTTGTGGAGTACAAGTTTTCAATATACGACCTGAAAGTTGTCTGGATTTCCTCTGTGTCCATTATTATGTCCCCCTTTTCATTTCTGATTCTGTTAATTTGCATGTCCTCTCTCTGCTTTTTTGTTAGTTTGGATAAGGTTTTGTCTATCTTGTTGATTTTCTCTAATAACCCACTCTTTGTTGCATTGATTTTTTTGTATTGTTTTCCTGGTTTCTATTTTATTGATTTCAGCCCTCAAATTGATTATTTCCTGTGTCTACTCCTCAGGGTGGGTTTGCTTCTTTTTGTTCTAAGGCTTTCAGTCAAGGTGTTAATTCTCTAATGTGACTATTCTGTTTTCTTCATATGGGCACTCAGTACAATGAACTTCCCTTGTAACACTGTTTCCAAGGTATCCCATAGGTTGGGATATATCATGTCCTCATTCTCTTTGAATTTTAGGAGGTCCTTAATTTCTTTCTTTATTTCTTCTTTGACCCAAGTGTGGTGCAATTGCACATTGTTCAGGTTCCATGAGTTTGTAGGGTTTCAGTGATTTGTGTTGTTGTTGAATTCCTATTTTAAAGCATGGTGGTCTGATAAGATGCAGGGGACTATTCCAATTCTTTCGTATTTGTTGAGGTTAGTTATGCCACCTAGTATGTGGTCAATTTTAGACAAGGTTCCATGCAGAGCAGAGAAGAATGTATATTCTTTTGTGTTTGGATGGAATGTTATAAAGATGTCTGTTAAACCCAGTTGAGACATAACTTCTGTTAGTTCTTTTGTGGTTTTTATTTTTGTTGTTGTTGTTGTTGAGTTGCTGATTGGTGGTCCTGTCTAATGGTGAGAGTGGTGTGTTGAAGTCTCCCACTATAAGTGTGTGAGTTTTTATGCGAGTTTGAGTTTTAGTAGCGTTTCTTTTATGAATGTGGGTGCCTTTGTATTTGGGGCATAGGTGTTCAGAATGGAGACTTTGTGTTGATGGATTTCTCCTGCGATGACTATGAAATGACTGTCTTCACCTTTTTTGATTAATTTTGGTTCTTTAAGGGATATTCTCACATCTTCTTTGAGGGTCTCTATAATTTTTATGATGATAATTTTAAGTTTTTCTTTTCTGATTCATTTGCTTTGTTGTGTTCTGGTCTAGTCGGTGTAGGTTCCCTAGATTCTGGTGGTATTATGCTTGTCTTTCTGATGTTAGGTGTTTTCTTGTATTGCCATCTTCCCATAGTTTCTTCCAGTAGGTGTTGGTGGGGTCTTTCCTACTCTCTTTGGGTTTCGGTATGTCAGAGGTTTGATGTCTGTAGCTCTGGGTGGTCCAAGCTCTCTAGGTGGTCTCTCCATAGGCAGGGGCCCGGGCTATGGGGGTCAATGATCAGACTCTAGCAAAGGACAGCTGAGGCCTCTTTGGCAGAGGCTAGCCTGCAGGATGTTTCCTCAGGGATAGTCAGGTCTAGCTGAAACTGGCAATCTCCAGCTGAATGAGGCCTCTTTAGCAGAGGCCCTGCTTGAGGGTCAAGGATCCAGCCCACAGGAACTCAGAGTGGTCCAGCAGAGATAGGCAGATTTCTGGGAGGGGCCCAGAACTCCAGTAGAAGACTGGTGGTGGGGGTCAGAAGCCAGGCAGGTAGAAGTTACCAGTGGTCCCGCATGGATAGACAGGTCTATTGTGCTCAGATCGGCTCCAGGAATTTACTGTTGGCTCCACCCTCTGGCTCAGTGCTCCCTGTATCCCATTTTTTAATAATGTCATTTGGTGTTTTGGTGACTAGTTTCTTGAAGTCTTTGTATATTTTGGAGATCAGCCCTCTGTCAGATGTAGGAATGGTGAAGATCCAAGAAACCTAATACTCTGAAAAATGAAGAAATGCATCAACATGTGACCATATGAAGTCATCTCCATTTTTTAATTTCCAAAGTTCTTATCATAAGAGCACTGAACAAATATCACTCAATAAAAGAGGATTTCCCACAACCTACATAGTGATTATAATATTTGAAGGGTATATAGCATATGATTAGAATATCAGTGGTAAAATATATAGGAAAAGAAACTCTAAGTCAAATTCCAAAAGACCTTGTATTTTAATTTACAAACAAACTGTTTCCTTTCTTTCCCAAGTCATTTTAATATGTCTAACTGGAGTATGAAATAAATAGTAATAACAGCATAAAGAATAAGAAACCAAAGCTTTATTACAAATACATTGAAGTAATTTGGAGAAATAAAATTTTCCTCATTTAATTTACAAACACATGTGAATTTTAGAGATCAACCTTTGGTGATTGCACACATATATATCTCTTAAACCACATGCCACCTAATTTTTATTTCTTTAGACTTATGTAGGCTACAAGTAGAATTAATTTTCTTTTGTGAATACTGACAGAGTTGCCTTTTCAGTGAGCTTTTATCACACCAAATTCTTCTATTTAACTTCCCTCAATTTCAAAAAGAACTTACTCTCCTTCCCATATATATATATATATATATATATATATATATATATATATGCTTACATCATGCTTAAAGACAAACTATGTTATAGTTGGCCTCCTAGCAGTCTTGAGTTGCAGTAGCCCACTGCATCAATCTGAGTTGTTTCTCAAGGCCCTACAGTGAGTTTCCCATATCACTTCTACTAGCTACAGAGGGGATACCCATCTTAACAGGAGTCTTTCAACCATAAACTTTAATTGCACTTTAAACAGCCTCAAAATGGAATGTTTCCTTAATTAAGATGTTGCTGTTTTCATCATAATTGAAATACATCAAAAAGTCCCTTGTTAGGGCTCAAGATATATTACAAAGTCATTCTATAGTAAAGCTGCAGGGCTTTGCTAATTGAAAAACAACAATTCAAATTTGAGCTGAAGTTATGGCAGGAAGATTCCAGTGATGAAGCAGATTATTTAAATCAGGCACTCAAGAGAAGTTGGAAAAGATGCCACATCATGTTATCTGGCTAAAATGAAGCAGAAGATAAAATTATAAATTATCAATGCATCATTAATATTTAAATTTATACAGGTCTATATTAGTATACAAAGGGAAATACAGTTCCAAAAATTCAATATTCCAGTAATATGTACCTTCTGAGGACCCTTTAGACTCTTGAACTAAAAGAATAGGCATTTAGATAATAATGTTTATCATTGAACTTGATATGAAGCATCTATTTTAACCCAAGGTGTTAGAGAAACAATATTTTATTACACTCACAAATTACATTTGTTTTATATTTCAGATTTCCAAATAGGAGATATATTACTTTCATTGACTAAACTATATTCTAATGTCCAGTACACTGGTATTCATGACAAGGTAGTAGTGAATAATACTCATTGACCAGAACAAACTTTCCCTTGCATTCTGTTCTGTCATATTCTGATACTGCTCTTTATAAATCTTCCTTTCAAATGTTCCTCTTTAAAAATTCGTCTAAACCTGTCGGGAGCCGCATTCGCCATTACAAGATGGCGCTGGCTTCCTGTTTCCTGGTTCTTGTTTACAGCATTAGCTATGCTGACTGCACATGTGCCACTGTATGGTAATTTCTATATGGTAGCTCTCCCTATCAGAGAAGCTATATCATTCGGGCGTTTTGCGGAGCACCAATTACAGACGAATACGTCGCCCTGCAGGCTATTTAAGCCGTGCGTATTCGGGGCTTGGGGTCCTTCTCCATCAGCATGTAAAGAGCGCTACAATAAAGATTCTGCTGGACACATCTTCGGTTGCTGCGTCTTCCTTATCGGCAAAGGTTGCGCGCGACAAGTGGTGCCGAAACCCGGGAACCTGCCGACCCTGGGCGGAGGAACGACTCGAAGGACCCTCGACTGCTCGTCGAAGGAAGATTCAAGCCAGCGGAGCGAGAAGCTGCAGCACTTTTCAGCAAGGTATGACTTCTGTGGTCTGGGTGATCCCGTTTCTTGTTGTTTGTTTCATTTTTCGTTTTATTGTGCTGTCTGTGTTTTAATTGTCATAAACGGGAGAATACTCGCCGCTCACTCTTTTGTGACCTAGCATAAGTGGCCTTAAGTCTCAGGTAAATAACTGAGCCGTCACACCCTCTCCTGTAGATAAAGGAGTTATAGGGAACCAGCCGACCAAGCCTATTGCAGATGCAGCGCAGGCGCTGCTGAAGCAAAAGGAGCTAAAGATTCCAGATAGAGTTTTTGCGGAACTTCCTTAAGGAAGTTGACCATGTTGCTCCCTGGTTTGTGGTCTCTGGGACCCTCTCCAAAGGAACATGGGATAAATTAGGAGGAGATCTTATGCGGGAGAAGGAACAAGGAACTTTAAGGACTGGTGTATGGCCGTTATATAAATTGTTAAAGTCTTGTATTGAAGATGAGAGATGTAAGGAACAGGTCAAAGAGGGACAGAGAGTGCTTTCAGACCATCAGGATAGTCTATCAGAAGCTGAAAAGGGAAAGGGAGAACAAAAGAAAAGGTTCTCCAGAAAGAAGTCAAATAAGAATGAAAATGTGCACAGTAAACTAGCAAAGCTAGAAAAGAAAGCAAAACAGCTCGCCGAAAAGGAAAAGGAACTTAACCGACGAGCTAAAGATTTAAAGCTTGTGCCTGCTCCAAAAGGAGGAGCATGTAAGGATTGTGAATGTGAGGATCCAAAATTATACCCTCTCCTCACTGAGTTTAAACATTATACTATAGATTCTTCCTCCGAGGAGGAGACGTCCCCCCGGAGAGGAGGATAAGTCTGACCTATCTGGGTCAGAAGGGGATCCAGAGCTGAACCCTGCCGAGCAGGCAGAATTAGATGAGGAAGCTAAAAATTATGAGGCTGGGAGAGATATGGGCGTGCCCCACCTTATGCTCCAGGCTATGAGCCAACGGCACCGCCCTATGATGTTGTACAGCAGCAAAAAATGGCCAAAAAAGGAAGAAATTCTATGATATCAGATAAGGAGACAAGGAGAATACGGGCAGCGTCCCCGTATGGGAGGATGCCCAGAATCAGAGACAACATACGCCATTGGATCTGAAACAATTGAAGGCCTTAATGGAAGCAGTGCAAACATACGGAGTTAGAGCTTCCTTTACCACAGCCCTTATTGAAAGGCTGGCCATGAATGCAATGACCCCAGATGATTGGAACAATACAGTTAAAGCATGCTTATCTATGGGTCATTATTTAGATTGGAAGTCCATTTATCAGGAATTGTGTGCGGCCCAGGCAAAGATAAATATAGCCAATCAACGACCTCAATGGAGCTTTGATATGCTCACAGGTCAAGGTCAATGGGCTGTAAATCAGACAGCCTACCTACTAGAGGTTTATGAACAAATAAATAAGGCTGCCATCAGAGCATGGAAAAGTCTACCTAATAAAGGGCAAGTGACAGGAAATCTTACAAAGATTATTCAAGGAACAACTGAACCATTTTCAGATTTTGTGGCTAGAATGATGGAAGCAGCAGGAAGGATATTCGAGGACGCTGAAGAGGCATCAGCCAAGAGCGCAAAAGAATTACATTGGCAAAATGAGGAAGGGAAAAGAGGAACTATTACCCCATATGTGCTAACCCTCCCTATAAATCTATGGGGAAGAGATGTATTACAACAACTAGATTTTGTGCTCACAAATGACTATTCACCTCAGAGCCAGCAGATAATGAAAAATATGGGCTGCATCCCTGGTCGAGGCCTTGGAAAACACTTGCAGGGACGTACAAGTCCCCTGCCTTCTAATGGGAAACAAGACAGAACAGGACTGGGTTTTTCCTAGGGGCCGCTGGGGAGGCAATCCCCATTCCCTGGAAAACAGAGGACCCGGTATGGGTTCCTCAGTGGCCCCTTACCTCTGAAAAACTGGAAGCCGCCAATCAATTAGTCCAGGAACAATTAAATCAGGGACATATAGAAACCTCTCAATCTCCTTGGAATACCCCTATTTTTGTAATTAAGAAAAAATCTGGTAAATGGAGATTATTACATGATCTGCGAGCCATAAATAAACAAATGCAGGTCATGGGTCCCATTCAAAGGGGTTTGCCTTTGTTATCCACCTTACCAGTTCGCTGGAGAATTTTAATAGTGCATATTAAAGATTGCTTTTTCTCTATACCCTTACATGAGCAAGATAAAGTTAGATTTGCCTTTACCTTGCCTAGCATTAATCATGAACAACCTGATGAGAGATACCAATGAAAAGTTTTACCACAGGGCATGGCGAATAGTCCTACTATGTGTCAACTTTATGTAGCAAAAGCTATTCAGCCAGTTAGATCTCAATTTCCCCGCCATTAAGATATGTCATTATATGGACGATATTTTGTTATGCCATTCTGATCAAGCCCTTCTGCAGCAAGCTTTTGGCGTTCTATCTAAAGAGTTGAATAATAAGGGTTTATTTATAGCTCCTGAGAAGGTACAAGAAGGAGATATTGGAAATTTTCTTGGCTCTACCATTTATCCGACGCAGGTAAAGCCGCAAAAGATTGTTATCAGAAGAGATGTTCTTAAAACACTTAATGATTTTCAAAAGCTTTTAGGTGATATTAATTGGGTAAGATCATATTTAGATCTAACTACGGCAGAACTTAAACCTTTATTTGCCATTCTGGAAGGAGACCCAGCCATCACATCTAGTAGACAACTTACCGCTGAAGCTGCCCAAGTGTTGGATAAAGTGGAAAAGAAATTGGGTGAAGCTTCTCTAACTTGGCTAGATCCATCTAGCCCATTCCAGCTATGCATTGTCTCCTCACCCCAACAGCCTACAGCTGTGCTATGGCAAAGGGGACCGCTATTATGGGTCCATCCTCAAACCTCTCCTGGTAAAGTTTTGAGCCATTATCCCACTCAAATAGGAGAAATGGCCTTAAAAGGTCTACAATTAGCTCTAACTCATTTCGGCTGTGAGCCAGAATCTATTATTGTGCCTTATACTGTTTATCAAGTCAATGTGTTATGTGCCACCTTGGATGTTTGGGCGATTCTTCGTTGCACCTTTTCTGGAAATATTGATAATCATTATCCTAAGCATCCGTTGTTACAATTTGTTCTTACTTAATGCCATTATTTTTCCAAAAATTACTAGAAGTCAACCGATAATAGGAGCTATTGATGTTTTTACTGATGGGTCCAAAACAGGCATTGGCAGTTATGTTGTTAATAATCAGGTGTTTCAAAAATGTTTTAATTTTTCATCCCCACAATTGGTTGAATGTGCTATTGTAGCTGAGGTTTTACGAGTTTTCCCTCAACCTCTGAATATTATTTCTGACTCACATTATGTGGTAGGAGCAGTACAGATTTTGGAAACAGTGGGATTAATTTCCTCAAAAAGTGCTGTTGCACAAGTCTTTGCTGATATTCAGCAATCAATCAGGACAAGATTGCATCCTTTTTTTTATACAACATATGAGAGCACATACGCTATTACCAGGACCCATGGCAAGAGCTAATGATCTGGCCGATAAAGCCACTAAAGCAATTTATCTTATACTTAATTTTTCACTATACGTTTACAAGTAAAAGATAAAAATGTCCCTTCACAGTACCTAGTTGCAATAATTCTCAGCATACCTGCACAAATAAAAACTGACAACTCTCCAGCATATATCTCCAGCAAACTGAAACCGTTTTTTGAGTATTATAACTACCTAAGTTCATCAAGATCCGAGTTGAACAAGAGAAACATCTTAATGAAGAGAAATGACAAGTCATCCACCAATGTAGTTCCCATGAGTTGTGCGGAGACTTCTCAAAGGTAGGGGAGGTGTTCTGTTCTTGTCTTTACAGGAAAACAGAAAGCACCCATCTTCAAACTGCCAAAAGACACTGAACGTGTAGGTACCTACAGAAGAGAATACAGCTCTCCAGAAAGAACCATTTAATGAAGAGGAATCTGATATATGGTAAAAAAAAAAAAAAAAAAAAAAATTTAATTCTAGTGAGCTATTTCTATATAGAAATCTATTTCTCTTTACTATCTAGAATTCCTCTAGTCCCAATTTATCTAAACCAATGCTGGCTTTGGAGTTGGATTTGGCTTTCCTTCTCTAAATTCAAGCATGTTGTTAAGATTAAATTCACAGTTTCTGCCTTATATCAAGAAGCCAATTGGTGTAAGGCAGAAGAAAACAAAATCTGGGCACTGTCATTTACCTACAGTCAGTTTTTCTCTCTGAAATCTTAATTTTCCTCATATACCTTTTAATGCTTATTGTTGCCTTTCCCTAATGCATACCGTAAAAATTAAAAATTTTACCTTGATTTTGATATTTAAGTTTTCCACAAGGAATATAACAGTTCTCAACAACAATCTTTGAACACTCTGGAAAGAAGATGGGGCCCCAATTGGACACTTCCACTTGACTCAGCCCGATGCATCTGCACTACAAACTTTACCCTAAACCGGTCTGAGACTGCTTTGCTCGAGACAACTCATGACTAGCTAGCTGTATTGGTGCACCTTCTTATTACAACCTGGCCAGAGTTTCAAGTAGAATTCCAGTCAAGCATTTTCTGCCACACAATGACTACCTACAAATGTTACAGCCAGTTCTGTTGACAAATTTGGTTGCTTAAAATTTTCTTCCAACAGGATCCCATGGAGAAATCATCGTCCCATTTCAGCAGGAAGTAATCTTAAGACAACGACGCCCCCCTTTCCCCCACTCTTGGAATTTAGGGATAATATTCATCTTCATAGGGTTGGTCATAGTTACTTGGGGTTGGTTTGGAAGGTGATACTTAGACTTGGTTATATCTTTTAGACAGGAATAGGGTATGGTTGGGAAAGGTATGGTTCAGAATGGATATAGGTAGATTAGCCTATTTTCTTGTGAATTATTTAGTAAGAATGAGACATTAGTATTACAGCTTACATTGTTATATATTATTATTTGTGGTAACCTATGTAAAATTAACCTCTGTTCAATATAATTTTACCAAAGCAGCAAATTTTTCTAAAGAATTGTCCAAAATGTTGCAGTTCAATTGGAATGCAAATTTTGATGCAACCCTGAGCAAATTACGTCTTGCAATAGTTCAAATTAATTCCACTCGTTTGGATATTTCTGTCACAAGTGGATTGTTTTCTTGGATGTCCTCCGCCTTTTCCTACTTTAAGGAATGGGTCGGTGTAGGAATGTTTGGAACGACCTTACTTTTGGGACTGTTCCTCTGTTTTTGGTTGCTTTGCAGATTCAAAAGACAACAACATGCTAAAAATGTGGCCATTGTGCAAGCTATGCTGGCTGTTGAGCAGGGAGCATCCCCCCAAGTATGGTTAAGTATGCTAAGCCGTTGAGACACTGTCAGAACTCCAAGCACTCCTGACGGGCACAGGTTCCCATTGCACCAGGGTGTTGTTCTGGACAGACCTTTGCATCTCCCAGGGCTCAGGTTCCCATTGCACGGGATCTCAGATGCAAGGGGTCTCCTTCACTGTGTAATCTCCTTGATCGCTCAAACTGTTGATTCAGCGGGCTGATCGGAAACTTCACAGTGTTAATTGTGGCCTTGCATATAATTTTAAAGAAAGGGGGAGATGTCGGGAGCCGCATTCGCCATTACAAGATGGCGCTGGCTTCCTGTTTCCTGGTTCTTGTTTACAGCATTAGCTATGCTGACTGCACATGCGCCACTGTATGGTAATTTCTATATGGTAGCTCTCCCTATCAGAGAAGCTATATCATTCGGGCGTTTTGCGGAGCACCAATTACAGACGAATACGTCGCCCTGCAGGCTATTTAAGCCGTGCGTATTCGGGGCTTGGGGTCCTTCTCCATCAGCATGTAAAGAGCGCTACAATAAAGATTCTGCTGGACACATCTTCGGTTGCTGCGTCTTCCTTATCGGCAAAGGTTGCGCGCGACATAAACCCAGACATTTTCATATATTATGGGGAACTTTCCTTAATTCTGCTACCAAACCTACTTTAAGCCCTTTCAAACTCTTTGCTTTCCTTTCACTCTTTGCTAAAGAAGAGATGAAGTTACCCTTCCTTTCAGAAAACCATTTCTTCCTCAGATCCTTCTTAATCTCTGTAAACCCCGACTGAATAATTATTCCTTCTCAGATTCCATCCATTATTATATTTGCATACAAGTTTTTGCTTTTAATTATTTTTGTTCATTATAAATAAAGTATTGCCAATGAAATTAAACATATTTAACATTTTATCTATCTTTAAGGGAAAAAAAGGAAAAGTATTTTTATCCCTTACAATTACTGTCATATGCATGTTTTCTTTATCAATACTGGTACTTCTAAGCGAAATTTCCTGTATTCATGATCTCCATCTATTTGCCTGCTCATCCGCCATCTTATCACTTGGCTACTATTGACATCACTATCACTAAATCTGTTAAGTAGCATTTCTACTCTCTTCACTGCACATCTTGATAACTTTTACCCCTTTAGTTCATCTTTCACCCACTAATAATTATTTATTCATTCCTGGAGATAACATATGTGCTACCATTTTAGGCACAAAAACCACTTCTTTGATTAAAAGTTACAAACACCATTACAAAGTATGCAAAGATAACTGACAATGAAAAAAGCAAACAAAGGAGGCTAGAAGATGTTTTATCATTGTGAAAATTTCCTTTCTAACTCTAATGTTCTGAGTTTGATACCCAGCACCCAGAAAATTTAAGGAAAGAAGCAGTTCTTCTTTCTCAGGTATATGTTTCCACACAGGAACACACACACACACACACACACACACACACACATATATACAAACACATATATACACACATATGCAGAAATAAATGCACACACATACACACACATACAAACACACATACATACATATATACATACATACATGCATGCATACATACACACACATACACACAGTAAGTGCATTCCAATAAATATTTACTTTAAAAATGAAGAGATGCCAGCATAACACATAAGTCAGAATAAAAAGATGCCCACCTGTCCCCCTAACCTCTTGCTCCCCTTCACAACCCTCCCAACCCCTCAGCTAGGTCCCAAAGACACACCCACTGCCACCCCTTCCGGCCCTACCACTATCCTCCATTGTCCTGCCGCAACTCCCATCTTGTACAAATATCCACAGCTCATATGCAGGTCATGCCAGTAGAAAGAACAAATGCAGGTCCTGCCATCAAGAAGAACAAAATTCAGTCAGAGACTCACTGATGGACCAGAGTCCTCAGATGGGAGATGTTATTCTGTAAATATGTTTCTCATACTGGTTAATGAATAAAGCCCTGGTGGCCAATGGGAAAGCAAGATAGAAGGCACTAGGAGACAAGGAGGAAAGAGGAAGTAGTGAGGAGGAGTCAACATAGACAGCCCGGAGAGGTAGCATGCCAGCCACTCTGGCGGGTAAGATGAGCCATGTGGAAATACTTAGAATGTTAGAAATGGGTTAATCATTAAGACAGAGCTAGCCAGTAACAAACTAGTACCTGGCCAACAGCCTTATATCAAATACAGCGTTTCTGCATGTTATTGGGGGCTGGCATGGTGGTGAGACTGGGCTGGCTGGCAGAAAACAAATAGCTACAGTCCTCACCAGTAACCTGGACTCCAGATAGATGAGCCACCTACAGACCTCCTCTACTCTCTCATTGACCCCAATTAACAGAACACTCTCCCCAATCCCCACTCTTTTCCTTATCCCCTTACCAAATACCTCCAACTCAGGAAGAGACCCTTTGATGGTCCAGAGTTCATATCTGCTGCTACAACTACAGGCCAAAAACACAAAAAGATTAAAGAAGAAACAGAAACCAAGGAACAAAAGACTCATCTAACAAAGACAAACTCAGACCAATAACTACCAAAAACCCAGATGCCTAGATATTAAGTGTAAGAATACAATCAACATCCAGATCTAATGTCACCACCAAATCAAGCACTGAATTCTCATACAGTTAAAGTATGAGAAAATGACCTTAAGATGTTTATGAAGATTATAGAGGTCCTTAAAGAGAAAATTAATAAATACCTTAAGGAAAAGAAAAAAAAAGAAAAAGAAAAAATTGAAGTAAATGAAAAAGCCCTTAAAGCAAACAAACAGATTTAAAGGAAATGAATAAAATGTTTCAAGACCTGAAAATGATAGTAGAAGTAATAAATAAAACACAAACTTAGAGAATTCTGGAAGTGGAAAGTCTAGGTAAACAAACAAGAATTACAGATAAAAATATCACCAACAGAATACAAGAGATGAAAGAGGGAATTGTAGGTGTTGAAGATATCATGGAAGAAATAGTTAAATTGGTCAAAGAAAATGTTAAATCTAAATAATTCCTCAAACAAAACATCCAGGAAATTTGAGACACTATGACCAAACCTAAGAATGATAGGAAGACAAGAAGAAGAATCCCATATCAAAGATTCAGAAAATATTTTTGTAAAAACAAGAAAATAACAGAAGAAATTTTTCTTAATCCAAATAAGGACATGCCTATAAAGGTACAAAAAGTTTACCGAACATCAAATAGATTAGGACAGAAAAGAAAGTATCCT
Source organism: Cricetiscus sungorus (assembly GCA_030556225.1). NCBI lineage: Eukaryota > Metazoa > Chordata > Mammalia > Rodentia > Cricetidae > Cricetiscus > Cricetiscus sungorus. Next base: position 12,655,838 of record JANBXA010000253.1, read on the forward strand.
TGCCACGTGCCAACTGATAATCAATACACTAAACATGCAGACAAGGAAAGGATATTGAAAACTGGAAGTGGAAAAGGCCAAGCAACATATAAAGGCAAACCTATTAGAATGACATCCTACTTATCAACAGAGACTATAAAAATGTGAAGGGCCTACATAGATATACCACAGACTCTATGAGACTACATATAGCATTCTAGACTATCAAACCCAGGAAAAATTTCAATCACCATAGATAGAGAAAACAACATATTCCATGACTGTAGGCAGCCGCCCGAAGGACGCCGTTATAAGATGGCGAACTTCCTCTTTCTTGTTTACCTTATTCGGGCATACACCAGCTTGGCAGCTGCACTCCAGCGCGCCTGCTCGTTCCCTAGCCAATCCCGTGGCTCCAACACTGAGGCGAGGACTTTTGAGCCTATGAGACCATGACCCGTTGCCTAGTAGGATATATAAGCAGCTGTCCCTTCCTGCCCGGGGCCCCTCACCTTCAGCTCTCCCTTCAACCAAGAGGCTCCAATAAAGTGTGATCTGAGAAGAATCCTCGTGTGGTTGCCGTCTTTCCTGTGGGTCGGGCTTGGCGCGCCACAACTGGTGCCGAAACCCGGGACCAGGTGAGGGGTCGAAGAGGATTCAGAACTCAACACATGGAGCGGTGGTACAGGTAAGTTCCCTTACACGGAGCGGCGGTACCGGTAAGTTCCCTTCCTCCTTGTAATGTTTGCTTACGCTTTCTTGTTTGTTCTGCTAGTCATAGAAGTATATGAGCATCAAGATAGTGTGTTGGAGGCCGACACTTATGAGGAGGAAGAGAGGGAACGGAATATAGAAAAGGAAAAGGAAAAGACGTCTGATAAAACTACATCTGTAACTTGGCCAAAAGAAAAACCCAGGGACTCTAACGAGTCGTCTACTAAAAGATTGGTGCCTTTGAGGAATAGAAAGCCTCAAAAGACGGGAGGTGCCATACCCAAAAGAGGGGGACTCCCACAGTTAAGGAAATACATAGAAAGGAATTATAAAAAAGGAAAAAAAAATAAAATAAGATTATGATTATAGTGATTAATCCTCGAATGATGGTTCCTCAGATGAGGAGCTGTCAGAACTAAGTTCCCAAGAGGAGGAGGAATTAGAACAAGCTGCAGCTGAATATCAAGGAGAAAGGTATGGATGGCGACGGCCTCCTGCCTATAATGTTTCTATGGGAAAAGCCAATGTCCCCATTGCACCCCGGGAATCTTGGCCTCCCTCTGCGCCTCCTTCCTATGCTCAAATGGGAGGAAGCTGCCATTTTATAAAAAGGGATACAAGGAGGCACCTGGCCTCCGCATTCCCTGGTTTTTGTTTTGAGAACTCTCAATGATTTTCAATAGCTGTTGGGAGATATTAGCTAATGCCCTTCTGCTGGCATTGCCATGGCCCAATCTGTTCAAACGGCAACACCCTTTGGCAGTTAGCTCAATAAGTTGTGAATGGAAATACCCCGGGTTATGTATTACTAGTGTGCCCTTTCGTAATGCTTCCCATGCTGCTGAATTATCTCGAGATTTATCCCAGTATTTAGCAGGAACCTGGTCAGAAGAATTTGACACATTGTGTCCAACAACTAAGACGGGAAATCGTGATGATCAACGCCACCCGTGTGGACCTGTTTTGCGTCCTGGCTTTCTTTGGCCCTCTCCTACTTCAAGGAATGGGTGGGAATAGAAATGTTTGGCATTTTTTGCCTGGCCGGGTGTTGTTTTTGTCTCTGGCTCATTTGTAGACTCAAAGCCCAGCATACCAGGGATCGAAAATTAGTTGCGCGGGCCCTTATGGCCATGGATGCTGGAGTGTCTCCACAAGCTTGGCTCACTGCCCTTAAAGAATAGATCCTCTAGTCCACAGCCATTGCACCCCTAGAGCCTTAATAAGGCTCATTGCACCAGGGATGGTGTGGACAGAGATTGTCAGTCTCTAAGAGCAATTAGGACTCCTCCACATGGCCTTTGAACCCCCTGGGGAAATTACGTTGCCCCATTGCACTAGGGAAGGCATGTGTGAGATCTCGATAGCACAGCCTTTGCACCTCCCAGGAACAAAATAAAGGTTTCTTTGCACGGGAGAAGGTGTGTTACCAACAGCAGGCATCCTTCGATCGGTCCACACATCATGAGGTGGGGGCCTGAACGGGAGTAAGACCACCAATATTGCTCTGGTCATATTATAATAAAAAGGGGAAATATAGGCAGCCGCCCGAAGGACGCCGTTATAAGATGGCGAACTTCCTCTTTCTTGTTTACCTTATTCGGGCATACGCCAGCTTGGCGGCTGCACTCCAGCGCGCCTGCTCGTTCCCTAGCCAATCCCGTGGCTCCAACACTGAGGCAAGGTCTTTTGAGCCTATGAGACCATGACCTAGTAGAATATATAAGCAGCTGTCCCTTCCTGCCCGGGGCCCCTCACCTTCAGCTCTCCCTTCAACCAAGAGGCTCCAATAAAGTGTGATCTGAGAAGAATCCTCGTGTGGTTGCCGTCTTTCCTGCGGGTCGGGCTTGGCGCGCCGCACATGACAAAGTAAAATTTAAACAATATCAAAACACAAATAAATCCTTACAAAAGGCAGTAGAAGAAAAACGCAAACCCAAAGAAGTTAACTACACCCACCATCCATGAAAATACAGGCAACAAATCATCTCACACCAGCAAAACCAAAAGAAGGAAAACGCACACACACATTACCAAAAGCAACAATAACAATAAAATAATAGTAACCAACAAGCATTTGTCATTAATATCTCTCAATTTTAATGGACTCAATTTTTCCATAAAAAACAGGTAACAAAATGGATGTGAAAATGGGATCCAGTCTTTTGTTGCATATAAGAAATACACTTCAACTTCAAAGATAGGCATTTACTCAGAAAAACAAAAAAGTGTTGGGGAAAGTTTTACCAAATAAATGAACTCAAGCAAATTGGTGTAGCCATTTTAATATCTAACAATATAGACTTCCAACCAAAATTAATCAAAAGAGATCGGAAAGAACACTTCATACTTATTAAAGGAAAAAACCCATCAAGATGACTTTCACTTCTTAACATCTGTGCCCTAAAAACAAGGGCACCAACATTTGTAAAAGAAACATCACTAAAGCTTAAATCATATATAGGACTTCACACATTAGTACAGGGAGACTTCAGTACTCCACTCTCACATATGGATAGGTCATCCAGACAAAAACTAAACAAAGAAATAGATTTTATGAACCAAACAAACCTAACATATATCTACAGAACATTTTACTGAAGCACAAAAGAATGTACCTTTTCTCTGTATCTAATGTAACTCTCTCCAAACTTGACCACCTTCTCTGTCATAAAGCAAATCTCAACAGATACTAGAAAATTTAAAGAACTCCCTACAATCTATCAGACCATCATGGATTAAAGCTAGATTTCAACAATAACTGAAATCCTACAAACTTATGTTAATTGAACAACTCTCTAATGATTGATTCAAGGCAGAAATAAAGAATTTGAGATCTCTCACTAAAAATTTATCAGTCCACCTTAAAGCTCTATAACAAAAAGAAGCCAACACACCCAAGAGTAGACAGCAGGAAACAATCAAAATGAGCACTCAAATCAATAAAATAGAAACAGAGAACAACACAATGAATCAATGAAACAAGAACTTTGTTTTTGAGAAAATCAACAATTTAGACAAAACTGTCCCTTACCTAAAAGGAAGACAGAGAATATTCAAATTAAAAAAAACAAATAAAATTTTTTATCAGAAATAAAAAAGGGACACAACAACAGAAACTAAGGAAATCCAAAGAACCATTAGGTCAAAGTTTAAAAACCTATACCCAACAAAATTGGAAAATCTAAAAGAAATTAACACTTTTCTTCATAGATACCAGTCACCAAAATTAAATCAAGTTCTGGTAAACATTGTAAATAGACTTATAATTCTGCACTGAAATATAGGTAGTCATGAAAAGTCTCCAAGCTATAAAATCTCAAGGCCAGAAAATTTTAGTTTAGAATTTTATCAGACTTTCAAACAAGAAATGATATTAATAACATTCAAATCATTGCACAAAGAGAAAGAGTAACATTGCTAAATCCACTTTGTGATGCCACAATCTTTCTGATACACAAATTACACAAATGTTATTGAAGAGAAATTAGAGACCAATTTCCCTCATGAACATTGCTGAAAAAAAAAATTCAATAAAATATTCACAAACTGAATTAAAAAACACACCAAACTTTCATCAGCCATGAAAAAGTAGAGATACACCAGAGATTCAAGAGTGGTTCAACATATGAAAATCTGTCAGTGTAACCAACCATATAATTGTTTGTAATTTAAACAGTAGTGTGAGAGAGAAAAACAAGGTTGTAGCAGAGTTCATGTTGAAGGGGTGTTTTATTAGGGGAAAGTAAATGTGAAAAGGAGAGAGGGAGCAGGATGGACTGGAGCAGCAAGAGAAAAGAGAGGCAGAGAGGTGGGGGAGACAGAGATGGGTAGATGAGTAGAGAGAGAAAGAGGAAGAGAAAGGGGAGATGGAAGGTGGGTAAATGTAGTGAATGTGCACAGGTGGTGCTCATAGTGGCTGTGGCTGAGGACACACTCTGTCAGAGCCCCAAGGGTTGGCCAGTAAAGATGCCTGATTACTAGTATAACCAAACTGAAACAAAAGCAAACAAAAGGAAGCAGAGGATCTTCTTATTAGACGCTGAAAAAAACCTTTGATAAAATCCAGTAGTACCCCTTCATGTTAAAATGTCTTATAGATATCAGGGATACATGAGACATAGCTAAACACAATAAAGGTGATTTGCAAGAACATATAGTAAACATCAAATAAAATCAAAAGAAACTGAAAGCAATTACACTAAAACCAGGAACAAGACAATGTTGTCCACTGTCTCCATAGCTATTCAATATAGTACTTGCAGTTCTAGGTAAAGCAATAAGATTACTGGAAGAGATCAAGAGGATACTGATGGAAAGAAAGGAGTAAAATTATTGCTATTCACAGATGATATGATAACATACATAAGCAACCCAAAAAATTCTACCAGAAAGCTCCAACAACTGATCAACTCCTTCAATTAAGTGGTTGAACTCCATATTAACTAAAAAAAAAAAAAAAAGAAAAAAAAGAAAGAAAGAAAGGAAGGAAGGAAGGAAGGAAGGAAGGAAGGAAGGAAGGAAGAAAAAAAGAAAAATATAAGATCAGTAACTCTCCTATAAGCAAATGGTAAACAAGCTGAAAAAGAAATCAGGACAATGTCACCCTGCCCAATAGCCACAAATAATATAAAATATTTTGGGTTAATTCTAAACAAGTTAAAGACTTGTACAACTATAACTTCAACTTTTTGAAGAAAGAAATTGGAGAACATATCAAAAGTTGGAAAGATTGCCTCTGCTTATGGATCAGTAGTATTAAAATAGTAAAAATTGCTATCTTACCAAAAGCAATCCTCATCAGAATTCCAACACAATTCTTCACAAACTTTGAAAGCACACTTCTCACTTTCATATGGAAAAACAAACAAACAAAAAAACAAGAAGAGCTACAGTAAAAGAACTTCAAAAGGTATCACATCCCTGATTTAAAGCTATATTACAGAGCTAAAGTATTTTTAAAAAAATTCATGGCATTGGCATAAAAACAGAGGTTAATCAGTGGAACAAATCAAAGACCCAGGCATAAATACATACACTTTTAGATACCTGATTTTTAATAAAGAAGCCAGAAATATACACTGGAAATAAGAACATCTTCAAAAAATGATGGAAGAATACAAATAGGTCCAAGTCTATCACCCTAAAAAAAACTCAAGTCCAAGTGGATCAAACATCTCAGCATGAAACCAGATACACTGAACCTGATCAAAGAAAAAGTGGGCCTTGAATGCTGACAAAGATAATGAAGCCACTAAAACCAACAATCAATAAATGGGACCTCATGAAACTGAAAAGCTTTTGTAGGACAAAGAACCCCATCCATAGGATAAAAGGGAAACCTACAGAACAGGAAAAGATTTTCACTAGCTCCACATCAGACAGAGGGTTAATATCAAAAGTATATAAGGAACTCAAGAAACTAAACATAAATAAACAAAATGATCCAAATAAAACTAGGGTATAGTTCTAAATAGAGAATTCTCAACAGTGGAATAATAAATGGCTGAGAAACACTGAAATAAATGTTGAACAACTTTAACCATAAGGAAAATCTTAATCAAAAGAATTCAAGATTCCATCTTTCACATGTCAAAATGGCTAGATCCAAAGCACAAGTGACAGCACACGCTGGAGAGAATGTGGAGCAAGGAGAAGACTCCTCCATTGTTGTTTGACATGCACACTTGTACAATCACTTTCCAAATCAACATAGGGGTTCTTGGAAAACTCAGCTGTACCACTCTTGGCCATATGCCCAAAGAATGCCCAATCATACCACACAGACAGTTGTTCAACCATGTTCTTTACAGATTTATTCACAATATAGTAAAAAACTGGAAACAACCTAGATTCCCCTATTGAATAATAGATAAAGAAAATGTGCTAATTTACACAATAGAATGTAACTCAGCTGTTTAAAAAAATGTCATCATTAAATTTGCAAGCAAATGATTGTAACTAGAACCATTTGTGGATGGACTAGGGCAGATAGGAATATAACCAGGAGAGATCAGGTTGAGGGGGATACATGGAGGTGAGAGTATGGGGAGAGATGACTGGAAGTAGGTGAGGAGGGGACATTTTAGAGGTGAGATAGAAATCTAGTACAATGGAAACTCCTTGGTATCTTAGAGGGCGACTAGCAAAACCTTACAGAATGTGAGACATGGAGTCTGAACCGGCCGTCTTTTGAAACTAAGCAATGGTTCCAGGGATGGTACTCTGACACCAACCCAGGCACAAAACCATTGGCCTACAATTTGTTCTGCCAGCAAGATGTGCTTGGGTAAACGTGGCACAAAACTCATGGGAGATGCCAATCAATGACTGATCCGTATTGAGACCCATGCCACCGGAGACAGTCCACCATTTAAACTGCCTGGAGGACCCAGACCAAGAGGCTGGATAGCCCACGATCTTAAGATAGAAGTAAAGTTTGACTAGCAAAAAAAGTCAATGAAATCAGTCCTAAAGATACTCTGCTTTAGTCGAAGATTGAGGCCTAGCCAAATCTCATCTGAGAGGTTTCATCTGGCATCTGATGAGAACAGATGCAGAGAACGACACCCAAACATTAGGCAGAGCTCAAAGTGCCCCTCAAAAGAGAGGGAGGAAAGATTCTAGGTACCAGAGTGGTCAAGGACACCAAAAGCACACTACCTGCAGAATCAACTAAGCAGGGCTCATAGGGGCTAAAAGACTGAAGTGGCATGGGTCTGTGTTAGGTGTAGTTGTTTATCTTGGTTTTTGTTTGTTTGGTTGATTGGTCTTTTCTCTCTCTCTCTCTCTCTCTCTGGGAGTGTGTGTGTGTGTGTGTGTGTGTGTGTGTGTATGTGTGTGTGTGTGTGTGTTTGTGTGTGTATGTGTGTGAGAAATGGGGAAATGAGTGTTATCGCTGACTGTTTTGTCTGCTCTTGTGGTCCCTTTGCTTCTATTGGGTTGCCTCATCCAACCATGACCTGAGGTCTGTGCCTAGTTTTATTAAGTGTTGTTACTGCCATGCTCTGGTGATGTCTCAGGGAGACCTACTCTTTTCTAAAGAGATTTAGTGAAGGAGTGGCTCTGGAAAAGTGGGAAAGTGGTGGAGACTGGGAGGTATCTGGAAGGAAGGAATGATGTATTGTATGAGAGTAGAATTAATTTAAAAAAAATTAAACTTGCTATTTTCTTCATCACTTCCAAGAACATGGGTATCTATAGTTTAAAATCCATCATTTCAATTTGTAGTTTCCAAATTGCCACCTTGACATTGTACTGTTGGTGTGTCAAACATACCTTATAATCACTATGCCGAAAACCTTGTCTTGGTTTATGACAAACACTGTCTCTTTTTGTTAGTTTCGTAGCTCAGTGAATGATACCACCTTTCTTTATATTTCTTCTGAAAAACCTGGCAGATATCATCAATAACTCATTTCCTTATCATACTAGTCCATCAATCACCAGGATCATTTTCAATTTTATACCTTAAATATGTCTTTATTCAATTTAATTTTCTCATGCTCCATTTTCCCCTCTCTAGTCCAAGGACTCATCATCTTTCATATATAACACTGAAATATTCTTCAAACTCTTCCTGCCTTTAAAAGATCTTCACAGTGCAGCCATATTAATCCTACTTCATAAATCTTTGGGAACTTCACATGTTCTTATGACAAAAGTTTTAAATGCTTAATATCTTGTCTAATTCACGACAACATCCTTTCTCTCATGTTTGGCCACGTTGGCCATCATTTCTTTTTTCTTTTTCTTGTTTTTTTCTCTTTTGTTTTTGTTGTTGCTGCTGTTTTGTTTTAGTCTTTGTCTCAGACAAACTCAAGTCCCATGAACGCCTCTAGTAGGATGAACTTCTAGATAAGGATATTGCACATGGTTAGATGCACTTTTTTCTGAAGTCTTATCCTATTATTCTTTGTCTATCTTAGCTATAATTATTCATTCCCCATGGTAAATTCCTTCAAGCATAATACATTTGAATCTACAACCTAAGTTTCCATAGGCCATGTTGTATGCTTTTATAAATATCATTGCAGAAAATTGAATTATGGTATGAATAGTATGTCTTCTAAAGTCAATTGTGAATGCACTAAAACTTTTTCTGTTTTGTTCTAGTCTTGTACCCACATGATACAATGTTTTGCCTAGCACTTCATATGCATTCATAGATTAGATAAGTAAATTGGGAAAAATCAAGACAAGTATAAAATGTACGTTTTTAGCTTTGCTATAAGTATGAGTCTATATATCAGTTTCCCATATATTAAACATATGCCATTTTCTAAGTTGTGCAACATCCCTCACCATTAGTTTTGTCATCTGAAATTTAGAGACAAGCATGTTTTCCTACGTCATGAGCTAAAATAAAAGTATATACAGATTTATAAAATATGATAGGAGCTTTCTCATAGCAAGTATTCAACAAACAATAGGTTTTCTTATTTAACTTCTTTAAATGTCTGATGCTAATAAGTCTAACTACAAATTCTCACTTGTATCCTTAATTCACTTAGTAGTTCATTCTTCATAGAAAGAATTATTCCCGGGGGAGTAGAGTGATGTTTGAACTGCAATCATCTTATTGAACTTCAGTAAAGTGTAAGTTTCATTATAGAGCTTAATTATTTCCTAAACATGAGGGGTGGAGAGGTCATTGAAGTTGCTACAATTTGTCCTTACCAGGAGATTTATTTTGCCCTACGGAAAGAAATCATTTAATTAAGGACAACACAGCAATGCAATCAGTTTTTGATAGAACTCAGACTAAGAAAAGCTCATCTGATAAAAAATAAAGGCCAAGTATATAAATACATTTCATATATTATAACTATACATACATTTATATATCATATTTATATACATAAATACATAGAATTTAATGCATTAAATATTACATTACTACAGTACTGCAAATAAGTGAGGTACTGTACAGTTATACATTCAGTAATTATATATTCATTGAAGTCATGACACAGAGTTTTATCATTTCTAGAACTTCATTGTGCTGCAAAAGGGTTGTTAGTCCAACACAAGTTTATGTTTAACTTAAGCAACTCACTACTGTTTTCCAAGGCGAATGCACCACTTTATAGTTCTTCCAGCAATACACAAATGTACATATTTACCTGTGTGCTATCCCCATTTATTAGTACTTTCTCTACTTTCAAGCACTGGAATGAATATTCAGGTGATAAATCTTTAGAGTTTTAGTTTGTATTCCAGAAAAACTAATGGTACAGTATTCCATAGGTATATATTCTTCAGCAATGAGTCTGTATTAGTTTGATTTTTCATTGCTGAGACATAAACTCCAATAAAAAGAAAGATGTAAATATGTTGTCACATTGATAAGTGTCATTCAGAGAACTTTATGTAACATGGAAGGCAGGAATGGATAAGAACTTCATTTGTTTGGTTTTTAATTAATACTTCTGTTTGTATTTTATTTTTTATTAACTTATTTAATTATTTCTTTTACTTTTCCTTTGGGGGAAATTTAAACATTGCAAAGGTTAACTGGGCAGAATTGGAATGACTGATGAGAAATTCCCAAAGAATCAATAAATATTATGTTTCAAATAAATCATATTGTGTCAAGAAGCTGAAATGGGTGAGTACAGAAATTCAGCAGTTGTGTCACTAATCATGCGTTTCTTCATTCAGTTAATTTAGAGGTCACACTTAACAGAATGCTAGGCCTTGTCAATCCAACAAAGAAAGCAAAACTTTCAAAAGTACAATTTTATTTCTGACCCATGACTGGCTCATGACCGTGTCAAAGTGAGAAATGTGTTCAGACCCTTTCTGTGAGTTTAAATAGCCTTAACAGTTCCTACATTGTTCTAACGTCCAAATTCAAAGTTTCTTCTTAAACTCAAAGGCTGGAAAATAAACAGGTGGCAACTTCATTGGAGGGAAGGGAAGCACTGATTATATACTTCTAGCATATAATGGAACAAAGCACGTGAAAATCCCAAATGGCATAGAGACTAGAACAAAATGGAGTATTATTCAGAATTTTCAAAATAATCACATCATGAAATTTACAAGCAAATGGAAAAAATAGAAAGACAGTCCCCCAAAGAATATATGGATATACTCATTTATAAATGGATATTGACTATAAAGTAAAAGACAACCATGCTAGGTTCCACAGACCCAGAGAGTCTCAGTGACGAGGAGAGTTTGGGGGAACACAAGAATCTCTCTGGAAGGGAAAATGAAATGGAAAAGATTTCACAGGTGGACTCGGGGTGGTTGTGGTTGGGAGCAGGGAGGAATAGGTAGGGGGAGGGAGAATGAACACTTGTAGAAATGACTGGAAATTGAGGGGGGCATTTTAGGAATGAGGTAGAAACTTAGTGCAATGGAAAATTCACAGAATCTGAGAGTATCAATAGCAAAGATTCCTACCAATAGAGGACATGGAGCTTGAACTAGCCATCTTCTGTAACAAACAATGCCTCAAGTGGAGAGTTAAGGACACCAAACAAGCCACAAAACCTTCATCCTCTGTTCTATTGGTCTACTACACTTTCTTTATCCACTATTGGGTTGAGAGACATCTAAGTTGTTTGAGTGTATTCTTCTCTGTGTTCAAGCCTTTTTGACATATGGGATTTTCACATGTTTTCCTTTATGACTTTGTTTGCTTTATAATGATGTTTTCAAATGTTAAATAAAATGCAAACTTAGTTATAATATTCATTCAATCATTCACTAGGCAACAATAACGGAATTTTTAAGAACATCAATGTTTTTGAATAATTTCATGTAGCATTAAATTTTCAATAATAATTTGGTTGTTCTTAATAAATTTTGATTTAAAGATCAATTTTAGTTTTTAATGTATGTGTATATGGGGGTATATTCATTTGACTATCCATGTCTGTGGAGGCCAGGGTGTATGATGGGGTACTGGACCTTTCTGTAGCTGAACTACAGGAGGTTATTAGTTACCCAACATAGCATCTGGGTATGAATTGGGATGATCTACAAGAGCAGTACATACCCTTAACTACTAAGTCATCTCTCATGCCTCCAGTGTTTCTGTTTTAAAGAGTAGAAATAATAAAGCCTATTTGATTTATATCATTTACATATATATTTCATTTTCTATTTTGTTCAGGGTTTTGTTTGAATATTAGTATTTTAAATTTGATCTTAAGATCAACTCAACAGTGAGGAATATTTTTCATGTGAATTTCCAAACTCTTGAAAGTTCTGAAAGACAGACATGCAGTCAGATTCAACAAACTATATCAGAGAAGGGCTGACAACATAATCCAAACCTACATAGAAGGAAGTAGAAGGAAAGTTTTCCTCTGTCTTCCACAAGTGTCCATGGTACACACACACACACACACACACGCACACACACACACATGTATAAAATATGAACCACCAAAAGTCCAAAAGTATTTATGAGATCACTTTAATATTATGCCATCCCTGATTCTATTAAAATTTATTTCCTACAGCAGAGCATTTACATTCTATACTAATTTTCATTAGGGTAATTTTATCACTTACTATTGTAAACTGTAGAGAGCATGCTTCATGAAGACTTTGTGTTTTCACATACAAGTTATTTTTTGTAGATATTCAGAGAATATTAGGTTAGATATTAGGTAAGTACTCTGTTTCTCTTGCTTCACTGTGATCAAATAACATTAGAAATTGGAGTGAGATTCACTGTGACAAAATAAGAACTGGCACTAGGGAAATGTCCAGAAACCTATAAGGATGACCCCCAACCAACAATCTAAGCAATAGTGGAGAGGCTACCTTAAATGCCCTTCCCCAATAATGAGATTGATGACTAGCTTATATGTCATCCTAGAGCCTTCATCTAGTAGCTGATGAAAGCAGAAGCAGACACCCACAGCTAAGTTCTGAGCAGAATTCCTAGAATCCAGTTTCAGAGGAGGCGTGATGAGCAAAGGGGTCAAGACCAGCATAGAGAAACCCATAGAAACAACTGAATTGAACAAGAGGGAGCTCATGAACCCCAGATTGAAAGCTCAAAAACCAGCATAGGACAGAACCAGCTTAGACATATGGGGAAAAGCCTAAGCCCAGCCCCAAATGATGAGACAGACTTTGGTGAACAACCCTGGAAGACCTCACTCTTCCTGTGGAGCAGAAGAGGAATAGGATGGGGGTCAGTGGGGAGCATGGGAGGATGGAAGGGAGAAAGAACTAGGATTGATATACAAAATGTAATTGTTTCTAATTTAATTTTTTTCTTATTTTAGGTATCAATCCCAGTTCCCTCCCCCTTCCTTTCTCCTTCCCTCCCTTATTCCTTTCTTCCCTTGCTCTCTCCCTCCCTCCAATGTCCCCCCACCACCCTCCCATCCCCCTGCTACTCCACAGGGAAACTGATGCCTTCCAGGAGGGATCAACAAAATCTGTTAAGTCATTTGGAGTAGGGACTAAGCCCTCCCTTTTGCCTCTAGGTTAAGGGAGTATCCCTCCATGAGGAATGTTCTCCCAAAGTCCTTTAGTGCACCAGGGATAAGTCCTAGTTCCACTGTCAGAGGTCCCTTAGACAGTCCAGGCCTTCTAACTGAGACTCAGGGAGTCTGAGTAGGTCCAGTGCTGCTTTCCCAGCTATCAGTCTGCGGGTCCATTAGCTCCCCCTTGTTCAGGTCAGCTGTCTCTGTGGTTTTCTGTAGCCTGGTCTTGACCTCTCTCTCTGCATCTGGATTCTAGTTTGGCTCAGTGTTTAGCTGTGGGTGTCTGCTTCTGTTTCCATCAGATATTAGATGAGGGTTCTATGATGGTATATAAGTTAGTCATCAATCTCATTATCAGGGAAGGGCATTTATGGTAGCCTTTTTTACAGTTGCTAAAATTGTTAGTTGGGTCAGTCTTGTAGGCCTTGGAAAGAGAAGGGGAGGGGAGGAAAGCATGTGGGACTAGAAAGATTGAGTCAGAGGAGGAATAGATGAGAGAAAAAAGAGAGAGTTACCATAAAAGAGGGAGCTATTACAAGTTTGAAGAGAAAACTGACTCTAGAGAAATGTCCAGAGACCTACAAGACTGACCCCATTTACTTTAAATTTTAAAAGGGTGAAAGAACTGATATGAATCATTTAAAGGAGCTAGGGATTTTTGGTTCTCAGTCTTTGGGGTATCAATCTATAATGGGAGAAGGTTTTGCTATAGCAAAGCAGCTAACAGCAGTATTTCCCTCAACCTGTAGGGTGACCCATATTTATGGTTAGTTGTCCCTCTAATAATTCCTGGGAATTCCCTTTTATATGTCAACAGAGGTGGGCTTAATGAATTTCTTAGGTATCCAATCAGTTTGAGAATCAAAATTAAGCCATATAAAAGCAATTTTCTGTGATAAAATTAAGTTTAAAATATACTTAATACTATTTCATTTCTATGTTTTTAAATTCAACTTCAGTCACTTGATCATAAAAAGTTAAAATTTTCTCTGGTTGTATATAGTTAATCTGACACTGTAAGTGAAGACTTTTACAATCAGTATACACAAAATAAACCTACAATATCACCTATTCTTATGACTCTGACTATGCCATCTAATAACTGCTACTTTTGTCAGGAAACTCTGCCTCACTGTCCTTGCTAAGATAGGAAATTAAAAGAAAAGGCATGCAGGCTAGAGGCAGTCATTGTTGAATATCCAATATTGCTATTGCCCTCTACATAACAGAGAAGCTACTTAACTCCAATTTGCCTTAGTGTTATTAATCTATGGTACATTCATTATTCCTTACAACAACAAAATCCCCTTGTAATCAGTTTAGAGTTGAGAGAATGTGGATGAATTCTGAATGTGAGAGTTTTTTATATGGTTGCCTTGGCAAGGTTTGCTACACATTGCATCACCGGATTTTGTCATACATATTTAAATATTTTTCATGTATCAGTTCATTCTTTTCAAATTAATTCATGTTTACAGAATCTTACTGATCACAGGAGACAAATTTCTAATTAATTCAGCACACTCATGAAGACAAGTATTCTCAATTAAAAGGGAAACATTGATGATTTTTCTCAGAAATCTGTATGGCCCTAGTTCTGCCATTTTATACTTGTTCTGCTAAAGGTCACAAGTGACCACAGTGATGCTCAGTACAATGTCAGTACATAAATGTACCAAAAATTTTATTTGTATTTCCAGCAACAATTTATAGTGCTTCTACTTTTGAACATTTCTTTTCATTTACTTCAATCCACCATGTCTTGATATCTTGCTTAGCATTTCTAGTTTCTATTTCTCTTTGTCCATTCCTAAATTAATATTATTTGGTAGTTTTAAATGGCTCTGATATCAGTCATCTTTAAACTCATTTTTGTTAACTAATCCTCTGTTAGCTGCTTAATCACATGTGCACAAAGGATGTTGAAATGTACATGTACAAGAAGAAAGCTGAATGAATAAACAACCAATCAGAAGGCAGGATTATATTTCAAAGTGGAAACCAACTAAGGCAACAAGTGAGGCTAGACATTTGCATACTGACAAGGAATCCTCTCTAAGAAACAACATCCTGCTTTCTTGATTTTATGAGATTAACAGTGGAATATGGACTTGCAGAGACTTAAGAAGCAAGGACAGGGCCTACAAGGGTCTGCACCAGGTCCTTTGTGTATATGTGTATATGTTGTGGCTGTTGGTTGGAATTATTTTGATACTCTTTTGCCTTCTTTGGAGACTCTTTTCTTCCTATTGGTTTTCCTTGTCCAGCCTCAATATGAAGGCTTTTGAGAGTACCGTTTGACTTTCATCCCTTGGAAGCCTGCTTTTTTCTTAAAGGATACAGAGAGGTACAGGATGTGGGGAAGAGGGAAGGTGAGGGGAACTGGGAATAGTAGAGATAGGAGAAACTATGGTGGAAAAGTCTTTTATGAGAGAAAAATCAATTTTCAATTAAAATAACGAGAAAAATGACTGGAATTTACAATAGGTATTGCTATGCTATATAATAGCTGATGATTTAATGGTATATCATAATTACTTATGATTCTATGGGCATGAAGGACAGTTCTTAACTTATCATGAGTGACTCACAAGTCTACCATTAGTTGGTCTGTCAGATGGCATTCAGTTTGACTGCAATGTGTGTAGATGTTATAAACCAAGTGTCTATGTATGTTTCTGAGATTCTCCCAGTTTTTTGATAGACATAATTGTTATAGCATCAAGTGGAAATCAACAAAAATGAATAGAAGTGTATACTTTTTTAAACCTCAGCTTAATTTACTACAATATAGTGAGACATAGTGCTAAGCATCGGGAGATATGAGTGCACTCCAAAGTTAACTAAATAAAGTCAATAATGCAATCTTTTTAGTCATATTAACATGTCAGCATTATAAGTTATTGTGATGTCCTACATCTTCTACTGTCTATGTCACCTTTATAACTCTGTAGCTGAACTCCTATTGTTTACTCAGTGATCATTTTATTACTTTGTCCCAGATGACTGTATTCAGTACATTTCAATCTGCTATTGATACCTCTTGTAAACAGAAATATATATATATATATGTATACATATATACATATATATATGCACATCTATGATTATTACTTTTGCTTCTCAATTAGTTTGAAAAAATGTATATTACTATCTCTACTATCACCTATGTATATGTACTTATCTATAATATAGACATGTATATATCTAAATCTATCTGTAGATATAGAGAGGTAAGTAGATATTATCTCTATCATGATATCTTTCTGACCCCTGAATGCTATGAGCTGAGCTGAACAAATCTGTACCACCACACCATCTCCCATGACATATTTCTTTACTACAGACCGAGAGACATAAAATTATGCTTTCTACAACTGAAAGCATAAGCCTAAAACATAGCAACAAAAATAACAATTAAAAACTTCATTAATTTTCTTCGGGGGGTGTACACAACCACATGTAAATAAATAATACTTAAACATTATCATTCTTCAGTCATTAGAATGGGCTGGAAAGCCATAGAAAAACGGCCATTGTGATTATAATAATGTCTTTATAATGACAAATCTTTGGAGGTAAAACTGGACAAAGTGTATGCAATAATGAGATCACATGAGACCATTTAAGAATACAATAAATTTAAACAAAAGCCCATGACTAGAAATATCTTAGGCTTTATGTTTTAATAACTATACATGATGTAACTATCTAATTTCCTTCTAAATATTTTTATTTATGCAGCTGTCAAGTTTGCTCAGAAAATCTTGGTGGTTACTGGAGATACTTGTAATTATTCAAGTACCAAGAATAACTGACAGTTGAATTGTAAGCCCTATTAGGAAAATCTATATAATCTCCAAGGCTAAGAGAACATCGCAAAAGAGTGGCTGTGAATGATTTAAGCATTATAGGAGGCATAGTACTGTGAAAAGCTTTCTTCCTGGCATAGTATGGGTTTAGCTCTACTGAATCCCAGCCAACACTGATTATTAGCATAAGATCTGCAATGGATAGGCACCATTGATACTCTATTCATGAAACAGAGAAGACACAATAAGGTCTCATTCATCCCTGAGGTCTTACATGTAGTTAATGGTTGATGAAAGGGAGAGACATTTGATTTAATGTCATAGGATGGAATGATGACTGTGCTCCTGTAGATAGCCCCTCACCCAAGCCCCTGTATATAACCCTAGTGATACTAAATAGGCAACCAGTAAGGAAGGAGGAAGGGAGAGAGGGAGGGAGAAGAGAGAGGGAGAGAGGGAGAGAGGGAGGAAGGAAGGGAGGAAGAAAGGAAGGAAGGGGTAGAGGGGGGAGAAGGGAGAGAGGATGGAAGGAAGGAAGGAAGGAAGGAAGGAAGGAAGGAAGGAAGGAAGGGAGGGAGGGAGGGAGGGAGGGAGGGAAACAGGAGGGAGGAAAAGAGGGAGGAAGAGAGGTAAGAATAAACAAAGGAAGGAATGGATGAGCAAACACATGAATGAAGAAAGGGAGGGAGGGAGGGAAGAAAAATATGAAAATGGAAGGAGAATTAGTTGGCAAGAGAAAGGCATCAGTGGAAATGGGGAAGCAAAAATGGTTGTATGCAAATTCGATCAAACTATGTGTATAAAAGCATTATAATAAAAATATATATGTATATTATAAATATATTATATATATATAATCAGGAGTATTAAGGCTAATAAAATAGGAATAAAAAGAAAGGAAGTAAAAAGAACAGGAGAAATGAGATGAAGATAAAGAGTTGAAATATATACAAATAATTGTTTAATTTCTGTTTATTGACTTGGTCAATCAGTATGTTAATGCTGTAATACAAACATGAATAATAGCACTGAAATTAAACTGTTGAGTAAAGTACTATGAGCTTAAATCCCTTGCTCATTATATTTTCACTTCAATTGTTTATGAAACATGGGTTTCATTATTTGCTAACTAAAGCCTTCCTTGGAAGTACATGCATCATCCTTTTATTATTCAGTTAAAATTAGACCCATAACAACAAAAAATCCAAAATTACTTTACTTTGTAGAGTCTTAACTTCAATGGGCCTCAGCCCTCATATCTCTTCTGTAAGAGAAGACCTGTGGAATTTGGGATGATGCTGAGCAGAATCTCTTGCTGCATTAGATCTAAATTATATCGACTGCCTCATAGCAGCTCTTCCACGTGCAATATAGAAAAATGTAAGCTGTAGGCATGTGTTTAGTCCAGTTAGTCCAGACTACAGCTTTTCCAATCTGCTCCTAAGGCTCAAGTTATTTCTGTAAAATATTCTCAGTGCTACTTGAGAAATAGAAGGAATGAAAAGTAGTGCTTGAGACAACAGTAGTACTTATTGTTATGCCACTGTCCAGTAAGCAGCCAGAAAAATCAGTAGATTACTGTGCTGAGAGCTCATTGCTCTTGTGTTTGCTGTCATTGATGTGACTCTAACCATTTGGTGTGAGACAGCTCATACACGTACAGACTCACAGTTTCTGACTGATCAGCATGAGACTGATTCTATATAATCTCTACTCTTTCCATTTCTTTTCTTCCCAAAATTAAGCAAGCTATTTAAGACATACCCTGCTAAATGTGATGGCACTAATATGACCAGTACAATGAGCCCATTTCATGCCTCTGTTATCCCATTAGCCCATACAAATATTATACAATATTTGTATGGATTGTAGGATAAATCATCCTGTTATTTGTGGGAGCTCACCATGGTGTCTTGTGGGTAAAAGCATTTCTAAAAGGCAAGGTAGGATTTCAGATCAGCTCTCCTAGATTGTTCATTACCTAACACTATATGGTTCTACTTAGTTTTCTCATTTTATATAATGAACTACACAAAAAACTCAAGGGTAAATAAGTCATATGCAACAGAAAGAATAATGTAGAGAGCTTTTCAAACTCCTTTCTGGATCGCATTATGTCTGATTAACATTTGACTCCAGTTTCAGATGTCAACACATACTTTATAACATGAATTGAGCTGAACCACTTCCTAAAGCCCACCTTTGGATTTTATGATGCTTTATCAGTTACCATTCTTGTTGCTATGACAAGGACTAACAGATTGGAGGTATAATCTTTCACACTGATGAAGGCACACAGTAAGATTGTAGGAGAGCTAATTACAACACATCCACAGTCAGGAGAATGTTGAATATTTATACTCAGTTGGATTTGTCCTTTGTGTTCAGCCCTGAACTCCAAGTTATTCATATCCATAGATCTTGATACATCCTGATAGACACACCCATTGGGGTATTTCCATGATTCTAAGTCCATTCAAGTTGTCACTGAAGACTGAGCATCACAACTACATTAGTAAAAGTATTTATTTTTTCTCATTTTTCTCACTCATCTGTCTTCTACAGTCTCATAAATTCAGCAATGTTATCAACTCTTCTAACTGAAACCAAGAAAAAAAAATGCCACTTGTTTGCACTTCTAAATCAATGCTGGGCTAGAGTCAGTTCACTCTCACAGGAGATTAGAATACTGTATTTTAAAGTTGCTTTGTGCTTGAGAACTAAGCCCCAGTAGTGTAGTTTCCAGCTTTGCCATTAAACAGCTTGGTGCTTTCAATTACACCCGAGGCTCAGGAAGTTCTGTCACCTGCCTAGCACTTCAGTAGCACAGGGCATTCTGAATCAATGAGCTATGCATTGATAATTTCTTCAGGAAAACCAAAACTAATTGTCGCCATGACAACCATTACTCCTGATTCTAATTCCTTTAAGTTGTCATTGAAACAGGTACCTGGAGTAAAAATTAATTAAATTAAGGCACATAATCCTATTTTGAGAAGCTAAATGCCTTAATAGAGGTATACAGAAAACAGAACTTACATGAAAATCTCCATAATCTGCCCTTCAAATATTATTTCCTTACTTCCTAGTACTCTAAAATGCCACTGTTGTTTTCTTCCTTGACATAGGATGCAATGGGGCCATCGAACAATGAAATAACAGAACCAATGTCACATAAATAGTCAATTTTAGATGTGAGAAACTCAGTTTTGTCTTATTTTTTCCACAGTTTAGTGATCCAGATATTCAACATATTCTTCAGTCATGATCAGATTTCTTCTGAACTGAAGAGCAGAGACACAAATATGGCAGATATATATATATATATATATATATATATATAGTCATTAGATGTGCATTATAAACCAAGTATACTCAGAAATGCTTGACAGGCTACCCTACACCCCTGTTTAAATAGTCTTAGCTTAGGCTAAAACCACCCGAAAAATTTTCCCTTGTCCACAATCAAATAAAATACATGTGACTACCATAACCCTATTACTACAACTGAGATAACAATCAGAAAACTATTAGAAAAAATATGTAAATCATGTTTTCCAAACACTGTCTCTGTCCATAGACACTTTGGAGTGTTTACAATTCTGTTTTCTAATCATGGGGGATAGGGTAGTTGCAATTCTCCTCTCTAGCCTGATACCACTATTCTTCCCTTAGCTATACTTTATAAAGTGACCCCTGGAAAGTCTGATAGTTTTGTTCCCAAGCATTGAAATCCCAAATCAAGAAGATAATTCAAGAATGCTGAAAACATATTTTGTTTAGTTTTCAGGGACTCTCTCTTTCTCTCATATCTCTCATCACATAGTCACAAACAATATAATTCATTCTGCTTTTCTTTAACTTCCACTTTTCATTGTTTGTGGTTGAACTGTGTATTATGAATGAAGGAGAGAGTGTATGGACACATGAATGCCATCTCACATGTGCAAACCAGAGGGTCAGATTTACTAGGCCTTATTGAATAAACAAATGAATCAGATTACCAGACCTGATTATAAGGTTCCTGCCTGCTGTGATAATTACTTGGGGCAACTATTCTTTAGACATTATTTGTTGCATCACTTAAAGATTTTTATTTTTCTCTGATGAACATTTGATTTATATAACCAAATTTGAATTTGGATTATTTCTGCATCACTGGGGGATGCTGATAAATATATGATAAGATGACTACCTTTTATTATTAAAGCAAATGGTAAAGAGGAAAAAAAGAATCTGAACTCCTTTATGCTCCGTTTAAATGAACACAGTGTTTATATTGTTCTGTTTGACACTCAGATAAGCGGTCTTCACCATTATGACATAATGCATTTAATCCAATGAATATCACAAAGCAGGAAAAGAAGTAGGTAGAGAAACTGGAACACAAATCAAGCGCTCTAAGCAGAGCCAATTTAAATATTTGTGAGAGCAGCCATTTTGGGTGGAGAACAAAACCAAGCATTTGAGGAGTTCTTGCCACTGCCTTTAAATAGTTGAGTTAGGTAGAGGAACCATTTCACTTAAAACCCAGAGCAGCTTCAAAGCTCATACTAGCATATGGGGAACTTAAAAGATATACAGAAGAGAGCAAACCACAGAGCTATCAAAATAGAAGCAGAAGACTGACCCCCATATGCCAGTTACACAGTACATAGTATACTCTGTCTGTGAACACAGTGGAAAGATTACAAAGTGTGATGCTCCCAAATACTTTATTAAAATATTTTCTTAAAAAATGTAAACTTTTGTTTCCCAAATACAGAAGTCTTCATAGTTTTGAAGGAAATAATTGCAATAGGTAGTCTCTGAGGGGGGGAACAATGGAGCTTTATTCTACATTCACTTTCATTCTTTATATATCCACTCATTTGGTAAACTATTTGTTTTGAAGGAACATAGTTGTACCCACCACTGAATCAAGAAACGTGTATAAAAAAAAAAAACAGTTTCCTAAATGCACTCTCACCTATACAATCCATACAAACTGATTAGCAAAAGTTATCCTGTTTAGCAAGTCTAACATGAAAATCCATTTTGTATGTATATTAGGCACTGAGGAGAAAGCTCATATAGTAAATATTTTTTTCTGTGGAAGCAGGAAAGCCTGAGTTTGGATTGCTAGCACTAATATTAATAGCTATGCAAGGCAGCCTGAGTCTGTAAGCCCATCACTGAATTGGAGACACTGGATGGGTTGAAAACAAGTTGAACCTAATCAGTAAACTCAGGGCTTAGTGTGTTTCCCTGTCTTAAAAAATAATATGAAGAAGCCACTTGGCAGTAACTCCTGGCTTCCTCATGCATAAGGACGCATGTTCACAAAAATATGTACACATATACATATCCATAAATACACACATGTACCCACAACCATATGTAAACACACATAACTCACAGATAAACAGAAACACAAGTGGAGACATAAATAATGGTTATTGTACTATAAAATAATAATTATTGTATAGGATAATTTTCCATCAGAATAATTTAGGTGGTTAATGTTTAACTTATGTTAAAATCAGAAGAAGAAAGTTCTTTTATTTAAGACTGAGTTTCTCTTGTAGCCCTGGTTGTCCTTGAACTCTCTCTGTAGACCCAAATGGCCTCAAACTAATAAATATGCTTACATCTGCCTCCCAAGTGCTGCTCTTAAAGTCATGCATCACAACTATCCAGCTTATAAATATTAACTTTATGGCAGAACATCCATCTCTCAGTAAATATTTCACAAACAGTTAAGTTAGTATGCATAATTTACTTACTCATGCTTTCCTATCTGAAAACCATCTGTGTAAATGGCTTATCCAGGCCATTTCCAGGTTGTGACTATTAAGAATAATGGTGCTATGAACAAAGTTGAGCAGGTATCCTTTGGGTATGGTTGGGTATATATCCAAGAGTCTTGAAGTGGATTAATTCCCAATTTTCTGAGAAAGTGCCATACTGATTTCTATAGTGGCTGTACAAGTTTGGATTCGCACCATCTGTGGAAAAGTGTTCACCTTACTCCACATCTTCTCTAACGTAGGCTGTCATTAGTGTGTTTTATCTTGGTCATTCTAATGGGTGTAAAATGGTATCTCAGAGACATTTTGATTTGCATTTCCCTGATAGATAAGTAGGTTGAACACTTTTTTAAATGTATCTTATCTCAGCCATTTGAGGTTCTTCTGTTGAGAATTCTCTATTCAAACATAAGAGGTTTAGATGGGGGTAGATAGAAGGGAGGTAGGGAAGGGAACAGAAGGAGAGGAGGGGAAGTTGTGGTTGATATGTAAAATAAATAAAAATGTTGGATATGAATGAAATAAATAAGTAAATGCATAAATAAATAGTTTATTCATCCAGAACTGGTAGGACAGGGGGTAGGAAATTTAAAGACTGTTTTGGTTACTGATTGACTTCAAGGCCTCTGTGCACAACACAGTCAGATCCTACATAAAAAGTAAAAATAATAAAAGGAGGTTGGGCTATAACTTAGAGATAGCACACTTGACAAACATGGAACTGGGTTCCAGCCCTTGTACTTCAAAACAATCATCTGGGTTAGTTTTCTGTAGTCTTTGATGGAGAAAAATGCCAAGCTACTTAAAACATAGTACAAATAGAGAGGCACTTTGAGAGATGATACTCAAGTTGAAACTAATAAATAGTGGAATCATTCAGGAAGTTGTACATACTTGAATACATATATGTACCCACACAGACTATATATATATATATATATATACATATATATGTGTGTGTGTGTGCATATATATGTACACATGTATATGTATGTAAAATAATATTTTTAAAAAGATTCTGAATTTAACAGGGATGGCAGGGACAAGAGAGGTGATTAAAGAGCAGGGGTAGATAAGAATGATGTTGGTGCAGTGATGCTGTGGAATATCCATTTACACTGTGAAGATGTGCCACTGTGAAAAAATTGCCTACACATGGTGTCCAATGTTTGGTCATGTATATCCACATAACGCCTGAAAAAAAGCTTAAAAAAATAAGGTTCAGAACTCAGAGTGTCTAACAAGAGCTTGAAGTATTTTATTGCTGATAAGCAAACCACAGCTGCTAAGAGATGTGGGATTATTAGAGGGAATGCTGAATTAAACCAACCTAGATACTTTAGGAATGCCTTAACTTTTAAAATGGAATTCAGAAAATATATAGTTCTTTTGGCAAGAGGTTATACTTTTGTTTCCACCAAAAATGAAAGGCTATGGGTTCCTACATGGTTAATACAGATCAGGTTTAATCATGGTAGAACCCCTGAAATTTCAGCTACAGGCATAAAGAAATAAACCTAAAAAGAAAATAACCTACCAGACAGGTGACATATAAATTTTACCAGCTCAAACATAAAACAAAATTTTGTCTTTGTATATCTTGTGTACAATTCAAAGTCCATACTTGTGTTAAAGCATATATGTATGCTGTACTTGAAAGTTTGTGTGTTTTCAGAGCAAGTGGACCAGACACTAATGAAGATTGGTGATCCAGATTCTCAGAATGCCTCTGTCACATTTACCTCAAAATGCTACATTAGAACAACTTCAAAGATGCTTGATGAGATGGTCCATCCTCACACAGTTCTCTAAGCAGGATTTTAGATAATCCCTACACTTTCCCACTATACAGAGACTGGACAATAAATGATAATGCTTGCTCTTCCAGGAATTGATCATTTTTTTGGTTGGGAAAAATTTCTTCTATGATTTTGTTGAATATGTTTACTGTACATTTGACGTGGGTTTCTTCACCTTCTGCTATATATATATTACTCTTAGGTTTGGTATTTTGATAGTGTCCCATATTTCCTAGGTATTTTGTGCTACGGATTTGTTGGATTTAATGATTTCTTTGGTTGAGCAATCTATTTATCCTAGTGTATCTTCAACGCCTGAGATTCTCTCTTTCATCTCTTGTATTCTATTCGCTATGTAGTAGCGAATCTGTAGTTCCTGATTGTTTACATACCTGTTCTATTTCCATGATTCCCTCAGAGTATGTTTGCTGTTGTTGTTTTGTTTTTTGTTTGTTTCTATTTCAGCTTTCAAGCCTAGCACTGTTTGAATTGTTTCTTGCAATTTTTGGTTTGTCTTTTCTTCCATTTCTTTTAAGGATTTTCTCATTTCTTATATTAGGATCTCTAGCATCTTCATAAAGGTGTTTTTAAGGTTGTTCTCTTATGCTTCATTTGTGTTGGGATGTTCAGGTCTTCCTGGTGTAGAGTTCTTAGACTCTGATGGAGTCATATTGATCTTTCTGTTGTTGACTGTGTTCTTATACTGTCGTCCTCCCATCCTTTCTTCCCATGCATACTGGTAGGGTCTCTACCTCTCCTGGTGGGTACAGGACCATGGTTCTCTTCCTGTCTATGCAAGCCAGTCAAATACTGCAATGGCTTTGCATTTGGAAGAATGAAGTTTGGATGAGGACACTGGCAGACTCTAGATGAGCTGTTCACTGGGAGTTTAAGTATTTCCACATAGTCTCATCTTACCAGGAAGAGAGTTTGAACTTTTTCTCTCCCTAGTTTCTACATCTTGATTCTTCTATGTCTCCCAGAATCCTCCTTGTCTCCTAGTCCCACCTACCTTGCTTTCCTATTGGCCAATAGTGTTTTATTCATTAACCAATAAGAGAAACATTTACCAAATGATATCTATCATCAAATATGTATAAAGTGACCACTGAATTTTGTACTTTGTATTTTGGGGGGATATGATTAATAAACTAGACATCTAATTTTAGAAATGTCAATAATTATTAATACAGTGATAGTCAGAAGGCACCCATGAGGAAGAGCCTAATGAACATAATTTTTGTTAGACTTCCATGTCATGTCTGACTTCAGTGACTTCAGTATCAGTCATCATTGCTTTGCAGTATTTATAAAGATAATTAAACTCAAGATGATTTACTGACAACATGGTTATAATGTTCATTTTAAAGTTTAAGCCTCTATTATATGCAATCCTTTGTTTCCTTACATTTTGTGATAAAACATTCTCAGTTTACATTTCTATCTGCAGAGACTGCAGTCTCCTAAAGCAGGGTTATCTTTTTTATTTTAAACACTAGCGTCAGCGTCCCTTAAGTTCAGATACTAGGCACTTACAGAACTTAATATACACTTTGAAAAAATTTATTTTCTTCAAAAACCTTTAGTTATCTGTTATAGCACTCTAACTCAGTGCTCATATCTTCACTGGATATTACAAAGTCTCTAAAAATAATTGGTTCAAAATTGGATGCTATTCCCCAAAGAGTTGCTGTGTCTTGTTCTTCAGAGCCTATAACAGTTCCACCCACTTCACAAAGCAGGTTGTGCTTGGCTGAATACCTTCATCTTACTCAAATGTGCTGGGAAAGTTAATCATTAGATTATTTGGTTTTACCTTTTGAATGTACATTATAATCATAAATCACACACAAAAATCCCTTGACAGGCAATATATCTAAGAGTGTTGATTCAAAGAACATCTTTACAAATAAAATTCAGATGGAAATATGATGTTCCTTAATTTAAAGAAGTACCAATACTGTACTGAGTTACTTCTCATACTGGAAACAGTGAGTAAAAAGTGCCCCATCATAGGCCTGCAATTGTCTGCAGTCACATAGTCACTCCTGGTCAAGGTTTATACTCAAGAAGGGAACTGCAGACCGTCTGAACCCCTGATGACTTTTAAGAAAAATGAGTAAAATTCTTGTTTCACCATATACGTCTGTTGAGTGTTCTCCCCACCACTCTGCTATTGTTTTTCTGAACTGAGTGCCCATTCTGTTTGTTTCAGCCACATCAATCTTGACACAATATTTTGAGAAGTTCACATTTCCTGCCATGGCACTTACTGCAAATCACCTTGTATGTATCTGTCTGAAATGTTTGACTTCAGCTTCAAAAAAATATCTTTGCATTATTTTTACTCCTTTCTTTTACATAAGTTCTATTACACTTCATCAGAAAGACTTCCATGATTTCAAAGTCTATGTCTTTTTCATCACATGAATGCTACTCTAAATAACGTGGTCTCTTCATTAACTATCACAACTTGCAATTATAAATTTGCCTTCTATTTGAGCAATAATTGTCTTCTCAAGAAAGTTTTCACATCACACTATAGTGATCATGTCTCTTTTAGTCACCCTTTCATCACCTTGGAACTGGATGATATATATATATATATATATATATATATATATATATATATATATTGTCTTGGGGTTTGGGGCCAGTGGAGATGACTCTACAGTTATGAGCAGTGAGCAGTGGCTTCTCATCTACAGGACCTTAGTTTGAGAACAAGTTACCACTAGGCAGATTGAAATCATTTGTAACCCTATATCCATGGATATGAGGAACCCAGTTTTGGCCATTTTGTGACTTTCTTCATTAATTGTGATAATTATTGATATTTTGTCCCTCCAAATATATGTTAGAATCAGCTCATCAACACTCATCAGAAAACTTAAAGAGATTTGCCTAAGATCATCTTGAATCTCTGTACCAACTAGGTGATAACTGATATCCTGAGAATAATGAATTTCATATGCAGAAGCATAAGCTACCTCTATATTTATTTATCTATATGCTTGAATATAATTTAGTAAGCTTCTTCATTTAAATCTTGTATCTACATGTAAATATTTTATCTGGGGAGTATAAATAATAATAATTATAATTTAAAGCTATAAATTTTTATTATTCCCATTTAGAAAGAATGATTTTAGTTTATTTGTCTTGTATTATGAGCCTTGTTATTTGAGAACAAAGTTTTAAATTTCTTCTAATCTGGATATCCATTCCTGGATCTTTTGGTGAAATACTGAGAGGAATGTTATTAGCTTTATGATATTTTGTACATGCTCTTCAATAAATTGACCAAGTTGCTTCTTTCTAATTTTCTGTGCATCTTTTTTGTAATAGGTATAGTGTTGATCTAACAGTTTTCTATCCTTACTGGATGACCTTGTGATTGTTGTCCATTAACTGGATGAAATGTTCTGCACTAGTTGGTTCTCAAAAGTTGAACCATTCTGCATACTTTGCATAAATGATAGCCTTCTATAATTTATAATTTTATTTGGATTGCTGAATTCATTCTTCTATTATTTGCTGCAAATTTTTACATTCATGACCATGACATATAACTATGATTTATTATTTCTTTTAATGTTATTACCTAATCTAAGTATTTGGGATTTATGTCCTGAGATTGACTAAGAAGTGGTCAATCTTTTCAAGCTTCTTAGTCTCCTTTCATTATTTACTGAAGCATTCACTTTGGGTATTTGGTAAAAAGGGCCTGAAGAAAATGAGCCTTTGTTTTGCAGCCCTAGAATTCAGAGGGGGAGGACTTACCATGGTCCTATGATTAGATCTAAGGCTTTAGGGGAGCGTATTACTCTAAACTGAATTTTTCTAGTACTTCTTAGTGATCCACTTCCACAGAACAACTAAGGGAGGCTAGAGTTCTTTGAGAACATGAAGTTTTCTAGTTCTTGCATTTGATTGAAAAATTAGAGATTATTCTGGATTTAGTTGTTAATTTCAAAGAAATAAGAAACTTTCCTGTCTTCCTAAGGGAAAAACAACTCTACTTTAGACAACCCTAGATATGAATTTGCAGTAAGACTGTTTTAAATTCTGTCTAAATTAATCACTTAATTCTGTAATCACTTAAGGGAACTGCTTTAATTTATGTGATATAGAAAGCAGTCCAACAAGAGAAAGTAATGGTAATTTTGACTTAGTAATATATAGTCTGGGTGGAGCTATTTATTATAATTTATATACATTATTGTTAACAGCTAATTGTATTCAGATTAATACCATTAATTTCTTACCAGCTTTAGGTCAATTGATGTATCAACATCTATAAAAAGAAAAGATACCTTTATTAATGAAAACTCTGAGCCCCACAGGAATTAAATAACTTATATGGTGTCAGAACTGGATCTAAAAACAAATATCTATGATTATGCTTAGGTATTCAACTTTCACAGACAAACATTACTAAATGTTTCATTAATATTTCTTCATAAAGTATTGACACCTATCAATATTCCATTGAAATGCATGCATATTATTGAGTTCATTCTTTCATTTGGTGCCCAAACTGGAACTGGTGATATATTTCCTGATTTCAGGATGTATCATTTATTCCTTGGGGCTGACTAGCTATAGAAGCTCTCCTGCAAATGAAGACAAATCCTGCCACAGTGCACAGCTGGTCCTTGAAAATGTTACTTTTGAATAGATATTTTTAGTCATTTAATTTTTGCTCTATAAGCTGAATTTCAGCTTGCTTTTCTGACAGACATATTGTTACCATCTTTTTCTTCTTCCAATGATTTTATTTGGATATCTATTAGGAGAAATAGTATGTGTTGTTTTAAATTACATATTATCTTCAGAAGGAAAGCAGTGGAAATAAAGATGTTTATATATACTGTTTGTTCCATCTAATACAAGCTGAATTTTGTTAACTCTGCTTCAATAATAAATCACATCCTCTATATATGCTATCTTAGTATTCATGAAGTAAAAATCGTGTTAACATTATAGTTGGTGAAGGTATAAAGGAAATATGCCAAAATTGTTTCATGAAGGAATGTTGTTTTCTAATATCTAGAAACATGGGTCAAATTCATACTTGGAAGCTTCACAGATGAAGGGATATAATGATTTTAACTGAAAAAAATGTTAATTGTACTTTTACAACAATAATGTTGACAGCAAAAATTAGTAATTTCAGTTGACTGGGCTTAAGTTTATTTTACAATATACTATAAAAATAAAATATTCTATTTTATTCATAGATCATATCTGATCTAAGAAGATATAAGCTACATAAATTGTGACCCTTTGATCTGAACCTTATGTTTATTGCATAATTTCAAATGAATAGTTGGGCAGAGTATAGTACTCAGTACGTCTTTAGAAGACATTTAATTATAAAAATGTTACTTTTACCTGATCACTCTAATTTTCCAATTTGATGTTAAATTATTTTAAAGTAAAAAATAGTATTTGTTGTACAGTCAGATGATACATAAATATAGAAACAAAAACTAACATCACACAAGAATAAAATCATTCTGTATATATGTAATATGTTGGTTGTATTTTACTTTAATTAATTCATAAAAATTTATTTCATAATGTATGGTAGACACTTAACTGAGGTTTCATGTTCATTTGCTATAACATATATATTTACTGTATGTGTTGTTCTATGCTGTCTCTGCTAAACTAGCTGGCCTATGAGCATCCAGAGTCTCTTCTCTCTGCTCTCATATTACCTTACATGTAGAATAGTAGATATGAAGTTTTTAGTGTATTCTGAGTATTGTAACCCAAGTAGATCCCCATGCTTCTATGGCAGGTGCTGTGTAGACTGAGTATCCCCCCCAAGGCTGAAATAATTGTTTATAATGGGAAGATTTGACATCATTAAAATGATGGTCCATTTGATCAAACAAGAACTCAAAAGAACTCAAGAAGCTAATGATCAAACAAGAACTCAAAAGCTAATGATGATGCTAATTACTAGTTACACAACTTCAAGCAAATTTATTTAAACTCTTCTCACTGTCAATTTTGTTTTTTTAGAAAAAAATTAAATGATAGCACTTGCCATATAGCCATAGCATAACAATTAAATTTAATGCATTTGAAATGCCCAAAACATTGCCTAGAACATAGCAATATATATACATATATATGAATTTTATATTACCACTTTCATTTGTCAACTTTACTAATTTATATCTAAATAATGTAATAATATCCAGTGTTCTGAAATAGGTGTATAGAGTTTATTTTTTTCATTTTTCAAAATCCCTTTTGATGTACTAATAGTGCATTTTATTTATCATGTTGCTGATACAACAGATTGAACCATTCATAGAAATCTTTCTACACTTGAATAAATATGCTAGCATTTTTAAAAGTACTTAAGTGTAGTTTCTAAATAATGACCATTTGAAATTTAAAACTAATACTTACAAACACAAATATTGACACTAACTGGTACTTTTTACAGTAATGCTAATTTCCTTATGCTCCAATTGCTTTCTGAGGTGTTTATGTAATTATTCTTTTATGAATAAAAAACTCAGCAGTTAGATATCAGGTTAAAACCCTGACTGACTAGAGATGTGTCAGAGAAGTAACCAGTGACCTCCTCTTTCTCTTGTTCCTTAACCAAAAAATGAAATGACCAAGAATCTTTCAAAAACCTCTTCCTACTACTTTCGGTGTCTCTTGATATGCCCTCAAATTTTCCAAAGTCTCTGTGGCTAATATTGGTCACCTAGTAGCTAGCTCTGCCCTCTGATTCAAAGTAAACTTCATTGACAATCATGGGAGTGTCAGAGTGTGATCAAAATATCCCAAAACATTTCCCCCTTTTTTCTAAATAAAAACAGAATGTTTTAATATTAAAACAGTGCAAAAAATATATAAGAATTTCATTTACAATGTCTGGCACATTTGCTTTGGAAAATTCAAAGAAAATACTCTACTATCTATCCACTCTTGGTGAGTTCAAAGTTTTGTCAGTTTCTTTCCTATCTTCTATTAACAACCAAAAACTTTCAGATCTCATTACACATTCTCTTACATAAACAATTTAAGCTTTTTTTGGTCTCTCAACATTATATACTTTATACATCTTTTATGAGTTTCTTTATGGATTTTGTAACAAAGAAAACTGTAACTGTAATTATCTCAACCTCAACTCCATTAGAGACCTGAGAAGGATAAACTATTACCTGATTAAAAAGGAAGTACAGAGCCAACAACTTATGAAACTATAGAAGTGACAGAAACAGTTGACTGCCTGTACAATCACTAAGGGTTCCTCTGTAATCCTATGGCATCCTTCTATGACTTACAGGCTAGAATATCTGGCAGACTTTTCTGTGAAGCATGAATTTTGAAGGATTGTCTTGCCTTTTCTTGGCAAAGGTGGGCAGTTTCTTCCTTTTGTGTCCTGCTTGTCCAATTTGGAAGGTCCACTGTCAGTAGTCAAGACAGTGGCAGTTTCTTGCACAGTGGCTTATTTTTGCCACAAAGAAAGCAAAATCCATGTGGAGGTTCTTCATTGTTCATCATCTCTGAAATAGATTGGTGTTGCCAGGAGCAGAGCAGACATGTCTCGCTGTCATGAACAGCCTTATTTTATTAAAATATTTTAAATGTCATATTCTGTACATACTAGAAGTGTTTGAAGACCACCTGTCTATCTAAAATGTATCTCTGACCTTGAAAACATATGTAACATGACTAAACATTTGATTATTATAGATGACTAATTACCAACATGAATTTCTTAATTATCCTAAATAGTTTATAATAGTAACTTTCAAGGACTAGAACTTAACATTACATTTTTAAATTAGCTACATAGATACAATATCTTAAACAAGAATAGAAACATATACACAGTAAAGCAAAAGAAACCTTAAATTTGTATCCATATAGAAAAATCTGTAAACAAGCAAATCTCTCAACAATGAAAAACATCCATAACCCACTGAACATTCCAAAAACCACCCATTCTACCACTAGGGAATGTGGGCATCATATTTTCTAAACTGCCTTCTGTAGTCTGGAGCATCCTTAGGGGCTCTGGGAAAGTGAGATAATGGTCAAGTCCTGAGAGAGGTAGGTTTGTCCAGTATTGCTGTGATGGAAAACTTCATGGCTTCTCTAAAGTTCTGGATTGGGTAATCTCTGAGGCTGAACCATTTTAGCTAACTGCCTTGAAATTTTCATGAGAAGTTTGTAGTTCAAAGCTTATCTTTGGGTGGTGTTTGTCAGCTTAATGGTGTTTCCACAATCCAGGAAGTAAATTATAATAAGCAAAAAAAAAAAAATGTTTAGTTTTACTAGAGGCATATGCGCATTGCTAGGTTTAATTTGTACAGGTATCCACATAATGGTCATGATTCCTAATAAATGTGTAATTACAGAATCAGCATTTTCACAACATAAAGCAGTTGCCCATAGAAATCCTGAATATGTATCTACGGTATGATACACAAGTTTTATTCTTCCATACCCTGCAAAATAAAACACATCCAGTTGCCAAATTTAATTTCTTTTTGTTCTTTTTACATTATTTCCTGAGGTAATAGAGTTTATTTGTACAAAGAACAAATAAGACAATTCCATAAAAATTCCTTGGCTTGTTGCCAAGTGATAGAAAAAAATCTGTCTTTAAATCTTTTCTATGAACATGGTTTTGTTATGAATTTCTGAGGCTTCTATCATATTTTCTACCAATAACCAATCAATTTTATCATTACCTTATGCTAGATGGTCTTGCAGACCTGTGTTCAATCTAATATGTGTTATACATAAAGGATGATTTCTATTTCTGATTACTTGTTTTAGTTGAATAAAGAACAAATTTTATTCTGAATCATCTGGAATAAGTTCAGAAGTTTCAATATGTAAAATGATCTTCTGTATATTGACACTCAGTTAACTATGTTAAAAGGTTTTGCAAAATATAATAATACCATGAAAATAGTATTATTTGAACAGAATCATAAGGGCTTTGAACTATTTTACTTATATTTACTGATGTATTACCTGCCTTTTCTGATTTACTTGCATCAGTATAAAATGTAGGGACTCCAGTAATTGTTGTTCCTCATAAAATGTGAGGAAGGTTCCAATTAATTCTTTTTATAAACTGAAGTCTTTTGCTTTTGGAATATTTGTTGTGACACTCTCAAGAAACTACTCAAAGCTATTTGTCAGTGTTTACTTTCTGTCCCATATGAGGCAATTTTAGCATTAGCAAAGGGTACCAGTATTTCTTTTGGGTCTATTCCTGTTAATTGAGGACATCTCAATTTCCCTTCCAAAATAAACTCAGGAACCTTTTCCACATAGGCCTTTAACTTGTACTGCGCGGTAAAAGTGTCCATTCTAAGACATTATCCTAGAATGTGGGAGAGTTTGCAAAAGACAAAAAAACAAGAATAAAATCAAATTCTGGATTAAAATGATCCACATGTGCATACTGTAATTTCCTTTCTACCAAATTCAACTTTCACAGCCTAAGCAGATCATTTTCTTCTTTACTTCTTCAAACATTTCTTTCAAAGTTATCTGCATCTGAATTGACTAGGAACTTATCATCCATATAAAGACAAATTATTATACCAGGCTTTCTCTTTTAGGCCAACAATCAACTCCCAAATCATGGCACAGGGAGTTATTAGTTATGAATATAGGCCTACTTAGTCTCATTTTTGCTAGCTCTTTCAGCTTAAATTAATCTGTTTTAGTTTATCTACATTTGCCTTGGGAAATTTTACTCTTCTTTATGTACGTCTCACTTTTTCTGCTTCCTCCAGTGTCTAATTAGCGGCATCTTAACACTGCTGTGTTCTCCTCTTTCTCCTCATTTTCTCCTCTCTTCTTCTTTCCTGCTTCTTTTCCTTTATTATGTATTCTCTCTGCACACCAGACTCAAGGTGCCTTAAGCAGGCAAGGTGAAACAAATGCAAAATATCTTCACATAATTAATCACAACTTTACATCATTAAACAAATGCAGCATATCCAAAATATGCCACACCTTTACACAGTTAAAGTACTAGTCCTCTACATAAACAAATGTAGCACACTTTTTCCTAGTTAAACAAAATATTCCATAACAAATTGTAGATTGAAGAAACTGTTTATGAATTATATCCAATGGCTCTTGTACAAAATATTGAGATTAGGTAAGTCTGTTCAACATGCCTTCTAGAAGAATTTTCCACTGATATCTTTTAATTTTCTGTGAATTATAAGCAGTCATTGTAAAGGCAAACTTTTCTGTATACTGTTCTTGCATATAGCAGTGCTTGTGGTCCAGCTGCCTGTGGAGTTTGGGCTCCATGGATGGACAGCAGTTGGAGGCTGTAGAGAGTAGAGAAGCTGTAGTGGGAAAACCCCAAGCTCACCACAGAGGGCCTACGGGGGAGGGTTGGTGGTGGGTAGGATGGAAACCAGCTGTGGTGAGGACTCTGACAGTTGCAAAGACAACCTTATGATCTCATGCTCCACACTGGATGACAGGTGAAGCATTTATCTAATTATTCTATTAATAAAAACTCAATAGTCAAATATTTGGGTAAAAATCTGGTCAGAGAAGCAGAATAGAAACAAAGATCTCCACTGCCATCCCCTCCTTCGTCCTCAATCCTCAATCAAAAATGGCTGAGAACCTTTTTTTAAGCCGCTTCCAAATACTTTCTGTGTCTATCCATATGTCCTCCATCCTCCAAAACCTCTATGGCTAATTTTGGTCAGTTATTAACTAACCCTGCCATCTGATTCAAACTAAACTTTATTGTCATTCTTGGGAGTTGCCATAGTATGATCAAAATATCCCATAGCACTTTCACATTTTTGATTCACTTTTTTCTTTAAAGTAAAAAAATTCATTGTCTAGCTTTATTTTCTGCATAACTTGCTATAATGGAGACACCACATTGCTGTTACTGAAATTATAATAACCTGGATTACTTAAGATGTAAAAAGGTAACAGGACATTAAAAACAATATCCAGTACACTGCAATAAATGAGCAAAGAGGGATAATGAAATGACTGAATGTAAATGATAATGATGAAATAAAATAAAATAAGGTACATACTGCAAGCATGCCAAATGCCATGGTTATTCCTTTTTAGTACAGAAGTTACACACTTCCATCTCCTTCTGAGTGCTGCAAGACTCACTGTGGGAATGAACCTTATTAATTTCTGTTTCTGTGGTTCAGTCTGCATGCTGTGGAATAGCAATATCGTTCTTCTCACTCTTAACTAAGGCACATGCTTCAAAGACTTACATTTGGTTCTTTGTCTTGATGATATACTGTTGGCAAAACTAATCAATTAGAGAAACATTAGTCCATTTTATTCATCAATAACTCTTAATCTTGTAAAGTCACTTGGAGTTTCATTCCCTCTGGTTCAAGAAATAGGAGTTTCAATGTTGTGCCCTACCTTCTGTCTTATACTATATCACACTGAACTTTAAGCATTTGTGATAAGGTTTCTTGGGATACTCTTTCTAGAAAAATATTCCAAGATTTTCAAAGAGAGCACTGATTTTGATGCATTTCCCTACACCGCATCTTATGTAGCAGTGATGTCCAGGATATGCATAGATGCTTTGGCATTGTTCTTTTGCTGGCAACATCACCTAAGGTGAAGAATTTAAATGTATAAAGTGAGAAAACAGAAGTTTGTTTAGAGCTCAGAGTGAGAATAGTTATTTCTATATTCAAAATAACTTGACGATCTATTTTAGAGGACTAATAAGTCTTTATTTCAGGCTTCAGAGCATCCTACCTGAATTGAAATTGTTACTATGGTTCCATCTCTCCCTGAAGTACTAGGAAAAATTGACCACTGTTAAAATCATGACTAATCAACTATCAAAACAATATTTATTTTAATAAGACATCCCATATATATATATATGTATATATATACATGTATATATATACATATATATATATATATGGTATGTATTCTTTTTGATGTTTATTTTCTTGTAAGTAAGTGAAAGGAGTGATCTTTGAAAATAAAAATGACTCCCTAAGTGGCACCTCTCTAGGACTGTATTTGCCTTGAGCAAAGATTTTATAGTCAAATAGTCAGGTGTATAGCTCTTTTTCAAACATTGGCGTTTGAATAGTCATACATAACTTAACACCCCCTCTCATCCACAGGGAGGGTGATGCCTTTCAGGAGAAATCATCAAAATCTGTCAAGTCATTGCAGTAGGGTCTAGGCCCTCCCTCCTGCCTCTAGGACATGGAGCATGCCTCTAGGGGGAATGTGCTCCCAAAGTCCTTTGGTACCCCAACTAACAATCTGAGAAACATTGGAAAGGCTACCTTAAATGCCCTTCCTTGATAATGAAATTGATAACTAACTCATATGCCATCATAGAATCCTCATCTAGTAGCTCATGGAAACAGAAGCAGACACCCACAGTTAAACGCTTGAGCAGAACTTCTAGAATCCAGTTGCAGAGAGGGAGGAGTGACAAGAAAAGGGGTCAAGACAAAGCTACAGAAATCCACAGAGATAGCTGATTTGAACAAGGGGGAGCTCATGTACCCCCAGACCAATAGCTGAGAAACTGGCATTATACCGATTCAGATCCCTTGAACATGCATCTCAGTTAGAAGGCCTGTGCAGTCTAAGGGACCTCTGACAGTGGAACCAGGATGTATCCCTGGTCCACAAAAGGACATTTATTATTTTTTAAAATTGTAATGTAATTATTGAATTTTCCCTTCCTCCCAATTCTTCAGTATCCTCCTACCTTCTCTCATTCAAATGTATGACACTAGACAACTGGTATGTTCTTTCCTGTGGAAGACCACCCAGGATTCCTCATTTCCCTATAGTTCTCTGTGTGAGATTGAGGCCTTATGGGTTTTCCTTCTTCTATTTGACATGTCTATAGTTTGAACATATTTTTTTAAACTGCTGTGGTATTTGTAATGGTTGTCCTCAGCAATGGCTTTCAAATCTACAAAGTAAATTTTATGTTTATATAAGTTATGAACATGAGCCCTTATGCATAAAACAGAAACATGATTCTCCAAAATTCACCTTGTTAAAATGTACTCCAAAATTTTCTATATTAGAAAATGTTATATTTACTACAATGTATGTAGTGCTGTATTTTATCATATATACATATATTTCTTACAACAAACCAGTATTACTGTTACTTTTTATATCTAATATTTGAACATTGTTAGAAGACCTTTGTGCCTGAACCCTACAATATAAAATTGAATTTGAATTGATAAGTAAACAAAAACATATTTTTAAATATTCAATTCTTTAATTTTCCTAGGATGACAACATTATTTTTTTCAAAAAATAACTAAATCAAGTAAGATATGGTAAAACATGTCTTTAATCCCAGCACTTGGGAGTCAAGAGGGAGGTGGATCTCTATAGTTCAAGACCAAGCAAAGCTACATAAATGAGACAAAGTCTCAGAAACCCAATACCCAATGAACCAAATGAATTTCAACTGACATAAAAAAGCCCATGCAAGTCTACTATACAGTAGGTATTGTCATGGTTCTTGAATTTTTATGGCTGTATTTCAGATAAAATAATAACTTATCATTATATTTTCATACTTTCTTTAATGATAATTATAATGTAATACCTTCTTGAAAGCGTTGTTTGGTTTTTAGCAGGGTGTCAGAATGTTGCTTTCTATGTTGACTTTTAAGAAAATGTAGTAAATACTGATGCTAGTTCTGTCTTAATTATTATCACATTTTAGGCTTATTTGTTCACAATTTATTGCATTTCTTGATATAAAAAATAATAAAAGCTTAAATAGTGTCCGCATCGCACAGAGAAGGGAACAGTGTTTCCTAATAACTTGTGAAAATTTAGTAAATGAATAATTAAAATGATGTAGTCAGGCAATGAAAACTTGTTTAAAAGTCCAGAATTGTACCCACCACAATTATTTCTTCACTATAGGAAGCCATATTGTGCATTTCATATAATTTTATGTCACCTTTTCATGTCTTATTCCTAGTTATCTTTGACTTTAAATAGCATCATTTTATTTTTCAAATATGATCAAATCTCAGTACATATTAACTATTTTGTATTTCATTTTTATTCAATTACTTTGTTGTTGTTAACTTTTGATTATCTTGTATACTGTTAACATTCCTTATGTCATTATAGATTCTTGACAAATTGTTTCATATTCATTTCTTGAACCTTAGTCACCTACCTTTGCTATCTCCTTTTTTGGTGTGTGTGTGTGTGTGTGTGTGTGTGTGTGTGTGTGTGTGTGTGTGTATAGTGAGCAGAGGAGGAAGTATGCCATTAATTTCAGATTGTACCAGTTGAAGGCCTATTTCTGACTTTGAACTTTTACTTAATCGATGATTCCAAAACCAGAGACTCTAAAATATACTTAGCAAGTTGTTCACTGACTTTGCTATATTTCCATTAACAGCCTCTAACTACTCTGTCTTCAGCCCAAAACCTACTACTTGCTCTCATCTACAAAACTGCAGACATCTTTTATTCTCCGAAGTGCCTACCACAAGACTACATGTCTATTCACAGCACATATAAGTATTTATATTTTAGGAATATAAAACAAATACACAAAGCATGTTTTCTTTATTTCAATGGCATTTAAATTTGAGCTATGGGACATTAACCTTTATTAACATATATTAACACAAAACTATTAGTTGAAAATGTGTAAAAGAATGGAAAGTGACCTCATCCTGGAGATGTAGCTAAGTTGGTAGAGTGCTTGGCTAGCATGGATGACACCCTGATTTCATTCCCCAACACTATAAAAATCAAGCACGGTGGCCCCTGCTTGTAAGCCCACTCAGAATTCTAGAAATTGAAGTAGGAGAATCTGAAGTTCAATATCTTCTTGCATTATGTGTGTTCTGCCAAAACAAAAACAAAAACAAAATAATAGATTTCTTCTAAATATGTTATGATACTACAGTGAAAATATCTGCAGTCTTTTAAAGCTTTGTACATAATTTTAGGAAAGTTGCAAGCTTTTCACTGAGCTCTGAGCCTCAATTGCTTTCCAGGTGTGAGATAATGAATGTATGACATTACACCAATGCTATTAAAATTCCCCTGAACTGGACATAATAGAATATAATTTCCATCCAAATCTCAATTATAAATCCCAAAATATCCTCAATAATCAGCTCAGGGTAAGATAAGGAAATGCTAAGAACATTTATCTCATAAATTCGAGCTTCAAAGGGTTATCTTGAACTCTTTCACTGTCACAGAAGTATCCAAGCAAAGGTCGGGCTCTCATTAAAGCTTATCTGAGGCCTGAG
This sequence comes from Cricetiscus sungorus, assembly GCA_030556225.1. Classification (NCBI taxonomy): domain Eukaryota; kingdom Metazoa; phylum Chordata; class Mammalia; order Rodentia; family Cricetidae; genus Cricetiscus; species Cricetiscus sungorus. The sequence continues at coordinate 12,695,712 of JANBXA010000253.1, forward strand.
TTATGTGCTATGGTTTATTGCCTCAAGTACCAATTAATACAGAATTAAAGAAATGAAAAACCAGTGATTCATACCTTGGCTGGCAAGTCTTCACATGTCAGCATAATGCTAAAATATTAATTGTCATTTTAGTCATGGAGTATTTTATTAGGCACTTAACACTGTAGGTTTTATCAAGAGATATATAACATTTATTTTTAACAAAATTCAGAGGAGATTTGGTGAACATTTGCTCAAAAGCTAATAAAGTAAAATATTAGAGGTATTTTCTATTGAGTTAAACGTGAATATCAATTATTAATGAGGTTGGAATGCTTAATAACAGGAGACTGGAAAGAGCCTATAAAAATTACTTCAATATCACCATAATATCAAGGTCGGGTTGTCTTCTTAGAGGCTCAGAGGAAGCAAAAGTAAAGAATAATCACACAGCAGCATTAACAGATGTTTTATTCAGGACTATTAATGGTGAAACAGGGGCAACAGTGAGTAAGGACTAACGGAGGGTTAATAAAATAATGGTTCAGTGTTTTGTTGTTTTGTGTGTCTCTTGTCTTGATTTGTTTCTTTTGTGTGTTTTTATATTATTATTTTATATAAGAGGGGAGCATTATCGTTGCCCTCCTGGTGAGTAAAGGCAAACCAAGTATTGTGATTTGCATGCATATCGGTCTTGTCATCATCATTGTTTGTCTTCCATGAAGCCCTTATCACTACCACACCTGAAGGTAAAAGTACTACTGTTTGCTCCTTAGATGGTGAAAACTAAGCAAACTATAGCACCTGAGTGTGCCACTGAACTGAGGAAAACAGCAGTTACTATGATGAAGTTGCCACAAGCTAGCAGGCAAGGTTTTAGCAAGAATGTACTCCTGCTAATGAGACTTCTTGTGATGTGCACAGATAAAGATGGGTTCTTATTTTATTACTGCCATTTAAGAGACAGATGAAGCCTAAGCCTCTTAGAACTATTTGTGACTGAAAACATGTTGCCCATTTTTGGAAATCTTGTTTTAGAAGCATCTTTACATTGGCACTAGCAGCAAAGTTGCCTTTGTGACATCAGAAAGGGACAGAGATGAGAAATTATGGGTTTTGTCCACTGCTTTACACAGGAAGCCTTGGTAATTTATTGCCTGTGTGCCTGGACTGCTAGGCTGTCTCTTGACTAAGCTTTAAGTCTGGACTTTCCAATCATCCCTTTCATATGCAAATACATTGACTGTCCTGTGGTCTAAAAGGAAGGTAAATAGAGTTTCCTAAAATGAATCTAACATCTTTTCTGTGGAGATTACGACTAATTTCCTTAGCATGCAGACCAAACATTTTGTCTGAATAAACACTTAGTGGTTCAATTTAATTTTACCAATTTCTTATAATCTTTAAAATTAAAATCCCATATATCAAAATATTGTGTAGGCAAGTGTGTGTGTTGTGGAAAACAAATACAACCAACAAAATGTATATTTATGTGATATACCTATATACATAGAATCCCGTATATATTCTGAAAACAAAAACCTCCATTTTGAAAAAGCTTATTTGTGCCATTTGATTACTTCCAAGTCAAGATAAATGGTATAGATATCTAGCTTAAACATAAAAGTCTAAGCTACAAATAGAAAATATGATGTACTATGTGCTTATCCAATGTGATATTCAGATTCTATCTTTGATACTTTTTAATTCCATGTTCTCAAATCCAACATTCTCTGTCTTTACACTTAAAATAGAAATAGCAATGTTTGTCAATTGTTCTGGTTGGTTGTTACTGCAAATGTGATACAATCTAGAGTCACTTGAAAAATGGAAAGTTCAGCTGAGGAAGTGCTTTAATTAGATTGGTCTGTGAGCACAGTCTGTCACTGTCTTGGTTGTTAATTGATATAGGAAGGCCCACTGTGGCTGACACCACCCCTCAGCAAATACTTTGGGGCATAATAAGAAAGTTAGCAGAGAAGAGCCAGTGAGTTACCCAGTAAGCAAGATGGCAAGGCACAGTCTTCCTTTGTTCTTGCTGAGATTCAAGTTCCTGCTGAGATTCCCAACCTGTTTATACACCAGTGATATATTGTGGCCTGGGAATATAAGTCAAACAAACCCATTCCTTCTCAGGTTGCTTTTTGGCCTAGAGTGCTTTGTCATGGCCAAAGAGAACTTCAAAATAGCAGAAATATTATGATAAAGTAAAGGATTTTAAAAATGATGATGGTGATCTAAGTTCATGCTTATGTAGAATCTTGCCTGAAAATTATACTTGTTGTCGTTGTTATATTTTTATTTTTATGACTGTATTAATCAACACATGCATACCTTTCTATTATCATTCATTTATTTTGTTTATAAGAGGGAATGAATTACATTACCTTGAATGATCAGAGAATAGCTGCTTCTACAATGGTCATATGCAGGCTGTAGAGACAACAACAACAACAAAACAGTAGTGCCCTAGTCCAATAAGGTAGAATTCTCAGAACGATAGGGACAAATGCAGACTGAGGTTAGAAACCTAAAAGCTAACTCTAGAGTTGCTGGTTGAAGGACACACTAGAACATTGAAGACTCTGGAATTTGATGAGATTTAAAAAAAATAAAAAAAGCTAGATCACATATAAGGACTAATGAATTTCATTAAATGATTGTAAACTTATACTGATATCAGTGTCTCTTGCCACTTAGATTGATGCTCGTTTTTTTTACATATAACATATCTATTGATTCCCTGGGAGTTTCATACTATGCATCCCAATTACAATTCCTGTCTAGTCCTTCCTTACCCACAGGGTAGTGGTTCTCCCAGAAGCCTTCCATGTCCCTCCGTCTTGACTGTACATCTGCAGCCATCCATATCATAGTGAAAGTAGCTTCCTTTTACTTCACATTGAGCAGGATCATGGACCATGGGCATTCACTCAGCTTCTGGTGATGGCCTCCTGCTTCAGTAGGACCGGGTGACAACACACCCCCACATGGCATTCAGCAGTAACATGGGCCATGGATATCAACACTGACACCAACTGCAGTATAATGACAGACCAAGACATAACCCTTGGTGAAACACAGTACCAAACATTGCCATGGCCTCAGGTGGCAGAACAGGGCACTCAGATCAGTTATGTCCCATGGTGGTTGAAATGCCCAGTCATTAACATCAGTTCATGTAGTAGCACTGGCCATGGTCCTTTGCAAGGCCCAAGGTTAGCTTGGACCAGAGACATCAACACCTTAGCTGCAGTAGGACCTCAGACCCAGATGTGGCCCTCAAAAGCAGCATTGGCACGAACCTCACCATGGCCTTAGAAGCAATGCAGGCCATTCTCATCAATATGGACCCTGGCAGCAGTAAGGTCTATGGCCATTGAAGTGGCTTCGGCATGCATTACAGACCACAGACATCCATATGATGGCCCTTAGGAGCAACATGTGCCACAGATATCATTCTGGCCCCCAAGTAGGGCACAGCTAACTGGGGTGAGGTGGTCGCAGGTCTGTCTGAATCTCCTGAACTGTTGGCCTTCCACCATATTCACCTGCCCTGGGGTGGAGCCCATTGATAATGATTTTAACTATTTACCTTTACTTCCTATTTGAATTCCACCTTGAAAATCCCTCCCTTTTCTTCTTCTTCTTTTTTTTTTTTTTTTCCAACCACAGTTCTCGTTCCTCCTTTATTGTTATATTCTATATCATAACACTTTTCAAAATCTCCGAGGCTTTGAACTGTTGAATGTATCATTCTAGTACTACTCTGGCTTTACTTGGTCCTCAGTCCATAAATACTAACTCACCCTGTCAGTCTCCCTCCTGTAGCAATCCATTTCCCATCCTCCCCTGTCACAGAGGATAAGCACTGCCTAGAGGAATTGCTTCAAGGGTGAACTTAAAATTTATTGCTTTATCTTTTGGGTATAAATAGAACTACATTTGGTTTAAATATGTTATGAATTTAGGTTCATTGGCTACTTACAATTTCTGTAAATGTCCTTGACAGTATTACATTGGTTCTTCTACTCAGGAAGTTAATCTAATAAAATTATCCTAAAATTATTTTTCCACTTTCTTCTCCGTAAAACTTTCCAGATTTTCTTCTTCCTTAATTTAAAAACATCATCAGATTTTAAGTGTACAACTTTAAGTATCACTCATACTGACTGTTTTGGTATTAATCTATTTTATCATCACTGTAGACAGAACTCCTGGGAAGAAGAATTTAATTCAGCCCACAGTGTCTATCAAGCAGTGCATTATGGCAGGAATTACATAGCAGAACTGTTGACAATGTGATTGACAAGAATCAACCCCAACAACAGCAACGGGAAGAGGCAGGAGTAACACAGCTCCCAAGAACACACTCTAGCTCAAATGCTTCCTCCACCCAGGCCAGCTTCCCCCAGTAACACTGCCTCCAAACTGTCTATTCAAGCTGTGACTTCATCAGTGAATGAGATCATTTGCTAGCCTAGAGAATCCATCACCTACCTGAACAGAGTATGGGCAGCTTGCTTAGTATATCAGAAATACTAAAGTGGAACATAAATTAGGTAAAGAAATACATTTTGTTTGGTTTAACCTGCCTAAATTATAATATTTTATATAAATGTTACATGCATAAAATTATCACTTGCCTAAAAAATGACTTAATATTTGACACTTCAACTTGTCATTTGAACAAAAACAGAATTACATTTAGCATAATTCAAGAATGCAATATAAAAAACGCAACTTAAGCTATGAAGACATAATAGCTAAGAACTTGTTTAAGAAGTTCAAAATGAGAGAAAATTCTTCTTTAGGGCATATTTAACCCCACGACCCAGAACGAAGAATCAGAGGCAAAGAGAACAGCAGCCTTAATTAGAGAAGGCTCCTGAAGAAGATGCCGAACACACACCTTTTAGGTCACCAAATGATGTGGCAGATGCTGTTCAAGTAACTGTTTGCAGCTTTTTATGTAACACTTATTCATTGACTATTTTAATGATTTTAATATTTTTTGCATTGTACTTATTGAAGCAGTAAAATATACTATTCATTGTAAAACCTTTTTGTAAACTTTGCTCTAAATTCTTCAATTCTTTTGCGTAGAAACTGTATTATTTATTTGACTTGTTGTCTTGACAAAAATGCAGCTCAAGGAAGAAAAGGATCATTTTGGGATCTCAGGTCTAGGGTGATAATCCATCATGGCAGCAGGCTCACAGGTCAGCTGGTCACACTGCTGCTGCATTTGGGAGGTGACTGCTGGTCCTCTTCTCATTTTAGCCCTTCTTTCTTTTCATGCTGTCTAGGATTCCATTTCTTGGGATGCTAGTGTCCACATTCATGGCGGTTATCGGTTATCCCCTCCTCAGCTCAGTACTCTAGAAATAACAGCAGCGGTACCCAGGAGCATGAGTCCTGGGTGATTCTCATCCAGTAAAGTTGACAATCAGTATTAACCATCATCACAAGAAAATTCTGGTTTGAGGTTTACCTTAGATTGTATAGCAGGTATAGCACAGCTAGATTATTTACTTGTCTCACTGCTGTTAGAAAACACCTAGCAAGAGCAACTTAAGAAGGCAAAAGGTTTGTTTTTGACACCCTTTCAGCAGAGTACAACATGACAAGGCAGGCATAGACACACAAACATGAGGCAACCACCCACAGTGCATAAATAATCCAGGAGCTGAGACAGATGGTGATGATCAGTTGTTTTTTTCCTTTTTCTTCAGCCTGAGTTCTCAGTTTAAACACCCACTCCCATATCAGCTAACCTCCTCTATGAAGACATCCCTCATAATGGTGCCCAGAGACTGATTGCCATGGCAATCCTAAATCCAGTCAAGCTGACAACCAACACTAAGAGTCACAATACCTAATAATAGTCCTAAAGCCATTATCCTATGTTAGCTACTTATAATAGTAATTCTGTGTTTCTTACACAGTATCAGCAAATTCCTCTTTAAAAAGTCCATTTTAAAGTTGTTCATAAGATGCTAAAGAATGTTTCTATGTGTGAAATGAACACAGACAGGCCACAAAACATCATTCTTCTGGATCCATAACCACTGCCTCCCTTTGGAGCTGTTGTCTTGAAATACATTTCAGCTACTAGGTATTCTGTACTCTAATTTTGATGTCACTTCAATTTAGTGATGAAACAGCTTAATATTAAGATTTTAAGTTATTCTGCTATTATTTATTCATTATTTCTACACTGTAGTGTCAGTTATGACTAAGTAGCTTTGTTAATTATTTCTCTTCATGAAGAGTCTGATATTCCAAGTTTATCTTAAGTCTCAGTTACTTCATTAAAACCTAAAATTAAACTAGTAGAAATTAATAGCCTTTTTCTTGATAATCACTGCACAGTGACCTTAATACTGAAAAAGTATATTCTACTTTGTAAATACTAATATGTCTTGTAGCCTATGACAAATAGTCTAATATTCAACATACTCCACAAATGTCCATTGAGCACAAAGTAAATGATTGTATTTAAAAGTAGATACCCAGTTATAGTCTAAAAAGCACAACTCATGTCTTATACTTTTGGTGGTGAGCCTGGCCTTTAATGGCTGAGCCATCTCTCCAGCCCCACAGCTCATGTCTTAAAGAGAATAACAGATAGTTTATTCTGGAGCCTTTTTGAGTCATCATGGCCTAGGAATACAGATTTAGGTTGCCCTAAATTCTACTTCCTAACATGGATGAAGTGTCATGAAATTTTTAAAGTGTTACATAACTTTATAAATCACCCAAGTTTAAAATATAAAGGTGACTACAGTAAAAGTCAGATTAATGCGATGGGGCAATCTTTTCTATAGGGTCAAAATGCTATTTAATGACATCCATAACTTTTTGGTTGGAGGTTGCTAGAGGTCTGCTACACCAGCAATACTAGTAGACTACAAAAGGCTTCTATTTAGTCATGAGGTGTTAGTTCTGACACAGAGACATAGAAGTGGGCAAGGAATATCTGTTGCTAAGGGCTCAAACTAACCCAAGATACAGTAACTAGCCTCCAGACATGCAACATTGCAATCATCCCATAGTACTGCAATTCTAAATAATCTGTTTGTGAAGGCATTGCTCCTTTTTTAAGACTTTTGGCTCACAGCTTCTACCCAGGAGTTTTATTCACACCAGTAAGAAAAAGATGTCTGATGTAGCATTGATAGGTCACCGTTTATTAATTAACATACAATGTAGACTTCCAGGCCCTACCTTGGATACTTTGGCTTAGATTCCATTCCGAAGCAATCCTAATTCTGTATTCCATTATTCAGAAGCATGATATTACAACTCTCACAGGCACTTCCTTGGGATCCAAGGAAAGGAAGCTGAAGCACTTGTCTATTATCCTCCTTTCCTTGGCCGTGGAACCCCTCAAGTGACTCAAGTCTCCAGGAAGCTGAGGCTGGCCCAGGAGTCTAAATTTATCTACACAGTTATGTGAATATCCATGAGATCAACAACATCAAACATGTTATCTATTCAGACCCACTACTAATTCATCATTCAGGGAATGAATGACATAGTGCTTCCTCAAATGTGAGAGGAAAGAGGGAGAGCTTAGATTGTCAAAATTCACTGACAAATTCAAACCTTTTAATACCCTGCTGCCTCCAAGACTATGTGGCCTTCCAGTTTCATCACTACAATCCTCTGTCATGTGAAATCTTTGGAAACAGAAAATCATAACCATAGCCATAAGTGAAAGCACCTTCCTACTTAAGTCACACAATGAAAGTGCTGACAAATGATACCATACTGAGCAGTATTTTTTTTCCAGGAGGTTTGACTAATTACTGCTCATTATTTTATTATCCCATGAAATAGCCTGAAATCTTTGCCTTTCAATGGGAAATAAGAGGGTAATTTAAAAATGTACTAATGTAGTTCCTGCCATTTCTCTTCCTCCACAGGAAGAAAGCCACTGCACGGAAGGCTGTGCCAGCTCTTGCTCTCCTGAATGCTGCTGGAAGAAAGCAAATAAGAGCTCTCCCAGAAACAGAAGCACAGCTGCAAGTGAGGTGTCTGGCCAAACCCTGCTCCTTTCTCTGGCTGCTTCCTGCATCCAGCTCCCTTCTTCTGAATAGTGCTGATAAATTAGCATGGGCAGAGTGTTTGCTGGACTCTGGGCATGTGCCTCCAGGGCTTGGAGCCATAGCCTTCAGGAGCCATGCTGTGTGGGCCATTAAACAAATGACAAAGAAAGACGAAAACACTCCTTCTTAGCATAAATATCCAATGATTGATGACAGGCTCTTTTATTTATCCCTACCCAGGGTGTTTTCAAGTCTATTCAGAGTCAGGCCCTGGCTATCATGCAAATCACAGGGAAAATATTTCATAGATCACATAGCAGCCATTTCTCTGGGGTGTTTTGTTCTCTCTTATGTCTGAAACACTATCATGCTTGCCATGCCCAACATCACCTTTTGCTGTTTGTATGGTTGGACCGACTCTAGCTATTAGCCCACAACTTGCACGTTCTAGCATTCTAAATAATTGAATAAATTTAATTAGTGGCATGCTTTAGAACTGTTAAAGATTCATTCAAATTTCAGTGACAGACTCTTAATACTTTGAGGAGGACGGTATGAAGATTAAATTGATGAGGGAAATTAAAGTAAGCATGGGATAGTTTACTTTAAGAAAAAAAAATAGCCTTTCTGCAAGCAGTAGTAGTCTGCTCAACTGTAGATGTGTTCCCCACAGAAAAAACATAGTAGCAGAAGAATTGTGTGGTTGAGTCCTCATTCGCTAATTCCCAGCACATTCTGTGGATTACATACTGTTTATGCATCCTGCAGCCTCCCTGAGCCCTGTTTCTTTACAGTACTTACTCCTGCTGCTAAAAGGAAAATAGGCTCCAACAATCCTCTTTGCCTGCCAGAGCTGTTGCTTCTGAATGAGCACACCCTGCTTCCAGGAGTCAAGCTGATCTCTGTGATCCTAGAATCCAACAGGAGTTCAAAAGCATTCTGCGCGCCTCAAAGGGCAAAAATTGCCATTCGTTTAGGATTTACAGCAGTGCCCGAGCCTCCTCACATAAGAGCTGATGCTATCCTTCCTGACTCCAAGGCCTTTGCTGAACCAGCTCAAAGTGCAGATGAACCGGAAGGCCCCAATCTGCCTCTGGCTCAGGCTCTCCCCCAGACTGACACAGTTCAGCTCAGGCACAATAATGAGACCATTGAATTTCCCACTGCAGCTGGGAGCTAGTGGTAAATGCTGAAGCTAAGTTGTTGAAATGACTGTGCAGGGGACTAACAGATGAAAAAAGTGTAACCCAATTTACCCTGTATTCATACAGAATGGTTTTAAACACATAGTGCAAAGCTATGCTATGATTCTCTGTAAAACAGCCCAAGAACACCTTGGCAGAGGAAATTGACAACTAAAGTACACCTCAGGGAGCAAATAAGAGGCAACGGAGGTACATTTTCTGACAGTTTTCATAGGACCTAAGATATTGGAAAGCAAGCAACTGCATGATATCTGTGAGAGGGAAGTAAGAAATATCCTTCATTAAAAATATAATGAAATAATTATTGCTGTTCTTAAGTATTCTGAAATTATTTAGGTACAGAAAGAAGAAAATATTCTACTCACAGCATAAAACACAAGAACATTAATTTTTAGATTATCAATTTGCTCATTTGAACAGAGAGACATTTAAGCAAGGAATAAAATAAGTACAGGATTAAAATATATTCTAAATTGATTTGAGAGGCCTACAAAAATTATTTATTTGCTTTGATACATTAAAAGATTTTCAGGAACATATATCTTGAGCTGGAAATGCATCCAATTGCTTTGATTATAATTACTTTATAACTAGGTTTTCAGTGATTTTTATGTGTTCTATAAAAAGCATACTTGAGTTTTATGATATATACATAGCAGTGGCTGATGATATAATACAGAAGTATATGATATATCAGTTTCTTTAGGGTATGAATACCTGATTGGCTGGAAAAAAAGTGAGTATCCCTAGATATTACATATTGGGATCTGTTACAGAATAATTTTATGTTGAGTGAGTATAGATAGAATCTTATATATCATCATGTCAACACAAATTAGGATCTGCATGGTTTTAAATACATTTAGCATATAAATATAAATAGGACAAGTGTACTTTATTTTTGTTTGAAACTTTACATTGAAATCATTACCATGCCAACTCTTTCAGAAAGTGATATTATTGACTAACTGGTTCCTTTTGTTTTAAGTCATCAAATCTTCATTTTGTCTCAGTCTATAGTTTTTCCTCTCACAGAACACCTTTCTACAGGTGTACAACAAGCCACTTCATTATTCCTTGCAATGAAAACATCATCAAGCACATATGTCATTCATTATTCTCGATAACACATATTTTTAATTATGTGCACAGTTAGCATCTGTTGTCTGGAAATTTTATTTCATCAAAATTAATACCAGGAAACATAAGCAATAGATTTGGGGACAGCCAGAGTCCCACACCATTGTCTTTAATATATTTTGAGCCTTTCTAAAGAGTACCCAATCCCATATTGGCCTTAGACTCTCTGGGCATTCCCAGTAGACTTGGAAGTGAAGAATTTTGGTAAAGCCACACATTTTGTTCACAGGAATTCTGGTGAAATATTTGAAGGGCCAGTCATTTGATACAAATGAGTAAAGTCAATCATTTGAAAAAAGGAAAGAAGTCTAGAGGGTTAGACCACAGACCTCTAGTTGCTTCTCTCTTGCAATTATTAGACCACAGACTCTATAGCTGACAACTTCTACACTGAAGGCTGGAACACAAAGGTGTGGGTGGAGACTGGGGTGTATGTGGTAAAGGAAGCAAGCCAAAGCCTCCCTTTTACAAATGAAAGACCATCAGTCTTGTAGTCATAGGCAGTACCTACCTCCTCTAGTTTCCTTAGGCTAAGCCAGACTAAATGATAAGATATGGAGATTCCCCCCACTCCCAGAAAACTTACAAAAGTCAGAAATTTCCTTTGTTGTAGGGTGCGGTTCTCTGAAGGCTCTTTCTCTTTTGGTCCACATCATGTTATACATGGCAAGCAAATATTCTTCTCTGCTGCTTCAATCACTCTTTACTAATGCTCTTGGATCTCCCACTGCAAGACCTGATCATGGACTCTAGTTGTTTTGAGACTCTCTCCTAAAAATGCTAATTTTGAAGAGTAATTGGTCTCTGCCTCATATTCAGAACTTGCATCCTGTGATTTATAAAAAAGAAGTTATGAAATTATATGTGTGGTATTTTTCAAAGAAAAAGTAAACAGGTAAGATCTACTACGTTCAGACAGTTATCCTAGAGGAAGAACCCTGTGTAGCCATCTTTATGTTGTTGTTGAAATGCAGAATGTTAAAGATTATAGACAAAATGTATTACATTTTAATGCACTGTGCATGAAAAATAAACACAAATTTTTTTGGAAGTGTTCTATGGGGGTATCATTTAGCAACCGGTGTTTAAGAAAGTAACATCACATATATATATATATATATATATATATATATATATATATATATATAACTCTGGAATGTGAAAAGACTTACTCTCAAGTCATTTTTTCAGTTAGTAACATCTTTTATTCAGAGTCACACGAAAACTTTGGTTGCTCAATTTTAAAGAGAGAAGAATAAAACTGCACTATTCACTATATACTAATGGGTAACACCCTATTTGAATATGCTATTGACACAACCAAGACAGCAGAAGGCCGTTTTCATTTTTAGTATGTTATGATCTTCAAACTTCAATTCAACTTGTACCCATTAATTCTTCCACTAGTTCCAATAGTTTTGAGAATTAATTTATATAGACACTGTATATAATGAACGATTCCAAGAAGCTATTCATTTTACCATTCAAAATAAAAACTTTTTATCTTGGCATTTTTGTAATTTGAATGATTGTATTCTATCTGAAACAGAAACTAACTTCTAACACTGTACATGAAGTCTGATGTGAGAGATGCGGGATATGTATTTTCAACTCCTTTGTTCATTTTTCTACTTTCTTTCTAGAAATTGTTTCTGTCAATTTTAATCCTCACCAAGGTAAATGGAAAAAGGATGTAAAGAGACAGTTGCCTCTAAGTGCAAATAGCAGTCAAAGATAAGTCCTTTTTCTAGCAATTCCAAGTTTCATTGAACCTGTCTTAAACAGTGTGTGGCATTTCTGAAAAAATCAGCAAAAGATAGGATGATATTGTAAAGTTATGCATTGAATGCAGATTTGGAAAAGACTCCAAAATTATGGTATAGGAGAGGAACAATGGAATTGTCATAAATAAAATGTTATAGATGCTATCCAGCACAAAAATGTGATAAGATAGCAGCTTTTATAAAAAGAGAAAATTTAATACATTATATAGGTTTTAACAAACAAAATATCGCATTTGAATGTTATCTCTGTCATGGTGCACATTGGAAGGATTATTTAGGCTCCTCCTCTCCTCCAGGATTCGTAATCTGCAGTAGTAGGGAAAATTTTCCCTTCAAAGCCACTGAACTTGCTATAGATGTCATCCTCAGACTAGAATTACAGCAAAGCAAAACAAAATAATGATGTGGTCACAGCACCAGAGAGCTCTGAAACTGTAATTTCTTAAATAAAATATACAGCCATGATATGGAATAAGATAAAAACACAAGCCAACATGAATCTAATGAAACATATATACTTTTAAGAAGCCATAAATTTTATGTCAACTTTCTTTAGTAATGAGTATCTACTCACACATCTGCATTTCAAATCAGCTAAAGTAACTTAGTGTTAACAGCACATAAAATTTGCTGATGGGATTGTAAAAACACATTAGAATTGGGTTTCTGAAACCTCATGTCATGGCCCATTTGCAGTAGATCTGAGCATTGGTTATGTTCAAGTGGCAGAGAAAAACTTCCCGAAGTACCTATGGAAAGGCACTTCTGGGATGATGTGTGATGAGGTTGAATTTATAATGATCAAACAGTAGGAGAAGATTTTAAAAGTGTATTAAATAGTTTCAGCTTAATTGAATCAGGAGTTGAGATATCCCCAAAGATTAAGATATATTTTAAATGAGACATCATATCTCACATCTGAGAAAAAATAGGGACTAGGAAAAATACTTCAGGGTCCAACTAAACATGAGGCATGCTGCTGCTAAATAGACAGTCTCTGGCGAAGAGCCTCTGCTGAAGTTCCTGACGTGCCTAGAGATGTCAAGGCTGTAAAGTACCAACAAGAAAGAAGACTTCTGTATGTACAGGTGAGGTAATTCCCCATGGATGAAAATTGCATTGTCACCAACAGAAATAAAATATTTTATCGCCAAATGAATTTTGCTATCAAAAATAGCAAATTTAGGCCAAACATATATACTCCTCAGAAACTATATCATTGCTTTGGCTAAGAAAGTTAACAAGGAAGGGAAATTGATTGCATTTCATAAGAGACTTTATTTCATTATTTTTGATAAAATGAAGAAATTTATAGAGCATATTATAATAATCTTGACTGATAAATAATGTGTAATTAAACAAATTTACAGTGTATATTCTTTAAATATGATTCCCATCTATAAAAAAAAATGTGGTGTTCATATAGCAAAGGCCATGTCAGTCTCCTAAAAATAAATGTTTTGCTAGAATACTTAAAACTTGTTTTTAAATGAAGCCTCAATTATTAATAGAAAAAATTATAAAGCCAAATGTTTTCTTAGGTATAAACTAAACTAAAATATTTTGATTTGGATTAGCAAAAGAATATGGAAGATCTGTAGAACAAAGTTGCCTGGAAGCTTAAAAAAAATAAAGAAACTCTAAATATGTGATTAAATATTTGAAATACTCAGTAAGTTCAAAATATGGCCAAGCTCATCCATCCCTAAAAGTAATTAAGAGATAGTTATAATCCTGTTATTTGAATTAATATCCTCTTGAGTTTAAACAGTTTTTTCTTTTTTCAGAAAAATGTATAAAACTCCATGACTGTAATTGAAACAGACACTTCTATTTTTATACAGATTTCCATCCCAGCACGGGCCTTGGGTTCTAATTCTGAGGGTGTCCATTGGCATACTGCTGTTAGTCAACCCTGTGGAGAAGAACATTGATTTTTAAACAGAAAGCCTGACAAATTGAATATTCTACTGTAGAGTGAATACTAGTATTCACACAAGTGGGAGACAGTCCTTGATCCATTTACCTGACATTAAAGGTAGCTATTATTTTTGTCGTTTTTAATTCAGAAATTCTTGGTAGTTTCTTCAGGAATCTGTTTCCAGCACTCATGCAGGTTAGGTTGAAAGTTCACCTCAACTACCTTCAAAGAAGTTTTTCATGATATATCTGTAGGGATGCCTTTAAAACACTAGACTCCTTAAAAATTATAATAATATTGCAGTGATTTCCTGGAATCTCCCCATTATTCAGACAGATTTGGCAAGTACCAAAGTCATAGGCAAAATATTACCAAGGAATTTGGTGATCTGAGATCTATAAATGGAATAAACTGAGCTTAAATTTTTCCCTTAAGCTATGCTTGAATATCTTCAGCAACCAATTTTCAACAGTTCTGTTAATCACTTAGTATTTCTACCTGTAAATTCATAAGTCAATGTATAGTCTACTCTCTCATATAACAGCAGATGCTGGTGAGGAACCATACCATGCACTGTAGCTTGTATGTTTTCCACCAGCCCACCAGCCCACCAGCCTGCCTGCCGCCAATCTGGGCCCACAGCCGCACAAGCCCCAAATAACACTCAGAGACTCTGTATTTGATACAATCCTGTTGGCCAGTTACCATTATTGTTTATGGGCTAGCTCTGTCTTAATTATTAACCCATTTCTACTTATCTAAGTATTTCCACGTGGTCATCTGGGAGACACGGCCAGCATCTTCCTCCCCGGTCTCTATCTTTACTCCTCCTTACCACTTCCTCTTTCCTCCTTCTCTCCTAGCCCCGCCTATCTTGCTTTCTCGTTGGCCCAACGGTGCTTTATTAATGAACCAGTACGAGAAACATATATACAGAATAACATCTCCCATCGTCTCCTCTTTTCTGTCTAAAATAAAAGAAGGGTTTCAACCTTGACATAGCAAAATATACCATACAACAGTTATCAAATAAGAATCACAGTTAATATTTAGGCCATTAACATTTTGTAAGACTTAAAGAAAATATCATCTATTTTGTGAGTCTAAAGTCCTATATGTAACTTATCTTTAATCCTAACTAAGGAAAACTATAACCATAACTATCTGTCTTCAACTCCTTCAAAGACCACAGAAGGATAATATATAAATTCTAGAAATGACAGAGACAATTCATTGCCTGGTCAGTCACCTGAAGTTCTTCTGTAATGTTCCATCTTCAGCCCATAGGCCACAGTGTGTCTCCAGACTCCTCAACAAAGCAGGAAACTTTAAACTGTCCACCTGTATTGGCAGTTTGTCAGTCATTTTTCTTTGTGTCCTGTAGATTGTCTGGCAGGCAGCCTCTTCCATGAAGTAGGAATCCTGTAGCAATGTCTATCTTGCATCAGCAGTCACCTTTTTGTGGGTCCTGCATATCCAGTTTCTACAACTTAAAGTCAAACAGTCCAGAAGAGTAATACCTTGCCCAAATGGCTAGTCTTGACATATTAGAAGCAAACTCCATAACACGTTTCTTTGATGTCCATCTTCCTTTCTGACGCAGGTGGTGTTACCAGGAGCAGTTGTGCCTCACTATAAAGAAAAACCCTAAATTATTTTAAATGCCATATTCTGTAGGTCTTTGAAAGGTTTGAAGAATACCTATTCATCTCAAATACATCTCTGCATATCTAGAAATCCTAACTAACTTAACTTCAAGTTTTAACTATCATAGGTAACTCTCTATAATCTGTACTAAATTATACATTACATTTTCCAATGAGCTATATATACACAATTCTAAACAAGAGGAGAAATATACATATCACAAAATTGACCTTAATATCAATAAATGAAAATCCATTCCAAAACAATGCATTCATATCTATACCATAATTCCCTTTTTACCTTTAAAATGATTGCTTGTGGTCATTAACCATTTATAACCAAACCCATTTAAATGAAAACAAACATTTATAAACAATATTTGGGAATTTGGGCGTCGTTCTTTCTAAACTACTTCCTGCTGATAGGGGCCACTGGTATGGGGTTCCAAAGAAGATGAACAAATCTTGGCTGTAAACATTGCTTCAGGAGGTCTTGCTTGATCAAACCACATTAGTCTGGAAGGAATCCACTTTTCACTTTCTGTGGAAACAAAAATAGAAATCCTTTTCCCCAGTAACTTGTCCTTGGAATTAAATTTTGGAGTCAAAGCATTTTTAAAATATATAAATTGAATTAATCCAGCAGCATTTCTTTTATCAGTAGTTGTTATTTTCTTAGCAATCAAATAAGTTAAAGACAACAGAATCACGTATAGTTTCCAAAATTTCTCTGTGCTTTCCATCTTTATGTGGCTTTTTTTATTACTCTATTTCTTTTACTTCCTTTTTACATATTTTGAGACAGGGTTTCTCTGTGTAACTTTTATCTGTCCTGAAATTCCCTCTGTATACCAGGTTTACTCTGAAATCACAGAGATCTGTTTGCCTCTGCCTCCCGAGTGCTGGGATTAATGGCTTGAGCCACCATACCCATACATTCTACTTCCTTGTTTCTTTTTCTCTTCCAAGCCAGCATATTTTTTAAAACAGTCTAAACCTTCATTGCAGCTCTCTTACACACCAATGAATTGTTAACAGAGCTCTCTAAAAGCAAGGTGATTTTTTTGCCACTTATGCTAATTTTGGAAACCTCCCTTAAAGGAGCTGCTCAAATCTCTGTCTACAGCAAAACAATTCCAACCGAGAAAAATGCTGTTATCAAGAAGTCTTGCTAGTCTCTGTTTCTTTGTTTCACCAACTGTAGCCTGCATGTTTTCCACCAGCCTGCCCGCTGCTGCAGGTCTGGTGTGCCAGCATGGAGGAAGTAAGATGCCGGGCCTGCAGATCTGACCGGTAAGATGAGCCTCATGGAAATACTTAGATAAGTAGAAATGGGTTAATAATTAAGACAGAGCTAACCCATAAACAATAATGGTAACTGGCCAACAAGATTGTATCAAATACAGAGTCTCTGAGGGTTATTTGGGGCTTGTGTGGCTGTGGGACCAGATTGGCGGCAGGCAGGCTGGCGGGCTGGTGGGCTGGCCGAAAACATACAAGCTACAATGCACTGATGGAAGTTATATACACTACCCCTCGCCAATATGGAAATCAACATGGAAGTTTCCCAAAATCTATAAGCAGCGTTTCTGCGTAACTCAGCTATGCTATTGCTGGGTACTGAACCAAAGGAGTACAAGTTGACATTAAAGTGACACTTGCCCATCAATTTTCATTAAAGTGATATTTTACAATAGTTAGTCATGGGACCAAACTAGGTATCTATCAACAGAAGCATGGGCAGGAAAATGTGGTACAATGTGACCTTTTCAGTCCTTAATAAAGAAGATTGTTGCTTTCTAGAAAGTGTACTCTGCCAAATGCAGTTAGTCTCAGTAATTAAAAACCTTTTCTCTCATGTGTTGTCACTTTAATTTAATGTAAACATATAAAATTGTATGTGTATCTAGAATGTGAAAGTAGAAGTAAAACCGTGTAGAATGGTTAATTTGACTATAGGAGGGCTTGAGGTAAAAATATGTTCTACATAATATATATATAAGAACTTAGAAAATAAATTTTTAAAGTTAGAGGGTTGAGAAACAGACAATCAGATATAGTATCTCAGTTTTTTTTTTGAACTTCTATTTCTTATTTTGTAAAAATTATAGCATCCTAGAGTCATTAGATTTTTGTTAGGATTCTATGTGATTACTTTGGTACAGTATATAGATTTTACCACATGCCAAAGTACTGCAGAATTAATCAATTACTACATAGTGGTAAGAACATAGAGTTGAGCAATAGTGGTCTCATTTTAGGTTCAATAAAATAAGTTACAATATCTTATTGATTATAGACTTGGTTGAAATTATTAAACAATGTATATTGCATAAAACAGATCATTCTTTGCTAATAGTAGCTACCTATAAAAGTGATGTTCAGGTGGCATCCTGCCCTTTTAAGACTATGTGATATTAACTTAGTGTTTTGGTGGTATGTAGGTACCAATCTTGTAGATGTTGGTCAGAATTTTGACTACAAACATTAATTAAACCCTGATATTCTTGAAAAATATTTTTCTTCAGCAACATCTAGAAATAGCAACAATAAAGGCATATTATTTTTCATTAATACTAAAAGCCATTAATTTGTATTATTCTTTAGACCTTTGATTCTGAATATTTCCAGTTCCTTTTTTCTAAAAAAATAAAAATAAAACGTGCAAATAAAATATTTTGATTGATTTAATATGTTAAAAACAATTATGCATTGTTTGCATGTTGGACCATTGTTAAAGAGGAGGGATTCTTCCTAGTAATACTAGCTCATAATGTAAATTTATACTTTCATAAAACATGTCAGATTATATATACAGCTTCCCTGTTAAATGGAAAATTAGAAGATATCTAAAATTGATGTTGAGTGTTTAGGATACCGTTAAGCATTCTTTCTGAATATATAATAAATTATACTTAAATGTATTGTTTGGTTTAAAATATGTGAATAATTTTTGTAATAATTGTAACAAATGCAAATACAATTACTGTGAAAACAGCTAACCATATCCAGATAGGGTAAAACAATATGGAACAATCTGAGCAAGAGCACAATGAGTTAGAGGACAGTCTGGACTATCAAACAAAACATGACAAAAATGAGAAAAAGGATGAAGATCATTAATAAACACTTACTTATAGGCATGCCTAGAATCTTCAGATGATATTGAAAATATTTCTGTATATTACAGAAATGGGATCAGACAGATATAGAATATAACAAGAAAATCTGGCAGTGCAGGCTTTGACCTGCATACTTAAACTTGAGAAATGACAGCAGTAAACAGAATATCAAAAATTTCTCAGGCTATACAAACTTTAACTCATGATTAAAGATGCACATCAGTGGGTAGATACCATTTCAGATCCCTCTTTGCAATTTAATATGTTCTACTCATTTCAGATATCTTAGAATTTGCTAACAGGCTACTTCCAAATGCTGCTCTCCAACAGGTGAGGGTTCTTATCACAAAGTGAACTCGTTTGCACCTGCTAAAGGCTGTGCCAGGAGTACAGTAGCTGTGTCAGTACTTCTCTGGCTTATCAAATTTGCATTTCAAAGCAGCTAAATTGTCTTGTATGTGTATGCCCAGTGTGGAATTCTTTGCCTTGATGCAGAGTATCTGGTATCTGTAGTGTGTAAACTATATACAATATATACATTAGAGAAAGAGAAGATAGGAGAGAGGAAGAATCTGAAAAAAAAAAAAACTATGCTTGGTCGAAAACAAAGAAAGGAGAAACTGCTTCAAATCAGGAGAAGTTATATGGCTTATATCACCATTAATATTTAGAATAAAATTGAAATCAATGTTAAATGTTGAAGGAATTGTAGGTGATATCTAATAGATCCTCCTCAATTTATGAATAAAACAAAGATCGGCATACAGTTGAAATGAGTTGATAAAGTTGAACAAAATCATTTGGGTCATCTGCAACTGGATTTCAACCCCTTTTTGGAGGTGAAATTGTGACTGACTGTCACCTTCTCTATCTCATAGGGACCAAATAAAATGACGTCCATGGTTAAACAAACAAAAGTAGGGAAGAATTCCAGTGGGAAAGACAAATTTTTGCCTATAAGTATCTGCATGAATTCTGTTACAGTATCTGATAGTAGTTTCTATGTTCTCCAGTGAGGAAGTAGCTCACATTGTATGACTTCTACACTTTTCCTCTGCATCCTTTCAGACATGTCCATTTTTCATGTACAAAGTCATTTTGTTTGTATTTTAAAACTGAACCACGTTTTCAGGTCAATCTGATAAAGAATGCACAAGCAAGCTTTGAAAAAGCCAAAACAGCAGAAATAAAGGGAAAACTATTTGAGTTTCTTTTCTTTTTATGTTTTATTTAATTATTTTTTCTTACTTTTCATATCAATCCCAGTTCCCTGTCCCTCCCTCCCACCTTCCCCCTTCTTCCTTCTGTCCCTTTTTCCCTCTCTCACTCCCTCCCATGCCCCCTGACCACCCTCCCATCCCATTTCTTTCTCACTCCACAAGGATAGTTGTGGCTTTCAGGAGGGGTCAACAAAACCTGTCAAGTCATTTGGAGTAGGGACTAGGTCCTCCCTCCTGCCTCTAAGTTAAGGGAGTATCTCACCATGGGGAATGTACTCCCAAAGTCCTTGGGTGCACCAGGGACACATCCTGGTTCCACTGTCAGAGTTCCCTTAGGCTGCCCAGGCCTTCTAACTGAGACCCATGTTCAAAGAATCTGAGTTGATCCAATGCTGGTTTCCTAGCTATCAGTCTGGGGGGCCCATTAGCTCCTCCTTGTTCAGGTCAGCTATCTTGGTGGGGTTTCTGTAGCCTGGTCTTGTCCTCCCCCTCTGAATCTGGATTCTAGTTCAGCCTAGTGTTTAGCTGTGGGTGTCTGCTTCTGTTTCATCAGCTACTAGATGAGGGCTCTATGATGGTGGATAAGTTTGTCATCAATCTCTTTATCAGGGAAGGGCATTTATGGTAGCCCTTCCACTGTTTCCCAAATTGTTAGTTGGGGTCAGTCTCTCTCTCTTTTATCTCATGTCTGTTCCTCCCCTGACTCAGTCTTCTCTTTCTCCGAGCTCCCTCTTCACTCACTGCCCTCACCCCACTCTCAATAACCTCATGAGATTTTGTTCTTTTCTCTTTCTGTGAGGGGTGTTGCATGGATTATTAGATTCTTCCTTGTATCCTAGTTCCTTTGGTGGTGTGAATTATAGGCTGGTGATCCTTTTCTCTTTGTCAAAAATCTATATATGAGTGAGTACATACCATGTTCCTCTTTTTGTGACTGAGTTATGTCATTCAGGATGCTTTCTTCAAGTTCACCCATTTGCCTACAAATTTCAAGATTCCATTGTTTTTTTCCACAGAGTAGTATTCCATTGTGTAGTTGTGCCACATCTTCTTTATCCATTCTTCAGTTGAGGGACATCTAGGTTGCTTCCAGGTTCTTGCTATTATAAATGATGCTGCTATGAACATAGTTGAACACCTATCTTTGTTGCATGGATGTGGATCATTTGGGTTTATTCCTAAGAGTGGAACTGCAGGGTCCTGTGGTAAGCTAATTCCCATTTTCCTGAGGAACCACCATACTGATCTCCAAAATGTCTGTACGAGTTTACACTCCCACCAGCAGTGAAGAAGTGTGACCCTTTCTCCACATCCTCTCCAGCATAAGTCGTCATTGATGTTTCTAATTTTAGCCATTCTAGCAGGAGTAAGATGGTATCTCAGAGTTGTTTTGATTTACCTTTCCCTGATAGCTAAGGATGTTGAGCACTTTCTTAAGTGCCTCTCAGCATTTTTTATTTCCTCTATTGACAATTCTCTCTTCAGTTCTACACCCCATTTTTAATAGGGTTATTTGGTGTTTTGGATACTAATTTCTTGAATCCTTTGTATATTTTGGATATCAGCCCTTTGTCAGATGTAGGGTTGTTGAAGATCTTTTTCCAGTCTTTGGGCTGCCATTTGTTCTTGTCAACTGTGTCCTTTGCCTTACAGAATCTTCTCAGTTTGAGGAGATCCTATTTATTAATTGTTGATCTCAATGTCTGTGCTACTGGAGTTATGTTCAGTAAATGGTCTCTGTACCAAGTTGTTCAAGGGTACCTCCTACTTTCTCTTCT
This sequence comes from Cricetiscus sungorus, assembly GCA_030556225.1. Lineage (NCBI taxonomy): Eukaryota > Metazoa > Chordata > Mammalia > Rodentia > Cricetidae > Cricetiscus > Cricetiscus sungorus. The sequence continues at coordinate 12,717,561 of JANBXA010000253.1, forward strand.
AAGAGCTTCAGTTTTGCTAGATTCATGTTTGTCTTTGATTCATTTGGACCTGACATTTTACATGGCTATAGACAAGGGTCTCTGTTGTGCAATGGATAGTTCATTGGGCTTCTTTATGAGTTTCTGAAGAAGTCTTGTTAAAAGGCTTCACTTCTATCTTGATGCATTAGGTAAGACATATCATTAGGTTTCAATGACACATTTGTTATATATTGTTATGATAAAATTTGTGAATTAACTTTGATCCATGATTTAAAACCTAAGTTCCTAAAATTTTAGTAAGTGAATTAATTTCAATTTACACAAGTCCCCAAAGACACAAGCAGTTCTCTGTATGATCAAAGACATGAAAAGGGGTACAGAATTCACACCATTATGTTTTAGAAGAAAATAGAAATGTTGGATTTCAGAATGTGGCTATGCAGTTGGAAGTGTTATTGGACTTTGAATAAGTGTATTTTCCCAAGACAGTGTGTGAAAATCATGTCTCCAGAGTTGTCGTGCTGAGCATTGAAGTCTTCTGGAGATTGACAGGTGATGAGTACACAGGGTTCATTAAAAAATCAGTGATCATGTAAATGGACCTCTGGAGACACTCTACTTCTTCTGGCACAGGAGACACAATAGAAAGACTGTGTTCTCTGAACTATAAGCCCACCATGTTGGTACTTGGTTCATAGGCTTCTAGGCTCCAAATGTGGGAAGTATATTTCAATTTTTCATAAGCTACTTGGTCAGCAGCAATTTATAATAGCACATGACAGATGAAGACAAATGTTATATTATTGCAGCAAAGACTCAAACTATGATACATATTAACTAATCTCTAGTTTGGGAAGCTAGGTCACAGACTGCAGAAAGCTGCTCAGAGTTTTGCTATCAAATGACCTAGTGAGCATAATGGGAAGTCTAGCTACAATTTTCTAGGATGAAAACAGCAACTAAAGTTGCTGAATATCATCTAAGTTCTGCTCCAGAACTCAAAGAATAAGAGTATAAAATGGAAGCTAGAATGTAAAACATGGGGAAGAAGTTGGCTTAATGTGTTAGAAGTTCTGAGCTCTCTAGAAGTAAAATTTATGAGAAATGAATATTTCCTCTCTGTGCAGTTTAAATTATGTGCTTACAATGCAGCCTGAGACTTGAGGTAAAAATTTATGTCAACATCCGTTTCTCTCACCAGGTTAGGTAAAGCTTTGTATTCATTCCATTCTGTCTGTAACATTTTCCCAAATCCATTTCATTTTATTTTGTCCATGTCCTGTCAACTTAATTTCTTTTACTCCTCAGTTCACAGGGTTCTTTGTTATGATATCAATCAATAAATTTCTATATTTCCCAACTATAAAACATAAAGCTGCAGTTCTTTTATGGAGATTACATGTCTATACCTCTTAAATTAATAATAAGACTTTTAACTCGGGAGTTCATAGTACTCTAGTAAATAATAGTTCAGTTTCCTTATTTAAAAAGAAATTGGAGCATTTATCAAATTTTTAAAAAGATTTTCAAAGACACATTTAAATAAGCTAATTGTGAAATGCCATATAGTCAAGATAAATATAACCTTACTTGACTACATTTGGGGAGGGGGGTGATGAAATAATTTCACACAGCAGTTGATTAAAAGAAAGCATATTTCTGATTCATTAGAAATACATGTGAAATACATGAGTGTGGTGGTACAGGCCTTTAATCACAGCCATAAAGAGAAAGACAGAGGTGGATCTCTGTGTGTATGAGGCTATTCTGATCTACATAGTGATAATCAGTATATCTAGGGCTATACCCAGAGAAATCCTGTTTCAAAAAAATTAAATAAAGAAAATACTTATTCCTATCTTTTTTGCTTAAATACCTCTTCTAACATATCCAGTCTTTGAAGAATCTCTTGTACTTCTCTTGAATTCTTCTACACTAGTGTAATGGTCAGTTTGAATTGTAAACTTGACATAATCTGGCATCACTTAGGAAGGAAGGCCCAATGAAGGACTTTCTTGAATAGGTTGACCAGTGGACATGTCTTTGGAAGAACTATTTTTTCAAAATTATTTTATGTATGAAGATATTTTTCTTTTCATGTATGTCTGTGCAACAAGTTGAATTCAGTGTCTGTGGAGGCCTGAAGAAGATTCCAAACTCCTGGAAATGGAGTTCCAGAAGGTTGTGAGCCACCATGTAGTTCCTAGAAATTTAACTTCCATCTTCTTCACTTCTGAGCCATCTCTCCAGCCATGTTGAGATTATATTGATTTCTTTAATTAAGATTCAAAGACTTAGCCATTGTGAATAGACAGCATCATTTCATGTGCTTGGCTTTAAACTGGGAAGGGAAGAACAACAGAAGCATGAGTGAATTAACTCATTTTCTTGGCTATAGAAGCAATTACCTAAGCTGCTCTAAGTTCCTGCTGTCTTGACTCTACCACAGTGACAGGCTCTACATGGGAGTCATGAAAATAAATAAGTCCTTTTGCCCTTACATTGTTTTGTCAGGGTATTCTATTACAGGAGTAGGCAACAGATACAAGACAATTAGCAAAAGACTCGGGTCTAGTGATTTCACTTCATTTAATGGAGAACTGACACAAGTAGAAAATTCTGTGTGTTATGTTTTAATTTTAGGTTGTTTTTGTTGTTGTTTTTATAAAATTATTCTATGTTTCAAATTATCCATATAATATTACTAATCATTTGCTTCAACAGAGTCAAATAACAGTATTAAATTATATTAAGGTAAATATATAGAATTATGGCATATTTTGAATAATTAAAAAAATCTCTTTTTAATAGTGACAGGAATAGTAGAAATCTGGGGATGAATACTTTTTTTCCTCCCAAATTTATGTTGAATCTTTGGCTCTAGTATGATTATTTGGGGTAGTACTTTGGAGGTTGCTTGAATGAGGTTATGGAGAAGAGTCCCAGGTTAGAATTTGTTTAGCCTCAAAAACAAACAAACAAACAAACAAAAAAAAAGAAATGAAGAAAAAAAGGTACACTATAGTTGTCTCTTGGTGGCACTCACACTTTGAAATGACCAGGCAAGCACAAAATAGTAATGTAGCAGCCTCCAAACAAGGAACTACTCTTGTGACATATGTGGCAATAGAGACAAATATTTACTGTGTTAAACCATGTTAAGCTGTGTTGCCCAATCTTTAGTTAGAACTCTGAGATTTTTACTAGGCCTATCAATACAGTTTATTAAATCTTTTAACAAAATGAGGTCTTTATTGAGTCCTGTCATGTCCTCTTATGTTTGACATCTGGCCATTCCTATACCTGATTACCATCCACCATCCCCTGAGTGACGTTGAATCATTCCTGCTGGCCTCTCCTCAGCAGGAATCCTCTTATGTTTGGTTACACACTCCTCTTGGTTCTTGATATTACAAATAAGTAATTTTCCATTCAGTGCTCTGCTCCTGCTACATTGTCCCTTAGTTATAAAGTCCCATTTGTCTGTGCTGTATTGAGAGGTGAACCCAATGTTATTACTCTCTGTTACACTCCATTATAAAAGTCACTAAATTTATTGTGGTAGTTCTGGATAAGTCTGCTTTGTCACACTTTTAGAAATGTCATGGAACATCTTGTTACTTCAATAGTCATATAATCTGTCACACTGTTTTGGCAGCCTGATCTTGGACATTGATCAAGTCAGATTCTAAATTAAGATGCTATAATTAATTAATCAATTGCTTAATGTGATGAAAGAAAATATAAAGCAAACACTATTATGGTACCTTGAAGTGAGTTTCAAGTTCATTCTGATGAAGAAGTGGTTTTAGCAGTCTATCAAAGGATTTCAAAATGCACCCACTTAAAATAGACAAATACAACAAATACAAACAAAATTTAGTCAGTGGTGCACTGACCAGAGTCAACTTGCATTTACAAAATAATCTGGATAAAGCTTAATTTAAAGTAGTGAACAGAGAAAGCTCATTGCTTAAAAGTATGCACTATTCCAGCAGAGGATCTGAATTCAGTTCCCAGCACCCAAATCAGGCAGTTTACACCTACCTGTAATTCCAGATCTACGGGCATCCATGGCTTCCATGATATTTGCCCCTATGTGTACATACCCACATGTCTATATATATAAATAAATAATTAAATAAATTAAAATAAAAATAGAAAATACTATAAAAGTATTCCAAACCATTGTAAGTCAAAAACACTAAAACCAAGCACGATTATCATCTCCCTTTAACTGTTTTTAAAACAAAAAAATATTAGGAACAAACAAGGTTATCATATACTTGTTAGTTTTTAAAAAACATATAGGGGTAATATTTCAAATGGAGTTCCACATTCAGTTGTATTTTATTCAAATGGTTTGAGAATATAATTTTCAGATAAATAACAATCAAGGCAATATGCTCCCCTCAGCACTCTCCCCTCTGTATAAATGGTCTCAGCAGTGAGATCCTTGCTGTCAACAGTCCTAAAGAAAATGCCTTTGCTCTAAGAAAGAACTATGAGTGCTAACATGGACAAGAATCATAATCTTACACTTCTGTGCTCTCTCTCCTATAACCTTTTCAGCAACCACTTTTGCTTCTTTTAAGTAACTATGCATCTAAGAGAAGGAGGTCACTATTAATTCCTAAAACAACCACAGGGGCCAAGGAAAATCTGAGATTAATAAGTCTTGGAGAGATGACCTTGTATATGTTCAAACCATTTCTTCTCTGAGTATCAACATCTAATTCACTAAGTTTTCATTGTTTTTCCAACATTCAGGTTAAAGTCATGGTTAATGGCCAGGTGAGGGGTTCATCAATAAAAATGATGGGGTATATCAATAGTTTTAAATTTGAAAATAATAGATCTCAATGAACTAACTTTTCATAGATTTTTTTTTATAAATTTAATAATCTCCAAATGAACAACAGTGTCAGTTTCATGTTAGGACATTGTAGATATTTATAAGCTCCCACTCTTCTGGTAGTGAGAATCTTTGTATATATTTGTTAAGTAGAGCCTTAGAGACATTGGTACTTCATATAGGGATAATTAGAATTCTAACAGCAATGCACAGATATCAGAAATGCTTTCGTGAGTAGAGATAAGCAAGCAGTATGCTACATTAATTTTTAAATCTCTGCATATTAATGTCCTCAAAAAATGCATCTCTCATGCTTGCCTTAGTTTTGAACAGGTTGGAAAGAGCATCTTTATTTAATAATATTTGATCATGCAAAATTAAACACATTTAGTTTTAAATTTTCCTGGTAATAGACTAATACCCTCTCTAAGAAGATTTTTTTTTCATCAAGCCCTAGAGGCCTAGACTCCTGCAAACTTATTAAGATTCTACAACCCAGAGGGAAATATCTTAAATATTGCTGAATCAAGTTACTTTCTCAATTTGAAACTTTATTGATCTATTCGGGGATGATTTCTCAAAAGTTCAGTGTTCTGAGCAGAAATAATAGTCTTTGAACTGTTTAAAACTAGAAAAAATAGAGTTTATTCTAGTTTTTAATGAAAGGTGATTATTTTCTTAAATTGTAAGAAAAAGAAAAGCAAACACAGGAAAAGGACAAGCAGAGAAGCACAGTGAAGAAAACAATTGCCTATGTAAGAAAAAGAAAGAAATGCTCATTTTTTTCTTGTTTCATTAACATAAAGGTTTAATGATACTTAGTCTGTTTTCATCTTTATCATTTGAGTGATACCAGTCAAATGGCTTGGAATTTCCTCATGACCTTAAACCATTTTGCTTCTCAGTGTTGCGGTATAGGACAGTTTCTAAATAGAACAGCTTCTGTTTCTTAAATTCTTCAGTGTGAATGATCTACTCTTCAAGACCCAAATCAAGAATCACCTTCTCAAAGATTTATTTCCTGATATGTCCCAAACATGTAAAGGTTTTCATGCTAGTTTGTTTAATTCCTGGAATTAAAGTGCAGTTAACATCCTTGAGAGGACCCCAGTTATCTACTTTATCCAAATTCCCAACCTTGTTTTTTTACTATACTACAACAATATCATCACGTCATGAATCCATGGATTACCAAAGAGACCTCTGGTTACCATGTCTCTTGAAAGACCCTAACAAAGGTGTGCCCCACAAATCTCTAATCTCTCCTAGGTTTTTTTGTTTTTGTTTTTGTTTTTTTTGTTTGTTTGTTTATTTGTTTTTTTTGTTTTGTTTTTTGAGACAGGGTTTCTCTGTGTTGCACTAGTTGTCCTGGAACTAGTTCTTATAGACCCGGCTGGCCTCAGACTCACAGAGATACGCTTGCTTCTGCTTCCCAAGTACTGGAACTAAAGTCATGTGCCACCACCTCCCAGCTCCTAGGTATTTCTTAATAAAATCAAATTTAAAAAAAAGATTAAACCATCTCTCTTTCTGCATATTCTATCCTTTACCCAGAATTCAAAGCTAAATAACAAACCTGGACTTGGAAATACTGCTAAATAAGATAAAAATTAAATCAGCCATTAGGAAAAATGGCCTTTTTCAGAAAGCTGAGGAACAATTACTTCTTTATAATGGGAAATATCATTTTGTATATATGTTTCTCATACTGGTTAATGAATAAAGCACTGTTGGCCAATAGGAAAGCAAGATAGGAGGAACTAGGAGACTAGTTGGAAAGAGGAAGTAGTTAAGAGGGGTCAGCATGGAAAGCCTGGAGAGAGCAGCACACTGGGCTGTCTCTCTCCAGTAAGATGAGTCCACGTGAAAATACTTAGAATAGTAAAAATGGGTTAATCATTAAGAAAGAGCAGATAAGAAACAAGTAACAGACCAACAGCATTATATCAAATACAGGGTCTCTCTTTGTCATTTGTGGCTGGCATGGTGGCAAAAGCAGGTGGCCAGTGGGGAAACATACTCATTACATCTTTAAGTTTTGGTATAAGAAATATTTTGAAATCAGATTAATGTCTAAAATTTTTGTAAACATGCTGTTTAGTTATAACTGTCAACTTGACAGTTATATCTTGAAAGAATTACCTGAGAAGAGAGTCCTCACCCCTTATTTTGTATCACTTTATTGGAATTCTATCCACTGCATTTTGATCATATTCACGTCCATCTACTACTTTCCCAGATCTAGTCCCCTTCCCTATCCAGGCAACTCTGGGTCCTTTTTTTTAAACACCCAAAGAATGATTTTTGTTATGTAATATACTTTTGGATGTGTGTCTTTTCAGTGGAGGATAGTCTATGTGCCAGAGGCTGCACCCTAAAAACAAACAAATATGAAAAAACAACCAACTCTCCCTTTCCTAGAAGCTAGTAAGTTCCTTAACTAGAGGGGGAACTACCTGCCCTTCTTCACTCTCCAAGTTAGAATTTAGAGATTGACATTCTGTGTAGTCTCCTGTTGTGGGTCTACTAGCTATCGTAAAAAGAAGCCTCTCTGATGAGGTTTGGCCAATAAATTAATCTATGTGTACAATGATAAGTCATTTGGAGTTTGTTTAATGTAAAGTCTACTTAGCAGAATAACAGTATTAAGTTCTTCCCTTATGTAGATTCAGTTGTCCTTTGGGGTTTATTGTCTTGGTTATATTGAAGCTGTAAGAACTACTCTGACTGTGATGAAAGCTAACTGAGCACAGTCAGGCAGTATGGGGAAATTCGTTTCTCTCTGTTCTTGGCCCTGAATGTGGTATGACATTCATTTCAAACTCCTGACTGTGATACGTCTTTGGTTTTGAACCATAGTCTGAAGATATGAGCTAAAATAAGCTCTCCATCCTTTGCTGATTTTCATCCAGATATTTTTTAATAACAGCTAGAGCAAATGAAACTGGAATATCCTATAATTGTGTGACTCACCACATTTTACATTAGAGGTGAATTTTCATAGCTTTCTGTTATGTAATTTATTTCTTAAAATAATAATCTTACTACCATATAAGAAAAAGTAAAAGCATGGCCTAAGACTAAATTGACACCTGAAATATCTAATATCATGATTGAATGATAGCAAGTTCAAGAACCATACGTGAAATTTTTTTCTGTTCTTTTCTCCCTTTGTCTTCTTAGCGATAAGTAAGTGTACTTTTGTTCACTTTAAAGAAATGTGGACAGCTTGGGAGAAAAGTACTTGCCTACTATGTAAACAATGAACTGACACTTTCCAATGTTAAAATCATTGTAATTGCTTCTTCCTTTGTTTCTTTTCTTTGGATCTTCTCTATTTGATTGCTTTTCTTCCCTTCCTTCCTTCTTTCTCCTTCTCTAGATTTTTGTTTTTCAACTGTCTATGAATATAAGGAAAAACTGAAGGCAATACAAAACAGTAAATTAATTGTTCTTGTTCATAAAACTTTTACCAGTTGGTGTGTATTTTTATTAAACTGAAAATTACTGTTTATCTTTATGACTGTGTAAGTTGTTTCCTAACTAGTCTTTTAACAATTCATGATAAAATCTATCAGAAACTGTTTTAAATGAGGTGTGTTTTCTCATCGTTTGTGTATTTAAAGTGGAATATTTACAAGTTTTCTGATTTACTTTTTTTGTTTTGTAATTTGGCTCTGTAAAACACTCCATTAAATTATTAGTTTAATTTTGAACAAACAAAGCGACCATTTGATTGCTGCGTTGCTCATATTTTCAGCTCATTGTCCATTAGTGGGCTGAGATCAATGGAGGTAGATGTAAATAGAGGTTTTCCATTCAACAGGCTCTATAAGGAGGCATTTTTTTTCTCAACACTAGTATAGATTAGAGCTGCTAAAGTAGACTTTTAAGGTATTAGACAAGTATTTGGTGGAGAATTCTTAATAAACACTAATTAAGTCAACTACAAAGAAACCCTTCGGGGAAGATCAATATTATTAAGTGTTTAAGCTAGCTTCCCACTTTTGGAAAACCTACATGCAATTGGACAAGCCTCATTTCTTCTTCCACGTTCTTGCTTTCCCCTTTCTTGCTATCTAAACTGATGCTGAATTCCAGATCACATACCTTTCAGATACCTCTATTATCCATCTCTTCTTTTCTAGGGAATTTTGTTAAAGCATGTAGACACATATAAAATATTACATAACTGTGCCCTACTTGGATTTATTGAACTTTGTCAATATGTGAGGCTCATAAATCTATTAAAATTTAAAGTGCATATGAGAAAGAAAAATACTTGAATAAATTCCCATTTTCTCCTCCCAATACAGAAGATTGTAAAACTATATTTGACTGACAGAAAATATATAAACAGCCTTGATATTATAACTATCTTCTGTGATCTAGGCCTAAATGATTCTTAAATAGCCACTTTCAAAGGAAAAATATCAGCTACAGAAGACCTGAATTACATTGTGAATGTAAGACATGTTCCACAAATTTTTGGTTAAATGTCCTCAGTTTGTAGGTAGCATAAATGAAGCTTTATTAGTACGTGATAATCATTAACTGTTTTACATTTTTTCTACAATTTTTGTTTACTATGTCCCTTTTTATTTTTATTTATTTTTTAAAGAAATAACTTAAATGTCAGAGAGCTCAGGCATTTGCTAAAATCTACATAGCTGGTGGATGTTGGTGTCTGAATTCAGGCAACAGGGTATGGTTGGGGGCTCATTCTCTAAGGCAATTTTCTGTTTCTCATAATATTGAGTTCTCTGATAGAGGCTACGTAACAGCACAGGGATGGAGAGCCTTTCCACAACACATGCAGCAAATTGAATAAGTTGTGTAGGCAAAAATTAGGAATTATCTACTCACTTGTCAGGATAAAACAAGAAATAGTGGTGAAAAACATCAAAATTATCAGAGAAAAACAGAAACGAAAACACCAGCAAACTCTTTCTACAAAGTCGTCTACGGCTTTAGGAAATATTTCTAGAATTTTTTGGAATTGTTTACAGAACTGCTATCTGTGGAGGGTTTGATCATTTCCAGCAGCAATGAATTTCCACTGAATGTACAAAGATCTTACACTTATTGCATATTTAGTATGAGCCAGAAAATGAATAAAGTTGATTGAATACATAAGTTCATAGTTATTCCTTGACATTCTAGGAAATATTTTGAGAGTTGAACAGTTGAGCTTATAAACAACATCTCATTAATTATGACACCACAAAATTAATCTGAAATAAAAGAATGCAAACACCAAAGAAAGCACCCAACATAAGCATCAGGAAAATAAGAGCAAAAGATGCATAACTGTAACTAGCATGGATTTCAAAACTATATAAAGGAACCCTCATTACTCCTGAGAGTACTGATTGACACATAACTGTGGAAATCATAATGGATAACAACTAAATTATCCATGACCCAAAAAATTCCATTTTACATATATATAAATGTGCATAATATATATATGTGTGTGTGTGTGTGTGTGTGTGTGTGTTTCCAAGATGCAAATCATAAATTTTTAATTACAGTATATTTGTGCTAATAAAAAGCTAGAGCTATAAATCAAAGAAATGTTAAATTAGTAATACATAATAAAAGGCCTTCATGGGTCATCTCTCAAGAGTTGGTTCTCGTAGTACATACATAGGTCTTCAGAAGCACATCATCAAATACTACACAGAGTGTAATGAAAGCAAAGTAATCATACCTAATAAAAATTGGATAGTCATAATATTTAACTTGTATGTTAATCATAAGAAAATCAAACCAGACAAAATGAGCTAAGCATCTGAATTGTGTGTGTGTGTGTGTGTGTGTGTGTGTGTGTGTGTGTGTGTGTGTGTGTGCGTGTGTGTCTGTGCATGTGTTCCTCTGAGGTAGATATATAAATGGTAGTAAGGACATGTATAGCATGAAAAGATGCTGAATAAGATTATTCATTAGGAAAACATAAATGCAAGCCAAATTGATCCTATCAGACTGTATATAATAAGGAAACAAAAAAATCAGAGACATTAAAATAAATATAGGAAATGTTAACTCTTACACATTTTTATCTTTTATGGTAAATAGATCCCCCCATAGGTTTGTGTTCTGATTATAAACACCCTACCTGTCTTACACAGAAATCCCATAAGAACATAAAAATGGAAGAATATAAAGAATATATATATATATACATATATATATATATACATATATATATATATATATATATATATAGCTGGAAAACAAATGCCCTGGCTTATTCTTCTGTGTGCTCCACTCCCTTTGGCCTTGATACTCATTCTTCCTTCCCCTCTACATAGTTCCTTAAGGCCTATAGCGAGGCATTTGATGAATACATTCCTTTTCAGGGCTGAGTGTTTCACAGTCTCTAGATCACTGTATATTATGTGGCTGTGGTTTTCTGTATTTAATTTCATCTATTGCAGGGAGGAAAGTTCTCTAATGATGGCTAAGGCATGGATCTATGAGAATAGTGGAGTTCCTTTAGGAGTTCTTTTGTTACCACATTTTTTAGCGGAAGAGTTGTGTTTGGATTTACCACAGGTCACTTGCCTATTTATCTAATCTCAGGCTCTTGGCCAGCTGAACTGTGTTGGGAATGGGTTACATCTCATGAAGGGGACATAAATCCAATTAAATTTCAGTTGGTTACTCCTACAAGCTTTGGCCTCTATTGTAGTAGTATATCTTGAAGGCAGGACACCATTGTAGAAGAAACAGTTTGTAGGGAAAGTGTTTACCTTTCATATTGAATAGCATGCAGAATCTCTTTCTGTACCATAATAACTAGGCCATAGAGGTGAAAGCTCTAGATAGGTACCCACTAAATTGTTCACATTCTGCAAGTTATGTATGTGTTCTTTTCAGCAATAGGTCCTTAACTTCAGTTTGTAGAGAGCCTCCAACAGCCTTGAAATATCTGAGATTCTTGGGGGTTACTGTGGGCAACAGCTCAATTAGATATAACACATTCCTAGGACAGGAAGTGTCATTTAGTGAAAAGGGATGGCTACTTGAGACTCTTTCTCATCATTATTTGGCAATTTTATTTATGTCCATTAAATGTCTCTTAGTTTTAGCTGTTACTCCCCATATTCCCCCTCTTACCATTCTCTTCCCTCCCCCTCACAATTTAATCCTCTAATTCTATTCCCTCATCCTCATCTATCCATAGCTATCTATTCTATTTTTCCTTCCCAGTGAGATTCATCTCTCTACCTTAGTCCATTACTCCCTCCCTAACTTCTATTATCATATAGATTACAGCTTAACAGCGACTTAACAGCTAACATCCACATATTAATAAATATATACCATATTTCCTCTGGGGTTTTGGGCTACTTCACCCATGTGAGTGAGATTGCTTTTTTTTTCTAATTACTTCCAGCTACCCTTGATTTTCATGATTTCATTTTTTAAAGAGTTGAGTAATGTTATATCACGTACATGTACCAAATTTTCTTTATCTGTTCTTCCATAGAAAGACATCTAAGTTGTTTCCAATTTCTGGCTATTATGAATAGGGTAACAGTGATTATAGTTGTACAAGTGGCTTTGTGGTAGGATGAAGTATACTAAGTATCCTATGAGTTTATGCCAAGAGTGGTATATCTTCATGTTCTGGATCTTTTTTGTTTGCTTGTTTTTTTGGGGTTCATGGCTAACTTTTGTTTTGTTTTGACAAGACAGGTGTTCTCTTTGTAGACCCACCTATCCTAGAACTTGCTTTGTAGACCAGGCTGACCTTGAACTCACAGTAATCTGTCTGCCTACTGGGTGCAGGGATTAAAGGTATGTGCCACCATCTGTTTTGGTATAGCTAGATCTTGATAAAGATTATCTCCATCTTTCTGATGAGCCAGTTTCCATGGTGGCTATACAAGTTTTATGTATTTTGTACATTTATTATCTATTGGATGTGAAGCTGGGAAACCTTTTTACCATTCTGTATCCTGCTGCTATGTTTGAATGAAGTCCTTGCCATACAAATATTTTACAGCTTCATGAGGTGCCATTTACAAGTTGTTAATCTTGGTGCCTGTGCTATAGGCGTTCTATTCCAAAATTCTTTTCCTGTTCCAGCAACTTCAAGAGTATATCCCACTTTATCTTCTATCAGGCTTAGTGTATCTGGCTTTGTGTTGAGGTCTTTATCCACTTAGACTTGAGTTTTGTGCCCGATGATAAGTATAGATCTATTTGTGTTCTTTTATATATAGCCATCAATTTTGACCAGCACCATTTCTTGAAGATATCGTCTATTTTCCCCTGTGTATTTCTGGCTGTTGAAAAAGGTGATGTTTCACCGATTTCATTCTCAGCCCCTTTATCATCTGTATATAGTAGGGCTTCTGTTATTTTGTTTATTGTTTTTTGAGTTAATCTTATATCCTGCTAATTTGCTGAAGGTGTTTATCAGCTGTAGGAATTCCCTGGTATAGTTTTGTGGTTCACTTATGTAAACTATTATATCATCTGCAAATAGTAAAAGTTTGACTTCTTCCTTTCCAATTTGTATCCCCTTGATCTCCTTTTGTTGTCTTATTGCTTTAGCTAGAACTTCAATTACAATATTGAAGAGATATGGAGAGAGAGCAGCCTTATCTTCTTCCAGATTATAGAGGAATCGCCTTAATCTTCTCTCCATTCAGTTTGATGTTGGCTGTTGGTTTACTGTATATGGTTTTTTTTATGTTTAAGTATGTTCCTGTTATCCCTGATCTCTCTAAAACCTTTATCAAAAAAGAGTGTTGAATTTTGTCAAAGGCCTTTTCAGCATCTAGGGAGATGATCATGTAGTTTTACTCTTTCAGTTTGTTTATATGGTGAATCATGTTTTTTGTATGCTAAACCATCCCTGTAACCCATGGATGGAGACTACTTAAGACACAGTAATTCTATTACTTAGTATGTACCATAGACATCTAAGAATATATGCTCATACAAAATATATGCATAAAAATTTGCAGCAACGATAATTATAATAGCCAAAATATTAAGGAAGAACACAATGCCATTAGTAGTCATTTCACTCCTATGTTCCTTTAACAGAACAATGGCTATATCCATAGACCAGAGGGATGTTCACCTCTTATTAGAAAAGATCCTTCTTGCACTATGTGGTAATTGATACAATGATTCACAACTGGACCACATGCAGTGAGACATTGGAACACTCAGTACTGAATGCAATGTCTTTTTCAAAGGCTTCCCATCAAGGCTTAGGGATCTATGTGGAAGTGGAGGCACAAATATTGTAATAGCCAGAATGACTCAAAGGATACCATGTCTTCAGGCACAATAGGCTGATACACATATGAGTTTACAGAGACTATGGCAGTACATCAAAGCTTTGTACAGTGTCTTCAAGTCAGACAAAAATGCCAGCACCGAAAAAAGGAAGAGGCCACTAAATACCTTTATAAAGGAAAAACAGGGTTTCTCTAATGGATAGTAACTATGTATATCAATCTAGGCAGGAAAGATCCCATGCCTAGAACTAGTTGGAAAACACAAAACAATTTTTTTGTTTTGGAGAGACTTTAAAAAAGTTGACACTTTATTAGACAATTGTGTTTTTGTTTTGAATTTTTAGTTTGTTTTGTTTAGTTTATGAGAAGAGTAAGAACAAGTTCAGAAGGTAGAAGATGGAGGGGTCTAGGAAGATTTTGGGGGAAGAAAAACACGATCAAAATGTACTATTAAAAATCATGAATAAAAACAAGAAGGAGAATTAGATTCCTAGTCAAAACATCAGTGATTGAAACATTAGAAAAAAAAATGCAAATCTCAGGAGAGAATGTTAGGGAAAGTGTATTTCTTATCAATTTTAACATTCAAATAAAGGCAAACCAGAACATCATACATTTGACCAACAAAGATTCATGCAATGGAAAAGATTTGTTAAAACTGGTAATGCTAATTGATATAGATGCCGCCACAGCAAGTCTCGTTAAACACTGAAAAGAGCCCCAACGCATAGTTGAAAAAGACTTATAGAAGTATTTTGTTTGTTTCTTCCTAAGGTTCTGACATCCAAGGAAATGTATATCCAATTTGCAGCTGAACACAAGCTAAAGAATAGAGATCTCAGTATCCACAAATAACATTAACACAGCACTTTCAAGTATTTGGAGAAAAATTCTGTAGATAGGCAGATCATTAATATCTGTAACAATTAAAACATTAATGTAAAAATAGTAACTAGAGAATAGGGTTACTTTTAGTTATTTAGTTTCTAATACACATTTTAAATTAAATTTTTATTTAAATAAAAAACAATATGACTTTATATACCAATGCCAGTTCCCTCTCCTTCCTGTCCTCCAATTCCCCCTACCATCTCCACAGCGCATCCCCCATCCACTCCAAAAAGAGGATGACACCTCCCCTGGGTATCATCAAAGTCTGTCTCATTATTTGGGGCAGGACTGAGGCCCTTCCACATGTGATGGGATATGTTATTCTGTAAATATGTTTCTCATACTGGATAATGAATAAAGCACTGTTGGCCAATAGGAAAGCAAGATAGGAAGTAGTAAGGAGGAGTCAGGATGGAGATCCAGAAGAGAACAGATGCTGGCCCGCTGCTCTCTGATAAGATGACCACGTGGAAATACTTAGATAAGTAGAAATGGGTTAATCAATAAGACAGAACTAGCCGATAAAAAATGATAGTAACTGGCCAACAGGATTGTATCAAATTAAGCCAGACCCCCTGAAACTGTGTCCCAGGTGATCCACCATTCACAACAGTTGGGACAAGCCAGGCGGCTGGCAGAAAACAAGTAGCTACAATTGGTGCCCAATGTGGCTAATAAGAACTTTCATATAAAACTAAGAAAAGCTTAAGAAATGTTTTAGAAACAAAGGAACAAAGACAAGCAAGACTTCTTGGCAGCAGCATTGTTCTCAGTTGGACTTTGTTTTGATAGGGACAGAGATTTGCACAACTCCTTTAACAGAGGTTTCCAAAATTAGTGTAAGTGGCAAAAAACCGCATGGCTTTTAAACTACTAAAGGTTTAGAGTGTGTTTAAATATAAGTAGGCTTGGGAGAGAAAATGAATAAAATGGTTTTAAATAGACAGAGTGTGGCTGGATGTGGTAGCACATGTCTTTAATCCCAGCACTCGGGATACAGAGGCAAGCAGATCTCTGTGATTTCAAAGTAAACCTAGTCTGCAGGGGGAATTCCAGGACAGATAAAAGTTACACAGAGAAACCCTGTCTCAAAATATGAAAAAATAGAAAAAAAAATAGAGTAATAAAAAAGCCACATAAAGATGAAAAGCACAGAGAATTATTGGATATTGTACGCTGTTCTGTTATCTTTAAATTGTTTGACTGCTGAGGAAATAACAACTAATGATAAAAGACATGCTGCTGGATTAATTATATATATATATATATATATATATATATATATATATATATATTGAAAATGCTTTGACTCCAAAATTTAATTCCAAGGGCAAGTTACTGGGGAAAAGGATTTCTATTTTTGTTTGCACAGAAAATGAAAAGCTGTGGATTCCTTCCAAGCTAACATAGTTTTATCAAGCAAAACCCCCTGAAGCATTATCCCTAGGACAAAGCAGCCTTGCAAACTACAGCCAAGATTTCTGCATCTTCTTAGGATCCCCATGACAGTGCCCCCTACCAGCAGGGAGTAGTTTGGAAAGAACGATGCCCAAATTCCCAAATATTGTTTATAAATGTTTGTTTTCATTTAAATGGGGTGGATTTTAAATGGTTGATGATCACAACCAATCTCTTTTTAAAGGTAAAAAGGGGATTATGGTATAGATATGAATACTTAGTTTTGGAATGGATTTTTATTTATTGGTACAAATTTAAGGTCAATTTTGTGATATGTATATTTCTCCTCTTGTTTAGGTATCATGCTTATATAGCTCATTGGAAAATTTAATGTATAATTTACTACCGATTATAGAGAGTTACCTATGACAGTCAAAACTTGGAGTTAAGTTAATTAAGATTTCTAAATATACAGAGATGTATTTGAGATGGATAGGCATTCTTCAAACCTTTTAAAGACCTACAGAATATGGCATTTAAAATGGTTTAGGGTTTTTTCTTGACAGTGAGACATAACTGTTTCTGGAAACATCACCTGCGTCAGAAAGGAAGATGGACATTGCTACAGAGTTCCTGCTTCATGGAAGAGTCTGCCAGACAGTTACAAGATACAGAGAAAAGTAACTGACAGATTATCAAAACAGATGGACAGTTTAAAGTTTCCTGCTTTGCTGAGGAGTCTGCCAGATACACTATGGCCTATGGGCTGAAGATGGAACATTACATAAGAACTTCGGGAAACTGACCAGGCAGTGGGTTGTCTCTGTCATTTCTAGAGTTTATATATTATCTTTCTGTGGTCTTCGAAGGAGTTGAAACAGATAGTTATGGTTATAGTTTTCCTTAGTTAGGATTAAAGATAAGTTACATACAGAATTTAGACTCACAAAGATAGGATAGATGATGAAATATTTTCTTAAACCTTACTAAATATTAATGGACAAAATATTGTTAAATGTGATTCTGATTTGATAACTGTTGTGTGATATATTTTGCTATATTAAGGTTAAACCCTTCTTTTTATTTTAGACAGAAAAGAGGAGATGATGGGAGATGTTATTCTGTAAATAGTTTCTCATACTGGTTAATGAATAAAGCACTGTTGGCCAATAGGAAAGCAAAATACACGGGGCTTGGAGACAGGGAGGAAAATGGAAGTAAAAGGGAGGAGTCAACATGGAGAGCCCAGAGAGGTAGAACACCAGCCTGCTCTGGCCAGTAAGATGAGACCACGTGGAAATACTTAGATAAGACAGAGCCACCTGGTAAGAAACTATTACCTCCCAACAGCCTTATATCAAACACAGAGTCTCAGTGTGTTTTTTGTGCCTGGTGCAGCAGTGGGACCAGGCAGGCTGGAGGAAAACAACTAGCTACACCCATGATTCAATGCTGAGAGAGCATCCATCCAAAAAAATCATTTTATGCACTAGGGATAAATACTGTTTTCACTGCCAGTGGCACCATAGAATGCCCAAGCACCCCAACTGACTCCCATGTTCAGGGGTCCTAGTTCTATCTTATGCAGCTTCCCCAGCTGTCAGTCTGAAGTCCATGAGCTCCCACTTCCTCAGGTCAGCTTTTTCTGTGAGTTTCCCCAACATGGTCTTGACCCCTTTGCTTACAAATACTTCCTCTCTACAACTGGATCCAGGAGTTTGGCTCAGTCTAACACACATTGAACAAACTATCACATGTTAAATCTACCCATTACTTAGCTGTCTCTTACAAATAAACCTGTACTTTGCCTATTGGAACATTCTTTAATGCCCACAGTGAGGGCAGAAATCAAGCAGCCTTATTTTCTCATATCAAAGCAAGCTACCAGCACACAACAATTCTTAAATGAAGTTGAAACTGGGAGCAAAAAAAAAAAGGGGATGAGGGAGAAATAAAAGATAGTGAACAGGCAAGAGAAGGCTGTCATTGACAACTATACTTTCAGTCACCAAAATCTTGTTTCAGAGGAGCCTGACAATTCAGTTCTGTGAATTAATGTTTATTAAATTGCCTAAATATTATACCACAATGTGCAGATATAAAACATTAAGCATGACTCTAGAAAAAATAGAACCGCTTTTGCTATTAATACTGCTAGGTTGAATTGAATTCTACATTTATCCCTCACATTTTTAACTGCGGTGAATATTGTGTGGTGCTTGTGGGATTTGGAATTGTTCAGAGTGAATTCTAATGAAATTTTATCAAGAGTCAGTAACTCTGTTAATAAGAGGGCTTGTCTGTTCCCCCCCCAAAGAATGAACTAGAAAGTATTTAACTAAAGACAAGGGACTATCTACATAGAAGAATGGTGTTCAGACAATTTCAATCTCCTCAGCACTTTATGCATCAAAGAAAGCAAGTTATGATTGCTGGAGTAGTCATTTGATTTTAAGGTCATTTAAAAGATGCTGTTATAAATCCCACTGGAGTTACATTACAAAAAACACAAATGAATATTAACATAGAGTACCAGATGCTTCCTAAATAAGCTTTATAAATCTAGTATATTTTAATAAATCTGAGCTAGCCATCTATTGCTGTTTACTGTAAAATAGCAAATTACAAACTTGTCAATAATAATAAATTATGACTAGTATTTATTCTTGTTACAAAATGGTTAAAATGAAAGCCCTATGCTCTTTCCGCACAACTTATGTAAAATCAATGTAATCATGATTAACAACAGATAAATGGTATTATACAAATACTGGACAAGCAGTCCACAAGACCATTGAAAACATTAAAAAAGAAAGGAAATGCAAGGAACTTCTTATACAAGCAAAGCTTAAGGAGAGAAAATGACTAAGTATGATATAGCAATCTTAATGGGGACTTGCAATGTGAGAGGGCATAAAATAAACAAACGTTACAGTTTAAAACTAGGGATTTTAATGGAAGCATATTAATGATGAGTTTTACTATAAATAAATAACCATATACGGTATATATAACTGTGCTTATATTTATAATATCTGTCCATCCATATGCAGCTAAGGTAAGGTTTTTGAGAGGCTCTGATCAACTTTGTAACTTCTGTGTACATATAAATGTACTATAAAGATAAAGCTATGGATGAAGGTAAACTTTAGAAATGTCTACAGATCATACAAAACCTTAAACACAAATAAAATATTTAAAAGGAAATAACTTCCTGACAGTGTTAAAAGAAAATTTCAATTTAAGTTGTTAACTGTTGGAAAATAATAAAAGCCTTGTTAGGAGAAGTGATAAACAATATTACAAATATACAAAAGAAAAAATCTGTATTATTTTAGTTTAGTTATCTATTTTATAAGTTAAAATACAACTTAATTAATTAAAAGTAGTTTTTTAAGTGTTTGAACCATGAGTTATATTTTCTTGTTCATATTTATGTTGAGCTGATTTACTGTACATTTCCACGTCTAACTACACAAATCAGTACTTCAGGCAACATATTTCAGCCTCTCTACCTTATTGCTGTCAGTGTCTGCGCACAGTTTTTATCAAAGTAACAGTTTTTCTGCAGCCTACAAATGTTTATATAAACTCTTCCATGATTACTTTCAGTGAGATTTTGTTTAGTGTAAGTTCTTTACAGCCCAAGATTTTATCAACAATTGCCTGAGTGTAATAAGTTTAGTAATATCATACTTTAAGTAATAGAAATACACAGAAACACACATTAAACACACCACGATTTCTAAAAATTATCATGCAATCTTATATACAAACATATTTAAGTACCTACTCTTCTATTACATATTTAATATTATTTGAGCATTCACATGTGCGCGTGCATACACACACACACACACACACACACACACACACACACACACACTCACTCACTCACACACAATTCCAATCCAACTAACACTCTGCAGGAAAGAATGAATACATTTATTTGCTTTTGAAGAAAGTGGTCATCAGGAGTACTGTATAAACTGTCACAATAATTCAGAAATTGTATATGGACTTGACTTCAATTTCTATAGTTTTCTCTTAACTTTGTTTCACCCTCACATTCACACATATATTTATTTCTTTATTTATTCTTCTTCCATTCATGCAGTGTATAATGTACTACAATGAATTCTGCATACAGCGAATCTATCACTAGCCATCATCATCTAATGCAAGATTTATCCATCTTAATTAATGGATAAATCCTCTGATAGAAGGAGTGAAATAGAATTAAATTAACTCCATAAAGAGCTAGCTGAGCCAGTACTAGAAATGTTAAGCTGAAGGCTGAGAAATAGAAATGTATGAATAAGTGGTACTAAGACACTGCACTAGATATTTTAAGATATTCAGATATGAATTATGAAATCTTATGTTTCACTAAATACTTGGTAGTACTTATTTAAAAAAGAAACCCATTCAATTTGAATTCCATGTTGCATGATTCTCCATTTCTCTTGGAGAAATTATGTTTGATTGAAAAAGAGGTACCTTTCAACTCAGTTATATAAACAAATCCTGGTATTCTTAAATTCACACTGCTTCTAAAGCAGGTGAATCATAAAAGAAAAATAATTTTGGCAAGGAGCTTAGACATCAATTTCTATCAATATTTAAAACATTTTAGTATATTTTAATAATAAGTAAATAAATAAATAAATAAATAATAAAAATAATAGGGCACATGAGTAAATCAATATACTAGGCCAGTACAACACACTGTTGAGTTTTAGAAAACAACAACTGAAGGGAATAATAATTATGATATTTCTACTTATATCAGTAAGTAGTAGAATTTTCATTCTTTGAGAAATGATTTTTATTATACATATGTAGGAAACATAATATTGTACAAACATTGATTACCGTGGATGCAGATTATGATAGAACATAGGAAGAACTCAAAATGGAAGAGGGAGTAGTTGAAGTGAGCAAAACCAGAGTGCAAATGAAGGCCTTACTCTTTGCAAAGACTTACCAGGGCCTTCACAGTACAGTACACAGAGAAGGGCTTCAGTCATGGGAGTTGTCCTGCTATTATGAGTCTGATAATCTGGAACTGAGCAGCTACCAGATGTGGCTCTTTTGGTTTTTTAAGCCTTTTTTCCAGTTTCTAAAGACCTGATAGTAACTCATGACATTTCCTAGTTGAGTGGTTGTGATAAAATAACACAATGATCAAAATCAACTTAGGAACAAAAAGATTATTTAGATTTATGGATCCAGAGAGTTGGAGTCAATACTGATAGACAAGTCATGACATGCCTTGAGGAGCAGATAGGTGACTGGGTACATGTTCATCGACAGACAGGAAGTATAAATCCAGCATAGGAAGTGGAGTGAGGTGAAAACCTTTAAATATTTTCTCCAGTGTTATACTTTGTCCAGCAAGGCTACACCTTATAAAAGTTCCTCCAAACAGTGTCACCAACTAGAGACCAGCTTTCAATTACTAGAGTCTGTGAGGAATGTTTTCATATAAACCACATTGGTCTTTTTATATGTTCACCATAATCATTGCTTATATTCCATACACTGTGTTCCCTTTCTCCCTGTGTGTAGACAAACCTACATACATTACCCCCCTTTATTGTAACTTACATCATCACATTGGATTTACAGGCCACACCAATGATACAAATTTCATCATTTGAAGTGATCCTATTTCCAATTCATAGTTCCTCATAACCAACAAAGCATTTTAAGAAAAAGATTCATCCTAATCACTACATTAAAATGTATGGTCAGTATAGTTTATCAAATAATCTATATGTAATTAAAGTGAATATCATATAGATATATACTAGTAGTGATTAAAGTACCCATCTATATATGTAAATACTTTTGAGTAATATCCGTATTAATATGACAGCAGGCCATATAGTTGAGAAATTATAAATTGTAAAAGAAAAAAAACACTGTGATGAGAAATTACAGTTTTACTTTGCAAAGTTGTGATTATCTGTTACTTTGTCATTAAGTTAACACAAATTCATAAGAAATGTCGCACTAATTGGGATAACTCTAAATTTGATATAGAAAAAAGGTCGTGCTTAATCAAATGGACTATATTATTCACCAAATCTCCTTGTATCTATCAGTATATAGTGAGAAGCTGTCTTAAAGAAAAAGGAGGAGGGAGGATAAGGAAAAAAGTAGAAAGAAGAAGAAGATCAGGAGAAGGAAAATCAGGAAGTCAGGCATAGCGATGCTTACCTATAATCCCACCACTTGGGAGCCAACTGACACCAAAGGATATCAAATTCAAGACCATCTTTGTCTAAATATCAAAGAACAACAACTACAGGACTAGAGAAACCAAAATTGTGGAAGGATTTGATATTACCAGATCCCAGAAGCCAGATTCTAAGACTATTTGGAGGACCTTGAAGCTACAGAGAGGTAGTCATAGAACAGACAAGGAGATGACTCAGTCTGCTGGTGGTCTCTGTCTGTGTGTGGAAAGAGGGCCTTCTACTCTCTCAATCCAGATGCTATGTACTTCTTGGAACTATCTGTGGTTTCCTTCTACCTACTAACATTTGAAGTTTCTGGAGAATAACTATGGTTTATCTTTGTGTATATTGTATATGGTACTCATGAGGCTATGATGTTTTATACCTCTTTTATTACAAGATTCACAGAATTTAATGAATAAAACATGTCCACGATATAGCCTTCTGAGTCATCCTTCATGTTTTCTTCCATGTCCACAGTTCAGTCATATATACATATATATATATATATTATATATATGTATATATATATATATATATATATATATATATATATTTTAGGCTGGTGATCCTTTGCTCTATGTCTAAAATCCATATATGAGCGAGTTCATACCACATACCATGTTCCTTTTTTTGTGACTGGGTTACCTAATTCAGGATGGTTTCTTCAAGTTCCTACCACTTGCCTGCGAATATCAAGATTCCATGTTTTTTCCCACAGAGTAGTATTCCATTGTGTAGATGTGCCACATCTTCTTTATCCATTCTTCAGTTGAGGGACATCTAGGTAACCTCCAGGTTCTTGCTATTACAAATAATGCTGCTATGAACATAGTTGAGCACATGTCTTTGTTGTATGGATGTGGGTCATTTTGGTATATAGCTAAGAGCAGAATTGCTGGATCCTGTGGTAAACTAATTCCCATTTTCCTGAGGAACCACCATACTGATCTTAAAATGGCTGTACGAGTTTGCACTCCCACCAGCAGTGAAGGAGTGTTCCCCTTTGTCCACATCCTCTCCAGCCTAAGCTGTCATTGTTGTTTCTAATTTTAGCCATTCAGGCAGGAGTAAATGGTATCTCAAAGTTGTTTTCATTTGCTTTTCCTTGATAGCTAAGTACTTTCTTAAGTGTCTTTCAACCTCTTTAATTTCCTCTACTGAAAATTCTTTCTTCAATTTTGTACCCCATTTTTAATAGGGTTATTTGGTGTTTTCTTGACTAGTTTCTTGAGTTCTTTGTATATTTTGGAGATCAGCCCTTTGTCAGATGTAGGATTGGTAAAAAAAATTTTCCCAGTCTGCGGGCTGTTGTTTTGTCTTGTCCACTGTGTTCTTTGCCTTACAGAAGCTTCGAAGTTTGAGGAAGTCCCTTTTATTAATTGTTGATCTCAGTGTCTGTGCTACTGGAGTTATGGTCAGGAAGTGGTCTCTTATACCAATCTGTTCAAGGTTACCTCCTACTTTCTCTTCTAAGAGGTTCAGTGTGGCTGTATTTATGTTGAGGTCTTTAATCCATTTGGACTTGAGTCTTGTGCATGGAGATAGACATGGGTCTATCTGCAGTCTTCTACACACCATCATCCAATTGCACCAGCACCACTTGTTGAAGATGCTTTCCTCCCCTCATTGTATTTTTTTAGCTGTTTTATCAAAAATCAGGTGTTCACAGGTGTATAGGTTAATATCGGGATTTTCAATTCAATTCCATTGGTCTACCTGTCTATTTTTGTGCCAATACTAGGCTGTTTTCAGAACTATAGTTCTGTAGTAGAGCTTAAAGTCAGGATGTTGATGCCTCCTGAAGTTCTTTTATTGTATAGGGTTGTTTTGCCTATCCTGGGTCTTTTGTTTTTCCATATAATGTTGATTCTTTCAAGGTCAGTGAAGAATTATTCTGGGATTTTAATGGGGGTTGCATTGAATCTCTAGTTTACTTTTTGCGAAATTGCCATTTTTTACTATAGTTTTCTTTCCTATCCAAGAGCATGAGAGATATTCCCATTTTCTGGTATCTTCTTTAATTTCTTTCCTTAAAGCCGCAAACTTCTCATTGTATAGGTCTTTCACAAGTTTGGTAAGCATTACCCCAAGATACTTTATGTTGTTTGTGTCTATTGTAAAACATGATGTTCCTCTGATTTCTTTCTCAGCCTCTTTATCATCTGAATAAAGTAGAGCTACTGATTTTTTTGAGTTTATCTTGTATCCTGCTAGTTTGCTGTAGGTGTTTGTCCGCTGTAAAAGTTCACTGGTAGAGTTTATTGGGTGTCTTATGTAAACTATCACATATCTGTAAATAAAGACATCATTGAGCCCTTATCTAGTACCTGTTGGAAACAGAAGCAAACACCCATAACTAAACACTGAGTTGAACTAGAATCCAGATGCAGAGATAGAGAGGCAAAACCAGGTTGCAGAAACACACAAAGACAGCTTACATAAACAAGGAGGAGCTAATGTGCCCCCCAGACTGATAGCTGGAAATCCAGCATGAGACTGTCTCAGACCCCCTGAATATGGGTCACAGTTAGAAGGAATGGGCAATCTAAGGGACCTCGGACAGTAGAATCAGGATGTATTCCTGGTGCACAAAAGAACTTTGCAGACTCATCCCCCATGGAGGGACACTCCCTTAACCTAGAGGCAGGAGAGAAGTCCTAGTCCCTACTTCAAATGACTTGACGGATTTACTTGACTCCACCTGGATAGTATAGCCATACTGGTGGATTGGGGGTGTATATGAGGGTGAGGGGAAAGAGGTCAAGAGGGAGGGAGTGAGGGAGAGGAAACTGGGACCGACATGTAAAATTTTTTAATTATATATATATATTATTATCCCATTTGACTTAGTTTCATGATGTCAGATGTAACTCACTCATTTAGTATCATTTTTGTTTGTGTTGCTTGTTCTTTGGCTTTCTGGTGATATTTTGTCTTTTTTTTTTTTTGTCCATAGAAATATTTTAACATCTGCAAACAGCACAAATAACTTGGAAATTTGTCAATGTCTCATCTGTCCATGACAGTTCAGGGTATATTCATTGTTACCACAAGTTTTAGCTAACTATACCAATTACAATTTCTTGAGATGTGGGTTATAATCACTACTAAAACAAATCCCACATCACATTGGGGGAAAATTTATTGTAAATACTCAGGAAATTACTTTTCTAACTTGTTTGGAAACAAAGGCAACAAAATTCCCCGATGAAGATGGTTCATTTCGAACCAGTTTTGCTAATTCCTTTAAAGAATCAGGCCTCAATTCCTTACCACTTATGGGAACGTACGGGTAAAACTGCTAATAATTATTTTAGTGTTATTTCTTTAACATTTTACTTCATTATTTGTGAAATATTGTAGTTTTCCCTAACTGTAGAAGCTCATGTTCATAATTAAAAAGGTATTTGTTGCATTTTTGCCTAGCATTTTTTTTTCAAAATAGCAGTTTTTAGGTTAACAAATTGACAATAGTACCGAGACAGCTTGCAGAAGAGGAAGACAGAAGCATATATTCTTTTTATATGATCTAATCTCCTTAAAAATGTCACCAGGTCTGCTTTTTTGATTGAGTCTCCACTTCCCCATGAGAATTTTCCTCAATTTTCCAGCACCATTTGTTGTGGAGATAATGGTTTCTCCACACATACTTTTTTTGTGGGTACTTATTCTAGGCCTTTATTCTGTTCCAGTGGTCAGAATGTTTCAATTTTTTATTTTCATGAGTTTATATGAACCTTAAGAATTTTCTTCTCTACTTCTGTTTAGAGAACTGCGTAGTGCCACGCAACATGCGGGCCAGAAGCAACATGTTTAAAGGATCCTGATTAAAACTGCATGAAGAAGATCTACCCGGAGTCGCGTCTTCCTTGCTGGCGAGGGCAGGCACGTACACTTCTGTAAAGCAAATAGATTTGTGGAATTTCACTTAGAATTAATTAAAAAATTATGCTGGGTTAAGAGATTTTACAACTTGAAGTTCACCTATTTTATTATGTTCATAAGTATATCAAACTATTTTATGATGTGATTTCTTATGCAAATCATGATGTAATAGATAAATTATAGTTTAAAAAATAAAAAAATATTGCTATCTTCAAAGCTGTGGGTCTGTGTATGCCTGATATTTCATGGTGTGTTTTCTTGGAAGAGGAGCCTTCCCACTTGATGAATAAATGGTCAATCTGGGTCACTGTTGAGAAAATTAATGACTAAAATATTTTGATTCTTATTTTTTTTAAGGGGATGCAGAGTAATGCCTATTTTATTATCATACTATCATTTTCCTTTACATGTTGTTTTAATACATATTCTCCAACACCCCACTATTCCCTTCCCATTTGCTCTCATCAGCCCTTAGGGCCCCTTCCATTTTCATATCCCAGTAAATACATGGCCTCGTTTTTCATTGTTTATTTATTGCATGGCAAGGGTGGATATTCACATCATAGTATACATATTGAGGTCAGAGTACAAGGAAGTGGTTCCTTGTAGGTTTCAAGAATCAAAGTCGGGTCTTTGGTGGTAAGAGCCTTCAATCCTCAGTCTTCTTGACAAAGATCCTGTTCTCTCTCTCCTTTCCCTCCCTCTCCTCTCTGCCTCAGTCTCTTATCTCCTCTCTCTCCCAATGTCCCTCCCTCATCACTTTCTGTCTCCCTCCCCCACTTTCTCTAACAGATCTTTCCCAGCCTTCAATCCCTGTTGGGCTCAGTGAACTTGGAGACAAATTACTACTTATTAATTCTTGAAAGTTTGAGTTTGATGGCAAGTCACAATATGAAATTGTGATAAAAAACTGCAAAAGTGACAAAGTGATTTTCTTTCCTTAAAATATCCATTATTTTTCTTACCGTATAAGTATTATTTTTCCATTTAAAAACACAACTTTCTGTGAAGAAGTGAAAAATGCATAAGTCTAAGAGAAGATAATCATTTAAGATTTCCACTTAATAATAAAGACATTAAAAGTCATGTTCTAAATAGAGTAGGATGAGTATTGAATGTCTATGGTGTTGAGAATTTAAAAAATATGATCTGATTTACTTGACATAGCAATGTACATACTTATCAGAAATTACTTTTTGTAGCATCTTCAACTTCAGCAACATGTACATATACACACATATATGCATATATAAACATTTTAACAACAACAACATAAAGGATTCAGAATTGACAACTTTGTGTAAAATGATAAAAATTTTCCTTGGAAATCTACTTATGCATTTGTCCCACTTGTGTATGTATGGATCACATAAATTCTTCATGACTTTATAAAGACAATACAAAATTTACATTTCATATAATTAAATGACTTAGTCTAACAGGCTGATAGTGACTGTCTTGCTCTTCAGAAATATTCTACTCACAATACCTCATTTTTTCTTTTTTAAGATCATAGAGGCACTTGAGCTACTTGTCCAAGATAAAATAAATGCTTTAATCTGGAAATTTTTCACTGATGCACCTTAGTAAAAATTGCATGTAGAAGTAAAAAAGAAAGTATGATTATAAATGTAAATGAAAAAATATTACAAAATGTTGTGTGATACAGAAGTAAAAAGCTGATTTTAATGTGAAAGAGACTTGTATTCTTCCAGCACAATGCATGAACATATCATAAAATAAATATTCAGTGTGTGAATCATCCATGTATGCATCCTGCAAACACAATGCTTGTAGGCGGTGAGCTCAGCATGGAAGAAGATGAACAAGATAAGGACTTGGACTATCTAAATCTCTTAAGTCAATAGTAAAGATCAGGATGGATGAATTATACAAAACCACCAACACAGTTTGAAAAGCATAAGTTGTAGAGCTGTTAAAAGTGAAATATATTATACATAAAGCACAAAATCTGCTAGCACTTGATGAAGAATCTATAAATAATACCAAATGAAGTCTATACAGAAAATACAGTTCAGTGTTCCAGATAAGAATTCAAAGAAAGGTGGCTAGAATTTGAGCCATTTGCTCCATAGTACAAATGAGTTTTTGAAGAAAAATATTGACATCTGAGTTTGTGATTTTGACTGTGAGCAGGTTACTAATTAAACAAACGGCTAGGAAATAATTGAATGGAATTTTATTATAGCCTAAATTTATCAGTTAGATAATTTATCTTCTTTTGTTTTCAATGCTATTTTATTCACTTATATATGCACATGTATATATTTTTGCATGCATGCGTGTGTATGTGCATGCATGTGCGTGTGCGTGTGTGTGTGTGTGTGTGTGTGTGTGTGTGTGTGTGTGTGTTCAAGCAGACTCATACATTTTATTCTGTTGTAAATAAGCACTTGACAGGTTTAAGTAAATGACCAGTTTTGATTACAAAACTGGCATGGGGGATCATTTCATTTGGGATATGTGTAGATATTTGAACTGGAAATACCTAGGAATAGACCTAGCAGAACAATCTGTATGTGTACATCTTTAATAGGTAGTGGTTCTTTCCCCCAAAACTATTACAAAACAAAAACAAAAAACAAAATCAAAAACAGTATTTACAAATTCAAACACATTGAAAGTTCAGTTCCTTCAAAAATGTTTTATAATCCAAAGACTTATACAATTAAAAGTCTCTCGACTGTGGGGTCCTGTAAAATAAAAAATAAATAAACTCTTTCTTCAGTGGGGAACAACCAGGGCAGGGACAAAACCAAATCAAAGTGAAAACAAATTCTAAAAATGTAAATAACTCAACATCTGGGATTCACTCAGCATCTTCTTGGCTCCTCCAAAGTGCTGGGGTCACTTCTCTGACTCTTCTCTTTGTAATACACACAGCATGTCTTCTAGTATCTGGCTGGCTCCATTCTGTACCCAGTCTCTCTGGGTGCTTGTCTCTTCTTAATGATCACTGGTTCCTCAACTCCAGCCAACCAGCATCAAGTATCCCAGCAAAGCAAAGGTTTCACTTAGTAGTTCTGGTATCTTTTTAATCTCAGCCCCAGCTAACCAGAACCACAGACTCTTAATTCAAAATAACAAATGGCCCCATAGTCTTTAAATTTCCCTCTGAAATTTTACTAGCTAGGCTTCCATCTTCTGCATTGACCTCTGCATTCTTATCTTCCAAACTCTTTCAGATAAGATCACCAAGCATTGAGCACTCAAGGGCTTCTCTTGAGCAAAGTTGCAGTCTTTACACAGTCCTCCAACAAACAATATAATCAGGTCTGTCACTGAAATACCCCACAATCCTGGAAACAACTTTTCTAAGAGTTCCTATTGCTTAGATGAAATGTCATGACCAAAAAGCAAGTTGGGGAAGAAAGGGTTTATTGACCGACACTTTCATAACCATAACACTCATCAGAGGAAATCGGGACAAGAACTCAAACAGGGCAGAAGACAGGAGCTGATTCAGAGGCCACAGAGGTGTGCCTATTGGTGGGCTCTCCATGCTTTGCTCAACTTGCTTTCTCTCTCTTTGTTTTTTTTATTTTACAAATTGATCCCAGTTCCCTCTCCCTCCTTCCCTCCCCCCATATTTCCCTCTCTCCCACCCTCTCATGTCCCCTGACACCTCCCCTCCCCCACTCTGCATGTATGGTAATGCCTTCTGGGAGGAGTCATCTAGATCTGTCAAGTCATTTAAAGTAGGGATTAGGCCTTCTCTCCTGCCTCTAGGTTAAGGGAGTATCCCTCCATGGGGAATTTTATCCCAAAATCCTTTTCTGCACCAGGGATACATCCTGGTTCCACTGTCTGAGGTACCTTAGACTGCACAGGCCTTCTAACTGAGACCCATATTCAGAAGGTCTGAGTTCGTCCAATGCTGGATTCCCATGTATCACTCTGGGGGCCCATTAGCTCCTCCTTGTTCAGGTCAGCTGTCTCTGTGGGTTTCTGTAGCCTGGTCTTGTCCTCCCTCTCTGAGTCTGGATTCTAGTTTGGCTCAGTGTTTAGTTATGGGTGTTCACTTCTGTTTCTATCAGCTACTAGATGAGGGCTCTATGATGGTGGATAAGTTAGTCATCAATCTCATTATCAGGGAAGGGCATTTATGGAAGCCTTTCCACTGTTGCTCAAATTGTTAGGTGGAGGTCAGTCTTGTAGGACTCTGGACATTTCTCTAAATTCAGTTTTCTCTTCAAACCTATAATGGCTCCCTCTTTTATGGTCTCTCTTTCTTCGTCTCTCTGTCTCTCTCTCTCTGTCTCTCTGTCTCTATTCCCTGTCTCTCTCGCTCTTTTTTCTCAGCTATTCCTGCCCTGATTCAATCTTCCTAGTCCTATGTGCTTTCCTCTTCTCCCCTTCTCTTTCTCCTAGCTTCCTCTACACTCACTGCCCTGACCCACTCCCAATATGCTCAGGAGATCTTGTCCATTTCTCTTTCTGTGAGTAACCTTATATGAATCTCTTAGAGTCCTCCTTATATCCTAGTTTCTCTGACAGTATAAATTATAGGCTGGTGATCCTTTGCTCTATGTCACAATACCACCAACAGCAAATCTAAAACAAACAAGCATTAACAATCAATGGTCCTTACTTTCAACATTAATGGTCTCAGCTTGCCTATAAAAAGACATAGGCTAACAGAATGGACACGAAGACAGAAAATAAGTGAACCCTTGGGGAGTATTTACATTGAACCCAATGCAAGTATTTTGTCATGAGATCAGGAAGATGACATGGATTTTCACTCATTTGTCAAATGCTAGTATAAACTGTTAAAACGTTTACTTTAAAAAGGGATGGGAAGTAATTGTCTTCAATGATTTTATTGACTCTAATTATCAACCCATGATGACAACAGTATAAACACAGGACACTACATAATTTCTTAGAATTTACCATTACTCTATCTTTTTTGAAAGACACCGAAGGATTCTGAAATATATGACAAAATGAAAACAAAACAAAAAACAACTACATTTTAAAAAAAGAAAAGCATAATCTCCAAAACATAGTTAATTCAAAATGTGAAAAAATAAAGGTAATTTACAGGTCCAAGAGACATAGTCACATGACATGTCTGGAACAACTAGTCAAGATCAGTGCAGGACTGATTATAAAGAGTGTTCAAAACAACAAAGAACACCAGGAGA
This sequence comes from Cricetiscus sungorus, assembly GCA_030556225.1. Taxonomy (NCBI): domain Eukaryota; kingdom Metazoa; phylum Chordata; class Mammalia; order Rodentia; family Cricetidae; genus Cricetiscus; species Cricetiscus sungorus. The sequence continues at coordinate 12,749,257 of JANBXA010000253.1, forward strand.
ATAAGGAAGAAATAGATTATAAAGTTTCCCCTACCAAAATGTTAAGAGCTAATGGTAGAAAGGAAAAAATCTAAGGCTGCCTAAAATAAAATTCCTGAACTATTTTTTTCTTCCACTAATACTTTTAAAATCACTTATCTATCCTAATTAATTCTCTTCGTCTACTCCTTCCCATTCCTTCCCAGTTCCTCTCCCATCCCGCATCTGGAGCCACCCCCTTTCTGTCTCTAATAAAATGAACAAACAAAAACCAAACTTCAAAGAGGAAATAAAATAAACAGACACTAATAATGTCAGAATATGACAAGTACAACAAACAGAAGCAAAAGAGGCCAAGAAAAAGCATGAGAAACAAAGACCCAAAGACCCAAAGACCCAAAGACCTACTCCTTGACACATTCAATAGGTGTCCATCCCATGAAAACACTGAAGGGGAAGCCCAGCCTCATCTACAAAGTGAGTTTCAAGATAGCCAGGGAGAAACCCTGTTTCAAAAAAAAAAAAATACTATATATATATATATATATATATATATATATATATATATATATATATATTCTTAACTATAATACCCCCTTACGAAAAAAAAAATAAAGAAAACACAAAACAAAACAAAAACCCTGCTCTGACAGGGTTTTATGAGACAAGGAACCTCCAAAGATGCCTTTGAGTTAATTTTCCATTGGCCGTCTATAGTTGGACTTGTACCCTACCCTCAGAGTAGGTTTTTTCCCAAGTGAGAATCCCTTGGAGAAACCTAAATTTTCATTTGCTAGTGGTTATCAGTTAGAGACAGCTTCTTGGTTAGGGATGTGGAAATGTGTTCATATCATGTTGCAACTCTAGCGTCCCATCTAGTGCAGACCCAAGCAGGCCCTGTGTATGCTGCCTCAGTATCTGTGAGCTATTATGTGCTTAGGCCCTTTGGATTTAGTGAGCCTTTTTTTGGTGTTCCCCACCTCTCTGGATCTTACACTCTTTCCACCTCCACTTCTAGTCTCTAAGCCCGGAGGGGAGGGATTTGATGGAGACTTTCCATTCAGAGCTGAGAGTTCCAAGGTCTCTCACTCTCTGCAGGTCGATGTATTTGTCCTTTCTGAAGCAACTCTGATGATGGCTGTGTAAGTTTAGTAGAATGTCTTTAGGAGTCCTTTTAATACTATGTATGATTTTTTAAAATAGTATTTTAATTAGTAGCCCTGTGTCCATTTTAAACAATGTTGTTGGAAACAGGTAAAAGTTTTACCTGACTGAAAAAGAAATATGGCCAGGTTTTGGAGGTGCTTGATAATAGAAAATAAAATCTGGGGAATTAAATATAATGAGATCAATAAAATCCCTACCCTTGTTATATGAGCACAGTTGGAAGTTAGTGAAATTTTGTGGAACATGGGATAAAATAACACACACACACACACACACACACACACACACACCATATATAATTGGGGTTCTCTGCATAGTGTATTTTTCCAAATATAGATCAATATTTATAAACAAAGTAGAATATAGTTGTTAAGCAATAGCATCCTATTTTACCTATTCCTACTCACTCTTATTAGTGGGACAGAATCAAAGGGTCATGACTATGTTCTTACTGGAGCCACTTGTCAGGATTTCTTAATCAGATGATAATCATAAAACAAGAGTTATCTTCCCCCAGTCACAGAACAAGCTTGCTTACTACTTATTACATAAGTGATTTATTTCCTAAGTTTGGAATTTTTTCCCCAGGATACACAAGAGCAAACCTTACCTGGCTCTTCATGCTTCCAGGTATAATTTGGCTTTTGGTAATCTCTGCCTATTAAGGCTGTGAATAGAATGTTGCCTTCCTGTCTGTGATCTGCCTCCTTCTGCTTCCTGCCAGTGTCTGTGGAATGGCATCAGCTTATGATTTATCATCTTACAAGTGCCTATTGCGGGAAGCCTACTGCTTCTAGCTCTTCTCCAGGTTGTCAAGCTTAGTTAACTGGAGTAAGATTCCAGCAGTAACAAACAGTGAGCCAGAGTATTTTAATAATGGTTTTATTCTTTACTCCAGTTTCAGGGCACCTGACATCTCCAAGCAGACATGCATGTATGTAAAACACAAATGTACATAAAATAAAAATTTAGTAAAAGAAATAGGTAAGGTTGCTGCTCAGTAGTAGAGTACACACTGGGTATGATGATCATGTGTATTCCATTTCCTGGACATGTAGACTAAAGACAAGTACTTTAGAAAGTCAAGAAAATCCCATTTTAACACTAGTAATAGACAGACATTATTTTTCTACCTCATAAGAAAAAGCATAATTGATATTTGTCATCACTTAGCATGTGCTATTTTAGGGACTTAAAGTCATTTCAGGACAAGAAAAATAGTTTAAAAGAAGTAAATGCAGGATAGAATGAAAGAGACAGGACTGGAGATAACAGGTTACTGGCTGAATGGATGTCTGATTTGTTGACAGCCTTGATTTTATGCTCAGAATTGAAAATTCAAACAAAAGATGCTAATGATTTCAAATTTTAGATGAGGTCAATGAAACACATATGAAGAATTATTTTCTGATCATGAGTTTTATAGTGAGCACCTTATGGATAAGGAAAAAATATATCAAAAGATCTTCCTTGAATTCCTGTGGGACTGAGTAGTCATGTGCCAGATTTATACAGGTCATACAAATGGAAACATTGGTCACCTCACATTCTGGTGCTGTTGTTTGTTAGAAGAATCCATAACTCCATGGACAGACAGACATACAACAGCGTAGTGGGGGTGAGGTTCTGAGGAGAGGTTAGGCCCCGCAACCAGAAATAGACAATGTGGTAGGGCCTCATAAGAGAGGAAATCAGGACCCATTGTGGTAAAAGTGGGAGTCTTTCACATTTTTTCAAGGATATCTGTGAAACAACTTCACAAGCATGCAGTCAGTTAAAGTCTACCTCTCAGGCAGGAGACAGGAAACAGTGCAGGTAGGTAGTAGGATGTTCCAATGTCCCCTTTGATTTTTCGCTTCAAGTTTTAATGAGACCTAGAGCAAGGATTATGATTGTGGACCAAATGCCCATGTTTTAGTGATGAAGGCAATGGTGGAGTTCAGATATAGAGAACATCCAGAGGAGCAAAGAACCCAATGCCCCTAGCAAACAAGTCAAATATGAACATACAATGCCACAGATCAAGTGGAAGTGGTCAAAGGAAAGTCTAGGGATTCCAAACATATATCATCAATGCCCACAGACTCACTGTGCACACAAACAGTAGTTAATGAAGTAATAGCATCCCTTCAAGAATATTACAATAATACAATTCTACCCAAAGAAATCCAATTTTTTTTATCTCAGTGATGAGAAATAATCAGAATATTATGAAGAGATTAAAATTGTGTGGAGGATTGTTCAGAATAAAGCATGGTATTCAAAGCTCAATGGGAGAGAGCAACAGTAGTCAGAGATCACTGTATGAATTGTAAAGTCACACAAAGCTGAGAAATAAGAGATAGATTTAATCCTGATGCACCTGTATTTTAAAATCAGAAGATAAAATATCAAGACATTAGGCTTCCTATCAATGCTTGTTGAAGGAAGACTATGCCAGGACCTTTTCTGACTATATTTCACATGTTCATTAGAAAGTATCGGATTCTTACATTAATAGGAAGTTTCAACTACTATAATTGCAGTTTACTTACTCATGCTAAATTTTTGAAAGTACATTGATTATAACTGAAAAGAATACAGCTGTTTCCAAACACTCTTAGAGTATGAATACGGACAGCCAGAGGAGAAGATGCTTTTTTCCTGATACTGTTTTAATGTTTCTCATTTTTCAAAGAACACCCTCAGGCAAAGTCTTGTATCTGTTACAGAGACATTGGCAAAAGTCTTGATTCCCATTAAATGTTTGTGCATTCGAGGACAGAGCCTTTCCTGTATTGTATGGTTATCATCAACAAGGACAGCAAAAAAGATTCAGGGACTAATGCACATTAACTATGTCACATTTGACTCTGCAATTAAAGACAGAAAACTTGCATTAAATATTGATATTTTTACTTTTCTTGATTCAAGTGTGATTTTGAATCCTCTGGCTCCACTGTAAAAAAAACTTTTTTTTTTAATTTTTTAAACATTTATTTTATGCTAGACATAATTATACATGCCTTTTTTTAATGAAAACAAACATTTATAAACAATATTTGGGAATTTGGGCATTGTTCTTTCCAAACTGCTTCCTGATGGTAGGGGGCGCTGTCATGGGGAAATCTTAAGAAGACGTAGAAATCCTGGCTGTAGTGGTCTGCAAGGCTGCATTTTCCCATTGACGTTGCTTCAGGAGGTCTTGCTCGAACAATCCATATTAGTCTGGAAGGAATCAACAGCTTTTCATTTTCTATGGAAAAAAATTAGAAATCCTTTGCCCCAGTAACTTGTCCTTAGGCTTAAATTTTGAAGTCAAAGCATTAATATATATATATATATATATATATATATATATATACATATATATACATATATATATGTATAAATTCCATATATATAATATATATTAATTCCATATATATTATATATATACATATATATATTAATTCCATATGCATATGGAATTAATCCAGCAGCATTTTTTCCTTCTTTTTTTTAAACTTTTAATGCTTAGTAACATACATGAAGGAATGTTTCAAAAGTCACTTTGATTCTTTGATATTATCATCTTATTTTTCAAGTTTAGAAGTCTATAATTAATTATTTGAAAAATATATTAATGTATTCACCATGATAGTAAATCATTAGAGTATGGATAAATTAAAAAGGAGTCTGTTTACTTGGAAGGACACTTTCAAGAAGAAAGAGGACAGGACATGGAAGAGGTGATAAAAGACAATCAAAGAAATAAACAATATTGTTAAAGTTTTTGACAGTCACAAGAATTAGTGATGACTCTTTTTACTAGTTATTCTTTTTATTCAGGTACTTCTTTTTGTTATTAATTTTTTATTTAGAAACAATCATTTTACATATCAATCCCCCTGTTTTCTCTCCCTCCCATTCTCCAATGACCCCTGACAAACCCCCCAAACCCACCCTCCACCTGCTTCCCAAGGATAGTGAGGACTTCCATGAAGGATCATCAAAGACTGTCACATAATTTGGGGGATGGCCTAGACCCGCCTTCACATATCTGGGTTGAAATAGTTTCCCACCAAAGGGAATGGGCTCCCAAAGACCATTTGTGCACTAGGGATAAATAATGGTTTCACTGTCAGAGGTCCCATAGAATACCCAGGCCTCCTAACTAGCACCCACATTCAGAGGGTTCCCTGTGCTCTCATTAGTCAGGTCAGATGTTTCTGTAAACATTCTATCATGCTGAGACATTGAAACAAACAGGACTAATGACTGGAATAAGAGAAGCAAAATGTTTTACTCTTTGAAAATGATACAATTATGTGGTCTGTTAGGGCCAGTAAAATAAAATCTCAGAGGCTGGACAGTTAATTTTGGAACAAAAGAAATTTACCAAACAAACTTCTACTGTAAGGAATTTCCAAATACAAAGCACAAGCATAATAGGTATGATTCACAAACCTTTTCTACATACTCACCTATGTGCTGCCCCTGGTGCCCTCCCATGAAGGGTGGGTTTTGCTATGGTTTTCATTTGCAATGTCTACCAAATGCTTGCACAAGTATTGAAAGCTTGTTTCCAGCTAGGCAGAGCTGAGGGGTGGTGGAAACTGGATAAAGCAAAGCTGATGAGGCATTAGTGTTGCCAGGTGCATGGCCTTGAAGGGGATTGTGGGTCTCAGTTCCTTCTCTATTTTTTTAAATCTAGGACCATGTAGCTAGTGGACCGGCTCCAGCCCAAACACTTAGCCGGCATACTGCCTCATCTCAAAGGGACCAGATAATTATGGGTTGAGCCCTAACTGACAGCCAAAATAAGGGATTTCTGCTTATAATTTAAAGACTGGGTATTGTTCTAATGTCAAGAAGTGTAACTTAATATGGTGAATGGGTACTTTAGGATATATCTTTGGGTATCTCTAACTTTACTCAATAGGACTGTGTACCCATGACCCTTTCCTAACGTGTTTACATCATGAATTGGAATTTCAGCATACAGATTTGTAAGGATAATGACACAAGCATCTAGCCCATTATAAAACTGTTCAAAAAAATGTTAAAAGAACTTCCAGGACTGATCATTAGAGGTAATGTCAAGATACACAATCATTTTGTGAAATACTATACTGTTAAGAATTAATTGCATGAAATAAAACAAATTTAAAATAGAAAGTGGCAATCAAAACTATTAGAAGCATTTCTTTCAAAAATATGTGTATCCTTCATGCAGAAATGATTCATTAAGCTTTATTGAAAGCAAGCAGTTGTGCATGAATTGAGAACAATGTCATGGTAACGAAATCAACAATCCAACAGAGTTAAAATGTCAGTTTTCCTAAATTAGTATTTAATTCCAAAATATAAAGTAATTTTTTATTTTAATGTAACCTAACAAGCTAAATATATAATTACATGTTATAGCTTATCTCAAATATTGATGGCATTCTAAAGAAAAAACATATTTTAATAAATATTTACTTTAGTGTATAGCAAAGTATATTAAACATAGTAATTAATAAAACGTGGTGCTGAGTGCCAATAGTACAACCACAACAGCGTAGACCAGATCACCCAAGTGAGATGTTCTGAATGTCACAACTGTTTCAAGATCTCACTTCCCTCAGCCATTGGATTATTCCTGTTAAAAGCCTAGGATATCAGTTCCACATGTCCTTGTAAAGTGAGGTTGTGTTCCTCACATTTTGTACCACACTACTAATTTCTTTATATGCATTGTGAAGAAAGAACCTATCCAGAGCAGAGAGATGGAGAGGACAGAAGCAAACTCATAGGTATCTAGAAACTTGGCACATGACAATCCAGACCCACTGGAAAAAGGTACTGACTATAAAGCATTATCTGCTGGAAAAGAGATGATTTATAACAAATATAATATGATATCTCTGAATTCTAACATGTAGCAAATAAAAGAATATTTTAGAATAATTAGACAATGTTGTGAAAAGCAAAAATAAAATTTTAGAAGAAATTTGGAAGTGTTCTAATGAATTCAATGTGAACCAATATTGATAAGATTCAGGGCAAAGTGCCTTCGTACTGACATCTGAGAAAACTTTAGAATCCAAGTCTCTTGTCTCCCCCTCCACGTAATAAAACCCATTAGATCCCCCACACAGTATGTCATAGAATCTTTCTGCCAGAAGCACATTCTCTATATTTTCCCATAATTCTGAAAACACTGAGACACAAGAAAAAGCAATTGGATTTTTCTTATCAAATCAATATTTTGTTTGTTTTGTTTGTTTTTAGTTGTCCATATTGTATCAGATTTAATAGAGATTTACTTCTCTTTTGTTCTTTCTCAAAATGTACATATTGCTGAAAATATGCTTGCATGTATTTACTGACGTCTCTACTATTTTTTCTCCTCTCCATAGTACACCATTATGTAAGCACCAAGTGTATGAAGCAAGTTACTTGTGAATACAGAAAGATGTACTAAATCTATTATGAAATCCTGGAATTGTCAACACAAAATCTACCATATATTCTACTACTAAAAGAAAATAAATTGAAAGCAATAAGTATAGAAGGAAAAATTTTTAATTGTATTGTCAAGTTTTGATTTTTTTCCAACCAATACAGAAAAAAAGTATTCTCTTGTTATTATTTCTATTTAAGGCCTCAAACATTACACTAAAATCTTCAAAAGAAAACTGAAATTCTAAGCAGGACATGAAATTATAGAAAAACTAAAACATTCTGCCTAAAATTATTTTATTAAAATATTGTATAGTAGAAAGGAAATGGATCTCAAAATAAAATGTATATGTTCTTGGATTTGAGGTTGCCCTAAAATAATCTGCTCAAAAAGCTGTAGTAGATGTTTATAAATTTTCAACCTGAAATGTACTTCATTGATAAGAAGGTAATTTATAAAAGTAAATTTAGGTCTTGTGCTGACAACTAAGTAACTGCCCTGCTCTAAGAAACTGATTTGATTTACTTTACTTTTCTCTTGAATTTGTACCCCCACTGTTGTATCTCTTTTAAATCTACTTTTGTTAGTATTAAAATCCTGTGGTGTTTAATTTGTCTTCCCCAGGAAGCTGTGACTCTGCCAACAACATGATAGTGGCAATCCTTCACTACAAAGCACATCATAAGCTGACCACTAGCCCTCTTCCAAAGAGCTCTAAGTGTGACCGCATCTTAGTCACATAAAGGACTCCTAGAGGAAGTGTAATTAAATTTAATATTGACTTTCTATAAGAAGATATACCTGTGATTATTAAAAAATTTTGTAAAGTGGGATAAATAGAAAAAAGGGGGGGGGAAGAAGTAACTGCTTTCCAGGTAGAATGATGAACATCTCAGTATCTCTCCTGTACTGATGCACAGACTTCTTGATGATTTTGGCCTTTATTGACTCAACACTTTTAATTCTACTAATGACAGTTAAACTTTAAAAAATGGAACATTTTTGAAGAAGGAAATGTAAGTTATCTTTCAGTAGAGTTAGCTAGGGGTCAACCTAATGACCACTCAACCTTCACTTAAGTAATTTGCAATGCTTTCCTTAAACACTAAGCTTTGATCTCCACCAGGGAAAATACAGAAACTGCCTCATCCATATACTAATTCATTCATTTGTTGTTATCTTTTGCAATAAGAAAATTTCTATCATTTTCTGACAAACTGAGCTGAAAATATAATTGCTAGACTTTTAATATCACTTTCTAGAATGCAAAATAGTTAAAAAATATTTCACTCATCTACCTGAGGCTGTGTGCATGGAAATAAGAATGGTGTGAAAGAGAACAAACACTAGGTAGTTGTGTTACTGAGATTAACTAAGCTGTGAAGCATGCAGAGAGAGAGAGAGAGAGAGAGAGAGAGAGATTGAGAGAGAGAGAGAGAGAGAGAGAGAGAGAGAGAGAGAGAGAGAGAGAGAGAAAGTGGTACTTCAGAGAACTCCATAGCCAGAGAGAATATTCACAGACTCTGACTTCAATAAGAAGTCCTTGATTTTAGCCATCTTTCCCATAGTCCTTTTTTTAAGGAATACAGTCAAGTGAAATGAAGTCTAGAGGTTTTCTGATTGCTTTTTGACTTTCAATTAGGCTTTTTAGTAGAGATTAAATTCATGCTAAGGCTACAGAATGTACATTTTCACATTGTCCCTGGATTACCAGAGTAGCTTAGAGCTAAAACAAGAAGAAAAATAAAGAACAGAAGAAAAAAAATTGACAACAAAAAATGCATAAAAGAACAAATAAAACAATATAGGGGACACACACAAATCAGTAAGTGTTGTTAAAAATGACACATTTCTCACCATTTATTAAGAAGTATTTTTAACCACCATTTTTAACCACACTGTGTTTTAAGTTTACATGGAGACAGAAAGAGAGTTGGAGGGAAGACATCAGACTCACATATACAGCTGTGCAGCTTCTTAATAGAAATCTGACCATTGTAATTGTGGATGAGAGGAAAATACAAATGATAGTGGCAGACCCCAGATGCTGTTGTAGATAGGAATACATAAGTTTTCCTTTCAAAAGCAAAGTGGGTTATGGAAACCCATTAATGTACTGCTGGTATTTCTTCAAGAGTGATGTCTGTTCATGGGAAGTTCACAGAAAGCAAATGTATGCTGAGGACAAGACACAGATGAGAAGGGTTACACTGAGCAACTCTTGTAGCCACTTGTAAAGAGAGGCTATGGAAAGACTATTATGCTACTCAGAATGGAGTCTAGGTCTGACAACATGTTATGCCATGTCACATCAATCATGCCTCCCTGGCAGAAGTGCTTTTTGGAGGAGAAAACCACAAAGAAGCAGCAAATGTAGGAAGGCATTCAGTTCCTTTATTTATTAAAATGGAAGACATACCTTTAAACCAAACTAGGCCCCTCCCAGGATCTCAGTCAACAAAGACAAACATTAAACACCATCCAAGAGAGTTCTAGGTCCCAGTTGGCTTAAAGCCAGCACCAGAGGGATCTATGTTGCCAAGCTGTATGTACAAAATATTATCTGAAATGATTTCTTTTCTTAAAGACGTGAATTTATTTTAAATATTCCTCAATAAAGATGCTATGTAAGCTGAAAATTGGATCCATCTCTGTGAGAATTATTTTTAACATGTCCTCGGTCTCTAGCATATATTTATAAAGTATCCATGTTAATAAAATCCTCATTGTTTTGCTAATTATCCTTGATAGGAGTCCATACCAATTAAAATCATACAAGACTTGAAGGAAATTTTATTTTTATTTCCTATAAAAGTATTAATATTTTATCCAGAATAAGTCAAAGAAATTCTGACACTCAATAGAGCAAGGAAAACAAGAATTGTCTTGTTTTCCCCTTTCTGCTCACATCCTCAGGCATCAAAAGAGAAGGAAACCCAGGCATTTACTAAAGATACAGGAAGAAACAAGCTTGAAATCAAAAATACAAGCTGAAGTAACACAGAACGGCACGTGTTAGCAACTATAGTATCTATATATGCACAAGTTTCTTAAGAAAGTGATTCTTGTAGACATCTCTTGGACTCAGATTTGCATTTGACTGATTGAGATTTCTTGAAAAGCTGATTAAGAGTGGGAATAGGGACAAAGGCAAGACAAATTGCCCCAGCATCTTTTTTACTATCACAAGTACAGGTAGAAAATTAAGTCATGTACTACTTTTGCCATGGCTGTCTACTCAGAATGAAGTCTACGTCTGACAACTTCTAATTAAAGCAGCTTGGCATTCAAGTGAAAAGTTGGCAGAAAAATGGAAGAAGAGGAACTAAAAAAAAAAAAAAAGTACAGAAGCTATTAAAAATTCAGTCAACCTGTATTCCCAGCATCCTTTGCATGGTTACCTTCCTTCATTCTCATTTCATTAGCAATTTAGTGTTTAGCATGTTGGTTACAGTAGCTAAGTGTTAATTGGCTATTTGGCATGTTATGCTGAGATGAACCTGATTAATTAAAAGAGGAAACTCCATTCTTTCAGCAACATGACTGGGGCTCTGATGTTGATGCCTTGGGTTCAGTACATAATGAGACTTGTAGCTTCAGGCAAAGGTAGGCTACTCGCTCTGTCTCAGCACAGCACCGAATTAAGTATTAGCTCTGTAGTGGACGCCTGCTTATCAGCAACCTTGCTATTACTCTACTGACCCTGATGTGCATAAGCAATATTTTCATCCTCTTCCCAAGAGATTTATCTGGCTGTTGAAGTAGAAAATGAATATTTTACAGTTCACTTGTCTGATCAATTACCTACAAGCTGCTGCAGTATTTTATAGCCAGTGGGAGAGCTGTGTAGGTGATGATAGAGAAATCTGGAGGGAATCTCTAAGCCAACTACACAAAAGGGAATAAATCTGTGAATGAGCCATCAGTAACAGTTCTTTGTTCATATGAATCTAGCCAAAAATTTTAGTGTAACCAATTAATGTACTTAAACGCTACTCACTAGAATGTGAGTGGTAGATGTGAAGGAATCTGACAGTGGGGTTGAATGATAGTGAAGCACAGAGTGGCCCAAAGCCAACCTTTGTCAATGCAGCATCTGCCTTAACCCTGCCAGTTTTAGATTCAATAAGTGGATGAAATCGTTCTTCAGTGACGCTATGGAATTAAAATGATAAAGTGAGTTAGTAAAATATGCTTACTGTACAGTAATTTGTTGCAATTCTTACATTGGAATATATTTTTCTCATCAATTTTTATGGAAACCCTTTTTAAAGGAACATACTGATTTTTAAATTTCTTATAGCTTAATAATATGTTGTATAATAATATGCATTAAAAATTGTAAATGACCTTCTAAAAAGAATATACCCAAAGAATATACCCAAAGATGTTTATCTTTAAGAAACATCTGTGACTCTTAGCTACATTAAGGTTAGTTTAATCTTTAATGTTTTAGAAACAGTTTTCTATTTAAAATGTATATATTATGTCATTAAACTATTTAGGAGAAATATAGTTGTCCCTTGGTTTACATAAACAGACATCTACCTGAAATGTGATGAGAGTTTTAATGATAGAAAGCCTGAGTCATAACATCTGTTTTACAAAGTCCACTGTCATCTCAGAAGAAATTTAACTTCCAATGGCACAGTGGAAGTTAACACATTGCCTTGTAACTTCTGTAAAAGTAAAGTAGTGACTTCAATTTACAAAAGTGAAATCAGAAAAGTCCAACAGCAACTAGAAGAGACATTTTCTGTGACTTAGGAACAATTAAAATAAAAAAAAAACACAAGTAGGTATTTGCAAGCACACTGCTTTGGAATTTTAAAATTTATATTTGGAAAATAGCCCATACTCAAATTGTAGTGGTGAACTTTTATTTTACTCTTGAAACAAAACGTTTCAGTAGATGAAAACTTTAAAGAAAATCATTAAGGATTAAATCTAAATCATTAATGCAGAAATTATGCATTTGCATATGCTCATACATACATACAGACTTATATGTAAACATAACACACACACACACACATATGCTTGTATGCTCACTTGCGTATACATTCAGGTTTTAAAATATTTGACTCCTCATTTGTCACCATTTCCTTTAGCTTCTAGTACTCCAGGCCATTACAAGCAATAAAACAAATCTGAATCAAGGCTTAGAAATATTAACCTGGAATCCAATATTTACATTTCATAATAAATTCAAAACATGTATTTGTAAGTGTATTGGGATCTTAAATTCTGTTGGAGTTAAGGTTCATTTCATTTCATCATGGAGATTCTTTTATGAAGAAAGTCTTGCCACATTGATTGTCCTGTGCCATAGATTGCCAAGTGTTTAGAAATAAAACAAATTGGTAGAATATGTATGAAAACAAATACCAGAACTATTTAAAGGCTGTGGCAGATATCCTGAACTAAAATGTCCTTCAGAAACTTCAGCAATTTTAGACGTTGCTTTCAAAACTTGTACAGCAACTTTTCCACTTTCAAGCTTTACTTTGCCTTCTTTATTTTTAATCTACGAACTGCAGAATTTATTCCTTTTGGCAAGAACAGAATGAGGGTCAATCAATCTTTGCTGATACTGTAACTAGGCCATTTACCTCATTAGTTTTTGCTGCCCTTTGCCTATTTTTGTCCAGAGTATTTTAAGTCCATTCACTTACTTATTTGCTTCATTTTTCTTTTTCTGTTTCATTATTCTCAATAATAGATGCGTTAGGGTGTGACGTTTGGAATGCCGATGCTTGGCCCATAGAAGTTTACATGTAAGATATGAAGCTCTCAAACCTAGACTATTCACACCTGAAATCTGAAGCACTTAATATATACCATAACATAAAATAACATGTTAAAATTAGTACCTCTACATCATATTTATATATCCCAAACAATACCTTATTACCTCTGTAAAAAATATATTTGAGGGCATATATTTATGATGTAGTGTTCAACAGGTCCAAATCCCAGACAAAATAAATGTCTAATATAAACATGGCTCTGTGTGTTGCTATTTGTGATCCAGACAAAAACACAGATCCTTCACATAACTTGTGTTTCCCAATGTGCTGGAATAATACAACAGTGATATTAATTAATAACTGCATCATACTATGTTATAGGAGTAGTGAAATTAGCACATTGACTGGAAGACAGTGTGATAGCAAAATTCTGGACAATTGAAAAGCAGGTTGAAAACAAAGTTTATATCTTAAAGCAATTCATCTCTTAAAGAAAAAAATTCTTATTCTAACACAAGATAGAAACAAAACTAAACCAAGCAGGTTGCACAAAGGAATTATCATCAGGTATTCTCTTATCTAAATCTCTCAGAAAACATTCAATGCATCCACATTATAGAAAGAAATTATAATGCTAACTTAAAACCAGGTGCCCTAGGGAACTTGGATGTAATTCAGAGCTCATCTCAATGATCAACCATCAGCACTTACTGAAGATGTTGAGAAACAACTGGAGGTCTGTGAAGGAGGTATTTTATTTTGTTGCTGTTTTTGTTGGTGTTTGGTTTTAATTTATTTATTTTTTGTTGTTGTTTTGTTTACTGTTCCATATTAATTTACCATTCTTGGATTTGCAAAATGTTAACCTATGATTGTATTACAAGCTGAAGCATTCGTTTAACCTTAATATGCATTTAAATGCCTGACACTGTGGGGCTATCATTAGGACCAAACACGATTCTGGAAATTGTTAGTAATAGTTACTAAATTTGGGAAATGTTCATTTATGTCAGTTATGTGAAAATATCTGGCTAAAGTCATGAAATAATAATTGTGTTTCAAATTCTGATTAGAATGCTATAACTGAATGGGTTATAATGGTTGAATAGAGCTGATTTGTTGGTTAGAGAGAGGAATTGTAAAACTCTGGCTTCACATATGTGAAGTGTTTCTATATTGTGCTTAAGAAATAAAAACACAGTTTCCTATTATGCTGTTCATTCTTTTTTAATAAAAATAAATCATGATTGCATAATGAATACATGTATGATTAGTTTTCCAATCAGCTTAACAGCTTAGATTGATTTTACAATAATATTTGACCCAGTTAACAAAAAGCTATCATTTCATGGGATTATATAAATGCAATTTAAGTTCGGGAGCTTTTAATAAAGCTTACTGTATAAGCTTTCCAAAAACACCAGCAGAGCAACTAGTAAAATGTGTAAGGAACAAATAGAAAGAAGGAAAGGTTAAAAAAAATAAATATTTCTGTCTTCCTCCAAGAAAACAGAAATGCTTTAATTATACTTTTCTGTTTGCTGCTGGGATACACATACTTTTACACTCACAGCAGACTGACACAAACACACACATGAACACACAGATATAAAGACCCTCATACGGACACACCCACTTACACACTCACAGACTTATAGACACACACACACACACACACACACACACACACACAACACACACAAATGCATAGATACAAAGACCCAAACACAGATACACACACTTAATGCACTCACATACACACTAAATACCACACGGAGAGATATACACACAAACACACACACACCTTTGTTTGTGATAATTTCTCTGTCTCTTCTAAAAACAGGACTACTGTAGTTTTACTTCTCCAAACTTCTATTTTGAACAGTGGATGAAAGCTAAGTCTAAGATGTAGTCTAAGATTCTCACTTGATTCTTTTTCCTTCCCTGTAGTATAGGAAGTGAAGTTTTCCTCCAAGGCTGGAAGGGGTGTCACATTGCCAAGAGCTTGAAATACAGGCAGTTGTGATAGATGTTCAAACAGGTGTTCGGCTTGAACCTGTGACCACTGAAAGTGCACTACTAAGCTGTTTCTTTAGCTTCAAGAGTTAGATTTTTTTTACTAATGAGAAAATTAGGAAAAAAAAATAATTTTCAAAAATTCCAGGCCTTGAAGAAATGAATTCTGGGGACAGATTCTTCTTCAGACAATTTGGGGGGTGGGGCTGAAACACTATTAATTGTTCTGCTCGATGGAAAGTTACCTCTTGGTAATATTTTATTACTTATGTCTGACTCTACATTTCCTTAAATCCATAATATCAAGAATATTGTAACAATGAACTCATAAAATTTGTCAAGTGTAGAACTGCCCTTCATATCTGGCTTAATTTTCTGAGGATTTATCCATGTTTTTAATTGATTCAGTCCTTGTTAAATATTGTCCAAAGATGGGAATCTAAGTTTTTCTGAACCAGAAAGACACCAGAAAAGTCAGGTTGTGTTTACTCCTTTTCCTTTTTTTATTTCAACATTGTTTCCTTTCCCAATGGTCATTGTTGTGCTGATTCTGGAAGTTTGTCAGGATGGGAAGAAAGATAACCATATTTCTTCATTGGCTTTCATGTAGCTGGCCATTTCCCTACTTTCTCTTCAGCTTCAGTCACACTAGTGTTTTTGGCAGTCATGAAACTAGCCAACTACAGCCCACCTAAAGGCTGGTGTACTGATTTTCCTTTCCAAAAACTATTTCATTCATATTTTTTTCTCAAGAGCAATATATAAAGAGAACTTATCACCAATTATCTTCTATTATTTCATTTAAGTAAAGAAAATATCACAGAGCACTAATTGTATTTATTTGCTGGTTCCTTATTTTACGTTTCTACTGAATATAAGTTCCATAAAAGCAGGAACTTTATTTTTCTGCTAACAGCCAAATACTCAGAGAAGGCTGTTGGGTGTGTGGTGCATACAACCATGTCCTAACGGAATGAGTGACAATTCTGACCTTATGAATCTTCAACAACTTTATTTTACTTTTAAAATTGGCAAGTATTTAAAAAAAATAATTTCCCTATACTTCAAAACACAAACAAACAACAAAAAAAAACAACCCTAAAAATTAAAAGAAAATAATGATTGATAGTAGCAAACAGTGATTAGAGAAATGTCCCATCGATTGGGAAAGCTGAGGTGATGGAAGATGTCATTCTGTAAATATGTTTCTTGAACTGATTAGTAAATAAAACACTGTTGACCAATAGAAAAGGAAGATAGGAAGGACTAGGAGATAAGAAGTAAAGAGGAAGGAGGAAGGAGGAGTCAACATGTAGAGACTGGAGAGTAAAAAAAAAAAGTAAAATAAAATGATTTTAAGGTGTGGTGGCACACGCCTTAAATTCCAGCACTCCAGAGGCAGAGGCAAGTAGATCTCTGTGATTTCAAAGAAAACCTGGTGTACGGAGTGAATTCCAGAACAGATAAAAGTTACACAGAGAAACCCTGTTCAAAATATGAAAAAATATAGCAGTAGAAGAAATAGAGTAATAAAAAAGCCACATAAAGATGGAAAGCACAGAGAAACTTTGGATATTATATGCTGTTTTGTTATCTTTAAATTGTTTAACTGCTCAGGAAATAGCAACAACTGTTCAAATAAATGCTGGAAAATTAATTCAATTTATATATTTTAAAAATGCTTTGACTTTAAAATTTAAGTCTAAGGACAGGTTACTGGGGGAAAGGATTTCTATTTTGTTTCCATAGAAAATGAAAAGCTGTGGATTCCTTCCAAACTGATGTTTAATCAAGCCAGACCTCCTGAAACAGCATCCCAGGTGATGCAACTTTCAAAACAGTTGGGACAAGGCAGCTTTGCATACTACAGCCAAGATTTCTTTATCTTTTTTAGCATCATCCCCCATGACAGCACCCCCCAACCAGCAGGAAGTAGTTTGGAAAGAACAAAGCCCAAATTCCAAAATATTGTTTATAAATGTTTGTTTTCAATTGAATGGGGTTGGTTTTAAATGGTTAATGACCATAACCAACCTTTTTAAAGGTAAAAAGGGGATTATGATATAGATATGACTACTTTGTTTGAATTTTCATTTATTGATACAATTTAAGGTCAATTTTGTGATATATATATATATATATATATATATATATATATATATATATATATTTCTCCTTTTGTTTAGGTATTGTGTTTAGATAGCTAATTTAGAATAGTAATATATAATTTAATACATATTATAAATAGTTACCTATAATAGTCAAAACTTACAGTTAAGTTAGGTAGGATTTCTATATATGTAGAGATGTATTAGAATTAAATTGGCACTCTTCAATCCTTTCAAAGACCTACAGAATATCACATTTAAAATAGTTTAGGGATTTTTCTAACACTGAGACATAAATGCTCCTGGCAACACCACCTGGGTCAGAAAGGAAGGTGGACATAAAGAAACATGTTATGAAGTTTGCTTTCAATATGGCAAGACTAGCCATTTGGGCAAGATACTGCTCTTGTCTGGACAGTTTGACTTTATGCTGAATAAATTAGACATGCAAGACTCACAGGAAAGTGACTGCTGATATAAGATGGACATTGCTACAGGATTCCTGCTTCATGGAAGAGTCTGCCAGACAGTCTGCAGAACACAGAAAAGAATGACTGACAAATTGCCACTACAGATGGACAGTTTAAAGTTTCCTGCTTTGTTGGGGAGTCTGCAAAACACACTATGGCCTATAGGCTGAAGATGGAACATTACAGAAGAACTTCAGGTGACTGATCAGGCAGTGAGTTGTCTCTGTCATTTCTAGAGCTTATATATTAGCCTTCTGTGGTCTTTTATGGAGTTGAAGACAGATAGTTATGGTTATAGTTTTCCTTGGTTAGGATTAAAAATAAGTTACATTCAGGAATTTAGACTCACAAAGATAGGATAGATGATGGAATATTTTCTTTAATCTTAGTAAATGTGAATGAACAAAATATTGTTAACTGTGATTCTTATTTGATAACTGTTGTGTGTTATATTTTGCTATGTTAAGGTTAAAACCCTTCTTTTTATTTTAGACAGAAAAGAGAAGATGATGGGAGATGTCATCCTATAAATATGTTTCTTGTACTGGTTAATGAATAAATTACTGTTGGCCAATAGGAAAGAAAGATAGGAGGGACTAGGAGACAAGAAGGAAAGAGAAGTAGGAAGGAGGAGTCAACATGTAGAGACTGGAGAGACCAGAGGTCCGGGCCCACTCTCTGGTAAGATGAGACCATGTGGAAATTCTTAGTTTAATAGAAATGGGTTAATATTTAAGACAGAGCTAGCCGACAAGAAGTTAGTAACTGGTCAACAGCATTATATCAAATATAATATCTCTGTGTGTTTTTTGGGGCTGGCATCACTGTGGGCCAGGGTGGCAAGGAAAAAACCTTACTCCTAACACTGAAAAACAGTTAAAAAACATTACTGTTGGCATTGTAGACTCCATGTGTATTTTATTCTGCTGTCACAGGAGTTGGGGTTACAAAAGAACCCCAGAACCTCAAAAGGGAGGTAAACTATTTTAGCAATCACTAAAGCGGTTCTCAAATCACATACTAAGAGTGACAATCCCACCACTTTGTATGTAGATTATCTCCAGGCTCCATGACATACATCTGAGAATTTGATTTCAAAAACAGAATGCATCTACCTTAACACATAGATATTCATACAGTAATCATCAGAGTAGATATTCATAGTATTTGTTTACTTAAATTTATAGATTGGGCTTTTACATCTGTCATGTTTACCATTCAGCTGACCTAGTGTACATGTGTTCATATATCTGCTTGCTTGTTTCAAAGTTCTGTGTGAGTTCTTGCGAGGCTGACACATTCTTTTAAGCACTTGACACTGAGACAACGGGGGACCTTTTTTTCTTTTTGCTAGAGCTTGGATCAATTTTTAACACACTATGAAAAGTCTTGGGGGGAAAAAGTGGAGTGGCATCTGTGCCAGCAGAGCAAAAGCACCAAGGTCAACAACTGCCTCCTTGGCAGGGCAACCCCACTGCCTACATGTGCTCCCTTCAGCACCATGTGTTGCAAGGCCAGCTTCTTTCAAACACATTCTAGGGAAATGTTACAAAAAATTGTCAAATGTATTAAAAATCTGATTAAAGAGCAGGCTTTCTCATGCTTATGTGTGGCCCTGTTGCATCAAAGTGGAGGTTTGAATATGGCATGAGAGATAATTTCTTCAGATGAAAATGATACTTTTGCTTAATATCCGAAACGCATCATCTCTCTCGAACATGTTTGCACAGTGTGCTTGGAGTAACCCCAGCTGAAAGGCTCTTTTTAGCAGGAGGAATGTATTGTTAAAGTTCATATGGCAGTTGACCGTGTGACTGAATAGATTTCTGAATTTAAATAAGAAATAGAAATGTAAAAGTAAGCATCTGAGAAAATACCACCACTGTACACTGTAATGCCCAATAGAAATAGTATCAATTTATAATATTTTAGGATATATTTGAAAAATCAGTAGTCACCAGAATTGAAGTTTTATACTTCTCCATCGCTCAAAATGCTTTCCTAGTCAGAGAGTTAAACAACTGATGATAGCAGTGATTGAAAACAGCTTTATTCAGGACCCGGATATGTCTTAAGAGTATGCATCCTATGGATGGATGGGTTCTAGCTGGCACTTGGTAGCTTATTATCATATATTTGGACCTTTCTCACTTCAAGTAACTAAACTAAACTGAGATAAAATGAATGATGAGGTGAATTTGTACTTAATATTTGTCATGAAAATTTCCCTAACCTAGACTTCTGGTGTTTCCTAAAGGATATTGTAATTTCCAAATACCATGTTTTTCTTTTATGACTTCACTTTGCATAAATGTTTGGAACTAACCTTAATTTATATTTCTAATGCATTGCCTTTGTTTTTTTTTTAATCTACTAGGGGTTTATGTAAGTTTTTTGTCTTTTAATAAAACATTTATTCTGTTTAAATGATTTGGAAATCACTGTATATTCTTAATTTTGTGACAACATTGTGGAATTTTATTGCTATATAATTACTAGACCAATAATTATTGGTTAGAAAAGTATAAGTTTTTATTGGTTAGAAAAGTTACAATATTAGCATTGCCATTTTCAGGGAGACTCTACCACATATATCCACATGAAATTACAGCTGTCACAAATGTTATGATGCTGTGACCAGCATGTTTTTAGTAAGGCAACAAGTCAGGGAAACCTTGCTTATATGACCTCAAGCTTGAGCTGAGGTCTGAGTGAGCAACTGGGTTTAGACAAAGCAGTCTTATGAGGAAAGAGCAAGTGAATACAACCTGGTGAAATGACAAAAGGACCAGCCATGAGCGGATATGGGAGGAAGAGATAGATGGAGAAGTTGCTGAGGCCATGCTGAACATAGGCCACAAGGATACTGGGAAGTCATTTCAGTAGGAAATGATATGATCACATAAACATGACTTAACAATGGCTTTATTGACAAAGTTAGAAGGAAAAAAGAGAATTTAAAAAAAAGTAAAGAAAACTGTTATATTCTTGGAGTATTCCAGGGGCCAGGAAATGTCAGCCTAGACTATCAAATTTTGTTAGACAGAAGTAGATTGGAGAATATATTTTAAAGGGTAAATTATTGGCATATATATATATATATATATATATATATATATATATATAGAGAGAGAGAGAGAGAGTCTTTTTTGTTTTCTTGTGATAAATAGCAAAGTAGGATAACATACACATCATTCTAGACTTCCTTGATTTTGCTACAAAATGAAGGGGTTTTAATTTATTGTTAACATCATCATCATTATAATTATTATTATTATTTACTTTTGTGTAGGAGTGTGTGTCTACATTTGGTTATGTGCCTATGAGTAGTACATGTGACTGATGTAATCAGAGTTGTCAGATTCTAACTGGAGCCTGAGTTAGAGATGCTTGTGGCCTGTTTGACATGGGTGCTAGGGAACAAATTAGGTTCCTCTAGAAGTATAAAAATGGCTCTAAACCCATACACCATATCTAAACTCCTGAAGGGGTGAATTTCTAATTCCATTACCTGGTCTAAAAATATTGGCCTTCATCAGATTTTGAAAGGCTCAGATATAATCAATTTCTTATCATAACCTATTGCATAAATTCAACTTTCCCGTACTGTCTTTTAGTGACAGTATAGTGGGTCTGATGTCTGTGAGAACAATTTGGAAATATGAGTTTCAATTAGGAAGGTAAATGGATTAGTAAGTTTTCATCAAAATGATAGACACATTTATCTGGGAAGAGGTCATCTCAATTGAGAAAATGTCTCCATTTGACCTGTAGATAAGTATGTGGTCATTTTCTTGATTGATGATTGATGCATAAAGCTGCAATCCACTTACTGTGGTGCCACTCAAGACCAGTAGTCCTTATTTACATAAAATAATTCACTGAGTAATCCATACAGAGAAAGTCGGGTAATAGCATTGTCCCCTGGCCCTTGCTTCAGTTCCTGCCTCCAGGTTCCTGTTTTGAGTTCCTGCCTTGACTTCCCTTCATGATGGACTGTAAACCATAAACTGAAACAAATATTTTCCTCCAGAAATTACTTTTGGACATGGTGTTTGTCACAGCAGCAAAAAGAAAGCAAATTTAAACAATAAGCATGGAAATTAATAATGATTTTCTACTGAGGTTATTTGGCTTCACAAAAAATTCCCCATATTCTCTATTTTTAATTTCTTGTACTTTATCTAAGGTCTTCCCTTGTGCTATTGCTGCTATATAATGCTCTGTATCCCTTGAGAGTTGTGGAACCATTCAGCTTCAGAAACCCACACAAGACATACAGAATTGTTAAAGTTACTAAATGTATTCATTTTGCTCTAGCAACATATGTATAGCTTAAAATGCTTATACACATTGCCTTACATTTTAAAGGATAGTGTCACTTGCATAGTTACAGATAGAAATTTCTACTGTGTGTATTACCTGTTGAACATACTCCAACTCAGCCACAATGATGATTGCGTTAACACTAGTAATAGCATTGACCTTGGAATATGAGAAAAATGTCTCATTGGTGTAGGATTCATACTTAAGATTGCAGAAATAGCATTAAAGTAAATCTGACTTTGCAATGTGTGTATTATGTTCTAAAAATGAACCTTCTACTATAGTTTCCTAATTTGTCTCCTTCCTTGGATGATGCATAGAAATAAAAAGTCAGTCTATATAAACATTTTGGCATACATTTTACCTTAAATTTTTTACTCTTTCTATAAACTATGAATATTGTAATAAATTAGTGAGCCTGTGTCTCAAAATATTTTTTATAAAAGAAAAAATGTGAATGAATGTACTGGTTCACACTTGTAACTCCAGCATACTGGAATGCTGTGATTGGATGACATCAAGTTCAAGATCAATCTGGCCTCCATACTAAAATGGAATTGAAAGTAAGAGATAGAAGACAAAAGAAAGAGAAGGGAGGGATAGCAACAAATTATTCTTAATTGTTTTCTGAGATGCTTACTGCTGCTATGTAGTTTTTGCTATAGGTCCTGGTATTTGCATTCTATCATTTTAAGTATTGTAAATGTCCTGATTAATTCCTTTGATATATGTTACTAGCATCATCATTCTACAAGCTGCAACCTAACAGGGACTATAGATAGAATGTCTTTTTTCCTCTATAAATGAATTTTTTATTGTTCTATACTAGGAGATTAAGGAAACAGATAAATGGAACTAACTGGTCTCTGCTTACTCCACTATGCACCCACCCAGGAGCTTCACCCTATAGACATGATTGATTTCCTTCATGACAACTGAAATGTAAAGTATCTGGGCACTCAATGAGATTTCTCAATATAATATTCATCAGCCTGGCAGTGAAAAGATGCAATATATATCACTACAACAATGTTGACTCCCTTAGAGTTTATCGAATTTAAATTGCCTTCATGCAGAAAGTCCTGGGGTAGTTAAGTCTCAACAAGAAAGTCCTAAGAACAAGCAACTTGGAAGCATCAAAGAAAGATGCTTCTGAACATTCAGTCTCACTTTACAAGAACACAAATTTGTTTGGTTTGAGCATTGAGCTGCCAAATGTGTTTGGCTTAATTAAGAGTGCTAGAGTAAATTGAAACAATCACAATAATAATTGCTTGAGAAGTATTGTAGAGCATGCTCAACGTAGCTGTTGGAATGGGAACCTTCTTTACATACAAGTCTGTTGGCCAGTTACTATCATTTCTTATCAGCTAGCTCTGTCTTAATGATTAACATGGTCTCATCTTACCAGCCAAAGAGGGCCTGGACCTCTGTTGTCTCTGATCTCTACATCTTGACTCCTTTCTACTTCCTCTTTCCTCCTAGTCTCCTAGCCCGACCTATCTTGCTTTTCTATTGGCCAACAGTGCTTTATTCATTAACCAGTAGGAGAAACATATTTACAGAATAACATCTCCCATTACAAGTCCTTTATGCTGATGACTTTTTTGAGTTGGGGGGGGGACCCTTTAGTTTACCTGTTGACTTTTAAAGGCATAGTGTACTACTTGGAGTGCTTCAAGCTTCCCACTTAGCAGTGTCCTGTTTCCTCTTAAGATGACCTCACCCTTATCATTCTCTATGTTCCCATCATTATCCTATAATTAACACTAATAACTACTGCAGTCAGGAACAGATCTGATTATTTCTATATTTTATTGCAGAGTGTTAACACATAACAAATACCACCCCCTGTTTTTCTTTTATATATCAATAGCCATCTGTCTTGTTACTAATTAGTCATTTGTCAGCTTGGAAAGAAATCCCCTTTTGTTTTAACTTCTTAAAGGTCCACTGGCTTTCCATTAAATACTGATTTCAACTGTTAATCCACTATGAAAGACTTTGATAGATTTTCCTCAATTCCACCATCTTTTTTTATATTTTATTTTATTTTTTTATTTTATTTTACATATCAATCCCAGTTCCCTCTCCTTTACTCCCTCCCTCATTCCCTCCCTCCTTCCTTCCCTCCTTCCCTCCCTCTTTCCCTCTCTCAACCCCTCACATGAATCCCGACCACCCTCATCTCCTACCCCCCCACTACCCCACATGTAGGGTGATGCGATCAAGGAGGGGTCATCTAAATCTCTCAAGTCATTTGGAGTAGGGACTAGGCCTTCTCTCCTGCCTCTAGGTTAAGGGGGTATCCCTCCATGGGGGATGTGCCCACAAGGTCCTTTTGTGCATCAGGAATACGTCCTGGTTCTACTATCTGAAGTCCCTTAGACTACTCAGGCCTTCTAGCTGAGACCCATGTTCACAGGGTCTGAGTCAGTTCCATGCTGAATTCCCAGCTATCAGTGTGGGGGCCTGTTAGCTCCCCCTTGTTCAGGTCAGTTGTCTTTATGTGTTTCTGCAATGTGGTCTTGTCCTCTCTTTCTCTGCATCAGGATTCTAGTTCAGCTCAGTGTTTAGTTGTGGGTGTTTGCTTCTGTTTCCAACAGGTACTAGATGAGGGTTCCATGAGGGTGGATAAGTTAGTCATTGATCTCATTATCAGGGAAGGGCATTTATAGTAGCCTTTCCACGGTTGTCCAAATTGTTGGAGTCAGTCTTGTAGGTCTCTGGACATTTCTTTAGGTTCAGTTTTCTCTTTAATCTTATAATGGCTCCCTCTTTTATCTTCTCTCTCTCTCTCTCTCTCTCTCTCTCTCTCTCTGTTTCTCTCTCCCCCTCTCCTGTCTTCTATTCCTCCCCTGACTCAATATTCCTAGTCCCGTGTGCTTTCCTCTCCTCCTCTTCTTTTCCCCAAGTTCGCTCTCCACTCACCCCCCTTCCCTATGGAGAACTTGTCCCTTCCCCTTTCTGTGAGGGGAATCCACAAGGATGACACCAACTAAGAATCTGAGCAATGATGGAGGGCTACCTTAAATCCCCTTTCCTGATAATAAGATTGATAACTTCTCATATGCCATTCTAGAGCCTTTATCTAGTAGCTGATAGAAACAGAAGCAGCCACCCACAGATAAACACTGAGCTGAACTCCTGGAATGCAGTTGCAGAGAGGGAGAAGTGATGATCAAAGGGGTTTAGACCAGGCTACAGAAACCCACAGAAACAGCTGTCCTAAACAAGGGAGATCTCATGGGCCCGAGACTGTTATCTGGAAAACCAGCATAGGACCTACCCCGACCACTGAACATGGGTCTCAATTAGAAGACCTGGGCAGTCTATGAGACCTCTGACAGTGGAACCAGAATGTATCCCTGGTGCATAAAAGGACTTCTGGAGCACATTCCCCATGGAGGAATACTCCCTTAGCCTAGAGGCAAGAGGGAAGGTGTAGGCCCTACCACAAATGACTTGACAGATTTTGTTGACCCTTCCAGGAAGAAGACCTGACCCTCCCTGGGGAGAGGGAGGGGAATGGGACAGGTGTGGGTTAGGGGGCTGCATGGGAGGACGGGAAGGAGGGAAAACTGGGAATGATATGTATAATAAGAAAAAATTAAAAATAAAATGAATGAATCTAAGGAATAGTGGAGAGGCTATCTTAAATGACCTTCCCTGTAAAGAAACTGATGACTACCTTAAATGTTATAATAGAACCTTCACCCAGTCGCTGATGGAAGCAGGAGCAGAGATTCACAGACAAGCACTGTTCTATACTCCTGGAATTCAGTTGTAGAGGGGAGGAGTGATGAGCAAAGGGGTCATGACCATGCTGGGGAACCCTGTCAGAACACCTGAGCAAGTGGGAGAGTACAGATCCTAGTCCAGCATCTGGGGAACCAGCATAGAACCAAATCAGGCCCCCTGCACATGGGTGTCAGTTCGGAGACCTGGGCAGTCTCTGGTGCCTCTGGGAGTGGAAAAGGTATTTGTCCCTACTGAATGGACTTTGGGAACCCATTCACTATGGATGGATACTCTCCCAACCTAGATACACTGGGAAGGGCTTAAGCTCTGCCCCAAATGATGTGACAGACTTTGATGGTTCCCCATGGAAGACTACTCCCTCCCTGGAAAGTGGATATGAATGAGATGGGGGGTGACAGGGGAATGAGTGGGGGGAGATGGGAGGGTCAGGGAATTGATATTGTTATGCAAAATAAAATTGTTTTTAATTTAAATTTAAAATAGAGTTAATCAATTGTAGATTGCTTCTGGGTTAGGAATGAGGGCATGTGTCTATTTTTCCTTTTTGTTCTAGACCATCCCCTGGTGCAGGCCCTGTGCCTAAGTTCATATGTGCACCAGCCCTGTAGTGTCTAGCAGACTTTGATTCCTCGGTGTCTTCCATTCCTTCTGGCTTTTGCAATCTTTCTTCTTCATCTTTCATAGATTTCCCTAAAATGTACAGAGATGGATCTGATGGAAGCATCTCATTTAGGACTGAGTGATCCAATGTCTCTCATTTTCTTCACATTGTTATGCTATGGATCTCTGTCCCCATTTATGCAGGAGGATGCTTACTGTGTAGGGCACTGATCAGTGCATATAAAAGAATGTTGTTAGAGAATATTTCATTGATACATTCTTTTAGTGGAATAGTAGTATTTGTCTTTCCTCTAGTCCATGACCTATCCAGTCTCAGTTCCTGATTACCAAATAGTGTCAGGGACATGTTTCATGCCATGGAGTGGGCCTTCAATCCAGTCAGATAATGGTTGGTTATCTCCGCAAGCTTTGTGGCACCACTGTGCTAGCATATCTTTCAGGCAGATCACAATTGTAGATCAAAGTTGGTGCTTCTCTTTATCTTTTGGTATTACAGAGAGTACTGTTTAGTACCATGAGTCCTAGATATTAGGGGTGAAGCATCTGGGTAGGCAGATCAACTTTTCTATGGTCAAGCTGTTGTTTTCAGCTAAACGGCCATACTGTAAATTTGTAGAAAGCCACCAACAGCCTTAGAAATAGCCTGGGTTGTTTGTAGGTCCCATGGGTTAACAATTCAGATGTAACCCATTCCTGAACGGGAGGCCTTATTTGATGATGGGAGACAGTTTTGTCTTATGCTTGAGATGTTTCACATAGACATGAGCCATCACTCTGACTGAAGCAAGCAAGCCAGTTGCAAACCTATTGGAATCTTGTGAAAGGGAGGTGGAAACCGAGTTTTGGTTAAGATTTGCATGACAATGTGTTAAGCTATAAGAATGTTATAGTTAATTTGCTTATGACAATCATTTACTTTGGCGATGAGATTTTTGCCTGAACTTAAAAACTGTATTCTTCCAATTGCATTATAACATAGTACTAACTTAATTACAGAATACCAATTTAGACAGCCACACATTTTTGTTGAATTAACACTTATTATTTGACAAGAATTATTTTGTATGCATTTAGAATAATATTACGAAGCTTTGTGAGGTCAACAAAATTTAAGGTTTTGGTGCTGAAATATCAGAGAAAAAATTCTTATTTCAAGAAAATAATTAAAGACAAGAGACACCTAGTTTCTTCAAAATTTTAGAATTAGCAATTAGAAATATATGACAGTATTGAAGTCTAGGTAAAGAGTTTTAAAATATAGAATATATGCATTATACAGACTATAAGAGTACTCCAATAATTCCTAAATGCTTACTTTGTCCTGAGGTTACTTCATACAAATACATGTGTCTTTGCTATACCATAGCCTTTAACTTCCATATGACAATGTTTTATTGTTGTTGTTGTTGTTAAAGTCAGAAAAAATTGAGATTCCTTTGAAGAATACACAGCATTATTGTTAGAATTTTCAAAATTCATTTTCAAAGTACATTCCTTCATTCCACAAACTAAATCTTTTGAATGCTTGTTTCTAGTAGTCCTTCTCTGTGCCTTTAAGCTACAATTAGTCATTCAAAATTGTCTCAGTGTTTGCCTGGAATACTCTGTAAACTCTGGCCATACCTGCTTATTAAGAAAAAGCTCTCATAATGTGATATCATCTCCGTAACATTATGACCACAATGTGATTTTGGAACATCATGGAAAATACTGCTTTTTTTATCAAGCTACGACAGTACACAGGTACAGAGTTATTATTGCACTTATACTTTCAAAGATGCCCAAAGGGAAAAACACTGGCAATAAAACCAAGGCAGAAACTTGCCTAATTGTATATATTTGATTCACAGAAAAATAGTTCTCATGTTAGTATATGTTTTGTGTCTTTGTTCAGTATCAAAGCTAATGAATGATGCAAGGTGATAAAATATAAGCTGGCCATGCAAACTATACTTGAAATTGAACTGCAGCTGTTCTAGTCCTTGGTAAAAGCAGCCTTGGGAATGTTAGGTATTTGATGTCTTCATCTTGGAGAGAGAATATAGAGTTGGTTTAAAATAACTCCAAACATGTAACTATCCATGGGGGGATTAATTGGCCTATATAATAATAAAAAAAACTGGAGGAATGATTTACAATTGCCCACCTCAAAGCCTGCTGAATTCATGATAAATATTATTCATTGTTTAGTTATGATTTGTGGCTCTTACTTGCTAATTATAACTATTAGACTAAGCATCTGATGACAATAAATAAGTAATAAGTGATATATTCCTGTTTTTTCTAGGTAGTTGGATAGAGAATGAAATCAGAAGCAAAACAAACAAAGATTGGAGGCCATAACGGGAACAAAACCTGTGTTCAGAACCAAGACAATATTCTTTAAGTGTCAGAGTTATCAAAGTCACACATTGTGTGTTACAAATTGAAAGGAATGACAAAAAAAATAATACCATGATTGCTAATTTTCATTATGGTCACTTAGGATCAGATACAACACATAACCAAATCATAATCAAATGACCTAACAGATGCCATGGTTTTCTTTTGATTTCCTCCCTTCATGCTGCTATGCAGCAGAATTGCTGGTAATAGATTGTGACCAAATTAAAAGTAAAATAATAAGTGAGCAGAAATTCTAAACTCCCCAAATTATCATTTGAAAATTGTGGTCCATGTTTCACGCATAATAATTTGTTTTTATCCTATTTTTTATTTAAATTAGAAACAAGCCTGTTTTTTACATGTCAATCTCAGTTCCTTCACCCTCCCCTGATCCCTACTTATCCCCTATCCTATTCTCTTTCTGCTCCCAAGAGAGAGTGAGGTCTTCCATTGGGGATCTTCAGAGTCTGTCATATCATTTAGAGCAGGGCCTAGCACCCCCCTCATGTATCTAGGCCAAAGTCTATTCATATAATAAGGATAAATACTGATCCACTACCAGAGGCCCCATAAGATTGCTCAGGCCTCCTAACTAACACTCATGTGCAGGGTGTCTGGGTCAATCCTATGCTGGTTTCCCAGCTATCAGTCTGAGGTCCATGAGCTCCCCCTTGTTCAGGTCAGCTGTTTCTGTGGGTTTCTCCAGCATGTTTTTGACCCCTTTGCTCATCACTCTTTCCTCTCTGCAACTGAGTGTCTGTTTCTGCTTTTGTCAGCTACTGAATGAAGGCTCTAGGATGGCATATAAGGTAATCATCAGTTTCATTATCAGGGAAAAGCATTTAAGGTAACCTCTCCATTATAGCTTAGATTTTTAGTTGGGGTCATCCTTTTAGGTCTCTAGACATGTACTTAGATAAACCTATAATGACTCCCTCTATTACAGTATCTCTTTTCATGTTCTCTTCTGTTCCTCCCCAGACTCAATCTTCTTGCTCCCTCTTGTCCTCCTCTCCCCTCCTCTTTTCCACTTCTCTTTCTCCTGACTCCCTCTCCCCTCCACCACTGCTCCCAATTTGCTCAGGTTTTTTAAACAGTGAGGCAGATGGCTAGGTAGAGCAAAGATGAAACACTTGTCTAGTGAACATAAACTCCTGAATCCTAGCAACACACACAAAGCAGATAGGTGGTATATGTACATGTTTCTAATGCAGCTAATAGAACAATATGAGAGGTTTTATACTAAAATACATTAAACTCATAGGAGTAGGTTACATACCTGACAGCTACACAGGAGTAAGCAGACAATAAAATAAGTTTATGTCATGAAATTAAGATTAGCTTATCAATTTAGAAAATATATCTAGGGATCTAAATAACAAAGTAGTGTTTCATTGTATAAGGAAAAATATGGCAAATAAGACAGTACTGACAAAAGAAAGAATATAACCAAGAGACAAAAAAAAGCTGCTTATCTTAGATGGAATGGGATCACTAATTAAAAAATCAGATTTATTCATTCAATTCAGCCTTTCAATCATTATTTATTTACAAATGCCAATAGTAGATACAAATATATAAGCCAGGAAAATGATGGAATGTTAATATTTTGTATGAGTTACTTGTCTTGGTACTATTATAAAAAATTGACAAAGGCAACTTCAGGAATATATTGGCTCACAACTTGAGGAGACAGTCCATTGTGGAGATAGCAGTGTGAGTCAGCTGGTTACATTCCATCCAGTGTTAAGAATCATGGAATAATGAATGCCTTTGCTAGGGTTGTTTTTTGTATTTTAGCCATGGGGCATCACTTCTAGCATGGATCTTACTGACTCAATTAACCTAATCTAGAAAATATCTCATAGACATGATAAGTTTGTTTCAACCATAAATCTAAGTACCATCAAATTGACATTCAAGACAAACCATTACACATCTTTAGCAGAAGAAAACAGGCAACAAACAAAGCAATGGCTACCACAACAATGAGAAGAACTTAGTCCATTTGTGCTAGACAGAATACAACAGGTGGGGTATTTTTATGATTGATGACTGCTATACCAATGAGGAACTTAGTTCAATTTGCTGGACAAAATGCATTACGCTGGGCATTTTTATCTCACGATACTCAAGCTAGAAGTTCAAGCTCAAGTTGTGGGCACATTTGGTTTCTGTTAAGGGAGAATGCATGAACAGGACAATAAAATGTGCTTGAGTATTGTGTCCTCTATAGAGGACGAATATTTAATCTCAAATGCCAGTAAGGGGTTGGAGAATAACATGCATACTAGAAAACTTGCTTTGTGGCACACAGATTAGATGTTCTTTGATTTTCTGACAATGTGTAACAGTGTTGAGAATTTGCTTGTGAATAACTTGCCATTGAAAGAATGAATTTATAGAATGAACCTAATATGATCCCATTCAATCTGTACTAATTGGGTACTTTTATTTTCAGGTTCTACATATAAACATGTCTGCTCATGAATAAGAGACAATGATGGCTCAAAGTTTCTTTTAAGCAGAACTAAGAAAGAACAGAAATAAAACAAAATTTGGATTTTGATATCTGAAAATCTCTCCAAGTGTCTGGATAAGCGGCACCAATAATAGACTTTCACAGCAACTCCTGGCATTTGTTTCTTCCTAAGTAGTCTAGCTTTGGTAGTTATTTGGGGGGAAATGAGGATTATAAAAGAATACGAGAACTAGAACTATTTAACAGAAATTTGGGAAAGCAATAAATGTCAGTGTCTTAAATAAAACAAAGCTGATTTGTATGAATCTCAAAGATTTGGGGAGAGATTCTGGTAAAAATTCTTTTCAAGAGTTTTAGTTTTTTATTAAATTACAAATTTGCATTAAATTTATGCCAAGAATATACAAATGACTTGTATTTCCATATTGTCTCATGTGAACTCTGTCAATTTGAAACTAACACTATAAATAATGCAAATTTTAGCGTATAATTCATCCTTTATTGTACCAATAATTTTAGCTATTCTGTCATTTTTTTATGTTTTGCAGAGTGTCTTTCTATCTAATTGCATAGGAGCTGATTTGTTTCATAACCTTTGCTTAGAATTAAGAATTGTTCTCTCCACTGTGGACAGCAACCTGACATTGATGCCCTATTCTCATTGTTACAGAGAGCACATTTCATCACAAGCATCTTGTAATTGAATTATCCTTCCCTCACCCTACTGTCTAGAAGTGATGGTACCCTTTGTCTCTAAATGCATGCTCCTCACAGCTGCTTTGCAGGGTTCACTGCAAAGACAGAAGCAGAGCCTAGATAGCTATCCTGCTGAACATAACACACAAAACAGCCATGTTCACCTGAATGGCAGTGATGACTGAAATAGAAATGGAGAAGATGGTTTCAGCATCACCAGGTGACTGCAATTCTGATGGTATTTCATTTTACATGTCTTTTAGTTATATATGGCATGAAAACAAAAGTGTGCCTCATTTACCAATTCAACATTGTATATTTAATAGCATGAAATTAGGCTAAAAATGTAAGCTATATGCTCTAATAATAAATGTAGAAGATATATAGAGAGAAAACTCATCAAAACAATAAATAAAATTACTCATAGATTTAGTTCATGAATAAGATAGAATGAATAAAATTATTTCTAAGGATATTCTTCTATACTCATATACTGGTGCCTTTGTTATTTGTCCTCAGAATGGCTCCTCTAACAGCAGAGGAAATGGGTACAGAGACGCCTCATCCCGACATCATGCAGAGAGTACCTAAATTGGAGATTACCATCAGGTCCCTATTTTGGAGCTCCTGTGAAAGTAGGGGATGAAATGTTTTTAAAGTGAGAGGGGTTAAAATAACACCAAGAGAAAGAGGACTGCCAAATCAATTTAGCAGAGCTCATATGGTTCCACAGAGACTGAAACTACAACACAGAGCCTACAAGGATCTGTATCATATCCTCTGCATATATGTTATGGCTGTTAGCTGGGTGTTTTTGTGGGAGATGTTTCTCTGACTCTTTTGCTACTCTTAGGACTCTTTCTCCTACTAGGTTGCCTTGTCCAGCCTTGATGTGAGGGCTTTTTTGCCTTGTCTTACTGTATCGTATTCTGTTGTATTTGATATCATTTTGAAATCAACCTGGCATATCACTACCAAAACAATCTTACAGAATAAACTTGCCAATGAAAGAGTTACCAGAATCCAGAACACACTAGTAGAGAGTCAAATACAGCAATGTGTATTTTGGTTTTTACCTCACGAAAGGAAAGTTGTTCATCCATAGAAAATCAATTATCATTTCAGCACATGAGCAGAATAACAAAAAAATCATGCTCAACTGCAGCTATGAAAATAAAAGCTAAAGTGAAAACTCACAACACTCTTTAACAATGCCAAACACATCTTCTGCAAGCTAGAAATAGGAAGACAGGCTTTATTCCATGTACCTATGGAGAACCTGAGCTGGACATCATACTTACGGAAATGTTAGGAACAAAGGAAGGCTGCTATACTGATCTATAACTATTAACACAAGCAACACAAAAAGTAAAGGCCTGTTGTTCCCTAATGGTGTGGCACTTCACACAAAGAAATTTTATAAACGGAATAAATTATTAATTAAATAAATCATTTTTATGGTCTCTTTATCTTGGTGAAGAGGTTTCTTAAAAATGGGAAGAGTGATAAGAAAATGGAGACAAGACCAGGCTACAGAAACCCACAGAGTCAGCTGGCCTGAACAAGGAGGAGCTAATCCCAGGCTGATAGCTGGGAAACCAGCATTCACAAACTCAGACCCCCTGAACATGGGTCTCAGTTAGAAGGCCTGGGTAGTCTATGGGACCTCTGACAGTAGAATCAGGATGTATCCCTGGTGCATGAAAGGACTTTGGGAGCACATTCCCTATGGAAGGATACTCCCTTAACCTAGAGGCAGGAGGGAAGGCCTAGTCCCTACTCAAAATGACTTGACAGATTTTGTTGATCTGTCCTGGAAGGCATCACCCTCCTTGTGGAGTGTGTGTGTATGTGTGTGTGTGTGTGTGTGTGTGTGTGTGTGTGTGTGTGGGGGGATGAGATGTTAGGGTGGTCAGGTGCATGGAAGAAAGGGAGAGAGGGAGAGACAGACAAAGGGAGGGAGAGGGAACTGGGATCGATATGTAAAATAAGAAAAAAATTACAAAAACCCAAAATTTAAAATATATTTTCTTTTTAAAGTTTTATACATGTACACAATGAAATTTTATATCTGTCCCCCCCAATGCTTACCCAACTCTTTCTGTAACCTCCTATCATGCCTTCTTTACAACCTCATGTCTTTTTAAGTTTGTTTTTTAATAATCCAGTAAAACTACCTAGTTCTTCACAGGTATACATAGATGTAGGACCTTCTGCTGCAGCACAAGAAACCTATCTAAGTCCATGTCCTCAAAAGGAGTGTTTCTTCTTCCTCCAGCAACTATCTACAATCTGTGGTGCCTCAGTAACTGATGAATGCTGGAGTTCATCTACCCCACCCATGTCAGTTTTGATCATCTTGTTCTTGTGAAGTTAAGCATGAGCAAGTATGAGCTCATGTGTATAATAAAATGCTATGTTGTAGGAAGGTATCTCATGCCTTGCTCTCAACTATTTATTCAATAATCAGTTTTCTATGTGTGGCCTTGTCTACCCATGCAAAGTAATTGTATTGGAAATGATTTTTAATCATATTTTAAACTGTCTTACTAACCAGTAAGCTTTTACAGAGCTCCTTTGTTCTGGCTAACCCACACAACTACAATCTTCTCTCCCCATCCTTGTCTGCCTCCTTCTTTCATTTCACCTGTGTTGTACTATCCCTCCAGGTATTTTTCACAATTGATGTGTGAGATAGTAGTCTTCCCTGTGGCTTTCCCAAACACTTCCTTTGAATTATCCCTACCCTTTGCCCTAGGTTCTTCCCGTGGTCCCGTGTCTCTCCCCATTTAGGCTTTTCTACCCTGAGTATTTCACCTGTAATTTACTATCTCTTCTCCCTTAACATTTGCCCCACAAGATAAGACCTCTTTATGGCTGCTTGATTGCACTAAAGCAACAAGGAAAACACCAAAACCAAAAGTTTTAAGCTATGATCCGTGTACTAAAAAGACTCTAAGATATTTATCTTTCTGTGCCTAGCATACCTCACTCAGTATAAATTATTTTTCAGTTCTAATTCTTCATCTACATATTTCAGTATTCCTTACATGTGGGTAATACTCTATTGGGTGTAAGTACCACATGTGGTAACTATTAAGTTCTTAATTGGCATTTAAATGAACATGGATATGCAAGTGTCTCTATAGTAGGATATAATGCCCATTGGGTATATGCTTAGGAGTGACAGAGCTAGATCACATGACAGTTCTTTTTTTTTTTTTTAGTATTTTCTAGTGAGCACTATATCTGCCTGTTCAGACCTGCACAGTTGAGATGTACAGTGATCTCCATTTAACAAGGACATGGTGTGGATGTGTTTGTTCATACTGGACTATTATCTGATTGATATCAATCATGTTTTCTGCAAGGAAATAATTATTCATTGAATAAAGCTGTAACTGTGAATGTTTAAAAAATAAGTAGTAGATTCCACTATTGAGACAGGGTCATGGCTAACCAGGCAGGTCTTTTATTATAGCATGCAAAGGCTCACAGCTGGGTATGAATGATCACTTTTCTCCTCTGGTATTGTGCATAACATTATAAAAACTATCTGGTAGTGATGGCACTTCCCAAACAACACAAGCCTGATTTATCCATGTTCTGTGAGCTGTGTTTGTGGTTTTTCTCAGCAACTGCTTCTTACCATCAAGTTCTAGAGGTAAGCAAGAGCCATGGCAATAAACTGCAATGTTTGCGAGTCTACGAGACTTCAGTGCTTCACATCCATAAAAAAAAAGTAATTGATTCTTGAGAATGGGTTTTTAATATTTTTTCCTGCATTGTCTAGTCAAGATATTTTGATATTGTTACCTTTTATGCTGCAAGTCCAATTTAACTTTTAAAGTATGTATGTGTTTATATTTTAGCATTATTCTACAGTAGTAAGTCGATATATCACTTTTTCTAAAGATTTTTGATGTTTCTAAAGGTTTCTGATGTGTTAGTTATCATTCTTGTAATCCTATCCTCTTACCTGCTCTTCCATCCTCACCCATCCTTGTCTCATTATTCCCACATGAGTTCATATACCACTCACTACATTCTCTGTTCTCTGCCTTGAAATCACCCCTACCATGACCCCTACTAATTTCCTAAACAGTATGATTACTTCAGAGGAAAAATATGTATGTTTCCAACTAATGGAAACAACGGATTACCTGTAGTCTAACACAGTGTTACTCTAAGGTTTACGCAGTCCACATATGATGGATGGACATGTTCTAAGACAGGAAATCCTTTGTACATCAGGAAAAGACTTCAGCAACCGTACTGTTTCTAGTCAGCTGTCTTTTACCATGGCTTTAAGGAGTATTTATAGACCATTTATTTTTCAGCCTGGAATTTAAGGTTAAGAACAGAGATAATTAACTACAAAGAAGCCAGAAAAAATGGAGGATCGTCACCACTCACAAGTTTCCCCAACCCCAAACAATTCATATAATGACAACGCAATAAAGTCTTGGCCCCAGGGACTACAAAATTGAAAGAAAAAAATAAAGAGCAACACTTCTTGTAACAATCTAGGGGATTTTTTTTTTGATTTTTGAATGATATGCTTTTGGTTAGCCATTATAGCAAGATTATTATGAAAAAGGACATCGACCCAAGAGGAGCCTTACAAGAAACTCACCAGGCAAAGAAAAATTGAGGTTCAGGTCAAAGTAAAATAACTGCAAACTGAAAAACAAAAAAACAGCATAATCCAAAGTTTATTGAAATTACATATCATCTATTGAAGCTATAATATAGTGGCAGCTTGAAGCAGATGGTCCAAACAAAGGTAGGTCTCCTTACAGGGCTCTGGTAGCTCATAGGAATGTGTTTACATATAAATTTGCCCCCTCACTGAGTTGCAAGCACCTTCTGGGCAGGAGCCACATCTTACTTAGCTGACTCAAACTCATTATGCAGATTGTCTTAAATATAGTAACTCAGTCCCCTGAGTGTTTAACTCAATTGTGCTGAAGCAAAGGTCAGGAAAATCAGCCTTCACAGATGTGAGAGAAATATTGCCATTCAGATTGCAGCTGTGCACATGACTTCAATAAAACATGCTTACTTCTCCTAAAAGGAGGATAAGAAAAGACTGTTAAGCTGTTACTGTAATTATTTCACCAGGAAATTGATAACCCAAAAGAGCTCATTTGTGAGTATACTGAAGAGTTCTGCGAAGCAAATTAAATCGCTTTTCAATGAGATCATTACTGCAAGCAAATATAAGACTGTCAGCATATTATTTTTAGAGACTTCAATTCCTTTGAAATGTCAACCTAAACAAAAAAGAATACTGTAAAAACTTAGGCTAAGTGTTCACCATTTCTTCTTTTTCACACATTTGAGTAACAAGTGCTCTTTATAACTGATGTTGCCTCTGTCTGGTGAATTGTTTCTCTTAAATAGTAGAACATGAACTCAAGACAAACATGCAACAGATGTATCTCCCATGGAAGATTACCAAGTGCCTCAAAATATTTTGAAAAATTCCATGTGATATAACTTGTGGGGATTGCTCAGAAAAACAGAATGGATGGGATGTAGCTGAAAGACAAACAGGCTGTCTCCACAAATCCCCTTGGTGAGAAAGTAGCAGTTAGAGTATACACTGAAAGGTGCAGATCACTATACAATAAACATCATATTTCCAGTACTTTCTGCACATAATTCTTTGGCTGAGAAACCAGGGAGGAAAACCACAGTAGAATTTTATAAATGACTTAAAGATTAATATTCTAAACTTAAAATGCAGCCCATTGGAATACAGTATTAAATCTCTATATATTCTCACAGTATGTGCTTACTTTTGAAGGTATTGAAATGATCTGGCTTATGGAAACATCATAATCTGGCTTATAAAAACATGCTCAGAGGATAAGCAAGCTTCTCAAAATAAGAGAAGCTGAATGTAAATCATTCATTCTTTTTTGATGTACAAGAACATTTTTTCCAGTGACAAATTAGATTATTCAGTCTCACAGTATTATGCTTTGTAAAACACTTTGTAGTAGTGAAAAGAAATAAGACTGAATAAAAAAGCATTCAAATCCTAATAATTAAAATGACCTGCCACCTACATCCCTGGCTGTCTGTGTAGAAGGACTGTGAGTCCCAGATGTCATATGCCATCATCATATGGGAAAGTCCTTTGCTCTAACTTTGGTCTCTCCTACTGAGTCATATCACAATATCTGTTATTGTACCCAGGCCCTGAAGATCTTTCAGACTACCTGTCAATCAAATACAAAATGTATTGACCACATGTAGTCCTGTAGCTTACCTTGGGCTGATTAAAGTAAATAGATTTATACTTTGGAATTATCCTAGCAATCAGCATATAAGGAAAGCCCACCTAATTACCAAATCCACACAAATATTTTCAAGATAGTTATACTAAGTCAATAGTAGTTGTACATCCCCTACTCTTTCCTTTAAAAAAAAAACCCTCCCTTTCTTTTAATTTTTGTGATGTATCTTCATGTATTCTTGACCTACTTTTCCTTTGTCTTTAATATTATATTTCATGGCTTCTGTCTTTGCCTTTAACACAGGTGTTTCCCATGTGCTGGGGTTTCTCATTCCTTTTCTTGCACCACTTCAATTCTGGCTACCTTCATAAATGATTACTGTGGGGCTACATCTGCTTCCACAGTTCATAAATCCACTGCATTCATTTCAGAGTGCATGATCTTCTCAGAGTGCACTCATGCTTCTCCCATGAGTGTATCCCTCTACACCATTCTCAATATCCCATCCATTCCAGTAAAATATTCAAACTGTGGAAGTTCTATTCTTTTGACCATCATTTCTCAGTTTTCCTCCTCTGTCTTTATTGTTAATTCTTTCATTGTTTATCACTTTCCCATAATTTTATTTTTAATATCCCTTGCATCTCAGCTTATTCAGTCTCTCTTCATTTTCCTGTCATCATAATATAGGAATTTTAGACACACTGATGAAGTCTAAATACTTGTAAGAAACAGGCTCTCCCTGAGATATGAAAAGACAATTTTACCTGTGGACCAAACAATGCTCTGTATTTCATACATACCTTTATCCATTCAGAACTCGCAACACCATGGCTTCATAAGACTGCATTTTATAATAATTACATCTCTGTATTGATACCAGTTATTTGCTTGACTTTTATGAGGCAGAACAAATTCTATAACACAGGGATTTTTGCCTTCTCTTTGAATCTTATAACTTGTACTAAACCATTATTATACAATCATGAAACAGATGATGCAATCCCATGATAGGCATTCATTTACTATATTTCACTATAAATATATTTGAGAAGGTAAACAAAATTGATTAAAGACATGAAACAGAAAGTTTCTCCTGCCATGCCCTTCATAATAAAGTTGGCACAAGCTATTGAAGGTATCCTAAAATTATTAGTATCTCCTGTAAGATAAACATCCCTTTTCTTTTTTTTTATCATTTTTTATTAATAATATAATTGAAAAATTTTACATGTCTATCCCAGTTTCCTATTCCTCTCCCTCCCTTCCTCCCTTCCTCTCTTCCTCCCTCCCTCCCTTCTTCCCTTCCTTCCTCTTACCCTCTTTCCCCTGTGACATGCACCTTGGCCACCCTCCCCTCCCATCCCCCCACCCCCATTCCACTTTTAGGGCTATGCTATCAAGGTTGGGTCATGTAAATCTGTCAAGTCATTTGCAGTAGGGACTAGGACTTCTCTTCTGTCTCTAGGTTAAGGGTGTATCCCTCCATAGGGGAAAACATCCCTTTTCTTAACTTCAAATTTAGTTGAGAAAAAAGGTAAGAGAGTACCACTATAATTTCATTTACCCATTCTATTTCTATAACAAAGACCAAAGAAAACCTGTGTCCCAACTTAGTCTTTTCATCAAAGAAATGTGCTACAAAACCTCCTTTTCACCTCATGATGTCACAAGAACTTCTTTGTTCAGATACTGTTAGGAAAATCTTGATCCTCTTCACATTTAGAACATTAAAAAATTCCAATGCTTTATAAATAAACATAAATAATTTTGCAGTCCCTGCAGAGTTAATTTGATTATCTCAATTAATATAAAACCCTCAGTATCAACCAATTTTCTTTAACAGTAATATCTCTTTCTCGTGCTCTCTCTCTATCTCTGAGTGTGTGTGTGTGTGTGTGTGTATGTGTGTGTGTGTTTGTCTGTGTGTGTGTGTGTGTGTGTGTATGCATCTCAGCATTTCAATCTCAGCCTGTCAATATGGATTAACTTTAAATTAGACAAAATATCATTCAATATATTATGAAAAACTTACAGCTTCGTGCCTTAATCTAAAATAGTAATATGCATCTCTAAAACTATGTAGCAAGGAATTTTAATAAGCTTGAATATAAGCATAAAGTGTGGTTAATTATGTCTTAACAAAAATATGGCAAGAGTGCTATTAAAGAAATACTTAAAGTACAATTGGAAGAAAAGTTACATAGAAGAAAAGAGAAATTTACAGCATAGAAATTGAAAAAGATTTTGGGAGTGAAAGAAGCAAATTCATTTCATTTACACTGAAGGATTATTTCCACACCATCATTTCTTTTGTTGCTAACAGGACATAATTCTATTACCCCTCAACAACATCAATACTACTTCCATTTGGCATAAAATCTATATCCACTTGAATTTTGTGAGCACCAGACAAGTTTCTATAGCACAATATCTTAAAATATGTGTAGCAAGTGATGGTTTTCTCACAAAGGGTTTGCTATGTTCTCTCAACAGGTATCGATCTCACAGGCAGTTTTCAATGTGGTATTTAGTTGATTGAAATATTTATATGCACTATTACAAACAGATTTTCAACTGGGAAAATAACACTTTCTGATAGAGTATTGTTCTATTTTTTCACTGTATGTTATCTTCAAGGAGCTATTATTAAAATGGAAATATTTCTAATACCAATCAAGTCAAGATAAAAAGATGAAAATTAGAATAAAACTTCTTTTAACAGATACATATTTTCTCAAACTGTGCAGAACTTCAAGACAGCATCAATAGAAAAGTGGCAAGATTTTATACCTGTGTACTACACTTTACCCAAGGATTATAGAATATGTCTGAAATATAACCATTGACCAATATCTGTAAATGTTAAAATATGCATACAAAAGAACATTTTCCCCTGTGACATGCACCCTGGCCACCCTCCCCTCCCACCCTCCCACCCTCCCATCCCCATTCCACTTTTAGGGCTATGCTATCAAGGTTGGGTAAATGCCCCCAAAATATATTACTAGCATTTGCTATAATCACATAATCCCCCTCAATTTCATAAGTTATCATAAGAAATGTTAAACCTCTATCCAATAGATTCCTTAAGTTAGAATATATAGTCACAGAAACTTTATTGTATAGGAATTAAAAAAAACCTTGGGCATAGTGGCAATGATAGACCCCAGAAGTGGAAGAAACAAATATTAATATTTGAGCAACACAGGTGGGATTATACAGAATGAAAGGAGTAACTAATAATTATATTTCATGGACATCTGTTGAAATGTGAATACTCCAATGTAGATGGTAAATGTAGTGGGCAAGATAAGTATGATGTGGAATGAACAGATTATATGAGACTTTATTGCTATAACTATAGGATTCTATACACTTCAGTTTCAGATATAACATTCTATTTTTTTTCAACATTGTCTATTTTCATAGACACAAATTTCAAAGAAAATTTAGCTATTAAATGAAGCAAAATCTGGGAGGCCAATTATAAGACAATAACAAATATTCTTTCTTAGTTGAATTTTAAACTTTCAGCACAGTTTAGAGTCATAAGATGAACATGTGTATCTACTCAAAATCTACACACGGATCCCGTCACAGCTGAATATTAGTCACCAAAACAGAAATTAGCAAGCTATATATCAACTAGTGAATGAACAAAAAGATTGTGGCAAATTGACATATTTTAACATTATTCTGCTTTAGATGTTCATTACTAGATCTGGTGAGATGGCTCATCAGGTACTACACACTGTAAAGCAGAGTAACCTAGCTGCATCGTCCTAAGTAAATGATGTCATGCTCAAAAATACATTCTTCATGGCTCCAATAAAATAACACTTGAATGATTAAAAAAAAAAATGGACACAAATTAGATAGGGATCATCCAGGTAGAAAGGAGAGATGACTTACAAAAAGGAACAACAAGAAACACAAGGAAATGCGTTGAGATGGAAACACCTTGTTTCTTTTTTATGTTGGTCATATGCCTGAAAATGCTAATGAATATTTGAGCAGGACACATGAAATTAGTATGTCATGGTTTATAACTGGATTTTCAAAGAGTGCACATTGAGTTTAATGACATAACTGACGATTCAAGTTAAACTTGCTCATGAGCATGTTCTAGTTAACATCTGAAAGTTGAATAATGGAAGATCCAAGAGAAATCAAGTAAATAATATATCATCTGACCAATATTGCCTGCCAATAAACATTTCAGAAAAATCCTTGTGTAAAAGACAGAATGACCAAAAATTTTTACAGTTGTAAAAGGTGAACAGGAGATTGATACCCTAAACTGTTATACCTAGCAAATCAAGAGAGATAAAAATTTACTAATGAGAAAATATATCTGTATGATATTTGATCTAGTAGAAATTCTTAAAGAAATTTGCTTATGCTGAAGGAAAGTAAAAAACAATAGTTACTAAGAAGAAAATATAAGATTATATTAAACACAGGAAAGAATGAGAGCACAGTAAATTCAGATTGCACAAACATAAGTATGATTTGTAAACTGAAAACAGTTCTACTCCATGGTCCAGGATATCATTCCTAGGATATATATAAATTATTTTTGTTGTTGTTTCAGTAGTCTTTATACTCATGTTAAATCATTATCACATCATAAAACATCAATATTATTCAAAGATATTTTAATATTACCTATTCATCTCTTGATATTATTTTCCCACCTCTAAACAGATCCCCTTTCTCCATTTATAACACATATATTAAATTGTTTTCTTTTCCCAAA
The DNA here is from genome assembly GCA_030556225.1 of Cricetiscus sungorus. Lineage (NCBI taxonomy): Eukaryota > Metazoa > Chordata > Mammalia > Rodentia > Cricetidae > Cricetiscus > Cricetiscus sungorus. The sequence goes on from JANBXA010000253.1 coordinate 12,792,438, forward strand.
AAAACATTTTAAGATCTCTTTCAGTTTCTTATAATGTTTATGGGAATTTGCATCTCAGTGGAACTCAGTGTTAAAATTCAAGTTGTGGTTGCATACAATGTTAGTTAACTACCTGGTATATTTGGATAAACCAAGACTTGGATATCAGTATCCTTGGCTGTACCACATGAATCAACAATCAACCACTCAACCAATGTAGGAAATCCTAACAGAATAAATTGATATTATTATTGTACAAAGCTTTATTTCTAATAAAAAATGCCCTTAGAAAGTATTTTATTTTAATCTTGGACAGTACATTACTAATACTTAAATGCTAATTCTACACAAATCCCTAATATCCAATAAGTGCTAAGCAGTATCACAAGAACATTACAAAGACCATCTCATTAAAGACTCGAAGTGATAGCATGAGACGGCCATCAAAATTCTTCCAAGACAACACTTGGTACAGTCAGTACAACACAGTCTTAAAGATGCAACTCTCAGAACATCAGAATCTGTCTCTCAATAATATATCTACTATTTATTAGCTCCATTGATACATGTAAATCATTAATGCATTGCCCCAGTTTCATAATTTCTAAAGATAGAGTAATAAAAATTTATTTGATAGATTTTCTTTCATGTAGTTAAATACAGTAGAAGGGAATTATTCTCAAGTATAAAAATATCATTTTTATTTCCCCTGCACTGGAAGAGTGCAGCCAATGGTTACATTGCTTAGAATGAAAGAGGTTGAGTTTTAATTTTTCTCAAAAAGATTTTGAATATACTTTCAAACTTGGCATTGACCATGAAATGAATCTAAAATAATAATACCATTTGAAATATCAAATATAATTATTTGAAAGAGCTTTCTCTGCTCTTTTATTATTTTTGTCAGATCTCACTTCCAAATAAAATTTATTCCCCTTAAAATAATTAAAATCTTTATTTTTAGGTACACCATTACACCATGTGAGTTGTCACCCATCAACCATTCATGATAAGACTCCTGCTTATCCTCATTGCTACACAGTGCAAGGGCATTAATTCCAGTGTTTTAATGACCAGTGAAGTAATGATGTACTTTGAATCATATCACTCTAAAATGCTAATATGAGATTATTAATTGATAAAATAGAACAAACTCATATGTGACAGTTCTGGCAAAAAAACAACAAAAATCACAGCAAACTGTGCTGCTGTTACTGGAAAGAACCTTGATATGTTCAACTTCTTTCTTGTTCTTGCACAGAAATAAGAAAACCAGTTAAGTTACTTAGATATTATATCTGTTCATTAAAAACCAGCACCCATTTGTGTTTAAATATCATGTAGTAAACTGCCCATCTTATAACATCAAATATAATATACTTTGTAGAGCCATCTACCAGTTTTTTAAAATTTAGTGACAAAAAATGCTCCTTACCACTAAAATCCCTGTTTATATTTCTTACACAATAACTTTTCCACAAAGATTTTATTCATTCTACGTACACAATTATGTTATTCTTCCTGAAAAATGATGAGAAATAAATATTTTTATTTTTTTCTATCTTGTTGATCTGTGGTGTCTCTCCCATTAACTTTCACATCCAAGGTAAGGATGGCTGCTCACCAGGACAAATGCCATCTTGATGGTAAGCAGCAAAACTGAAACAGAGTTGAAGGGGACAGTATGATCACTGGCTGGTAGTCATAAGGCACATGCTGGGAAGACTTAAAGACACAGTGTACAAAGTACCATCACGAAAAGTATTCCATGCAAGAACATTTTGATTCCTTTATGATGCTTAACTTTCCAGTTAACAATTTTTATGATTGGATGTATTTTTCTTTGTGTGTCAAGCAGGGTCTACCTCTCCTATGAAATTGTACTGACTTTTCACCTGTTTCATTGTCTCGTTGTCAAGAATCACACAAATATCAGAATAAAAGCTTTGCTACCTTAATAGCATACAATGTACTTAGACACAAAATGTTTTTGAAAAAAATCACTTTTGTCTGTAGTTTCATTGAAGCTTGCCATAAATAATGCTACAGTTATTCTCCAAGGTACTTCTCAAAGGATGCCAAGAATATATGTGTTTTATCTATTGTTATCCACTCTACAGGAGGCAAGACTCTGGAGTGTGATATAGGCTTTTCATTGCTGTTCAAACCAACAATACTCTACATGCATAAGATAAAGCATCAGTACAAAAATAAGCAGTGTTTCAACAAATCCTCACAAGTACAAATACTGCAGAACCAGCTCTACTCATGAGATGAATTGTTATTTTAGCATAACAGATCTAAATGGGAAAACTGACCAGATAAATACAAACATTGTGTGTTTACTGTAAATTTCTGGATTATAAACAAAAATAGTTGAAGTCCCCCTATAATTTTCATTTCAGCCTCATTCTGAGCAAGGAAAAATTTTTCCCAAGTAAAGGTCTGCCTTTCCTGAAGTGTTGGTAGAAAGCTATTGAGAGGAGAGAGAAATGGTATGCTATCTATGCTGTTTTAGTTCAATTCTTGCTAGTGAATTTAAACTTACAAAGTTGCACAGCTATAATGAAACATTATAAAGTGACTTCATAGAGAAGGACTATTTATGTGTAAAATACTGAAACTGATATAACATGAAGTTAATCCACTTTCTTTTCCCCAGAGAGTAAATATCTCACTCCCCAAAATACAATTCATCTTTTGCAGTGTATGTGTACTCCTTTTGGAGCAGAACTACTACTACTGTGCATTTATGTCTAGAATAACATACAAAACAGCCAAGTATGGCTATGCTAGTGATTAAAGATTTAGGAATCATGCTAATATGGACAAAGCATATATAATTTATTCAATCATATGTTTTTTGGGTTCTAGCAATGGCAGCTGGAACAAAGATCTTAGACATGTTGTGTATGAGTTCTGTTGATCCAGGTGAATTAAATTTACCCTGTAAATCATTTTTTACAGGTCAGATGTATGTCAAAAATTGCTATGCAATGACACAATGATTTAACATTTGATTGTTTAAAAATTCAGTCAGTTGTCATCTGGGTATAAAATACATCATTTTCTTAAACAAAAACAACATCCTACTAAAGTGGGAAACTGAGAAAAAAAATTGTAGAAATAAAAGTTAATTGATGGATATAATTAAAAAATTGTAAATAAATAATTCCACTTAAATCATTAATATCCTAAGGTAGACTTCTATTTAAATAATAACTTAATTATTTGAAGGCACATAATGCAATTAATATAATAATTAATGATAATATATTTTCTTACAATGACATTGAGTCATATACCTATATATTAGAATTTTCTAAACTAGTGAAATATTTACAGTAACAATAATAAAGATACATAGAAATAAATAAATTTGTCCTGTTCTTCAATAGCTAAGGTTTTTACCAGCATAAGCTAAGCCACCAGGGAAATTCCTAGGAATCCACAAGGGTGTCTCCAGCTAAGATACACAGTGATAGTGGAGAGGTTGCCTGACCTGGCCTTCCCCTGTATTCATATTGATGACTACCTTAATTGTCACAATAGAACCTTCATCCAGTAACTTATGGAAACAGATGCAGAGATCCACAGCAAAGCATTGAACCAAGTCTCTGAAATCCAGTTGAAGAGAGAAGGGAGCTACAGTATGAGCAAAGGGGTCAAGACCAGTTTTGCGGAAACACAAAACTGACTGAAGCTAGTAGGAGATCACTGATTCCAGAATAACTCCTGGGGAAACTACATAGGACTGAAATAAGCCCCCTCAATGTGGATGACAATTGTGTGGCTTAGGCAGTTTATGAAACCACTGGCAGCGGGACCAGGACAAATCCCTAGAGCATGAACTGGCTTTTTGGAGCTCATTTCCTATGAAGGGATATCTTGTTCAGCCTAGATACTGGGGTAGGGCCTTGGCCATGCCTCAAATTGAAGGGAAAGACTTTGTTGACTCCCACAGGAAGCCTCACTCTCTCTGAGGAATAGATAGAGGTAGGGTGGGAGATGGGAGGGGAAAATGGAGGAGGAAGCAGGATTGTTACGAAAAAAAGAAAGAAAGAAAGAAAGAAAGAAAGAAAGAAAGAAAGAAAGAAAGGAAGAAAGAAGAGAAATGGCCAATCATACAACATAGCAATAGTATGTGTCACAAAAGTCCTTCATATTGAAACAAACATTCTACTTTTTATTAAAAGCTTTTTGGATGATGAAATCTTTTGTTAGGGACAAAATCTGTTGTTATATAATTTCTCAGGCTTTAAAATATTATTTGAGACAATAATAAACTAAAAAGTAAATAATCACATTACCTGAAATAGTGTTGCACTATCATATTTAGGATACATTTTCTACCACAACATAATGCATCTGCTCAACTCAAACTATTTTGCCAGAACACAGAAAGTTTATATTCCATGTGTGAGTTTACCCTGAACTGTTGCATTGATATCATCTTATCCACAGGAGAAATGTTAACATGCTTTGGGAAATCACAAAATATAATTGCTAATCTTCCTGTCTTTTAAAAGAATCTTTTGCTTAATATTGATTGAAAGGGAATCCTCAAAGGTCCTAAGTCTAACAGAATATTATTGAAAGTAGCCATTTATATTCATTTTCAATGTAGTTAAAATTTCCATCGAGCAGTAGTGCCATTTTGTGAAAGCTTACTTTAGATGGTTGTTTATTGCAATGTCAATTAAATTTCAGCCCTTCGATAGTCAAACCTCATTATCTCATTTACACAGAGAAAACTCTAACAATGAAAATTGTAAAGGAGGTTAGTATTGTGTTATTAAAGGGATATCTACAAAAAACACTCTCATAATTCTGAGATTTTCTGTATTTTAAAGATTTATTCCGTTTTTATTTATGAGTATGGGTGTATATCTTTGTATCTGCTTTATATGTGCATATATTTGAAGAATCCAGAAGTGGATATTGAATCCTCTGGAGCTGGAATTGCAATCAGTATAAGGCACCCATTGGGTGTGGTAGGAATTGAACTCAGGTCTTCTGAAAGATTCACCATTCACTCTTAACTGGGCCATCTCTCCAGCTTCCGCTATACTGCTGAGAGATCCTTTCTTGGTCTTTGCAACATTACTGTCACATTTACTAAAACTTAGCTTCTGTGGATACTATAATTTATTATTTTGGAAAAGAACAGTAGTGAGTAGGGAGTAATAAAAGAGGAAGTGAGGGAGAGAAATATGAAAGAAAAAGAGACAATAGAGAGAATATATAGAGATAAAATACAGGTGAGAGATAGATGGAAGAGTTATGGATAAGTATATACACACATTTTCCTATACACGAGGAATGTTGTGGGAATATAAGAATTTAATATAAGCCTACTGGGTCTTTAAGGCTGAAATAGATTCTGAAAAACTTTATACACTTAGGATATGATATGTAATATCAAAGCAGTCACTGGTAATTGGGAGATCTAACCCTGTGGTATATTAAAAGACACCAAAGTGCACTTACTAAAATAGAAATGATGAGAAATTATTATCTAGGGGCAACTTAAACTCATTGTAAGAATTATGAGCAGGAAGGAAAACTGCAGTATTGCACAGTTCCTAAACAATGCGCCCTACCCAAACAAGGTTAGAGACCTTGACATTCTAATAAGATAAATGAAGACAGGCTGTACGTCTCTATTCCAAACGTTGCCTCAGGGAAAGGAAAATCTGATTGAACAACCTGGGAAAATGTGTCAAAGCTATTTGCTCTGAAAGCAATAACTGAATTTAAGTGTTAAATCTTGATTTTATTTATAAAATATACCAACATTTGTATGAGATATTTATATTAAACTTGTCCCATAGAACAAGTGTGTTGCTACTTTCAGTAAACGCAGAGATCCTTGATTCCCATATGTACAGAAGAGATTAAAAGACATCACTCCTGAAATTATTTCAAAACTTTGGAACTTCACAATCTCCACAATGAGTCAGGCTGCATCCCTTAATGTCCTTTCACTCTCTCTTCAATAACTAGTTGGTGGGTATTGGCTATGCATTCCATTACTAATACTTTACAATTAATCTTCAGAACAAACCCAAAGGAACAAAAAGCATGGACTTGTTCAGAGGCAGGAGAATACTACTCTCATGTATGAGCTCCTGACCAGGTTTGAACACTAAGGAAAAAGCAAAGCCTTGTACTCATGGGGAAGTTACTGAACAACATTAGCGTAGGAGGGTATGGACAAACTGCCTTCTTTCTAACACTCTGAAAACATGGCCAATTTTGAGAAGTCATGGACTAGAATCTATTTAGAGCTTCAAGGTCACAGAATTTCTCTAGTGTTAGAGGGGAAATTGTTCTGACATTTGCTTGTCTGATATAAAAAAGAAAAAACCCTCAATGTTACCGGTTCCATTATGTAATCTCATAAATTTCTTAAGTCTATCTTTTCATATAAATTATATTTTTAAGTGATTTAGCACAATTTTATCCTCTTCAGAAACATTTACTGGAACACAAATTGGCTGATAGCAAGTTAAGATTCAGGTTGAAAATCTGTGTTCCATTAAATGTTTCTGAACAGGATAAAATGGCAGTAAATCATTAAAAAAATTCTCTATGAAGTAACTATTAAGGTCATTCAGCTAGAAAAGAGAAATGGAGAGTGAATAGATAGTTCTCAAGTAAAATACTAACTATTTATAAGTGACTTTGAAAAACAACACTTAGAAGCTTTTCAGACAATAATGTCTATGTTAATGGATGAAATACTGAGATGTCACCCCCCAGTCATTTTTGAGTGTCTGAAATTCTGTTTTACGGTATTTAGGATCATATTTTGAATGGTGTGTGGCAGAGCTCTCAATTCAGGAGACAATGTATAAAATGAAGAAATCCAACAGCAAAATAAAAGGATCAAAGATGGCAGTCAATAGAATGGAGACTCATTCCCCTTAATGCTTCAATATTACTATTTACAGATTTTGATGACACAATGTTCTATAGTCACCTAAATATCTTAGTGTTGCCAAAATTTTTCTTCTGCCACTGAGGATCAGAATCAGGGAAGCATTTGGCCTGGTCTTCCAGGCTCAGTCATGGCTGCCTTGGGAATTATCAAAGGTGAAAGAAATTGGCTCTCACTGCAGGGTACTCCATAGTTAAGTGTTAAACCAGAGATACCATAATAGAAACAATAGAAGGACCCATTATAGGTTTGAAGAGAAAACTGACAAACTGACTCTAGACAAATGTACAGAGACCTACAAGGATGACCCAAACTATCAGAGCAACAGTGGAAAGGCTACGTAAATGCCCTTCCCTGATAATGAGATTGATGACGAACTTATCTGCCATCACAGAGCCTTCATCTAGTAGGCTCTATGGAAACAGAAGCAGACACCCAGAGATAAACACTGAGCCAAACTCCTGAAATCCAGGTGCAGAGAGGGATGAGTGATAAGAAAATGGGGACAAGACCAGGCTACAGACACCAACAGAGACAGCTGACCTGAACAAGGGGGAGCTCATGGACCCCCAGACTGATAGCTGGGAAACCAGCAATTACCGTCTCAGTAATTGAGACGAACATGGGTCTCAGTTAGAAGGCCTGGGCAATCTAAAGGACATCTGACAGTATCCCTGGTGCACATTCCCCATGGAGGGATACTCCCTTAACATAGAGGCAGGAGGAAGGGCCTAGTCCCTACTCTAAATGACTTGACAGATTTTGTTTATCCCACCTGGAAGGCATCACCCTCCCTGTGGAATGGGAGGTGTATGGGATGGGAGGTGGGTGGAGAGGCATGGAAGGGAGGGAGGGAGAGGAAACTGGAACTGGGATCGATATGTAAAATAAGACTTCTCTTCTCTTTTGTAAATTCCAAACTTCCTCAATTTTCCTTAAAGCTCACCCTACAAGGATCAAAAAGAAAAAAATAGACAAGTGAGATTGCCTCTAAGTGTAAAAACCCCTGAGAACTGTTGGAAACATCAATTGGATAGAGAGAAAAGTCTACAGAATAGGGCAAAAACAGAACATGGCAATGCATTAATCTCAGAACACATTAAAAACACAAACACAGAAGGAAAAAGAGGTAACAATACCTCCAAAAGAGTGTGGTAAGCGCCCACAGGTACTGAAAACACTTGCACTCTGTCAGAAGTCATGTAATTTAATGCACAGCAGTGGTTTTAACAAAACGGTCTCTAATATTCTCAGGCAACTTGAACACTTTTTTCAGTTGGGGTTGCTGCTTGGTTTGGTGTAGCACTTGCGACCTAACAGGAAGACTCAGCCCCTGCGCCAGCCTCAAGTGTGCTCCCTATTGCCTCTACTTCACCAGCATGGAATCTAACCCTCTAACCTACATAAGCTCCTTCTCTGATAAGTTTCTTTGACCATAGTGTTTTATCACAGCAACAGAAAAGTATCTAATACATATATATAATCTTCATTTAAAAAGGTAAATACTTTATGATAATTGTGTTTTTTTAAAGAGAACACACACACTCATCTATCTCTAAATTAAAAAAGAAATATCACCCTGTGAATCTCATAGTGATTCACAATGAATAAGGTGGGGAACAGCCCCCATGCCTCCAAGGAACCAATAAATTCATTGTGGTTACAGGAGAGTCATACAGCCTGTTCCATGACTATGAAATTTTCACCTTTAAATGAGTTTAAAGAAATGGCTTTGATGTTCAGAAGCCAGCTGTGGTGAATTTGCCGTGAGTACTTGCTTGCAATTTTAAAATTGTTAGATACTTTAATTTGGTTAAATCAATGTCACTGAAGGTAAACACAGAGGAAACAAGTGCAGGAACAAATACAACATATCATAGCCTGTGTTGCTGGCAAAAGTTCCTCTGATAGAAAAAACGTTAACCTTGTGCAATGAATAAACAGGCAAATAAGGAGAGGGGCTAGAAAATGTGTAGAGCTTTCAAAAAGCCTTTGGAAATATTTTGCAAATATTTCTGAATAAATTTATCAATGCTTATAATCACCCTAAATGCCTGAAGTCAACTGCAAGTATCTGATTTTGATAAAAAATAAGTGTTTCCTAAAGGTTCTGTATATGTTTATATGTGCATATATGTGTTCATGGGAGTCTCTCTCTCTCTCTCTCTCTCTCTCTCTCTCTCTCTCTCTCTCTCTCTGTCTCTCTGTCTCTCTGTTTCTCTATCTCTCTCTCTCTCTCTCTCTGTGTGTGTGTGTATGTGTGTGTGTGTGTTCGTTTGTGTGTATTTTATGTACAAAAGATTACGTAGTTAAATGAAAAAGCGATTGGGATGACTTTGCTCAGCACAATTATATCATACTGTGTGGGAGCCTAGTATAACTTAAGACATCTCACTCCCTTCCAGCCACAGGATGAATCTTGAACTGGAAGAAGCCCCAAGTCTCTGTGCAGATCAACCCTGGGACTATAATCCCTATTCAACAGTTTTTCAAGTCCTAAGCGAGAACTGTAACACCCTAGCACTACATAAGGAAAAAGAGGGTTGTGTTAATAAGGTAAATTTGTGTTACCAAGATATTAGAGAAATGTTCAACACTCCTTTTCAAATTGCCATGTTAGACTCATTTTTGTGCTTCTAAGATAATTGAGAAGAATTGTGATCTGTGTTTTTGTTTGTTGTTTTATGCCTTAATGAAAGAACAAAAACTTTAAGGGACAAAAGATTACTATTAGAAGTCTACAAACTGGATTCAGGTAGTCACTAGGATTGGGAGTTTTCCCCTCTGTTTCTTGTGGTACAAAGGAAACAGTATCCTCCCTCAGGAAAGCTGGAGCCCAGTTAGTGCACTGAAAGTATGTGTTGAGTGAATAACACCGTAATATCTTTTTTAATTAGATAAAATGCCTTCAATAATGTTGCTTAATTTCAAGAAAACCATTCTAAATTAGTACTTTTTCTCTTTTAATCATAATAGTTTCTTTGCTTTACTTTGCTTGAATGTAGCAAAACATACTGTACTACCATACATTACTGCAGACACACTGAGTGATGTGCGTGTCTCATTTTATGCTCACAGAAGCTCTTTTAAGTCTGAATTTTAACTATTTCTGCCAATGCACATATGGGGAATAGAAAGATAAGAAGCTTGGTCATAGCATGGTAGTGAGAAAGCAGAAGTTCTGCATTGATTCAACTTTTTCTGAGCCATTAAGTCACAAGTCTCAATGGTTGTACTAGACTAACGAGCAAACCGGATGTAGGGTGGTCTCAAACCGCTCTGATTACCCATTCTATCCATTATCAAAAGACAAAAGCATGTTACCTGGTTGTCTTAGCAGTCCAGGTAGCAGAAGATAAATTAAAGCACTGGAAATTTTGTTGTTGCTGTTGTTTCTAACAAGGAAAATATCCTTGTGAATAGTTTGGAAAGGGCTAAAGACGGGGCCTAGAAAATACAATGCTTTGCAAACATGAGGTCCCGAGTTAGATACCCATAATCTACTTTTAGAAGCATGATGCTGCTATGCCCTTGTAATCTCAGTTTAGCAGATCTCTATGGCTTGTTGATTAACCTGGATAGCCTAAACTGAGCTCCAGAATGCAGTTAGAGATCTTGTCTCCGACACAAACTAATACAAAGAGTGGGTCTCAAGTCAGAGTACCTCTGCCCTCCACACACATATTCACACATACTATGCATGAATGCACATGTGTGCACACACACACCCACACACTCATAAACACACACAAAATATGGAAATAATGAAATAGCATTTTGTGAAATATTGAGTCCAAAAGCAAGAACAGTTTAAAGAACTCCATTTTATATGGAAAATAAATTAGGTGCATTTGTACTAATCTTATTTGTTGTTGCAAATGATCTGAGAGGCAAGGGAATATAAAATTCAGAGTGGAAAAAGATCTACTCTGGGATTTCCATGGCTAAAGTTACTCCATAGCTACTACAACGCAAAAGTCTGAGACATAGATTCTCTTCACACTCAGGACCCCATTTGCCTTATTTTCTTTTCTAGTTCCCAATAGAACTAAAATATTGTTATTCTAAGCAATAACAATGCTTAGAATTAAAGGCAATAGCATTATTAATTTTTTTGATTCCCTTGAATGATACATCTTTTCCTCATACTCAAAATAAATGATAACACAGAAATCAGCTGCCCCTTGAAACCACAGGGTTTACAATGCTTTTCAAGAATGTGAAAACGTATGGTTGATGAAGAGGAAATGTACTGTTAAGAGTCAACATTAATGTGACTGAACAACTTCACTAGAAATGATAACCACTGTTCCCTCACAAAAATGGGGTTCTCAAAACCAGAGAGCAGTGAGAAGATGTTGGTATTATGATAACAAAAGAAAAATTAGTCAATGGCTTTCCAAAACCTGTTCTACCTCTTCTCTTCTCTCCTCAGTAGTTTTGCTTGTGTCACCCAGACTTTTTAGGACTTTGGCAACTCCTTGTGAAGAGTATGAAAGGCCAGTTTGGGGAAAGAGCTAGGAGAAAGAGAAATCTCCTGGCTTTTATCCTAGAACTGCTCTGTTTTAAATATTGATAAGTATTTTTGGAGCTTGTATGGAGGTATACCATCTAAAGTTGTCTAATAACTATATAGAAGTCAACTATAACTCACTGGTGAGAAATATTTAATTAAAAATCAAATATTATACTTAAAAGTAGATCTAGACCAGACTCAGATCCATAGGGAGGAAGTAAATGCTAATAGTATGTGGTAGTACCAGGCATTCTGGATTTGGTGGCTAACTTGTGATTTCAAATGTTTTGAATAAATTATAAAATAGTTTTGAGCTGTCTATAGTTCACTGTTTCTTGTACAAAAATAGTTTACATTGGCACTCATAAATCTGTGCTGGGGACATCCTAGATATGCTAAACAGATTGTCTGGCTTAATACCTCCAAATTTTTAAGTTGTAGAAAATTTAATGGGTGGCATTAAGGTATATTCAAGATTGAGAATCATTGGCCTAAAATCAAGCAAACTATCAGTAAGGCAGTTCTTGTTAACAGTTATGTAAGAACCAACGCTATATGTAAGACAGAGGGTGTTAAAACCAAAGTGTTTGACTTTGAATACCCTGTTACATTATGTCAGCAAGGACAATGTTGTGAATGAACTAAACATCTAGAGAAATTCACAAATTAAAACAATTGTTGGACTAGTCTCAACTCTGAGATGATCAAAGGAAAGAAAAACATTGGAGCTGTTTTCAGGCCTGACCTTTCTACCAAGTGAATATGAAGTCACAGAGCCAATGCCAAGAGTCAAGGCCAAGACTTAGGTTTGGCCCTGATACTGTCTATGGGGCTGAAAAATGGAGTATGCATCTACTGTGTGTTATCTTTGGGTTCAATCCCCAGTGCCACAAAGAGAAAATAATAACTGATCACCTTTAAGCCATAAAAAATGAAGTTCTATAAAGACACCCAGCAAGAAAAAATGAATTGCTATTGTGTATAGAGTATGTACAGTGTACTATTTCTTAGTTTACTTGATCCTCACAAAATTATTGCAAAGTTGGAGGCATAATTCTGCAGAGAAGGAAATTATAAACTACAGCGTAGACACACTCCCAAAGATTCGATTAATATTCAAAGCCAGGATTCTATCCTGAGTAGTTAGGCACAGGGTCCATGGGAACCATGCAAAAGCACTTTCATGTTTGCCATGGGGTGACAGATAATGTGACTTGATCAGGTTAAGAAACTCGAAGGTATTAGTTGTGCCTGTGAAAGTATTTCCAGAAATGATCACTGAGGGGTAAGACGCACATTGAATGTGGACAGGACTACTTCCTGTACAAGAGCCTATGTCAGAACAAAAAAGAGGGGAAGAAAAAATCCAGCCAAGTGATAGAATGACCCTTTGGACTTCCTGAACCAATCAGAAGTAAGAAATCAGTGCCCATGCTCCCCATCATGACCTGTGAGAGAAGTATTTAACAAGACAAATAAGAACAACACTAACTAATACAGCTTCTTATGGTTATACATTGGCACCAAAGTATAAAATTTCCATTTTCAAGTCTCAACCCTCAGTAATCATAAACTAAATTTTCAGGTATGTGTAAAATCTTAAGTCAAAGCCGAGGAAAGAATAAAACTAGATAGTCAAGATGTACTAATTTTAAAATTCTGTGTGTGTCCAGGCCTGAAACAACGAAGTTAATGGCAGTACACCAGGATTCTCCAGGTGGGGGCATTCTTAAAAAGCTTTCATTATCAGGGTTCCAGCAGATTCAGCCATCTTCAACTACAGCACTGTTCAACTTCCAATTCTCTTTGTTCTACTCTGATTCAAGACTGATTTTTTGTTGTTGTTGTTATTTTGTTTTTCTTTTTTTTTTAATTCAGAACACATTACTAAAATAATCCCTCCTAAAATCAAGGGATCAAAGCTGACATGCACAAACATGTTATTTTCTTATCTGCCTAGATGACTTCCATGAATATTTATTACTGGCTTGAGAAATATCTAATGCCTTCTTCATATTAGTTGTGCATACCAAAAGTTTCTTTCAATGAAGAATAAAACCTATAGCATCTCGACTCCGTATCAAAATTGCTTATTTCCCATGTAATTTATATTATTGCTTTGAAAATATATCTTTCACTGTGAGAAATTAACATTTGAATTAATAACCATGCAAATAAATATTAATTTTGTTTCTCCTCATGAAGTTGATCTAGTTGAGAAAGTATGGATTTTATATACAAATTTTATATATTTTTACACCAAGTTAATCTTGTCAGGCCAAGTTCGTTCCTCATTTTTATTCTCCTTCATCCCTGTCTGTTTAAATGTGATCTTAAACCCCTAGAGCAGTACATTGCATTGGGAGATACAAGAACTCCTAGAAGCAAAAATATAGAAATGATGTGATAAAAAAGCACTTTAGGGACGCATGTGGTATTAAAATCCCATCCAACCTCATTGTCTATTCATGAGGATGGGATGATCATTTTGCAACATGTTCTCAAAGGAGATGCATACTTTTTTTTATTTGAAGAAGAATTTACTAGGGACAAATAATAAAATAGTTTAAAATGCTGCTGTCAAATTTGGTTCAGAATTATTCCTTAAACCTGGTAGTCATATATGCATATAAATAGTCCATTATTACATAACAAATTATTCTTAGAATTAGAAACATATTTATTTATTTAATAATTTTAAGAGTTTGAAATAGAATCTCAGGTTTTCTGTCTGTTGTATCTAGTACCACAAAAGGCTGTCATTATATTGTCTGCTGCACTGTTTTAATCTGGAGGCCAGACTAGAGAATATCAGCTTTCCTGAATGCTAGAAGGTTTCACTTGCAGGATAGAGTATAGACTCCTGTCTATACTCTAGTTCTTCCCATGGTTCCTTTCAACTCACCAGTATGTACCATGAGTCAACTAGCTAGACAGAGGTTCCATAAAATACCAAGAATTCAATGACATTATCCATTGAACTAATTTGTGATTCTTTTGCTCTGATAAGATACAATGACTCCAGGACTACTTACGTGCCTGGGGGGTGGCATTAGCCAAATTGGATTGAGCCTCCTGACATCAATCATTAATCAAGAAAATTCTCTCATAAAATCACCTACAAGCTAATCTGATGGATCATTTTCTCAGTTGAGGTTATGTCTTTTCAGATATTTTAATCTGTGTTAAGTTGTTTGAAACCAAACAAACAATTAGTCTGTGGGTTAGAAGCAAATTCAAGGTTCCATCGACACTGCCGGGGAAGAGCTTATACAAGGCCATGTGTTTTAGAAAGAGGAGGTCATAGGGCTGGCCTCCTGTGTTGGTAGCTGGCAGGAGAGTATAGTATGAAAAGAATTTGACTACAGCTCCAATGTTTCAGGTACATCTGCCTCTCCTCAAGAAAATTCCTTCCCTCTTATTGCTTTTGCTTTTACTTAAACAGATTTTGGTTCAGCTGTGTTGAATTCCCTCCTCAGTAAATATGTGAAGTCCACAGTAGCTCAGCTTAATGAACATGCCTGACAGGTGTCTTTGGAATCTGAAGTGATACTTGTAGAAGCTGAGACTTGACAGCATCTCAAATGCTGTTAATGTTTCTAGTTATTTATAACATTATTTTCAATATTTTTAAATAAGAATTCCCCACATGTTAAATATTCTTACAAATAACAGTTGCATCATCTATCAAATAAGCTATCTGTGGGCTCTATTGAACTAAGGGTCTTCTAAAACTAAATATTTAGAAATCTGTGTGCCCGTACTTCAGTCATTGATTATTATATTAGATATTACATTCAAAATGTGTACATCAAATGTAAGTGCCTTAGAATACTATGATATTAATTTTAAAATATAAAAAACCATCACAGGGTGAAAAAAGTAAGGAAAATAAGTTGAGAGTTCCAAGAGGCAATTTCCATTAGAAAAGCCAGGTAGAGGGGGAATACGTTTTCCCACACATCAAAAGAATCAATGCAGGGTGTTGGCTTTTTAACTTTGCTGTGGGATAGCAAGTGATACTACTTTAAAAGTTCCATCATCTACTGATTTTATTCAGGAATATTTCTCCCTTTCAAAACTACATCCTTTCTGTTTCCCAGCAGAAAAAGAAAATGCATGCATCTAAAGAATAATAACAAATAAGATAAAACAAAAACAAACAAGTAGAAATAGGATAAAACAAGCAAACAAGGAAAAGAGCCAAAGAGAAATCATAAGAAATGCATTTAGACAAAAGACAAACAAGTTCACACAAGTAAAAATCCCATAAAGATGCAAAACTGGAAGCAATAATATATACACAGGGACCAAGAGTAAAATCAAATACTACTGACAGAAAGAAAAAAAAAACATTTTTTTTAGAGTAGCAATTAAATTGTTCAAATTACTTCCTGTTATACTAATAGATCCATGCTTTGCTTAGCAATCATCAGAGAAATTTTCCTTCTGAAGCAAATGGGAACAAATAGAGACCCACAGCCAGACTCTGTGCTAAGAGTGATAGATACTAGAACACTGATCCCTAAATGGGGTGCACTTATCAAATCGCTCCCCTCAAAGTTCAGGGAACCTTGTGGAAGAGGAAGTCTAAAGAGTATGAGGCAGGGATTGGAAGACACCAAAAACAGGACACAACACAAAACAAACAAAACAAGGCTCCCTAAATCAACATTATCAAAGCTCATAGGAACTCACAGAGACTCTGGCAGGAAGCACAGGGCCTGGATGAATCTGTAGTATATACCTTCTGTATATTATGGCTTCCAGTTTAGTGTTTCTATGGGATTTGCAAGTGCAGGAATAAGTAGATCTCTGATTCTTGTGCCTTCTCTTGGTCTCTTTTCCTTCTGTTTGTTTTGTCCAAATCCAATGTGTTAGTTTTTGTTTTATCTTGGTATATTATATTATTGCTCCTTAGAAGCCTGTTTAATTCTTTTTTCTAATGAAAGACAGAAAGGGAATGGATCTGGATGGGAGGGGGTGGGAAGGAATTTGGAGGAGAGGAGGGAAAACTCTAATCAGGATATATTATGAGAGGGAAAAATATATTTTCAATTAAAGAAAAATAAATAGATAAAAGACAAATATATAAAAATCTAGAATAAATGATAAAAGTATGTTTAAAAAAACTTAGAGACTATAACTTTTTAACTGATTATAATGCATGCCTTTCAAAATAGTTGAAGATAATTCTTTCATGTAATACTAACACTATTTTATAGTAACCCTTACTGAGAAATTTTTGTAAACAATTAAAACACTCAAATAAGATCAACTTACGATAGATTTTCACAGTGAAGAAATCATTTAGATCAGATATTGAATATTATCATCATCCTATCATCCAATCATCAGAACATTGTGTGGAGTAATAAAGTTAATAGTGGTTAATATTTTTTGACAACATAAGTTTATCTTTAGGAGACTAGTTGCCAAAATCTAATTATTAGTTCAATTAGGGGAATAGAAAAAATTTGTAATAGTAATAAAAAAAGATATATGACATTCTGCAAAGACTTAACAAAAAAAAAGTTAAAACACTTAGAGAATTAGCCTTGACTTTCCAGAACAATAGTGCATGCCCACTAATAAAATAGTGAAACTAATGTTATGGGTGTAACCAATTTCATTTTTTGTTTGTTTGTTTTTAAGTAGATTCAAGGCATGCTCCACAAGGTACTTAACAGTGCTAATAATACTAAGACCTCTGTCTAGCTAGGTCATAAGCCTGAGGGGGAAAACTTACTACTATTGTGCTAAAAGGACATACTATAAAATGACTCCTGATGACTTATTATTATAACAATAAATCAGATAAGATGTACATAGCAAACTTGGGGCATAGGAGTTGAGGGGGATGATAACAATAGGGACTGATATGGTGGAGGTAAGGAGGGATACTATGGAAGAGCAATGAAAGAGATACATTTAGAGAGAGAGGCACTATGGAGTTAGGGAGAAACCTGGTGTTAAGGTAACTTCCAAGAATCCAGCTAAGATTCATAGCAATAGTAGAGAGTATGCCTGAACTGGCCTACCCCTGTACCCCTGTAACCAGATTGATGAATACCCCAACTACCATAGAGCCCTCATCCAGTAATTGATGGGACCAGATGTAGAGATCCACAACAAAGAATCAGGTTATGCTCAGGGAATCTAGTGAAAGAGAGGGGGGAGGTAATATATGTGTAAGGGAAGTCAATATCATGGTGGAGAAATCTACAGAGACAACTAAACTAAGCTCGTGGAAACTCATGAACGCCAGACCTACAACTCTGGAGACTCCAATGGACCAAACTAGGCAATCCATATGTGGGAAACATATGGACTAGATAAGGGACCACTGAAACCTCGTAATGAGCTAGCTTATTGGACTCTATTCCTTAGTGTGTGATGACATGCTCAGTGGTAGTAGGACCATGATATTATTCCAGTACATGAGCCCACTCACCATGGTTGGATGCCATGCTCAGTCTTAATGCATGGGAGAGAGGCCTGGCCATGCCTCAACCTATTGTGTCAGAATATGTTGACTCTTCATGGGAGCTCTTACCCATGAGGAGGAGTGGACTGAGTGTGGTCTAGGGCATGTGTGAAGGAGGTTGGAGGAGGTGAGGTGCTGGTAGGAGGGGTGAAAGGGAGAACTATGGTTGGAATGTAAAATGAAATAAAAAATAAAAAATACAGAAAAATAATGTGTATCAACAAGTTTAATATAAAACATGGCATCAAGCTCACTGTCAGTTTTGGAACCACATTGTATTGAGCTTCCACAAGAATCAAAGATTTTGTGAGAAGACAATGATCTCATCCCCACACAGTAAAAATAAATGATGGGCTTTTAGATTGAGAAGGGATAGGGGTCTTCCAGTATTTAAAACTGGTTTCAATCCCTGGATACAAGATGTTGTTTAGATATTCTAGGATCATTCGCCAGCATGCAGTAATGTCATAAGTCTTGTAGCTTAAACTCTAAGGAATATGGAAAAAATGTCCAACATCTGATGAGAAGGGAAAAATATCTTCAAGGTTCTGCATAGAAAAGGAAGCAAGATCTTTAATCCATTCATTTGTCATTTCTTTGAGACACATTCTGTATCTTCAGCTGCACTACACACTGAATCTTTTGATGCAAGTGGTGGTGACCTAGCAACTTATCATTTTTCTTAGCAAAAGTCTTTCTTCCCACTCTATATTTCCATTTCTCTTTCTTCCTGTATTCTTATGTTTTGATCTTAGATGTTTTTCCACTATAATGCTCTAAAATTTGATGAACTCAGGTTCACTCCACTTAGTCATATTATATAATATAATATACATATGTATATATAATATAATAATATAATATACATATGCATATTATATTACATAATATAATATGCATATAATATTTATGTCTCTACTGAGATGGTCAGATTGGACAAAAAGGGAATGGTGACCAGAAACTATAATTCCATTTTGAGAGATGGGGCAATAGTGGTGTCAATGCCACCTTTGACCTGCATAGCAGATTCAAAGCAAAATAAACACATAATTTATTTCACTGTGATTACTTATCTATGTGCCCGGGATTTCTAGAAAAAAATGAAAATTTTACACTTGTTAACACAATAATTTTGGAGAACTGTTGATGTGGAGAAAATTACTAATATTTAAAAGTTAAATGATCAATTAATTCATGTTTGTGGAAGACTAACATTCTTAAATTCATGTCTCAGGTGGTAGAAGGAAAGCTGACAACCACTGAAACAGAAGACTGACTGCTGTATGAGATCATACTACACTAAATTACTAAAATACATGCTAAGGGTTTAATGTATATGTTGCTATACATCTAGTTCCTATGTTCACTTCTGACATTATACTTTTAACCTTTTAGTCCCAATTAATTACAAAGCACTGCATTTGTATGAGCTGAGCTCTTAGCTTTTAGTTTTTTCTGTGATATTTTCATATCCATTATATACAACATCATTCAAACAAATAATGATAAAGATAAAAATTACATCTTACTGCACATGAATACTATTCAACACACAATTAAGGATGGCATTTCTCTTCTTTTCAAAGACATCATTAAAACTCTTGCTTTATTATAAATTTTCAGGTAAAGATCACTCTCTTAATCCCTCATTTTATTTTTAAGTTGGGTGTGTGTGAGCACTTACGCACATGTGCTGGTGCCTACAGGTGATTTTAGAAACCAGAAGTAAAAGCCATTGAAGGCTGCCTGTTAGTGGTGCAGGGAACCAAGAACAGCAGCTTTCTATCTGCTGAGCCACCTTTCCAGGCTCACCCTTAAATGTCTAGATTAACCACATGGTCATTTAGTGACTGATTCTGTCTCTCCCTATCACTGACTAGTTTGGGGCTGCATTCAATACATTGTAGTACTATTTACAGGACAATTGCCTTCTCTAAACATTCCTTCTGCTTCTAAAGCTTGAAATAATTCTGCTGTTTCAAAAAAATCAATTCAGAAAATATCTTGTAATAGGACTCCTTACTGTTTAAAATGTGCACTGTACAGTACAATACAGGATAGGTATTCAAAATAGAGGTAAAATTGCTCTTAACAAAGGAGCCTCGTGCCTGGCATTCATGCATTTGAAAGCTCTGCTTTGAGTTGAAAGAGATCAGCCAAGCTTGAACAAAGCACATAAAATTTCAAAACAATATGGAATATTCATTACTTCCAATAACTTTTTCTTTGAAAATTGTATTGATTTATAGGGAGACAATACATCTTACACACACACACACACACACACACACACACACACACACACACACACACATACACACACCAAAACAGTACTGACAACTTGGGCTATATGGCCTGAATCAAGTCTCAGTTCTGCCATTACTAGCCTGGTAAATACTAGTCACTAATGCTATCTTCACTAACACAAGAACACACACATACACACAACATAAAATGAACCAATAATAATATTTATTTCAGAGTCTTATTGAATACATCAGTGTTAATGATGAAGGCTTATGAATGTCTTACCATGAACCTGAACACTTTAATTCCTTTGAGTAGGAAAGAAATCTCATTATAATATTTTTATACCAGAAAAAAATCATAATATTTAAAAGCTATAACAGAAACTTATGGGATTGTGTAACTTATAGAATATCATGTATAAGTGTGACTAAATCACGCTTGTGAAAGATCAAAGCCACATGAATGAAAGCAAGAAATATTTTTAACCAGAGATGAAAAGAAAGGAAATGATTTGCGGATGTTTTAAAACTTTGATGTCAAATACACAGGTAAAATTATCCAACTCTGTATAATATGTATAAAAGCAGATGTTTGCAATTTATTTTTCAGCATGAAAACATTTACATAACTCATTTTAAAAGGACAATAAATAAGCTGTACAATGCTATAAATGAAATATCAACTAAAATGTTTAAAGAGCTTCCTATCAGACAAATGCTTTATTCTACACTTTACACCCATTGGGGGAAAATAATGAAATAACTTAGTGTTGGAACACTGAGAAATTCAAGATTGGATTGAAATAGCATAATTTTATAACAAAGTACACATTGCCAAGCATGGACAGTTTGCCACCTACTGCAATTACTTTTAAAAGAACACACTGAAAGAACATTTTAATAAACACAATTTCATACAAAAGATCATAAACATAAACAGTATTGAAACAGAAAGTGGGAGGGCAATCAATACCGAAGGGAGTCCTATCCTGGGTCCTACAGGGAGTTCAGCAGTAAATAGATTAAGGAGTGGATTTGAACAACAATTACAACAACAACGAAGAAAGCCAAAGGAGATATCAGACTGTACTGGAAAAGAAAAGGAAAACAACAAAAGAAAAAGTAACATTATAATTCCAAACATTTGAGAAGTAACATGTGGCTATCGATGCACATTTACATACATATGTATAAATATATAAAATACATATATGTCAAAGTAATTAACTTTGTATAGGTACATTGATAAGTAATAAATGGCAAAATGTTATGTTTAGAACATCTTAAATTCTCAGTTATTTTACACAGAGACTTAATGACTTCTGAGAGAACAAATGTGCTAGAAAGAATATCTGAGAATGTTTAAATGGGAAGACACTGAAGGTTTGGCCTCTTCCATCAATCGTTCTTGTGATTAGGGTTAAGGTTATAACTTGCTTGAAGGCACAGAACAGTTTAGTATCAGGGAGTTGCTCTGAAGGACCACTTCATTTATTAGCCCAAATTCTTTGAAAGATTGTTACCAAATTATCACAGCAGACAGCTGCATCTTCTTTACCCAATTGTTATGAGTAGGGTTAATCCTAATAATTCAATGAAATTAATAAATTGAAACTTTTATTTTAGATCAGGCCAAAAGTTCTCTGTACTATAAAGTATTAAATATTTCTCAGCAGTAAGTGAAGTATTATGAAATATAAGTGATATGCTCTTTGACTTACTATTTATTACTGAACAAAAATAGTGACACTGAACTAGCAAAATGAGATTTCTAAGGAACCAAGATTTGTTTGCAGTAAATGAAAATAGTGGTAACTTCTTAATTTGTTGGGCAGCAAATTAAAAAAAGAACTTTTTTCATAAGTTCAGAAGTAATTCTATAAGTTCAGAAAGTCATCACTATACTTGTATCAATAAACACATATGGTCATCATTTCATCCTCTTAATGTTAAATGGATTTTGTGGGCAGATGGTTTGTTCTCTGGATATTCTTAGAGATACACTTCACAGAATATTGAGGACTTTATTTAGTGAGACATGAAAATTAGGAAAAAAAAATGTTTCCCCATGGCTTTCTAGAAACTGTCATCAAGTACATGTAAGTGATCTATGTTTAATCCCCTCTTACCAATCTGTCAATTCTATAGTCTAGAAGAGATTTAAACCAATATAATCAGAGAGTGTTAAAGCAAGCCATTGAGGTTTTTCTTTTTGTATTGTTCTGTTTGCTTCTATTTTATTGATTTCAACCATGAGTTTGATTATTTTCTGATATTTACTCATGTTGGGTGTTTTCACCTCTTTTTTGTTTTCTAAAGCCTTAATTGTGCTATCAAAGTGCTAATACAAAGTATCTCCATTTTTTATGAAGGTATTTAGTGCTATGAACTTTTCTTTTTAGCTCAGATTAATAGTTTCTATAATTTTATTTTCATAGCACTGCTTTGTTTCCCATGTTTGGGTATGCTGTGCCTTCATTTTCATTGACTTCTAGAAGTCTTTAATTTCTTTATTTCTTTCTTGGCTCAGCAGTAATTCAGTGTAAACTGTTTAATTTTCATGAGTTATAGGCTTCCTGTTATTGTTGGAATCCAAATACTCTACCAGACACATTTTGGTCTGATATGATACAGGGCACTCTTTCAATTTTCCTGTTTGTGTTGAAACTTGTCTTGTGACCAAGCATGTGGTCAATTTTCAATTTTAAGAAAATTCTGTGAAGTTTTGAGAAGAAGGTATATTTTTCTGTGTTTTGGTGAAATGTTCTGCAGATATCTGGAATGTCCATTTCAGCCATAATTTTAGCACCATTATCTCTCTGTTTAATTTTTGTCTAGATGACCTGTCCTTGGGTGAGATTGGGATATTGAAATTTCCTACTATTAATGTGTCTGGTTCTATGTGTGGCACTAGCTTTAATAATGTTTCTGTTACAAATGAGGTTGCCCATGCAAAGTTGTGGCAGAGATGTTAAGAAGTGAAATGTCTTCTTGGTGGATTTTTCCTTCAATAAGTATGAAATGCATTTTTTCATCTCTTCAAATTAATTTTGGAATTAAGTGTATTTTATTAGATATTAAAATAGCAACACTAGCTTACTTCTTGGGTTCATTTGCTTGAAAAAAATCTTTTCCCAAGCCTTTACTCAGAGGTAATATCTATCTTTGATATTGAGGTGTATTTCTTATATGCAACAGAAGGAAAGATCCTGTTTTTATATTTATTTTGTTAGTATGTGTTTTTTAATTGGCTAATTGAGTCCATTGATACTGAGAGCACTTAATGATCCCAGTGATTGTTAATTACTGTTATTTTGTTGGTGGTAGTTGAAGTGTGTGTGTGTGTGTGTTTCCTTTCTTTGTGGTATTTTCTGGTGTGAGATTATTTATTGCCTATATTTTCGTGGGCGTAGTAAATATCATTGGTTTGGAGTTTTCTTTCTAGTTCAGAAGACCTGGATTTGTGAATAGATATTAAGTTTGACTTCGTCATGACATTCTTAATCTATGGTCACTGAAAGTTTTGCTAGGTATCATAGTCTGAGATGGCATCTGTTTTCTCTTGGAGTCTGCAAGACATCTATCTATCCAGGTGCTTCTGCCTTTTAGAGTTTCCATTGAGACACTGGGTGTAATTCTAATAGATCTGCTTTTATATGTTACTTGATTTTTTTATCACTTCCAGTTTTTAATTTTCCTTCTTTTTTTGTTTGTTTTGTATGTTTAGTGTTTTGATTATCATGTGGCTGGCAACTTTCTTTTCTGGTCCAAACTATTTGGTGGTCTGTAAGCTTCTTGTCACTTTTTAGGAATATCCTTCTTTAGTTTAGGAAATTTTTCTTGTACGATTTTGCTAAAGATTTTTTTTTTCTCCATCTTTGAGCTGGGATCCTTCTTCTTCTATTCTTATTATTCTTAAGTTTGGTTTTTTATCATATACCAGATTTCTTGAAGATTTTGTGTTAGGAATTATTTAAATTTCATATTTTCTTTGACTGATAAATCTATTTCTTCTGTTGTATTTTCAACACCTGAAATTCTGTATTTGGCTAGTGACACCTGTGTCTGTAGTTCATGTTCAGCTACCTAGATTCTTCTATTTCCAGAATTCCCTCATTATGTGTTTTCCTTATTGCTCTATTTGCCTTTTCAGGTTTTAAATAGTTTCCTTCATGTGTTTATTTGATTTTGTTGTTGTTGTTTTCTTGGCATTCCTTAAGGGTTTTACTAATTTTCTACAATTTTTGTTTCTCTTTTCCTTGATTTTCTAAGTTTTTTTAAATCCTGTTTAAAATCTTCTATCATTGTCATAAAATTAGTTTTAAGGTCATTTTCTTGTGCTTTGCCTATATTGGATTATTCAGGTCTTTCTATTATACAAAACTGGGCTCTGCTGGTACCATATTGTCCTGGCTGTAGTAGATTGTGTTCTTACTCTGGCATTTAAGCATCTTGGTTTGGGATGATTGTAGGCTTAGGTGCTGACTTCTGAGTTTTTCTTTGTTAGATAAGAGGGACTTTTTCTGTATGTTTTGACTTCTGGTCTTTGTGGCTAGGATTTCTGGTGGCAGGTGTGACGTCTAATCCACTAGGGAGTCTCTTTCCAAGTTTGGCCTGGATTTCTGGCAGCTAGCTTGGGTTTGTTGCTGCAGGGGTGTCTACCTGAGCTGAGGTGCAGGATATGGTTATTAAGAAAGGAGTTGGGGGAAGGATTGGGGTTCCTGAATCAGTGGAGGAAATCCACTGGGGCTGCCTATCTGTGGTTCTGGTGGTAGGTGTAGCCGATATTCAACAGGGAATCTCTGCCTGAGTTTTCCTATCTGTTTTTTTTTTTTTTCTGTTCTTCAAATTGTTGTGGCCTGTACCTGTTCTGATGACTAGCATGACCTGCACATGAGCATCAGAAGTCCATCTTGTTTGAGGATAGTGGTGTAGTCAGTGAGATGGGAGGAGGAGGAAGTGGAATGGGTCTTTGGGATCCTGATCTTGTGAATGGGGCAGTTCAGCTGGCAGATAGGTCATTTAAGTGTTCTTCTCGAGGGTGTAGCCTATACCTGAGCAGTGAAGTCCACCAGATTTTGGAGGTAGAGGGTTGGGAGCTAGTGATCTACTAATAAACGAATATGTATCATATGTGTTCTTTTCTGGATCTGTGTTTCCTTACTCAAGCTGATTTTTTTCTAGTTGTATCTACTTGTCTGCAAATTTCATAATGTCATTTTTAGCACCTTAATAACATGTCATTAAATAATTGTACTATATTTTCTTTATCCATTCTTCTGTTTAGGGAAATATAAGTTGTTTCCAGTATTGGGCTGTAAATAAATCCATAATGAACATTGCTGATAAAATGTCCTGGTGGTAAATGATAGCCAAGCTACAATCCATAGACCCAGATTGGTTAGGTAAAGAGGAAGGTTCTAGAGGGTATACATAGATCTTTCTGGGAGGAGGTAGTAATAGAATATATTTTATGGTCGAACTGGTGACAGTTAGGGATGTGAGGGGGTGGAATGAGAGATCAGGTGGGGGTGAGATAAAGTGGAGGGAAAAAGTGCAGGGGTAGACAGCTAGAATTGGGGTCATTTGGGGGCAGTGTGGAAACAATCCAGAGGAAACTTTCTGAAATCTATCAAGGTGATGCTATTGAGGACTCCTAGCAATGGGTGATATGAAGTCTCAACAGATTATTTCTTGTCACCAGGCAAAGAGGACTAGATGGCATTCAATTTAGTTGTTGGTCTTGAGGTCCAGTAGAAATCCCCAAACAACTCAGGCCATTGTTAAGACAGAGGTTTTCTCCCCACAAACTGGCAGGAAAGTCTCATTGCTGAGGACAACATCTTCACAATTCATTGAACATGGAGAAGTTGAGGTGCAGCCTACAGGGAGATATCACCCCTATGTTCTAGTCTCTTTTGTGTTGAATGCTACCCTGAAGACTACCCAAAGAGAAAAAATCCAATCACAAAACTTTTAACTGACATGCAAAATATACTAGGGTAATGATGGTGGAACAGCCAACCAAATTATGATATCAGTTAAGGCCTACTCCACAAGAAAGAAGCCATAGACAAGACTGCTCAGGTTACTAAGAACCAGAGATTAGATAGCTTAGAGAACTAAGATAAAACCAAACACTAAAAATGTTTTTAAAGAATCAATAAATTGACCACTAATGATATTCTGTTACACTCAAGGATAACTGCTTTATCTAGTCATTATCAGAGATGGGAACAGATGCAGAGACCCACAGCCAACTTTATCAGGAGAGAGAGTCTAAATGGGAGAGTCTAAAATTCCTCCCTTTATAGCTCAGAAAAGGGGAGGCAGAAAGATTGTAAGAACAAGAACGGATGGAAGATATTCAAGAGAACCTCAGAATCAACTAATCAAGGCTCAAAAAAGTTTACAGAGAATGAAGGAGCAAGTACAGGAACTACATGGTTCTGCACCAGATCCTCTCCATATGTATCCTATATATATATATCATAGCTATTAAATTAGTATTTTTACAGGCCTGGGAGAACTTGTGGGTCTCTGTTGTTCCTACTCTTTTCCTTCTGTTAGGTTCCTTGTTTAACATCCATATAATAGTTTTTGCTTTACATTATATTTTACTTTGTCAAGTTTGGTTGCTAACTCTTGGAAGCCTGTTATTTTCTAATAAGAGATAAAATGGCTGGATCTTGAGGGGATGGAATTGGGAAGGCTCTAAGAGGAGTGGAGAGAGAGAGAGAGAGAGAGAGAGAGAGAGAGAGAGAGAGAGAGAGAGAGAGAGAGAGAGAGAGAGAGAGAGAGAGAGAGGGAATACAACCAGGATATATTTTATAAGAAAAGACTCTGGGTTTTTTTAAGTTTTATTGATTTTTTTGTCTATATCACAGCATTCATACTGATGCCACTCATCTTTCTATGTTCTAGTTTCTGCCCTCTACCCTTGCAATCTCCCCCACAAAACAAAATTTAAAGTAAAACAAAAAAGGCAAAAACAAAAAGATCAAACAAAATATAGTCTCAGCATTGAAGCTGTAATATGGCCCAGTAAGTCACACGGTATATACTTTAGTCCATATGTCTTTACTTGTAAGTGTTCATTGCAAAGAATCATATGGTTTTCCTACACTATTGTTACTAGACCCTCATTGGTACTCCTCTTAGATAAACTATTGTTGCCTCGTACCATGGAGAGCCTGTAACTTCATATATAGATATAGATATAGATATAGATATAGATATAGATATAGATATAGATATAGATATAGATATAGATATAGATATAGATATAGATATCTGGCCTCTTCATATGCTCCATCAGTTCATAGGTGAGGTGGTGTTAGAGTGGACTACCTCGTAGTCCTGGTTCTGGGCCTGAGTGGTAGCTGTGTTAATCAGCCTGCCAGGTTTCCTGAATCATCACTACACAAGCTAGCTCTCCAACACTGCAACTCCTAATTCACCCAATGTAGCAGGCAAGAAGGAGCAGGCCAGTTCTCCTGCTCTCACACCCTTGGGTCTAACTCAACTTCACTTTCACCACCAGAGCCAGCTCTACTATTTTGCACAAGTGAGGTATAGGACCTGCTCTCCCAATTGTTGCAGTTGGTGAGAGGAAAGATCAGCTCTTTCATTCTTGTGCCTCAGAAATCTGCTCTCCCACCCATCTCAGGTCGCAAGGAGTTGGGACAGAGAACATACTTACCCTTGTCATCTCATTTGAGGGAGGGGGCAGGAGCAGTTGTATTGTTTTGCCCAGGTGAGGTCCAGGCCCTCTTTCCCATGTGCTGCTGCTGGTAGGAGGTGGTGCCACTTATCCCATTCTTGTGGTCCTGGGGCCACAGGTGGCAAGGAACAAGAGGGAGTGCATTTTTAACACCCATGACACCACATGGAAAAGTG
Source organism: Cricetiscus sungorus (assembly GCA_030556225.1). Lineage (NCBI taxonomy): Eukaryota > Metazoa > Chordata > Mammalia > Rodentia > Cricetidae > Cricetiscus > Cricetiscus sungorus. The sequence continues at coordinate 12,820,511 of JANBXA010000253.1, forward strand.
GGATTGGTGGGGGTGAGTCCTGTTCTCATGCCCTCTGGGCCAGTTCACCTCACCCCCTGCTGGCCCCCATCATCAGGGTCAGGACTAATATGCCGCCCAGGCAAGGTGCAGCAACTGCTGTCCCCAGTGCTACTCCTTGTGGGGGGCAGTGTAGATTCTCCCACTGACATGTCCTCAGGGCCAGCTTTCCCACCCAGCACAGGTGGCTAAGAGTGGGATAGGAGGGAGCGCATTCTCCCCTTTGTCCACTCCACCACATGATAGATGAAGAATGGAGCTAGATCTCGGCAAACCTTCCCAGGAAGATCACTTGGGCCTCTGTACACGGGGTCAGCTCTACTATGATGCCCAGGCTAGGAGGAAGACCCACTCTCCCAAGTGCTGCAGCCAGTGAGGGATAGGTTCAGCTCTTCTCCTCTTGGGACCCAGGAACCATCTTTTCTTGCCTATAGTAGGTGGCAATGGGTGAAGAGCAAGGAAAAAGTGGGTGTTCTCTTCCTTGCCAATGCCATCCTCTGACAATTGATTCTAATCTCGAATATCCAGAGCTGGTTCATCTGCACCCCTACCAGCAGGGGAAGATTATTGTGTTGTCCTAAGGAGGTCTAGGCCCCAGGCTCCCAAAGTAGAGCATTGGTGTGGGAAGTGAAAGTTCTCCCAAGTGCTGAAGCCAGTGAGGGGCAGGGCCAACTCTGTGTAGCCCCATCCTCACTGCTTCCTGTGGTAACAGAAGCCATGGACATCAACCCAGAGACTGCGGCGAGGCTGCAGAACCAGGTACGGACCCTGGAAGCAGCCCAAACTCCCACAACACCATGGCCCTGTGTAGCAATTGCAGGCACTAGTCTGGCTCTAGATGGCAGCCCAGTCCCCTGACATCCACATGGATGTGGATGGTACTATGTCCACACATATCAATGCAGATCCCAGCTCTGATTGGACCATGAGACCCAGACATAAATGTTAGCAAAAGCCCAAACCCAGATGTCACCATGGTCTTGGTTGGCAGTGTAAGTTACTTAGATCAGTATGAATCCAATGGCAGCATATCCCTTGAAACTCTAATATGGCTCCAGGTGTGGGTCCAGACCCCAAACATCTGCATTGACATTGATGGAGACACTATTTTCAATATTTTTTTAAATAAATAAAAACAAATAGGCAAATAAGAGATAATAATTTAGTGTAATAAGAAAAGAAAAAAAAAGAACAAACACTCTGGAATAGGACAAAACAAACAAACAGAAGGAAAAGTGTCCAAAAAAATGCATAAGAAACAGAGACCTATTTGCTACCATGCACAAGTATCTTATAAAAACTAAATTGGAAACCACAACATATAGGCAAAGAAACTCTAGGGTTAAAGGAGAGAAGAAATACATACATACATACATACATACATACATACATACAAACAAACAAACAAATAAAAAGCAGTTTTTAGGGTATGAAATCAAGGATCTATTCTGGTGATCAATAAAATAAAAATGAGATAAAATATTTTTAAAAATGGAATGATCTGACATGATACTATAAGACAAGGAACCCCTAAAGACACCTTTGAGTTTATTTTCTGCAGGCCAACTGTTTACTACATGATACTCAGCCTACCCTTAAGAGTAGTTTGCTTCCCCAGCAAAACTTCCATGGAGGAAACTATATTTGCATTTTAAAGTGGTTATCAATTGTAGATTGCTTTTGTGTTAGGGATTGTGTACTGGCTGATTTTTTGTGTGTGTGTGTCAAATTGACACAAGCTGTAGTCATCAGAGGAGAAGGAGCCTCAGTTGAGGAAATGCCTCATGAGATCCAGGGGCAAGGCATTTAGTCATCAGTACATTTCTCATTTAGTGATCAATGGGGAGGGCCCGGCCCAGCCCATAGTGGGTAGTACCATCCTTGAGCTGGTGATCCTGGGTTCTATAATAAAGCAGGTTGAGCAAGCCAGGGGAAGCAAGCCAGGAGACAGAACCCTCCATGGTGTATGCAACAGCTATTGCCTCCAAGTTCTTGACCTGTTTGAGTTTCTGTCCTGACTTCCTTCAGTGGTGAACAGCAATGCTAAAGTTTAAGCCAAATAAACCTTTTCCTACCCAACTTGCTTCATGGTCATAGTGTTTTGTCACAGCAATAGAAACCCTAAGTAAGACAGATGGGAACATATGTCCACCCACTTGTCCTTTTAGGTCTAGGACCCCATGTAGCATAGAACCATTTAGTCACTGCTCATGCTGCCTCAGTCTCTGTGAACTCCTATTGTGTCAATCTTACGGATTTATAGGACCTTATTTTCTGGATGATCTCCATCCCCTATGGCTCTTATACATTTTCTGCCTTTTATTCAACAGGGTTCTCCTGATCCCTGAGGGGAAGTATTTGATCATAACATCCCATTTAGGAATGAGAGTTACAGGATAATGTCTGGCTGTGGGTCTCTGCATATGTTTTATTTTGCTACAGGAGTCAGTTTCTCTGATGATGGCTGAAAAAGGCATTGGATCTATCAGTATAGTAGGAAGTCCTTAGAAATCATTTTATTGTTCTTGGTTTTTTTTTTGAATGCTAGTATTTATTTTTACTCTAGGTCCCTGGGCAATCTAGTGTCATATCAGAAAACTTTTAAAAATGGATTTAGGAATGTCTGTTTGCCTCTCCCAGTGAAAATAGTAGAAGATATTATGGTTTGCAATTAAATAAAGAAGTTATTATTTTTACATGAGAATTAATATAAGAAATTTCTCCTTCTTCATTTCAAGCTGCAACATTCCTGAAACTATGCAAATTATGATGGAAAGAAGATGTGGATATGTACTGAGTATGGAAGATAATGATGACAGTTAAATTATAGTGGCCACTAGCTGCCCTATTATTTCATTCTTTAAGAAATAATATAGTATATTTGTGAAGGAATACAAATGCCAGGAGAGTGAGGAAACAGAAAGCAAAACAAGGACACTTTAAATTGCCATAATCTAGAAGTAGAAAGGGAAAGTCATAACTAATTATTAAATCAAATCATGTTAAATCAGCACTAGATTGTAGAAACTGCTCAGTAATTTGATAGCCTAACAAAGCAGCCATTACCTAATGATGACAGCTATTTACCCAGATGGAAAGTCACAGGGAATTGGAGCAACTGCCACAAGGCGTTAATCAGAAAAGCCATGAGGAACGGCCCTTTGAGCCTACCAAATCAGTCATGATTAGTAGGGGTGGTTCAAGTTCAAAGGGCTGAGAAGTTAGACAGCATGATCTTGGTCCCTAGATCAGGAGACTGCTGTTCTCCAATCTGTTTAGCTCAGAGTTTTATGAGCTGGCTACAACAGGATTGAAGGTACAAAAACCCTGTGTGGGCAATGAAGCCAGTCCTATTTGGTCATCATGAAGTAGAAAGTTTTGAAGTAGTTATATGTTTCTTAACTCAACAAAGTAAAAATGTCTGCTTTGTGTTGTAAAATACACCAGTTCTTCCTGCCACCTCACTGACCACTTCATTCTTGACGACATTCTCATGTCTTTTGTGATTTCGCTTTTACCCCTACACATGATCAACCATGAATCAATACATTTCTTAACTGTGTGATCAAAAATATTATAGGATGAAAAATAAAGTATATTATATATATAACCAACAGATCATATAAATGAAACATTAAACATCTTACTTTTTTTTTAACTTTCTGTCAAATATTCCTGGACAGTCAAGATCTGCAAGCAAAGTCCTCTGTCAAGAGGAATGCACCTAATAATACAGTGACTAGTTAACAATTAAAGGTCTGATGACTATAGAAGTAAAATGATAACCCAGAATCATCTCTAGACTAAGTATTCCAAACTGATTTAGTCTATAAAAGGTTAAACTACTTATTTTTTAACTAAACAGATTATGAATGGGTCACAAAATATGTTGTTATGACTACAGAAGTGATCCATTGGTTTGTAGACTAGGCAAATGGAGATCCATTAATTTGTAGACTAGGCAAATGTAGTGAATTAGTATTTGTAACCTTTCCTTCAGACATGTGGGAGTCCCCACTGAGATAAATAGAGAAATATATAAAACAGTCCAGTCAGAAATGCCACACTGATTCTCTACAATGAGAAAAAAATCTTTGAAGATAAAGTTGAAGATTCAGGTGAGAGGAAATGACCACACTTAAAAGACTAAACATCTTGGAATAATTGGTTCTAAGAGTGCTGTGGTGTGCTCCTATAACAGCCTTGCATCCCGTGGTGGAATGAACATGTGACTATAGTGCCATGGGACAGAAGAGCTGAAAAGTCCCTATTGAATTTTAGCCTCTTCACATCACAGTATGCTGCAACCAAATTACTGCATTAGCAGTACTATGAAAATGCATCAATATGGAAATGAAGGCTGTAAAATATTTGATAAGAAACAAATATGAAACTAGTTTTTGTACTTACTATAGTCTTACTGTTTGGGAGTAAATTCTTTCTATTTCTAAAAGTTTATTAACTATAAAACATCAAACCATGTTATTCCAGGACTAACCACATATTTAAACTGATGTTTATCTGGTATCTTAACTTTAGTATGTTTTCTCACATTTCAAACATTAACAGTTTATTTGCCATAGTCTCAGAATAAGTCAGACCACACACACACAAACACACACACACACACACACACACAAACAAATATCTATAACAATGTACAAATCATACATAAATACACATAGACATCATAAACCATATATCATAAATATATGCATATGTACTTATTTATGCAATATTATCCTATGTATTGGATGATATAATCCATTTTACTTAAGACAAAATAAAAATTGAAAAAGTAAAAAGGAAGAATATAGAAATCAATCATAATATATGGTGCATTATGCTAAAATACAGTACTATATATAGTTATTATTTATTACTACACTATGTAATTAATGTGCATATTACATATATACATTTATATATATTTGGTTTTTTTTTTTTTTGAGTCCTGGCCATTCTGGACCTCACCCTGTAGCCCAGGCTGGCCTTGAACCCACAGATATCTGCCTGCCTACACCTCCCAAGTTCTGGGATTAAAGTTGTATGCCACCACCACCACCAGGTTATTACATACTTTAACAAGTACAAATGAACTTTCTGTTTTAGTGGATAGAACTTTCAGAATGCAGAGACTTTTTTCTAACAATGTAACCACTATATGAGATAAAAACCTAGGGACTGGTAAAGAATAATCAATCATGATTTTGGTCCACACAGAGCTTGTAGGTCACCCTAGGGTTTGAGTCTATAAAGATAACAGTACACCATAGGACCATAGGGTGTTTGTAATATTTTACTGTTTTACTTTTTGAGATTATGTTAAAATTATAGCATTTCCCAACTTCTTTTTCCTCCATTCAGTTCCTAAAATGTACACCCACAATTTCTTTCATTAAAATTCATGGTATCTTTTATTTTTTTAAAACTTTGTATGTGTGATGTGTGTGTGTGTGTGTGTATGAGAGAGAGAGAGAGAGAGAGAGAGAGAGAGAGAAATACTACATACATAAATATAACCTGCTCAGTTTGCTGTAATATGGTTTCTTTTTGAAATATCAGAGAAACTACATGTGTGATTTCTCAATAGCATGGCAGGCAATAGAAGACCTGAAAGGAGAACATAATACAGATGCCAATGTGGAAGGGGAAAAGTTGAGGAGGCCTCAACCCTTGACAAAGAACTACAGGTAAGTAAGGAGTGCTGCAAGTGGGAAAAGCAGTCTTCAGCAGGGAAAACCATGCTAATTAGTTTCCAGCACCAAATAGCCAGCCCTGAAAATGTACAAATAAGCAACATCATATGAACAATGGATTCTTGAATTAGCACCAGTGTTTCTATTGTGCTAACTACAATCCTAGTCCTAGTTCCTAGAACTAGGAAATAGCTGATATTTTCCCAAGTCAGATGTAGATACAAGATCTAAGAAAATGTAGACAAAGGTTACCTCTGCAAGCATCTGTGTGATAGCACAATGAGTACATAACTGAATCCATTTCTGGATTGTATGATGGAAGAAGAGAGCCTGTCCTATGACTTTAAAGCTCTCTCTCTCTCTCTCTCTCTCTCTCTCTCTCTCTCTCTCTCTCTCTCTCTCTCTCTCTCTCACACACACACACACACACACACAGAGGCATGCACGTGTACGCACACTCACACATAATATGAACAAACTTTTAAACATTAGATTCATCTAAGATGAGCCCATATGATTTCCATAGAACACTGTCTGCTGCTTCACTCACACTTCCACATCAAGTGTGAAGTATTTTAGTGATTCCTTTTCATTTTAGGGTGTTTTAATGCTCCTGTTCTTAGTTATTTTACTTATTTAGTCCTTTAGCTATAGTCTCCCCAGCATTTCTTAATAGTTTAACATGCATACTTTAGGAATATTTCAGAACAAGCTCGAGTATGAAAATGTCCCTAAACACCACATGATTAAAACTGTAACCTTTGTGGCAGGAGCAGTACCCCCATCTGTGCTCCACACAGCACAGCATACTCCCCCTGCCTTTTTTGTGTCTATGTCATTTCATTGTTTGACGATGTTAAATGTTGTGGAAAGAAATATGAAGTCAAGTTGACATTTTATTCATACAAGATATTTGATATTTCTCCTTGGAGCTTTGACTGTTTCTTCTGTACTACATTTTCTTATAATTTCAGAAGAAAATGTCTTGTTGCTCACCTGGATCAATTTTCCCTGCCAAGTATCCTCTCTCAGTATATAAATTTAGCTCTTTTATTTTTCTAGAATGTCATTTGTGTGTAATTGTTCTAACTCATTACTTTTCAGTTCTTTGTGATGATTTTCAGAACCGTCTTGGTACAAGGAATGAGATGGAATTTTGATGGGCATGTTTGCATGGGAATACTTTACATCTTTGTGCACAACACTCTTCTACATGTGGCTATCTCAGATGTACATTGCTTTGATCTGCTACCTTGGTCAGTGACAAGACAGATTGATAGTGTCACTTGTCTTACTCCCCGTAAGTGCTATTAACTACAACAGTGAAAGAGCAAGGGTGGAGTCTAAAACAACTACCAAGAAGTTTGTCGGGATTATATTTTTCAGGTCCCATAAAACTGGCAATAGAAGTCATTCCAGATTAAATTTTACACACTGTGGGCATATCTTTTATCAAGGCCATATTCATTACCTGCCTTCTACATCAATCACAGTAGAAAAATAAAGCAAATAGGGCAGCTCACATCTGTCATCCCTGTGAACAGGAGGCTGAGACAGGAAGACTGCCACAAGTGTGAGCAAGGCTACACAGTCAGTTCAAAGCCAACTTGGACTGATCAGTAAGATATGGCCTCAAAGAAAATGAGTGAACATTATAGTTATTTGTGTTTCTGGGTATAGATGCCAACTCTTAAAAACTCCTTCAATGCTCCCTTTCTTTACTACTCAAATACTCTCCTCAGTTTTCCTAAGGGGTTGTACCCCTTCTGGAGACAATGTGAAGATTTGCCATCGAATATTTTTGTAATGACACTTCAAAGTCCTTTTTCTCAGTCCACTACCTTCAATTAATAAGCCTGACTATGAAAATTGATTGAGCTCCTAGAAACATGGTGGCATAAATAGAGACATTTTTGTTTTTATTTTCCTCTTTTGACATACATAGTGTGTGTGTATGTGTGTGAATGTGTATGTGTTGGTATGCACAGTTGTGTGGGGGTATATATATGTTTGTGTATATGTGAGTGTTGAGGCAAGAAGCTGATGTTGAGTATCTTTTACCATCAATTTTTGTCTTAATTTTTGTGATAGAGTCTCTCATCACATTGATGGGCCTGGAGCTCATCAATTTTGCTGGACCAGATGGCCAGCCAGGACTCTCCCTAACTGCATCTCCAGCACTGATACTGCAAAGGTGAACTATTATGCTTGGCTTTTATCACAGGTACTATGCATCCAAATTCAGGTCCTTATGCTTGTTTGGCAAGTACTTTGCTGATCAAAGTCTCTCCCTGGCCACAGATTGTAGTTTCTAACAAGGAAACTACTCACTAAACCCCTTGATTCTTAAGTTGTCTTGAGGTTCCAATTGATTTTTACTCTCTGCTTGCCTACTTTTCCCTAGTGATATCAAGTTCTGTTAACAAAATCTATAATCCTCTTGTGTATGGCCCCTTGAGATTAAATTGGGACGTCAACATTCATCACAATAATTGCATCTGCAGTACTTTGGATGGTTAAGCTCCATCTATGTGACTCATGGGGCTCTTTTGTTTGAACCTATCATCCCAACTGATGTAAGTGATCCTACTTAGGAAATATACTCTCCTACCAATGTTCCTGAGTAACAAAGAATAAACATTGTAATTATGAAAGATCCCAAGGTATTTTTTAAAAAACCAATTCTAACCTCATGCACTTTTAAATAATGGAGAAATAGGCAGAACACTCGCGTATGATGTAGTGGAGGGTTTTCCAAAATTATATAGCTTATCCAGTCTAGAATGTACAATTCCTGGAGTTTTTCAGCCATTTTCTACTGGCTGACTTTAATACTATAGAAAGCATTGCATATTTAATTTCACAATGGTTTTAGAAAAGAATATCTCATTTTTTAAAAAAATAGAAATATTTCATCTCTCTTCTGAATTCATTTAACATTTGGTTACTTAAACATACCACATTTACTGAAGCCTTTTGTGATTAAAAATTAACCTCTAGAATCAACTCTACTGTCCATAAATGAAAGATGGATTTAATAATGACCAATAATCAAAGAGAAATTACATTGCTGTTAAGGGGCAATACTTTTATATACCTAAGTACAAAGATGTTAATAACTTACATATAACTGAAAATATAAAATATTGATAGTATATTTATTTATTATGGGTAATTAGGATGTATATGAGTATAATATTTTAAGGCCATAAAAATAAAGAGCAGCATATAAATTTATATCACAAAATAATAGAACAAAAATTGATATAGTATATAAAATGTATGAGATTATATTTTTCTTGTTATATTCTTATTATTCTATTTGTTTCAACAAGTATGTATTATTTCTCAAGTTACAAGGAAAACAATTCAGTAAATGTGCCTGGTGTTGTGGATCACACCTGCATTCCCAATACTTGAGCAGCTGAGGCAGTAGAATTGCCAAGATGTAAAGCCAGAATGCATTATAGATGTTTCTCAGGTCAGCAGAAGATGAGAGACACTTTGCCTCAAGCCAAACAAAGAACAAAATGAAGGTATAAACAATAAAAGGAAAAAAGAAAATAAGTTCCCAAAATTATTCTGGGAAATATCAAAGTACCTGCTTCTGATCCAGTGATCTAGTTTAAGATCTGTAGAAATAAGAGAGAAATTAGAAGGATAAATGGTGCCTTGATTATTGTTCTACCACAAGTAAGAAACCCTGTGACTAAGGCAACTCCCATAAAAGACAGCATTTAATTGGAGTTTGCTTAAAGTTTCAGAGTGTTAGTTAGTTATCATTAAGGTGGGAATCCTGTCAGCAGGCAGGTAGGCAGGAAGATTGCTAGAGAAGTAGCTAAGAGCTACATCCTGATCCACAGGAAGCAGTCAGGGAGACAGAGAGAGAGAGAGAGAGAGAGAGAGAGAGAGAGAGAGAGAGAGAGAGAGAGAGAGAGAGAGAGAGAGGTTCTTGGCCTGTCTTTTGAAACCTCAGCACCCATATTTAGTGACACAGCTCCTACAACAATTCCACACCTCCTTATCTTTCCATATTATTTCATGAACTGGAGACTAAGCACACAAATATATAAATGTCTAAGAGACATTCTCATTCAATCCACCACAAATGTTGAGTTACCCTTTAATCTTAATCTACTTACCTTCCACTTGTTTTTCTGTCTGTTAGTGATATATTAAAATTTTCAGCCATTATGATTTGGGATGGTTGAATATTACAATGAATGCTATGACTAGGCATATTTACCTAATCACTTTTTTCTTGCTTTTATTTTGATTAGTTTTTGTCAGTTTGAAACAGTGTAATTTTGAGCTTTTGATATAGCCAAGGATGACAGAATTTCTGATCCTCCTTCCTCTATATCCAAATAATAGAGGAATTATAATCATAGAACTGTGCAATTCCACCAGGCTTATAAGGTGTTGGGTTAGGAACCTAGGAGTTCCCATTGACATACATCCACTGATGTGTTTCTTCTGTGTATACAATGTTTAAATAGAGTCCATTAATTCAGTCATTTTGTGGATATTCAGAAGTTTCCATCATTTGTAACTTTTGAAACCTGTTTCAATTCATTGTCTCTTATAATTTGCACAATGGATCAACCTGCATATCTTAGTTTCTTGTGATATAAACAAGAAGTAAACAAATAGGATTATATACTAGGAAGTTTTATCAAAACAAATGAATACAATGTCAGGGAAAAGTAAATACAGTTATAGAAACTAGACCAAAATGCAGTAGAAAATAATCTTATTGTGGTTTTTGATGGCTTTGCAGTAGAGGTCTAGCAGAAATAACAGAAATTCATGGAACTTTCCATAGGAATCACTTTTGGAAAAGATGTAACATTCAGCACAATTTGTGCTACCATACTTCATTGCACAAATCATTATTAATGGATATCCTTTAATCATTCCTATTTAGGTATTTTGGCTTTTAGTAAACATTATTTTATTTATTATCTGTGGGAAGGGGTTCTGTATGTGTGTGTATGCATTATATAATGATGATGACGGTTGCAATGTTGAAAGTGTTTGTGTATCTGTCTGTCTGCATTTTGCTATGCTATCCATGTTAGGGTCATAGGACAATTTTGGACTTGTTCTCTCTAACTTATACACTGGTTCCAAGGACTGAACTCAGTTCATCAGATTTAGGTTGCTAGCTCCTCTAATAACTGGCCTATCTTGTAGACCCATGTAGCATACTTTCAGGTATATGTTGTGGTACATTGACCACTTACACTTTAGACTTTCAAACTTCCTGTTGGCATCTGATGTCTGCTTCAAAATTGGGAAATGATTTAGATTTTTATAAATCATCCTGAAATGCTTAGTTTTATGTCACTTTCTCTTTCATATTCTATATTTACTGTAAACTGGTCCTCTAAAATATCATTTCTATAACCACTTGCCCAGGATACATCTCTGATTTGCTTTGCTAGAGTCTAGCAGGGACTGAATTTTTCTTCTTTTCCCATGGGAGAAATGGTACCTAAGTCCCAGGCTCCAAGAAACAGGATATATAGGATCCCCCAAGTGTCCACATAAAGAACAGATTAGCTTTTACCTTATATTTGCAGGAATATAAATTTAGACTTGCTGATGTCTGGACCCTAAATATTTATGTCTCTGCTTTGGAAAGTTGAATAGTAGAGCATACAGAATCTTCCCTGGTGAATCCAGGTATGCCCGACAAAAGTGTCCTCTTAACTGCCATGCAAAAAGATTGTTGGGATGTATAAAACACTGTTGGATGCTTGCTTCATCAATAGTGAGAGACTTTCTTTGTTGGATTCCAATGCATGTTATTTACAGAAACATTTATTCTCTGAGGCAATGATTATTAGAAGTTTGCTATGGTTGTTTTTTCCCCAGGTTCAGAAACTCCAGTAAATATATACTGTCTCCTCCAATTTTTAGTTGTCACCACTCTTGTCTCCCGCAGAAGCTTAATCACAGTTTATTCTCAGTATTGCAAAAGATAAAGAAATCTTCAGAATATCTTATCTTGAAAAACACTAATTTGATATCCGTTGGACCAAAATGATTGGAAAAGTAACACAATCCTTTCCAGAAAGAACTGGTAGATGGATTGCTTCTTAAACCTCACCAATTCCAGATGTCTCCCTTCGGCCAGGATTGATCACTACAATAAAATTATGATGTAATATAAAAGCTGCTTTTATATTTGTGAGAACAAAATGAATCTGATTTAATCAAAGGCCCAATTCATTATAATATTCTTTATATTTTTCTTAGACAAGGGGCATTTTGGACAAAGTTTTATCTCAGAAGTCTGAATACAACACACACACACACACACACACACACACACACACAGACATGTGATATATATATATATATATATATATATATATATATATATATATATATATACACACACACATAGCCAAGGCTTCAAATGTGTTATAAATCAAACAGAACCACATTATTTATATGACAGTTCATTTAAATAAAACATGAATGGTTTCCAAAGACTTTGATTTTCTTAATAGAACATGGGGAATTTTAATCTTTTTGGTTCTGTACTTGAAAGGATGAGCACAAATCTGAGAACTGAACAATTTCTTAGCAAGGAGAACATAAAAGGCAGCTCGCTATGATCTTTCAGGAGGAAGAGCTCTTGAAATACTGTGGGAAAGGCAGTCCTGTGGTATTTCTCATTATGAAAGGTCACCATTCTGCTCATTTATCACTATTTTATGGGAGAGGCAAGTGGACTGCACTGAGTTGGGAGAAAGGTTGCTGGGAAAATTTTTCTTGAAATTAGCTGATGTTAAGAGTGATAGAGAAATGACTCAGTGTATTGCAGAACAAAGCTTGGAACTATATTGTTCATGCCAAATCTTAAAATGTATGATATGTAGGAAAGGAAAAAATATACATAATTGTATTTGACACAGTGAGATTTTTATATGTATACTAAGTGAACTTACATCATTGATTGGCATATTATTTAACAAAAAAACTGCAGAAGTACTTCATGTTTCTGAAAATGTGAAAGACGCATATCTACACTAAGCAAATGCTGTTGTAACTACTACTGAGCCATGTCCTTCTGACAGACTCTACTGCATCAAATCAGTGCTTATTACTATGGCAGGCCTGCAATACACCAGATACCATTGCAATGGATTTACAAGGAACACTTGACTAGACATTTTACATTTATATGAGAAGTATGAAACGAGAAAGAGAAAACCAAGGTGGAGGCCCACAGAGGTTTGGCAACACTTAAATAAACACCATTTGTAATTGTTTTCAATGAACCATGTACCACCTTCTTACAGAAAAGGTTGCTTCTTTTAAACAACCCAAAGTGTTATTTACCTAAGTAAATAATAACTTTTACCAGAAAATGAGCTTTAGTTGGGAGGGAAATTGAAAAGTTAGAAAACTTAGTGAGAAACAAGAAAGGAAATGCACAGAAGTAAAAACCATGGACTATGAAAATGGTTATTTGATTACTTTGATTTTTATTACCATAGAAGTGGTAACTGCATGGACTAAGCAACCAATTATATAATCATAGTTTTAGAGAAATGACAGAAAATTATTTAATGTGTTTCTCGGAAAACACAAGCTCTTCCATTCTGCCTTTCTGTGACCTATTTTCAATCATATGGAGCAGAAAAATGTTGTAACAGTGTACCTATGTTTGGTAAAATAGCTACATTCTTGTACTCATTATCGCAATAAAGTTTTATAAATATGAGCAAAACTCAAAGATATCAATATAATATATGTAACCTTAGTAAGCAGACATAAATGTAAAAAGAATGCAACTTTCCATTATTGCTGATATTGATTGTTATTATAGCAAAATAAATCAACAAAATAGGCTAATTAATTATTTTACATGAATACAGCAGTGATAATATCCAGTATAAAAATCCAAATTATATATATATATACATATATATATAATGATTTTTAAAAATTTAAAAATTAACTTGCTAAGATGACAACATGAATTTGTAACAAATAAGTAACAGTCCTTCCCTTACACAAATTCTTTAAAACTTTAATAAAGATTTAGAAGGATTCACTTTTATTACCACAAGCTTGATATCATTATTAATGAAATTAAACAATTTCAACAGTGTTTACATTGAGTACTTATGACAAAAGAGCCCCAAAATTAATGTGTAAGATTATGAATTATTACTATTCATAAATATGAGCTTTGATAATTCACATCATGATTTTTTCCTCTTTTATAGCCAGAATATGGAATTAAAAAGCACACATTAATGTTCTATTATTTTATTTGGATACTTTCATATTCATATAGTCTGACTATGATTATAATTTGAAAATTCTACTAGATTGTAGATGTGCATTTAGACTTTCTTTATACAGGCACATCAATTTTATACTGAGACCTGTCTCTCTATTTATATCTCTCTTAAATACTCTACTATAAATGGATTAGAGATTATTGCAAGAAATGTAAGTCAAAACAGTAAATTCAGTTTATATACATACATATATATGTGTGTGTGTATATATGTATAGATATATACACACATGCATAAATACATACATACATATAGTCTGGGAAATAATATTTTACAATTTTCCAGGATATATATAAGTATGTTTAGTATAAAACTTGTGTCATCTTAATATTTCTCCATTTACAGTTGTTTTATTAGACCAATAGAGAGTAGAGTTTATAAAACTGCTCATTCAGCTAATATAGAAATAATTATTACTAGAGATTGAATAAAAAGAGACAAATTCTGATAAAAACAAGTGTATTTTTATTTTAATTTTCAGTTATTCTAGGATATGCTTACACTGTTGGAAACATGAAAAGCTGATGTTACTGATTTATAGAATGTGAGGAGGGAATTTTAAGAAAAGCAACAGCTGTAGTGGTAGAATTCCAGTTCTATTAGAGGATAGCAATTCTACAAGAGGACAATCATAATTGACCAAAATGCTCACTTAGTAAAACCCACCCACTTGAGAATATATCATGTGTGTAAGATAGGTCAGAGAGAATTATAATTCCAAACCTCAGAACCCAAGTAAAAATCCATGTGGGCATGGCACTCATCTGTAACATCAGTTTGGAAGGCAGAGACAGTGTATTACCAGCAATCTGGCTATCCAGAGCATCCAGAATTGATAAACCCCAAGTTCATCCAGATATCCTTCTGCAACAAACAAGGTCATCCAAGATACTTCCTGGTGTCAACCTCTAGTCTCTACATGTGTGCACTAACACACACAAACAAACACACACACACACACACACACACACACACACACACACGTAGCCACAAACACACACACCTACAAAATAAAAATAAACAAAAGAAATGAGGATTAAGGAAAATATAGTGACTAATGTGATCTCCTTCTTCACATATGAGAATGTTTTCTCTACTTTTATTTGATAACAAGGGCAATGGGTCTCTCTGGTATCTCATTCCATGAGGTGACTAATCACATGCCTTCAAAACATAATTAACTTCCCACATCTTCATTTCCTAATTACTATTCCAACAGATTTTAATATATGAATTTTAAGGAAACAATCAGATAACAGCAGCTATGCAAAGCAAATAATACCATGTTTGTCAATTCAGTACAGACAAATGAAATTATAGCAGAAAAAGGAAAGAGAATATATAATGGATATTCTCAAAGGAAGGTAATGGAATCTAGACACCATACAACATGTACTTCACAATGTTCTAAACACATTTTTAACACACTGGCATAAAGACCTATAGTCACTGAAGAAAGCTGGTATAGGACTCTTTTTCTTCCCCAGGGAAGAGCATAGTGATTGTTGCTCGCTGTCAACTGGTTAGCTCTGAAAACATGAACACAAGTAACATAGGAATAGAGCAGGTTATGTTTAGAAATATTTGTATATATTTCTAACAAAAATACAGGCCATGAATTTGAAGGAGACCATGGGGAATATGTGGGGAAGTTCATAGGGAAGACAGGAAAGGGAGAAATGTTATCATTGTATTATAATTTCAAAAACAAAGAAGATCAACATATGAAAAACACAGGAATCCATGACTCATTTACAAAAGAAATAAATTCCAAAAGAGAAAAATTCAACCAATTAAGAGACTGGAATTTGCAAGCAAGGATTTTTAAAGCTGAATTATCTACTATATTAAATGAAATAAAAGAAAAAATGAAGACATACAAATTTTACACAGAAAATGACAGCTCATAAAATATGAAAAAAATTGAAAGTCTGGATTGAGATCTAAATGCTTCCAGTGGTCTTTGCAAAAAGTAACATTTTTTTTTCCTCAAAAAAGAAGACATGGAGAATGGTCAACACTGCAGGAAAGTCCCAGTAGTCAATACCAAATATTTAAACAATAAAATAAATAATGTAGTACTTATCTGTTGACCAAAGTGTGTTATAAATTTCTGTCTGTATTGAAGCAAATACATAATTTAATAAACATGTAGATGCCAATATTAAATGCAGCCTCTTATAATATCATTCTAGAAACAGAACTCAAATCAAAGAAAGTGAAAGACTTAATTGTAAAATTTCAATATCTATAACTCAGAAGAAAACTGAAGAAATGCTGTGTGTCACTCATCTGTGTAATAATCAAATGGCTATTATCCCAAAACACAGGTATACTACATAAAAACAGAAAAACAACATTACATCAAGCCACCACAGACTCCATAATAATTTATGTTTACTGAAAGTGAAGATAACTGGAAGAATGTAAATGTATTTTATAAATACAAGAATATAAAGTGCTAATTTTCTTCCTGATTTATTTAAAATTTATTGTTGATTAAAAACACACTCTCACACTCTGACATACAAACTGAGAAAATTCTGGGTAAGTGAACAGTAAATACAGACACAAGTATTACCAACAGAATACAAGAGATGGAAGCTATTGAAGACAAAGTAGAAGAAATAGATGTATTAGTCCAAGAAAATGTCAAATCTAAAAAATATCTTGACATAAAACATTCAAGAAATCTGGAAATCTGTGAAAAGACCAAACCTAAAAATATCAGGAAGAGAAGAAGAAGAATCACAGTTCAAACTCCTGAAAATATATTTAACAAAAATCATATAAGAAAAATTTCCTAACCTAAAAAATGGCATACTATAAAGGTACAAGAAATTTACAGAACATCTAATAAATTGGACCAGAAAAGAAAGATCTCTAGTCACGTAATAATCAAAGTACTAAATATATAGAGCAATGAAAAAGTATTAAAAGCTGAAAAGAAAAAGGCCAAGTAATATATAAAGTCAGACCTGATTTCTCAAAGGTAACTTGAGAAGGGCATAGACAGATTGCTTCAGATAAAATGTGCCAGCCCAGACTACTATAAAACAATAAAATATACTTAACCATTCATCTCTTTAATTATTTTTCTGCTTAAACTAGCTAGAGTGAATTTTACTGTTCCCAACATAGCACACCTGACAAGATTTATCTACAACCTATTTGGAAAGATAAGTATATTCCTACAAGATCAAATATAATTCATAATCCAGAAACATTCAGCTATTTGTTCTTCTCAACTTTTTTTCTACATTTATGTTTCTGTTTAAGCCATTCCTTCAATATATTTTGGCTTGGCTTTACGTCTTCCCATTTTTTCAGGTGTTCTATAATTTCCTCACCATGGAGCCTGATTGTATCACCTCTTCCGTAAAGCCTTTCTTATATCCAACATAGGACACTGCTTTTATTTATCCTTCCCAGCTTTTTGTTTTAATTTATGTTTTTCCCTTCTGTTTTAGGTATTTGTTTTACCTCGACTTTGTTCTGATAGTTTTCCAGGCAGATAGAAATCTAAATCCTATTTCTGTTATTATCAGTAATCACCATATGCTTTTTATAAGATTTATTCCATTTCGTTCCCCACTCAATACAAGCCTTTCCCTACTGATATTCAGGCATTAGATATATGTATTTGCTCAATAGTAATCAAGGAATCAAGACAATGTATGGACCACCTTCTAAATATTTAGTTGAGTCATATTTTTTTAAACATTTATTTATTTTATGCTGGACATAATTATCCATTCCTTTTTTTTAAACGAAAACAAATATTTATAAACAATATTTGGGAATTTTGGCATTGTTCTTTCCAAACTGCTTCTTCCTGTCATGGGGGAATCCTAAGAAGAAGCATAAATCCTGGCTGTAGTTGAGTCATATTTTTTACTATGAATAAATTGCAAACTTAAATTGATCATAGAGAATAGAAGACAAATATACTTTAGCTCATCATCCATTTTAGCTCTTTCTAGTTATTAGAGAGCACACACTTTGTTAATGCCAAACATCACAAAGAAGAGATTAATAGGAACATTGACAATTAGCAGAACCTTGAATCCATGTGTGCTGAGAGATTCAATAGTTCGGGTGTAAATACTCCTTTGCTTAAGTAGTATCATTCTTGTTTTAGGACAGACAAATAGTTTGCTACTTTTGCTTCCAGTTAAAACAAGACAAGAGGTAATCACAGTGCATGTTCTACAGTGTTAGATTTGAGGACAAAATGTGTAAGCTACTCCCCTATGAGAAAAACAGTGAAGTCTGCCAAGCTGATATCTGTAACTTTCAAAGACTGGATATGGAAAAGAGTGAGAGTAGGTGATGGAGAATAAGAAAGAGGAAGGTAGATGGAGGGAAAGCAGGAAAAAGGGAGAGAAAATAAAGAGGCCAATGGGACGATTTTAAAAGCACATATACCCTAAAAATTCCAGCATTAAAAAGACTGGTAAATCTACTGGGACATTGAATTGATCATAAGAAGGAGTCACCATTGCAGGAATATATATCTGTATTATAAAGTATATTTTCATTCCGCACTAGTTTTGACATGATGAGAACAAAGAGGAGAAAATGACTAAATAGTAGAGTGACCTCTAAGCAATCTAAATTAAATGGAAAACTTAAAATTCAAATAAAATTACAATTTTCAGTGAAGTAATCTCAATGAGTCTCACTTCATCAATAGCCAATATTTTTAATCATTGGTTTATACTGTATGATTAGTCTTATTCCTTTGAAAGTCTCGGTTTAGTCTAATATTCTTAGAGTTGTTTTTAATGTGTACCTTTGTAGAAAGTTTTTGCTACTTATTTATTCATTTAAGAATCTCCTTAATCAAAGTAAACTTTTTTTCTCACTTGAAAATTCCTGTTTTGAAATAAATATTTATAAATATGTATTAGTTAGCAAATATGCAGACACTTCTCTCTCTCTCTCTCTCCTCTCTCTCTCTCTCTCTCTCTCTCTCTCTCTCTCACACACACACACACACACACACACACACACACACACATTCATACACACACACGTGTGCAGAAACGGTGTGGGTCCCTGAAGCAATGTATGTTATGCAAAGTATTCACTTTACCAGTTGAAATGAGAACCCTCATTTTAATAAATTTCCAGAGGCTAAGACCATGCTTTGCATTGTAATCACCTACAGGGTGATACTTAAAGTTCAAAAGTGTCCATTTTCTCCCCCAAGAAAATGAACTGTGTATCCAAGTCTAGGAAAGTAAGAGACTGTAAAAATTCAGAAGCATAGATTAACATCTAAAAAACGGTGTCCATTTCGGCTAACTTACCCTTCTTGTGAGGCGAATCTTTTTAACTGGTATTCCTTTGGAATTCCTCTGAAAATGTCTCAATGAAAGACATGCTTACATGAGATTCTATGGTTTATATCAAATGTGAGAGTGATATTGGTGGAGGGGGGCAGGGAGGTTTCTAGCTTTGATGCAAACTATGTTTCATACTCACTTTGTGAACTCCTAATTCTGAATCTCTACAGTGATGACAGTATATCTCATTAGAGAAAATATTCACATTTGAGTGTGTGTGTGCGTGTGTGTGAATGGAATAGTTGTAAACCATTTGGTAGAAAAAGACTTCCTCCAATTCTGCTGTTTATTCCACTACTGAATAAACCTGATCTGAAACCAGAACAGTGATAGAGGTAATAGGATAATGGAAGCTAAACAAATCCTTTTTAAAAAACATCACTTTCCTGATTAAACATGGCTTGCCTTTTTGCTTATCTTGGGCATCTTAGCCATTGCTGGGTTAATCTTTTCATTTTTATAAATCCTTCGTCTAGTTTTCTAACCCAATATAAAGGTCCTGATGTAAGATACCAGAAGCAATGTAGCATTAATATTTATAAAATCCATTTACACTTTTCAGGTTAAGTTTTTGCATACCTTTTAGATAATATTTTTGTGTTATTGGTGAAGTAATTACATTACTAAAGTTTGGTTTTAGAACTCTAAACCATTTAATTAAGAAAAACTTTTCTGTATATTTCATAGTAATGCATGAAATGTCAATTGTTCCTATAACAATTTAGTAGATGTATCAGCATATTATTTAAGTATATAATAATAATTGATTAAACTGATGATAAAACAAAATTATGCTATACTTGAAATCATGTATTACCAACAAGTATAAATCTAAGGAAAAATTAATCTGACATAAAAATAACAAAATTAATATTAGAGGCTGATTTATAATAACTAACTTAGCTATACAGACAAAATAAAAAAATGTGACACAGATGCATAAATTATTCATGAATTAGGTTACAGTCAAGAAAAATTCTCAGGTTTCAGATAATACAAGACTCAAATATTCACCAGCACATGATAATATATCTAAAGTCATAAAATGGGCCCATATAGTGAATATTTTAATGTATCTTATATCATTTTAAAGCTATTTTAAAAGTTAGTAACTCGAATGCATATATTAATTACAGAACTAATCTCAACTCTGAGATGTGTGGCCAAAACATCTGGAGAAACCCATAGAAATAGCTGAACTGAACAAGGGGGAATCTCATGGACCCCAGTCGGATAGCTGGGAAACCAGCATAGGACTGACCCAGAAACCCTGAATATGGGTCTCAGTTAAAAGGCTTGGGAAGTCTATGGTACCTGTGGCAGTGGATCTGTATTTATCCATAGTATATGAATGAGCTTTATGAGTGTATCCCACATAGAGGGATACTCTCTCAGCCTAAACACATGGAGGATAGCCTAGGCCCTGCTCCAAATGATATTACAGACTTTGAAGACTCCCCATGGAAGGCCTCATTCTCCCTGGGGTGCAAAATTGGGATGGGATGGAGGTTGGGAGGGAGACAGAGGAAGAGGGGAGGATGAAGGAATTGTGATTGACATGTAAAACAAGCTTGTTTCAAATTTAAATAAAATTATTATCATAAAAAAAGATCTGGGCACAATAGACCTGCCTATCCACATGGGACCACCCATAATTTCCACCTACCTGGTCTCTGTCCCATACCACCGGTCTTCTACTGAAGTTCTGGGCTCCTCCCAGAGATCTGCCTATCTCTACAAGTCCACCCTGAGTTCCTGCGGGCTGGGTCCTTCACCCCCATCACAGGACCTCTGCTAAAGAGGCCCTACTCAGCTGGAGAGTGCCAGCTAGACCCACCTATCTGTGCAGAAACATCCAGAGTACCATCCCAGCCTTTGTCACCTTCACCAGGCCTTGGCTATAGGTGAGTTTGGGTCTAATCTCGCTGGGGCAGTGGATTCTCCCCTACACCCTCCCAGGGAAATCCCTGGGTAGGTCCTAGATCTCCCTGCACCTGCGTCCTGTCCCCACTGAGAGTGCCCTGGGAGCTCTGATATACCCCAACCCACCCCCACCGAGAGCCTGCCCTCCCCCTACGCTCTTCCCTACCCTGCCCACTGTCCCACCATTCGGACTGAGCACTGAGCCAGAGGGTGGACCAACAATCCAGCCACCTTCTGGGAAATTCCTGTAGCCAATCTGAACACAATAGACCTGCCTATCCACATGGGACCACCATAATTTCCACCTACTTGGTCTCTGTCTCACACCACCAGACTTCTACTGGAGTTCTTGGACCCTCCCAGAGATCCACCTATCTCGGCGGGTCCACCCTGAGTTTGTGCAGGCTGGATCCTTGACCTCCATCACAGGACCTCTGCTAAAGAGGCCCTACTCAGTTGGAGAGTGCCAACTAGACCTGCCTATCAGTGCAGAAATATCCTGAGTATCAGCTCAGGCTTTGTCCCCCAACACCAAACATTGGCTAGAGGCCTTGGCTAGAGCTAGACCCAACTATCCCTGAGGAAACATCCTGCGAGCTAGCCTCTGCCAAAGAGGCCTCAGCTCTCCTCTGCTGGAGGCTGATCTTTGACCCCTATCATCGGGCCCCTGCCTGTGGAGAGACCTCCTAGAGAGCTTGACCACCCAGCACTCAGACGTCGAACCTCTGACCCACCTAAATCCATAGAGAGGGAGAAACCCCACCAAGACCTACTGGAAGAAGCTATGGGAAGACGACAATACAAGAAAACACCTAATGTCAGAAAGAAAAGCATAACACCACCAGAATCTAGGGAATCTACACCAGCTAGAACAGAATACAACAAAGCAAATGAATCAGAAGAGAATGACCTAAAAATTATCATCATAAAAATGATAGAGGAACTCAAAGAAGATGTGAGAAAATCCCTTAAAGAAGTGGAAGATAAAACAAACAAAAAAATGGGAAGAAGTGAATAAATTTCTTAAAGAAAGTATAGAAACAAGAAAAAAAATTAAACAGGTGAAGGAAATGGTTCAAGACTTGAAAATGGAAATGGAGACAATTAAGAAGGTTGAAATAGAAAAACTGGACAAAAGATCAGGAACTGCAGAAGCAAGCATAATCAACAGAATTCAAGAGATGGAAGAGAGAATCTCCGGTGCTGAAGATAAACTAGAGGAAATAGATTCATCGACCAAAGAAAATTGTAAATCCAACAAATCCTTAACACAAAACATCCAGGAAATGTGGGACACTGTGAAAAGGCCAAACCTAAGAATAATAGGCATAGAGGAAGGCACCAAAGCCCATCTCAAAGGGGCCAAAAACATATTCAACAAAATCATTGAGGAAAACTTTCCCAATCTGAAGGAGGACATGCCCATGAAGGTACAAGAAGCATTTCGAACACCAAATAGACTGGACCAAAGAAAAAAGACCCCTCGACATATATAATCAAAACACCTAACATACAGAATAAAGAAAGAATAGTAAGAGCAGTGAAGAAAAAAGGACATGTAACACATAAAGGCAGACCTATCAAAATTACTCCTGACTTCTGCATGGAAACCCTCAAGGCCAGAAGGTCCTGGATAGATGTTCTACAAGTACTAAGAGTCCAAGGATACCAGCCCAGGCTGTCTTTATTTGCAGATGATATGATAGTTTACATGAGCAACCCAATAAACTCTACCAGGGAACTCCTACAGCTGATAAACACCTTCAGCAAACTAGCAGGATACAAGAAACTCAAAAAAAAATCAGTAGCCCTATTTATTCAGACGACAAAGAGGCTGAGAAATGATTCAGAGAAAGATCACCCTTTATAGCCACAAACAACATAAAATATCTCAGGGTAACGCTTACCAAGCATGTGTAAGACCTATACAATAAGATCTTTGTGTCTTTAAAGAAAGAAATTAAAGAAGATACCAGAAAATGGAAAGATCTCCCATGCTCTTGGATTGGAAGGATAAATATAGTAAAAATGGCAATCTTGCCAAAAGCAATCTACAGATTCATTGCACTCCCCATTAAAATCCCAGAACAATTCTTCACTGACCTTGAAAGGATAATAATCATCATTGTATGGAAAAACAAAAGACCCCGGATAGCCAAAACAACCCTGTACAATAAAAGAACTTCAGAGAGCATCACCATCCCTGACTTTGAGCTCTACTACAGAGCTATAGTTCTGAAAGCAGCCTGGTATTGGCACAAAAATAGAAAGACCAATGGAATTGAAGCAAAAATGTTGATATTAAACCATACAACCATGAACACCTGATTTTCGACAAAAGAGCTAAAAAAAGTACAATGGGGGGAGGAAAACATCTTCAACAAATGGTGCTGACACAATTGTATGATGGTGTGTAGAAGACTGCAGATAGACCCATGTCTATCACCATGCACAAAACTCAAGTCCAAATGTATCAAAGATCTCAACATAAATCCAGCCACACTGAACCTCTTAGAAGAGAAAGTAGGAGGTACACTTGAACAAATTGGTATAGGACACCGCTTCCTAAATATAACTCCAATAGCACAGACACTGAGATCAACAATTAATAAAAGGGACTTCGTCAAACTTAGAAGTTTCTGTAAGGCAAAGGACACAGTGGACAAGACCAAACGACAGCACACAGACTGGGAAAATTTTTTTTACCAATCCTACATCTGAAAAATGGCTGATCTCCAAAATATACAAAGAACATAAGAAGCTAGTCAACAAAACACCAAATAGCCCTATTAAAAAATTGGCGTACAGAATTGAAGAATTCTCAATAGAGGAAATCAAAGAGGGTGAAAGACACTTAAGAAAATGTTCAACATCCTTAGCTATCAGGGAAATGCAAATGAAAACAACATTGAGATACCATCTTACTCCTGCCAGAATGGCTAAAATTAGAAACAACAATGACAACTTATGCTGGAGAGGATGTGGAGAAAGGGGAACACTCCTTCACTGCTGGTGGGAGTGAAAACTTGTACATCCATTTTGGAGATCAGTATGGCGGTTCCTCAGAAAAATGGAAATTAACTTACCACAGGACCCAGCAATTCCACTCTTAGTTATATACCCAAATGACTCACATCCTTGCAACAAAGACATGTGCTCAACTATGTTCATATCAGCATTATTTGTTAGCAAGAACCTGAAGGCAACCTAGATGCTCCTCAACTGAAGAATGGATAAAGAAGATGTGGCACATCTACACAATGGAATACTAATCTGCAGAAAAAAATAATGGAATTTTGAAATTCGCAGGCAATTGGATGGAACTTGAAGAAACCATTCTGAATGAGGTAACCCTGTGACAAAAAGAGGAACAGGGTATATACTCGCTCATATATGGATTTTAGACTAGAGCAAAGGATCTCCAGCCTATAATACACACCACCAGATGAAATGTGTATTCTAAGAGAGGTATTCTAAGAGATTCATATATTGTCCCTCACAAGAGGGGGAAGGGACAAGTCCGCCAGAGCGCATGGGAAATGGGGGTGCAGTGAATGGAGAGAGAACTAGGAGAAAGAGAAGGGGAGGAGAGGAAATCACGTATGAGTGGATAGATTGAGTCAGGGTGAGGGGGGGGAATAAAAGAAAGGTCTAGGAAACTACAAGACCAACTCCAACTAATAATTCAAGGGCTACCATAAATGCCCTTCCCTGATAATGAGATCATCAACTAAATTATCCATCATCATGGAGTCCTCATCTAGTACCTGTTGGAAACAGAAGCAAACACCCATAACCAAACACTGAGTTGAACAGAATCCAGATGCAGAGAGAGGGGACAAGACCAGTTTGCAGAAAAGCACAAAGACAGCTGACCTGAACAAGGAGAAGTTGGGCTCCCCAGACTGATGGCTAGGAACCCAGCATGAGACTGACTCAGACCCCCTGAATATGGGTCTCAGCTAGAAGGACTTAGCAGTCTGGGAGACCTCAGACAGTAGAAACAGGATCTATTTTTGGTGCATAAAAGGACATTGTGGACCCATCCCCCATGGAGGGATACCCCCTTAACCTAGAGACAGGAGAGAAGTCCTAGTCCCTACTTCAAATGACTTGACAGATTTATATGACCCAACCTGGGTAGCATAGCCCTTCAAGTGGAATGGGGGTAGAAGGATGAGATGTGAGGTTGACCAGGGTGCATGTCACAGGGGAAAGAGGGTAAGAGGGAGGGGGGAGGGAGGGAGGAAGGGAGGGAGGGAGAGAGAGTTGGAGGGAGGAAGGGAGAGGAAACTGGAATCTGCATGTAAAATTTTTAAACTATATTATTAATAAAAAAAGAAGGAAAGAATGCTGCTGGATTAATTATATATATATATATATATATATATATATATATATACACATACATACATACATACATATATTTAAAATGCTTTGACTTCAAAATTTAAGCCTAAGGACAAGTTACTGGGGCAAAGGATTTCTAATTTTGTTTCCACAGAAAATGAAAAGCTGTGGATTCCATCTAGACTAATGTGGTTTGATCAAACAAGACGTCCTAAATCAACATCAATGGGACAATGCAGCCTTGCAGACCACTACAGCCAGGATTTCTGAGTCTTCTTAGGATTCCTCCATGACAGCACCCCCTACCAGCAGGAAGCACTTTGGAAAGAACAATGCTCAAATTCCCAAATATTGTTTATAAATGTTTGTTTTCATTTTTTTAAAAAAGGCATGTATAATTATGTCCAGCATAAAATAAATAAATGTTTAAAAAATAAAAAAGAATAATAATTAAAAAACATTACAAAAAGAGAATATGAAGGAAAATGAATTAATTTGAAAATAGCTTTAACAACAAAATATAAAATACCAAAGCATATTTATTTTCTATGAGTAAATACTGTAAATCCACAACCTTTGGTAATCACAGAGAATGAGAAAACAGCTGATTTGAGATGCAGTATCTATGTCTCAAACCTCTTCTGGGGAGAGAAACATAAGCAAAGAAAAGCATAGAGCTAGGAAAAGCCATATTACATTTGATGAAACAAATGCCCTTCCATGTTGGATTGGAAGTATTGATAATCTATAGAGCACTTTGAAGAGCACTTTTGACAAAAAGGGAGTAAACTGGAATCAGGAAAATATACCAGGGGAGAAATGGTAACAAGTATAGAGGAAAATGGTACTGAATGACTCAATAAAATTTCAGATCTAGAGTAACAGGAATTAGTGAGGACCTGGATATGACAAGACTTCAGAAAAGGCAGTGGAAGAAGTCTGAAAAAGTCACTAGCCTAAAAAACAAGTGCTAGGAAAAGCCATAGGTGGTACTGTCATCTAACAGAAGAAGTGCTTATCTGAGTGAACTTTGTATAGGAAAGAAAGATTTGACTTTCCACTTGAGCCTAATACAGTTACAGAACCAACTTCTAAGAGTGAAACCCACATCACTGGAAGAAAAACATTAGAGGAATTTTCATCTCTGAATGGAGATTTTTAGAAGCAACAAAAAGAAAACTTTGAAGAAAGTTTTTAGGTGTGATATGAGCAGAGGTAAATAGTTCAAAAGATGAGACTACCAGCAGGAAAGACTACCAAATATTGGAAAGTTCTGTGAGATCAAGATGAGATGGGAATCAGTAAAAATGCCTCTCAATAAGACAAATTAGAACTGTTGGTAGGAGCCAGGACCAGTTTTGTACACACATCTGAGAGACTCAGCTCAGCATACCCACAGATGACTGCACAATCATTCACAATCATCAATACAGAATCTGCTGAGTGTCTGTCAAGTTATGAATAAATAAAATGGTGTTCTTAATACATAAGGGACTTTCCTTCAACCAGAGCTGAGAATGAAATTACATTGCCTTCAGGGAGATGGGCATATCTGGAGATGATTATATTAAGTACAATAAGGCAGATTTTAAAAGCTATAATATTCTCTCTCATTTGTGTAATCTATATTCAAGTACAGGCCATGTGAAACTAGGAAGAGAGCAAGCAGAAGAGTACTAAAAGCAAGAGCAAGTTTGAGTAAGAGAGGATATACAAGAGAAAGAAAATACTGTGAATTTGGTACATTTAGCCTTTGATTCATAAGAGAGGACAGAAAAGAAATAAAGGCTTTGGCTAGTCAGGGTCAGTGAAAAAGTTCCTTTGCATGTAGAGTTCCCTCAGCTTTTCCAACTTTAGATTATTTTAAGTCTTCTGTTAGCTAAGAAGGAACCAGTAAATTGAAAATTAAAACCATAATGAGAAAGAGTGACCCGAATGACATCAACAACCAGAACTTGGTTGCAGGGGCAAAATGGGGAGAATAAAATAGAGTCTATTAACTAAATGGCTAACAAACTAGGTAAGCTAATAAATAATAAAAAATAGTAGGAGTCTATTAAGTGTTAGACTGTTGATTTAGTATAACTTCTTCCAAAATCTCAAAGTATTTAGCTGTAGAAGTCTTGAATGAGGAATGAGAGTATAAACAAGAATTGAACAAAGAACCATAGTTGTTCAGTCTTCAACCCTAAGGGGAGACTCTGAATCATGTCTACCACCTGTTAGAACTGTTTCAATAAGTCTGTGAGAAAATACATTTAGCAACCAGTTCCATTCTTGTAATGGTTGATTTTTCATCTTTTGGGCATAAATAAAACCTCTCCCATAATTATAGCATCTAGAGTCTGAGTTAAGAAAACGCCTCCAGCACCAGAAGAAGCCTCAGATAGTGAGTATTTATCAAAAAGTTCTTTCAAAGAAGTTGCAGAGGATTTAACCCAGGGTGCCAAACTTTCTTCTGCTCATGCAAGTTCCCTATCCTCTGAGCCATCTCCTCATGCCTAGGGAAAAGTCTCCTTGGTGCAGCCCCATCATTATACACCACACCCAATGCCACGGGTCTCTTGTCTTCTTCTCACATCACAAGAAGAAATGATTGATGGCACAGAGGGGAATGGTAGTAAAAATGGTAATGACAACAAGGATTTACACCTTGATAAATAATAGTAGGCAAGAGACAGTTTTATTTACTTTTCAAAATTTATTCTTTCCCCAAATTTGTAAGATAGGACTCTTCCTAGGGTTGTCTGTTGTCTTTTTCTCTTCACACAGGTGGTAGAGAAATGATGGGAAAGAATGTAGGGTTTTTAGGGAAGAGAACAAGAGAACCTGAGCTGTGACTACAACTCAAGTCTAAGGACCAGGCACACAATGGGCTAGTTATTCATTAATTTTATAGAGTATATGTCCCTGGATCAACCACCTAAATTGTGTATTGGAGACATGATAGGAAATGAGTAGATTTGGTGACAATCTCATGTATTGGCACATAAAAAAGGAGACTATTTAGGTTAGGGTAGCCTTTCATTTTTGCATTTCATTTTAGTCTTATGTTGCCTTTTGAATCAGCTACCATCTGTCTTATATCGTTTGTCTGCATTTCTGGCCTCACCAACACATTAAGAGTCCCCTGAAATGCAATGGAGTCTTCTCTCACAACATGACTGACTGACTGACTGAAGGAAGGAACAATGATTAAATCAGGTTAGCATTTGAAGTCTAGCTGTGAGCACTTGACGCCGGTAGCATGATTGGTCCAATCTGCTCAGTTACATCCAAAGCGGTGGGAGAAGGTTCTTTGCCTAAAGGAAGCAACTCTCTTCTAACTTTATATCTTCAAAGAAATATATTTCATGATCAAAGCCTTGTCTGTTCCACTTATTTGGAGAACAATGTGACATTGAAGTTTGAGACACTGTTCCCACATTTTTGGAAATGAATATTCAGGAGGAATTTTTTAGTGGTGCTTTCAGAAACCATATGATTCTACAAGCAGGTATGATTGGGACATAACTCAGGCCCTGAAGGTAAGGAGAACGGCAAAAAGAACTAAGGTTTTCCCCTTGAATGCAATAAATAGCCGCTTATTAGATATAGAAATTTGAAGGACTGAATTAACCTCTCTTGATCTCATTTTTTTTGAAGCAGGGATCTTGATGCTACTTGTAATAATTCAGAAGGATACACCGAAACCCACATGTAAACATTCAAATCTATGACAGGACTTGAGAAATACCTCAGTCAAAAAAGATTGAGGATCACATCCAAAATGACAGAGTTCAATTCCAGCCTGGTCCACCATCAACAGGTCCTGTTTCAAAGCACAACAAAAAGTATTATGCTACTAAATATCTGCTTAAACATTTAATAAAAATAATAGGAAAATACTAAAATTTAAACATCTAAATCTTCTTATTTTTGGAAAGAGTTAACAAAGCACTACAACATCTGATGGAAGTTGATCCAAGAATTCTGACAAAGAACTGATCTGGTAGTTTCTTCCAAAACTCTCTCCAAAGAAGCCACAAAAAGGTACATGCTAATTTTTATTCTCCCTGACTCACCATAAAATCAATAAAAGCATGCTCCTTGCTAGAGTCATGGTTTTCAGAGCAGAAACAATGTTGTTACAATGTAGCAAGTGGGAGGTTTCAAGAATACCAGAGAACCATACACAACTGGGGTCTATAAATCAGCTGCCTATCTGCTCACTGATTACAAAGCTCATATTCTAGGATGCTACAAAGTGTAAACACACAGACTCATACAGAAGGACCTACATTTCCATGTTCTCTCACACACAAACGTGCCTTCTCCACTTTTTGTTTATTTTTATGGGAAGAGGATTGGTATTTGACTTATGCTTCCACTTACATAATCCATAAACAAATGAATTTAGGACAGAAACTCAGACTGTGGGACATGGAAGGGGGAGCTGATGTAGAGGCCCTGGAAGAGTGCCTCTTCCTGGCTTGATCTTCCTGGTGGCTTGCTCAGCCTGCTGTCTTATAGAACTCAACACCAGGAGCCCAGGGTACCCTCTCAATGGGCTGGGCCATGCTCTATCTGTAACTAATTTTTAAAAATGCCCTGCAAGTTTGCCTATAGCCCCATCTTATGGAAGCATTTAATTTTTATTTTTGTTTTTATCCATCACTTAAAATAGATATTTTTTTCTCACATATAATATCCAGCTTATGATTTTTCCTTCATCTACTCTTTCCAGTTTCTCCCCACCTCCCCTCCCATTCAGTTCCACCACCTTCTGATGTACAATTGAAAACAAATGGGCTTCTAAGGATAGTAATAAAATATAATATAATAAGATAAAAAACTAATGTGTCAGAGTTGGACAAAATAGACTTAAGAAAAGTACCCAGACAAAGGAGCAGGAATCAGGGACACAATCATTCCCAACACTTAAGAATCTTATAAACATACTAAATAGGAAGCTGTAAAATGTGTTCAGAGGACCTGGCATATATCAGTACAGGTATGTTCATGTAGCATGCATGTTTTCCACCAGCCCGCCTGCCACTAGTCTGGTGCATTGGCCCCAAATAACACTCAAAGACTCTGTATATGATGCAATTTTGCTGGCCAGTTACCATTATTGTTTATAGGCTAGTTCTGTCTTAATTATTAACCCATTTCTACTTATCTAAGTATTTCCACGTGGTCATCTTATGGGGTGCCGCTGCTGGCATCTTCTTTCTCCAAGATCTCCACTTTGTTTCTAAAATCACTTTTTAAGCTTTTATTAGTTTTAAGTGAAAGTTCTTATAGCCACATTGGGCGCCATCTGTACTTTGTTGTTTTTTGCCAGCCTGCCCGCCACTGATCTGGCGTGCTGGCCCCAAATAACACTCAGAGACTCTGTATTTGATACAATCCTGTGGGCCAGTGACTATCATTGTTAATGGGGTAGCTTTGTCTTAATAATTAACCCATTTCTACTTATCTAAGTATTTCTACGTGGTCATCTTACCGGGGGCGGGCCGCATCTGATCTCTTTAGGCTCTCCATGCTGACTCCTCCCAACTACTTCCTCCTTCCTCCTAGTTTCTTAGTCCCTCCTATCTTCCCTTTCTATTGGCCAACAGGGCTTTATTTATTAACCAATATGAAAAACATATTTACAGAATAACATCTCCCATCATGTGCATCTGCCTCAGTCTCTGTGAGCTCATGAGCTTTGATCATGTTGATGTAGTGAGCCTTGTTTTCTTGGTTTCCACCATCCCGTATAACTCTTACACTTCCTGGCTTCTCTTCAGTGGGGTTCCCTGTGCCCCAAGGAGAGTGATGGATGCAGAAATCCCATTTAAGGCTGAGTGTTCTAGCATTCATCACTCTTTGTATAATGTCTGGCTGGGGTCTCTACACTTGTTCTCATCTACTGCTGGAGGAAGTTTCTCTAATGATTACTGAGCAAGATATTAATCCATGATTATATTTGTTGTTTGTTTTGTTTTCCAAACAGCAGTATTTTTTTAACCTATATTGCTGAACCATTCAGTCTTAGGTGGTTCTTGATGGCATAAGCAATGTAAGCTTTAGGTTCCATCTCAGGGAGTGAGCCTTAAGTCATATCCGATGATGGTTTTTCACCTGCAATATGTGTGATACCATTACCTAAGCAAATCTTCCAGTTAGGACACCCTTGTAGATAAAAAAGCTTGTGGCTGTGTTGATATTTACATTTCCCATTGGCAGCATACAGAGTGCATTCTTGAACCAATGACACTAGAATGTAAGAATGAAGGCTGTATACAGGTTCCAACTCCATGGTAAATGAGTAGTGTAGGTGTTGTCTTCAGCAATGGGGCCTTGATGTCAGTTTTTGGAGAGTATCCTATAGCCTTGGCAACAGCCTGGGTTGTTTGGGGAGTCTCATGGGAATCCTTTAGCCAACTACTCAATTAGATGTAACCCAATCCTCAGACTGGATGCTTCATTTAGTGACAATTGGTGGCCAGATGGATCTCTGTCTCCTTAATTACTTAGCAATTCAATTTAGTTCACTCACATATACATATACATTTTAGGAAGCTTCTACTATGTTAGGTTTCCATACTATCCCTGTAACTTATCTCTGTCTCCCTGTGTTATCTCACTGTGTAATTCTATGGATTATAGCTTGGTTGCTATTGACTTAAGAGATAATGCCCACGTATAAGGCAAAATGTACCATATTTATTTTTCCAGATCTGGGATACCTCACACTCAGGATGATTTGTTTTCTAGTTCCATTCATTTACATGTCTATTTCTTGGTTTCAATTGTTTAAAAATTAAGGAATACTCTATTGTGTAAATGCACCACATTTTCTTCTTTATTAATTCTTTTCAGAGCAGCATGAACATTTTTGGGCATGTATCTCTATTGTAGGATAAAGCATACATTGGTTATACGCATAACAGTCTTAAAGCTGAATCTTGAGCTAGAATGATTCCCAGAGAAACTGCCACACTGATTTTTGTAATGGCTGTACAACTTTGCAGTCTTACCAGCTATGGGTGAATTTTCCCCTTAATCCACAGCATGGCAGCATGAGCTGTTACTTGTTATCTTGATCTTAGTTATTCTGGTGTGTAGCGGAATATTTTTTTCTGCCAGCTGTTGGACTGGTTCTGCTGCCACGCCAGCCCACAATAACACACAGAGACTCTGTATTTGATATAAGGCTGTTGGCCAGTTAATAGTTTTTTACTGGCTAGCTCTGTCTTAATGATTAACCCATTTTTACTAATCTAAGTATTTCCATATGGCTCATCTTACCGGCCAGTGGCTGGCGTTTTACCTCTCCGAGCTCTCCATTTTGACTCCTCCCCACTACTTCCTCCTTCCTCCTAGTTT
Source organism: Cricetiscus sungorus (assembly GCA_030556225.1). NCBI lineage: Eukaryota > Metazoa > Chordata > Mammalia > Rodentia > Cricetidae > Cricetiscus > Cricetiscus sungorus. The sequence goes on from JANBXA010000253.1 coordinate 12,853,538, forward strand.
TCTAGTCTCTCTTATCTTCCTATCCTACTGGCCAACAGCGCTTTATTCATTAACCAGTAACCACTGGTGGGTGTAACTCAATATAGTTTTAATTTGGTATTCCTCTATGGTTAAGGGTGTTAAATGTTTTTGTAGGTTCTCAGCCATTTAAATTAACTCTTTTGAGAATTCTCTGTTGTTTTTTGTTTGTTTGTTTGTTGTTTTATTTCTCATTTGTGTGTGTGTATATGTGTGTGTGTGTGTGTGTGTGTGTGTGTGTGTGTGTGTGTGTGTTTATGTGTTTTCTATATATTGGACATTAGACCTCTGTCAGATGTAGAGCTTTTAAAATATTTTAAATATTTTCCCATTCTGTAGACTCTGGATTTGTCCAATTGATCGTGTCCTTTGCATTGCAGATTCGCAGTTTCATTAGTTTCCATTTACTAATTGTTGGTCTTAGTATCTGTGCTAAGGGTCTTCTGCTATGAACGTCATTTCCTTGCCTATATGTTCAGTGTTATTACCCACTTTCTTTTCTATCAAGTTCAGTATATCTGGTTTTATGCTAAGTTTTTTATCTAAATGTTATACTGAGTTTTGTCCTAAATGATAGGTATGAACAATTTGACTCTTTTTACATTCAGGCATCTAGTTTGACCAGCAGTATTTGTTGAAGATGCTTTCTTTTTTCCAGTGTGTATTTCTTGCTTCTTCATATATATCAGTTTTCCATAAGCATGTGGTTCTGTTTGAGTCTCCAATTCCGTTGATCGATATGTCTGTTTTTGTGACAAGACCATGCTGTTTTTATTACTATAGCTCTATAAAGCTATTGAAAACCAGGATAGTGATATCTCTCACATTTCCTTGATTATTTAGGTTGTTTTGCTATCCTGCTTTTGTTTGTTTGTTTCCATATAAAACTGAAAATGGCCCTTTTCAGATCTGTAAAGAATTGTATTACACTTCTGAGGGGAATTGTACTGAATCTGTAATACTTTACTTTTATTGGGATGGCTATTTTTCCTATATAAGTGCAGAATATCTTTCCATTATCTAATATTTTTCAATGTGTTACAGCTTTTATCATAGAAGTCTTTTACTTTCTTGGTTAGAGTAACCCCATGATATTTTTTGTTATTTGATGTTGTTGTAAAAAATGGTGTATATTTGATTTTCATTTTCAAAGCCTTTGTCATGTGTACGACACAAAAGGTTAATGATATGTGTGAATTAATTTATATACCTAGATTATATTCTAAAACTAGTTTATCAGTTGTAGGAGTTTCCTGGTGAAATTTTTTGAGTTAATCATATATACTATTATATCATATGTTAATAAAGATACTTTGACTTTCAAATTTGTATCCCCTAGATACCTTTCAATTGTCTTATTTTTTTTTTCATCTCAGGCTGCTATAAACTATCTTAACTATGTTGTAACATGTCCTTTGTATCCCTAATTACTCAGGCCTTTGATCATAAAGGGGTGTTTGATTTTGTCATAGGCCATTTCTCCATCTAAACACATGACTATATAATTTTTGTCTTTAGTCGATTTATGTGGTACATTATAATTTGTAATCTGGCAAAACTCACTCTACAGTATTTTAAGTTACAATGACATATATATCACTCATCTCTTCTTAGAAGCCCTAAAATGGAAAATTAAAAAAAAAAAATCTGAAAATGAAGAGTGGGCCTTCCCCAGATTTCATTATTGTGTTCTCTTCTAGGGGAATACTCCTTTCCACATCTCAAGTAAATGAAGGAAAAATAATCTAATATCTTTAATATGTGATAGACACCAAACTTGGAATTCATGTAAAAATTATCATTAAATACACTAATGAGTTCAATATCTTTGAAGTGATGAGTCTCTCTCTGACCTCCTACAGGATCATGTTGTCTGTGGCTTCCCCAAAACTGAGCAAAAGATTTTCTCACAGTTACAATGGCATGATTGTAGCTTTAATAAATGGTAATTAATAGCCTCATTTTATTCTCTCCCAAACAAAGTTTGAACCACAGACCAATTTTTGAGTGAAAGTGTTCACGCTAATTAATGAACCTTCTGTTTAAAGTTACAAATGAGAACATTTAGCATAAGGGAAATGCCTAAGAAATAAACCCCATTAAAATAATGGCTCTATAAGTGTCATCATATGTCAGATTCAAAATTCTCCTAACTCACATGTTGCAGGTGATCGTGAACAAGAACCTGATGTAGTGATTGTATTAAGGAGATGAAATTAAAGCTTGACTACGTTATACAAGCATAATATAGAAGCATAATGTTATAGAAGCAACAAAGAAAAAGGCAAATCTTTCCTTTCTCTGTGTTGACCCCATACATAATGAAAAAAAATATTCTCTTTGAATAAGAAGCAGGAGTGTAGCTCCTTACACAGTTGAAACTGCACTGCAATGTTGATGAAAGTAAGATCCTTTGTTATCTTCCCATGGTCTAGGAGAAGTGGGATGGTGCTTTAATTCAGCAGTTGTCTTGTAGGATAAACTGAGCTGGAAAAGCAAAACAGTGAAGGCCCTGAGATAGAAAATATTAAAAGCACAATTCTGCATTCTGTTCAGATTGATCACCAACAGGGAAACTAAAGCGCCTCTCTTCACTGAAGCGGTAGTTTAGAGTACTCTCATGTAGTATAATAGAATAATTGACCCAATTAGAGAACTATTCATCAGAAATTAGATTTCTGCAGGTGCCAAGCACAAAGGCTTTTAAGGGCTTCCTCAGCTTCTCACCGCCACACTGGAAAGATGCAGGGACAACAAAATTGCAAAATCTGCATTTTTAATATCTTTCCTCCAGGTATCTGCTGAACTTCACTTTAATTGAAAAGACAGATGAAAGAAACCCTGCTTAAGGTCTGTCTCCTCGCCAAGGCAGCTCTTTCTCTGAAACAAGTGACCAGCTATCTTCTCTAACCCCGGTTTAAAGAAATGCATTCAAAAGCATCAGTGTGGGCCTCGGAATGAATATTTGAAAGGCACTTAATTCTAAAGCCTGATCAATTTAGGTCATCTCTTTTACAATAACATTTTATTCACTATTTAAAATCCAAAACCTAGAATGACTTCCTCTCATTCTATTGGACAACTTTTCTTCCAAGGCAATTAATGTTATAGATTTTTTTAAAAGCATGTGCCTGAAATTGTCATAGGAATACTGACAGAAGAGCAGGATTCCCTGGGGGCATGAAGAAGAGGGGAGGTAAGAGAAAGCCTCTTCCATGAAGATAAAGAGGTCATCATAGAGGTGGGCCTGAGTCCCTGCTTACCTATGGAGGCCAGGAATTGACATGAGCTGTAACTCTAAACCCTATTTTTGGAGACATGTTTTTTACAGAAACTGGAGTTCAGGGATTAGTTAGGCTGGCTTGCCAGGGAACCGGGGGATTCTCCTTTCTCCTCCTTCCAGCACCAGGATCACAATCCCCTTGTGGGAGAGATCCAAATCCATACCTCCTTGATCAAGAAGCAGTTACCTACTTCACCGAGCCACCTCTTCATTCTCTGTGCTGCATTTCTAGTAAATCATCTGTTTTCAGTGAAGGAAACAAAGACATCCACTTGAGTCACAAAATCCTTTCTGCCACATCACATATACAGCCACCTCATTTTTATTATTGTGGTTACTATTATTTGAACTGTGTTGTGTGTGAGTTTATACTCATTATGTGGTTATTGGTTCTTGAGGAGGGTCTTAACATCTAGCTCAAACTGACTTTGAACTAAAAAGTTTTCTTCATGTTTTAGCTTCCTGGGTGTTGGGATTTCAGGGATATTCTACTCTTGCTCATTTTGCCTACATTAAATTCTGATTTCTGTATCTCTTTTTAAATGTTTGTGCTGTGGAAATTAAGGTATCACCTCATTTATTGTTCCCCATATTTAGTACCTAGAGATGTTCAAATTACATGGAACATACTGAAAACAGGTTTATGAGTAAACATATATAATAAAATCACTTTTTTGAAGAAATATAAAGGCATACCGTGAAGGTAAATTTAAATTAATCAAACCAACACCTCTGTCCTCATAGATTGTGAAGGATCAGGTCCGGTAACTCAACAGGATAAAGTTGTGTGTAGCTTCCACCCAGACTGTGGTTCTCTTTTAACTGGCTTTGGTCTTACTATAAAAGCTGTAGCTCTCATACTCTGAACCATGCTTGAAACAAAAACCTTTTGCTATACATTTTCTTTCTTCATCTAGGAAACTTTGAGGGACTGGTCTTGATTATCCTAATTTGTACTATGGTACATTCTCTAAGGCAAGCACTGAGTTGTAGTGAATGGTAGGGAACATGTGTTGGTTTGACTTAAGTCACTTTTCTCATCTTCTCTTGACCTTTGTGACCTTTGTGGGGAAATTCAACTGAGGTATTGATACTGCAGAACCAAGTGGCCACCAGAGGCAACAATGAAAATGCCACTTATAATCACCCTCTTAGGCACAAATGATCTATATTCATGCAACAAAGACATCTGTTCAACTATGTTCATAGAAGTCTTATTTGTAATAGCAAGAACTTGGAAGCAACCTAGATGCCCCTCAACTGAAGAATGGATAAAGGAGATGTGGCACATTTACACAATGGACTACTAATCTGCAGAAAAAAACAATGGAATCTTGAAATGGATGGAACTTGAAGAAACCATCCTAAATGAGGTAACCCAGTCAAAAAAAGAGGAACATATTATGTATTCACTCAAATATGGATTTTAGACATAGAGCAAAGGATCACCAGCCTATAATTCACACTACCTGAGAAACTAGGATACAAGGAGGATTCTAAGAGTTTCATATAAGGTCTCTCACAGAAGAGGAAAGGAACAAGATCTCCTGAGCATACTGGGAGGGGGGCTGTGAGTGGAGATGAAGCTAGGAGAAAGAGAATGGGAGGAGAGGAGAGCATTGGGGCTAAAAAGATTGAGTCAGGGGAGGAAAAGATGAGAGAGAGAGAGAGAGAGAGAGAGAGAGAGAGAGAGAGAGAGAGAGAGAGAGACAGAGACAGAGAGAGAGAGATAAACCATAAAAGAGAAAACCATTATAGGTTTGTAGAGAAAACTGACTCTAGAAAAATGTACAGAGACTTACAAGACTGACCCCAAGTAACAATTTGAGCAACAATGGAAAGGCTACCATAATGCCCTTCCCTGATAATGAGATTGATGGCTAACTTATCCACCATCATAGAGCCTTCATCTAGTAGCTGATGGAAACAGAAGCAGACACCCACAACTAAACACTAAGCCAAACTGAAATCCAGATGCAGAGAGGGAGGAAAAGATATAGAAACACACAAAGGCAGCTGACCTGAACAAGGAGGAGCTAATGGGCACACAGACTGAAAGCTTGGAATCAAGCATGGGACTGACTCAGACCCCCTGAACATGGGTCTCAGAAAGCGTGGGCAGTCTAAGGGACCTCAGACAGTGTAACCAGGATGTATCCCTGGTACACAAAAGGACTTTTGGAGCACACTTCCCATGGAGGGATACTCCCTTAACTTAGAGGTAGGAGGGAAGGCCTAGTCCTTACTCCAAATGACTTGACAGGTTTAGATGACCTCTCCTGGAAAGCATCACCCTACATGTGGAGTGGGGGAATGGATGGGGAGGGTGGGAGAGAGGGAAAGAGGGAGGAATAGAAGGAGGGAGGGAGAGGGAACCAGGATCAATATGTAAAATAAAAATAAAATTTAAAAAAGCTCATGGTGAATCTGTACTTAAAGTAGAAATAAATTCCTGTCCAGAGAAGTTTTAAAGAATGCCATCAAACCCCACCCACTTTCCAGTCTAAGCTATCTTCCTCCTAGTTTTGCCTGGTTAGCCCCTGCACAGAGGCTCACAGCTTACTGAAATTTATTTCAAGCAGACACACCTGACCCAAATGTATTCTAGAGTGTTTCTTTTCTATCTACATTTGCATCCTTTAGATACAATGTATCTTTGAAATCAACCATGTTTCATCTCTGTTCAAAATTTTCTTGTTTGATATTAACATTCAGAAGATCAAAGGAATTTGGCCTTAGAATAGCATTGCTTTCTGTCATATTTTAATGTTGCTCAAGAAGGCATTGTATAAGTTGATATGTTGCTTTTTTGCCCTAATTTACATTTTAATTTTAGAGTGATGTTATTTTCTTACTATTTAAATGGATATATGTTTTATGGCACATGCTAATTTGCTTTTTTATCATACATTTTCATATTATATGTTTTATATATAATTGATATATACATGACACCATAGTTATGCATAAATATGTAATACATGCATGTTCTCCAGGCTCTCTATTTTTCCCTCCCTCAGGTCTTTCTCCCTTACATGTTCCCTGCTTGTCTTCCTCCTCTTCTCCTCCCCTCCCACTCTCTCTTCCTACTCCCTATTCTCTCCTTTTCTCCTTCTTTCCTTCCTTGCATCACCTCTCTTCTTCCAAGTCTCTTTTCTGCCCTGAGCTGCTTTTCTGGTACAGAGCCATCTCCCATGTTGTAAAACACACAGATGATATCACCAAAGGCCAATGAACTGAAGTTGCCCTATCTTGGAATTGCAGATGCTAAAATTAAGAAATAAGCTTGCTCTTTTTCTTTTGTTTGTTTGTTTGTTGGTTGGTTGGCTGGGGATTTTTGCATTACAAATACTTAGGTTCAGATTTTTTTTTGTTAAGGAACACTGTATGTATAAGCCACATTTAAAATAGTTATTTCTATTATGTTAAAATTCTAGGAAATTATTTTTAACTGATTTTAATTATTTCATATCCTCACCAATTTTTAAAGCTATTTAATTAAATGTATTAATTTACTTTACATCTTGGCTGCAGTTACTCTCCATTCTTCTTCTCCCTTTCTTCCCCCATCTCTCCTCTACCCCCTACTCAATCAACTCCTCTGTTTCTGTTCAGAAAGGGGCAGGCCTCCGATGGGTGCCAGCAAAGCAACTCAGTTTGGGCATAGGTTCCTAAAAGCCATCCAAAGCATCAAAGACAGGCTCTGCTCCTTCTGCAAGGATTCCCACAAGTAGACAATGACATAAAACTGTTACATGTAGTAGAGGGCCTATGTTGGTCCCATGCAGGCTCCTTAACTGTGTGCACAGACTCAGTGAGCTTCTATGAGCCCAGAATAATTGTTTCTGTGGGTTCCCTCGTGATGGCCTTAACACCCTCATCCTCTGGTCCATACACTCACCCTTCCCTCTCTTCAACAGGATTCCCAAAGCTAGGCCAAGTAATTGACTTTGGGTCTCTCTCTGTTTCCATAAGTTACTGGTGGAAGGTTCTCTGATCACAATTTGAGTTATCACCACTCTGATTATCAAACTGCCTATCAACTATTGCTAGGATTCTAGTTGGGGTCATCCTTATAAATTCATGGAAGTTTCTCCTACATCATTTTTCTACCTGACCACCAAATTACCCCCTTATCAAGAAATCAATTTGAGTACTCTCCCCTCTACCCACCCTCCCCAAGCCAATCCCTCATGTTCCTATCCCCCACTTCCCAGGGAAATCAATGTGTTCTGCATTGGGCCCTCCACATTAACTAGTCATTCTGGATCTATGGATTGTAGAATGGTTATCCTTTACTTTATAGCTAATACCTACCTATGAGTGAGTACATACCATGTTTGTCTTTCTGGGTCTGGGTTACCTCAGATTGTTATTAATTCCATTCATTTGCCTTAAGATTTTCTGATATCAATGTTTTTAACAATGAATAATATTCTGTTGGTCATGACTAATTTTTAAGTAGCAACATAAAATGAAGATGTGAATGAAAGTTGAATTAGCATAGCATTTCCACTAGCATTTAGATAAACTTCTAGCATTTAAAAGAAAACTAATATGGGTATCAAATATCTCAATACATGAAATTCAGCTGGGAAGATCAGGTTCATGGACCAGGATAAAAATCTCCAGCTACAATATTCAAATATAGTTATTGAACTGTCCAGCCATTATTATTAGCACATAATAAAATTGTAAAACTTAATTTGTAACTAGTGAAAGAAAAAAGTCAACTATAATAATGCACAGCATAAGTAGAAATAATAAGATTCAGACAAAATTAAGCAACAACAACAACAAAAAGATGCAGTTGAAAACAAGTAATTGCAGAACACTCATCATTTCCTCCCTTATAACCAATGTTTCTTAAATGTTCTCATCACAGAGTACATAGCACTACTTAAAGGTTTATTAAAATACTCAATCTTGTCCTCAAGTCAACTATGTGACTACAAAAACACCCCGAAGAAGAAGTCACTGATGTCCACCATCAACAAATGCCAATGTATCTAAATACACAACACTTACATGATGTTGACTTTACTCTCCTTGTTAGAATACTGTATTGCCACCTGGAATCTGTTATGGCTAATCTCTGAAAACATGAGCTAAAAAGAAAAGGCTACATAGACAACATTGTTGATGCCATCGCTATTGCTATGCTTCTTTAGTGACAGACAGTAATCGTGGGCTTCTAGCATTTTCCAGAGCTCTACTAAGAAAAGACCTAAGGTAAGAAGAAAATAACTTCTCACTGGCCCCTCTGTCTGTCTTCATTCTCTTCACTAATCAAATTTGTCTAAGAGTGCCTTGCCTTAGTTCTATTCAACCAGGATTAGTGAACTGGCCTTGGTGTAATCCAATGTAGCTTCAACAAATGGTTTTGTGAGCACACTTTTTACTTATACGCCTTGCTCTTGTTTCAGCACTTAAATTTGTGATTCTCTGCTCTCTGGTTCAGTTTCTTATCACTAAGAACAGATTTCCCATTTTGGTACTGATATTCTCTTTGCAACTTGATTTAAAATTTAATTTTTCTCAAGATTCCACAGAAGGCTCTTACCTTGTCTTTAGTCTCATTAGGCTAATCTACTCCCATACTGTCAGCCATCAATCATGCAACAGTGCCTCAGGTAGCTTAAGCTAAGTTTTTTTGTCTACCTACTTTGTTGAACTGTACAAATTTTTTTATGTCAACTTTTTCCATAGGCAGCCAAAATTAAGTATGTTTAAAATGGAATGATTTAATTCACACTTAAAGTTCTTCCCAATTAATTTTTATCATGCTTTAATCGGATTTCTATACTTAGGAACTTCAGATGCTCTTCAAATCTTTCATCCCTGTTGCCTCCTACTCACCATGCCTATCAAACTGTTGCCAGTGCAGCCTTACTAAGTTAATATCTTCTAATCTTATCCCTTTTGTCTCTCTTCATACTTTCCCCAATTGTTTACCTCAAAGTGCTTCATTCTCCCTACTATTAACTAAAATGATCTTCAAAAAACAGAAATAAAGTATATTTGGTAATGTGTGTATATGTGTGTATGTGAGTTCATTTGTTACTGTAAGCATGTGTGAGAGTAGGCATGTGTGTCCATGAATGCATGGAGAAGAAAAGAGAGGTCATGTCCAAGTTCTGGGTTTCATAAGTGAGCAAAGAAATGATTGACTTTTCAGGTAGGCTTAGAAAATCAGAGTGGAAGACTGAATGCTTGTTCAGCTTATACTTCCTGAGATTTCTCTATAACACTCATATTCAGGGTATTAAATAAAAATCTCTGTCTTCATTGTGCAGCATATAAGATGGGCTTTTCCTATGGCACACCAGCACATGTACAGTATTCACAGTTCCTGTCCAGATTGCCCACAAAGCCTCCCTTCCACCTTCAGATATCCCCCATTTATTATTCCTACCTCCTTTTGAGTGTTTAATAACTCTTTTGGTCTTATGAATTACATTAATGCATGCTTATCAGAATATATTAAGTACAAAATTTATATAGTTTTCCTATCTGTTATGTCTCCTTGATCTAGATTCCCTTTATTTGTAGCTAAACTTTCCTCTAAGCTATCTCCCATTCCCTCTGCTGTCAACCATATTAAGTAAAGTCCTTCTAATCAGCAAACCCAGTCAACATAATGTAATCATTATCTTGCATAAGTCCTCAACATGACTTTGTTTCCTGAGCACTTTTCATCTTAAGCAACTTTATCCCTGTAGTTTTTATTATTTGACCCTCTTTGATGTCTTTATAATCAGGTTCAGTTTATATCTAAGGTGGTTCATTTCTCCATCAACCTTTGAAAAATGATGGAGTTCTTCAAGATCCCTTTCTGCTTCCTTCCAAATCCACACACTATCTCCAGACAAGTTCTTTCACAGCTCTGAGTTCATCCATTATCTATTGTTTCTGGCTATCAAGAAAAGATCTACAACTTACTTTGATTTGTTTTTGTTTTAATTCTAAGCTATCAGCTTGTATTTGGGTAAGTAATTGCTTATTTGGCATCTCTATTTAATAATCTCACAAGTATTTCAAGTTCAAATTGACTCATTTGCCTAATTGACTCAAATGTAGATAAAATAGTATAAGACTATGCACCAAATCAAAGCAGAAACCTGGTTACTATCTTACATTATTCTCATCCACTCTTCAGCATCATCCGCATAGAAAATGTACTTCAAAAACTGAGGGCCACATCTTTTCTTTCTTTACTCAACACCTCATTATTTTCTCACTCCTATGTGTTCATTAACAACAAAAACATAAACAAAATATAAAGACTATAAATAATAATATAAGTAGTATGTTAAAATGGCATTCCTACTTTTTATTTATTTCATAATTTCAAAATTATAAAAATGTAAATATAATTAAACACTATAAGTGAAGAATGAATTAAAAGATTCTTCTGTTGAGAAAATACAACAAAAGAAGATTAAAATATGTAATTTGCTTTCTGGTTATAACTTCCTTCTATGCAGAAAAGAGAAATTTGTCTTAGAAGAAGTTACATATAAAAACACCTCCACCTACTCAGCCGAAGTTTAAATGAGTAAAACAGCATGACAAGTCATCCCTAATTCTGTGTGTTCTGACACAGATACTCTAGAGTTCTTTTCATGGCAGGGATCTTAAGAACTCCTTTTAAGACTCTCTATGTTAGAAGACCAGTTCATTGTACCTGTGACTTTACTCCTGGCCCCAAATTCATATGAGAATTTCAAAATGTTGCTATGATTGTGTTTAAACAAAATAATATTATTATTGCAGAGCTCTATAATGAAACCATTATTAGCATTGCACAAGAAGAAACACAGGAGCTTCCTCTGCCCCAAGCCAGGATGTCTCAAAGAAATGGCCATGCATGCCAACAAGATGTGACCTCATGAAGAACCCAATATCTTTCTCCCTGACCTCAGACTCCCCAATATCTAAGAATTTGAAGAAAATAAATTTTAAGGATTCAAACTACTCAGCTATTGTTTATTGTTATGGTATCTTGAAATAATATAATGCTTTCTACATTATAAACTTTGTTGATATCCCATTCTGATTTTATCTCATTTGTGAATCCTGTGGGGAAGGGAACTAATCACTTTGACAGGGGCTCATATTTGTAATTCTTTAATGTCTATCTGAATTGAACATGTGTGTGTGTGTGTGTGTGTGTGTGTGTGTGTGTGTGTAGTGTGTATGTTCCATGGAATACTTGCTGAGGAAAACTTGGAATTTATTAGATCTTGTCTTCCATCATGTTTCCCAAAGACTGAGGCCATCAGGCTTGGTATTAAACTCTTCACCTGCAGAGTTGTCTGCTATGCCCAGAATTTCACACTATTATACTGACCCAATGATCCAAATTTGTTTTATATTCTTGAAATACAGAAATAGTATTTGTTTAACACATAGAAATTCAATGACTAAATAACATTTAGGGGGACTTGGATTAAATTTCTAGTAACAAAAAGCATGAAAACAAAACAAATCATGTGAAAGAAAAATAATATTATGTAGATAAATAAAAGTTCTAGGTTACATATTGATTCAGCATATTCATGCCATCAAGGTCAGTATTTCATTGACCATTGGTACAAAATCGTGGCTGCTGTGACAGCTGTGTCTCAGGACGGAAGGATATTGTCTATTTCATATGTCCCTTTTCTCAGGAAAACATGATTTCCTAAAACTATTCCTTAAGAATTTTGATTTTATATACCATTAATTAGAATGATCAGCTGGACATGTATGGTTTGACTAGATTTCAGAAGTAAGCTTGCCAGCCCTTCAGTGAGGTAAAAAAAATGTCTGTGCCAATTAATAAATCAAGTCTGTAATTGTAAATATTAATCAATTGATCCAGGATTTAAATATTTTCTTTAACACAGAAGCTAGCCAAATTTTTAAAAATGCCTCAGTTTTCAGAAACACAAGATTTAAACTTCAACTTCATGAAAAGTTCTTTTGATGTGAAATGGATTTATAGTTGGTAGTCAAGTTATGGTGCCACTTTTTTCAATAAATCCAAAATAAAATGAACAAATTATATTTAAAACTATATGTTACAATCTTAGGCCTATGAATATTTTTCTTTATTTTAATTAATTTTCCTTTTGTTAAAAATACATTTTATATCATATATTCTAATTGCAGTTTCCTCTCCTTCTAATGTAGTTTGTTTCCAATTTCTAGCCATTATGAACAGAGCAGCAATGAACATGGTTAAGCAAGTGTCTCTGTGGAAGGATTAAGCATCCCTTGGGTACATGCCCAAAAATGGCACACCTGAGTCTTGGGGTAGGTTGAGTCCCATCTTTCTGAGGAGCTGTCACAATTATTTCTATAGTAGCTGTACAAGTTTGTTCTCCTACCAGCAATAGATGAGTGTTCCACTTACTCCACATTCTCACCAGAATGAGCTGTCCATTGTTGAATTGATCTTAGCCATTCTGATGGGTATAAGATGAAATCTCAAAATACTTTTGATTTTCATTTCCTTGGTGGAAAGGACTTTGAACATTTCTTTAAGTGTTTCTCAGTCATCTGAGTTTCCTATTTTAGGAATTCTCTATATAAATCTGTATCCCCGCTTTCTAGTTGGGAAATTTGTTTTCTTGATGTCCGATTTTTGAGTTCTTTATATTTTCTTTTTATTAGCCCTGAATCAGACAAATAGTTGATAAAAAATCGTTTCCTACTTTGTAGGCTGCCAATTTGTCAGACTGGCAATGTCCATTGTCTTACAGAGGCTTTTCTGTTTCACAAGGTCCCATTTATTAAACGTTGATCTTATTGTCTCCTCTGTCAGTGTTTGGTTCAGAAAGCTGTCTCCTACTTTCTTTTCTATCAAGTTTAGTGTATCTGTTTTTCTGTTGAGATCTACTTGGAGTTGAATTTTGTGCAGGGTGATAAGCATGGATCTCTTTGAATCTTCTACAAGAACTCATCCAAATTATTCAGAACCATTTACTGAAGATGCCGTCTTTTTTTCCAAGTGATAAAGAAGTGTCTTCTTTATCAAAAAGCAGGTGTCTATAAATATAGCTTTCTTAATGAGTTTTTCATTCAATTCCATTAATAAACAAGTCTGTTTTCATAACAATATTATGCTGTTTTATTACTATATCTCTGAAGTAGTTCTTGAAATCAGGGATGGTAATATCTCCAGCAGTTCTTTTATTATTCTTGAATTTTGTTTTTGTTTCTGAGGTTTGTGCTATTGTGGGTTTTTGTTTCCATGTGAAGCTGTGCATTGTCTTTTTAAGACTTGTGAAGAATTGTGTTGGAACTTGTTGGAGATTACTGTGAATCTATACATTACTTTTTGGTAGGATGGCCATTTTTAATATATTAACCATACTTATTCATAAGTATGGGAGATCTTTCCAACTTCTGTTATCTTCTTCACTTTTTTTCTCCAGAGTCTTTTTTTTTGGTATTTCTAGACAAGATTTCTCTATGTAGCTTTGTAGACCAGGCTATCCTTGAACACACAGAGATCTGACTGGCTCTGCCTCCCAAAAGCTGGAATCAAAGTTATGCGTGACTACCATTGCCCAGCTATATCTTAATATTTTTATCACGCAAGTTTTCACTAGCTTGTTTAGATTCACACCAAGAAAGTATATATTTTTGAAGATGTTGTGTAAAGCACTGTTTTCCTAATTTATTTTCCTAATTTATTTCTCAATTCAATGTTGTTTGTGTATAAGAAGGCTACTATTTTTGTGAGTTAATTTGATATCCTGCTACCCTGATGAAAGTGTTTATCAGTTGTAAGAGTTCCCTGAAGGAAATTTTAGGGTCACTTTTATATATTTTCATATCATTTGAAAATGAAGCTATTTTCACTTCTTTTTTCCAATTTATATGCCCGTGATCTCCTGCAGTTGTCTTATTGCTCTTGCTAAGACTTAAGTACTATATTGATTAGATGTGAAGAAAGTCGACAACCTGGTATTATTCCTGATTTTAATGGAACTGCTTTGAGTTTCTCTCTATTTGACAGAATGTTGGCTATGAGCTTGCTGTAAATTGATTTGATTATGGTGTGGTATGACCCTTGTGTGCCTAATCCCTTCTGTATTTAATTATGAATGGGTGTTGGATTTTGTCAAGAGCTTTTTCTGTGTCTAGTGAGATGACTGTGTGATTTTTGTCATTTAGTATGTTTTATGGTGAATTATATTTATTGATTTATGGTTGTTGAACTATCTCTGCATTTCTGAGATTATGGCACTTTATAATAGTGGGATATATTTTGATGTGTTCTCTAATTCAGTTTGCAAGCATTTCATTGAGAATTTTTAAATATATGAACTATAATTCTCTTTCTCTGTTGGCTGTTTTATAGCTTCAGTAACTGAGTAACTCTGACTTCATAAAATAAATTAGGCAGTGCCCCTTCTGCATCTATGGTATGGAATAATTTGAGAGTATTGACATTAATTTTTTGAAATTCTCATATAATGGTGTGCTAAAACCTTGGCTTTTGGGTGCAGGCAGAATTTTAAGTACTAGTTCCATTTCACTAGGGGATGTATGTCTGTTTAAATTGGCTGACTGACTTGGAATTAATTTTGGTAAGTGACATTTATTGAGGAAATTATCAATTTATTTTGGATTTTCTAATTTGGTGAAGTATAGACTTTTGAAATATGCACTAATGATTCTTTGGGTTTCTTCTATATCTGTTGTTATATCCCTATTTCATCTTTAATTTTGTTAATGTGGGTATTCTCTTTTAATTGATTAGGCTCAGGATTTACAAATCTGGTTGATTATTTCAAAGGAAAAAAATCTCAATTCTTTGTCTCAACAATTATTTGTATTTTGTTGTTTCTTCCTTTATAATTTCAGCCCTCAGTTTGATTGTCTCTTGCTGTCTACTCCTTTTGGGTGTGAATACTTTTTTCTAGAGCTTTCAAGTTTGCTATTAAGTTATTAGCATAAGATTTCTCCACTTTTTTTCCATGCTGACACTTTGTACATGATCTTTCCTCTTAGAACTGCTTTCATCGGGTCACACAAGCTTGGGTATGTTTTGTATCTATTTTCATTCAATTCTAGAAAGTCTTTCATTTCTTTCTGAATTTCTGTCTTGACCTGACCTTCAATCTAGAGTGAGTTGTTCAGGATCTATGAGTTTATAATCTTTCTGCTATTTCTGTTTTTGATATCCATCTGTAATCTGTGGTGATAAAATTATATACAGTGTGTTATTTTAAGATACTAATATCTATTGATACTAGACTTTTGTCAAGTATGTCATCAGTTTTGGAGAAAGCTCTAATGTGGGACTGACAAGAAGTTATATTTGCTTATTTTAGGTAAAATATTCTGTAAATACTTGTCAGGTCCTTTTGGTTTATGGCATCAAGTAACTCCAGCATTCCTCTGTTTATTTTTTGTTTCATGGTCCTTTCTAGTGGTGAGACTCAGATACTAAAATTCCCCACTCTTTGGTGTAGGAGTGTCAACACTTGGTTTAAGTTATAGAAGTGCATCTTTTATGAATTTGAGTGCCCTTTTTGTTTCTTACATAGACTTTAGAAATCGTAGTGCCCTCTTGGTGAGTTTTTCCTTTGATGAAAATGTAATGTTCATCCATATCTCTTCTGATTAGTTTTGCTTTGAAGTCTATTTTGTCAGTTATTAAAATGGCTACACCAGCTTGCTTCTTAGGTTTATTTTCTTCCAATACTTGTTTTCTATAGTTTCACTCTGAGGTGACTTCTGTCTTTGAAGGATACTGTCTTCACAAAAATTTTTTACTCTGTGCCTTTTTATTGGGGAATTGAAACCACTGGTGTCGACAGTAGTCAATGAGCAGCATTTGCTAATTCCAGTTATTTTGTTGTGTCCCTTCCCCTGTGCGTGTGTGTGTGTGTGTGTGTGTGTGTGTGTGTGTGTGTGTGTGTGTGTGTTTCTTTTGATTTGCTAGTCTAGTATTATTTATTTCCTTTTTGGGGGTGTGGCTAACCTCTTTAGGTACGAGTTTTCCTTCTAGCACTTTCAATAGAGCTGGATTTATAGGTAGATACTGCTCAATTTTAGTTTTAACGTGAGATGTCTCCTTTCTCTCCATCAACTGTGATTGAAATTTTGCAGAACATAGTATTATGGGCTGTCACCTGAGGTATCTTTGTATTTGTGGAACATCTCTACAGGCCCTTCTGGCTTTCACAGTCACCATTGAGAAGTCAGATGTTATTATATGTCTGCCTTTATATGTTATTTGGTGTTTTCCCCTTGTGTTTTTTTAATAGTCTTTCTTATTCTGTGCATTTAGTATTTTGATTTTTATGTGCTGAAGAGGCTTTCTTTTCTGGTTCAATCTATTCAGTGTTCCTGCCCTTCTTGTACCTTGAAAGTCATATCTTTCTTTATGTTAGGGAAATTTCTTCTATGATTTTCTTAAAATTGTTTTCTATACCTTTGTTCTAGGTTTTTTCTCCTTCTTATATTACCATTATTTATAGTGTACTGTACTTCCTAAAGTTTTCTTTATGGACTTTTAGATTAAAAATTTTCTTTGGCTGATACATCCATTTCTTTTATTATGCCTTCAATATCTGTGATTTTTTTCTTCCATTTCTTGCATTATGTTGAGGAGTCTTGCCTCTGAGGTTCTTATTTGAATTCCTTAAATTTTTTATTTCCAGTTTTCAGTCAGTGTGGTTTGTTTGTTTGTTTATTTATTTATTTATTCTACTGACTCTAAAGTTAATTTTTTATTGACTTTCAGCTCTTGAACTGTTTTACTCATTTCTTACCAATGTTCGTATTTATTTATCGATTATCATACTCATGAAGGCTGTTTTAAAGTTCTTGTCTTGTTCTTCACCTATGCTGTCCTTTTTAGGGCCTACTGCAGTAGGGTTGCAGGGTTCTAGTGGATACATATTGTCCTGGCTGCTAATTGATTACATTTTTATGCTGGCATCTAGGGCTCTAGGTTTGACATTGTTGTAATTCTGGGTGCTGGTATCTGGTCTTGTCCTTGTTAGGTGGGTGTTTGTTCCTTGGTTTCTGTTGCCCTCTATGAAGCTTAAGGATGTTTTGCTCTATATTGCCTGGTAGGAAATTCTTCTGAGATTCTGGCAGGTGTGTCCAGTGGGATTTCAAGGTACAATGATTTTCTAGGTATTTGAGATCTGACACTAAGGAAGGGGAAAGGCTAGAAAGAGGTTTGTTTGGGGAGTCCATAGGAGGAAAGAAATCAATATGTTAAAGTGAAATCTACTTATAGTCCCCTGAGAAAGGGGCAGAGTGAGGAGTAGCTACTACATGTATTCTGCCACAGAGCTGGAGATGAGACTGGGGGATTGGGCTTGTAGGAGTAAGTCTGATAGCCAAGATTTCTATCTCCTTCCCTGGCCTGCTTGCTTTTCTAGAGGGTTAGTTGTAGGATTCTCAGGTTTGTCTGCTGCACTTGGGGCCTAGGACAGTAGGACTATTGGAAGAGAAGATCTGTGTGATTTACTCCAGATTGGGGCAGAGAGAAGGGGGAGCTGCAGTGTCATCTGTTACACAACTGGGGATATGATTGAGAAACTGTGGTGGAAGAGAAAAGATAGAGATGAAGATCTTCATTTAGCCTACCTGAGTCCCTTATTGGTGTGATCGGGAGACTCCCAGAAAATCCGTGGGAGTTAGAGGTTTGGGTAAAGTGATAAGTGGGGAGGGTATAGTCAAGGAAAAGTTCTGTGTGATATGCTGGAGATAGGGGCAAAGAGTAGTGTAAGAAGTGGTCTGCTAGTGATTAGACAGGAGGAAAACTGGAAAATCTGCACTCATCTTACCTGCTTTCCTGGCAGGTGTGGCATGTTTGGCCTACAAATATTTTGGAAGACCACTGTATTAGCTCATCATCTTTGTCTTCCATTCAAAATATGTAACTCATCTTCAAAACCTTGACATAAAGCCAACAAAAGGTTCTTGGGAGATGGCTTCATGTGGACACGCACACAGTAGTGCCCATACATATATACATGCACACAAATAATTGTATATGTAATAGAAAAGTAATTATATCTTCAAAATAAAGCCAATAGAGAGAGACTTGTGTGTGTGTGTGTGTGTGTGTGTGTGTCTGTTCTGGTATCAATCTACTTGTCATTATATGGAAAATTATTTTGAAAGAAAGAGGGAATCTATATAAAACAAAATTTTAAGAAAATTTTATTCCATGCCATATAACCATAGAACAAATTCATGCTAGATTCACGTTGCTGCTAAAGACAATGGCTGCATTTGTGGCCATCCATTGATCCTTATTGTTAATAAGGCAAGTTGCAAATTTTCAGAAAAATGATGTTAAGAAAACCTGCTTTCTTCATTTAAGCAACGAGACTAAAAAAAAACCTAAATATCATAGAAGGAAAAAATGATAGGAATTCTATAAAGCAAACAAAGAAAAATTAGACAAACTTTCAGTTCTGGATTTTGAACAATAGCAGAAGACTTGGAAGGAGAAAGATGCCATTCCATTTAAGAAATATATGAGAGATCAAAGATAAGATAGAAGAGGGGAAAAACCATTTTCTTAAGCAACAATACAGGTATATTTTATTTTAAGAGAACAAGCCTACACAAATAATTACATGGTGTCAGAGGATGTAGTGGTTAGTAGGAGATGTGCCATAGACGTTTGAATACTTGCTCCCCAGGAGGCAGAACTCGGGAAGGATAAGGGAGTATTGCCTTGGAAGAGATGTCATTGGGAGATGGCTTAGGGTTTCAAAAAGCTCCTGCCATCTCCACTGTACTCTCTTCTGGCTGTTTGTGGCTCCTTCTGTAAGCTCTTAGCTGCCTCTCCATTCTTGTACCACTTTCCACCTGCTTCTTTAACTTTGCCATTAAGGACTCTAAGCCTCTGAAATCCTAAGACTAAAATTCAATTCTCTGCAAGTTGTCTTGGCAATGTTTTATCCACAGCCATAAAAAGTAACAAATAACGTGGATGAAATGTTTGTAAAGATATCAGTAATAAAGAAAACAATAACATACAAGATGGAAATCCAATAGTGTTGGGGGAGGGGAAAGTTTATCTTAACATTGCAGCATAGGCCTGTTTTCTGTTCATTATCCTCTCTTCTTCATTTAATTTTTACTTCCAGCTCTGTACTCAATGTTGATTATTTCCTGACTTTAAGAATATCTTCTCTGAAAACATCTTCTAAATTTTTCTAAAGACACTCAGAACTTGATACATCACATACACAATTTTTCACAAACTTCAAATATTGTGTAATTGATGGTTAGAAGACTCTATCCAAATAATAAAGCACATAAAGTTTAAAATAAGTATCTGAGCAGTTGAATTTTATGCTTGATCTTTGAGGTCATGGGATGACTGCCATGTCACTGCATTTTCCTATATATAGACTTCTGGTCTTTCTTAGGGATCTATGATACAGGCTTTTGTGACATAAGGCTAGAAGATGAAAGTTCCTGACAAGTTTTCCCAGTCATCTCTGTGAACGTTTGAGAACTTCTTCAGTAATTTCTTAAATTGCCTTGTCAGTTTATGCCCTTGAACGAAACAAAAATAGTTTTGAGAATATTCACATCAGAAATTTGAAATAAGATTTTTTTTCAATTCATTGAATATACAAAATGGTATCAATCATTTAAGATAAATTTAATCTGCCTCCTCTACTTACCCCACACACTCCTAAATTACTTAGGAGATCTTATCTATTTCCCCTTTTGTGGTTGGGGGAGTCCTTGTATGTTTCTCCTAGCTTGTTTCCTGGCTTCAGGGGATTTGTAGACTGGAGGGTAGTTATCATTTGCTTTGTGTCAAATATCGACTTATGTGTGAGTACATACCATATTTGTCATTCAGTGTCTGAGTGACCCCACTCAGGATGGTTTCTTCTAGTTCTATCCATTCTTTAGTTGAAGGGCATCTACATTGCTTCTACATTCTGGCTATTACATATTATGCTGCTATGAACATAGTTAAACAAGTGTCCTTGTGATATGAATGTGTATCTTTCAGGTATATGCTCAAGAGTGGTATTTCTGGCTCTTAAGGTAGATTAATTCCCAATTTACTGAGAAACAACTATACTGATTTTCAAAGTGACTGTGTAAGGTTTTACTCCCACCAGAAATGGAGGAGTGTCCCCCTTACTTCACATCCTCTCCAACATAAGTTGTCATTAGTGATTTTGATCTTAGCCGTTCTGACAGGGAAAAGATGCTATCTCAGAGTTGTATTGATTTGTTTTTCCCTGATGTCTAACAATGTTGAGCAAATCCTTAAGTGTCTTTCTGTCATGTGAGATTCAAGTATGTTTTAGTTTCAAAAGCTGGGTACTCATTGTTCAAATATATTCAATTTTTTGAAATTGAATCTTACTACACTTAAGTAAGATGCTAAAGGACTTCAAGATTCTTTTATAAGATATAACGTTATTTCATCAGTCATGTTTTGATACAGGACTCAAATGAGCACATTCTCAGCTTTAATGGTACATCCACTCCCAAAATATGCATTTGCTGCTTTAAAAAGTATCATTGGAGAATATTGTTTGCTACATAGATTTGATAGCATCCACTGCATCATTCATTATTTAAAAATTGATAATTGAATACTGACTCATTTCTTAATCCAACAAAAAAGAACTTATCTCCGACTTTTGCTTTGTAAAGAGATAAAACTATTACTACTTGCAATTGCTATAAATCCATTCTGCATTCAAGAGATAGAAATACAAAATAAAAGAATGTCATTTCTAATAGGTTTAATAATATTTTCAGAAGAATAGAAAACAGCTACTATATTGACAACTAATTGCTGTTCACCTGTGTGCTTTAGTATTGCTAATATAATGACACTCTCTAAATGTCTAGTATCTTTGTTTAAATATGTCTTGTGGGACTTAAACATTTGTCTCAGGATTCACACTTAGCTCTTTCATTTTCACATTGACTTATTTGGTACAAGTTCTATTAAGGTAAGATTTCTGCCCTGTGGCACACAAAACAGGAATGGGAAAAAGTAGAATACAGTAGAAAAAAAGCAAATATAATTCTCATTCACTTCTTTTTTATTGCTACATACAAATATAAAGAAATAAGAACCTATTAGAAACAAAGCACATTACAGGAATATGACCATTTCTTTCTTTTTTAATGTTATTGTGTGGTTTTGCACATTTATTCTATAACTATGATAAGACATAAAATTTGGTTACTAATAGACTGAATATATTAAGACATCACTTCTTTCTATAAGGTTCTTTTTTTAATTTTAAGTTAAATTTTACAGTACACCCCAATCAGAGTGTATCCTTCCTATCTCTTCCCTTTATTCTCTTCCTTCCTCCCCTAAAATCCTCTTCCTTTCAGATCCACTCCCTTCCTGTTTTCTCTTTAGGAAAGAGCAGGTCTCCAAGTGATGGCCATCAGACAGGGCAAAACAAGATACAATGAGACAAGGCAAAAGTTCTCATATAGAAGCTGTACCAGACAGCCCAATAGAAGGAAATAGAGTCTCAATAGCAGGACAAAGATCAGAAACACTTCTGCTCCCATGTGAGGAATCCCACAAGAACATCAAGCTAACAGCTGTAACATATATGCAGAGGAGGACCTAGTACAGACCAATGCAGGCTCCATGTTTGCTGTTTCATTCTATGTTCGCCCACGTGAGTGCTGCTTAGCAGACTCAGTGGTCCACTTTCTCCTGGTGTGCTTCATCCCCTCTGACTCCTACAATCTTCCCTCTCCCTCTTTCATGGGGTTTCCTGAGCTAAGCCCCCAGAGGAGGGATCTGATAAAGACCTCTAATTTAGACTCTCTGCATGCTGTCTGCCTTTGGGTCTTTGCACCTCTTCTGATCTGGTGCCAGAAGATGCTTCTCTGATGACAGTTGGACAAGGCACTAATCTATGAGTATTAAAAACCATTTCATTGACTTTTTTTTTTTTTTTTTTCTACTTGTATTTGATTCCACCCTAAGTGTTGGACTATCCAGTCTCCCGTGCTTGACCTTCCATGCAGTGTAGAGAATGAGCTCCCTCTAGTGGCTTGGGCCTCAAGTTAAGTCAAACATTGGTTGGGCACTCTCCCATGTTCTGTGTCACCATTGTCCCAGAGCATTTCTTAGGAATACAGTTCACCGATATGTTAGAAATCAGTAATTATGAAGTTCTTATCTACATTCAAACACTGTTGAAGAAAAAAATATAATTGTATGGAGAGGCTCTAATATGAACAAGTCAATTATTAGCAAACTGAGACATGGTTAAGAAGTTACAGTTTATTACATTCAAGATAATTTTGAGAAAGAGTGGAAATTAAAGATAAAGTAAGTAAAGAAACACATAAATCTAAACATTAAATGCTTAAGTCTAAGCAACTTATAGAATGAAGTATGAAAGACAAAATCCTACCACAGTTGATGGGAAAATACAGTATTCTTAAATTAAAAGTTTATTCACAATACAAAGTACTCTGAAATAAAATACAGTGATGTGTTTTGAAATTGTAGAAGTCGATCCCTAGAGAAGGAAAAATGACAAGATTAGAGTTATTTGTATAATTTTGGGGTAAAAATGGTGAAGAACCAGGCAGTGAAACTAGGAGGTGGGTATTGTTCCCTCACAGCAGAGTGGAGCTTCAGCACCCACCTGCTAGTGCTAAAATATTTCCAGTAAGACACTGGGACGGTCAATAAGATAAGGTCTTCAATATTTGTCTTCAGTGAAGAGTTTGAATGCATCAAGGAATGAGAACATTTAAATCCAAATGTATCAAATAAAATGGTAAAAAAAAAAAAATTGGACCTTACCTCTATTGTGAATATTCAGGAAATATATTAATATTTAAAATGGTTTATAGAAACAATTTTGAACATGTAAACTATTTGAAATGAAAGCAAATACACATCGAAAAGAACACAAAGCATAACAATAATTAAGCAATAAAATAATGTAAATACAACAAAATTAGTAAGTTTAAATGACTAAAAATATGAAAATTAGAAGAAATATTATTTTTTAATCCTTTTTATTATTTTTCTTTAATGTTTAGCATTTTTTAGTATCTTGTATATTCTAGAGTTTGATGCTGTCAGGTAAGTAGCTGGCAGTGCCTTTTCTGATTCTGTAGGCTGTCTCTTCAATAGATAAATAGTTTTCTTTGTTTCACAGAGGCTTTTGTAATTTTATGAATTCCCATTCATTGGTTCTCTGCCTTATTTTCTAAGAAACAAGGTTCATATTTACAATGTTGTTATGTATGCCTGAATCTTGAAGTGTATGCTTTAATTTTGTCTGGCAGTTTCACAGTATCAGATCTTGTATTGTGATCCTTCATCCATTTTAATTACTATTCTGAAGAGTAAGAAATAAGGATAGAGTTCCATTCTTCCACATGTAGATACTCAGTTTCCCCAGTATTATCCATTGGTGACTATGACTGAAAATACATGTATTTTTGTCTGTTTGCTTGTTTTTGCCTCTTTTTAGTAAATCAGGTTCTGTAATCTTCAGAAACTTGTTTCTGGGTTTTCTATTTTATAGTTTTGATTCACAAGCATATTTATGTGCTATTACTCTGGAAAAAAGCCACACTTGTATCAAAGCTTCTGCAAGTTTGAATAGTTAAAGTTTTGAACCATCATAAGCCCCTCCCCCAGTAGTCAATCATTCTTTACCTATAGCTGACATAACATCATTCTGGTTGTCATATTCAAGATTTAGGATTTATTAACTAACAAATTACTTCCTTCTGCCAACCCCCAAACTAAGAGTGTCATGACATTGTCTCAAACCAACATCAGTGAATTTATTGTTTTGTTGTTACTCACACATCTTATTTTCTATCAACATATTTGCTTTGTGCTGTGGTATATCTTTACTTTGTAGTGTACCTGGAATAGGAAAGTATAGAGAAGAGTTTAGGCACTTACTTTGTGTATATATAGCACCTGTGCAATAATAGTGCACTTAGAAGCCTAGGATCTTTATCTGCACATTCTATGTATACACACACAAACACACACACACACACTTTAATAATGCACCTGTCAATCTGTTAACTACCAAGCACCCAAATCTACATTCAACTACACATATAGCCCACTCTAAAAAGTAGAATGTGTTTCTCTTCTGCTTGAAAATTATCAAAGTAAGGCTTTTGTTTTCCTAGACAGGGTTCCTCTGTGGCTTTAGAAGCTCTCCTGGAACTAGCATTTGTAGACCAGGCAGGCCTTGAACTCATAGAGATCCACTTGCCTCTGCCACTCGAGTGCTTGGATTAAAAGCATGCACTACCACCACCTGGCCAAGTAAGGCAAATTTTATTGAAATATATTCCCAATAGATCTGGGTATGGAAGAGGGGTAATCTGCCTAAACTATTTTTGGATGCATGTCTAATAAGGCTAGCTATATACCTTAAGTTATTTCTTAGAGGTCATTTTTTTGCCATGTATGTAGGCTAACTTTATGTCAATTAGACATAAATTAAAATAATCTGAGAGAAAAATCTGAGAAAATGTCTCCATAACAACAGGCTGTAGAGTAGCCTGTGGTGCATTTTCTTAATTAGTAATTTATTAGGGGGGCAACTCATTAAGGATGATGCCACCCCTAGACTGGTAATTCTAGGTTCCATAAAAGAGCCAATTGAAGAAAGACAGTAAGTAACATTTCTCCATGGCCTCTGTATGAGCTCCTGCCTGGCTTATATCCTTCAATGGACTATGACTAGAGATATGCAAGCCAAATAAGCCTTTTATTCCCAAAGTTGCTTTTTCATGGTGTTTCATAACAGCAACAGTAATCCTGACTAAGACATCATCTTATACCTACACATAGGAATTAGGGAGAATCTATTATTTACCACAACATGCTTATATGTAGTCTGGCATGCATATGATTAAAATCAGATGCATTATTGGAAGGAAGATGGTAGTAGATATGACTAACAAATTTAATCTATCAATCAAAATAGAAATCCATCCAAACTATGATCCTACTAATCTTGCCCTCTTAACGTATAAAAGGCCAAATAAGCTCTGGCCTTTGAACACATTCAATAATTTGACCTAATCTAAATCTTGAAAGTGTACTCTTTCCTAATATGCACCATTATAGTTTACTTTAATAATCATCCATGCTATTATGCAATCTTTGTGTGCTTCATTTCATTCTTTAATAAGACGCCAAGAACCCTGTGGATTTAAGTTTCTGTTCAACCTGCTCCCACAACTCCTTGGCCCTGAGTAAACACACAGAGGCTTATATTTATTATAAACTGTGACTGATGGCTCAGGCTGATTATTAGCAAGCTCTTTCTCTATTGATTATTAACCTAATTCTATTAAACTATTTATTGCCAAGAGTCTGTGGCTTTCCCAAAATATTCCAGCAGGTTACCCCATTGGAAGATACATGTTGTCTCCTTTATGACTCCCTCTCTCCTTCTCTTTCCTCTTCCATCATTATCTTAGTCTGCTTCTGTCATAACTCACTCTACAATAGTAGTATTTTTTTGAGAGAGGCAAAGCCAGGGTTTACTTTTCCTATAGCTTTACATTCATAGAGTAGAAAGTTCCTTTCCTTTTCTAGAGCCTAGATGTGGCACAAATATGGGTGGCATTACAGCCTTCTCACAACAGAAGGCAACAGTTCTATGATTAATGATGCAAGTTAAGAAGATGCTGCTTCTTGTCACCTAGTGCTATGTTCATATAGCAAGAAAGTCATTCAGAGGGACAAATCAAATCACTCTTCTCACCACAGTGATGGGAAAGCAATATGCTCGTGAAGATGACTGTCAGTAAACAGGGAGTTTCAAAGTTCTCTCAAAAGGAATGAACAGTGTTTGAAATGGAGTGAGGAGACTTTCAACTATTAAAAAAACTTTAAAAACCAAGAACTTTTATTTTTTGTTTTTTTTTTTTTTAAGACAGGGTTGCTCTGTGTAGCCTTGGAGCTTGTCCTGGAACTCACTCTGTAAATCATGCTGTCTCTGCCTCCTGAGTGCTGGGATTAAAAACATGCACCACCACCACCTTGCAAAACCAAGAACTTTAAAAGGACACAAGTAAGAAAAGACTTGTGATAAGAGATTCCAAGAAGCTGAGGCGTAGGATAGAGAGTTGTCAGAAAGAAATGAAGAAGTAGAAAATGAGGTATTTTAAGGTCAGAATATTTATAATGACAAGTCAAAAAAATTTCCCTTGCAGAGGTTTCATATCTAATAGGATAATTCATTCCAGAAATATATGCCATGTGAGACTGTCAAAAACAATAGAGCAATCAGATAGTAATTAAGGAAGTCTGAAAGCTGGGTGTAATGCCAACAGAGGCAGAGAAAGAGACAAAGAGGTCCCTGATGAAATCTTGGACACTCATGGATAACTGGGGCCATGTGTTGAGCTATATTGTTTGAGGAACAACCTCAAAGGCTTCACCCTGTAGGTGAAAATAGATTTCTTGTGAAATGCTCCAATCAAGTCAGAAAAAATTAAAATAGAAATAAAGACATGTTGTGGAGGTCGAGGAAAAACAGGATGCTGTTTGTTGTTCACTTGTTGCCACCTACGACTACAGTTCTCAACTAGTCTTTACAATTGATCATATCAGATCAAAGCATTACTGAGGATTCATGTCATACCATCATATGGCGTAATGAATGAAAACTTATAACAAGACAAGGAATAATCATATAAAAATATAAACAGTTTTGAAAATATTTAGCTTTGTACATAAATTGGAGCAATTTCTAACAACTGTTATAAAAAGGCAGGACTGGAGAAATTATTTAAGAGTTAAGAACACTTACTACTCATGCAGAGGAAACAGATTCTGTTCCCAGTGTCCATGTGCAGCTCATGAAATTTTCTAATTTGACTTCCAAAGAAGCTAGTACTCCAGTTCTAGAGAATCCAGTGCCCCCTCTGTCTTCTGCAGGCACCAGGCATACATACAGTCAGCATACATACATACATACATACATACATACATACATACATACATACATACGTACGTATGTACAGATAAAATGCTCATATACATAAAATAAAAATAAACACATCTTTTTAAAAAAAGGAAAATACTTACTATTTGAAAGGAGATAGGAGAAGTCTGGACTCTCCTTCTGGTAAGACCATATAAAAACACTTAAATTGTTAGAAATTGGTTAATAGGACAGAACTAGCTAATAAGAAACACAAGTAACAGGTCAACAGCTTTATATCTAAAACAGTGTCTCAGTGTGTTATTTGGGGCCGATGCAGCTGTGGGACCAGGCTGATGGAAACTGCTTGTAAGAACTATTCAAATTCATACTGAAAGTATGAGCCTCAGTTTTGCTGGCAAGTAGGAAGTACACAAACCCAGCAAAAGGGTAAGAATTCTAGAAACCACACAAAATCACATGAGTAGTGAAATTGCACCAAAATTTAATATTTGTAAAAATGCTATGGTTTATTTAGATTATATTCTTTAAAAAACTGTAACTTTTGTAGATCCTTAATAAAGGAATATCAGAGATTTTATATAGTTTAGTAGTATACTGAATATATGTTACATATTACACACACATAAACACACACAGGAATAGCATCTCTCTATGCAAAGCTTTAAAAATAGCCTTATTTCTGTTGCATAATCCAAATTACTCTAATGATCCTACTCATTATATTTCTTATTAAAACCTCAAATTAATGAGGAAGAAGAGCATCATTATTCTGATAAATATCTCAGTAATTCTAGTTAAATTAAGAATTGGCAATAAAATCTTCTGAAGAAGGGATTGCTAAATACAGTAATCTAGAAATAATAGTTGCTAAAATACCCTCAGCAGACTATTAAAGCAGTAAAGCCAAAAGACAGAAAGTATTCATTGATTCTGAGATTGCTTATTGTTTAAATACAGAGCTTATTACTTACCTTTTTGTTGTCAGGACAGCCTACCTACAGAACTATTTAAAAGGAAGAAGTTTTATTTCAGCACATAGTTTTTAAAGGGTTGGTTCTATCATGGCAGCAGAGCTTTACACCTCAAGGTGTGCCAGGAAACAGAGTGAGCCACCTTGTGACCGTGACCAGGGATAGCTTGCAACAAGTTCCCACACACTGACCTACTTCCTCATGCAAAGTCCCAACAGCCATAGTTTCCAGGACCACCTGAAAGGTCCTAGTGTTCAAAACCAGGTGTTCAAAACCGGAGCCTATAAGGGGCATTGTATTTTCAAACCATAATACAGGTGACCTAAAAACACCCTATTGTATAGGAAAGTAAACACTGAAGGGAAAGAATACAAGAGTAAGTTTTATTTTATTTCAGTAAAATAGCAGCATGTAAAGTATAGAAAATACATATTTCAAAGCATTGTAATGCCAAAGTATTTCTCACATACTATGGGCATAATCACATTTTTAAGATTGCTTTTATTTCTGTGTATGTGTATGCCACATTTGTATATGCCACACGTGTGTGCATGCCTGTGAGTGTAAGAAGATGGTGCCAGAATCCTTGAATATCTATAGTGACAAGTGATTGTGGCTGCCTGATGTGGGTGCTGGGAGCTAAACAAGTCACACTGTAAAAAACAATATGCAGTCTGCTGTCCAACCATCTCTCCATCCCTGTAATCGCATTGTACTTTTAATTTATTATCTCTACTTCTCGTGACAAAACCGAAAGAGTAACTGGCGAGCAAGCTGGCCCCATAACCAGCATACGGAAGAGCGGGCATGGTACCTGGCTGGGAAGCACACTAGAGCTGACCTTGTGCAGGTGAACAAACGTGCAGTGAATGTACATACCTGCAGGTAAAACACTTGTACACAAACTCCCTGTTGAAGAGAAGGCATTAGAGCTGATTTGCTTCCTCCTTAATCTGCCTTGGGGTGGCAAGGGTGAGGAAAATATGCCCTTCATCCTACCCCATGCCACCTATGACAGGCAAGAGGGACGACCTCCGGAACTTGAAAACGGAAGAGCTGGCCCTGCCCCTTGCTACGTGCTACAATCCAGAAAGCAGGCCCTGTACCTATTCTGGGCAAAACAATAGATCTACCCTTGGTGGTGTAGTGTGCACAGACTGGACCCAGTGGTGTGAGAGCAGGGATACTGGCCTGCTCCTTACTCACCCAGGTGGTAAAGATCAGGGAGAGCTAGCAGGCTGACCAACCCAGCTGCCACCCAGGCCTACAACCAGGACTACGAGTTAGCCCACCCCAACATTCACCTCATCTATGGGCTGCTAGAACCCGTGAAGGGGCCAGACCTGCCGATCCAGGGCTACAGGATCTCCATGCCACAAGGCAACAAAATATCCAAGAGGAGTCCAGGTGAGGGCCCAATGACACGGATGTAGTAGAAACCAGATGCCTCGAACCAGACCAAGGACTCACTTGTTTCAGTTAACACTTACAGGTAAAGATGTATGGACCAAAGGGTAAACCAACTTCCATGCCGAAATCTGTTTGCTTTGATTTTGCTTGTCCTTTTTTACTTTGAACTTTTGTTTTGATGAAGGGGGGGGGGTGGTTACAAGGACAGAGCGAATGAAGGGAGGGGGATATGAGAGAGATGGTGATCTATGGATGTGAAATCCTCAAAGAATCAATAAAGACTTAAAAAAAAATTAAAAGATCACTGGGAAAATCTTGATGAAAACATTTCCCCCCCAAGGTCAAGCAATCATTTCCAGTTTCTGAATATGTAACATACATAACAGCAGTAGCTACTTCCAGAATTGATTTTTAATTTACCCCAAGTCTCACAGTGTTACATTTTCAAATAGTGACAATGCAATTTTAGCTTACAGTGACTGCATAGCAGTGATAGAAGCTTGCATGGATCTACTCTCCGTATGACTTATTGAAATCCCTGAAATGTGTACACAGATGCACATTAGATAGGCACTGTCAATATCCTATCTGCTTTTAAAAATTCATGGGGAAATGACATGCTGATTTGTGTTGTAAACGAATTAAAAAACATTTGAAATAGCTTTGAGAGGTAATAATCTATTAAAATCAAGTGAAAAAATTAAAAGGTGCCATCAGCTTCCTTATTTATTTATTCAATGATAGTGTCTAAATGAGCCAGAACTGACACCAGAGGGCTTCAGCTACATATTTTAATGACATATCAAATTACTGTCATTGTAAGTATATAAACAATATATTTGCAGCATATTAGTGACAAATGTCAGGCTAATACCATAACAAAATGACTACCAGGGTATTTCATAACTTATTAACAGAATGTGTTTCTAGGTATATGAACTCATTTACAATTGTCAAACAAACAGAATTATGGGAACTTGCAACCTCTGGATGCAAAAAATTTATTTCATAGCATGTAATCATTTATATCATTTAATGAAATGAATACTTCTTCATTAAATTTTCTTAGGCACTTCTACATCAATGGTTAGCTTCATAACAACATCATCAGACTGCCTATCCATGGCTAATGTTTTCTTCTTCTTGAGGTGGTCTTTAAAGGATAGGGGGATTACCAGAAATACTTTAATTCTGTCTTGTCTGTACACTTAGGATACCACTATCTCTTTTACTCAAGGATAAGTCTTTTCTTCTCTCTTTTCACTTTGGAGAAATTTCCTTTATCTCACCTGAGCCATTTCAAGCTAAGAAATATCAGGCTACCCTATATGAAACTGTTTCATGGGAAATGGTTTAATAATAAATGTCCCCTGGACCAAAATATTTCCCAAATCTTTAAAAGAAACATGTCCTTTGGACCAACACTCAGGGTAAATCTATTTTAAAGTGATATTTTATGTGATGTTAAAGAGTACAAAACCACTTCAAAGGAAATAGTCTTGAAAGGAGTTCCTGTATTGATAGGCAATGGAAGTGATCATTCAGTCAGGCAACATTACTAGCTCTCAGTAACTGAGTTCTAGTTCTTAAAAAATATACCACAGACACCAAAGCATTAAAACTGATGTCTCACCCTTGTAAAGACATCCTGTATATAGGAATTTGCAAGATGACAGTGTGCTGCTCTGTAGATTTATTTGACATTAGAGTAGGTCCTAGGGAAATTATTTATTCTTAACTTTGTATAGTAATGAGATGAACATGCAGGGAATGAGATTCTCTCTCTGTTTCTCTGTGTCTGTCTCTTTTTGCTTTTCTGTCTCTGCCTTGTCTCTCTCTGTGTCCATATTCTTAATTTAAAACTGCATTTATGTATTGTAAATTTATTTACTGACATCAACTAATACTGTTACTGGCTTAAGAACACATGAGTTTGTCATAGTAAACGTGGATATTCAGGTATTATACCTTCTAGCAACTGTGTTCTTCTACTCTAAATCACTGGCACGTTCTACAAGAACAAGTTCAAGGCATTGATTCACTCTGTCCCTTGTGCTTACTGGATAGATTTCTAAAAATTATTGGTTTAGAGGTCTCGGTCTTCTCTTATTCCTTAGGCTATTGTAAGAGCTATCTTTTATATAACAGCATGTGTCTGGCATAATAGCAGAAGGAACCAGTAGATCCTTATGTTTCAAGAAATGTGTGTTTATATGCAAATTACATTCCTGCAACCCACGGGGGAAAAAAAAAACAAATGGGCTTACAATGTATAAGACAAAGTATTCTTGTATTTTCTTCTCCCTTAAACATAGGAATTTCTGCTTCGGGGTTATATGTGAAGCACATAGGAGGACATACCCAGTAGATTTCTGTGTCTGCTTAGTTTCTGTAGCCTGGTCTTGTCCTCTCTGCATTTGGATTTCAGTTAGGCTCAGTGTTTAGCTGTAAGTGTCTGCTTCTGTTTCCATCAGCTACTAGATGAAGGTTCTTTGATGGTGGATAAGTTAGTCATCGATCTCATTATCAGGGAAGGGCATTTGGTAGCCTTTCCACTATTGCTCAAATAGTTAGTTGAGGTCAGTTTTGTAGGTCTCTGAACATTTTTCTAGAGTCAGTTTTCTCTTCAAACCTATAATGGCTCCCTCTGTTATGTTCTCTCTCTCTCTCTCTCTCTCTCTCTCTCTCTCTCTCTCTCTCTAATCTCTCTCTGTCTCTGTGTCTCTGTATCTCTCTGTCTCTGTGTCTCTGTCTCTTTCTGTCTCTCTCTCTCTTGTATATTGTTGCCTCTGATTCAATCTTCCGAGTCCCACATGCTTTCCTCTCATCCCCTTCTCATTCTCCTAGCTCCCTTTCCACACACTGTCTCCCCACCCCCCCACCCACGCACACACTCCAAATATGCTCAGGAGATCTTATCTCTTTCCCCTTCTGTGAGGGACCTTGTATTAATCTCTTAGAGTCATCCTTGTATCCTAGTTTCTCTGGAAGTGTCAATTATAGGCTGGTGATCCTTTGCTCTTTGTCTAAAATCCATATATGAGTGATTAGATACCATTTTGATGGGAGATGTTATTCTGTAAATATGTTTCTCATACTGGTTAATGAATAAAGCACTGTGGCCAATGGGAAAGCAAGATAGGTGGGGCTAGGAGACAAGGAGGAAAGAGAAAGTAGTTAGGAGGAGTCAGCATGTAGAGTGTGGAGAAAGCAAAATGGCGGCCCAACATGCCCTGTAAGAGGAGCCATGTGGAAATAGTTAGATAAGTAGAAATGGGTTAATCATTAAGACAGAGCAAGCTGATAAACAATAATAGTAACTGGCCAACAGCATTGTATCAAATATGGAGTCTCTGTGTGTTATTGGGGGCTGGCGTGGCTGTGGGACCAGACCAGAGGCGGTAGGGCTGGTGGAAAACATGCATGCCACACCATGTTCCTCTTTTTGTGACAGGGTTACCTCATTCAGGATGGTTTCTTCAAGTTCTCAAAATATTTTTTTTTCTGTCTCCATACTAAGTATGCTTTCTTTGGTACTTTGAGATTCCTTGCTTTTTCTTTAAAATTCTCCTTACTGCACTGTGGTTATTTGCCCATCATGTCCTCTGTGCCTGATTAACTCAAACCATTTTAAAAACATTCTCTTTGTTCTTTCTTTATCTGTGTCTCATTCTTATCTTTTGAGAAGTTGCTATCATTATAGCTTGCCTATACGGGGGCTTTCTTCTGAAGTTGAAGAAAATTGATCTTGAGCTTTGGTTTGA
This sequence comes from Cricetiscus sungorus, assembly GCA_030556225.1. Lineage (NCBI taxonomy): Eukaryota > Metazoa > Chordata > Mammalia > Rodentia > Cricetidae > Cricetiscus > Cricetiscus sungorus. The sequence continues at coordinate 12,886,935 of JANBXA010000253.1, forward strand.
ATCCATTCTTAGTTTCTTTTTATCTTAAACATGTATTACTTTTAGTGTGTGTGTGTGTGTGTGTGTGTGTGTGTGTGTGTGTGTGTGTGTTCATATACACCTGAATCCAGGTGCTCACATGGACTAAAGATATGAAGAACTCTAGAGCTAGAGTTCCAGGTAGTTGTGAATTTCCTGGCATGGATGCTGGCAACTGAATTCAGATGCTGTTCAGGAGCAGTATTCTTAACTGCTGAGCCTCATTTAAGCACCCCTCATTCTTAAACTCATTTATTGATGAAACCTAAAACTCCATGAGGGGACAACAATTTCCTAAGTATCATCTGGCCTTCATGAAAAGACTCCTCAAAATGTCAATCAATATAAAAGAGTATCTGCAGGAAAACACAGAACTTGAACATCTTCACTAATTTTGCATTTTAGATAAGTATGAACTCTTTTATATTACTACAGATACTCTAGACTTCTCTTAATCTTTAGTTTTTCTGCTAACAGGGAAGCTACCACTAGACCATAGTGAGGTCAGGAACTAATTTGCATTGACTTCTCTGTTTTCTGCTTCTTTGTACTGCAAAGGCAAACTCTGACCAAATCACATGTCACATTTTTGAAAGGCTGCAGAGCAATAGAATTGTAGAAACAAACAAAATCCTAACAGCATTTTCTATTCTCACCATCAATGTAGAATACAAACATCCAATAAAAACTAATGCAGCTTGCAGTATAGTGGAACTTGCCTTTAAAACTCTAGGCATGAAACTGTCAATCAAATAAAACTAGTACTATGAATTTTGAATGGCAAAAGTATACTATGGGATCATTGCACAAAGCTACAGAGTGTTCTAAGTATCCCATACTAAACATAAGAAATGTTACCCAAATATCTTATACCATTGATCTCGTTAAATAACTTTTCACCTAAGTATGTAATATAGCTAAAGAAAAGCATTATAAATACCTAGAGAATGTTAAAAAGAAAATAGCAAAATTGTCAAAATGTTAGGAGAAATTTAACCACAGTAAAAATATTCTTCACCTATCAATTATATTCTTGGGATTAAATATTACAAAAGTTTTGGCAACTAGCTTCCAAGTTAATGAATGAATAATTTCCCAAAAATTTGCAATCCGAATGAATTTTTGTCAGTCCTAAGTTACTCACATGATTTTTAGTCTTCTAAATTGTTGAAGATTTAGAATGAATATCTTAAACACTCTATGTGTTTAAGTATGTATGCGGTAAGCATGTGTGTGAATGTGTATATGTGCATCTTTCTCTCATAATTATGAAGGCTGTAAGTTCAAAACACAATGTTGGTGGGTTAATTCCTTCTAAGACTTATGAAAAAAACCTCCTTGATATATGAATGCATGTCTTTTCTTATCTTCACATCTTCTTTCTGTAGGTGGCTGTGCAAACATACTGTTCAGAGAAGGACACCAGCCTTGCTGTATTCTGTCTACCCCACTTAATTATCCTTTCAAAGATCCTTTCTCTCCATGCATGGAAGTTCTGAGTTGTGGAGATTTAGAACTTCAACATACAAATAGGGGTCAGAAAGTAAGGTGCAACTCATAACAAGTCCCTAAACAAAAATGCTCAGAGCATATTCTCATGTATAATATGCACTAGATATTCCAATTAATAAGTTCACCAGTAAAATTATTGAATTGTGTACCAAACCCATGCATTAAATTTTATCTTACTGTTACCTCATAGTGTTGCAAAACTCTGATTATATATTTTATTGCTCTTTAATATCACCATTGACAAATATATTGACAGATTCTAGGTACTCAAATTTTAAATCACTGAAGGCACAGCAATAACAACAAAAGAAATATGAATAATGTACCTTATCTGAATTTTAAAATTTGTTAAAAATTGTCTTTTAAGTACAATATTGAAGAGATATGGAGCACAAAATCATTAAATGCTATACATTCACTTTGGCATGTAGAATATTTAGTAATGGGACATAAATTTCAAAGGGCTTGTGCAACTATGTCCAATCGCCTTGTTGGCTGTAGCCCACATAGCCTCTCTTGTGGGATGACTATGCTTGCTTCCTGCAATTCTCCTCAGCAGACTTTCTTCATTTCTGCCTTTTATGTTCTGAATCTTGACACTATGTCTCCATCTTCACTCTCTTACACCTGAACTTTCTTAGAAAACTTGATGGAAGCTTCTGGACCTGTAACTTTTTCATTTTAAACTCTTAAAACCATGGATGCCATCAGCATTTGCCATCTGCTCAACAGTAACAAAATGTCCTTCAATTATAGCTGTAGAGGCATATGAGTGCCCGGATAACTAAAGAAACATGAAATAAATCATACAGAAACAATTTCCTGGGCCTTTGTGTGTAAGCAGGCTCCTGGAGACCATTGTCTTCTCAAGGAAACGTATTTTAAGTGAAATTATAAATTTATGCCTTCAGCTAGACATGGCTGATATTTTGCTCATTGCTAAAATGCCCCCAAGACATTGTGACTGATGTTCCAGTGTGGGAAAAAACAGCTGCTTTTAATAGCTGTATTAGCTACTTTTCTATTGCTGTGGCAAAATGCCATGGCCAAGGAAACTTGTAAAAGGAAGGTTTTATTTGGGGCTTATAGTTCCAGAGGGATATCAATAGTGTATAGAGCATGGTAGTAAGGAGGCAGGCAGGCATGCCACTGATACAGCAGGTGAGAGCTCACATCTGGATCCATAAACAAATAGAGAGCACACAGGGAATAAAGAGAATTCTGAAACTTATGCCTACCCCCAGTGACCCACCTCCTCCAACAAAAGCCACAACTCCTAATCTTTCCCAAACAGCCCCAACAGGGAGCCATAGATTCAGATGCCCAAGTCTTATGTGGGAAATCTCATCCAAGCCACTAAAAAACTTGGCTTCTCCGATCTTTTCTATACACTTGCTTTTCTGAACAAAACAGACTGTTTCAAATCTTCAGAATCTGCTTTTTAATCTTGCTTCATGTTGCAAATATGGATAAAATAATACAGAAACAGCAGTGTTACAAACTGAGTGCTTGGCCATCAGAAATTCCTTCTATCAGGTTAATAAATTCATTACCTTTAAACTCACTCTCCCACAATCTCAAAACTTGGATTAAATATAGTCACATTTGTTTGTTTGTTTGTTTGTTTTGATAAAATGTAACACCAATATCCTCTAGTCCAATTTCCAAAAATTCATTCCATCTGGGACACACTGAATCTAATCTTTTAAAGCTTCCTATTTTAAACAATTTGGTCATTAGAGTTTTTTAACTTAGCCATTCTGATAGGTGTAATATGGCATCTCAGAGTTGTTTCCTTGATTGTTAAAGATGATGAACAATTCTTTAAATGTCTTTTGGTCATTTGAGATTTTTCTGTTCAGAATTCTCTATTTAGATCTCTACCCCATTTTTAAATTGGATTATTTGGAGTTTTGGTGCCTTGTTTCTTGAGTTCTTTATATATTTTTGAAATCAGCCCTCTGTCAGATGTGGGGTTGATGAAGATGTTTGCCCATTCTGTAGGCTGCCAATTTGTCTTATTGACTGTGTCCTCTGCCTTACAGAAGTATCTCAATTTTAGGAGGTCCCATTTATTAATAGTTGATCTCAGTGTCTGTGCTACTGGTGTTATATTCAGGATGTGGTGTCCTGTACCAATGTTCTCAAGGGCACTTCCCAGTTTCTCTTTTAAGAGTATGGCTGGATTTATGTTGAGGGTTTTCATCCATTTGGACTTAAGTTTTGTTCATTCCCTCCACAGGAATCTTTTGGCCATGCTGTTCATCACCTTGAAGAAACCTAACTATGGCACTGAACAAGACCTGCTCAAGATGGGGTCTGTCAATATTATGTTATGGAATAGAGAGCAAAACATGAGGATTTTCAGATGGCTAATGGCTGATAGGGAGAGAAAATTTTCTCCAATGATAAGGTAGTCGTTGATAAGGCATGAATGAAATAAAAAGACCTGTAATAAAAGGAATTGCTTGAGAAGATGAAAGGGATCAAGGAGAAAAGATCTAAAGAAGATAATAGAGTAGGAATATGATCAAAATAATTATGTAAATGCATTATTATAATAGCAAACTCATACTTACAATTAATATATTTTCTACCAAAATCTTTAAAGTAGAGTTTGGGGTAGTAATCACCAGGTGAAGAAAAGCATGGATAATGTCTTAGTCATTCAAGCTCATACATCTACATTGTGAACTTAACTTTCTCATGAGGTCATGAAGAAAGCCATCAGAGAGAAGCCATGGTAGCAAAGAGACTGAGGCTACTAGTACTCTAGATCTCAGTACAAACCTAGAAGCAGTCTGTGTCAGTATTCTAAACATGTAACAGAAGCTATAATGTATAGTGTAAGTGAAATCTAAAGGTTGTATGGATCATGAACTCATAAGAATTACTTCAAGAGTCAATATTATGTGAGTATGCAAACTGCATCTTCAATAAATCAGAAGTGAAAGTCTATACCTAGCAAAGTCTTAATGTGTGGTCAAGCCCTGAGACTCTGAATGTGTGTTGTGATTCCTCATCTAATTAGCATTTATAAAATGTTTGCAGCTGTGAATACAATAGATAAAAATAACTAGACTAGAAATGGTACTTAGCACAAGACTGAGAGTAATTAACTTTCCAAGACTATATCTGTCTGTGGGTTTTCAGTTTTTAAGATCATATGAAGGTCATAGTCTCCTCACACACAACATGAACATAATCTACCTGATAGATAATATATTTCCATTGTTACCTGCAAGTGGAATTAAATGTTTAAAATTAACAGTTAACCCAAAACTTGGTCTCTTTAAGGAGAAGCCCCATCAATGAAACAAAGTTTTATCCTACTACTTTTAAAATTAATGATAACATGGTTGCATGCTTTTTATTTCTTCTCATAGTATATTGGCTCTCAGAGAGTAAATGCTGCATCTGTTTATAACATCTTAATGGAAGGACAAAGGGTATTGAGTGCCTTGATTCATTGGATAGAGTGTAAGATAAAAACCATGGTGATATACCAAGCAATGTCCTTGGAAAGAACACAGGGACTATATTGTCTGTGGTTTCTAGATGGCCATAATATTGAGTGGATAGAGTCCTCAACATGGATCAGAAAATGACTCTTTCTGTGCCAAATCTATACCCAAAGTCTCTGTGACATTGATAGGAGGCCTCAATTCCTCACTCAACTTCTCTGTGGTCAGGCAAAGTGAAAGTGATTCAATTTTGGGTCTGAATTACGAATTCTTAACCGTTAAGTACAACAACACAGAAGGAAAAAAAAAACTAAAAGGAAAATGGAAAGAGACACACAGATGAGAAAAACAAACATGGAAAAAAAGAGGGAGAAGAGAGAGAGCCAAAATAATCAAGCAAGACAGAAAACCTGAATGACAATGTTGTCATTATTAGGCACAGAAACAATTAAACTATGAATTACCTCTTTTTGTATTTCTTAAAATTGAAAGAATATGTAGATGCTCCAAAAGATACTATTATGAAAAAATAAATATTAGATACAAAAGGCATTTCATTCTCTTTTTAAAGGGAGGCATATAATATCACAGTGAACCAATTTCAAAACTATATGTCAAGAAAGAACATCATGAAATCAAAACTGTAAAGGTAAAATGAACCAATGGAGCTAGTAACACAAAGGGTAATGGGAACAGTATAGATTTGAAAGGGATTGGCAACTTATGTATTAATAATTTGAGAGCATTAGTTTCCTCAAGAACATGGTTTCAGCAGGAAGCTCAAGAGGTACAGGAAAACAAGATATTGAGAGTTTACTAAGCTCTGAATCATCATTCTTTACAGATATACTTTCAAGATCAGTGAGATGGCTGGGCAGTTAAAACTGTTTGCATCTTAGAATAACTACATGGTTTTATCCCCAAGACACATTGTACAAGGAGAAAACTAACTCTTTTAAATTGTCCTCTGACCTCCATACATACACTGTAGTGCATACACATAAAAATATATATAATTAACAAATAAGGCATAATGAGTGGTACTCTATGTTGACTCATTACATCAGTGTTTCTCAACTTAAGGCTTTGACCCTTTAATACTTCCCCATGTTGTGGTAACCTCTAACCATAAAACTATTGCTACTTTATAAGTGTAATTTTGATACTTTTATGAATGATGATGTAAATATCTGACAGACAGGATATGTCATATGTGACCCCTGTGAAAAGGTCATTCTCTCCCTAAAGGGATCATGGCACACAGGTCCTCATTATTCTCTGAACCAAAGAAACAAAGTCTTGTTTGAAATTCTTATTAGACTCAATCTTGATTTCATAAAACATGGTGGAGAGAAAAGCATTTAAAATGGGGTATCTGAAAAAAAGAGGCCATGAAAAATAAATAAATAAATAAATAAATAAATAAATAAATAAATAAATAAGAGGCCATGAATTTGAAAGAGATCAGGGGAAGGTGTTGTGGGAAGGTTTGAAAGGAGGAAGAATAAAGGAAAGATAATGTAATTATATCATAATATCCAAAAGAAAACAAAAGAAAAATGAAAACAAAAAATTAATAAAGTAGAAATTTTGCAAGAGAATCTTCAGATTAGGACTTCATCTCCAACTCTCTCAAAATAACATTTGAAGCTGTGCTCAGTGGCTGTCTTTTCCATATATTAGAGTAGAAGCCCTTAGTATAGTCCACAACATAGAATCATGTATGAACGGCATGCATGTTTCAAAAATCTTACTTGTATTCCATGGGGAAACAGAAAATAGTAGCATGAAGTCATGGGCAGGTATGATAAAATTATGACACCCACAGGTGCAGAGCGGAACAACAAACAAGTAAGGGAGGCATGGGGAAGAGGGGGAAAAATGTTCTCATGGCTGCTTCATAATGCATTGTTAGGGAACAGCTTCATTTTTTAATCCCCCCCCTTTATTGGAACTTTACGCACACTGCAATCTTCATGTTACAAGCACTTTTCCGGCCAGCCTGGTCCCACAGCTGTGTCAGCCACAAATAACATACAAAGATGCTGTATTAATTATAATGCTGTTGGCAAAATGTCTATTTCTGTATTAATTATTAAACTATAATTACTTATGTATGAATTTCTACATGGTCTTATCTTACAAAGACCTCCAGACTCACTTGTCCTCTCCTCTCAGGATCACATCTCAACTCCTTCTCTCCTGACTCTCCCAGAATCCTCCTTGTGTCCTAGTCCATCCTATCTTGCTTCCCTATTGGCCAATAGTGCTTTATTCATTAACTAACAGAGAAACATAATTACAGAATGACATCTCCCATCACCTACACAGGACCTGCTCACTTGCTCAGTTGTACTTGGAGAAAGGCTATCTTGGTCTAAATGTCTATAGGCACTAAATGTATATAAGACAAAAAAAATATTAGCCAAAACTTCCTTGTTAAGCTGCCTAGAGTACACAGGTGCTTTTTAACAATGCCATTGATGGGTGTCCTGCTTATACTGAGGCTCTTTAGTGCAGCCAGGGAAGGATCTGTTGCACTGCATTCATAATGACTGATTTCATTCAACCACTTAGGCAAGGAAGCTGAAATAGTGTCTCACTGATCATGGAAGCCCCTTTAGTGTCATGTATAAAGCAAAGGAAACATGGACGTTTGGAAGGGATGTAGCTTCTTTAAGTACTCTCAGCACCTCAGTGAATTTCAATAGTTTCAAAAGATACTATAATGTTTTTTTTTTCAGTCTGAGTAACATTTGTCTTGACCTGGAAGCTTCAAAAATTAATTTTAATTAAGATTCACCATCTCTATGTTTTAAATCAAATAAAATATGAGTCACTGTTGGGACCTTTCAGCTGATCTCTGACCAAAGTGGCACTGATGAGTTGGGAAGTAAAGCACCAGCTGTATGAATAAGGAGACACATTTATTAACATGGGAAAATGACACATGATTGTAGCATATTTCATGATATACAAAGCACAACAGACCTCGTGATTAAACTGTGTTTAACCACATTCTCTCAGTTGTTATTTTCCAGGCACAATGTCTCAGGAATCCTATTTGATGTGCTGGCCTGTAACATTTGACCACACTTACAGCACAAGTGCAAAATCAATTTTCTGTTCCCCCATTTATCTCCGTGCTGTTGTTAGTTGGCTCTCTAATGGAATGGCTCTTCTGGAGAGGTAGTTATTTTACTTCAGAGTGGCATTTCAGAAGCCTTAAATGGGCTGAAGAGATGGCATGTGACCTTTAGGAATATTTTAGGTCTACATTTCTTTGAGAAAGAACTGCTTAACCCTGTGTGTCTTCCTATACGGCTGACACTGCTTTTGTTCCTCTTTATAGTCTCTATAGCAGAAGAGGCGGCAATTTTATAGACAATAATGATGGGATGTTAGTGCATGCAAATTCTGCTACCTGTGTTTTTGCTGAAAGATATAATCTTACAATTAAACTTTGTTTGTTGTCCAATATCCAGATAATGTTTTCACACAAAATTCTGTTCTAACTTTGTTTTTTGCCAACTTTTAAAAGTGATATATTTACACATATGAATAAATCTGTATAAAATGGAAACAAATTTTCAATAACATTACCCTTAATCTACTTCTTTTGATTATATGGACAAATGTCATGGTATTTTTAAAAATCTGATTTAGTATTTTCACTGAGCTATTTCACGTATTCATCTCATATTTACATATTCACCACTTATTTACTTTTTTATTTCTATTTTTTCAAAAATATTTATATATTTTATGTGTATGAGTGTTTTCCCCAATGTTGATCACCACATGAATGTCTGGTGCCCACAGAGACCAAAAGTGGGTGTCAAGTTCCTTGGGATGGCTTTACAGACAACATAAGCTGCCATGCAGGTCCTGAGAACAAAGTCCAGATCCCCAGGAATAACAGTCATTATTAATGCCCAGCTATCTTTCCATATCCATGTTCTCTTTCTCAGACAAATTATCTATTTCATTTCATTTCAGTTGAATACTGCTGATAAAAACTGAAGGCATGGTTTCTTTTTCTGTTTTAGTTGAATTGTAAAAATATTGAGATATTTAATAATTTGAGCAATCTTTTTCTGTTGGTTCATTCACATAATTACGCACTATTGTTTTTATAAACCGCTAGTTACATGGAGTCTTTTCTTGAAATATTTAAAACAGAACTTTAAAATAATCATTAAAAATACATTTAAGGTTTAATGTAAGCTAAGGAGATAGCTCAGTAGGTAAAGTGTTTGCCTTTTGGGCATAATAACCACACTTTGATCCCCAGAAAACACACAAAAACTGTTAGATTTGCCAGTACATGTTACTAACCCCAGTAAGAGAAAAGCAGATCCATGGGGCTTTCGGGAACTCCAGCCTATTGGACAAGCACCAGGACAAGGAGGTACACTGTCTCCAAAAACTGTAGCCAGTATCTGAGAAACAGCGTTCGTACTTGTTGACTGGCCACCGCAAACATAGAGGCATGTACATACAACATCAACTATGGTAGGCTGGATTCTTCAACTTTAGAACTAGATGCAAAACATTATATTGTATTCATTATGAATCACAGTTGCTTACTTTTCCTTCAAATTAAATAGTTTGTAATGAAATATGCATGAGAATGCTTTTTGCATAATTGAGAAATAAATATATTTCAAAGTATTTGTTTTCTATTATTCTGGGATGGCCGAATCTCTTTTTCTGTTACAAAAATATTGGCATCTGCTATTTCATATTTTATAAACATGTGGCTCCAATAGGAAAACCTAAATCCTGCCCCTTCAAATCAACTGTGTCCTAACGCATCATAACATTGAATCTTGCCAGCAAGAACCAACTCTCTTTCTTAATCAAAACATTTCACACAGGTCATAATTTACCAAAGACCTCAGGAGTTCCCCAGAAGATGAAGGAATTGACCCAATAAAGTGAGAGCACTGGTCACATGTTGTTGGATGAATGACTGTTAGTCTAATGTCCTGAACCTTCTTAAACCTGAAACATGTTTAACCAGGCAAAACCATCTACCTTATAACTTACAAAAATATATTGGCTATCCTCCTTATTAAGATTTGCAAATATATTTGGAAGTAGTGACTAGGTAAGAGGTCCACACACTCAGCATAGCCATAGAAGAAGGCCATCCTAACATGGCATTCATTGTAAACAGTCAAGACTCGAGATGAGAAACCCCAGAAAAAGAGATTAATGGCACTAAGTTCAATCTTCTCACGAACAATGGTATAATTTGTCATAGAAACATTCTACCTGTGGGATATGTAAAGAACTGTACTGCTTTATTGAGATGTCATATTCATGATTTTTGTAGTTGGTGTTGCTCTGATGTTTTGAAGCTGGTTTCTATTTTTCTAGCAGACAGCAGTGATCTTTTGCTTCTTTTTTCTTTGGTACTAATTTTTAAATCAAAGATAGGTTCTTCACACCATCTGACATATAGGTTACTCAGCATAAATCTTCACATTATACTTAAACAAGAGGCTTACTGTGGATGCTAGTTAAAGTTAGTACAATGAGTTTGGTGGGATTTACTTAAACACCAAATAAATTATGATATCAATTGCTAATGCTTGAAATATTAAAATACTGACACATTTCAAATATATGAGTTTACAATTGTCTGGGATTATTTATAAATCAATGATACATGAAACAAATTAAAAAGCACTTGAGAAATCTCATTTATGAAATGGTATATTTGAGTTAGGCAGGATTTTTACTGTCCTTTAGAATTCTGGCTGTCAGAGGACCACAAAAGTGTTTCTGTATTTTTGCACCCAATTCCTAATCAAAATAGTGATTATTCTATATGATACTTAGAAAAAAGAAAGGAACCACTTTGAGAGCAATAATAATATTAAAGCGACTTAACAAACTCTTGAGGAGATGACAGTACAGTTACAATCAGAATATTAAACATAAAGCATATAAAGGACTTTATAGAGAGGAAGCAAATATTTCAACACACTGCACTGGTATGCCAGTGTCAAAATAATACTAGGTTTTAAAATAGTCTTCTAGTAGTTACTTTATTTCAATATTCCTAATTAGCACAAGTTTTTCTCAGGTTATCAGTAATCGTAACTGAAGTATGTATATGGAACTAGAAAGGGAAATGTGCATGATAGTGTCATAGTTCACATGGCGCCATAAGCAATGAGAGCACGACATTGCTTCTGCTGTAAATTCCTCACAATCTATTGTCAGGATAACTTCCATACAGAACATCTCAGCAAGCAGTCCCAAAACAAAGAAAAAAGTATACTGGAGAAACAGTTCTTCCACCTCTTTGATAGTGTTGGCAAAAAATTACCTGACAAACCCAGTTGTTTCTGACCATACCTGCTGGATAATTAGACGTATGTGTAAATAGTCACTCTTCCTTATGGAGATTTCGTTATCTAAGACTTACAACAGAAAAAAAAAGTTTTCAGTTACATAGAATACGTGTGGATAAATACCTTACCAAGATCAACATGGCTGTCTTATATGCTATCATAGAGCTTTTATCCAGTAGCTGATGGAAGCAGAAGCAGAGACCCACTAAGCACTGAATCAAATTCCTGAAATCCAGTTGTAGACAGGGAGGAGTGAGGAGCAAAGGGATTAAGACCATGCTGGGAAAAACCACAGAAACAGATGACTTAAACAAGGGGGAGCTCATGGACCCCACACTGATAGACGGAGATAGAACCAGGATAGAACCAGGTCCCCTGCATGTGGGTGACAGTCAGGATTCCTGGGCAGTCTATGGGGCCCCTGGTAATGGAACATCATTTATGCTGAGTGTACGAATGGACATTGGGAGCCCACTCCCTATAGAGGGACACTCTCTCAGCCTAGACACTTGGGGGAGGGTCTAGGCCCTGCTCCAAATGATGTGACAAACTTTGAGATTCCCCATAGAAGGCCTCACCCTTTCTATGGAGCATGGAAGAATGGGAGGGAGTGGAAACTGGGATTGATATATAAAATAAACTTTCTAATTCCTCTTTGAGTTATTCTCTGTAGTACCCACCCCCACATTCCTGAAACACATACACAGGCAGCTGTCATTGGCAATCTGTGTCGTATTCTCATTTTTGTACAAAACGTTTAAACACAAAAGCATCATGGCAGTCACCCTAAAACAGGTGAAAATGTCATTTGACCAAAGTTGTATTTCCAATCTCATTTTTGTTCTTTATATAACATAGCTCTTAGGAAGCAAATAAACCCTGTACAGAAAATTGAAAATGCTTATCAGTTTAACCAAAGCACATACTTTGATCCAGAGAGCCAGAGACACAATTCTTTTCATTACAAAACAGAGTGAGTCGAGCCTCATCCTTAACAGAGAAGTTGGCTTTCTGCCTAGGGACATGCTGGAATCTAAAAAGCTATGTGGCAGAGTCAATCCATGGATGCAACAAGTCTGTCTGTACATGCAACTTGCTTGCTGTATCTTATTTTTTTTTTTTTTGCTCCATTATTTTTGCACAAAGAATCTTCAATTGATCTACAAGGCACAAATTTAGATGCAGTAATTTACTCTCCTTAGGAATCAAAATAGTAGTTTATAATTCAAATATTTATATTGCATGTGATACTATGAAAATCATAGGCTGTCAGATTTAGGGGTCTTAATGTTACATGATGTCATAAAAAGAAATACTTTTTATGGTACCTAACAGAAATCTTTCTAGAAAAGTGCTATAGCATCTTCTACTTATTTAACAAAATTAAAATGTTTGTAGTAATTATAGATAACATTTAAACTCTATCTAAATATATTATACATTGCTTTATTTCTTCCTAGGACTTTGTAGAATATGGAATGGGTTTAATGTTAGGAATATCTTTGAAGCATACAGATACATACATGCGTACATACATACATGCATATATATATACATACACATACACTCACACACACACACACACACACACACAACACACACACCACATGCACATAAAAACATTTTTGTTTAAGAATGAGTCAGACTAAAGGAAAGATAAGTAACTCTGTCAAGTTTCTCAACATTCCGTTAAGCCACATGGTGACTCCTCAGTTCTGTTAAATGTTAAGTACTGAAGCGAGACTAGCAGGGAAGAAATGCTAGCTCTGTATTTATTCATTGGTGAATGAATCAAATATTCAAAAGCTGCAAGATATGTGGCAATATCTTGGTTAAGTTTAGCACAGGATTTGTTTAGCAGACATGCTTTCTACACTGAGTGTTTCAATTTTCCTAGGTAGTTAATGAGGCTTTCTAAAGAAGTATCTTTTAGGAGGCTAAAACATAAACTTGCTCCTTGAGGCATCTGAACTGCATCACTTCAAACTTTTAATTTGAAAGAGAATGATTTTGACACTGTGATTTTTTGATACATTAAAGAATGGATAACTTTTCTTTAATTTATTTTCCAATGTAATTTCTCCTTTGAGCTTACATGCCTGAGTACAAATTTAATATCCTTTATGTATATGAACACCTAAAATATAGATATAATCAAGCTTTGTACATTACTGTCAAGTATAGACTTAGGGTCTTCAACGTTGTCATGATTGGTAATTTGGGTCAAGTAAATTTTCAAAGGGAGCTAGCTTGACTGCAAAAGGAAATTAACACACGTAGCCTGTTTTAGTAAAGTGCCTTTAGAAACATACCTCAAGTTGTATTTTAAAACTGTTGCTTCCAATGTCAGTAAAGTTGATTGGTTCAGAGAACTCTTCCTTTCATCTCAACTTAATTTTAGGTGATACAGAAATAGATGACACCTGTTTGTAAGTCATTGTGATCTGATGCATATATATGTTCAGTAATGTTTAAATCCTGTACAGCAGTAATGTTTTATTATATCCTTCAATGGAAATTTTCATGCTGTTTTCTGTTCTAGTTTCATGGAGTGCACAGTAGCCACCTTCTTCATATTAATAACTCAGCAAGCTCCTCTCTTCTCTCTAACTGTAACATGGTACTGATGAACCAATCTCCTTTTCTCTCTCTCTCTCTCTCTCTCTCTCTCTCTCTCTCTCTGTCTCTCTCTATGCTCTCTCTCTCTGTCACCTCTCTCTGCCCTCTCTCTCTCTCTCTCTCTCTCTCTCTCTCTCTCTCTCTCTCTCTCTCTCTCTCTCTCTCTCTCTCTCTCCCTCTCCCTCTCCCTCTCCTTGTTACTCTTCCAGCTGTCTGCTAAGCACTACCTTTCTATACTTCTATGAATTAAATTTTGGGGATTCCACATGAGTGAGACCATGTGATAATTACCTTTCTGCTGTTGGTTCATTTCATATAACATATGCTCTTCAGTTCATCCATCTTGTCACACATGGCAGGATTTCATCTCTTTTCGGCTGAATACTATTCCTTTTGTACATTTTCCCTATTGTCTTTACCATTTGTCACTTGATGGATACCCAGGGTTCTTCTGCTGGCAGTTGTGAATGATGGTGCAACAAATAGGAGAATGCATAGCCTCAGCAGTACACTTACTTCCTGCCCTTTGGTTATAAGCCCAGGAGAAAGAGTGCTGGATAATATGGGATTGTTTTTTTAAATTTTAAAGAAACATACAGGCTCTTTTCTGAAATATATACTAATTTATGTCTCTACTAAATATACGCAAAGGTTCATTTTTTTTCTTTTGTTACCACCAGTTCTACTGCAGTATGGACAGTCACAGGACAATTCTAAATACTGATAATCTGTGCAACACAGTAAAAAGTTAGTAGGATGCTGTGTATAGACTGACCTGCTAATGGGCAGCTTCAAATACCCCTTATTTGTTCTACAATCTTTCACTTAAATGTACAGTTCCTCTGTTTGAATTGTTGTGGTGTGTTCTTTGATAAAGTCCATATTAGAACAACACGAATTAGTCAAGAAATGTGTGCCTATATACTTTTGAGGGCATGCACAATAGAAAATGTCCTCTTTAAAAAGGGATAACACGCTGCTAGACTATCAGACATGGTATTGTCAATAAATCTTACTCTGAATTTCAGACCCCGCCACAGTTGTGGTATATACTGCTTCTAAATCACAACAAAAAATCCAGTTCAGTGTGTTAGCCAAATAAAAATCTGTCAGAAATAACTGAAGTAATTTCTTTAAAACATCCACAGGGATGAAGAGTTAGAAGAGTTAATGCGTTCAATGCATCATTACATTTCAGCCTCCTTCAGCAAAAGGGAAATCAGTGCATGGTGTATTTCAGTGCAGAACAATAAATAAATGTACATTATACATTTAATTCTAAGCCCAATTTAATAAAGTAATTTTGTTTCCAAAGCAGCAAATAGAGGAGTCTGTCAATCAGCTGAATTTTGCTGTGTTTTATGCAACACGTTGAAGAATATTGTGTGAGTTCTTGTGTGAGTTGCATGCTGTGAGAACTTTCTGAGAACCACTGACACCTCTTGGTTGCAGATTGTAATGCATTCAACATTTATGACTACACGTCTGCATACTACTTTGCATTAACCCTATTTTATTGAAATAGTTATTTATGTTAATAACCATAAGAAGTATTTCACCTGCAAAACGCAATTTCAAAAACTGCCAGGCTTTTTCAGTGGAGTCAACCCTTGATGCCGACAGGCAAGTGACACAGAGAAATATATTTCTCTAAGAGGCCTTTCTGTTTACTGATAGTTTCCACAGAGCTAATCCTGTTACATAGCACAATGAGCATGCTGTTTCACAGAGGAAAACACTTGTCAAACTGGCAACTGTAGAAAGAAACACTAGGATATAAATTAATTAGAAAAGTGGAACTTCAGTGAACAAGTGTGGGGTTTCATAGGAACTATATATTCTCAGAAGAGATGGTTCATATATGAATACTAAAATAAACATTTTTACTTAATTTAATTGTTTATTATAGAATAAAAATATGCGCAGATATGGTGTGTTATAAGGAATGGACAACGGAATGTTGAATTCCACATGTCTCTTCAAATCCATTTCTAGTTTCAATATGGTGTGTTAGGTTTAAGGAGTCCTGCTATGAAATTTTGTCACTATTATAAACATGTTATTTTTAAAAACTATACAATAATTTATTCAATGTGAATTTTTAAATTTAACTGATAAATTTAAATTGAATGTGTATGATGTGCAAAATATTTTGAGATATATATATATATATATATATACTAAGAATTACAAAATCAATCTTCTTAGCATATGTATGCATTACATTAAGGGGAAAGAGAAAATTTCCAATCTAATCTTTTAACAATTTTCATTGCTACAGTGTAATGTTTTTTAATTCCCATTGTCATGCTTCATAATAAACCAACAAAATATACCCTTCCTGTCTACCCAAAACTGTCCCACTCACCAATTTTCCCATTCCTTTCTCTAGCCCTTAATAATCTGGTTAAGTCACTCATCATCCCCCTTTTCTTCTATGAGCTCAACATTTCTAGTTTGGACATAGGAAAATATAATAAAATACTCATGTTTCTGTCAGTGGATTATTTTCCTAACATAATGTCTGTGTTTTCCTTCATGCAATGGAATAGACAAGATTTTCTTCTCTTTAGAGATTCAAGAGTATCTTTTTCTTTATACTTTCATCAGTTAGATGCTTAGTTTGTGAACAGTTACTGTGAAAGTATTCATGACTTACACAAACTCTAGCATGGTGAGGTGTAAGGGCCCGGGAGTTGGACATATAGTCACATCCTTAGCCGAAGAGTTATTGCATTTGATAACTACAAGAAAGGGAAGAATGAAGATCTCTAATGTCATTACTTCTTATACATTATACTTTAGTGTAAGCTTCACCCACAAAGGTAATTGGCTAACATGAACTGGGATCCAGGCATTAAGAGAAAGAAGAGAAGGGACAAATAGAACACAAAGTTGGGTTGGTTAGGAAGTGGTAGTGAATCTTGGAGGAGTTGGGGGAGGGTAGACAATATAATAAAAATAAATTGTATGAAATTCTCAAGGAATTAATCAAAAATATTTATTAAAGCAATAAGAAGTAATTGGAAGAATTGTGTAAGCATGAACCCTGTGATTTACCTCACTATCTATCATTGAAGGTTGCATAAAGTAGTGATAAAAACAGATTAAAAAATGAACCATACCCAGAATGTCAGAGTGAAGAAAACAAAGAAAAGATCATAGCTTGATTTCTAATAATGACTTTTTCACTTATGTCATCTGTAAAGTTACTTCTTTCAGCTTTTTTAAAAATTACTTTCTCTTTTTTGTACAAATATTAAGAACCTTCCACAGAAAAAAAAGATAGAATAAATAAGTTATATTGCCTTTGAAACTTAATATCCTGCAAATCTCCTAACCAAAGCTTCATATTCTAAAAAATACCATTATTATTTTTGCCATGCTTTTAATAAATAGAAGCACTCCTGTAAACAGGTTATGTTTTATTTTCATGTTGATAGGAACAGAATTTTTAAATATAAAAATATGTCAGTTCTTTGAGAATTTCACACATTCATACAACACATGAATATGAATATTCACCCCCACTCAAACCCTAGCCTTTCTCAGATGTATCTTCTACTCACCTCACCTACCCCTCTCAACTTCATTTTGTGCTGCACATATACCTGTGTGGGAGAAGTCATCCATTTTAGCTTAGTCTGTTTTCCAGGATCCACACCACTTAAAAACATGCCTCTTCCTTTCAAAGAAACCATCAATTGTCAATAGTTCCTTATCTGGGGATGAAATTTTGAATTTCACCCCATGCCTCCACAGTAAGAATGTTGATTTTTTTTTTGCAGGTCTGATACAGGCAATTAATCATAGCTGCCATGGGTTCATGACTACAGCAGTCCTGTCATATCCAAAAACCACTGTTTCATCCTGACCATCCATGACCTCTGTCTCTTGCAATCATTCTTTCTCCTCTTCCATGATGTTTTCTGAGCCTTACAGTGAGACAGTATAACATAGATATTTAATTTATGACTGAACATTCCACAAACAATTATTCTTTGCACTTTGGCCAGTTTTGTGTTTCTAAACACAAAACTGAACAAATTTCACTAATGAGGTTTGAGAGCTGTACTAATTTATGGCTATAGAGATAAAAAATTAGAAGTCAGTTTTTTGCTTTGTCCATTTAGCAAAATATTAGTAATAGGCTTACTCCTGGGTTCTATGAGCTTCACAGCTTTGTATTTCTAGGATCAGGCCTTAAATATGATCATAAAGTAATTGGTCACCCACATAACATCCATGCCACCATTGTGCTCATAAGTATATCTTGATGGGCTTGTTGCTATCATAGCTTGTGGAACAGGAGGATGAAACTGTTAATGAATTTCCTTTCCCAAAAGCCAACACAGCTAGACACTGGGAGAAAACATCTTGGTCAGGACTCACTTTGCTTCTCCATGTCCTGCAGCCAAAATGTGTCATATCTTCAGCAATAAAATGTTACCATCAAGTTATTGTGAGCAATCAAGAACAATGTCAGTAACATGTATTATTTAGGGCATCTATGCCTCATCCCTGACAACCACTGGAAAGATGTTCCACACAACACTGTCCTTTTTGTTTGGGATAAGCTTTTAGGATGAGCATTATCCCCTGTGAATATAAGTGTAGTTAAGCTCTTATGTTCCTATATTTATGAAGCTATTAAAATAGTTGGGTTCTATATGACTTTTTCCTTAATGTTAGTTAATCTATCTTTTATCCCTTCTGCTCTGCTCACCCATCCCTTTATCTCACTTAAACCTTCTTCCTCTTTATTTTTAATTTTTTATACATACACACTATCATTTTAGATGTTATTCACAGTGTCTTATTTGTTCCTTTCCACCAGCATTCCAATAGTTAGTATCAAATATTAATATGCTCTTATCTTCAAATAGGTAACAATTTAGTGAAATGTAAGACAAAAAAAAGCATATAATCATACTAACCAAGTAGGCGAAGTAAACATAAGAAACAGACATAAAAGCCATAAAACCAGTCCTATGATGAGTAACATAAAAGTCAGATGAATTGATCAGTACGGACTTGAATGGCAGCTTAAAAAGTGACCAAGAATACAAAAATAAGTAAGTGAAGCAGAAAGATAAAAAATCTTCACAAACAAATTAGAATAAAGACACATAGTAAGGATAAGAAAGAAGACTTTTAAAAAACAGACACACTATATAAGAATAATAACAATATTGTACTCTATAATGGCTATGTCGAAATGTCTAGAAAAGAGATGATGGGAGACATAATTTTTAAATGCAGAATTACTGAAGAACTTAACAGAGAACAAAAATCATAACTATTCAAACAAGTAGTAGAAAAAATTTCTGAAAATATTCAGATCTTCATATTTAACAAGCTAGACAAAATCAAAACGCAATAATTCACACAAAAACAAATAGGGCTGAAATTAGTATAGTTTGAGAATAATAAAACACATAGTGAAAATTGGTACAACAAATATTCATTAGTATGAAAGTTAAAAGAGTGAATCCAGATTATGATAGCAAAACAATTTGTATCATACCAGCCATTTCCTCTCCAGGGACTTACATATGCCAGGCAAAACCTCTATACAATGAGGCAAACTTTCAGACCCATAGGAACATTGATGTTAAAGAAAATAAATAGAGTTAAGTTTGTTAGGAAGTTGCTAAGAATTGGGTTGTCAGGGACATGATAAGGCATTCCTTGTAAAGAGGGTGACTTATACATTAATAATCTTCTATTTCCTTACCCTAAAAATAAAACATGATGATGGATAACATATATTCTAGCCGGTCCTCTTTCTTTGACTTAAAAGTCTTGTTGTCCGAGAGGGGGGTAAAAAACCTTTTCAACAGTTCCATGTTAGAAAATGAAGATAGAAGCACTCCAACTTCTGTAGTTCAGTGGATCTCATAAGAAGGGAATATAGATGAGGTTCATGGTGGTTCAGAAAGTTCTGGTTTGCTATGGCAAGCCTGAATAGGGACGTCACAGTGGAATTTCTCACTTAGTTGGGTACACTCACCAAATCACCACACCTGGCACCTTGATAATTTTCCTTCAGCCAGTGCCTGTGGTTTCACTACATTTGCTATGAAGAGTTAACTGAACATGAAATGTTCATAATAAGGTGTTATGCCTTCTATTGCTATGATAAAAGTACCCAATAAAATGAGTTTAGAGAATGACAGGAAGATTTGAGGCTCACATTTCAAGTGTGAAGGTAATCATAATACAGAAGGCTGGTCACATAGTGCCAATAGTCAGGTAACAGACATGAATGTTCATGCTCAGCTTGCTTTCTCCTTTCTATTCAGTCCAGGACTATAGCCCATAAATCAATGCCACTCATAGTTAAGGTGTGTCTTCCAACTTCAACTAACCTAATCTAGATAATCCCTCACAGATTTGTCCAGAGACCTTACAGGCATACTCAAAACTAAGCTAATCTAAATAATCCTTCAGAGACATCTGCAATGACTAAGGTAATTGAGATACTCCTTAGGCATACCTAGAGGCTTATCCTACATTAGCCCAGATCATGTCCAGTTAACGTTCACTATTAACCATCATACTAAATCAATGCATCCCTTAGGATATAAAGTTGACCTGCCACAGTCTTCACAGACCTACTCAGAAGTCCCTATATTAAAATGATACTAATCCTTAGAAGAATAATGTCAACTTTACATTTCTCTGTAAGTCCTGTTCCTGCTGTCATTCTTGTCAAACCACTGTGTCTGTCTCAGTACTGAATACTCTGTTTTTTTTTTAACACTGAACCATTTATATATATGCATGCTTCCTCTCTCTCTCTCTCTCTCTCTCTCTCTCTCTCTCTCTCTCTCTCTCTCTCTCCTCATAACCTTGGCCCATCTCTCCAGTCCCCATAGTCATTTTCTTCAGAGTGTCCAAAGCTGCCAGAACAACTGATTCAAAGGAGTCCCATCTAAGGTATATCCTGTACTCAAAATTGTCCAGTGTCATAACCTGGAAGTTCACTCTTCTCTGAACTAAATGAGCAGTTTCCCTGCCCCCCCCCATACACACGATTTTCTATTTTGTAAAGGCCTTAGATGTGTTACTAGAGATGCATGTTTCAAACTGTTACTACCACTACTCTATAACCAGGGCAGGTTATAAAGAGAGGGAAGTAAAAAATATAGAAAGAGTAACAACACTGCCACATACCTTTCCCAGAATGGCTTCTCAAACAGTCCTATTTCTTACCCTTCAAACCTCAAACAAGTTGTCTGGCTCCATGATTCTGTTCTGGTACATATCTCTAGAAAAAATATGTGAAAAATTATTTTGTGAAAATGAAGTTGCTGGGAACTAATGCAGTTATTACAAAGACAATATCATCAAAAAACTTGCCTTTGGACAATTATTTAGGAATGATGCAGTGCTTAGAAATGGACAACAAATGGCTACTACATCCCACAAGTATATAATTTATGAATGTATGCATAAATCTCATTACTATCTTATTAATGTTCTTAGTAAAGAAGTTTTGACTACCTGAACCCTGCCAGAACTGTTTCGCAATTGTGTTCCAAGGACAAAAGCATACTTTATATGCTAAGTCACACAAGTAAAAAGAAATGTATTCACACTAAAAAAAAAAAACTCCAATGAGAAACAAATCCTTGAGCATTTAGAAAATATGAATACTAAAGTATAATTTGATGTTTTCCTGACTTTTATGATGATGCTAAGTTTTGCTGAGTTGGTCCTAATTAAAAAAAAATCTAACTAAAATATGTAAACATTAGATAACAATTAAAAACCACAAAAACCCTCTTTCTCCTTAGTTGGCTTTAATTGTTGCAGTGTCTGCTCTATTGTACATTTCATTTAAACACAAACACTCAGCAGAAAAATAAAACCTTCACCGCTCCTAACCAAAAACTTTGAAATGCAGATACTTGAACGTGGAATGGGTATTAATCAATTTCATGGCCCATGATAAACAAAATTGAAGCGATACTGGAGTCTTGAGGAACCTGCTTTATGTATGTACCTGCTGGTTATTACACAGTTACCTTGTATTCAACATTTCACCATTGAGAAGTTGAGCTGGAAGAGAGTTCAGACAGGTGGAAACCTTTATGAGGATAAATGTTTCATCCACAATGTGGTTTAGATAGAGTATACATTTGCACAGACAATACAAATCACTGAAAAAAGCAATACCACTTCCTAGCACAAAGGACACTTGTGTATGTCAGAGTATATTTGGGAAGGAATTTCTCCCAGGACCTCAATGACACATGTATGGACGCAATAAACAAATCTGTCAGTTTAAACAAATTACTCACAAAACATGCTCTCTGGGGCAGTGTTCTTGCTCTCACTCAGACCTTTGGAAACAGCAGGATCTGTCACCCATGGACAGTGAGGATAAGATCTGTCAGCTTAGCCCAGTAGTGACTGTGCACATCCTCAGACAGGCATTTCCCCATGAGTATTTTACCTGGGGTCTGCCTCCTGGGTCTTATCCTCCCTCATTCTGACAACCTGCCCCTCAAGCTTCCCCAAGGGCACTATTTGTTGATAAAGTCCTGACAAATACCTGTCTGACATATCATAAAGCTGTTGAAAGCTCAATTAATTTCACTTAAAATAGAAATAATTTCTGGATTTCATTCAAATCCAGTTTGATGTGTGTGTCAGCAAGGAATCTATAAAGAGCCCCTAGGGCTTTCTGTAGCATTGCACTAGAGCCTCTTCATGTGAGAAACTAACCTTATATGCTGCCACACATGTATTTAAAAAAAAATGAAGTACTGTTGATAAACTACCAAATTGAGAAAAGCTTCTTCTCTTAATTTCCCCATCTCTTATTTATCCTACCAGTGCTTTCTTTTTTTTTTTTTCAAGACAGGGCCTCATGTAGCACAAGTTGGCCTCAGATACATACACTATGTAATTGAAACTGGCCTTGAAGTCCTGATCCTGTCCATATACCTTGTTCAGTGTTGAGATTATAGATGTGCACTAAGCTGTTTGTTTGTTTCAAAATTCATCCCACAACCTAGCGATTGGGAAAACAATCTGTAGACAATTGTGATTTGGGTGAAATAAATTTGTCTCCAGTACCACAGACCTTTTTCAGTCAGTTTACTTTTCTTTTACAGTAAGGATGGATTAAAGCAGCTATAGCTCAAACACCGTTTCTCTACCAGGTGAAGAGGTCTGGTATTTCTCAGAGGAAAGTTAGCAAAGGTGAAGATGAAACTTTCTATTTCCTTCTCACCTCTTTGGCCATCCTTTTGTTCCTTTACACACAGCTCTGTCTAACATCTGAAATATGCACTCTGAACCACAAGATGTAAAAAAAAGAACACAGAAAATTTTTGATGGCATCAGATCCTTTCAATAGATGTCCTGAGAAAAGAAAAATGAAAGCTCAATTAACAAAATTACTAGTATATGAAAGTGTTGTGATTCATCATTTTGGTCCACACACAGAAATGCTTCTTTTTCATTTCTTCAGGTGAATCTGTATGAACTCCTGTACCAAAAAATTATAACAGGCCCTAACATCTCTGTAAGTTCATGAGCTCCTATTTCCCTTTCTGAGAAAGAAGAAAGCACAAACACAAAATGATAGAATTCATTTGGAAAAATTGAATTTTCTAACTTGTTAAAGTATGTCTACATAGTATTGTTGAAAATTTAATGTTATAATATCACAAACAACTTTGTTTATTATGTGTTGAGCTCAAATTATATATTTGCATTCAAAACAACTGTCATGCCTACTTTCGTCCATGAATCTTGTTAAGTAATTATTAAGTAATTATTAAGTAATTCTAGAATAAGCACACACTAGGGAAAAAAGACTCAGATTCTACTTAATACCATACCCACTGCTTGGTTTAACTAAGAGCTTTAAGTCCGTCAATCTTTTTATTATATTCTGGATAATTTTAAGAGTAAAAAGTCAAGAAAGAGAATAAAATTTATGGCTTAATAGTCTGTGCAGAACCTTTACCTCATTATGGTAAAGAATGGTTTGTTTGGAGACTAATAAATTGGTACCAATTAGTTGGTAAAGAAGTAAAAGAGCTCACTACCAAGTTTGACTATTTGAGATCAATTCTTGTGGACAACTTGATGGGAGGAAGAACAAATTACTATAGATTGCCCTGCCCTCCAAAAACATTCTGTCAAATATATATACACACATCTAAACACACATATACACACACACACACACACACACACACACATGCACACACACACACACACATGCACACACACACACACACACACACACACACACACAATATTTTGGAATGTATTAAAATAGTAATTTATTTGTACCAAATAGCAATAATTAATTATTCAAATATAAAAAATAACTTACAAATGACTGAAAATCTAATTCCATGTAACATTAATATTTATATTGCATAGTTTAATGGCAGATTAGTTATTCAACGTAACAATCCTTTATCAGGTTATGTAGGACAGAGAGATAAAAACATTTTACAGGCATTAATAGCTTACATGAGTTTATACTTCCATTAGGTGCCAAAGGAGTTCTTAGATTTTCTATGCATTATACAATAATACTTTACAGTTTTCCTACGATTATTTTGTGTCTCCATGGTTGTTTGTACTATTATTATTCAATTTAAAGGAATTGATGCAGTCAAGTGTATTTAGAATCATAGAGTTAGGAAGGAATTTTGCTGTTTGAGCAAAATAATGTCAGCTGAAAGGTTGGTGCAGGAAGGTACTCTGCAGTCTATAGAAAGAGAAACCAGAACACTAACCCAGCTACAAAACCCTTGACCTACAGTTTGGCATGCCTGCAAGATGTGCAGAATAACATAGAACTTGTGAGAATGGCCAACAACTGTTTGATTTAACTGGAGACCCAGGCACGAAGCAGAACTCATGTCCTACACTGCCTAGATGGTAGAAACCAGAGACCTAAGGAAGAACCAAATGTGACTGAGAAAAAAATGGAGACGGAAAGAAAAAAAATCAATGAAATAATTACTAATGATATTCTGCTATACTCATAAATCAGTGCTTTGTCCAGTCATCATCAGAAAAGCTTCCTCCCAAAGAAGATTAGAGCAAATGGAGAGACCCACAGCCAGACATTAGGCAGAGGAAGTTTAAATTAGAGCTCTCTATTGGGTCTCTCCCTTAGGAAACTAGAGGAAAGACTGTAGGCATCAGAGGGGATGGAGAGCCCCAGGAGAACATGACCCACTTAATCAACTAAGCAGGCTCATCTGGGCTCAAAGAGACTGAAGCAGCTGTTATTCTGATGTTTTGTGGGCCTCCTAACAGTGGGAGGGGCTGTGTCTCTGACTTTTTGCCTGCTTTTGAGCCTCTTTTCCTCCTATGAGGTTGCCTTGTCCAGAATTGATATGAGGGCTCTTGCCTTGTCTTACTGTATCCTATTTCATGCTATTTGGTTGTTGTCTCTTGAAGGGCTGCTCTTTTCAAAAGGGAAACAGAAGGGAGAATGTATCTTGCCATGAGTGGAGGTCTGGGAACTCAGGAAGAGGGAATGGACAGGAGCTGTAATAGGGTTCTATTATATGAGAGAAGATTTTATTTTCTTTTGTTGTTGATGATGTTGTTGGTGGTAGTGATGGTGGGCTTTTTGTTTGTGTGGTTTGTTTTGTTCCTTTTTACAAATAGTGTTTTTCTGTAGTTTTGAGGATGTCCTGGAACTTGCTCTATAGACCAGGCTGGCCTTGAATTCACATAGATCTGCCTGCCTCTGCTTCCCATGTGCTGGGATTAAAGGCGTGCAACATCACTGGCCAGAAATGATTCATTTTCAGTTAAAAAATAAAAGATAAAGTCTCATAGGAGTGACCTAAATAAAGTGTTGAAACTTATTTCTATTTCAAGTAAAGAAAATCTGAAAGAAAATGCTTTAGTAATCATATGGTGGTATGTGAAAATTTCAGGAATGTTGACACGTTCCACCTCATTAATCCATCCATAGTGATAGTCTTCCTTTTTTCCCTATAGATGTGACTCTGTGATTCATTAGTACTATAAATATTGCTCCAACCATCATGTCTGTACGTTGGTGGTTGAATGAAAAAAAAGAGGAAGTTGTCTTCTGGAATTTATTCTTAAAACTATTTTTATATGTAATTTGCCAAAATCAAAGCTTAGGTTCAAACTCTTTTCTGCAAAGATTCCTGAGATATGCATCCTTTGGCTATAACCACATACTCAGTTAATGACTTCATTCAAGGAAAAAAAAAAAGGATGAGTGTGTGGGAACATCAAAAACAGTATACTGGAAAATGAGCTAATCTGTAACCTGACATTAGGTTGAACAAATCCATATTCTGGCACCATCCTAGAAGAAAAATTCACCCTTTTGATGGCTACACAAATATTCCAATGTGAGCATTTGGTGCCAGTTTTTATTCCATGCATGTATTGATATTATGAATATGATAAATTAGCATAGCATTCATTCAACATGTGTCACAACACACCTCAGTGGATGACAGCTATAAACCTTGTTTCTCTTTAGTGCTTTCTAGACTGAACAAAGTTCTGCAAATGTATTATTGTGATCTAAGACAATCTATAAGACAGTAGAACTGAATGTCATTGGTTTATCTTTCAATTAAAAGTTAAAATTTAATAGTTTCCTTTTATTATCCTAAGTTGTGTAAGTTCAGTCAATTTAATGTCTCTGGAGCCAACTAAAAAATCTAAATGGTTTGGGAGGGTTACCAGCCGAGTCAAGAAATACTTAGTTAATTCCTGTGAGGAAATGATTGATACCACTTTGTAGCTAACCATATTGAAACAGAGTCTCCTTTCCTTCCTTCATGGTGGTTGTCTTCCACCATGCAGTTCCCAGACAAGTAACTTGGGTACTCATGACTAGTCGATGAACCATCTTACTAGTCCCAACTATTACATATTTTGTCTCTTAAATATTCTCACTGCCTACTCATCTAGGTTCCCAAATTTGAGTCAAAGCTACTTTATTAGATCCAGCAACTTAATTCGTTAGGATTTTAACATCTAAGATGTACTAGGAGGAAAGAAGCAGAGAGAAGACCACAGGCCCTTATGATTCCCTTAGTGGGCCAGAGGCAGGCAGCAGCTACATGAGGGCATGTGAGCTGGGAAAGCAGTGGGATGACAAAGAAATGGGCTGATGCACATTGTGGGCCACCCAGAGATGAACTCAGCCCAAGGTTCTCTGTTTCTAAACACTCTTCAGGTTCTCTGTGGGCCAGCGGCAGCCTCGGTATCAAAAAGTGTTCGTCACCCTCAAGTGGGTACTAGTTTTTCTCTTTCCACAGCAGATCCAGATTATTGAGTGTTTGAATTATTTCAAAACTGCAGCTTCATCAGGAAAGGCATAAATAATTTTTTACTCTTGCTGTTTACATTAACTTCATAAGCCATATTCATAGTCTAACAATGAATACTACTGTATGCACTGCAAACAATAATACATCAGTGTAATAATATAATATAAATCACCAACATACACAGGACTCACAGCCTCTTTTTCCATTGCATAGTCCTCCGGAAAGGCACCCCACTTAGGAGAGTATTGTTCTGGGACCAAAATCTCGGTTCCAAATCCTCATAGCAGGCAGTCATGTGCCCCTGAACCCTTCCTTCCCTACAGTGACACCCTCCCAGCTGGATCATCTCTATTGAATGCATCTGAACAGCTGCAGCTTTCTGCAGAAGCTTCACCAGCGTTTCTGAAAGAAAGGCTGTTTCTTAAAACATTATAACATATTTTAAACATACACAAAGAGTCTTTAAATGCACACTGATTTCCTCACACTGACCTAAATTCCTCCAAGTGCAGCTTGAGGCTTCTGTATGCTGATCTGTCAATAGTGGGAATGAAAAACATCTGCTGCTATTCTATGCCTGTGATTTCTTCAAACTCGTGAATGTCACTATTATGTGAAACGGCCACTTGTCTGATTTAAGGCATTTATTAATTGACTATTGGTGTCCCAGGGTATTTGTTTGCGCAGAATGATAGAGTCATTAGGACTCAAATTTCCCAAAGACATACAACTATTTAAAGAAATGAATGCTCTCTGATTGTCTTAGCAATTCCACAGGAAGCCTGTGAATACTGCCCTAGCGCTCAGTTGACTTAACAAAGCTATGATCTTAGACAGGCACGTTGGCCCTGTCAACTCTACTGCAGTCACAGAGATGCAGGCATACTACAGATTCCAGGTGACTGTGGAAGGATTACCAATGCAAGCTGTCCCTCTCTGATTCTGCCAACATTCTTTAGATCATCCTTGTAATTCATAGAATCATGAGTTTCCCACTCAAGCCTCTAGGCTAAAATGACCCCCTGCAAGATTAGCAGACTTTGCTTTGTCTTCTCTGTTTTGAGAATAAGCCAGAGCAAAACTGATGTCTTTTCAGATGTTAATCCCTTTAAAGTGTGACCTCCATGGGATCAGCAAAGCTCCCTAAGGTTAGGTTTAGAATATTTCAGAGCATATATAATGTTAAAACTATTAGAAAATTTGTGTGAAAGTAGGCAAAATTCAGAGATCTTAAAATTCTGAAAAGTACTTTTACCACAGTGTTCTTTGAAGAGTTTTGCCAAGGGTAGCATACGTTTAACTGATATCAGCATCCCACATTCTCAAACCAAATCAGTCACAATCTATTTTGCAAAGGTAACTGAGAAAAACTTCACCATATGTATTATGATGATGGTGGAAGTGAAAATGGGTGCAGGAGGTAAGGCAAATCTATTTAGGAAGAGGTAGGTTGGGGTAGAAGCCAAAGTCCCAGGAAAAGTGATGACTCCTTTACACCAATAGGAAGTGTTTTGATAAGTGCTTTAAACACCAAATAATGTCTGTTCCCTTATATTCTGCAGGACAATTTCACAACGCAAAGAAAAAATGATATATGCAAATCTGAGAAGCCATGCACCAAGTCTTGAGAATAAGGTCTGCACCCTCTTTCCTGTAAGATTAAGACCATGTGGAAACACTTAGATTGAAGGAACTGGGCTAATATTTAAGACAGAGCTAGCCAATAAGAAATGCTAGTAACAGGCCAACAGCTTTATATGTAATACAGTGTCTTTGTGTTATTTGGGTTGAAGTGGCAGTGGGCTCAAGTTGGCCGGAAAATTGCTCATAACAAAATGGTGCCTACAACGTGGGTGCTTAGAACTTCCACTTAAAACTGAACAAAAGCTTAAGATTTATTTTCTATTTTAAAATTTTATTAGTGCATATTAATGATATTTAATAATAACTTCCATTATTAAATTTTCATGCATTTAATGCATCTTGATAATATTCAGTCTCATTTCCCTTTTTCTCCCCTCCCCCCACTCTTGTAGATCAAGTTTGGGTTTTTTTTTCTTTTAAATTTTTTTGCTCTTATTCCAGTTCCCTCTCCCCCACTCCTCCCCTCCTTCCCTCCCTCTTCCCCTCCTTCTCTCTCTTCCTTCCTTCCTCCCTCCCTCCCTCTCTCTCTCCCTTCCTCCGAAGTCCCCAGACCACCCTCCCATCCCAACACATTCCCCATGGAGGGATATTCCCTTAATCTAGAGGCAGGAGGGAGGGCCTAGTCCCTACTCCAAATGACTTGACGGATTTTGTTGACCCCTCCTGGATAAAAGGGTTTTAAAAACAAAATAACTGAGGCAAACAAGTCTTCTCGGTAGCAGCAATTTCTCCATTGTGCTGTTTTGCTACAGACAAGCAGAGATTTGTGTAGCTCCTTTAAGGGAGGTTTCCTGACTCTGCATAAGCCACAAACCCTGCTAACAACTGAATTGTGTGTACAGGAGCTGACAACCAGCAGTGACCACATCTCTAAGCTGGCAGCATGCTGCAGGATGGCAGCATAGACCAAGGCAGTGAGTGCAGCTCTCAGTGCTGGCAGAAAACATACCCCAGACATCTTGGATAGGTAGCAGCTCATACAGCTGTGGCTTTCATTTTATCAATGTTATTTAGCAGATAAAAGACTCGTGGCCATAAAAAGATAAAGATTTACAGCAAAGACAGTTTCAGATTAAGAAAATCCTCTAAAGGTTTACAGTATGTTTTAAAATATATGTATGCTTGGGAAAGAAAAGAAACAGGATAAAGTGATTAAAAAAATAGAGAGTAGCTATGTATGGTGACACACACCTTTAATTCCAGTACTTGGCAGGCAGAGGCAAGCAGATCTCTGTGATTTCAAAGCAAACTTAGTATACAGAGGTAATTCCAGGACAGGCAAAATTTACCCAGAGAAACTCTGTTTTAATAATTGAAAAATTAGAAGTAAAATAATAGAGTAATAAAAAAGCCACATAAAGATGGAAAGCACACAGAGTGTAAATACTGTATGCTATTTGTTTCCTTGTATTGTTTGCTGAGGAAGTAGCAACAACTGTTAAAAGAAATGCTGCTGTATTAATCCAATTTATATATTTTAAAAATGTTTTGACTTCAAAATTTAAGTCTAAGAACAGGTAACTGGGGAAAAGGATTTCTATTTTTATTTCCACAGAAAATACAAAGCTGTGGATTCATTCCAAACTAACATGGTTTGATCAAGCAAGATCCCCTGAAACAGTGTCCCAGGTGATCTAACATTCAAAACAGCAGGGACAAGGCAGCCTTGCAGACCACTACAGCCAGAATTTCTGCATCGTCTTAGGATCCCCGAGACAGTGACCTCTACCAGCAGGAAGCAGCTTAGAAAGAACGATGGCCCAAATTCCCAAATATTGTTTATAAATGTTTGTTTTCATTTAAGTGGGCTTGGTTATAAATGGTTAATAACCACAACCAAATCTCTTTTTAAAGATAAAAAAAGAAATTATGGTTTAGAAATGAATACTTTGTTTTGGAATGAATTTTGATTTACTGATACAATTTAAGGTCAATTTTGTAATATGTATATTTCTCCTCTTGTTTGAGTATTGTGTTTATATAGCTCATTTAAAAATGTAATGTATAAAAGTACAGATTGTAGATAGTTACCTATGATAGTCAAAACTCATAGTTAGGTTTTCTAGATATTAGAGATATATTTCAAATGAATAGGCAATCTTCAAACCTTTCAAAGTCCTACAGAAGATGGCATTTAAAATGGTTTAGGGTTTTTCTTGACAGTGAGATATAACTACTCCTGGCAATACCACCTGCATCAGAAAGGGAGATGGACATTGAAGAAGCTTGTTAAAGAGTTTACTTCCAATATGACAAGACTAGCTATTTAGGCAAGATACTGTTCTTGCCTGGGTTGTTTGACTTTATACTGTATAAATTTGACATGTAGGACCCTCAGGAAAGTGACTGCGGATATAATATGGACATTGCTACAGGGTTTCTGCTTCAGAGAAGAGTCTGCCAGACATTTGCTTGACACAGAGAAAAGTGACTGACAATCTGCCAACACAGGTGGGACAGATTGAATTTGCCTGCTTTGCTGAGAAGTCTGCCAGACACACTATGGCCTATGGGCTAAAGATGGAACATTACAGAAGAGCTTCAGGTAACTGAGTTGTGTCTGTCACTTCTAGAGTTTATATGTTATCCTTTTGTTGTCTTTGATGAAGTTTAAGACAGATAGTTATGGTTACAGTTTTCCTTAGTTAGGATTAATAATAAATTACATATGAGCCTTTAGACTCACAAAGATAAGATAGATGATGGGATATTTTCTTTAAAACGTGCTAAATGTTAATGGACTGAATATTGTTATCAATAATTTTTATTTGATAACTGTTTTGTTACATGTAATTTTACTTTGTTAAAGTCAAAACCCTTCATTTGTTTAGACAAAAAAAAGATGATGGGAGATGTCATTCTGTAAATATATTTCTCTTATTGATTAATGAATGAAGTACTGTTAGCAAATAAGAAAGCAAGATAGATGGGACTAGGACACAAGGAGGATTCTGAAAGATGTAATAGAGGAGAGTCAAGAAGTAGGGACTTGAGAAGAATGTCCGGGCCCTTTCTCTGGTAAGATAAGACCACGTGGAAATACTTAGATTGATAGAATTGGGCTAATATTTAAGACAGAGCTAGCCAATAAGAAACGCTAGTAAACAGGCCAATAGTTTCATATCTAAAACTGTGTCTCTGTGTGTTATTTTGGGCTGACATGGCAGTGGACCCAGGCTCCTGGGGAAAGAGTTAATAACAGAAAGTGATGTCTCCTTTACATCAATGGGAAGTGTTTTGATGACGCATTAAATGGTAAATAGTATCTCTTCCCTCATATGCTGCACGACATTTTCACAACACAAACAAAACATGATACATACAAATATGAGAAGCCATGTACCAGGTTCTCAGCCATTGTTGGGAGTAAGACCTTCATGCCTAGTGTGAAAGCAGTAAAACAGACCAGAGCAGCAAGCAGAAACAAATGTGAGCGGCAAGGAGGTCCAAGCACTCAGACGAATCTTTCAAGGAGAAGTGTTAATAAAAAGACAAAAAAAAAAAAAAACCCTGATTTTCTTTTCTTCAGGGTGAGGAATTGGGGAAAGAGATTGCTAATATTTTGAATATTCAGATATAGTAACACACTGTATTCACAAAGAAGAGTAAAATTTTGCTATACCATTAATAATATGTCATATTAGTCTGAATGCATTCTTTTATGGTTTACCTCATTTGAAGTCTGATTTAAAGACAGGGACTCTTAAACAGTAAGTACTTTATTTTTCTAATCTTAAAGATGTATTTTTCTACATTGAGTAGAAAAAGCAGACCGTAAGTAAGTAGTAGTAATTATTATTAGTTAATCATAGGTAAAACTGTAAGAATATACATTATACTGCTTAAAGATATATACACATTATTTATCGTTAGTATCATTGTATCATTTGATTTGGAATATCGTCTCTGTGACTATTTTAAAAGAAAAACTTTAAATTTTTTTCTGGGGGACTTATGATTTCAGAAGTTCAGTCCATGGCTGGCTGCCTCATTTCTGTTCTCTCTACAGAATATTATGCTGGGAACAGGTAGGAAAGAGAAAGGCCAGGGACCAGATAGAGCCTTCTAAGTCATCCTCTAGGAACTAATTTCCAGTTAGTATCCACTGTGTAAAATTTCAATTTACTCCCAAAATAGTGCTAAGTAATTTTTATTGCAAAATAATAGCATATTTATTTCTAAAATGTGTAAATGAAAGTATCTGCATTGACCTATATATACACAGCTATCTGCTAAAAGATACATCTGGCCTCTAAATTATATATTTGAAGTTCAGCCATGTTGATATAAGTAGATCTAAGTTTATTCGTCTGCTGAATGCTATTCTATCAGATTTGTTTATCCATCCTCCTTTGATTGAAAACTTTTGTTGAATCCACATTATGAACCGTAGCAGTTCTCCTAAGTGAGGCCTATCAGACTCTTTTTCTCCAAGTGTCATCATTTCTCCAAGATAATCCTTGGGAAAAGGCATTCATTTTAACATATAAACATTTTAAGTGTTGTGATACTATTCTCCACAGAGGATGTATCAATTTATTATCTATCACTGGTATTTTATGACTTCATACTTTACCATATCTCCTACATAGCACCAGTTTTAAACACTTAAAATTTGTGACCTTTAAAAATTTGCCCAAGTGTTTCCTTGGGAATGCATGTTTGTTTTCTAATCCTACCATAACACACTTGCAAATAACCCAGGTTTGGTGTGTCCCATCGCTGGAGGACAGAAGTGCAATGCATGTAACATCCAAGAGCCACAAAGCTCCAGTCTTGTTCAGTCTTGAGTAGTGGTTGCCTTCCATTTCTACTTTTATCCCTTAGCTCATGACTCTCCCATCTTCAAAGCTGGCACTGTGACATTTTTAAATTTCAGCCTCTGATCCTCTATCTTCTTCCATTTATAAGAGCCCTTGCAATTACATACTTCTTATCCAAATAATCCCAGATCATCTCCCTATCTCAAGGGCAGCTGAGTTCCACTTGTTCCCTTAATTCCTATTTGCACTGTAACCTCACGTATGTGCAGGTCCTGACAGCAACTTTTTGGAATGATTGCTTTGTTTCTCGTCAAGTTGAATTTCATGCTGTCCTGCTTACAATTGAGGATAGCTATTTTCTTTTCTTTTTTATTAATAGTATAATTTAAAAATTTTACATGTTAATCCGTTTCCTCTCCCTCCCACTTAAACTCTTTCCATCCTCACAAACACCCTGACCCCTCCCCTCCCATCCTCCCACCCCCATTCCACATGTAGGGCTATGCTATCCAGGTGGGGTCATGTAAATCTGTCAAGTAAGTCATTTGAAGTACGGATTAGGACTTCTCTCCTTTCTCTAGGTTAAGGGAATATCCCTCCATGGGGGATGTGTCCAAAAGGTATTTTTGTGCATCAGGGAATACATCCTGGTTCCCTTAGACTGCTCAGTCCTTCTAGCTGAGACCCATATTCAGAGGGTCTGAGTCAGTCCCATGCTGGATTCCCAGCTATCAGTCTGGGGGGAGCATTAGCTCCTCCTTGTTCAGGTCTGCTGTCTTTGTGTGTTTCTGCAACCTGGTCTTGTCCTCTCTCTCTGAATCTGGATTCTAGTTTGACTCAGTGTTTAGTTATGGGTGTTTGCTTCTGTTTCCAACTGGTACTAGATGAGGGCTCAATGATGGTGGATAATTTAGTTGATGATCTCACTATCAGGGAAGGGCATTTATGGTAGCCTTTCCACGGTTGCTTGAATTGTTAGTTGGAGTCAGTCTTGTAGGTCTCTAGACCATTCTTTAGGTTCAGTTTTCTCTTCAAACCAATAATGGCTCTCTCTTTTAGGCTCTCTATATATATCTCTCTCTCTCTCTCTCTCTCTCTCTCTCTATTCCTTTTCTGTCTTCTATTCCTACCCTGACTCAATCTTCCTAGATGCACATGCTTTCTCCTCCCCTTCTCTTTCTAACCCGCACACCTATGATGAACACCTGATGTTCAACAAAACAGCTAAAAGAGTACAATGGGGGGAGGAAAGCATCTTCAACAAATGGTGCTAGCACAACTGGATGATGGTGTGCAGAAGACTGCAGATAGACCCATGTCTATCACCATGCACAAAACTCAAGTCCAAATGGATCAAAGACCTCAACTTATCCAGCCACATTGAACCACTTAGAAGAGGAAGTGGGAGGTACCCTTGAACAAATTGGTATAGGAAACCGCTTCCTGAACATAACTCCAGTAGCACAGACATTGATATCAACAATTAATAAATGGGACCTCCTCAAACTTAGAAGCTTCTGTAAGGCAAAGGACACAGTGGACAAGACCAAACGGCAGCCCACAGACTGGGAAAAGATTTACCAATCCTACATCTGACAAAGGGCTGATCTCCAAAATATACAAAGAACACAAGAAACTAGTCAACAAAACACCAAATAGCTCTATTAAAAAATGGGGTACAGAATTGAAGAAAGAATTCTCAATAGAGGAAATCAAAGAGGCTGAATGACACTTAAGAAAATGTTCAACATCCTTAGCTATCAGGGAAATGCAAATGAAAACAACTTTGAGATACCATCTTACTCCTGCCAGAATGACTATAATTAGAAACAACAATGACAACTTATGCTGGAGAGGATGTGGAGAAAGGGGAACACTCTTTCACTGCTGGTGGAAACTCGTATAGCCATTTTGGAGATCAGTATGGAGGTTCCTCAGGAAAATTAGAATTAGCTTACCACAGGACCCAGCAATTCCACTCTTAGGTATATACCCAAATGACCCACATCCATGCAACAAAGGCATGTGCTCAACTATGTTCATAGCAGCATTATTTGTAATAGAAAGAACCTGGAAGCAACCTAGTTGCCCCTCAACTGAAGAATGGATAAAGAAGATGTGACACATCTACACAATGGAATACTACTCTGCAGGAAAAAAATAATAGAATTTGAAATTCGCAGGCAAGTGGATGGAACTTGAAGAAACAATCTTGAATAAGGTAACCCAGTCTCAAAACTAAGAACATGGTATGTACTCACTCATATATGGATTTTAGACCTAGAGCAAAAGATCACTGTTATGAGCATGTTTTCCCTGCCGGTCTGGTCCTGCCGCCCCCGCTACCATGCCTGCCCCCAATAACACTCAGAGACTCTGTATTTGATACAATCCTGTTGGACATTAACTATTATTGTTTATGGGCTAGCTCTGTCTTAATTATTAACCCATTTCTACTTATCTAAGTATTTCCACGTGGTCATCTTATCTGAGCAGCTGACTGGCATCTTGCTCCTCTAGGCTCTACATGCTGACTCCTCCTAACTACTTCCTCTTTCCTCCTTGTCTCCTAGCCCCACCTATCTTGCTTTCCCATTGGCCCAACAGTACTTTATTCATTAACCAGTATGAGAAACATATTTACAGAATAACATCTCCCATCAGATTACCAGCCTATAATTCACACTACCAGAGGAACTAGGACATAAGGTGCATTCTAAGAGATTCATATATGGTCCCTCACAAAAGGGGGAAGGGACAAGTCCCCCGAGCACATGGGAAGTTGGAGGTGGGCAGTGAATAGAGAGGATAGCTATTTTTAGTGGTTTACTTGAAAACACTTTGGATTTATTTTATGGAGCACCACATTTTTAGCATTGAGTTTTATTTTTCTCTACAGAATTTAAGAAACTCCTTTTTATTTTCAGGAGTTTATTCTGTTCTGAATCACTCACATTTTGGATAAAATACCCAAGCCAGTGAATGTCCTGTCTTTTCCTTCAGCTGTTTAGAATTGAGAAGTCCATTGACACTTTTCAACACTCAATGTTGGTGTGAAAGTGTCATTAAATTTATCCCTCTTGAGTTACAGTTTTGGTGGTTGAAGGAATCCTTCCTACCTTGAAGACCTCATCATTATTTTAAGCTGTTATCTAAATGTCATGTGTGGTCCAGAAAGTTCTTATTCCCTTTTATGAAACCTAGTAATTCTGCGTAAATTTTCTTTGATTCCCCAAGGAGACACTTATAATTTCTTCAGATAAGGAAAGATTTTGCTTATCTTTATGTACTTCCTGCAACCTTAAGTTCATCATTGAATAAAATTATCAATAAAAGCAATATTAAACTGCTTCCTTGAGTAGAACTAATTATTTCTGAAATTTTAGTACTGAGTATACATCTTTCTAAAAGCTTCTGGTAGAAGAAAGCCTTTAGGACTTATTACAAAGTCAAATAATCTCTTCCTATTCTAATTTAGTGAGAGTTATGCAACAAGTAAATATTGAATATTAGTAAGTGATTAACCTCATTTCTATTACAAAATTATAATCAAAGATAAATATGGATCAATTACTCTTTACAGTACTCAGCATAATTTTATTTAAGCTCACATCTATTTTATTTTTAAGCATAAAATAATACAAACTCAAAAAGTTATGCAATTTCTGAATAAAATATTTCACACCAATCAATTTAGAAGTACTCATTTCAGGCACAATATATTCCAATATGCTTCCCACTTAAGAGGGCCTTCACTAATACTTCTGAATGCCATAAGAACTGCCACTTCTCCAAAGCACCTGCTCAGAGTGGGGACACACCACACATTAAAAAGGTCACCTTAGTCATCATCACCAACAAGAGACAGCTTCATGCCTTTTTTCTACCACAGAGTTTCACCCAACTGTTAAAGAAGCTTTATCTATTAGTCTGAGTGCTACACACATACACACACACATACACACACACACACACTATTTTTTTTAACTGTGCAGGCAGATAAATCAGGGAGGCAGCAATCACAGGCTTACATCATTTGAAAAGCCACATGAGTTCTTCTTTCAAAGAATCTCACCATTCACCATTCACATTCTGAAAGGGATATATTTCACAGAATCAGACCTTTAAAAATATGAGACATCTTTATGAATTTTCAAATATTTTCTTAAAATCTATTTTGAACTCACCTTTAAAACAGAACTTTAATTTAAAAAAATATGGGAAATTGTTTTGCTCTTGGATATTACCCTGACAGTAGAAATCTGATACATTCAAAGTTAATTGCTGCCTTCAAATCATCCTCAGTTACTGTACTGTGGTACACTTGCATTTTATATTCATTAATATCATGGGGTTTCTAGAACAAATATCTAAGGAATGCTGGTATGTTTTATATGTATATATCATAAACAATGAACAAGTTACACACTGGCATGACTAGAACTAGCAAGGAGAGAGAGAGTAGAGGAGGGAAAGTGTGTGTGAGAGAAAGAGAGAGAGAGAGAGAGAGAGAGAGAGAGAGAGAGAGAGAGAGAGAGAGAGAAGAGGAGAATGATTCTTCTTTACAGACTCCTGGTGCTTTAAATAGTAGGCAGCAAGCACTCAGTCTGAAGACAAAGGTTTAAAGAGACCTTTAGGGTCTCTAGCTTTTTTTTTCATACAAAATCAGACAAGACTCCTGGTGCCTATTAAATGTGGCATGGAGCAGCTAGCTAGCAGCCTCAGAGGTGTCCCGCCCTACTTCCTGTAGCATCTGCTATTGGAGTTATCACTGTTACTGACAAGAGCCTTGTACTTCCTTGCCAGGAGGCAGACAAGTCAGGGAGCAGCACTCAAAATGATTGCACATTCTTTTTCACAAGCTATGACAAGAGCTGATCAGTGCTGCCATGGCATCCTATACAGACCATCACTGTCCCCTTGTTTCCCAGAGAATGCTAGATGCTTTGACTTCTCAGAAGAGAGCTGAAATAAATCAACTGTGTTAAATAAGAATGAATCCAGGTTTAACCATTTCATTATAAATGTTCAATGCATTCATATCGCTGACTGTGTTCAACAGTTTTTATTGAGTGAATAAACCCCTCCCTTGGAAAAAATAAGGCACTAATACAAGGTTAATCACCCCAATTTTGTAAATTAAATAACTCTTACTTTATCTTAATATAATATTTCAAGTTATAACAAAAATACCAGATCAAGAGTCTGCTTCTGTTTTTACTGAATGTATACAATTGAAAGTAATTAGACTGTGTTTGTCCTGTTAATTAAGGAACAACAGGTACTGTGAAGAAGTCCAACAGGCCACTGGAAGGCTATCTTTCCTTAATGTTAAAATGTCATCACTAATCATAGCACAAAGAAAAGGGACAGAGTAAGGCACTAATTGTTGTACAGATTTCTTGCTTAACAAAAAGAAATAGCATTTAAATGTATACTGTGCCTTTTATTGCAACTCTAATATGTTACTAAATTACAAATTTAAATGAAAATTATCTCAAATCTCTCCTCTCTCATTTAAATATAATTTTCAGCATTTATAGAATAATGTTTTAGTTTGCTTAAGATGTTGTAACAGCAGAACCATAGATGGGGTATGTTAAACAACAGAAATTTCCCACAATTTCAGAGCACTAACACTCAAAATCAAAGTACCAGCCAACTGGTGAGTGTGTTCCTTCTGGTTTGACAATAGTTAGTCACACAACACAGGGGGCAAAGCAGAGGCTCTCTCCCATCTCCCTTACTCCTTATTATAAGGGCAATAATACAACTCATGAGACTTTCCCTGTCATGCTCTACTTACTTCTGCAAAACCCCAACTCAAAGTGTTATTTTGTCAAGATCAGAGTTTCAACACATGTACTTTGTAAATACACAAAATATAACATCATAAAATAGACATAAAAACAGAACAATCAACCATTTCAGTCAAACTTATTAAATAGAAAAAATAATCTTTCACCGTCTATTTAATATAGTTCAGTTTACAGTTGTGGAAACTTTTGATGCACCCTATGCAACATCCAACGTAGCAGGGCACATCATGAGGCTGCATGAAGCTTTCCAGTTTTAGCTTTTAGTGTATATTCAGACATCACTTGCTTTTTTTAAAGATAAAGGGTGAAGTTAAAGTTCACTAATTTACCCAGGGTTAAATATGTTCTGTGCCCACAGATTAGAATGAAGACCCTCAATTCCTGGCCCAATGCCCATCACTTACATTATCCATGAGTGGAGCAAAAATCTTATTGGACAACTTAAGAAAGAAAGGCTAATGTCAGTTTGGAAATGTTTTAAAATGCCATAAAGTCATTTAGCTTAAGTTTAAAATGCACTTGCTCTTTTGGTCACTGCTGAAACAAAATACTTAACCAAATCCCACACACATACACACAGCTTAGAGACTATAGACCTCCTTTTGACTCATAATGTGAAGGTATTCTTCATGAAGGAGAAGATAATATCGTGAGGAGGAGTCTAGCAGCGTTGGTCAAGGATACAGTAGAAACTAGTCACATTGTGTCTACATCACAAACTACAGAATTCATTTGCTCCCTCCCAACTTTTAAATTAAAATTTTATTTTACATGTCAATCCTAGTTCTCTTACCCTCCCCTCCTCCCCCTTCTCTCCCCCTTAACCCCTATCCCATCCCCTTTCTGCTCCCCAAGGAGGGTGAGGCCTTTCATGGAGTATCATCAATGTCTGTCATATCATTTGTAGCAGGGTCCAGGCTCTCCTCCATATGTCTAGGCTGAAAGAGTATCCTTCTATGTGGAATGGGCTCCCAGAATCCATTCATACACTGAGGATAAATAATGATCCACTACCAGAGGCCCCATAGGCTGCCCAGTTCTCCTAACTAACACCCACATTCAGGGGGCCTGGTAAGACCTATGTCTTTTGCCAGCTATCAGACTGGAGTCCATGATCTCCATCTTTTTCAGGACAGCAGTTTCTGTGCATTTCTCCAGCCTGGTCTTACCCCTTTGCTCATCACTCCTCCCTGTCTGCACATTGAATTCCAGGAGTTCAGCTCAGTGTTTCGGTGTGGGTGTCTGTTTCTGCTTCCATCAGCTACTGGATGAGGGCTCTAGGATGGCTTATAAGGTAATCATGAATCTCATTATCAGGAAAGGGCATTTATGTTAGCCTCTTCACTATTGCTGAGATTGTTAGTTGGGGTTCCTCTTTTTATTCAGAGTGAGTCCTCATTCACAATCAAACCTTTCTGAAAATACTTCTCACAGACATTTCCAGAGGTACTCCTCTCACTCATTTTAATACCCCACACTGACCATCAAGATTACCCATTGCTATATTATACATTATATGGATATCTTTATTAAAGAGCATCAATTATGCATAGTAGTAAGTTTTATGAAGATATTTCACATGGATTTATCATTCTTTGATCATTTATGACCCACACACACCACTTCCACTCTAGCCTTTCTCCCACTATTCTTTTTTTTTTTATTTTCTTGGTTTCATTTTTACTTCATGATAGTATATAAATGATGTCATATATTTATATAAAATAGAGGATTCACAGATGACATAAAGATCTGAGGCTGGTTAGATGGCTCAGCTAACAACCTCAGATTGATCACTGAAGAGAACTGACTCTTGAAAGTGGTCTTCTAACCTAGGTTCACAGGCAAATCTCCTCCACACAATGCTAATAAAATTGAATGAAAGCGCCTGTATGAAGTGTGGTGATGCTGAATAAGAATGGCTCCCATAAGCTCATATATTTGAAAGTGTGCTCCCCGGTTAGTAGAACTGTGCCCTAATTGGAGTGGACTTGTTTGATAGGTATATTAATGGGAATGGGCTTTGAAGTTTCAAAAGCCCATGTCAGGCCCAGTCTCTCTCCTGGCCCACAACCTTTCAGCTACTGCTCCAGCAGCATGCCAACTTGCCTACAAAAACACTCCATGCCATGATGATAATAGACTAGCTATCTGATACTATAAACAAACCCCCAATTAAAAGCTTTGTTATGTAACCTTGGTCACAGTGAATCTTCACAGTAGAATAGTACCTAAAACAAGAAATAATGAATGCAGTATGCTTAGCTGTGTCATTTCACAATGCATTATGTAAACACATCTTGCTGCACATCTTGAGGATATATGTTTTCAATAATGATAGCTCAATAAAGCCAAAAGAATCCAAATTGAAGTGCAAAAATTACACAGACTTGAAGACACCACCAATAAAATGTTAGCCATGGACTCTTTATGTCATCTCTAATTTCAGTAAGTCACTGCTTAAATCTGGAAGAATTTAAGAAAGGTGTGTGACTATACTGGGGAGGTGCAAAATTTTCAATGTCTTGAAGGTTGCCTCACAAAACGTTTCACAATTATAGACATCTCTTAGCACAATCAAATTAATTGCTAACACCCTGAAATTAAAGGAAAAACCACCACTCTCTTTTAAACTTTTGTTAAATTGCTTTAATACATGGAATGAAAAATCACCAGAAATAATTTTATTTTAGAAATCAGAATACCTCATTTATGTCATAACCAATAAAAACAAGTATCCTAACTGACTGTTTGTACTAATAGTGTCTCCTCTTCAACAGATCTGAGAAAAATATTGAGCAGTAAACAGTATAGGAAAAAAAAAGAACATGTCTTTTGAAATGATATCTGCTATGAATTCTAAGGTAAAATACTCTATGCATGAAAGTGATCCTGAGTTTGTAATTTGTTCATGTGAAATTAAGCCCATGAGGGTGATTTAAGAAATTCAACTACTCAATAAAATGTGCTTCCTCATTTGAATAATTCACCATTATATCATTTTGCAGTTATCTATTAGGTTTCTATTTCTCCATCCCCATGCTGGCTATTCTTAAAAGTTATTTACCTTTAAAACAAATAGCATTGGAATGCAGAACATCTATATTTAAAAGAGAAATTCTGGTTAGTAAAATTGATTCAGTTCATTTTTAAAATATTTTTTAGTTTTTGAAATTGAAATAAAGCTACACCATTTTCTCCCTTTCTTATACTCCCCCCATCCTTCCCATACATACCATCCCCTTGCTCTCTCTCAAGTCATGGCCTCTATTCCTTTCATTGCTGACATACATGTATATTATCTCTTATATTCCCCTAAATTTATAAATTTATAACCTTCTCAGTCCATATAGTGTGACTTGTGTGTGTACATGATTTCAGGGCTACACACTTGGTGTTGGATGACCAAATGGGAGTCTCTTTCCCATGGAGGACTATTTCTCCTACTTCACTTCTTTGGTGATAGCATGTTTGTTGATATCCTTGTTCGAGTCTTGTTTGGGCAGCCATGTTGATGAGACTTCATGGTTGTAGTTTTTCTGACATTTCTAGAAGGCAAAATCTCACAGCATACTAATTTTTCTTGCTTTTACAATGTTTCTCCCCCCTCTTAAAACTATGATCCCTGAACCTTAGATGTAGGAGTAATACTGTAGATGTATCATTCAGGGTGAGGTACCACATGATTACTTTTCCACTGTGAAAATAGTGGTGTGTGTGTGTGTGTGTGTGTGTGTGTGTGTGTGTGTAAATGTGTACTTTCAAGTCAAACAATATTACAGTGTCACTACAGGTAGTTATCCAACACTGATGGATATTTGCTAATAATGAGATGCACTATTGCTCTTTATAACTTGCATGCCTTGACAATGCAGCTGGCAAGAGTTAGACAGTATCTCAGGATCCAGAACAGAGATTTTCCTCAGTATGAAGTTAATTAAGCCACACAGGGGCTCCAATCCCTGAACTTGCCCTCATTAACACCATGCTGTAACCAACCAAGCCAAATAGCCAGAAAATCTGAAGGCCAAAGTACTCCTACTGGCATTCTACCTCTGATTTTCTATCGGTGAAAAATAAGCTTGTGATAGTTATCAAAATATTAGTAGTAAAATCCACAACTTAATTACATAGATACATCAAAGCCAATGTTAAGATCATAGCTAAGACACATATAGACTTTATAGATTAGGCTTATTGATTTTTATTTGAATTATACAATTTCCCAAAATTTATAAGCTTTGGAAATTGAAAACTCATGACAGTGAGCTTCATTTAGAATATAAAGTCCATAGGAAAAAAATACATAAAATAATCTTAAAATCTACTGGCCTTATTAAAATGAAAAACAACCTGATTTGTTCTAATGCTATTTACTTCTAAATGTGTTCCTTAATTACATTATACATATATTATACACATCATACGTGTAAGATTTTATATATAGATATAGATTTACATTTGCAAATTCACAGATATTTTCACTTATGGAACACTGTTCACATATTTTCTCCATATTCTGAATATCAATATCACTGTGATTCAACAATTGAAAGCTCTCTTAATGATTACTTTCATAATTTCAAGACTCTGGAACCTATGTTTGTACTCTATCTGCTACATATTTTATGTTTAGGTGAAAAGAAAAATACTAACCTGTGTATAGAAGAAGTGTTGTGAGAACAGCTTACAGCACTGAAGCTATCATTGAGAATAAAATATTAATGGATGCATTTGTCGTCTTTTAGTTGCTGTAATCAAACACTAGGACTAAAAACAACTCAGGGAAGAAAAGTTTATTTGGGCTTCTGTTGCCAGAGAAATAGAGTCTATCATTGTGGACAAGACATGTCACCAAGTGGGGAGGATACGATGGCAAGAGCATGTAGCTAGCTGATTACTTTCATCTGCACAGGAAGCAGAGAGAAAAGGAAGCTTAAAAAGGGGGGTTAGAAACAAAAGAACGGAGACAAGCCAGGCTTCTTGGTACCAGCATTTTTCTCAGTTGGACTCTGTTTTGCTAGAGACAGGTAATGATTTATGCAGATCCTTTAAGGGAGGTTTCCTGACTCAGCATAGTGACAAAACAAAAACAAAAACAAAACAAACAAAATGCACCTGTTAACAACTGAATGGTGCATATGAGAGCTGGCATTGGCAATGACCACATCTCCAAGCAGGCAGCATGCTGCTGCTGGATGACAGTGCCAACTGAGGCAGTGAGCATAGCTCTCACTTCTGGAGGAAAATGTACCCCAGCCATCTTTGAAAGACAGCAGCTAATACAGCTGTGGATTTAATTTTAGCAATGTTGTTTAGCAGATAAAAGACGCATGGCCAGAAAAAGATAAAGATTTACAGTAAAGACGGGTTCAGA
This sequence comes from Cricetiscus sungorus, assembly GCA_030556225.1. Taxonomy (NCBI): domain Eukaryota; kingdom Metazoa; phylum Chordata; class Mammalia; order Rodentia; family Cricetidae; genus Cricetiscus; species Cricetiscus sungorus. The sequence goes on from JANBXA010000253.1 coordinate 12,931,838, forward strand.
TAAAGAAAAGCCTCTAAAGGTTTACAATGTGTTTTAAAATATACATAGGCTTTGAGAAGAACAAGAAACAGGATGAATTGATTTAAAAATATATAAAGAAAGAAAGTAGCTGGGTGGGGTGGCATACACCTTTAATTCCAGCACTCAGGGGGGCAGAGGCAAGCAGATTTCTTTGATTTCTAAGTGACCCTGATATACAGAGTGAATTCCAGGAAAGGCAAAAGTTACACAGAGAAACCATGTCTCAATAAATAAAAAATAGAAATAGAAGAACTAGAGTAATAAAAAAGCCATGTAAAGATGGAAAACAAAAAAAGAGTCTGGATACTATATGTATTGTGTTGTCTTTCTATTGTTTGACTGCTGAGGTAATAGCAGCAATTGTTAAAAGAAATGTTGCTGGATTAATTAAAATTTATATATTTTTAAAAATGCTTCAACTCCAAAATTTAAGTCTAAGGACAGGTTACTGGGGAAAAGGATTTCTATTTTTGTTTCCACAGAAAATGTAAAGCTGTGGATTCCTTCCAAATTAACATGGTTTGATCAAGCAAGACCACCTCTAAGCAATGTCCCAGGTGATCCAAAATTCAAAACAGCTGGACAAGGCAGCCTTACAGACCACTACAACAGGATTTCTACATCTTCTTAGAATCCCCAAGAGAGCTCCCCCTACCAGCAGGAAGTAGTTTGGAAAGAATGACACACAAATTCCCAAATATTTTCTATAAATGTTTGTTTTCATTTAAATGGGGTTGGTTATAAATGGTTAATGGCCACAGCCAATCTCTTTAAAGGTAAAAGGGGAATTCTGGTATAGATATAAATACTTTGTTTGGGGATGAATTTTCATTTATTGATACAATTTAAGGTCAATTTTGTGATATGTTTAGTTCTCCTCTTGTTTAGGTATTGTGTTTACATAGGTCATTTAGAAATGTAATGTATAATTTGGTACAGATTATAGATAGTTACTTATGATAGCCAAAACTTAGAGTCAAGTTAGCTGGGTTTTCTGGATATATAGAGACATATTTGAGATGGATAAATATCCTTCAAACCTTTCAAAGACCTACAGAGGATGGCATTTAAAATGGTTTAGGGTTTTTCTTAACCGTGAGTCACAACTGTTCCTGGCAAAACCACCTGTGTAAGAAAGGAATATGAACATTGAAGAAACTCATTATGGAGTTTACTTCCAATATGGCAAGACTAGCCATATGGGCAAGATGTTGTTCTTGCCTGGACTATTTGACTATATGCTGTATAAACTGGACATGCAGGACCCATGGGAAAGTGACTGCTGATACAAGATGGACATTGCTACAGGGTTCCTGCTTCATAGAAGAGTCTGCCAGACAGTCTACAGGACACAGAGAAAAGTGACTGAAAAATTGCCAATACAGGTAGACAGTTTAAAGTCACCTGCTTTGCTGAGGAGTCTGCCAGACACACTATGGCCTATAGGCTGATGATGGAACATTACAGAACTTCAGGAGACTGGTCATGTAGCAAGATGCTTCTGTCATTTCTAGAGCTTATATATTATCCTTCTGTGGTCTTTGAAGGAGTTGAAGACAGTTATGTTTACAGTTTTCCTTAGTTAGGATTAAAAATAAGTCATATATAAGATTTTAGACTCACAAAAATAGGATAATGAAATAATTTCTTTAAATTTTGTTTAATGTTAATGGACTAAATACTTTTAATTGTGGTTCTTATTAGATAACTGGTTTGTTATATATTTTGCTATGTTAAGGTTAAAACCCTTCTATTTATTTAGACGGAAAAGAAGAAATGATGATGGGAGATGTCATTCTGTAAATATGTTTCTTGTATTGGTTAATGAATAAAGCACTGTTGGTCAATATGAAGGCAAGATATGCAGGATTAGGAGACAAGGAGGATTGAGGAAGAGGTAGGAGGAGATTCACATGTAGGACCAAGAGAGAAGAGGTCCCAACCCTCTCTCCGGTAAGCCAAGACCACGTAAATAGAAATGGGTTAATATGTAAGACAGAGCTAGCCAATAAGTAATGCTAGTAACAGGTCAACAGCTTTATATCTAATACAATGTCTCTCTGTGTTATTTGGGGCTGACATGGCTATGGGTCCAGACTGGTGGGAAAACTGCTCATAACATGCCTCCTTTGGGTATATGCCCAAGAGTGTTATTACTGATTCTTGAGGTAGATTGTTTCCCAGTTTTCTAATAAACCACCATACTGATTTCCAGAGTGGCTGTTCAAGACTGCATTCCCACTAGCAGTGGAGGAGTGTTACCCTGATTCTACATCCTCTCCAACATGAGCTATCATCAGTGGATTTTATCTTAGCCACTCTGACAGTTATAAAATGGTATCTTAGAGTCTTTGAATTTCATTTTCCTGATGACTAAGGATTTTAAGGAATTCCTTGAGTACCTTTTGACCATTTGAGATTCTTCTGTTGAGAATTCTCTTTAGATCTCTAGCTCTTCTTTTAATTGGATCATATGGTATTTTGGTGTCTAGTTTCTTGAGTTCTTTGTATATTTTGTAGACAAGCCCTCTGCCAGATGTGGGGCTGGTGAAGTTATTTTTCCATTCTTTAGGCAGCTCTTTTGTCCTGTTGATTATGTTTTTTGCCTTATAGAAGCTTCTCAGTTTCAGGAGGTCCCATTATTAATTTTTGCTCACAGTATCTGTGCTAATGGTTTTATATTTAGGAAGTAGTTAAACTGTGACAATATGTTTAAGGCTATTTCCTGCTTTCACTTCCATTAGACTCAATGTAATTGGATTTATGTTGACATCATAGAGGGAGCTATTACAGGGTTAGGGAGATACCTGGTGCTAGGAAAACACCTAGGAATCCACAAGAATTCTTAAGTCCTAGCAATATTGGAGAGGGTGCCTGAACCAGCCTTCTCCTGTGATAAGATTAGTGACTACCTTAATTTTCACTGTACAACTTTCATCTCGTAACTGATGGAAGCATGTGCAGAAAGCCACAGCCAAGAACTGGGCCAAGCTCCTGGAGTTCAGTAGAAGAGAGGGAAGAGGGATCATATGAGCAAGTGATGTAAAGATTGTGGTGGAGAAACACATGATAGTGGCTGCTAGAGAACTGTGGACTGACTATTGGGGAGCCTGCATGGGACCAAACTAAGCCCTCGGCATGTGGATACCAGTTTTTTTGCCTTGGTCTATTTGTGAGGCCCATATTTATCCCTGGTACATGAATGGGCTTTTTGGAGTCCATTCCCTATGGGGAGATACATTGTTCAGTATAGTCACAGCAGGGAGAGACTTGGTTCTGCCAGGTTTAATTGACTTTAACTTCTCTGAGGAGTAGATTGGGTATGAAGGGGAAATAGGAGATGAAGGGAGAAAGGGAGGGAGTGGGAACTATTGGTGGTATGTAAAATTAATTAAAAATTAAAATAAAAAAGAAATCACCCCTCATATGGTAAGGAGTCACTCTTTTTTGAAAGCTACAAATTGTCCTAGAATCACTGATGGGAAACACTTCCTTCTATAAACTGGAAAGGAATTCATTATTTTCTCTGTGTCCTAGGAGTTTAAGCCTATAAAAAAGACATAAAACTAAATTACTCAATGTCAAAAGAAAATAAAAATTCATCTTTATTTATTAACAAACTGATTATATAATAAATGCTAAGAAATATTATTTATCAAGCAAATTAATAGAAACTAAAGTTCACAAGACTGGATAAGATGAAACAAGATGCACTTATATATGTCAGAAAAATTAAATTGAAATTTAAAAGATAAAAAATAAAATTATTAAAACATTAAAAACTAAGGATATTTAGTAAAAATGAGCAAAATTACCACTATGAATATAACAATGCATCACAGATATTAAATAAGGAGGTTATTCATTCATTGAGAAGTTATGGCATTTTGTGGGTGAAATATGATAGCATTAAAGTAGATTTTTCCAAATTGGTATATAAATTCAATGTTTCTGATCAGATTTTATGGAAATTGTAAAGTTTGTTTTAAAATGTATCTGACAATGCAGAAAATTCACAGTAGTAAATATTAATCTTGAGAAAGAAAATATTTGGAAGTTCCAAAATGTCTGACTCCAAGGCTCAAAATAAGATAAAGTAGTTTAGCATGAAAACACAATCCTGAAATCACAATATTTAGGAGGCTGAGGCAGGAGAATCATTTCCAGTTTGAGGCCAGATGGAAAATATAGTCAGTACCAGTCCAAACAGGATAAAATAAACAAAACTATAAAATAACAAAACTGTACAAAACTCTGTAATATGAAGTATTGTCAGGACATGCTAAAAGAGTGTAAATAAAACAGAAGAATGCATGTCATTTTAGTCTTTTCAATTTGAGTTTCTCATAGATCAAATGTAGAGAACAATGACAATATCTAGAAAATGGAACTATGAGAAATTTATGAGACTATAATATGAAATTTTAGAATAATAATTTAGACATTCTATAGTCTTGATAAAGGTTATATGCATATATTTATTATTTTACAAGATATAGCCACTGAAATAAAAATATAGGTACATATACCTAAGTCTACATAAATATGGATCAAACTAGGTACTAGAGATTATAACAGTAGTTTGAAATGCTTACTGCAATTATGGCCAGCTTTCAAACATGTTTTTTCTGTATTTCTGTAGTAAATATATTAGTTTTAATTTTTAAAATATTCATCTTCCAAAATTTCAAGCAAATATTAAGATGCCTTCCAGCACATCTGTCCTTGAAATATTCAAGACACCAACCTAAGTAAGTTGTGTGCTGTAACCCTATGAAAATGTCTCCTTAATAATTAAAGCATTAGTCAGTTGTTTTTTTCCATAAAATCATAACGGAAATAGCTGATCACCACATTATGATGGAAACTCTATCCCATGGCAGGAGATTAATAGAATGGCAAATTCCACTGACATTGTTTTAGTCAGCAACAGTGTTCTCTCCACACAGCCACACAAGTGGGTACGCTGTTCTGAGCCAATCTAAGGTGATTACCACAGAAACAGCCCTCATTTTACTAACAGCAAGGCACATTATCCTTCATGCATGGTCTGGCATCAAAGTTTAATAAGATTTTGAAAGTGAAACTGGGGACATTTGGAATAAGGACCCTCAATTTTCTAGAAAACATTTTGTCATTTCACATTTGTTTATAATCTCTGTGCCAAATAATCACCACTACTATATCAACAAATCAAATTGTTAAAGTCAAAGTGGCTACACATCCCACAATAGAAATGAGTCTACAATGATATATACATAAAAGTATGATTTAAATAGTGTTGGTATATTATCTGTTACAGTTAGTCTACGAAAAGAAAAAAAAATGGAAAACTATTTCATATTACAGTACTACAAATATACCACAACCTTTCTAAATATTATACTAGGAAACCACAGTTTCTTTCCAAATCATGACTTTTGGGTGGCTAAGTTTTTTGTACAGATCAAGACTGCCCTGGTAGAACATATAAAACCCATCAGAAACTACACTATGAGAGCAGAACAAAGTTAAGTGGTCATGTGAACTGGGTCAAGCCAGAGCTTCTGTAATCTGCCCCCATCCTTCCCTACTCTCACTTCTACTAAGTCCCTTGAGGTTTCTGCACCATATGATACTTAGTCATCTCTTAACCCTGTACTGTTCAACATATGACACCTTAGAACATGCTGCATGCCTTATATAAAATGGCTTGTCTTTTATCTGGTTTATAGTTCACATACACTATGATAGACTTTTAATAAAATTCTGTACCAATGTCAGACTTAGTTATCCCTCCTTCGAGCTGTCCATACTTTGCACATTCATAGTATGTGCAAGGTTGTTGAGGTGTGTTTTTCTCCGTAATAGACTCTGATTTATGGAGGTGGGAAGATGTTGTTTCTTATATTAAATGTTGACTGTTGATTAAATGTAATTAATTAGGAAAAAGACAATATTTAAAAAGCAATCATAGTGCAGGGCTTTGGTGGAACACACACCTTTAATCACACCACTCAGGAGGAAGAGGCAAATGGACCTCTGTGAGTTAAAGGCCAGTCTGCGCTACAGAGGGAGTCCCAGGACAGGCTCCAAAGCTACAGAGACACCATGGTCGCAACAAACAAAACAAAACAGCAAAGAAAACAATCATCACAGAATGCCATCTAGGTAATATACTTAGCAGTGAAAGGGAAAAGACAAGCCAGATCACTCAGCGATGATGAGTTGTATTTTTCTCATGCTTTATTCAATTTTTTTATATACTATGTTTACACTCTTTCGGGTGCTATGAGTATGACTAATACCAGTGCTTCATCTAATATTAAAATGCTTAAGAAAATTGCAACATCACAACTAAAGTTGAATGCCAAGTTTATATACCACCCTGCGCAATTGCCTGGCAAAAGCAATGTGCCTGTTCCAGGGCACTTTTCTATACACATCTCTTGAACTAGATATTGAAAGGTGTTGTGTCAGTATTTGAATATGCACTGAAAGTTGATTAGAAGAAGACAATTTAGGGCAAGAAACATGTCTTGTTGCTTCTAAGATTGCTTTTAGAATTCCTTGTTTGGGGATAACTTATGAACTCATAGAGATTGACATTTTATTTCAAACATAAATCTTATCACAGGTATATCTAATTAAAGTGAGGGATATCACAGGGCTATCTATAAGCTTTTCATTTGGAAGGCTAAAGCAATTATTTTACACAACTGGCATACTGTAAGCTCTTACATTAACCCCGTAGATATGTAAATGTGACTTCAGCAGAAAGCCTTCAGTGAAGGATGACATCTGTAAGACAGATCTCAAGTCTAAAGTGGGGTTACAAACCAAAAACATGAATAGAAAATAGTTAAGCTTCAAAATTCTAGGCAAATCATTGATCTGGGTGTATTTATGGCAGATAGAGGATATTTACACATCCCACAGATGCTTAACTGAAAAAAAATGTAATACAGCATAAGAGGATTTGGTTTCACATGATTGGGACACTAGAGTTCATGCTCTAAAGAAAAGCTTAGACAAATAGCATTGCTTTCATATTCTGCCACTGACTAGCTCTGAGGTCTTTGAAAAATCCTATAATCAATAAGACAAACAGGACAATTCAAATAGATGATTTATATAAAGCATCTGGAACAGTATCACCGAAAAATATTGAAACATTAGTCATTATCATAATCAATACATTTCCAAAACAGTAATTCATGACTGGGATGAAGCCAAAGATACTTATATCATACACCCCAAGAAGATTTAAACTGAATTGTAGGTATCTCCTTCTCCAAATGAGGAAGAAGAGGAAAATTAAAATGTGTGGGTTCAATCCTGAGTTCTTATTCATAGTCAAGTGTCATTTTAGGTTCAACATCATGTCTCAGGTTTCCTTGAGAAGCCAGCCTCACCTGATCAATTAAGTTTATGTGGTTCACAAATCTGCTTCCCAAATACTTCCAACACTTCCACCACACGCAGAGGGATAGAGGGGGATAGGAAGGGAGGGAGGGAGGGGGGAGGAAGGGGGGTAATCATAGGTCAATGTGGAAGATTTCTAAGTTAATATTATCCCATTAACCCAAAACCTACTGATAGGATCAGCAATTGTGCTCTGAATTCTGGTGAAGGCAGATCAATATCAATGAGTAATTCTGAAAAACATATGGACAGAGGAGCACCTGCATCATTCCACCATACTGTTCTCATCCCAAGCTTTAGTCATACAGGGAAGTGTAATTATTCCCTGCAACATTTGCATTAGTCACATGCACCTACATTTATGTCACCTTGTAATTATTTACCTGTTTTTTAAATATACATTCTGCTGCTATAAATAGCAGCTCAAAATAAGACAGCTAAGATGCAAAATATATCACTGAGGTTTTAAACAGTTTAAATCAGCATATCTGATATTTTAAGTGTATTATAATGTAACTGTAGGGAAGATACTTACCCTTCTAAAACCCCTTCAGTGAAAATTGTTACATACACCAGGTCACTTATGAAACATAGACAAAGTTTAAAAGTCGTCTTCTGAATTGTACTTTCTTTGGTTATACTCATCTTTTGATGGACATAAAACTTTTCAAAATAAGGCAAAAGGATTGCTAAGTGGAAATATTTCAGGTGCTCTGGAAATATAAGCATGACAGAGTCATAGCCTTGAAATCCTGAGTTTACAAGAAAATTTATTGTACTCACACGTTGTAGCAGTGAAATGTGCTATGTAGCCTTAAGTCAAAAAACAAAGAGAGGGGCTTACCTAACACCTACAATTCTATGCTTTAGTTAAAAAAAAACTGCCACAGGACAAGAAAAAATATAAGTAGCAGGAGGAAAATGACAATAAAAAGCACCATGTAATTGTTTAAACTATTATCTTCTAGGCACTGGTCTTGAGCTCTTAAGAGACCATCTCCTTGTTTTTAAATGATTTATGACTTCCACAGAAGGAAAATTAAAATTATCAAATAATTCATTGGAACCTTACTTACAGCTCTGTACATCTGATAAATTGCAAACCAAAAAAGAAAACTGAATCCCTACACAAACATAACCTGTAGTGATTTCAAAGATACCATTTATGTAGTTGGCATGACAGGGAGGAAGGTGTTATAATTTTGCAGAATGCAGCATGTGAATTTGTGCAAACAGAAGACTATAATTTCCAAGGGAAATGACAAGTGTGACAGTGACATGTGGCAATGCTGCCTGCTCTGCATAAAGAACTCACCTGCCTTTCATGCAGGCAAGTATAAAATCATCTCAAACATCCAGGAAACACTACTCAGAACCTCTTGAAAACACATTTTGTTAGTTAAATAAAATTCAGTAATTTTATAGGTTCTGATGTCTTCACTAAGACAGCTCAAAAACCTTTATCTTGGCCTTATAAGTGCAATTCTCATTATAACCTGAATCTACTCACTACATCATGGGGTGTGAAATACACAAGAACAAATAATTATAATATGTTTCTGTGAACATATTATATGAACAATAATTATAAAATATGAACAGTAATTATAAAATGTTCCTAATAACATGAAGTCAATCAAAATCCAAATGAGGTGTGCCAAGAAACACTGAGGAAAAGAGGAAGGAACAGAATAGAATTATATATATATATATATACACACACACACGTATATATATATATACGTGTGTGTGTGTGTGTGTGCGTGTGTGTGTGTGCGTGTGTGTGTATGAATGTATTAGTCACATTAGCAGGTTAACCTCACTTAATTAGGTCAGTCTAGTAAGTTGGAAACATATTTAGTGTGCAAACCACATTTTTCACCTGCTGCATAGTAAAAAGCAATATTATTATTGGTGATTAAATCAAGAGAAGGAATGTGTAGATTCATGTGTTCTCTGCATATCGCTGCAAGGTCCAAGATTTAAAACAAAAATCCACCTAATAAATGGTAAGATGAATTATGTAATAAGGAAGTTCTTTGGACTTTTATGAATTTTGACTTTAGCGATCACATTTTTTTCTTATGTTTCCGAAATAATGCACTCGCCTATGTTATTTTGCTGCATGCATCCATGCATGAGATCCTTTGTTGGGCATGTTTATGTTTTGAAGAAAAGACTCAGCAACGGGTGTTTAACCAACAATAGCAGAACCCTAATCACAACCCCAGTGAACACATAATGAATGCAACTAAGTCTGAACTGTGCCAACTAGATTGTTATGCTGACCCTGTGGGACAATTTATCATGTTTCAAAACAACTATTAGTAGCATATGCAGACAAAATGTATGATGGCTTCAATTTTTAATTTGGGCTCTGCAGCTGGTTCTGTTTTTTTACCTACCATCTGTTAACCCTTAGTCCCCTCCTACCCAAACTGAAATATTTTAGGTAGCCATACCTCCCAAAAGTTACCCTCATGATTTACAGGAGACAGTCTTTAACTGCCAGCATTTGTCCCTGAAATATTCACATGTTATACTATCCATTGGGAAATGTGACAAAAGTAAGGAGTTGCATATGCATGCCCAGCTTCCTCTATTCATCTGGATAATGACCCAAGAACAAATGATTTTTTTTTATCAAATCCTAATAGTGGAATATGTTATGTTGTCTATCCAGACATTCCAACAAATTCAAGATGTAAGATATGTTCATGGTTCATCCATGCTTCCTTAGCCTCCCCCATGGCTGGTCTTAAAAGTCCTTAGAATAGGAATGATATTTTCACGGATGACAAGGCCAACACTGCCCTCTGATGACCATCAATTAAATTTTGTTGGTGCCCTAAATTTGATCTTTGATGGAGTTCATTCAGTAGTAATAAATAAATGTAAATAGAAATTTTACTGTTGTAAGCAAGTGTCCAGAAACAAGTTGACTTGGGAAATGGCCAGCATTAAAGATTTTGTCATATGCTAGTCACATTGAGGCTTCCAGTAATCATGTAACTTTGGAACAACATTAAAGAAATTCAGGAGCAATTATAATCCACAGGAACACAATCCAGGTTATTGTAAATCATGTGAAAACTATAGGGACTAAAACATAGGTATCAGTGCAAATCATGTGAAATTGATTTAAGGTTCAGTATCTAAACACACAACCTGAATACAAGCTAAGCTAGAGACTCTTATCTGTATGGTCACAAAGTTAGGTTTTTATCATAAAAATATGAGTCTTACTTGGGATGCTCTTAGTATTTCAGCATCATGTAAGCTTTATTTTATTTTTTAAATTATTTGAGTACTTTATGCTCTTGTATAATGAATGTTAGCTGATTCTGCACCCTGTTTCTTTCTCAACCATTCTACCCCCAAAATTCTCCTTCTCAACATATCCTCTTCTGCTATAATATCTTGCCTTAGTGTGTGTCCCACTGAGTTTAATAAGATTTTCTTACCTGAGCAGGCACTGAAGAAAATGGCATCTCCTTCAAAAACTTCATAAGCTCTGCCTCTATTCATGATAAAATGTCAACTGGACCAATCTTGTGCAACTCTTATGCAGATAACTATGTAAGGCCAAAAAAATTCATGAGGTAATTTTCATGGATAATAATATTTACTGGGACTGACACTAACCTATATATACTTCCTAACATATTGTTTGTATTTTTCTTGTTTTCTTTTACTGGAAGGTAAACTGTATAGCTATTGAATTTTGTATGTATCTATAGTAGGTACCCAAGAGGTATATATCTGAATGAGTGAATGAATGAATCCAGACATAGTGCAATGGTCTGCACAGAAAACATTATGTAGCTATTTCTTACTACCAGGCATAGAACAAAAAAAAAATACACTAAGTAAATGCTAGTACATTGTCATTGCCCATTAGTAACCCAATCACATCATACTGCACATCATTGGTGTGGCAAGCCTGACTGCATATCCACACTAAACCACAAGAACTATCCCAATTTCCTATTACATTAGCATTAACATTAAAAGTTAATCCATTTTGAACAATTGATAATCACTTGTCAACTCTGACTTTTAGTTAAGAGTTTATAGATATCTTAAGGAAGGATTTGTGAGATTTGTGAATGGTGCCTTAACATGACATCCCTGTCATCAAATAATTTCACCCATGACATCAAGGGATCCACTGAAACTAAATCATGTCACATGCATCACTTCAAAATAAAAATCTGAGGACCCGAGACCTGAAGCCACCATTAATGGGATAAAAATTCAGAACTTAGGAAACAGTGACAGAATAGCAGAGGCCATTTTAAAAGGTCCACAGTTGCATCTCCATTATATTTTGATCGCATCTATCCATGCCCCCCCTTACCACAAACACAAAGACTTTTCATCACTCTTATCTTCCAAATTTATATTCTGGACATAAGAAAATGTCAAAGAATGGATACTTTTAGAAAGATACACACATTTGAAAGGTAGTGTTCAAACCAAATTGACTACAAGATTAAACATGAATAATAAAAGCCACATCTTATGAGAGATTACCATTAAAAATATTCAGTTTCACAAGAGCCCATTATAAAACCAAAGCAGGACTTTCTGGGCATCAAGAATTCAGTTCACATAACTTCTCTGTGTTATTTGCCCTGACAAGATGAAGCTACTGTTGTCAATAAAACTGACAATCAACTCAATTTTGTTTCCTGACAGGTGCAGGTTGTTTTACAATTAAGACATATAAAGTGGGATAGGGTAGGTCAGTCCTTTTCATATTCTCTACAAGAAAGGCCAGAAGGATTCCTTCCTGTCTTTTTTATTAAAAGCAGTGGCAGTACCTGAGCAGAGGCCATCAGTAGGCATGATCATAGCATCCCTGTGTGTTTCTGTCTCCTCGTCTCATGTGGTCAATTCATGGAAGCATTTCCCATGATGTTCACAATTTCTTAAGAATGCAGGCATTTTTTCACAGTAAGGTATTTGGGATCTCAAGTTTCTGTTCTTGAAATTTTCTAAAGCACTATATTTAAACAAAGCAAAACTAATGTGTTCATCTAACCTACACATTATAGACTACAAGATATTTCTGTGTATACTATTGTATTTCACTGCTCTATGATTGAGACTGATAGCCTATTTGCATGAAGTACAAAGTTTGGAGAGATGTGGATGGCTGAATGCCTATGCTTTTTGTCTTTTAATTCTTCTTCTTCTTCTTCTTCTTCTTCTTCTTCTTCTTCTTCTTCTTCTTCTTCTTCTTCTTCTTCCTCTTCTTCCTCTTCTTCTGCAGCCTTGCTGAACTTCCAAGTCACAAGTCACTCATTTCTCACAATACACTTTGAATCTCCATATCATTGCAGTGATAGCTTAATCAATCTTCTTAATTAAGTATTCCCAAATGCAAAAAAATGGAGAAAGAACAATTTAATTCACAAATTACAACAGCAATGAAATAAAAAATAAAATAGCTATGCTGCATGCTCTAAAACACATTTCTCCTGAAAGCCTGCTGCCTGCATAAGGATGGATGATTAGCCCTGATTTGTATGCAGTCAGCAACTTGTCTGAACCCTTCAGGTTATGACCATGACACCAGGATACTTTTGATTTTCTTCTTAATTGAAAATCACATGGTAACGATGGCCAAGTTCTGTGCAGCACAATCTCATCATCTCTGAGGGACAATCAATGACTTCCCAGCTGTCTGTGCTAATAGACGCTCAACCGAAGAACATTCCGAATACAATCACTGCCTTTCCCTTCCACAACTTTTTCAACACAATTTTGGAAGCAATGGAGATAAAAGTGATGACTAGAGATATTTTTTATTTTGTTTTATTTTATTTTCCTTTTAACCATGTCACTTCAAACAAGTCAATTAATTTGCCTAAGATTTAATTAACAGCACATGTTTAAAAACAGAAAACAATGGTGCTTGCTATGATAGTCTCGAAGGGCAGTTAAAATTGACTGTGTGGAGAATCATGAAGATAGAAAGGTATCTTAGAGATCATGTAAAGAGAGATTGACAGTCAAAACTCTGACTTTTACTTTCTGCCTTTTTTCCCCTCTCCATGTCTACATTGTAGGAGAATTGCAATTTGGTGAAAATCATGATTCTTCACATCATGTTTTATAAACACAGTTGTGAGTTCATTTTTGCTCCTTTTAAATTACTTTCCTTCTAACTTCCCATAATGTAAATAAACCTCAAAAAAATCAAAATACTGCTGTTATTAGGAAAAAAGTTATTCTGACAAGTGGCACGGATATTTAATTGAATTATTTCATTTCTTTGCACATATATTTGTAGATAAATGTACATTGTTAATATTCTATTGCATTCGTTAGTTCATTTATCAGGATAACTAGTGGTTCCTAGTCTGTAAAATATAGCAATTTAAAATGGAAATTCAGTATGTAATTGATTAAATGTAACATTTAACTTTTGAATAAAAATAATGTTCTTTTCAAAAGACCACTGTCAATAAACACATGGTTACCATTATGTACAAGTTATTGTTTTTAACTAGTGCTTTCTGTTTCATTTTATTCAAGTGTTGACTTATTATTTATTCTAAAACAGAATTTTGGGGACATTTTTAATATCTTTATACATTTTATTGTAGATTTAGTTTCTCTTCCTATGTAGCCTTACATTTCCATAAACTATGTATACATCTGTCTTTTTACCTAGTGAAATCAAGCAACACACATGAGTTCCTATACATAGAACACCACAAACCAATACCTGTCATCTGTGCATTGACAACATGTGGCAGTTTACAGTCAGGCCTGAGTAATAACTAATTTTATTGTGGATAAGACACATCCATGAACCTTTTGGGGATAAAATGCAAATTTCCAAGAATCTGAATCTATTTGTCTCTATTTTCTGTGGATCTACTCCTAACCGTAGTTGTATAACTTATAGAAAATTTAAAAATATTTAATGAATAATATTTTGAAATGTTTTCCCAATATCATATTGACTTTCACTACCATTTCTGCACTCATTTCACTAATTTGTTCATTTGTATATTCAACAAACACCTACCAATTGCTCTATGTCAGTCATTATTTTATGTATTAAAGAAAAAGGAACTAAAAAGTTAAACAGGTGTTGTTTCTGGAACTCAAGCTCTGTTGTGAAGAAAAAGAAAACAGAACTAATAAGCAAATATGAACTATTAGAATTTTATAACAGGTTAGTATATCAGAGCAGCAGGCAAAGTTATAAGGATGGGACACCCCCCAGATGTCATTGTTAAGGAAGGCACCCAAGATATGATCCTAACACTTGGTCTTACACATGATTGCATTATTAGTGTCCATGTCACTTGTTCCAGGTAGGCTGACACGATTTGCAGAATCTGACCTATGAGTTTAACAGTACAATGCCTTTTGGGGGCCTTGTTACATTGTGTGTTACTGGAGTAGCAAGAGTTGGAGCTGAGAGTGGGGTCTAAATGTCAAGGAACTCACTCTCTCCAGCTTTCTCTTTTAGGTAGTAGGGAATGATGTCATCTAAACAAGCATCAGAAAGTGACCAAGACAAAGTCAAAACTCACAGCATTTTATGCATTTGTTAGGCTTTCTTCATATGTTATATCCACATATTAAAAATTCCACTTTTTTCCCATCAAAGCTTTTCACACCTGTGTTCATGTATATGTCTTACATATGCCTAATTTGATAATTTCATATTTCATAAATTATACATATATATGAAAATAAAATCTAAGATCTGGAAGATAAAGTTATATTTATCTTTCTCTTTCATTTTTCTAATGTGCAGTTGATTGAGCATGCTCATTACTAGCAGCTGGGGTATCTCCACCCTTTGTGTTTCTGGTGTAAATTACTTGAACACCTACTTTGAAACCAGCTTGGTAAGTCCTTTATAAGTATGTCCTTAAGGGCTGCCCTGGCCAAGGAACCATGAATCTTTGGTCTCTAGAGACACAGCTGGAGTAATGAGCTCATATTTGGGAACAGAGTGCATCATATGTCAAACAGGATTGAATTGCTACTCTTGTCTTGAACTTTGGACTACTTCTTATTGGCCTTGCCTGCAGACTTGCTTACTGATATTTTGTCTTTATTGGACAACTTTCAAATAACTTTTTCTCATAGTTATTATCCAGCATAGCAAAGCTCAGCATCAATAAACACTGAAACCTTCCTAGGATGCTAGACAAAAAAATAAAATATTTGTTTCTCAATAGAATGCTCTTCATATTGCCGTGCCCGCATGATCAGAGTACCGAGCTGGCAGAGGGTGTCAGGATTGAAGCAATTAACAGACCACCATGAGAAGTGAAGAAGCTGCTGCTGCTCATTACAGAGAGTAATGAGC
The DNA here is from genome assembly GCA_030556225.1 of Cricetiscus sungorus. Taxonomy (NCBI): domain Eukaryota; kingdom Metazoa; phylum Chordata; class Mammalia; order Rodentia; family Cricetidae; genus Cricetiscus; species Cricetiscus sungorus. Next base: position 12,947,610 of record JANBXA010000253.1, read on the forward strand.
TTATATACCCAAGCCAGGGGATGGGCTGAGCAGGGGATGAAATCATGCACTACCCACACCTGGGGTCAAAGTATGGGCACTGCGGCACCAGAAAGTTATGAGAACAACCTTGTTTGCTCAACCTTGAGAGCACAGGAGTTCTACAGCTGGGTGGGGAGGAAAAGAACTGTAAGGGACAAGTACTTAAATTTTCCAACACATATGTATCCATTTTTTCTGCAAAAGATATAACTTCTCTTTTTGTAAAGATTGATTTATTTTTATTTTATGTATATACGTCCTTGTACACACAAATGTATATATAATACCTGTGCCTTGTACTGCAGATACCAGGAGAAAGCATCAGAGCTCCAGGAAGAAAGTTACAGATGTTGTGAACCAGCCATGTGGATGCTAGGAATTGAACCCATATATTCTGCAAGTGCTCTGAAACTGATGAGCCATCTCTTCAGCCTTTGATAATTTCTTTTATATGGGTGAATATAATTAATATGGTCACTGTCTTACTTAGGATTGCTATGGCTGCAATGAACCATCATGGTCAAAGTAATTTGCGTAGAAAAGTGTTTATGTAGTTTACATTTCCACATCACAGCTCATCAGAGGAAATCAAGACAGAAACTCAAGCAGAGTCAAGAGCTGATGAGAATCCATGGAAGAATGCTGCTTAATGGCTTGCTCAGTCCACAGGCTGGGTGTCTCAGTGGGTATTCAGTGTATGCTGAAATTCCCAAGAAGGAAGCTCAAATACTAGTGAGCGAATGAACTTGCTAGCAAGGTGAAAACAAGCACACAAAGAGCGAAAGCATTCTTTATGCATGTCCTTATATAGTCTTCCAACAGAATGAGAGACCCAGATTAAAGGCGTCTTCTGGATTCAAGATGAGAATTAAAGAAATAAAGCTGTGTATCTTCCTACCTCAAAAGTTCATACTAAAAAGTGAGTATACCTCCTTTAAAATAAGCGGGGAAAAAATCCCTCTCAGTTGTTTCCTCTATTTTTGGATTTTAGTTAATTTTAGATGAGGTCAATTTAACAACCAAGAATAAATTTCACACTTTGTCTCTCTCCATCTCTCTGTCTCACTGTCCACTGTCTCTGACTCTCTCTCTCCACACACACATATACATGCACACACACACACACACACACACACACACAGAGAGAGAGAGAGAGAGAGAGAGAGAGAGAGAGAGAGAGAGAGAGAGAGGAGACTTGGGGCTTGGATAATGGAAACAGTGAGGCAATAAAAGAGTATCTCATCAGTATATTTACTAAAGTCCTTCCAGTATTGTACTAGCTCCATTTCCATTTCTGTGATAACATAAGAAAGGAAGAGTTTATTTTGGCTTACATCTGGAAGGATATGGTTCATTACAGCAGGGAAGGTATCTCTTTCTTTAATAATTATTTATTTTTCTTATTTTACATATTGATCCCAGTTTTCACACCCTCCCTCTCTCTCTCCCTCTATCCCTCTCCCCCATTCTCCCATGCCCCTCACCACCCTCCCCTCCCACCCACCCCCACTCCAAATGTAAGGTGATGCCTTCCAGGAGGGGTCATCTAATTCTTTCAAGTCATTAGGAGTAGGGACTAGGCCCTCCCTCAAGGAAGGTGTCTTATAAGCAAGAATATGAGAGCATTTCTTGCATTCCATCAGATGTGCAGGAACATAGAGAGAATGAGTGGATATAAATTATAACACCTCAAAGTCTACACCCAATAACATATTTCCTCTGGCAGGACTCCACTCCTAATGGTACCATAATATCCCAAATGGTGCTGTGAGTTGGAAGTAAGTGTTCAAATATCTGAGCTTATTGGGTATAGTTCCTATTCAAAGCACAACAGGCAGTATAGATGGATCATATGGTAATTTTAGGGTTTTTTTTTTTTCAGAAACATTCCTGTTGAATTCAATGGTGTCTGAAATAATTTATATTCTTGCCAGCAGTGTATAGGGATACTCTGCTGTTTGCCCCAATCCAAACCAAAATATTAAAAAATCTGTTATCCTAATAATAGTCATTCTGACAGAAATAAAATATTACTGCCTTTCCCAGGAGACTAAGGATGGGAATATTTTCTTCACCTGTTCCTTGTTCATTACTCACTTTCTCTTTCTGGGAAGTTTCAGTTTATTTTATGAACAAATTTATTTTTATTTAGAAACAATCTTATTTTACATATCAGTGTCCCCACTCCCTCTCCCTTCCACCCTCCCATGTCCCTCACTGACACCCCAACCCATTCATCAACCCCCCAAGAAGCCTTCCATCGGGGATCATCAAGTCTGTCATGTCATTTGGGAAAGGACCTAGGCCCCCCTCCAAGTATATGGGCTAAAATAGTATCTATCCCTCCATAGGGAATGGGCTCCCAAAGTCCATTTGTGTACTAGGGATAAATACTGGTTCCACTATCAGAGGTCTCATAGACTGCCCAGGCCTCCTAACCAGCACCCACATTCAGAGGGATTAGTTTGGTTCAATGCTGGTTCCCCAGCTTTATGACTGGTGCCAGATTAACTGTTTTTGTAGGTTTCTCAGGCAAACTCTTTACTCTTTGCTCATCTCTCCTTCCTCTGTAAAACTGGATTCCAGGAGTATGTCTCAGTGCTTAGCTGTGGGTGTCTGCTTCTGTTTCCATCAGCTAGTAGATGAAGGCTCTAAGATTAAATTTAAGGTAGTCATCAATCTCATTATAGGGGAAGGGCATCAAAGGTGGGCGTATCACTACTGTGTAGATTTTTAGTTGGGGTCATCTTTCTGGATCTCTGAACATTTCTCTAGTGCCAGATTTCTCTTTAACACTATACTGCCTCTATCTTCTGACTTAGTCTTCTTGATGCCTCTTATTCTCTTCCCCCCTTCTCCTCTCCCCTTCTCTTTTTCCTCCTTCCCTCCCTTCCTCCCGTTCTCCCAATTTGTTCAGGAGTTCTTGTCCCTTTCCCCTTCTTCAGGGGACCATGAATTTTTCATTTAGGGTCCTCCTTGTTTCTTAGTTTCTCTGGTGGTATGGATTGTAGGCTGGTAGATCTTTGTTCTATGTCTAATATCCACATAAGAGTGAGTACACACCATACATGTCTTTCTGTGAGTGGTTACCTCACTCAGGATAGAGTCTTCCAGTTCTGTCTATTTGCCTGAGATTTTAAAGAATCCATTGTGCTTTTCCACTGAGTAGTACTCCATTGTGCAAATGTACCACATTTTTCTCCATCCATTCTTCAGTTGAGGGACATCTAGGTGGCATCGAGGTTCTGGCTATTACAAACAATGCTGCTATGAACATAGTTGAACAGATGTCATTGTTATATGAATGTGCATCTTTTAGGTATATGCCCAATAGTGGAATCGCTGGATCTTGAGGTAGACTGATTCCCATTTCCCTGAGAAACTGACATACTGATTTCCAAAGTGGCTGCATAACTTTGCACTCCCACCAGCAATGGAGTAGAGTTCTCATTTCTCCATAAAGTCTCCAGAAAAGACTGTCATTGGTGTTTTCTATTTTAGTCATTCTGGCCAGTGTATGGTGATATCAGAGGGGTTTTTTTTGATTTACATTTCCCTGATGGCTAAGGATCTTGAACAATTTCTTAAATGTCTTCAGCCATTTTAGATTCCTCTATTGAGAATTCTCTATATAGTTCTGAACCCCACTTTTTAATTGGATTGTTTGGTGTTTTGGTTACTAGCGTCTTGAGTTCTTTGTATATTTTAGAAATCAGTCCTCTGTCAGGTGTTGGATTGGTGAAGATCTTTTCCTATTCTGTGCTGCCATTTTCTCTTGTTGACTGTATCCTTTGACTTACAGAAACTTTTCAATTTCAGGAGGTTCCATTTATTGATTATCAATCTGAGTGTCTGTGCAACTGGAGTTATGTTCATGAAGTGATCTCCTGTACAAATTCATTCAAAATTACCTCCCTCACTCTTCTAACAGGTTGAGTGTAGCTGGATTTATGTTGGGGTCTTTGATTCATTTGGACTTAAGTTTTATGCATGTTAATAAATAAGGATCTATCTGTAGTCTTCTATATGTCAATCTCCAGTTATGCCAACACCATTTGTTGAAGATGCATTCTTTTTTCCATTGTATAATTTTAGTTTCTTTGTCAAAAATCTGGCATTCATAGATGTGGGGGTTAAAATCTGGATCTTCAACTCGATTCCATTGGTTTTCCTGTCTATTTCTTTTTTGCCAATACCAAGCTGTTTTCAGAATTATAGCTCTATAATAGATCTGGAAATCAGGAATAGTGATGACTCCAGAAGTCCCTTTATTTTACAGGGATGTTTTGAGTATCCTGGGTGTTTTGTTTGTCCACATAAATTTGAGTAGTATTCTTTCAAGGTCTGTGAACAATTGTGTGGTGTTTTGATGGGGGTTGGATTGAATCTGTAGATTGCTTTTGGAAAGATTGCCATTTTTACTATGTTAATCATACCTATCCAAAAGCGAGGGAGATCATTCCATTTTCTGGTATCTTCTCTGATTTCTTTCTTTTATTTTTAAAGAGTTAATGTTCTTGTCATATAGGTCTTTCTCTTGTTTGGTTAGTGTTATCCCAAGATATTTTATGTTGTTTGTGATTATTGTAAAGGGTGATGTTCCTCTGATTTCTTTTTCAGCTCATTTGTCATCTGTATATAGTAGGACTACTGCTTTTTTGAGTTAATCTTATATCCTGCCACTATGCTAAAGGTGTTTATCAGCTGTAGGTGTTCCCTGGTAGAATTTTCGGGTCATTTAGGTAAACTATCATATCATCTGCAAATAGTGAAAATTTAACTTTTTCATTTCCAATGTATCCCCTTGATCTCCTTTTGTTGTCTTATTGCTTTAGCTAGAACTTCAATTACAGCATTGAAAAGATATGGAGAGAGAAGGCAGACATGTATTTTTTCTGATTTTAGAAGAATCACATTAAGTGTCTCTCCATTTATTTTTATGTTGGCCATTTATTTTCTGTATATTGCCTTTATTATGCTTAAGTATATTCCTGTTATCGCTGAACTCTCTAAGACTTTATCATGAAGCAGTGGTGATTTTGTCAAAGGATTTCTCAGCATCTAGTGTGATGATCATGTTGCTTTTTTCTTTTTCAGTTTGTTTATATGGTGGATTACATTGATGGATTTTCATATGTTTAATCATCCCTTCATCCTTGGGATGAAGCCTACTTGATCATGATGGATGATTTTTCTGATGTGTTCTTGGATTTATTTGCCTTATATTTATTGATTATTTTTGCACCAGTATTCAAGAGGGATGTTGGTCTGTAGCTCTCTTTCTTAGTTGTGTCAATGTGTAGCTTGGGTATCAAGGCAATTATAGAATCTTAAAAAGAGTTTGGCGATGACCCTTATGCTTCTATTGTGTGGAACACTTTGAGGAATATTGGTATTAGCTCTTCTTTGAATTTTTGGTAGAAATCTGCACTGAAACCATCTGGCCCTGGGCTTTTTTTAGTTGGTAGACTCTTGAAGACTGCTTCTATTTCTTTAGGGGTTATTGGTCTATTTAAATAGCTTGTCTGTTCTTGATTTAATTTTGGTAACTGATATCTATTCAGAAAATGGTCCATTTCCTTTAAATTTTCCAATTTTGTGAAGTACGGATTTTTAAAGTATGACCTGTTGATTCTCTGGATTTCCTCAGTGTTCATTTTATGCCCTCCTTTCATTTCTGATTTTCATAATTTTCATGCTCTCTTACTCTCTGCCTTTTGGTTAGTTTGGATAAAGGATTGTCTATCTTGTTAATTTTCTCAAAACAACTCTTTGTTACATTGATTCTATGTATTGTTTTCTTTGTTTATACTTTATTGATTTCAGCCCTCAATTTGATTATTTCATGGTATCTACTCTTCTGGGGTGAGTTTGCTTCTTTTTGTTCCAGAGCTTTCAGGGATGTTGTTAATTCTCTAGTGTAACTATTCTCCGTTTTCTTAATATGGACAAATAGTGCCATGAACTTTCCTCTAACACTGCTTTCAAAATGTCCCATGAGTTTGGGTATACTATGTTTTCATTCTCATATAATTCTAGGAAGTCATCAATTTCTTTCTCTACTTCCTCCTTGACCAAGAATGGTACAATTGTGCATTGTTCAATTTCCATGAGTTTGTAGGTTTTCTGCAATTTGTTTTGTTGTTGAATTCTAACTTTTAACGCATGGTGATCTGATAGGATGCAGGGGCTTGTTCCAAATTTTTTTGTATCTGTTGAGGTTTGCTATATTGCCCAGTATGTGGTCGATTTTAGAGAAGGTTCCATGTGATGCAGAGAAGAAGGTACATTCTTTTTGTGTTTGGATGGTATGTTCTATAGATGAGTGTTAATCCCATTTGGGTCATAATTTCTGTTAGTTGCTTTGTTTCTTTGTTAAATTTTGGTCTGTTTGTCTGGTCTATCAGTGAAAGTGGGGGTGTTGAAGTCTCCCATTATAAGTATATGTGGTTTTATATAATTTGAATTTTAGTAATGCTTCTTTTACGAATGTGGATACCTTTATATTTAAGGCATAGATGTTCAGAATTGAGAATTTGTCTTGATTTATTTTTCCTATGATGAATATGAAATGACTTTCTTCATCTTTTTTTGTTTGTTTGTTTTTTTGTTTTTTAGTTTGAAGTCTAATTTGTTAGATATTAGGATAGTACACCTGCTTGTTTCTTGGGTCCATTTTATTGGAAAATCTTTTCCCAAACTTTAATTCTGAGGTAACATCTGTCTTTGAAGTTGAGACATGTTTATTGTATGCAGCAGAAGAACAGATTCTGTCTTTGAATCCATTCTCTTGCCCTGTATCTTTTTATAGGCAAATTAAACCATTAATATTGAGGGATATTAATGACAATTCATTGTTAATTCTTGTTTGTTTTGGATTGGTTGGCATTGGTTGTAATGTGCATAAATTTACCCACTTTTTACTTTTGGTTTTTGTAAAGTGGGATTATTAATTGCCTATGTTTTGTGGGTGTAGTTAGTTAACTTCCTTGGGTTGGAGTTTCCCTTCCAGAACTTTCTGTAGGGCTGGATTAGAAGATATATATTGTTGAAATCTGGTTTTGTCATGGAATGTCTTGGTTTATTCATCTACAGTGATTGAAAGCTTTGCTGGGTATAGTAGTGTAGGCTGTCATCCATGGTCTTTTAGTGTTAGTAGTATATTTATCCAGGACCTTCTTGCTTTCAGACTTTCCATGGAGAAATCATGTGTAATTCTGATAGGTCTGCCTGTATATTTTACTTGCCCCTTTTCCTTTGCTGCTCTTAATATTCTTTCTTTTTTTCTTTATGTTTGGTGTTTTGATTATTATGTGGTGAGGGGACATTTTTTGTGCTCCAGTCTGTTTGGTGTTCTGTAAGCCTCTTGTACTTTCATAGGGATGTCTTACTTTAGGTTGGGAAAGTTTTCTTTTATGATTTTATTAAATGTGTTTTCTGTACCCTTGCGCTGTATTTCTTCTCCTTCTCCTATACCTGTTATTCTTTGGTCTTTTCATGGTGTCCCATATTTCCTGGATATTTTGTGTTAGGGAGTTGTTAGACTTAAATTTTCCTTTGGATGATGACTCTATTTCCTCTAGTGAGTCTTCAACACCTGAAATTCTCTATTCCATTTCTTGCATTCTATTGGTTATACTTATCTGTCCCAGCTATTTTGAGCATTCCCTCATTCTGTGTTTTCTTTATTGTTTCTCTTTTAGTTTTCAAGCCTTGAACTGTTTGAATTATTTCTTTTGTTTGTTCGGTTGCTTTTTCTTGGCTTTTCTTGCTTTCTTTAAGAGAGTTTTTTTTTCATTTCCTCTTTGAGGGTCTCTATCCTCTTCATAAAGTTGCTTCTAAGGTCCTTCTCTTCTGCTTCATCCTTTTTGTGATGTTCAGGTTTTGCTGGTATAGTATCCCTAGATTCTGGTGGGGTCATATTTGTCTTTCTGTTGTTGAATGTGTTCTTATACTATCTTCTTCTCATCCCTTCTTCCAGTGGGTGCAGGTGGGGGTCTCTCCCTCTTCTCTTATCTCCCAGTGCATGTAGGTGGACTTTGATGTTGGCAACTCTGGATCTTCTGTTCTCCTGGTGTTCTCCAGAGGGTGTAAGGGGCCAAGACTGAGATGTGGGCAGACTTCAGATGGTCAGGTCTATCAGGTCAGGTTTACTACATGCTGAGAAGACCCAGGAATCTCCAAGGAGGGGATGGGGAAAGCTTGTCCAGGACAGGATCCATACTTACCTCAAGAGCAATGTTGGGGGGGTTAAGACTGAGATGTGGGATACTCCAGATGGATCAGGCCTGCAGAGTAGGTTTATGACAGGCAGAGCAGACCCAGTAAGCTCCAAAGTGGGGATAGAGGGAGTTGGGCCTGAGCCAAACCCACACTCCCCTCAAGGGAGAACATAAGCAGGCCAAGACTGTGATGTGGGCAGACTCTAGATTGTCCAGCCTGCAAGGGCAAGTCTGCTACAAGTGAAGCACACCCAGGAAGCTCCAGGGAGGAGACAAGGGGTTGGGTCTGAGCAAAACCCACACTCTCCATAGGACCAAGACTGTAATGTGGTCAGACTCTGGCTGATCTGGCCTGCCAAAGCAGGTCCCCTACACGAGGAACAGACACAGGAATTTCCAAGGGGTAGATGGGGGGAGTTGGCCCTTAGAGGGCCCCATACACACCTCAGCTAGAGGGTATAGGGAGGCCAATGAACAAATTTACTGATTGTGCTTGCTGTATGGATATGTAGGATTTTAGTGCTTTATACATTCTAGATGAATTCTTCCTAATGAATATAACTAACAAAGAGTTTTCCCATCCTGTTGGCTGTCTCTTCACTATTTTCTTCATTGTTGGGCAAATCTGTTGCCTTCATACATCTCCACCTGTCAATTCTTGGTTTATTTCTTAAACTATTAGAGCCTTTTGAAAAAAGTTCTTGTTAATCTTTTATCTTCAAGTCTTTTCATTATGAAATTAATATATGCTTATTGTCCCCTTGGGAGTAAGATGTTTTATTACATAATTTATTAACTAATTTAGTATTTAGCACTATCCCAGAAAAAAACGACTAAGTACAGAAGAAAATAAAGCAAATTCACCGTGGACAAAAGATTAGATAATGATTTTAATTCACATTCTTTCATTTCATAATGGTGTCATTTAGATGATTATATGCATCAATATTTTAATTTATGAAGGCAACCTCTGGTTTACTCCAAAGACTGTGAATTAGCCTATGAAAATGAAAGCTAACCATATTAGCCTAACTGCAATCATGAAAGAGGCTGGTCAGTGATCATGAGGTGTATAGTATGGAAGGCATAGTCTGTTTTGGCAAGCTGGTTCTAAGACAGAATTTACCAAATCTGGTCAAACCTAAACAGATTGTTTACTATTAATTGTTGAATGTTTTCATATGTGAATAAGCATTACTTTTCTAAAATGATACATAGTAATACTCTACTTGATTTCATATAACAATGAAATTAATTTCTCTCTAACCTAGAGTATTGTATAGGATTCATTACCAAATAAATTCTTCAAAGGACTATAGTAAAAAAAAGTTTAAAACTTTAGTTAAAATATAATGAAGATCAAGGTTAATGAATAGCAAACTGTTCTATCTTTCTGAAGGATCTTGAGATCCAATGAGAAAAAAAATGCATCTGAAGCATGTAGTTCTGATAACATATTAAAACCATGGAAATGAATGAAACCATCATCAGAGAAAATATACATGGGCAGCATATTGTGTAAGTCAGCTTGTCAGTTTCATAGAACATAACACAGAGACAAAGAGAAAAGCAGTTAAAGAAAGTAGACTACACATATCCTTTGTGCCCTGAGTGAATCTGTGGCATGAGGTAAGGATACAGATAGGTCTAGTTGATACAGAGATGTGTGGCTCAGTTCATGGAAAAATCCTGGTATAAGTAAATTGGGGAGATTTTCAGAAATACAGAAGTAGATATTTTATAAATAAATTGTATAGCTGGACAGATAGTATAGTGACATAATTCCATATTCTTTCACCCATGCACACAAAAAGACTGTCATGTTATTACATGTGCCTATAACACTAAGGATCTCTGGAGCTTTCTGTATGTTAACCTAATCCTAGTCTCAATGAGGGACATTGCTTTTAGTCAACCAAGTGCAAATTGACAGAGTAGGCCATCTTAAAACCTCCACTGACCTCAGAATATGCGCAGGTACACACACTTTGTACATAGCTGTGTATACATTATACACACATATAACAACACACACAACACACACACACACACACACACACACACACACACACACACACACACACAAAGTCTTCCACTGTGCCCACTATATCTTGTGGTCAAACTTCCTGACAGATAATGCATCCAACTAATTCTTTGTCCTTGAAAGTTTCCAATCAACTGAAGCATGCGTCATATGGATAATTAGCTCTGTTTAAATAACTATTAAATGGATAAAAGAGAGAGAGAGAATAAGGCCATACACTGAGGCTGACTGTTGCTGCTAAAGTCAATATTGTAAAAGGAAGTTTTAAATTTTGCTGAAATTACTCAACCACTTTGCCCCAAATTGTCTTGCCTTTAATATCATCTGTTAATTCAGCCTAAAATGTCTTCATTTCACTTAATGTAACACAGGTCTTGTCACAGTATGCAGTTACCAAAAATAGTTATTATGTCTTTGGGCAAAAATAGGCAGACAGCATTGGTGAGAAGAGCTTGTGAAAGCTTAGCTCCCCTATGGAGACAGAGATTATATGTCTGGCTTCCTAAATACTAGAGGCAATATTGGATTAGAAGTGTGCCATTGAAAGACTCCCAAATGTATCTGGGTGCAATCCAAGGTTCTCATTTCCCAAATATGCCTGATTCCCAGGAGAGAGGGAAGAAGAAGATAGGAAAATGTTTTATTTTTTCCTATTTATTATTGCAGGTCTTATCTTTTGTGACTAGATGACACAAAGAAATGAAATGTTCTTTCCAGGGTTACAATTTTCACAGTGTTTTCTGACCTTAGGAAATTTTTTTCAGAATCAACAAAACCATCAATAAAAAAATCTCTTACACTTAGCTTTGAAGGTTTATTTATTTGGCAAAGTGCCCTGAGACACTACGTTAAAAGCGTTGGACAAGTATAATGCCTTTCCATTATTAAGCCCAGGATTAAAGAACAGTGTAACAGTCATGTAAGATCTCTATCCAGGATGTCAATCACAAGAAAGTTGAACTATATATGGATTATTATAGGTAAGGCAGAGGATACAGAAGATAAAGAATTCTACAGGAAGAATGTAAGGATGGATTCCTTTTAAATGTACGTAGAAATGAGGTGAAGACTGTGAAGGTATACATAAAAACACTATGATGGGTCAGATCCCAAGGTAAAGAAGTAATGTTTACAAATGTTTAGGTCTTAAAACTGCACTAAATTTGTAATTATGGGTATAAGAGATTCATTTATATTTAAGTTAACACATGAAGTAATGTATTCCCATGAGGCTGTGGCTTACCCCATAATGTTCAGCAAGATATTATTCCTCCAGCAGCATTGAAACTCTGTGTGGCCAGCTCACTCTGCCTACCTTTCCCAGAATTCTCCTTATCTCCCATATCTGCCTACCTTCCTGCCTCATTGGCTGAACAGTATTTTATTCATTAACCACTAAGAGAAACATAAGTAAATGAGGACAACCCCATCAAGTTCGATATTTGTTTTATGAGAAACATTCATCATTATTTTCATAGTGACTATAACAGCTTGCACTCCCATCAACAGTGAAGAAGTATCCCACTTCTCCCACATCTATTCCAGAGTTTGAAGTCATTTGTTTTCTTGATGATACCCATTACAGCCAGGAGACATGATACATCAAACCAATTTTAGTTTATATTTCCTGAAGAAGGGTTTTAGTCAAAGTTATCTAAAAAACAAAACTGATAGTGTAAGTAAATAAATATATATGTACATATATATATATATATAATAAGTCTAATATATACATATAAATCATATATATTAGAAGTGTAATATGTACATATATATGTATATATTAGTATATATTATACTTATTTAGAGGATATTGTTAGGGCAGCCCAGCAATGGATGTCTCAAAAAGGACAAGGTGATATTCCAAGAGTTGCTGAGTCCACAAGGCTAGAAATCTTTGCAGTCCCAATCTGATGCTGGAGTCCTGGAGGCTCCCAAGAGAGCTGCTGATTTGCAATCTGTGTTGGAATACTGAAGAAGAGATGTTTAGTACCAACTGCACCAAGAGTACAGACAAATACACCAAAAAGAAAAAGAGCAAGCAGACTTTTAAAAAGCAACACTTCTTTCTTCTTATAGTTTTATGGGCCTTGTTAGCAGAAAGCGTGGCCCAGTTTTAGGTTAGGTCTTTCTTTAAATAATTTTATTAAGAAAATGCCTCACAAGAGTTACCTGCAACTTGGCTTTTTGTTGAATCCAGATGACATCCAAGATTAATTATAGCATTTAAAAATTTTATAAATATATATAATTTCTTTTTGTATTACATCTTATAATAAATTTCTATTTAATTCATTAGCCAATTTATCAACTAGGAAACAGATCAGTACCTTACTCAATTACCATCAGAGAGGCTTCCTCTGGCATCAGTTGAGAACTGGTGCAGAGACTCACAGCCTGTCATTATGTAGAGTCTGATAAATTAGCTAATGAATGTCAACATTGCATCCCAAGTTCAGAAGCAGATAATGACAAATGATTGTGCCCAGCCTGCTTTAGCATTTTCATACAATTCTAGGCACCCATTTTAGGGAATGGCACCAACTACTTTTAAAATGCCTCTTCCTCTCAACACTGTTCCAAGAGAACAAATAATCCTTCACATGTGAGCCTGAAGACTTTTCCCCTAATGATTCCCGAACTCATAAAGCTGACAACTAATAATAACCTTCAGTTAGTGTAAGTAAATCTTGTTTTTGATCCTTCATCTAAAAAAATAAAAATGGTTTTAGACCATTTTGATCTGTCTAATCTGGTCTGTCAAATCTGGAACAATTTTATTTAAAATTAAGCAACATTTATTATAAACAATAATATAAATAATTATTTGTAAATCAATTGAATAAGGAAATGTATTTGTAAATGTTGTAACAGAACATATTCTTTCAGAAGAATCCCACATGACCAATGAAGATACTCTATAATCAATGAATCTAACTACCATCCTTAGGTACTGGTCATACATCATTACTTACTTCCAAAAATAGAGAAAATAGTAGGAAAAAGAGCAAGTCACAATGGCATAACCTGACAAGGTGACCAAGATTAGAATCAACAGAAATGTCATATATGAGCATATGCCCCATATAATGTGATGAATGGTTCTGATAGTTGTAGAACAATCTCATGCTTATCATGAAAAACACAAAGCAAACTAGAAGACTGAAGCATGCTATGAAATGCCTTATTAGTTCTTTCATCATTATGAAGGTCATCAGGAATAGGAACTGCCTTAAAAATTACCACAGACAAGAAGTACCTAATGAGGAAACTGAAAGTTATGTGACTGCTTTAAAACCTTAAAATAACAGAACACAAAATAAAACTGCAAAGGAATGAATAAATTATGGATTTCAGTAAAAAAATGTGTTAGAATTGTTTATAACAAATGTGTTATGACTATATAAGTATTAAAGGCAAGTTGGTGTAAGCTATGTGGAACTCTGTATCCCTTTCTTTGAAAATAAAATGTCTTTGCCTTACAGACACTTTTATATTTCATGAGGTCCCATTTATTAATTGTTGATCTTAGTGCCTGTAACTATCAGAGTACTGTTCAGAATGTTTTCTCCAGTGCCAATGAGTTCAACACTACTCCATACTTCTTCTTTTGTCAGGTTCAGTGTATTTACTTGTATGCTGAAGTATTTGATCCATTTGGAGTTGAGTATTTTACATAGTTAAAAGTATGGATATATTTGTATTCATCTACATGGAGAGCTGTAGTTTGACTAATACCATTTGTTGAAGACATTTTTTGCAGTGTGCATCTCAGGCTTTTTTTTAAATGAAAATCAGGTAGCTGTAGGTGTGTGGATTTATTTCTAGCTTTTCAAATTGATTCCATTGATCATATGGCTGTTTTTATTACTATGGCTTTGTACTACAACTTGAAATCAAGAATGGTGAGCCCTCCAGGAGTTATTTTATTTTTCAAGAATGGTTTAGCTATTTTTTTCTCCATATGAAACTGAAAATTGTCCTTTCAATATCTTTAAGAATTGTGTAGGAATTTCTGTGGGGACTGCATTGAATCTGTAGATTGTTTTTGGTAGGATGGCCAATTTTAATTTCCTAATCTTCCTGACCTGGTAGTAGGGGAGATCTTTCCATTTTATGGTATCTTCTTCAGTGTCTATCTAAAGGCTTGAAGTTTTCAGTCATACAAGTATTTCATTTGCTTGTATCACAATCATTCAGACAGGCAGCCTACATAATGGAAAAAGGTTTTTACCAACTACATATTCAATAGAGGACTAATATCCATAATATATATAAAAGTACTTCAAGGAACGAGACGCCAAAACATCCAATTAAAAAATGCCAGGCAGATCTAAACAGAATTCTCAGTAGAGGAAACTCAAATGGCTGAAAAATGCTTAAAGAAATGTTCAACATCTTTAGCCATTAGGGAAATTGCAAATCAAAAATACTTTGAGACTATATCTGTCAGAATGACTGTAATCAATATGATAGCTAATGCTGATGAAGATATAGAACAACTGGAACACTCATCAATATCTGGTAGGAGTGAAAACTTGTTAAACCCATACGCAAAACTGTATGGAGGTTCTGCAAAAATTTGAAATTCAATGTACCTCAAAATCCAGCTATACCATTCTTGGGAATATAACCAAAGTACACTTCATCCAAAAGGACACTTGCTCAACCATGTTCACTGTTACTCTATTCATAACAGCCAGAAATTGTAAAACAACCTAGATGTCCCTCAACAAAAGAATATATAAAGAAAATGTGGTACATTTACACAATGGGGTATTACACAGCTGTTTAAAAAAACATCATAAATATGAAGGCAAATAGAGAGAACTAGAAAAAAATTCATCCTAAATAAAGCAACTCTGACTGGGAAAAATGACTATGGTATATGTTTGGTTATGTGGCTATTAGCCATTTAAAAAATAATAAACTACAATCCAAAGTCCCAGAGACATTACGTATAAAGGAGGACCTAGGAAGATACTTTGATCTCCTTGGAAGAATAGATTTTATGGGTTGACCAGGGCAGGAGTGACTGGAACAGGAAGATTTTTTGGAAAAGGGAAATACGACAAAGAGGAAATACAGGGAAAGACAGCTAGAACTGAGGATCATTTAAGGGGTAATATAAAAACCTAGTGCAGTGGAAACTCCCTAAAATATATAAAGATGATTCTAATACAGTTTGCAAATAGTGATAGAGATGGAGTCCCAGCTAGATATCACTTTTCACGAAATGAAGCTTCCAACACCGGGAACAAGAAAACATCCAATTGAGTTGTTAAACAAAAGGGTGCTATGGAAATCAACAAACAACATGTGGCTTCTTGCCAAAATAGTAGGTCACTTTCTGCAAAATGACAACTAAGCCCCATTGCTGAAGACAACACACACAGAATTCATTGAATGCAGAGAGTTCAAGCTGGTACCTACATAGAACCTACATTCCTGTGTTCCAGTGACTATGACATGGAAAGGTACTCTTCAGACTACCAAAAGAGGAAAGTAAATAACAAACCAACCTTGAAACCTTTGATCTATAATCTGTCCTGCCTGAAAAAATATAGGACAATGGTAGCATGGACCTTATTGGAGTAACCAATTGAAATTGGACTTGACTTAAAGCCTACTGCACAAGATGGAATTCATACCTGACACTGCTTAGATGACCTAGGACCAGTCTAAATACCCATAGTCCTACAATAAAACAAATTCTACACTTTTAAGAAAGAGAGAGAGAGAGAGAGAGAGAGAGAGAGAGAGAGAGAGAGAGAGGGGAAGGAAGGTAGGAAGGAAGGAAGGAAGGAAGGAAGGAAGGAAGGAAGGAAGGAAGAAAAGAAAGAAGTACCAGTAAAATGATTCCTAATAATATTCTGCTATACCCATTAGTGCCTTATTCAGCCATCATCATGAAGGCTTCCTCCTGTACCAGGTGGGAACAAATACAGGGACCCATAGACAGATAGAGAGGCCCTCTAAAACAACTAAGGAAGCTCATAGTAACTCCAGAGACTGAAACAGCAAGCATAGGACAAACAGAGGAATGTAGATCCTATGCATATGCATTATAGTTTTTAGATAAGTATTTTTATATTTTGGTTGTGAGCCTAGCTTTTAATGGCTGAGCCATCTCTATAGCCCTCAGATCAGTATTTTTACAGAACTCCTGAGTGTGTGACTGAGTGTATCTCTGATTCTTGTGACTTCTCTTGGGGCTCCTTTCTGTCTGTTGATTTGTCTTGTCTGACTTCAGTAATAACTTTGTTGTATCTTATTAAATTTTATTTCATCATATTATTTTATATTATACATCATATTGCATTATGCTATATCTCATTATTATATTTTATTTCATTATAATAATAGTATCTCTTCGATGCTATTGTTCTAATGAGAAACAAAAGGGGAGTAGCTCCAAATGGAAAGTGAGGTGAAGAGGAACTGGGAGGAAAAGAAAGAGTGAAAATTGTAATCAGGATATATTGTATGAGTAAATAATCTATTTTTAACAATTGAGAAAATGTAATCATGAAAAAATAAAATTTCTTAATGAGTCTTTAAAATATAAAAAATAAACAGAAGTTGTGAGTGAGGGTTGAAAATGCCTACATGGATCTGCCTTAGGCCCTCTGTATATATGCTGTGGTTGTTTAGCTTGGGGTTTGTGTGGGACTCCTACAAGTGGGGGTGGATTTATCTCTGACTCCTTTGCCTGCTTGTAGAAGCCTTTTTTTCCTACTGGATTGCCTCATCCAGCCCTGATGTAAGGGTTTGTGCCTAATCTTATTGCACCTTACTATGCAGTGTTCAGTTAGTATCTCTGGAAAGCCAGCTCTTTTCTGCACGACAAGGGGGGAGCAGTGGATCTGGGGGAGGGCAGAAGGGGGCATGAGCAAGGAGAAAGGGAAGCAGAGAGGGCTATAATCCGGAAGTTTGTATAAGGGAAGAGTAGATAAAAAGTAAAAAGAAAGAAAATGATTATAGTGATCAAAATGTCTGCAAAAAGATATAGAAAACTTACACAGAAAGGATAACCACAAAGATAGTAAAAAGTGATGTTTTGTATTTTGCCTCCATCAATACTTGGTCTTGTCATGACTTTACTTGGAGTCTTTTATTTTCACTATTGCTAAGGTTGTAACAACACAATCAGCATCACACTTTCATCTTTTTTTTCCCATGGTATAAAGCAATGGAACACATCAAAATGTATACTTTCCTCTTCAATTCATACTCTTTTTCTTAGCAACCCTGAGGTGACTGTTGGGTCTCTTTAACCTCATGCTGTTTGTCAACTCAAGTTCTGTCCATCTAACATATTTGTAGAAGGCAATAAAATTGAACATGAAAAATAATAAATGTCACAGGTTTTAATCTGATGTATTGTGTTATAAATTTTAATAGAAAATTATTTGAAAATGTATTTATTATAAAAGTCAACTATATCTGTAGGGTTTGGTTTTCTAGAGATGATGTGTGGACTCCTAGTTTCCAACAGCTGTTATTGGGAGCAAAAGAAGAAAGTGTTCTGAAACCTCCTTCACAGAGAGTGGTGCAGCTTTAGTAGAAATCTGCTAAAGATTGAAAGCAGATGGCCATGGTTCCTGCATATTTATGGGATATTTGTAGGAAAGTTTGCCAAAGAACTCAGTATATCCAAACTAGAAAACTTTTTTCTGACCTTATGTCTCATTACCTAATCATGCCAAATTCCCTTTGCTTTGACTTTCCTATTTTCTAATTACTCATATGCAAAATGTAGGCTTATCATGGTCAATTTTCAAGCAGTCAGTCAGATTTTCTTCCTACCTTGCAACCCATATGCTCCAAACATATTGCACTACTAACCATTCACATCAATATGATATCCATGTTCATTCAAATAATAATAATCATATATCCACTATTTGGGGGACGTATAAGACAAAAAAAATATATTTTAAACAACACAACTACCTTAAAAGCAAAATTATTATCTGTTAGGAAGAATCCAATGATATGAAAAGAGTGTGTGCCATCAAGCATCATCGAAGCTGGAAGAGAGATATTAGGAATGATATTCATTCATTTGTATACCCATTCCAAAGTGAGCAAAGTACCATGCTGGCCTGCTGGGATATAACAATGACAAAAGCTATTGTAGTTGGCTCATACGTTACTGCTCTTACAACAAAGAATTGTGAAGAATGGAGTTAAACAAATAAACACAGACACAATTATCCACCCATGGTCATGAGCTTTCTCAGAATCTAAAGCTTGACAAATGCAAAATTTGTATGGCAATTCTGAGAAAATGGTATTTGGAAAAGATGTGAAACTCTAACTGGATGTGATATGATAAAGAATAAGAAAGGGCATGTGTGAATTATCAGAAACAAAAAAGTCACAAGTCATTCAGAGAATTTTAAAGGTTGGATAGTCATGAATGTTTTTATCAAGTTAAAATCAGACCAGGGCTAAATATTGCAAAAAAATTAAAAATGTTAGTGAAACTGGATGGCATTCATGAAATATGAAGCAACTAAATTGTACATCGTCTCTACATTTTCTAAATAAGTCTTTGGCCTCTATGCTAAAAGAACAGTAGAACTGAGGAAAGCCATAGTTAAGGCTAGAATAAATAAATAACCTAATTTCGTCTAATACAATAAAAATTTAAACCTAGACCAAAAAAACAACATAGATGGTTAGCTGTAAGATTATTTTTCAGGTAAGATTGAACCAATATTGATAAAAGACTATTTTAACAATAGTAGGAAGTAGTAAGAGTATCAGAAGTTCATTAAATTCTTAAATTGTGTCTTAGGTTTTATGTGTGTTCAGTAAATAAATGATTAATTGCTTAAAGGCAGAGGAATAAGAGAAGGCAGTACAGCTGGTGTAAGTTTTTCAGTGCACTAAGCACAGTGCTAGGTACTGAAGGTACAACTGTGAAAAAGTAGACTCTCACTATCCTCATGCAGGTTATAGTTCAGTGAGGATCACAGATAAATCAAATTTTAAAACAACTTAAAACTTTTAAATGAGCTGATGGAATAGTATATAAACAATGTGACTCTCTAAAAGTCTCTGTATTACTAAAAGAGGCAAGGAAAATAATCATAAGGGTGATTTGAGCTAAGATCTTAGAAACAGAAGAAACCATGGTTTAGGGAATAGAAAGCTTAGACAATATGGAAGGCAACAATGGGGTTGGAAAGACTGTGGAGGATGTACTATCTGAAGATATTCGGAGGCAAAAAGAGGTTTCAGGAAAGACATGGTCTTATTCAGAGCATTATAGGCAATGTAAATGCTTGGGATTCTGCTCTAAAAAAGTTGAAACTCCTATGAAGTAAAGAAAGCAGAAATTGAAGTGATAAGTTATTGTATGTAAGCTATAAACTATAGACTTTTCTTAAAGTTTTACATTTTGCCTCCTTTAGGGATAGCTGTATAATCCACATTTTAACCTAAGAATTCATTTATGTAAAAATCACATCAATCTCTATTTTAAAATGCTAAACAAGTGCAAGTGCCATAGTTTGCTTTCTATTGCTGTGATAAACATTGTATGCAAAAGCAACTTGGGGAGAAGAAGTGTTTGTTTCATTTTATATCACAAGTCATCACTGAGGAAACTCAGGACAGGAACTCAAGACAGGATCTTGAATCAGAACCCATGAAATAAAGATGCTTACTGGCTTGCTTTCTCTGGCTTCTCAGTTATTTCCTAAATTCCCCCCATTGAGGGACAGAAGTGCCCACAATGGTTCAGGCCCTCACAGAACAATCACTAATTGAGGAAATCCCCCAAAGACATGTTCAATCTGATTGAAGACATTCCATAATTAACATTCCTTTTTTCAGGTATCTTTAGGATTGTCTCAAATTAACAAAACTACCTATAACAATGTAATTTTTTGTCTATATAAATATATTTTAATACAGACAATTACATCTTATTCATTTTTTGTTTTAAAAATAGCTTAACATGAAGAGATAACTTTAGACATGGAACTTGCTATCACAATCTCAAACAAGTCAAATAATTAGATGTGTGTCATGACCATGCTTTATTTTTAGGATGAAGCATCCTAGACTTTATGTGTATCATATAAATCCAAAAGGTTGCAGACTTTCATGGTTTGCTATCCAAGGCATGAAAGCAGACAAGGTGTTACAGACAGGTTTTTACCTGCTGGTCTGGTCCCACCGCCCCGCTATCACGCCAGCCCCCAATAACACTCAGAGACTCTGTATTTGATAAAATCCTGTTGGCCAGTTACTATTATTGTTTATGGGCTAGCTCTGTCTTAATGATTAACTGATTTCTACTTATCTAAGTATTTCCAAGTGGTCATCTTATCTGAGCTCAGCGGGCAGGCACCTTGCTTTCTCCATGCTGACTCCTCCTCACTACTTCCTCTTTCCTCCTTGTCTCCTAGCCCCGCCCATCTTGCTTTCCCATTGGCCAAACAGTGCTTTATTAATTAACCAGTATGAGAAATATATTTACAGAATAGCATCTTTCATCATCTCCTCATTTCTGTCTAAAATAAAAGAGGTTTAACCTTAACATAGCAAAATATAGCATACAACAGTTATCAAATAAGAAGCACAGTTAACAATATTTATTCCATTAACATTTTGTAAGATTTAAAAGAAAATATCATCTACCCTAACTTTGTGAGTCTAAAGTCCTATATGTAACTTATCTTTAATCCTAACTAAGGAAAACTATAACCAAAACTATCTGTCTTCAACTTCTTCAAAGACCACAGAAGGATAATATATAAACTCTGAAAATGACAGAAACAACTCACAGCCTGGTCAGTCACCCGAAGTTCTTCTGAAATGTTCCATCTTCAGCCCATGGGCCATAGTTTGTCTGGCAGACACTTTCATGAACTGTCGTACTGTCCATCTTGTTTCATCAGTCTCCTTTTTGTGGGTCCTGCATGTCCAATTTCTACAGCATAAAGTCAAAGTCTAGACAAGAGAAGTACCTTGCTCAAATGGCTAGTTTTGCCATATTAAAAGCAAACTCCATAACTTTTTCTTCGATGTCCATCTTCCTTTCTGACGCAGGTGGTGTTACCAGGAGCAGTTGTGCCTCACTGTCAAGAAAAACCCTAAACCATTTTAAATGCCATATTCTGTAGGTCTTTGCAAGGTTTGAAGAATGCCTATTCATCTCAAATATATCTCTGCATATCTAGAAATCCTAACTAACTTAACTCAAAGTTTTGACTATCATAGGTAATTATTTATAATCTGTACTAAATTATACATTTCTAACTGAGCCATATAAACACAATACCTAAACAAGAGGAGAAATACACATATCACAAAATTGACCTTAAATTGTATCAATAAATGAAAATCCATTCCAATACAAAGCATCATATCTATAGCATAATTCCCTTTTTACCTTTAAAAAGATTGTGGTCATTAACCATTTATAACCAAGCCCATTTAAATGAAAACAAACATTTATAAACAATATTTGGGAATTTGGGTGTTGTTCTTTCCAAACTACTTCTGCTGTTAGGGGATACTGTTATGGGGGATCCTAAGAAGATGCAGAAATCCTGGCTGTAGTGGTCTGCAAGGCTGCAATGTCCCATTAATGTTGCTTCAGGGGGGTCTTGCTTGATCAAACCACATTAGTCCGGAAAGAATCCATAGCTTTTCATTTTCTGTGGAAACAAAAATAGAAATCCTTTTCCCCCAGTAATTTGTCCTTAGGCTTAAATTTGGGAGTCAAAGCATTTTTAAAATACATAAATTGAATTAATCCAGCAGCATTTCTTTTATTAGTTGTTATTTTCTCAGCAGTCAAACAATTTAAAGACAACAGAGTCCCATATAGTATCCAAAATTTCTTTGTGCTTTCCATCTTTATGTGGCTTTTTTATTACTCTATTTCTTCTACTTCTATTTGTACATATTTTGAGACAGGGTTTCTCTGTGTAACTTTTATCTGTCCTGGAATTTACTCTGTATACCAGGTTTCCTTTGAAATCTCAGAGATCTGTTTGTCTCTGCCTCCCAAGTGCTGGGATTAAAGGCGTGTGCCACCACACCCAGTGAAACTCTGTCTTTTTAAAACCATTTTATTTCTTTTCTCTTTTTCTCCCAAGCCTACGTCTATTTTAAAACACATTGTAAACCTTCATTGCCAGCTCTCATACACATCAATGAATTTTTAACAGAGCTCTTTAAAATCAAGGCGTTTTTTTGCCTCTTATGGAAATTTTTGAAACCTCCATTAAAGGAGCTGTGCAAATCTCTGTCTCTATCAAACAAAGTTTAACCGAGAAAAATGCTACTAACAAGAAGTCTTGTTTGTCCCTGTTCTTTTGTTTCTAAAAACTATTTTTTAAGCTTTTGTTAAGTTTTAAGTGGAAGTTCTCAGTTCCATTTCTGACACCAGAAAGGGAGTTGTGACTTGGTTCTTTAAAGAACACAGATGTAAATGTATTTTCTCAATAGGTGTGTACTAAGAGCTTGCTAGTAACTAGATACTGTTTGGGGAGAGGAAAGCAGAAAACAGGGTACCCTTGCCTCTGTGGCACTTATGTTCAAAGGCTAGGCCTCCAGAGAATCCTAGAAAAGCTCTGTCAGTATAATCTAGGCCTCACCCTTTAACTCATCACACCTGAGACTCTCAGAAAATACTCCAACAGACACCTGGGGTGATCTTTAATTGACATATTTGAATTTATCTGTGACATTCTTGGAATATGAAAATATTTTATTTGGGGACAATTTATGTTTTTTTTAAACAAGGGTATTAATAATGAGTCAGAAATTTGTAAATTTTTACAGAAGGCAATGAAGAGGATTTAAAGATGTAAGATCACATCAATAGAAAAATAATATAAGAAGGAATATAAGGTTACTTTTCGGTGGAAAAAAAAGAAGAGAGAGATTTAAGTTCATTGGCATAGCTCAAGAATGATCTAAGTTTATGGGCATTGGAGGGAAATCATAAAAAAATATTAAATCTGCTTAGGCTTGAAATTGATAAGATTTAACAATGGCTGTATAGTAGGTTGGGAGGTATTTCATTTTTTCACTTTCTTTAGAAGCAACTTGGTTATCTAACCAAGTCTCTGTAGGTAGAAGAAAGTTAAGGACTATAACCCAAGTATTAGTTCAGGATCAAAAACACAGGTTTGCACATTATTGTTGACTATATAAAATCTGAAAAGGAAGGTAAGCGTATAAGCACAAAAACTAAAATCAAGTATGAGAAATCTAGAAAGAAGCCACAAGAGAACTGAGGACAGGGATCTGGTGGTCAAATATATGCATCTCTCAGCCGAACACAGACTTCAGTAGTCATACTAAATTAACAACATTTTTATGGGCTTCTATTTTTTTTCTGTGGCAGCAATATATAGAGAAGAAATTCAGTAATCAGGTATATATATATATATACATACATTTTATAATATTAAATAAAATTTAAAAGGTTATGGATCTAGAAGTCTCAGATATAGACACACCAAATTGAGTTATTTTGTATAACTTTTATGAAAGCAGTTCATGTTAATCATGCCATTTATGTAACCCAATAATTCTTTTATTTTACCAAATGTTAGGATGTGATTCAATAATTCCTTTATTTTACCAAATGCCCAGATAAGTTTTAAATATGCTAACAGACAAGGTTTTTTTGTTCCCAATTTAAATTTGCCTGCAGGAAAGAGCCTACATAGCCAAATCCAGAGAAAAGAAAGCTAATTTGCTAGGTTTTGAATCTCTGAGTAGGCTTTTAAAATTTATAGTAAAAAATAACAGTTTAGAAAGCCAAGGGGTTTTCTATTAAAATGTGCAGTCAGAGAAAAGAATAAGGCTTATGTTCCAAAACTTTCATTTGGCATGTCAAAGTAAATATCTAAATATAAAAAGATATAAAGCTTAGTTTACTTATACATAAAAGGCTTAAAAACCATCTAAAAGATTGTTCTAACACACATCCAGAGTTTGATCTGGTCTAAGGAAGGAGGAAGACCTGAAAGAACAGATTTGCTGGCCCTGGTTCCTACCATTAATTGTGTTTGTGGGTAGAAGGCAGAATCCATGGGAAGGCATATCTGATAAAAAAAAAAAAAGTACAGATTTTTCCCATTGATATAAAATTGAAGTAGATTCTAAAGTCCTCTGCAACTCATGGACAGTAAGAAAAGAAATCTAGTATTCCCAAGCATTTAACTTACTTAGCAGAGAAGGAATGAAGTCTTCAGCATCAGCTCCCTCCTATAAAATGGTGGCATTTTTAGACTGAGAAAAATCCCTGATAGGGTATCATTTTAGAAAAGAGATAATAGTTGTATTATGCAAGTTTGTCTAGCAGAGAGATACCCAGATTTTTGAATTGTGATATGTTATTGTTACCTATAAATTTCATATGAGAGGAAACTCACATTCAATTTACCAAAATCATAAAGAAATACCACTGTTTTACATACATTTGTGATTTTCATATCAGGCTATATTCATGAATGTTCTCAGGCACATTCAATCCATGATCAGGCATATCTTAAAAATTTACCTGTGTGTGTGTATTTATATTATATACATATTTTGTCATATCACCAAAAGTTTCTGGGTAATTCAATAGTAACTATCTGAACACCTGTTAGGAATAACTTAGCATCTATTCTGTACCCTAAGATGCTGGATTTCCCAGGAGGTCATCACTCTTGCTCTCTGAGTCTAAGGTCTAAAAGATTCCTGGAGTAGCTCCTCTTGTATCCATATTCAGAAGTAGAAGAAGCTAGAAAGTAATGTCAGTGAAGACCGACATCAGGGATAGCAGCTGTAACAGAGATAGAGGTAATTAGCGGCCTAAAGTGAAGGCAATAAAGCAACAGCCATGATTTCTCCTCAGACCTCTTTAATCTGGGCTGCCTGCCAGAAGGTGCCAGTCACAGTGAGGGTATTTTCTGCCCTCAGTTAATTCTTTCTGGAAAGTCCTACACACACATGCCTAGAAACATGTCTTCAAAGTTGATTCCAGATCCCCTCAAGCTGGAGATCAGGCTTAAATTCACAGTGATTTAAAATGATAGTGAGTAGAAATAAGGAGAGTTGTTTTCAGAATTCAGTTGTGAGACTTTATTGACTGATACTAAATCTTTGTAAATATATTTTCTTGTATTTTTTCCATTTTAATTTTTATATCATTTTACATGTCAATCACAGTCCCCCTCCCTCTCCTCCTCCCATTTCTGTCCACCTCCCATCAACTCACCTCCCATCGACTCCTCAGAAAGGGTAAGGCTGCCCATGGGAAGTCACAAAACCTGGCACATTCAGTGGATGCAGGACCAAACCATTCCCCTCTGCATGGAGGCTAAGCAAAGTATACTACCATACAGAAAAACACTAAATCTTAAAATTCTCAGCCTAGTGCTGTAGCTTAGTTATGTAGTGATTATTCAGTACTGAGGAAATATTCATAACCTACACAACATATTTTTAATTTATAAATGTCATCATTGACCTATAACTGCTGTCACTTAAAAATTTCTATGACCATCATGAATACCATAGGAAAATTAACACTGACATCTCTATGACAGAAAAATAGTAAGAGTTTAACTCTGTACCCCAGCTGTTTTGTGGATGCATTAGGTGTGTACATATTTTCAGGATCTACATTTGCTTATGCCATGTCATCCCTTCCTCTTTCTTCAGTGTAATGTTTTTGATACAGTATCTTTTTGTCACACAACTTTTACCAGACAAGCTTATCTAAAAGGGTATACACACACACATTCATTAACACACCTACCCACAATTATAGATGGAACTCATTCCCGCCATTCTATTTTATTTTCTCTGCATGTGAAGTACCTATTACTGGATGACATGATGTATACTTCTTTTCTTACAAACTGTCTGTTTCCATGAAAATGTAGGAACTAGAGGCAACATATTTCACAATATGCTTAAAATAATATTCCTAATTACTATAACAGTGCCCAATATATAAGTATTCAATAAAATCTGCTAAATGAAATAATAAATTTTCAAGAGACAGTCAACACTTTCCTGTTTTGAAACCTACATAAATTATCTTTTGAAATAATTCTATCAGCCTGAAAATTCTAATAATCTCACTAGATATATTTTATTAACAATACTAGTCTTTTAATTGAATGTAACTTTTTAGAAAATAATCCTTTGTATTAATTTTCAACATACCTAGAAATAGACCATTTTCTTGTATCTCACATAATCTCATGATTTTCTGCATATAGCTTTCTCATCAAACTTTGTTTGTATAATTGTTACTACATCTTTAAAGTAGCTTAAAGTTTGAACAATGAATGTACCTAACTTTGTTAGAACTCAATAGGGGGAAAATTAGTCATGAAAATCTAATGCTTTCTCATCTGTTGTAACCTTTATTTAGCAAATGGAAATATCTTAGCTCCAATGTACAGAAAAACTTACCTTAAAACAGGTAAGAAACATGTTTCATCTGACTTTGTTTATATCCACTTATTATTTCATGTGTATGTATCAGACATTCTCAAGCAACAGCACAAATGTAGAGGTCAGAGGGCAACTTTCAATTGTCAGTTCTAGATACAGACCTGAGGGCCTCAGGCTTGGTGGCAAGTGCCTTCACCAGCCAAGTCATCTTGCAAGCCTTTTGTTTGGTAGCTCTATGTCCATCAGAACAGTCTCAACCCCTGTCTAAATCTTCTCTTCATTCTCTTAGTTTTTTCTCTTGATTATCTTCACTGTAAAATATCTGTGCACCTAGAAACAGGGCGAGCTCCTTTTAAATATGCTTTGAAAGATTAAATGATACATTTCTCTAAGGAAGTCTGTTTCCAAGCTAGTGCTCCCAAGTAATAGACACTATATTCCCAAACCATCCATGAGGAGCTGAAGGCAGTATATATGACTTCTTTGAAATAAGTGTATGTAAAGAAGTAAAGCAACAAGCTCTTCTACAATAGAAAGCTTTTAGCAATAATGTTGAATAATCTTTTCTTATATCTAATAAATAATAGGCTTTTTATTTTATAACTCTTTGATAATTGTGTGCAATGTGTTTTCTTCATATTCCTCCACCAGCTGCTCCCAGAACCCCTCTTCCCTATACAACCAAATTTATAACCTCTGTATCTCATCTTTTAAACCCATCAGGAGGTCTTATTTGTGCTGTACCTATAATCGTATATGTTTTGCCTTCCAATTGAGTGTGGTCAACTTACCAGTGTGTACTAAACAAACAAACAGACAAACAAAAAACAGCTTTTGCCTTCTCTCTTCCTCTCCCAACATGGTGGCCTCAGCAAAAAAGAAGAATAAGAAGGGGAAGACCATCTCCCTAAAGACTTTCTAGCTGAGGATGGGGGTACTGGTGGAGGAAGCACCTATATCCCCAAACCAGTCAGCTGGGCTGATGAAACAGATGATCTGGAAGCAGCTGTGTCAACAACTTGGCATCGTAACGACAACGACGTGTACAGGGCACTTCCAATAGACCCTTCCATCATTCCCACTGTTCCACGGGCTACTGGGGAACCCAGTACTGACCAGAACCACCATACACTGCTTTCCTGGGGAACCTGGCCTATGATGTGACAGAAGACTCCATTAAGGGAATATCAGCGCTGTACACCTACCAGGTGAACCCAGCAATCCCGACAGGCTGAAAGGCTTTGGCTATGCGGAATTTGAAGACCTGGATTCTCTGCTCAGTGCTCTGAGTCTCAATGAAGACTCTCTAAGTAATAGGCAAATTTGAGTGGATGTTGCTGATCAAGCACAGGATAAAGACCGGATGATCGCTCTTTTGGTCGAGATAGAAACCAGGATTCTGACAAAACAGACACAGACTGGAGGGCCCATCCTGCTACAGACAGCTTTGATGACTACCCACATAGAAGATTATCACCTCTTCTAGGTGAAAGCTTTGGAGACAAGTATCGAGATCGTTATGATTCAGACCAGTATCAGGATGGATATCCGGACAAGTATCGAGATGGCTCACTCTGAAATATGGATCGCTATGGGGGCCGGGATTGAGGCAGCGGAGACTATGACGGAGGCTATTGACTCCAAGATAGGCAGTGGCAGAAGAGCATTGGTAGTGGTTACTGCAGGGATGATGATTACAGAGGAGGTGGGGACTGCTATGAAGACCAGTATGCCAGAAGGGACAATCAGTCCTGGAGCTCCAGGGATGATTATTCTCGGGACCATTGATTATAGGCGTGATGACAGAGCCCCGCCCTCCCCCACCCAAAGACCCAAACTGAATCTAAAACCTCAGAGTACTCCTAAGGAAGATGATTACTCTGCTAGCACCTCCCAGGCCAGTCGAGTGGCTTCTATCTTTAAAGGGACAAAGCCTGTTGACACAGCTGCTCGAGAAAGAGAAGTAGAGGAGTGGCTACAAAAGGAGCAAGAAAATTTGCACCAGTAGCTGGATGAGCCGAAACTAGACCACCCGCCACAGCCCGCCATGACACAGACACCCAAGTTGGCAAAGTGAAGAAACTCAGGAAAGGGAACGCTCGAGGACAGGATTGAGTCATCTCAGACTGGGACCTGAGCTATATCTGGCCGAAGTAAGTCAGACCAGGATACACGAAAGAGAGAGTGTGAGGTCTCTAGAAAATGAAACCCTTGATAAGGAAGAAGACTCACTCTCCAACCTCCAAACCTTCTAAACCTGATCAGCCTCTAAAGGTAATGCCAGCCCCTCCACCAAAGGGGAAATGCATGGGTGAAGCGAACTCTAACCCTCCTCGATCTCAGAGCTCAGACACAGGGCAGCAGTCCCCTACAAGTGGTGGAGGGAAAGTCGCTCCAGCTCTGAGGATGGACCATCAAGAAAAGATGAAAATAAAATAGGTGGGGTAAGTGTCCCAAAAGGCCAAACTGGGATCTCAAGTCATGATTAAAAAAAGACCGCTGGAAGGAGTAGGATAAGAAAGACGGCAAAAATCAAGACTCCAGATCTGCACCTGAGCCAAAGAAATCTGAGGAGAGCCCAGCATCCAAGTTCAGTTCTGCAAGCAAGTATGCTGCTTTCTCCGTGGATGGTGAAGATGAGAATGAGGGAGATGACCACGCTGAGCAGACCTCCACATGCTGTGCTTTCTTCTAGTCTCACCCTGCACCCCGGAAAATTCAAGAGCAAATCAAACCTCTATCCAGACAAGAAAAAATAAAATTCGCCATCTCCTGAAGACCTTTCTTAACATTTTTTTTAATGAAATGAAATTGTTTTTCATGCTGCTGCAGCCTTTTAAAGTATTGAAGTAACTGGAGAATCAAGATTGTACCAGAGAGATGCGACTACCGCTTTTGAATGGGGAAGTTGTGATGTGTTCTGATGGTAACAAGTGACTACCTTTGTGACTAGTGCCTGGGAATCCATTCAGCAGAAATGTAGTGACAGCAAGACTCCGTTGCATCAGTTAGGCAGTAGAGAAAAGGTACAAAGAAGAGGGAGAGTTCTACCTTTTAATTCTTATCCTGTAGTGGCACCTATGAATTCCCAAACATCATCTGAATAAATTTCCCATCCTTGGAAAGGTAGGTTTAGTCTCTCAAGTTATGTTAGTCTCCAGGAGGCTGCCAGCCCTTCTACTTCAATTCTGACTTAACTGGGGCCAGCCTAGAAGGAGTTTTTGTTTTGTTTTGTTTTTGTAACCCCCCCCCAAGGGGGTAGTTGGGAGTGAGTCTACAGGCCACTAACAGATAGAACCAAAATGAATGGGAAACTCAATCATGGTTTGATAAGCTTTGGAGGAGTGATCAGTTATTTTATACCAGACAGTAAGGGAAATTGTGTGACCTCCAATAGACATATGAATAGAACAATCATTTCCTGGATGAGGAAGCACTTAGTGGTCATGGGAAATTCCAGGCTTCTAAAATCTGTTCTTTTTAAAGGTTCCCATATATCCACATTCTTTTCAAAATTTTTTGCTCTGTCCATCATTTCATGTTCTTGATGACACTGTCAGCCTTCCAAAAGCAGTCTCTGTAAAGTTACACACCTGTTCTCACAGCTTTTTTTTTCAAGCAAATCAGCTCTATAGTATCTTTAATTCCTGCTACTGCTGCTTCCACCCCCTTGGAGGTTAGAGTATTTCAATTGCTGGACTTGTATGGTGAATGGAGAGAGTTGAGTCTTCAGCCTTGATTGGGTGCTTAAGATTTCTGTTTTCTTCACAGGAAACCTATGACCTAGACTGTGGTTTTCTGCTTGGGAGGGTTGGTTTCTTGACTTCCTTCAAGAATAAAGGATGATGTAGAGAACTGTTGGATAAGGTCTGTCTTCACTTGACCTGTCATTTGGATCTGCACCTTGACAGCAAGTTTCCCTGTTGTAGGACATCAGGGTACCTGCATGCAAATGAGACCTCATAATGTGCAAACCTAGACCTGCTCTGGAATGTTGGTTTCATGGGCTGCACTAGTGGGCATAGCAAGTCACTCATCCAGTGGACTTGAATGGCTAGTAGCTAGAAAGTGGGTTTTAGAAAGACACACACCATTGAACGGGCTTTTTTTTTAAAAAACCTTTGGTTGTAGACAATGAAAAGGTAGTTTGCCCTCTTCATGTCTATTTCTTTTCCAGATAGTTGCATCCAGAAGAAAGCTGTTCTGTCCCATACTCTTACTTTGCTCCTCTGTTAAAATAAAAATGGGTTGATTTATGTCCCACTCCTGAATACATATAAAATCTGTACAAAAATATCTTCTATGAAAATGATTTGTAATCTGTAGACATTATTTGGGAAATGCCTTGAGACGTAAAATCCCATCCTTTGGGTTGAGGGTTTTTTTTTTCTCCAAATAAACCCAGTCTTTAAAGTTGAACAAAAAACAAAAACAAAAAACAAAAAATTGACTCTCCTGATGACAGTTACAAAATGTCAATGGCTCCTTAGCTAAAGGTGGAATTTCATGCTGTACTCGTCTCTCCATACTGGGATTTGGTCTAGTGTAAGTCTTCACAGGCCTTGTATATGCTGTCATAACTGCTGTGAAAACATAAGTGCGGCTATCCTGGTGTGTCCAGAAGACACTGTTTCCTTTTAGTCATCCATTGCCTCTGGCTCTCAAAGTCTTTCAGGTACTCTTCTTCAATGGTCCCTGGTCCTTTGGAGGAGAAGTGGGAGATATAATTTAGAACACCAATTTGGGGATGAGCATTTCATAGTTTCTTATTCTCTATATTTTGGGCAGCTATCGGTCTTTGTGTGAATCATCATCTACTGCAAGTAAATGCTTCCCTAATGAAGGTTGCAAGATAAATTAATCTATGAGTATAAAAATAAGTCATTTGCATTGTTTACTTTTCTGTCCCTTCAGCAAAATAAAAGTAGTAGATTATCCCCTAGACTATTACATGTATAGCCGTAGGTTTTTGTCCCAACAATGGTACCAGGTATGGAATTCATCTTGTGATATAGGCCTTAAAGCCAATAATAAAATGGATAGCTACTCCCATGATATTCAGAAAACCATTGCAGCAGTGGGCAAGTACTGCCAGGTCAATCTTTATGGTAGCTGTCAATCATAGCTGAAAGTGATTTATGATTAGTTTTCTCCTGAAGTGGGTGCATAGCCCTTTACAGCACTGCACTGTGAAAATAGATAATATGATGAAGTTTCCAAATGAGTAGAGGGAGGATTTCTCTATGCTCTATGACTGAAGTATGCAGGCTAACAAATAAAAAGCCTAGTGCAGGGAATTGATTACATCTTTTGAAGTTGTAGGCCAGTAAGTTCCCTTAGACATCCACACATTACAAGTTATTGCCATTGGTATAGGTTACCCTCCGAAGTTTGGTAAGACTCTTATTAAAGATCCCCAAAATAATAAAATATTTATAAATTTAGACTCAATATATCAGGACCATCACTGTGTACAAAATCTGTCAAGTCATTTAGAGTGGGAAGGGATGGGATGAGATATCCTCCTGCCTCTGCCTCTATGAGGTCAAGGTCCGTCTGACCAACAGAGCTAGTTCTGGTTCCAGGACAAGCTCCAAAGCAATATAGAGAAACCCTGTCTCCAACCAAAAACCAAAAAAAAAAAAAAAAGAAAGAAAAGAAGACTCATCCACCAGGAAGTTCATTGGCATATGATGAAGCAGGGTACAAAGTCAAAATGCAAAAAAAAAAAAAAAAAAAAAATACCTTTCTCTATAATAATGACAGAGTCACAGATAAAGAAATCATTGGCAACATCTCATTTAGCTTCAATGTGCTCTTTATGTAGAGGAAGTGTCTATGTAGGAATGAGCTCTAAACTAGAGTATCTGTAACTTAATATTGTCTAAAACATTAAGATATCATTTTTCTTACATTCTCTTAGCAATATATAAATTATGATCAATTTTAACAGCTATCTTCCTAGCATCAGGAACCAAAGGAAAGCAATGAAAATCTGTTTTCCATAATATAGACTTATGCTGGTATGTACATACAAAAGATTACAAGATTACTAACAATTGTTTTTGTGTTCCATATCACATGGGGCCTTTTATCAAACACAATGTATAAAGCATTATACAAAACATATCAGTCACTGAAGTATCTCATATTTAGTTTGAACTATTGGTGCTCCAATGTTATTTTATAAAGAAGGAAATAAATAATGTTCATGGCTCAGTAAGGCACCATCAGACTCAGAACTGGTAGGGGCAAGAAAGATTATCAAATTGTGTCTCAACACTTTTAGTGCTCATTGAATACTCATGGCGTAGGATGTACATGACATTTACCTATTGATGACTGCAATTCACCATAACATTGCTCATTTCTCAACATATTAATTTCAGCATGACATTTTCTTTATGAGCATTTGATTCTCTGAGTTAAGAAAACAGCTTAACTATGAGAACTGATATGCAAAATTAAAGGTTATTTATATAATCCTGAACACAATAATGTTTTAGATTCTTAGAAGTGCTGTGAAATTTTAAGGTTATGATATGATGCCATATCATTTAAAAAAATCAAATTAGTTTGGAAAAAGTCACTTTTAGATCCACTGAAAATTTCATTAACAATAGAAACGTGGAATAGTGATCAAAGACAAGGGAAAATGCTTATAAAGGATGTCTATGGAGGATAAAATTGGGTTCTTCATTTTGATGTCTTCATTAGATCGAAAACTAATAATGAAAAGATTATTCAAATGTACAATTATTAAGGAGGAATCGTAATAAAGTCATTAGAAACAGAGTGTAAGTGCTTAAAAATTAAATATCAAAATTAGATTAATTTTAAATGGCAAGTACCTACAAAATAGATTTAGATACTGGAAAATGAGAAAGGATAAGGCATATTAAAGGTCATACTGTAAATAAGTAAATCTACTGTATTACTTGAACATCTCGATATTATATGAAGATATGCTCTGTTATAGCAATAAAATTGATAGAGTTGAAGCATTCTGTGTCTAACAAGACCTCAGGTCTCTTCAGTACCAGACATTTTCCTTAATGAAGCATCCAAGATTGCTCAATAATTGCAACATAATTGGAGACTAATATTAAACAGCATCTTTTTCTTTTGATGCTATAGTTTGAAAAGTATTGCACATGATTTTTGAAGTCTGGTAAAATTCAATTTTTCAGTACTTCTCTGAGGCAAATTATCTATAATTCTCCTCTTACATATATATTCTCAATTCTATCAACCTACCAAAAAAGTCTCTTATAATTAATCTACTTTGAGCTTATTGCCAGGGCTCTCCTGGAAAAACAGGTTATAAAGATGTTTTGCCCCCACCTCCCAGATTACTATGGCTATGTTAGGGGCTGAACTCATAACCCTCATAGTCTCTGAAATAGGATATACAAATACATTAGTTTCTCTAATTATCTGACCCAACTGTTTCCAATTTAAAGACACCCAGGTCTTTAGATATTCCAACTCTGAATATTCCATCAGAGGAGTATCCAAGGCCTTGACCACCACTGCTCAGGAACCTATTCTGACTATAGTGCTTTCATATGTTGCTCACTGGTTAATTATAGTATTGAGGGTACAAAACTCCATTATCAATAAAACCTATTGATTTGGTATGGCTAAAATTCTTTTGGAAGGATTTGATTGTAATTAATGACTTAAGGATGAAGCTAAAATGTTTTAATGAATGGCCTCTTGGTTAAGAAGTGATAC
The DNA here is from genome assembly GCA_030556225.1 of Cricetiscus sungorus. NCBI lineage: Eukaryota > Metazoa > Chordata > Mammalia > Rodentia > Cricetidae > Cricetiscus > Cricetiscus sungorus. The sequence continues at coordinate 12,982,071 of JANBXA010000253.1, forward strand.
ATCCAGGAGGAGGAGTTCATGAAGTCTTCCTGGTCCCTGAGGAGTCATTGGCAATTAATGGTTTCTTGGGGAGGGGTGTAGCAGGAGTCATCATTTTCGTAGGTGGTATAGCAACCACCTTCAACCATGCTCATGCAAGCCAGCCTAATAAAATTCAGTGGGTCACAATGAGTCACACAGTACCTCCTTTATTCCATCCATCCTTACTTGCAAATGTTCATTGAAGTAAGCTTCCACAAAGAGACTTTTGTTTTTGTTTTAGTTATTTTATTTTATTTTGGGGAAAGTTTACAATGGCAAACAGCAGATAAGATGAGGATATATGTAGGATTGGAATGTGGATTGCAAAATCCACAAAGAATTAATAAAAAGTTAAAAATAACAAAATTGAAAAACATTCAGTGGGTCACACACAAACAAAAGACATGAAAGCAGGAGGGGAGTGGGGACTTTTCAGGAAGAAGAGATTCAGCAGTAATGGGATGAAAGAAGGCAATGGATAATAGAAATGCCCAAGTATGTCATATACATGTATAAAATTATCAATGAAAAATGTACTTGCTTTATTTTTAAAAAAGAAATGATACATCCTATCCAGTAGACCAAAGAAATTAAAAGTATTTAAGTATATAATTTTTAATTTTTTAATATTTAGTCTGTGCTGGGGTAGGAACAAGCAAGGAGAAACCCAGTCTCAGGCTAAACTGACCATCTGAAAATTGACCTGAGCACATACATCTTTACTAATAATAGAGGTAAGAGTCAAGGGTGAAAAGGGCAAGAGTGAAAAGCTGAAATTCTGCCTAGACAAAACCCTCCCTGCTTTTCCAAATATCATGGGCAGACAATCTAAAAAGGTCAATGCTAATGACACTGACCACTGAAAAATGAGTTCAGGTGCCCCTTCTGCAGATACGCCAACTTTTATGATAATCATAATAAATGGCTGGTCCCTGTGGCTAAACACTTTGGTAATAAAAAAATAATAATAATTTACAATTTGTAAGACAGCAACACAAGGAAAAAAGAGTCATTTCTAAGGCATATTGCATGGGAAGTCTTGAAGATTTCAATCAGAAAGGTGTGTAGGCATAACCTACTAGAATTTCAAAGACAGTTAAAAGGACATGTTCCAATATCACCTAGGGATATTTCAGGGACTCTTAGTTTTCATTTATACATCTTGACTTAATATCTGAATATTTCCAATATGCTATAGCTAAATCAGATGTCAGGTCGTTAGTCCTCATAAAACTGTAATGTCAAATGTGATGTATTAATTTATTCATATTTAAAGATCTACACAAGAGCCAGGATTATAAAATATTTTTTTACCTTCAGAACATGTTCAGGAATTTTCACAAAATTCTTTGGAACTTGTTCTTGTGCTTTGATTTTTAAGTTTCATGCATTTCTACAAGACTGGTCATTTCTGAGGATGAATCTCAATGTATCTTCAGTGTTAATTATTTTAACACTTTGGATAAATATGTTAAATAAATCTTCATTCTTAATTTAAAAAAATACAGTGGAGGAACTGGTCACCTTGGATGCATACATCTCTTACTTTCAAGAAACTTCACTGTCATATCAATACATTGCTGTTTCTTCTGCCATCAACTTCTTTCTTCGTGTATAGAATTAACTCCCCAAAATCCTCTCTTGATGCCAATATCATTTGACTTTTTGCCTTATATTTCTATTCCTTGTCACATCAGGACATCTCTAAGAAATGTATTACCAGTTACTGTACCACTTGCCACTTCCCATTTATTACCATCTCCTCAGATGTGTCTACTCTACCATTACAAAAACTGTCTTCATTAACAGTGCCATTTCAAAATCCAATGGATGCTTCTCTGTCATAATCACTACACAAACAATTCCTGCACACTTTTTGTTACTTTTCTTTATTCTTCAGAATTCCATATGTTTGTAGAATGAATGGTCATATCTACTCTTCACTTCCTCCATAGAGTTACCGCCTTGTTATCCCCGGCATACCTCCTCTCAATCTCATGTAAATTTCTTCATATCCTACTAAGGCCAATTAGTGCTTGCTATATTTGCAAGGATGTGGGATTATACACAAGATGATGGGAAAATTACCAATGGCCACAGTCTCAAGAATAGTTCTTATTCTGTCCCCAACTCTCCAATAGCTATCCCACGAACAAGCTTCCTCAAGATTTGGCACCTGGGATACACAAAATTTGCCAGAAGATTGGCTTGATTGTGAGAAGATCTCACAATCATCACAGCTCCTATGAATTCATGAATATTATGGCCATTCCATGTCTACAGACAAGGATTCACAGCCCTCCTTGCCATATTTTACCCTTCTTTTCTTGAAAATATTGACTTATTTCCAAGTAAAGACCTTTTAAATTTGTCGCTTTGACAGACCTTTCTTGGTTGCCTGCACAATTAGGTCCTTCTCATTCAGGAGGACAGTGTACCAAGAGGAACATCTCTGAGCATCTTCCCACGAGTTCCATAACTAAAGCAGTACTTTACAACTGAAGCAGCAAGTGTCTGTCACATAACACTAATTATACCTGCCAAAGCATATATCACAACCTCAAATGATCTGCTTTTTACTCTGTGCTTAATAAAATATGGATTCAAGGCATCTTGTTCAAATTCTTCATTATTATAAAAGCCCAGAATACAATAAATAATTTGTTTATGTATTTAAAAAATGAATGAGTAGATACAAAAGAAGCAGAGTAACATAAAGACATGTGACTTTGAAAATCATTGTCACTGTGCTGCAGTGTTTGCTTGAACTGTGATTGGTAAGTAAAATAATATTGTTTCTAATTTAAACAAAAATTTTAAAACAATGGCTTTATCTTCCAGAAGACACAGGTTAAATTCCCAGTAAACACTACGTGGTCATAGTTGTCTGTAGCTATAGTCATAAGAAAGCTATTCCCTTTTCTGATCTTTGTGGGTACCATACATGCAGACAAAACACTTATCCAAATAAATAATATATATATATATATATTTAAAAAAGAAAAACCTTGAATCTTGACCAGTATTATCAACTCCTTCATTTGGTAGGTATCAACAGAAAACAGAATGTGTATATATTTATCAAATATTTTTACTGGAAGATTTTTATTTATGTTGTGTTGTTGTTCGACTATGGGATGGAAAGTACCTACAAACCTAGAATAACTAGACCTAGAATATCTGTCTTATTTTTGCATGGAAAACCTGGTCCAGTTATCCATTGCACAAGAAACTGAGCTACTGGGGCCCAAACACATCACTCTGCATCAAATTTCACTTTTCTTCTTGTTTTGGCCATATTCCTGTAACTACCCTGAATACCAGGAAGTCTATTTTTCATTACCAGTGATTTATCTATTGATTTATGTGAAGATTATCTCTAGATATTTTTGAATTGGACTTGTTCTATGAGCTCTTTTCCGTCTATACCATCTCAGACAAGACATATCAAGTTTTGATGACTTTAAACTACTTAAGTAGGAAGTTCTTTAATAAAAGTCAGACCAAAGTCTTCTGACATACTTAATAATTAAATTATATGATTTCTAATTAAATTTGAATTACAGATAAAAATGAATAATTATTTAAGCTATGTTTAATATCACATGAAATCACTTGCAATATTGGAGAAATATGAACATTATTAGTTATTTATCTCAGACATATTTTACAGGATTTTATTTGATAACTATACATTTGTTCTTACCTCAAAACTAATAAATATACAGTATCTTAATGCATCTGAAATACATCTACAAATATAAAGAATTTAATCAAGCTAATTCTAAAATTCAGTATTTGTTGATCATATATACTTAGCATTCACAATTATTGATGTTCAGTAGTGAACAAAATAGACATGGATTGAATCCAGCTGCATCATCAAGCAAAATAAAAAAGAATATGCTTTAATTGGGTAAGCTTATATCCACTAATCTTTGTAAAGTTTTCCATTTGCTTCTGTCTCTATGTCTGTCTATCTCTCTTTGTCTCTCTCTCCCTCTCTCTCTCTCTCTCTCTCTCTCTCTCTCTCTCTCTCTCTCTCTCTGTCTCACACACACACACACACACACACATGAATTTGTTGCACATAAATTTGGCATATTTCTGTATTCCCTTTCTTGAAATAAAAAGCATTCTTCTTGAGGAGAGACAAAAGATTCTAATAGAAACAAAAATTCTAATAGTATTATCACAGAGAAATAAAATGATATTGATGTTTTTACATACCTTCTAAAACTGTAGAACTATTTATATGAATTTTATTTCTTAAAGTAGAATAAATCCCCATGATTTTAGTTAAGTATCAGTGAGGTTATTGTGAATGCAAATGTCTGAAGAAAATTCTGAAAGATGTTCAGTCATCCATATCCAAGTTAGCATTTTACTGTTAATATCTTCTGCAGTATGTTCCTATTTCCTTGAATCATAGTGCTCTGGCTATAAGTATGAATTTGCTCTTGTATAAAATCAGCTAAGTCAAAAGGTATAATGTAAGGACCACTATTGACTTGATATAATGAAATTTAGAAGTTTTACTGTGTGTGTGTGTGTGTGTGTGTGTGTGTGTGTGTGTGTGTGTGTGTGTGTGTGCCTGTGTGTGTCTGTCTCTGTGTGTGTGATATTTAATGTAAATTGATTATTTTAGCTGGTTCTGTAAAGATTTGTCTGAATTTATTTATTACAGTTACATTTTCTTATTATTGTGTTTTCCCTTTTACTGAAAATAGATTATTTTCTCATACAAGATATCCTGATTACAGTTTCCCCTCCTTCCTCCCAGTTTCCACTCATCTTCCATCCCATCTGTATCTACTCCCTTTATGTCTCTCAAATGGGTTTTTGAGGGACAACAAAACCACAACAAAATAAAATATAATAATAATAATAAAATATCACATTGAAGTTGACAAGACAAACCAACAGAGGAAAAAGAACCAAAGAAAAGGCACAAATATCAGATACCTACCCATTCTCACACTAGAGTCACATTAAAATGCTAAACTGAAAGTGTATGTAGTATGTATGTATGTATGTATGTATGTATGTATGTATGTATGTAGTTTGTATGCATGTATGAGACCTGGTGAAGACCCATGTAGACCTTGTGCTTGCTGCTGCAGTCCCTCAGAGTTCATATCATCTTTGCTCAGTTGATTTAGAGGGACTTGTTCTCCTGCTGTCCTTCATCACTACCTCTTGCAACCTTTCTCCCTCTTTTTCCACAAAGGTTCCCTATGCTCTCAGGAGAATTTGATGGAGACAACCTACCTAGAGGTTCTTCCAAGGTTTCTTTCCTCCGTGTGTGTGTGTGTGTGTGTGTGTGTGTGTGTGTGTGTGTGTGTGTGTGTGTGTCTATGTGTGTGTGTGTGTCTGTGTCTGTGTGTGTGTGTGTGTGTGTGTGTGTGTGTGTGTGTGTGTGTGTGAGATTATGGGTCTCTGTTCTGGTCTGACACGAGAGGAAGTTTTGCTAATGCTAGTTAAATAAGACACTGATCTATGAGTATAGCAAAAATATCATTAGGAATCATTTTAACACTTGATGAGGAATGTTCTTCTGTACTTGTTTCTCTTATTGGTTAATGAATAAAACATGTGTTTTCTATTGACCAGACAGGTAGTGATAATGTAGCTGGACAGAATCAGGATCTGAGCAGAGACAAACAGGAAATGGTTGTCTGTGGAAATGCTAAGTAGTCATCATGTAGCAGGCAAAGGCGATGCAGGTCCAGCATTCCCCAGTAAGGTAAGACCGTATGGAAATACATTGATTAATAGAAATGGGTTAATAATTAAGACAGAGCTAGCCAATAAGAAACCTTAGTCAATAGCCAACAGCTTTATAACTAATACAGTATCTGTGTGTTTCTTTGGGGCTGAGAAGGATGGAGGGATATGCTGGGCAAGAAAGCTCATGTTACAAACACTACTTTCTTTTTAATGAAAAAGAAAGTAGCATTTAGTTTTACCAAAGGTCTCTGACCTTTCTAGTCTCTGGTTCGTGATCACCTCTAATATTTGTTGATTACTCACACAAGTTTTGTGCTACCATTACCCTAGCATATTGGAGGAAGATAAAAGTGTTTGTGCCTAGGATGGTGTTCGTGTTTCTGCTTTGATAGCTTTCAGAGTACCTTTCCACAACAAAGACACAAGAATATAGGGGGAAAAGTTCTATATAGGTACCACTTTGATCTTTATGTTCAATGGACTGTGTGTGTGTGTGTGTGTGTGTGTGTGTGTGTGTGTGTGTGTGTGTGTGTTGTCAGCAGCAATTAAGCCATGTTGTCAGCTTGTGGAGAACAGTCTATTGTCTTGGCAATAGCTTGCATTGTTTGGGGTTTCCCATAGAATTCCCTTGGCCAACATGCAATTGGATGTTAACCAATCCTGGTACAGGAAGTTTTATTTGGTGATGAGAAATGAGCAATTGGGACCCATTTCCCCCATTATTTGGAAACTTTATTAGAATTGCCTTCATATAGTTTAGGAAGCTTCAATTATACTAGGTTTTCTGGATAAATACTTAATGATGTTTTCTTTGAGAATACAAAATAAAAACAAAGATATTCTAAAAAATTAAGATTAAAGAACTGTTTCTGGAACTATCACCTCTGGTGCACAGGACATAGAAAAGAAACACAGGTCTAAAATTGTCACCCACTTAAGACTTCCCAGAAACAGACAGCAGAGTATAAAACACCCTTTACAACAGCAAAAGTTATAACTTCTGTGTATCTAACATTTAGTCTCAGACAACTTTCCTACTTCTTATTCATACATTCAAATATGTACCTCTTTTTCTTCCTTACTTTCTCACTCTCCTTCTCTCCATCACACACATACACACTCATACAATGGACAAACTTTGAAGTTCAAGCTGAGTAAAACTATAATAATAATAACTTCAATAACTTTCTGAATGAGGAAGCTATTTGAACCTGAAGTATGACAGTCTCGGTATTCCACAGTAGAAGAAAAAATAAGGACAATGTATTTTCTATTCTGGTCACCGAGTTCATATTTATGCAGTTCCACAAGTCCAGCTATGACAAATTCTTCATTTAATTAAACTCATGTAGGCTACATTAAAAATTCTGCTGGAAAGTGTTCTCAATCCTAGCCTGGAGGCATTCAAATAAGCAGGTTTCACTTGTGATTCGTTATTAAAGTGGAGTTTCACTACTTTCTTCATGTTAAACATATGGAATTAAGTCATCTGAACATTACCTAGCAGAAACCTTAATAATGAGTATATGTGTGCAGATGGATGTGCATATTAACATTTATTTGTTCATCAAAATTTGTATCTAGTTATTACTATGTTAGGGTCATTGAAGAGGTAATTAAGAAGATATAGTTATTAATGGCCTAATTCTAAAATATGGAATATATATCTACATATATATATATATATGCTTTCACATGTGTGTGATGGCCACATATTTGATATTCATTTAAAATTATTATTTAAGTTATGTATGTTCAATTACTAACAACCACAGAAATGTGTAATTATTTCTGAATAAATAGATAAGAGTTTCAGAACCTTCAAATTATTTATAATCTGCTAAGAAACAATACTATACACATTTTAAGTTTTGATAAACCTGTGCAGTAGGATTTTAATCCTTAAAATTGGTACCAGTCAATCCTCTCTTCGGTAAGATAAGACCACATGGATTAATAGAAATGGGTTAATATTTAAGACAGAGTTAGCCAATAAGTAATGCTAGTAACAGGCCAACATTATATCTAAAAAAAAAAAATCAGGACTAGGCAAGCATCTAAATACAGGATCTAATGTATTTTTGCATTGACCATTGTACCATCTTCCCTGCTTTCCATTGCACTGTTCAGAATTTATCAGAGGATTTTAAATGGACATTGGTTATTGCTAACTCCTAAAACTAACATGTCAACAAGACAAGAATGTCCCCCATATACTTGTAACTTCCATCTCAATGCAACTGAGGAATATAGTTACCATATTTTCATCTTAATTAATATCCAGCTATAAGCCATCTAAATATCTTCTTTTGTATTCTACTGCAGTGGTTTCCCAGAGTTTTGTGCTTTAACAAGATTTTTATATTAATAATTTACCTAATTTAAGCATCAAGGCAGCCAAATACTCCAATTATTATTAGTAACGATTACATTTAACCAGAAAACCTTAATCCTCAAATTTGGGAGAGATGCCCAAGGGAGCACACTCAGAATAAAATTTATCTTGAAGTTGTATTGAAAAGAGAATAAGACACATTAAGTATGAAAGTATTGTGTGAAGTAAAGAATGGTGGATCAGCCTAAGATGTTAATAGTAAGAGAAGCAGCCACCTTTAACACTCACCACTTTCCTTTGTTTCTCAAATAGATCTTATAGGATGCTACCATGCATTTCTACTACACTGAATATCTCATGCTTTTAAAAGTAAATGTTGTTTAAATTAAATACCTTTCCCATAATAACTAATAGTTGAGTTTACATAATGCTTGATATTTAGAATAATAGCTAAATCATTGTGCAAATACAAAAGATGCCTTAAAACATATAAGGAAAATTAAACATATGATAGACTTGTGCACATTAGATCAATAATGCCACTAAGATGGTTTTAATGTTACCTTTGTTCAATTTTACACCAACTGTTGACTCTGATATATGACCTCCTTTTGTTTGAAGTGTTTGCTTTAGAAAGCTTAGAATTTTAAATTCTGTCTCTGGCCCTTTGAGATATAAATCTTTTAAAGATGTTCTTGAAAGTTTTACACCAAAGCACTTCTTTCTCAAGGACCTAAGAGTCATGGCATAAAATACAACAAAGACAGTTTATGCTGGAGAGGATGTGGACATCTGTTCAACTTTGTTCATAGCAGCATTTTTTTTGTAATAGTCAGAACCTGGAAGCAACCTAAGATGCCCTTCAATTGAAGAATGGATGAATAAAATGTGGTACATTTTTACACAATGAGGTACTATTTAGTGTGGGTGGGGCAATATAATCTTGAAATTCACAAGCAAATGGATGGAACTAGAAGAAATCATCCTGAATGAGATAACCCAATCACAAAAAGTCAAATATGGTATGCACTCACTCATATTTAGATTTTAGTCACAGAGCAAGGATAACCTATAATCCACACTGTCAGAAAACCTAGGAAACAAGGTGGACCCTAAGAGAGACATGCATGGTTCCCTTGATGAGATCTCCTGAGAAAATTGGGAGCATGGAGGAGGAGAGAGGGAGTTAGGAGAAAAAGAAGGTGAAAGGGGGAAGGGAGAGGAGGGCATAAGGGAATAGGAAAATTGAGTTAGGTAAATAATAGAGGAGAGCAAGAAAAGAGATATCATTACAAAGGGAGCCATTATAAGGTTAAAGAGAAATCTAGCACTAGGGAAATGTCCAGAGGCCTACAAGAATGACCCACAACTAATTATCTAAGCAATAGTGGAGAGGCTACCTTGAATGTGCATCCCCTATAATGAGATTGATGATTACCTTATATGCCATCCTAGAGCCTTTCTCTAGTAGCTGAAGGAAGCAGAATCAGACACCCACAGCTAAACAACTGGAACCCAGTTGTAGAGAGTGAGGAGTGAAGAGCAAAAGGGTTAAGACCAAGTTGGAGAAACCCACAGAAACAACTGACCTGAGCAAGTGGGAGCTCATGGACCCCATGCTCCCAAATCAGTAAATGCTTAGGAAGTTATTTACCCCCTTCACACTTAAATTTTATTAGAAAAATAAAAACGAAAACAAATTGATATGTAATGAATGTGTCAACAATGCCGCTTTCTCATTGTATGATGAAAAGAAGAAATAAGATACCATGATAGAGGTCAAGAAGACAACAATTTCTTTAAAGGGTGATTAGAGAAGGTATTTTGCATTTTGAGACATTAGTCACAGGAAGGGCTTGGGAACACCTGCCTTAAATGTAGTCAATTGCAAATGACTAAAACACAAGCCCACTTGTTCCAACTCTATTTCTCACTTTGTTTCTTCAGCCTACAAGTTCCTACTTGGGTCACTGACTTTTCAATTCCATTTTCATTTCAACTTGGGTTTCCATAAATATTTCCATTTCTTTATTGAATCTGGTTTCCATATCCTGAATTATCTTCATCAAATCAGCCAGCTATATATTTATCCTTTCTTTTACATCACTCAAACATTTGCTATCATCCTCTTTATGCTTACTCAATTCTTCACTCATGCCTTTTTTAACTTGATGGATTCTTTGAGACGTTATAAGTTAGAGTACCCCGGTAAGCCTACTACAGACACATATGCTGTATACAATTATAAGAAATTTGAAAAGCTCTGTCATTTGCCAGATCTCATTCTGCATGCATATTTATGTGTTTTCCTTTGTGTCTTCAGAAAATAATTAAGTAGCTAGAATTTGCTCATCTCATAGGTTAGAAAACTAAGAGTAGCCTAGACCACTCAAATAGTTAGAAGCACTCTGTTTATAAGGCCCAACTGCATTGTTTTAGTTGCAAAGGTGTTGATTTCTTATATATCTGTGCAAATCAATAACTCTTCATCATAAATCCTAAACGACATACATATTCAAATCCCCAATATCACTGTAATAATTACTTATGCATCAAGTTTCCCCTAGACTTCTAGTCAAATAAAATGTTTTAGTCAGTTATTAAATTCTTTGATACTAACTGGCTTTCATGGTTACATCATTCCTCCAGTGTAGCACAACTGTATGTTAACATGAGAAGGAAATGCACCCTGTAGCTACAGCAGTACTCCTATCGGGCTCAGATACACCATAAACATGTTCAAAAGCTTCTAGCCAAGTTTTCCATGCCAATAAATTTATTTCACATCTCGCTCACTTACTTCCTCGCTTCCTTATTCCTCCCCTTTCTCCTCTCAATATAGTAAAATAAAACTTAAAGAATGTATCCATTTCACAGTTTCTCTTAATCTTCAGCTGAGAAAATGCCACCAGTAGGTAAAGACTTTGTTCTAGTTGCTTTCTGTTGTGACGAACACTGACCAAAAGCAACTTGACAATAGGGGTTATTTAAGATTACAGGTTACAGTTCATCACTAAGAGAAGTCAGGACATGAGCTCAAGGCAGGAAACCAGAAAAAGGAAGTGACACATGCCACAAGCCGCAAGATCACACAGTAGTTATATAGCCATCATGTCATGTTATCATTAAATAACTCAGAAGAATTGAAGAATTTTCTGATGGATTAAATGAGTAAATAGTTGTACTTGGCATTATATATAATCTTATGAATGAATTAGCTGTTTCTTGCTGTAGATTATTCCTTTCTAAAACAAACTTGGAATTTACTTCTCCTATACATTTGGAGGTTACACTGCCCAGCTATGTGTAAAACCTGCTCTCTATTACCATGCCCTAGCTTACTGATTACATTACTTAGTGATGTGTGAGACCTGTTTCTCACTATCAAGTTCTTACTCCCCTCTCCATCATAGTTGCAGTGATATGCCTTCCTGCAATTATCTTTATTGACAGGCATTTGGCCGGTGTCTAGGGCCCAGACAAAAACATCCCATCCAAGACATCCCAGATTCCCAAGAACATAGAATTACTACATGTCCAAGTTTATTGATTCATAGCTGTCTAGATGGATAGAAAAAATAAGCATACACTGGTTTTATCTCACTGGCAGATAGAGAAGTGGTAACTTAAACCAACACTGCACTAAAAGATGATTCAACATCTTGTTTTATTAACCCAAGTTCTTAGCTCAGAGATTTACTGCTCCCTCCTGTTCCCCTGAGAAGGTAAAGACAAAGGTAATGAACCCAATTGCTCATCCTCAGGGAAAAGTAAACTTTCCAGAAGGTCTGTGCCTCCATCGAGGCCAGAGGACTAGAAGGCACCGGGTTTTGTTTGTTGTACAAATTAAACTTAGACCCTCTCTTTGACCTGCAACCCTAATGAATTGATGATAAAAGTTTCTCCTAGAAGTTTTAGTTTATTGCTCTGTGTGTAAATCTTATGTGCCTTTATGCCCCTAAGGAAGTCAATTATTATTGCAAACATATATATACATACCTGTACCCCCAAGAACTGGAGAGAAATAGAGAGACCAAAAACAGAAACAAAAAACAGAAAAACAGAGAAAGAGAAGAAAAAAGAAAAAGAAGAAGGAGGAGGAGGAGGAGGAGGAGGAGGAGGAGGAGGAGAGGAAGAAGAAGAAGAAGAAGAAGAAGAAGAAGAAGAAGAAGAAGAAGAAGAAGAAGAAGAAGAAGAAGAAGAAGAAGAAGAAGAAGAAGAAGAAAGAGATATGAATAGAAAGATTTTAGTTCCTTCACTTACTTGTATGTGTTTTGTTTGGTTTGTATATTTGAACCCTGAGCAAGACCTAGAAGCTAGACTTGTAAAGTTTTTGATAATACAGAAATAATAGAAGAACACTGCTTACTGGCTTGTTCCTAGTTCATGCTCAGCAAACTTTTTTATCCTACCCATGACTTCCTGCTCAAATATCACAGTGCCTCATGGACTGGACCTTCCCACATCAATTAACAACAAAGAAAATGCCACACAGACATGCCCGCAGGCCTATCTGATGGAGGCCATCCCTGATGTGACATTCTGCTTCCCAGATGTTTCTAATTGCAACCAAAATTAGCAATTACAGCCCCGAGTCTTTCTATCGTTACTTTCTACTCTCTTTAAATTATTGCAAATGCAGATTTGCTATAATAGCAAACCTTCAGAGCCTCACCTCTCACCCTATGAGCCAGAAACTTCAGCCTGGTAAATATGACACTTACAGGAAAACACCTTGTGCATACTGTCTTTCTCTAAGAATATACCAAAGTGGGGATAAAAGAGGGCTTCTTGAAATCCCACTAAAACATAGTAATACAACTGATAAGTAAATCTAAGGTCATTTTGAATAAATTATAAATAAATTATATCTTTGCTCTTCTATGATACTGTTTAGATTCTCATGCTATGACTGTAACAGAAAAATATTTTATAAGGAGTTGCCTATTAATACTCATATTCATACAGGCTACCATCTTCCTATATAGATAAACTATGTTGCTAAGGAGAAATTTTGTTATATCTATGACCAAATTTCATTCATAATTGTAAATGTTAATGCCCTTTCTTTCTGTTTCAGGCTCTTATAGTATACAATAGAGTATGGAATGAAATGCTAAGTATAATGAATAGAAATTTGGCAGAGGAAATAAGTGGAATGCCACTTGCCAATAAAAGGCATTACTTTCTTAAAAAAATTACTGGACATTCATATTTTTAATGCTGTCCAATGTGTTTACACATGGAATTCCATTAGATATTCAGAATGTGAACTAAACTGAAGCATAACACAAAAGAAAGAATCCCTTTACCAATAATATTTTCATTTTTATGGTAAAACACAGCTAAGAGTCATTCTCTGTCATGCATTTTATGAAGAAAAATAATGATTTTCTTCCAATATTCAAGAGGGTCATAGAGATCACATGCTTAACATTTAGCTACTGTAGATTTATGCCTGACCTAGGCTATTATAAATGTATGAACTGCTCCTAAAACGCAATTTCTATTTGCAGTTAATCAAATAAGTTATTTATTTAAGATAGTATCCTAGCAACTTCAAACAGAAGATGAAGTTCCTGCTGATATTACAACAAGATTTGTTTATCACATTTCTAGATCCAACTTCTAAGTGAACTTCAAAGTGTCTCAAACAATGATCAATTCTTTTTTATTATAAGGTTGTAAGAATCATCATTCTACAATTTCTAATTTCAACTTTTCCATTGAGACAGAAATAGACTCAGACAGCCTTAAAATAAATCAGCTTCTTTAAGGATAATTTCAATAAAAACATTCTCTAATATCCAAATGGCTCAGCAACAGCAAATATTTAACTAGAGCTTTTCCAACAAGAACAACTCTGAACCCCACAGATACTGGTAACAAGAAGAAGCAAATTGTGAAGGAAATCAATTCATTTTGAGAAGAAAAGGAATCATATGCCCATAACTATGTTTAAAAAAAATGGCAGAAATAACAAGTATTCTAAAAATCCAATTCACAATAAGGACTAGGTATTTTGTTAAACCCCTTACAGACATTTTCTCATAGAACTTTCACCCAACAATCTTCCGAGGTAAACCTTAAAAATTGTTCCCAATTTACACATGAAAAAAATGAAGAGTATATAGGCTATACAACTTTTCTAGAGTTAGGTAAAAAAAGGAACAGAAATTGAGTCAATGCCATACCTTAAGCCTCACAAATGTGTGGGCTTATGTCTGATGCTATACTCTTTTATCAAGACACTTATTTCAGCAATGTTGTTTGTAGAAGCCAGAAATTCTTAGAAGGCTATATATTTACAAACAGAAGCAAAGTGGTTTTATAACATTTTTTATTAAAGTGACTTCTGCTACTGTCACACAATAATTGTGCATATTTATGGATTATAATATTCTTGGTCAATGTGTATGTAGGTCAATGATTTCATCACACCTTATTTTACATACTCACTTTAAAAACACAGGAGCAACCACTGAATTCTTATACTTAAATCCTATATAAGTTCAAGTATATATTAGGTAAGGTAGCTTTCTTTTTCTCTAGTAGAACTCTACCACCACTAGAAGCCAAACTTTTAAGTAAGGTGGGTGCTGACTTTACTTCAGATGTACAGAGTGATGCAGTAGTTCTGCAGGCAGAAGGGATAACAGTTTATCCTAATTTTGTTTCTTTGTAACTGCAGTTCCAGGCTACTTGACAGACTCTTCTGAGTCTGCACACATGGGAATCTGCACACATATGACATGTCTTCACATGCACTCACATGCATATATATAAATATAGATGGTAAACACTTCCTAATATAAATCTGTACACACATATAAAAAGAGTTAAAATTCAGTTACCCCATAATAAAGTAACAATGTCCATGCTAGACACCAGAGGCTAACAAATAAAGCCCAGTCTTAGGAATGCATTACTTCTTTTGGAATGTTTGGCCAGTGAGACACCCAAATGTTGCAGAGACACCCAAACATTAAAGGATGTTGTCAATGTCCCTGGTTTCTCTTTGAAACTTATCCATGAAGCCCTATTGCTGAAGACACCACATAGTTGAGTCATAGGGCATACAGACATCATGGTGATTCTAAGATGATGAAAGCTTCATTCCAACAACTCATTTTGCTAATACGTGTATACATATTACTAGAGGAGAAAAAAAACACTTCAATAATACCTAGTTGTAAACCCCATGAGCTACATAATGACTAACATTGCAAAACATACCCACTGGTGATAGTAGCATGGGCATCATGGGAGTAACCAACCACTTTGTGATTGGATTTAATGTTTGCTCCATGGCGTATAATCTATACAATTATAAGGCTGAAAACTATGGCTAAAAGTTCATAGGTCTTTGGAGAGAACATAATACTACTACTCTGCTAAATAGATAAACTAGTAAACTCCTAGTGGCTCATAATTATGTCCATAGATAGATGCACTCTTCAACCATCATCAGAGAGACATCTATTTTCAGTAGATGGTGATCAACACAAAGATTAACAACTGGAGGTACTGCCATAATAAACATAGGTACCACCCTGTCTTCCAAAGACTCTGGGAACTTGGAAGATGAAGGACCAAAAATAGTGTGAGTCAAAAACAATGGATGACTATAAGAACACAGATACAATTTCTAGATACACCAGTGAAGCTGCACGTATGAATTCACAGCACATGTTCAAGAGCCATCCAAGCCTAAAGCAGGCAAAATCTCACCACAGAGAAAGTTGGATATGAAATTTCTCCCCTAGACAAGGAGTTTTTGGTAAATGATAGGTTCTGAGACAGGAAAGGTCAATTTTCTCTAAAGTACAACTTCTGATAAATTTACATATCATGTGAAATGCCTCACCTCCAGGAATATTTGGGCAGACCAGACTAGCCTTGATGTGACAAAAAAAAAAAAAAAAAAAACACAACAGTGTATAAAAAGGGAAGTGAAAGGATCTGGAAGGAGTTGGGGGAGGGAAGATAAATAGACAAATATGATCAAAACTCATTGTACAAAATTCTCAAAAGCTAACATATAAACAAGCAAAATTATTTTTTAATTTTATCACTTATTAAGGACAAATGTAAATTTGAGGCATATTGTTTATTTATATATAAAAAACTAAACATTGGTTGTATAGTTGATAAAGCAGGATACAGATATTCTTCAACAATTTTCAGAGTTTTTATATACATGTATATATATATATATTATTTTTAATTCGACATTTTCTATATTTTTACCATTTAAACTTGAATAGATCTATATTACTCTTCTACCACCATATCCCTTGTTCTCAAATTCATAGTCACTTCTTTAATTAATATTGTCACATGTGCATTGTACATACAAATATTTATACTTCTCAAATTACTTTAGAAACATAGATAAACACAAGTATACTAATTAGCATTGCATTGCTGGTTTAATAAATAAATATCACTTTAGTGATTTATAACTTTAAAATTTGTAAGTGTGTGTGTTGTTCAACAGTTTTCTTTAATTGTTTTTTCAAGTATTAAAACATTCATTCCATTCTGAAGACAAGTTCCATATTCAAAATAACTTTAAGAATTCCCTGAAACTGACCAGATTTTCTAGCCCCTTCCTGCTAGAATAAGAATTAAAACCTCAGAGTCCCTCTCAGAAGAAAATAGTTAAGCTGTAGAACAATACTTTGAGACCAAACCAGCAGCTTGGAAGAAGCAGAAACCAGAAGAGCTACCTGGAAGAGATTTAGGTCATATGAATTTACTTGGAAATGACATGGTCAACCTGTTGACCTGTCTGCAGGCTGTCCAGTGTTTTCCAGGTTCCCAACTTGTGTGAACTGTCACCCATGTTGGGGTGGGTTTGGATAATACAGGTATCTTTGAGTCATTTCTGCTTCTATAAGTAACTCCAATAAAACTCAGTAGTTAACTGAGTTGAACTTTGGTGGTAACTGTACATTGGTCTGTTGTGGGCCCTCGATCTGGAGTGAGTAGTTATGTGTGTCGTGTAGCCACAAGAAAGTTTAATCACACAACAGTGTGTGTGTGTGTGTGTGTGTGTGTAGGTGTGTACATGCATGACACATCATGCATATAGAGTCAAGGGACAACTTACAGAAGTTGAGTCTCATAATATGCTTTATTTGAGTCAGTCTTTTCATATTTTTTGTTTTTTGTTTTTCTTCCAACCTGCATATTTAAGGCTAGCTGGTCCATTGAGTTTTCAGAAACTTCTACTATCTTCCACCAATTAACAATTTTGAAAGTTCTAAAATTATATATATGGATATCTGAGCTACCTCAAACTTTTTTAATGTGGGTTGAGTATTGAACTAAAGAATTCTTTTCCCATTGACCCATTATCCAGCCACTTCATTTATATTCTAGCTAATTATTTTATTATGAAATATAAATATGATGCAAGTAACAAAACAGTAACACAAATGATTTTAAACTATTGAATATCACACCCATCTAACTCTTCACGTTCATGTGCCTTTGTTCTCTGGTTGTCATAAATTTATGGAACTTTAATCCAACAGCATTGCCCATAATTAGTTTCTGTCTCATGTTTCACATCTTCTTTGCTTTCTCCATTAACATGTTATCTCTGCTATAACATTATTTCCCTACCTTTATTAGCTAAATTGTGTCAGAAATACATCCTTGTGGGCTGTATAATTTAGCAAAATATTTCCTCTTTCCTTCTCTCTCTCCTTCTCCCTTTCCATCTACTCCCCTCCTCCCTCCCTCCCCCCTCTCTCTCTCATGATACTCATATTCAATATTTGCACTTTCTCTTTCACAATTGCTATCCTCACCTTTGTTCAATACTCACCTGTATTTTTGTTTCCTCTTTCATATTAGCATATGTACTAAAATATGCTTAACTAAACATTTAATAAGACTTCATAGTATGTGAATGTACATAATTGTTGAAAGTAATGAGAAGTATATTTAGTCTGTGTTTTTTTTTTTGTTGTTGTTAATTATTCCATAAAGGAAAAGGCCATCTCACAAGAGAGTTTAACAGATCACTGTCAAGCAAAGGCTGATACCACCTACCAAGGATATAAAGAATGATTGACTATGAGGTAAATTGATGTCCTAAATACCTTTCTCACTAAAATATTTGTGAAAGTACAAAGAAATTTATATAGACAGCAACCCATACACCATAAAGCTAATTAAAATCTCACTTTTTTATTGGAAACTAGGCATATGGTGAAATTACACTTGATTGTCTCGATGGGGTTCCTCTGTAAAATACTTAATACTAATTAGCCATTACATTTCAGAGCTAGCATTGACAGAGACATAAGGAAGAGAAGCAAAGTGTTTTATTAAACAAAGGTAATAATCACACTGGTTTTTATTGCTTCGAAGAAAATTTTAAAACTTAAGAATTTCCCATGTTTCACTATGTAGATTGATGACAAAACATTAAAAACTGAGAAAAATGCCAAGAAATTTGAGAAGAGCTCAGTAAAAAACAGTTTATTATTACAAAATAGCTAAATCTTTTTAAGTATTATAACAAGATATGTAAGGCATATGAAATACTTTGAATGGCCCCATTGTTCATAACAGTTGAGGAAATTAGGTTTTCTAAATCTACCTTTGTTTAAACTAATTTTTCTGTGTAAGATTAATGAGGTTTTGAATTATTATAATAGCAAGGCATGCTGAGACTGGGAGCTCAACTTCAAAAAAAAAATCATTGTTTTAGAACCATAGATAAAATTTAAGAATGTTTGAAGCCATTTAAAACTAAATCTTCACAAAGTATACCATAGAATGTATGGGAATGGGAAAAATTGCTCAGGGCAGGAGTATATGCATGAGATTTTCCCTTTTGATCTCCCTGAGACATTTCTAATATAATAGGTAACATTTTCATGAAGCAAAATAGAGGAGTTCAGGCTAAGGAAAATACAGTTATGGCATTGAATGTCTGAAAACACCATTGGGAAAGGCAGAAACTCGTAATGAAATTTGCTAAATCCAATTTATAAAGAGACTTCAGAGAGCACGCTGTATAGGCTGCTGACTAAATTTCATCTTCAAATTGGAAAACAGCAGTATTAACATGGTTATTAAGAAAAATAGCTTGCTTATATTATTGCAAAGCTCTCTGACAAACTGGTATTTTTAATATTAAAATAATGGTTTGTGCTGGAATCATATATTAATTGATCTCAAAAATGCTTTTATCTTTACTGCATAAATTTTTATAGAGATATCTAATGTTTTGGAGAGATTTTGTAATTGTGCTGCAATTATATGCACAATAAACCAAAACAGTAAAGATTTAATCTAGACTTTTAACACTGTTGGATGTGAGAACAACATTGAATAGCAGAAAATGGGGAATTCAGCAGTTAGGATAGAAATCTTGGTATGGACTCTGAGTACATAAACTTGACAGATTAGTTAGTCTCAAATTTTACAAAACTGATAGAGAAAATTACATAGCAACGTTGAGTCTGACTGTGTATTACCTGCCTCCGGTATATAACAAAACTCATACAATATAGGGGTTAGTTGTGCCCTTCTTCCCTTCTATTGTTGTCCCATAGGTAAGGTATAAGTGCTCAGATACTTGAGACAACCTGTGACCTCTCCCCCCAGGAAAGGAATGTACTGAGAACAATCTAGTCAAGAAGATAATAATGATGATGTAGAGGAAGTAGAAGAGGAGGACTATGCAATATCACTGTTGCTCAAGATGCCATTAATTTTTGGTGAGGTTTTAGATTATTTCAATGAATGCCATGTCTCTGATGGTAGATAAAACACTGAATGATGATGTAGAGAGAGAGATTATATGGTAGGACTTGTGAGAAGAAAACAGCCAACTAGCTAAGCAGAAAGAGACATGTTCTCTATGAAATGCAGTAAGGAGTTAGATGTTCAACTAAAGACAGAGGTATAATTTATATTTTGTATATGAAATAATTTATCACTTACAAGCTATCCTTTTAATCAGTCAATAAAAGACAGTAAGATGCTAAGGTAGAATGGAAAATTTACTCTTTAAAGGAATCTGGCTACCTAAGGGGATCAAAGACAAGTGGAATGAATGTTATTTGGACCAGTCCAGAAAAATGACAACCTGTTTTTCTCATTCAAGGTTATCTTGACTGTTAACCAAGTTACATAAAATTTCTAGCCAGATCTTCTATGGGATCATTTTAAAATATGATCAAACAGCAAATTGTCATATTTATAGATTTAAAAAAAATTTGAAATGAAAGTAACAGCAGAAAAAAACAAATAGTATGGATTTATTTATTCAGAAAAATGTACATAGAAATAGCATTCAAAAACTGTGAATCAACAGATTTTTATGAAGGAACAAGTAGATCACAAGATTTCACATATAAAATGATTACAAATATTATTGCTTGGAGAACATAACTGGAAGGACTTGATGGAGGATAAACAATAGTCCCTGATTCTTCTGCATTGCATTTTCAGAGTCATAAGTCTTTGTACCTTCATGAATTCACCTTACATCAGATGAACTCAGTTACCAAACTGGAGCTTGTGAACTGTTCATCTTTGACCCTCCTATCCAACTTTCCGTCAAGAAAACTTAAGTCAAACCATCCAACTCCACAAAAACTGTAGGTATTAAAACCTTCAAGATACTGATAAAGAACAGAGGTATACCAAGAGGGTACAGTATTAAATATAATATAGTAAGAAAATATAATAAATTCTAATGTGGTACTGTTTGATCCTGCAATGTGAAAGTAACAATAATTCATGTGTGGCAGCTGCAGTGTCTGTCAGTTTGCCCAATGTCACCAACCTACATGCTGGAGGTGAGGTTGTCCAATGTCAACATAATGTTAGTGAGACAGGACAGGACTGAATTCAGGAATACAATTAAGCAATGAAACTCACAAATAGAAGGTAACTTGCTATGAAAAAAAGTACAAATAATCAAAGACACAGTGAAACTGGATGGTGTTACCTTTGGACACACATGGGTTAAGATTACTTCATGCATCTGTAGAAAATAGTTTAATGTTTCATAATTTCATTTTTATTTCTGAACAATATTGTGTATATATATATATATGTATGTATGTTTGTATGTATGTATGTATATATGGGTGGATGCTAGCTTTGAGTCTTTAGATGTGTAGTTAAATTAAAACACACACAGGTATCAGAAATCCATTAAAAAAAGTTCTAAGCAGAGTGTATTTCAGGGGAAGGAGCTGGAATCAGGTGATCAGAAGTGCAAAAGGAGACAACAGGACAGAAAAGCTTAAATAGGGTGACGTATTGGAGAGTAGCAAAATAGAGCGAGTGTGAGAAAAGATAAGCAACAGAAAAGGCCTTTGAAAATGTCATATGCAAACCAAATGCTGTAAAAGCTTCTTAAGATATATACACATATAAAGGAAATTTTTAAAAAATTACTCTGTAACAAGGGCATGATGCCTCTCCTCATTATCACAGCATGTCAAATAAAACACCCAGTGCATGGCTTGTGTTATCTCTTTTGGAGATGTTAACAAGTGGAGTATAATAGATAACCAAAACACTACAAGTTAAAATGATTGGCCTTGGCTACTCTCCACAACTTGATAGTAGCTCCCTATTGCTGAAGATACCACCTACTTAAGTCATAGGTCATAGAGAAATCTAACTGACCTTATCCAAGCTTCAATTTGCTGGCTATGATTCAAAGTCCCAAACGGTTTTATTTATACTAGAGGGGCAGAAAATAATCAAGTCTCACCTAGCTGGGAACTTTCTGAGCTACTAAATGAGTGGCCTGGAAAGATAAGACAGGAATGTTATGTAAGTAACCAACCATTCTTTAGCTGTATTGTAAATCCTCTTTCTAGGACAGAACACATGCCTTTAACTGGGCCAAAATTCATATCTGATTAGAAGTAGCATAAAGGAGAATATAATGTTATTATTATGCTAAATAGACTTAATACAAATTGTTTCAGACCCCCTGAATGCAGGTCACAATGATATGTCGTGGGCAGCATATGAAGCCACCAACAGTTTGTCCAAGATAACTCTATGATCAAACTGACTTTGTGAAGCCCATTATCTGTGGAGCAATATATTGCTCAGTCTATGTAGAGGGCTGCGAAGTGCCACGCCTTAAAGATGGCGCTGGCTTCCACCTTCCACCTCCCTGAGGGTGAGTGCCATCTGGCGTAAACAAGCCCTTAATTGGTTAAGTCTGTTCAGCCTGTCTGCTTCTGCATTAGAGTAGCCTATCTGCAGGGTCCATGTAGCTCACTGGCGTTGGTTAGCGCATGGGTATTTAAGCCTGTGCAGGGGTTCTCTCTCACGCCGGTCAGAGGAAACATGTTTCAAGGATCCTGATTAAAACTGCAAGAAGAAGTTCTTCCCACAGTCCTGTCCCTCCTTGCTGGCGAGGCATTGGCGCATACAGATGGCGGCCCTTACCAGGAATTTTTCAGATCAGAACTTCTTGCAGTCAGGGCAGCACTGGCAAGTTCCCAAGGTAAGTTGGGACCAAATTTAAGGCCCTCAGTAAAGAGACAATAAGGTCTCCAGTAAGGAGCAATGAAGTCCCAGGTAAGTTGGGACCAAATTAAAGACCTCAGGGAAAAAAGCGGCAATAAAGTCTCAGGCATTGAGCAAGTGGTTGTAACAAACCGAAAGTAAAATTTTTAAGATGGGGACTTCTCAGTCTCATGCAATTTTTCTGGCTCTTCAGTAGCTACTTTTGTCAAAAAAAAAAAAAAAATTTAAATAAAGAAAAGCACACTAGAAAGATTCCTGAGCGAATGCAATGCCATTGCACCTTTGTTCGCAGTTTCAGGAGACCTCACGGTAGCATGCTGGGACAAGTTAGGCAGGGATCTTGATTTTGCTTGGGAACAAGGGAAGCTAAAGTCCAGAGTCGGACTTGTTTGGAAGTTAGGGTGTAGCTGTACTGAAGACCAGAGGTACTGTAAAGAGGCAATGGAAAAAGGAAAAGCTGTGCTAGAAATGTTACAAGAAGAAAGATCAGAAGAGGCTGAGAGCACAGGAGAGTCAGGTACAGACAAAACAGATTCTGAGGGAGAACAGCAAGTCCTTGTAGAAAAGGCTCAGAAACAATCCCTTAAGTGGCAGAAGGCGAAGGGGGAGGAGAAATGGCGATGTGGGGAGGGGAGGGACCCTCCTGGAACAATGCCTTTGGCGCCATCTCCTGATCAGGGTGAGGAAGGGCAGGACCCAGTTATAGGGCGTTCCTTTTGCCCTGAGGTCTGGAAAGCCGTACTAATGACTTAAATCTGGCTTATCCAGTTTTCCAAGATGCCCAAGGCAATAGATATGAGGAGCCTTTAGACTTTAAGGTCATCAAGGCTTTGGCTGAGTCTGTGAGAACATATGGAATTTCAGCTTCTTTTATTGTAGTTCAAGTTGAAGCCCTAAATAGGCATAGCATGACTCCGAGTGTTTGGAGTGTGCTGGCTCAAGCATGTCTAATCCCCGGGCAGTATCTGGATTGGAAAGCCTTTTTAATTGAGTATGCCAATGAGCAAGCTGCAGCTAACCTGGCAGCTGGAAACACAGCATGGGACAGGGACATGTTGCTTGGACAGGAACACTTTGCCAACCAACAGACAGGATATCCAATACAAGTTTTTGAACAAGTAAATTGGATTGCCATAAAAGCATGGAAGTCATTACCCAATAAGGGAGAGGTGAGTGGTAACCTCACTAAGATACTGCAAGGCCCCATGGAACCATTTTCAGATTTTGTGGCCTGTTTGGTAGAGGCTACAGGGAGAGATTTTGGCATTACAGTTGCCATAGTTGCAGCCATCTCTTTTGCAGTTGTGGATTCAGTCATGGCTGCCATGGCTATGAGCACATCAGTGCAGACAGCCTCTAAGCTAAATGAGTTGTTCAAGAATGTGGCTACTACCTTGGATGCTCAATCCACAATTGGTGCTCAACTAAAAGGAGGGTTAATGATTGTAAATCAAAGAATTGATCTGGTGCAGGAGCAAATAGATACCTTGTGGCAGTTGGCCCAATTGGAATGTGAAATGAAATATCCAGGTTTGTGTGTTACCAGCATTCAATATGAGAACTTCACACATGCTGCTAATTTGTCACGACAGTTGTCTAGCTATCTTTTATGAAATTGGTCTGCTGACTTTTATGACTTAATGGTACAGCTTCGAGTGGCCATCGTTGCAGTAAATTCAACACATGTGGATGCAGGACTGGCTGCCGGATTGTCATCGTGGTTCCCATTGCCATGGGTCATCTGAAAGAGTGGGCGGGAATGGGAGCTGTGGCTGTCCTCTTGTTGCTTATCTCTTTTGTGGGCCTGTGGTGACTTTGCAAGATGAGGTTTGCTCAGAAGTGGCATGCAGCTATGGTTATCCAGGCATTTACAGCCATTGAGGCAGGACAGTCTCCCCAAGCATGGCTCGCAGTCGTGAACAAGTATTGATTCTTCACGCTCAGGTTGTATGGCTTAGCACTGCACTCCGAGTTAGCTCTGGAAGTGAGCAACTCAGAGAAGGGCAAGTCTGGTTGCATGTGGGTTGGTGTCCAAGGCCCCACCTCCAGGAAAAAGATGTGGGATGGGTGTGGCACTGACTTGGCTGACTACCAGGATTCAGGGTCATTACAATGTCCACTGCTTTACTGGAGACCAGACCACTACCCTTGCCTGTTGCGTTATTAAAACAAAAAGGGGAAACTGTAGAGAGCTGCGAAGTGCTGTGCCTTAAAGATGGCACTGGCTTCCG
The DNA here is from genome assembly GCA_030556225.1 of Cricetiscus sungorus. Classification (NCBI taxonomy): domain Eukaryota; kingdom Metazoa; phylum Chordata; class Mammalia; order Rodentia; family Cricetidae; genus Cricetiscus; species Cricetiscus sungorus. The sequence goes on from JANBXA010000253.1 coordinate 13,006,920, forward strand.
CCTTCCACCTCCCTGAGGGTGAGCACTTTCTGGTGTAAACAAGCCCTTATTTGGTTAAGTCTGTTCAGCCTGTCTGCTTCTGCTTTAGAGTAGCCTATCTGCAGGGTCCACGTAGCTCACTGGCGTTGGTTAGCGCAAGGGGATTTAAGCCTGTGCATGGGTCTCCCGGGGTCCAGCGGGTCAGAAGAAGCATGTTTCAAGGATCCTCATTAAAACTGCATGAAGAAGATCTTCCCGGAGTGGCGTCCTCCTTGATTACAAGGGTAGGTTCGGCACAAGTCTAGCCACAGAGTAGGGGAGACATAGTTGACTTCTTGGGGGAGGCCTTATCATCTGAGGAACAGATTGAAAGTGGGGTGTGGGAAGGTGGGGAAAGCAGGAGGAGAGGAGGGAAGGGGAAAGCAGGAAGGAATTAAATAACAAACAAACTGCTCCATAATTTCTTATCATTATATCCACTGATTAACACACCTCTCAAGCCTCATCAAAGAAACTTCCTTTTATAGTAAGTAGATAGTTAATTCAGAGACCCACACCTGATCAACACGTAGGGAAAAAAAAAGACACTGTGGAATGTTCAGCTCTACATGGGACATGTAGAAGTGAATCACACTTCCTCACATCAAGGTTTGGGGATGACTAGAGAAGGGAGAGCAGATAAATTGTAAAATTCATAAAACCTGCACAAGATCAAGCCAGCCAAAATCCTATAATAGGTAAGAGAAGAGAAATCATGAAGTTCTGCATCTAGCTAAAAAGAATAGGCAATTGTTGACTCTTGAAGAAAGTAGAATATGTTTGCTTCAGGCACATGGTTCCTAAAGGGCTACATATGCTCCAGTGGATGGTCCCACTCTTGAGGACATATAGGCCACATATAGGGAGGGAAAAGTGCTTAGGGGATGTGGAAGAATTGAAGAGATAGATTTTGTGAAAACATTATAGGACTATAGAAAATTCTGAAATAATACAACTTTGAAATTCAATGTTTTGCATAGCTATAGTGTTATTAATTGACTAACAATATTTAATAGTGTTTGACAAGGTCTGTTCTATTTCTAAAGTAAGTCACCTTCCCTAAATGTGCCCTTGTTTTTCTATATCAGAACAAAATGACAGGTCATGCATTAACTTCATCACATATTAGAGAATGTTTGTGGAATAAAAGAGCTGGTCTTGTTTTGTGAGCATGCTATCAAGATGAATACAGATTTTTAATTCCTTCCCTTGCCCCATAGACTTTATACATTTCACTGTCAATGGTTTCACAAATGAGTCTCATTTGTTTTACTGGCTTAAAGAAGATATTCTGATAAATGTGAAAATGTGGAGGGCATGCCCTAAAACATAAATCCAAGCATTATGTCATATTCATTTCAATTGGTTGGAATTTTAGCATGAGAAATGCATTAAAGTAAAAAAAAAAAAAAAAAAAAAAAGAAATTGCAAGGATATTCCCATTGGCGAAATGGCATTTCCGTTATGACACTGAAGGGCCATGGAGGGTGAAGATGAATCTAATCACTCTCCTCCAGCATGGTGAGAAATTTTAAGCAACAATGGCTGAAAAACTCTGAAGAACACTAGAAGAAGGAAAGGGCAATATGCATTTATTCTCTAAGTGATAAAAAAAATTAAACAGTCTTACAAGGAGAAAATTCTGGGTAAGATAGTGGTCAATCCTGGCTCAACTGTGCCTCAACAGTCTTCAAAGCAGTGAGTGAACAAGAGGAAATTATCTCTAAAAGGAGCTCACTGTGCCCCCTCAGTCAAAATTCTGAGTCAAAAAAAAAAAAAACAACAACAAAACAAAAAAGAGAGAAAGAGAAAGAGCACCCTTATCATGGAAAAGGTCAAGGTGAAGAACTTATCTTAATTGTGCCTTACATAGTGTACTCTCTGACTATTCTGCCAGGAATGAGGACACCAGGGCCTTTGGCCTTGAGATGCCTGTTAGATCAGTGTAATATAGACCACAGAGGAAACTCTCTTTGTCTACAAATCAGTTTCCAAAGAAAAGAGAGAAATGTAAAGAAGTCTGACTCTACCCAGCTCATCGATGAAGTCATCCTACTTCTCTTGGGAGAAATGATTCTATGTTATGGGGTTATTAACTAAAATTTATACTCAATTTTGGACTTGAAGGTTCTAACAATATCAAACTTCCTTGTAGTTATCAAAACTACACTGATATACCAAATCAAATTTGTCAATGATATTCCTTGTTGACTTTAACTACATTATTTCAATGTAAAGTTTCATCCTGTCTTTGGCTACTATAGGAGGTATTACCACTTGGAACTGTGTGAGTGTGAGTGTGTGTGTGTGTGTGTGTGTGTGTGTGTGTGTGTGTTAATACAGGAACATTCTAAACCAAACTAAAAGGTCATGATTGCCATAAATTTATAAATGCAAATTATTACCATTGTTTTGTTTCACTAGAGATTCCTTACCTCCATTAAGGGAAACAGTTTCTGTGGTTAAAGACCATATATGTCATATGTGTGATAACCTGATTATTTTGCATGTACATAGAAGTTGCTTTCTGCAAATTCACTAAGATTAAAAATGTTAAGTATGCTAATCACATTTGATAACAGTTCTATTGTGTGTACCATTTATAATGTAATAATACATATCATTGTCACATTAGCAAAACACAAGGCAATATAATGTCACCTAATACAACAACATTGCCCCTCCTTTCTATAACTCTTCATACTCATATCACCTACACAGTTTAATGAGCATAAATTAAAAAGTGTACTGTCAGTGTGGGCCTAGAAACTGTCACTGTCATCATCTTGATAAGATGATAGAAACTAAGTCATTTTATTAGAAAAGGAAGAGTGTTTGTGTCAAATCTTACGGAAACCTCACTTCAGGCTGTACTGGGAACCAATCTAAGGACCACTGCCTCTGCCATCCTTTATTCCACACTGCTCTCACTCTTTCATATTTATGTAGGGATATCCAAGGTTTTGTATTCACACACTGCAAAAGTTTTAATATCAAAGTGTTTATATTTTGCATCTTAACATTTTCAAAGCTTAAAAATGCAACTGGGATTGATTGGCAACGTCTTTCAAGAACATTCTGAGAAGGCAACCATAATCCCTGAATGTATTTTTAATTCCTAGGGTTATTTAGCACTTTGGTTATAGGGTCTGGAATCGAACATCTGATCCTCCTACTTCATGTGATTTGCTGTAATGAGACATGCCACACTACAATAAAAGAGTTTGTTGAAAATTTGGAATCACTTTAAAAAAGCCATCTGTGTTGGAAAAATGGCTTCTTTTTTCTCTACCACCAAAATAAATAAGTAAATAAATAAAATAAATAAAAAATAAAAATAAAAAGGTTCATTTAGAAAAGTCATATTAAACTCTGACCCCCACACTCAAAACAAAAACCATGAAATTTCTGTTGCTATTATCTGATCAAACTGAAGAAGACCCCAATTTTCTCATAAGAGATTTATTGTTGTTTTATTATGCAAAAACAATCCCCCAAGTTGTACTCTAATATCTTTTCTTAATATTTTTTAATTAACAATATAATTTAAGAATTTTACATGTTGATCCCAGTTTCCTCTCCCTCCCTCCTTTTTCTCTCCCTCCCTCTCTCTTACCCTCTTTCCCCTCTGACATGTACCCTGGCCACCCTCCCTCCCATCCAGCCACCCCCATTCCACAAAGTTTCAGTATTTGCTCTAAAATTATTTTGATTGCCATGAACATTATATGATTATTCATCTTCAGATAGTACATTTCTACACTAGCAAATCAAATTTATACATAAATAAAAAATACACTTGACCCGAGGAGTTTTTGCCATCTGGCCTAAACCCTCAAGAAGTTCTGAATAGGTAGAATGAAACAACAGTGTAACAACAAAGATGCTCAAATTATCTCCTAACCATGCCTTCCCCACATGAAAAGAAATTAAATGGACTAATTCTTTCATTAATTAAGTTCAACAGAGCCCATATTTCACAGTGAATGTGAAGTAAATAGCAATCTATATAAAAATATTAATACTAAGTTACCAGAAACAATTATGAACTATTTCATTGAGTATAGAGTCAATTTTTAAAGAAGTGTTTTATCTCATAATATTGATATTTTCAGTAAAAATTTCCTGTTAGGAATAATAATTTAATAAATGTTGGTTATGTGTGTCTATATCATATACTAGTTTTTCAAGAATACATCAGACAAAGGAGAGAAATTTTATTACTCTAAAGTAGTTTAAAATATATAGACAGATCTTTCACTGAACTTTTAAAATCTATTGAGTAGCCCCTGAATAGTTGTAAAAGAAAGTCATCTGTTATCCAATATTAGTCAATTTTAATAAAATTGTTATAATAGTATTTATGACTATGCCCTTTGAGAAACAGATTAGATTGTTTACTAAAGGGTCTTAATTGGGTTGGCTACATTCATATTGCTATAATCAAAAATAAGTTTTGTTAATGGAAGAAGGGTTTATTTAGGCTCCTGGCTTTAGAAATTCTAGCCCTCAGACAGTGGAACCAGGATGGTATTCCTGGTGCATAAAAGGACCTTGCAGACACATCCCCATGGAGGAATACTCCCTTAACCTAGAGACAGGAGAGAAGTCCTAGTCCCTACTTCAAATGACTTGCAGATTTACATGACCCCACCTGGATAGCATAGCCCTACATGTGGAGTGGGGGGCTGGTCAGGGTGCATTTGAGGGGGGAAGAGAGTAAGAGGGAGAGAGGGAGAGGGAACTGGGATCGATGTGTAAAATTAAGAGAGAGAGAGAGACAGAGACAGAGAGACAGAGAGATAGAGAGACAGAGCGACACAGAGAGAGACAGAGACAGAGAGAGAGAGAAATTCCAGTCCATAGATTCTTGGCCCCAGGGGCTTAGGCAGACATTATAGCAGTGAGACCACAGGCAGAGCTAGTTCTTAATCTTGTTGATGCAAAGATAGCAGGAAGAGACCAGAGCATCAAAGAACATGCTGTATTATGTTTCCTCCAACAAGGCCTCACCTCCTGTCATCCACTAAATTCCAATAGTACTGTCATTTTATAAATCTATCAAGGAATTATTACTCCATTCATTCTGTCTGAGTCCTCACAGGCACACCCTGAAGTGTATGTGACTCACAATCCTCCTAGTCATTTCTTAATCCAACCATGTTCACAAGCTAGATCAACCATCACATCGTCTATGTTATTTAATATTCAGTGTCATGTTTGAACTCTGAATTTTTTAAAACAAAAAGTTAGCAAACATGATAGAAAAGATATGTAATGAGTTGGTTTAAAAGTAATGGCCCCCAAAGGAAGTGGCATTATTTGGAGGTATGTCCTTGTTGGAGTAAGTGTGGCTTTGCTAAAAGAAAGGTATCACTCTGGAAGCAGGTTTGGAGGTCTCCTATATGCTCAAGCCACACCCAGTGAGACAGTCTACTTCCTGTTTCCTTCTAATCAAGATGTAGCCAGCACCATGTCTGCCAGCACATTACCATGTCCTGCCATGATGATTATGGACTAAACCTCTGAAAATGTAAGCCACCCCAATTAAATGTTTTTCCTTTATAAGAATTACAGGGGTCAAAGTGTATCTTCTTTGCAATAGAAATCCTAACTAAGAAATGTACTGTTTATTTTATAATACATTTGTTTCATTGCTCTCCCATTACATTATTGAAATATTTTGAAAGTCACAAAAATTAAGACATTAATGCATTTAAATGTTTATTGACTTTGCTCATATAAAAAGGATATTTTCCATGTGAAAAATTAACACATTAAACAATAATAATGTCTAGTTATCTAGTTGAGCACAAATAAAAATGTAGACTTACAACTCATCAACAAACTTAACAAGAGAGAAGGAAAACACTGTTAGAGTGGACATTTCTGACGCAGATATTGACTGTGGTTCATGTTTAAGACAGCGGCTCATGGCAGAGATATTTTCCATTTAACTAAACTTTCAAAGCATTTTGATTTCCTGAGTAGAATGAGGAAATAAAGATCTCTACCAGAGTCGACTCTGAGAGCATCCAAGGATACTGAAATTAATTGACATCTTTTGACTCCATCTAAGGTTAAAAGCCTGTACTTTGGTTTTCAGATGCACATAAAACTTGGATTAGTGAGAGAAAGTCTAATTCAGAGAGTGCACTCAGCACATACAGTAGACATGTAAAAACAGTGATGTACAACTACTGCTATTGTCGCTAAACCTTCAAATCATCTACAAAAATAAATGCTAACACTGAGGTAGATTTGGATGCATCAGATTACTCCATTTTCTGTGACATGATTGTGACTGCAGAGCCAGATGGTGAATCCACAAACTACACAACCGATACTAATGGAAACTAAGGATGTATTCTTCAATTCATAATTTATAATTTATTTGTAAAATTATTGTTTAAAAAGTCATAAGCACTTTTTGAAAAATATAATATACAGTTCAGAACAGGATCAAATGAATGGGGCATACATTCAGCACTGAGTTCAATAAGAAACCTAAAGTGGCAGTTGGTAATAATGGGAATAAATAATAATTAAATCCAAAATCTTCTAGTGATCAAAATTATTGCAAAAATTCACAATGAACATGAACAGAATTTAGGAGACAGATATCTCAGTGTTTTCTTAAGACCTTTCAGTACCATGCAAAGAAAATAATTGTTTACGGTCGCCCCATGATTTCTTGTGGATATAAAGAGCTTTGGTGGATGAAATAACAAGGGCTGAAAGAGACCAGCAAACCAACTAAGCAACATCAAGCTTCATATGTAATCCTTATTGGAAGAAATTGCAGTGCTTATTCTTATGCTTGTAGTCAAAAATAACACATCTTCATGGTATGGTTCCTAGGGAATGTAAAAAAATAACAATTATAGATGTTGAAATTGTTCCATTTAGTAATAAAGGGAAGTGCTATTTTCAGTGAACATTTCTTATGGTAAAATTATATTCATGATGTATGGCCCTCAAAATGCCACTTAATTATGCTGAAGTCTAATCAGGTCACTTATTTAAGGAAAAAGACTATAGATTCCATTAAATATGAAGCCAATTGGATTCTGCAGTTTATTTATTCTCCTATCTGTAGAGATATTACCTAGAAATATTATTTCAATTAGAGTTCTTTGTATTAGCTTTTCAGTGCTAAAATAATATTTTGATATCTGATACTTTAAGAATTCTTTCCTGAGGCTGGCTAACCACCATTTTTATGTGATTTATATTTTGTTCTTGAATGAAAATTTTTATTGGTGTCATTGTGAGTTAAATACCAATAATTAGATTAGGTTAGCAGTAAGTCATCATGTTCTACACATTGCAAATATTAGACACAATTTAACACAGGGAAGGGACAGGAGGTATTTCAGCCTCTCATACTGTCTCTCTACCACCACATCTAAAAAGAACTGTCCAAAATAACCTTAAATAAACCATATGTCTGGATTTAAGGGACAAGAGTTCCCTTTAAGAACGCCAGTGAAGCCTCTTCTTAATTGTGATTTCTCCTCCTAGCACGATTAGATCATGTAGAAAGAATATGCCAAGCTTCTTTAAAATAGTACCCTTCAAATCTTGTCCCATCAGTTTTGTGCAGCTTGATCAATATTTGATAGCATCAAAAATCCATTTTCTGTCTCCGACAAGAGAAGGAGGCCTGTAAGATTATCTGTACTGAATGGCAAATGTAAACCATGCTATCTCAAATGGCCAACTATACTTTTTTTTTTTTTTTTTAACTGCCAATATATATTGGACTTATGGCCAAAGCCAGGAAGTTTTAATTAAATAAACCTTAAATTTTAATTATGATCAAAAGATAGTGAGAAAGTAAACCATCACAGCATGTCAAAGTCACTGAAATGGTGAGATTGTTTTCCGCCAGATATTCCATTTGCATTAGCCTTTCATAGTGGTAGCCTTTTAAGATTTCTTTCATTCAAATGACCATTGAATGTGAAACAGAGTGCAGTAAGAGTCCCAGTGTAACAGTGGTGTACATAAAACATTGTCACATATAGTTATTAAAAAAATGGAATTAGAATTTCTATGCCTTTCTATCTCCTTTCCAGAAAAACAATAAAACATAAAATTTGTCATGTTCTTTTACTGAAATAGCAGGCACAAATAACAAAAAGACATGATTGATCAGGATGATTGCCTATTGGTACATACGTAACTACCATAGGAATTTTTTTCTGAAAATGAAAATTGTGATAGAAAGTCTTAAGGAAAGTTTCGGAATGCAAGAGCCAAGCCTAATATTTAGCTATGGTTTGGACATTGCCATAAGTCTTCAAATTTTATTTAATGCTTACAACAACACTTCAAGTGTGTGACTCCTATTATCATCATCATGGTTAAATTGTCGAAACTGAAAAGGGAAACACAACAGTCTCTGAGAGATGCAAACCCAGTCTCCCTCCATGATCCAAGGGGATGAAACATGAAAATGCATTCTCAACCTGCTCCTCAGAACATACTTTATGCTGTCTTATCCATTCCTTGGCAAATGAATTGCAAGGCAGATAAGGATGGCCAAATTAAGACGGGAAACCTAAGTTTTATTGGTAAAATTGGAGAAAATTTAAACAAGCACCTTTTGTTCACTTCATGAGTTGATTTATAGAATAGAATATCTCTGTTGTATGAAATTACTATAGTTGGAATTTGCACTCTAAAAATACATAGAAGTAATGGTAGCTTTATTGTCTTAGAATCCCCAAAATCTACTAAAAGCAGGGGAAATTTTGAATAAAAAGTAACTACATATTGTCTCATTTAAAAAAAATAATCTCATTTTTATTAATATCCACTCAATTCTGAATGAGAAGTCCCTGAATGGATTTCTGAGTTCATTGGTCCTCCTTTCAGCTTATTTCCTTCCTAAGTTGACTATTCCACAAGGCATTTCTGCTTTCCCAACTATAAGGAATCAGAGAAGCAGCCCAGGAAGAAACACTTCTTGAGCCATTCATGGTCTTCCTGAGCCATTCTCAGAGGGACTGCATCTTGGACCTGTTTACTACCCCTTCAGTGTCTGGAATAATTGGTCTTGTCCTTGATGAACTTTGGTGTTCCCATCATTGATGAATTATGAAGAGCTCTGCCATCACAAATGATCACACACTTAGCATCAGCAGTAGCAACAGAGACAGTTACTATACTTTTGGATTTTTGAGGTTTGGGTATTCTACAGAGTTTACCTCCTATAAAGTACTATTTTCAGTTCTCACACTCAGCTCCCTTGGCTCCCACTATGACACCCATGGTAGATTTGGTTAAGTTTGTTCTACTCTGAGACTCAGTGAGAAACTAAGATGCATTAGACATGTCCCAGCAACCCAACACCTCAGGTGACTTATAGTGTGTTGGGTTTCTATGAAGAGGCTTGTAAATTCTCTAAACAACCAACAGAAATAAAGTTTCTATCACATCTATTTGGTATTCAAATCCATAAACTGCTTACTACAAATACAGAAGGAACATACCAAAATATTACACATACATAATAAACTCACAAAAATATGCACAGACACCACAAGTATACATGCATACATACTTATATATTGACATATTCAAACTTTCACACTCCATCACATACTCATACACTCACAAACATGTATTTCCACATACATACACACTCACACTCAGTACATAGTTTCACATACACACATACTCTCTTACACAAACATATTTATTGTCATGCATACTCTCAAACTCATATCCACTCAAAAGTACTTATATACATACACATTTATATGGACTCACACCTATTTAGTCTGGTAAACATGGGCTAACACAATAATACACAAACACATTCATTCATATTCAGTGACACAACCCAACCTCTGACAGACTCACAGGATCACATACTGTCAAGAGTCAAAAACACACATACTTATTCAAACACACTCATGTATCCACATACTGTTACACAAAAATTCAGTCTCACCCATTATTTTACTTGCACAGACGTACTCACTTAAATGTTCACACATAGCATACTCAAATTAACTCACACTCACATTCATCTACCTTCAGGTGAATGCATTGCCATGAGGAAACATTTCTCTGAGTGATGGGTCTACCTTTCTCCTCATTACTAGCTTTATTCTATCTATCAGCATAGATAGCTACAGAGGCAGGGAGAAAGAGCAGATCAGAACAGTGGTTCACACCTACTCCATCATGAAAGCTAAATTTCATAGTTTTTGTTGCCAATCAAACTTATTTACTCTGAAGTTAGCAATCATCTCTTGCTTCCTATTCTGGATGAATTAACTGTGGGTGTAAGCATAAAACTTCTCATATGTTTCCTAGTTGTTGTAAATCCTTATATTAAGTCCATGTGTAACGCATAATAATAGTTTTTATATTGGTCCAGAATATATATTTCTTAGGAAGTTTAATATCAGTTTATCTTAGGATTTTTAGTAGATATTTTCTAGCTTTTTCCCTATTATTCACTGTTAACACATAGTTATAGATATTTACAGACTTTGCTTAACTATTTCAAGAAGCTAGGAAGCAAGGAAGACTCTAAGAAATACTTACATGGTCCCTCAAAGAAGGGGAAAGGCACAAAGTCTCTTAAGCCAATTGGGAGCATGTGGGAGGGGGAGGGAATTAACAGACAAAAAAAGGAGAGAAGAGGAGGGGAGAGAAGGACATGAGGGAGCAGGAAGATTGAGTCGGGGAGAGGGGATACAGGAGAGCAAGAAAAGAGATACCATAATAGAAGGAGCCTTATAGGTTTAAAGAGAAATCTGGCACTAGAGAAATGTTCAGAGATCTACAAGGATGACCCCAACTAACAATCTAAGCAATAGTGGAGAGGCTATCTTAAATGACTTTCCCTGATAAAGGGATTGATGAATACCTTATATGCCATCCTAGAGCCTTCAGCTAGTAGCTGATGGAAGCAGAAGCAGAGACCCACAGTTAAACACTGAGTTGAACTCCTGGAATCCAGTGCAGAGAGGGAAGAGTGATGAGTAACCGGGTCAAGGAGAAACCTTGGAGAAACCTACAGAAACAGCTGACCTGAACAAGGGAGAGCTCATGAAACCAGTCTGATTTACCTTCATAGATTTCTGTCCTCACTTATGTTACCATAACAAAAATGTAAGAGATGAGGTGGGTTAAACAATATTTATTTTTCACATGTAGAAAACATGTTTGGTGTAGGACTGCTTTTTTGCTTTCGGTCTATAGAAAATTCTTTTTTAATTATTGTATTTTTTATTTTTATTTTACATATCGATCCCAGTTCGCTCTCCCTCCCTCTTCCTCCCCCTCCCTCTCCCTCTCTTCCCCTCTCTCTCCTTCCCTCTCTCTTTCCTTCCATCCCTATTTCTCTATCTCTCACCCTCACATGCACCTCTCCTCCTACCCACCCTACCCCCAGTCCACATGTAGAATGATGCCCTCCAGGATGGATCGTCCAAATCTGTCAAGACTTTTGAAGTAGGAACTAGGACTTCTCTCCTATCTCTAGGTTAAGGGAGTATCCCTCCATGGGGGATGTGCCCACAAGGTCCTTTTGTGCCAGGGATACATCCTGGTTCCACTGTATGAGGACCCTTAAACTGCTCTGATCTTCTAGCTGTTAATCAAAATTCTGAGTGCCCTTGACCCATTTAGCTCTGTCAATTTGCTACAGCCTGGAGACACCTGTGAAGGGAGTCTCAACTAAGAGGTCCCCAGATCAATTTGGTCTGTGAGCATAGATGAGGTGTTTTTGGCTATATATTTATAAAGTAGGGAAGCATAATTTTGCAAGCAAATTACCAAGCAGCATTTCTCCATGAGTTTTGCCTCAAGTTCCTCCTTAAATTCCTGCTCTGACCATTCCTCAGTGATGGTCCTATAAACTGAAACAAAACTTTCCTCCCTCTCATGAATTTCTTCTGGTCATGGTATATATACTAAAAACAGAAAAAGAAAAAAAGAAAAAAGAAAACAGAAGTAATCTCTAACAAAAACACTTTTCAGTTGAATACAAAGATCCAATGTCATTATTTGTACTTGAAACCATAAGGAGAAATATATATATATGATTGTCAAACTAAATCACTCTAAATTCCTCACCTCTCCTCTGGCAAAGATAATTAAGTTTAACTAAGCTCCTGGATTTTTCTTAGGAAAGTACCCGGTAATGGATAAATGAAATAAAATAAGCAGCAAAAAAGACAAATTTATTTTATTTTTGATATTTATTTTTAATTAAAGTATAATTGAAGCATTTCTCCATTTCCTCCCATCCCTTCTATGTACCTTTTCTCACTTCCTCCCTCTGATTCATGACTTTTTGATAATTCATTATTTCATATGGATATAAATAAATATTCACATATTCACATACAGCCTGTTGAGTCCATTTAGTGTTGCTTGTAGGTATGTGAATTCAGAGCTGACCACCGAGAACTGGATGATGAGGTAGATGCCTCATAATTGATGGTAACAATCTTGCCTCCAAGCTCTTGAGTTGCCTATAGTTCTTTGAGAATGGGTGGGACTCCCATCAACTTTCCCCCTTCCACTTTAGCATGCCACTTGGCACTGACATATTCAGGTCTTGCTTGAGCAACCATACCTGTTGAGGAAATATGAGTGTAGAGTCCCTGTCATGTCTAAAGGCATGATCTCACAGAAGACCTTCTACTCTCCTGGATCTTTCTTGATGTTTCTTGAGCCTCAAGGGCAGAAATTATATTGGAGATATAGCCACTAGATCTGGACTACCATGATCAGTTGCACTTTGCATTTTGACAAGTTGTGGTGTTTTGTAGTGGTTTCCATTTGCTTCACGGGGAAACTTCTTTAAGAGAGAAAAGATTGGAAGAAGAATCAGAAAGGAGCCATAAGAAGGAAATTTCCAGTACTGGAAATTGAGAGTTTAAAAGTACACTTTTATGAATGACTTGTATTATGAAAGTGCGTATAAAAAGTGACAGTTACAAAAAAATTTTTACATTGTTACCAAAGGTAAAACTGTTAAATTGCTTCCCTTTAAGTGCAGTACCTATGAACCACAGCAATCACTAGCATGGCACAAAATGTATAAATATGCAGCAAGTGGCACTCATATGTTGATGGCGAAGGACAGCTTTCTAACTTAAGGTGCACTCAAAAACAGGGAGCATCATGCCTGGTATTGAAAAAATGCCAGCTTCTGGGGGCATGTGAAGTCACAGACCTTAGAAAAGAATTTATTACTGCCACTTTCATCTTAATTTCTTACTGCATCCTAAAAATTATCCTTATATCCACAGATACATGTAGCTACAATCCCACAGCAAGGAAACCTTTCCTTCTATCAAACGATGGCTATCACAGTAAACCACAGCTGGGCACAATGAAAGCACGAACAGACTGTAGAGAGTCCAACCAAAATATACACATCTATATCACAATTCTTGCATCTATGGCTCAGGACACACCACAGAAGAGGTATAGAACAGTTGCAAGAAAAAAATAAAACCATGAAGTATATGAAGTCTGCTGTGAAACATTCTCTCCTAGAAATGGCTTCATAATCAAGATCATAACAATGCTGATATCACTGAAGAAAAACTTTCAGGGGTCCTACCCCTAAACAAAGAAGTACAAGAAAGAAATGACTTCTGGTAGAAGGAGAATTAGCCTCTCCAAGCCTCAACCAGCCTTACTGGTTATTCAAAGCAGAGTTCACAGCCCTGTGGTGGTTTTGAATAGGAATGCCTCCCATAGACTTGATCCATAAGGAGTGGCACTATTAGAAGATGTGGCTTTGTTGGAGTAAGTGTGGTTTGTTGAAGGAAGTGTGTCACTAGGGGATGGGTTTTGAAGTCTCAGAAGCTCAAACCAGTTCACTTCCTGCTGCCTGTGGTTCCAGCTATAGAATTCTGAGCTTCTCTCCAGGACCATATCTCCCTCCACGATGCCATGCTTCCTCCCATTATAATAATATGATAATGCACTAAACCTCTGAACTGTGAACCAGCCCCAATTAAGTGTTTTCCTTATAACAGTTGCTGCAATAATGGTGTCTCTTCACAGCCTAACTGGATACCATATTCACAGAAACAAGCAGACAAACAGAAAAACAGACTAAGTAGGTTGTATTTATACATTTCTATGTATGCGTATACATATATGTGCATATACATATATATGCACATGTATTCAAATACATACACATTTGAATGCGACAATGATGATCAAAGAAAAAGAATGTGACAATAATGATCAAAGAAAAAGAAGATATCAATTTGAAAATTGGAAGTCATCTTTCCAGGGGTCTGAGAGAAGGTAGCAGCTGGGAGGGATTGGGAAGAGGTAAGGAAGGGGGAAGGTGATATAATTATGTTTCAGTTAAAATATATTTAAAGATAAAAACAAATCTTTGAAAATTAAAACCTCTAATGAAGTGGGGGTATCAAAATAGGCTCTTTGGTATTTTCAGAAACTTATTCTCATACCCTAATCATTGTGATTTTTGCCTGATTTTTTAAAAGAGTCTTTACACATATAATTAAGGATTTTGAAATGAGATGATGTCTTAGTTTCTGTCCCTGTTACTGTGATAAAATACCACAACACAAACAACTTAAAGAGAAAGGGTTGATTTTGGAACACACTCTAGAATTATATAGTGTTATAGTGAAAAGATGTGGCATAGAGTAGAAAGGCCTAGAAGCAAGAACAGGAAACTGGCTAGACATTTTGCATTCTCTAGGAACAGAGTGTGAATGAGAAGTTGGGTGAGATGTGGTGATATCTTGTTTGTTCTCTAAAAATAAAGCTTGCTTGCTTGAAGCTAAGGTAGCCAGTAGCTAACCATAGAGGTTAGCTGTCTTTGTATCCTGTTTCTACACCCCCCTTATTTCTTTTCAGAGTAGATTCAGTAATCTATGCTTATATCCTATCATATCTAAATCAGACTTCAAATCCTAAAGGCCTCATTCCAGTGATGTACTACCTGTTCCACCTCTTTGGGTCCCACAACCCTCCCAAACACAGCCACCAGCTGGTGAGCAAAGATTCAATCATGTGAGCTTATGAGGAACACATTGCACATTCAAACTACAATAGAACACTATCCTGATCATCTGTCCACACCATACATGTATCACAAGCACCAGAGAAAGGAATTGGGAAATTGGAAATAGGGAGAGGCAGTGTGAAGATGTAAGGGACTGGAAAATTCAAACACAAGATAAGGGATATAACCAGTCATGAGAAATGAGAAGTGGAAAAAAGCTTCCTTGAAATGCCAGAGGAGTTGTGACACTGATGACACTTGCTTTCCAGGTTCATAGTCCCAGAGCTATAAAAAAAAAAAAAATGCTATTCGCCACAACCTAATCTGTATAACCTTGGTAAAAAAAGACCCAGTACAAAGTAAGAATTTGCTGTGTTTTTAACTGTATCTGCTGTTGTTCAGATTAATATCCAAACCCAAAGACCATGTGTTTAAGGGGAAATGGTGAGACCCTTAAGAAATGAGGCCTTGTGGAATGACTTTAGATAATATATCAATATGTCCTTGAATATAGTATTAAGACTTTGTCCTACCTCTTTCTCCTTGTTTCCCAGCCTTGATAAGGTCCTAAGTTGGCTCCCAAAAAAGACAGTGTCACTGACAATGTCCTACCTTACAGTCTGGGTTCAGATCAAGCTGGACTCTGACTGGCTAAACAAAAGGATTGTTACCAGATAAACAAAAGTCTAAACTCAGCATTCCTCAGAAATATCATGAAGCATGTTTATGTTTGTCAGGAAGAATATCCACTCCCACCACTTAACTATCTCTGGCAAAAGGAAGTCTAGTTCCTGATTAACCCAAACAGTCACCTCAGTTCAAAGTTCCCACAAGAGTCCCCCGGCTGTTTTGGCTTACAGTCTACTTCCTATAACTCCCAGATTGTTCAGGCTTATCCATTTCCACTCCCCAACTGCTACTTTTCCCCATCAAAACTGACAAGGCTTTTCTCACATGTACTGTTCTCTGCCTCTAAGAAACAACCTGGCGGTTGGATCCCCAATAAAGTTTTCTTTCTACCCACTTCTGTTGTTTCACTGTTCCCCCTACTTACAGAGATTTCCTTGGCCACTGCTGATTACAAAATATGTGAACTGCTACAACCAAACATAGTCTCATACATTCAAAGATGGAACTCAAACATTTCCTCTTTTTAAGTTGACCATTTTTGAAATGTTCCTAGAGCAACTGAATATTAATTATACTTTAGTTACCATACCTGAGCTAGGAAACAGTGTCAACTGTTTCTTCTGTCTGTATTCTTTGCAGTTGTGGTTTCTATTGCTGTAAAAAGACACCATGACCACAGCAATATTTACAAAGAAAAAACATTACATTGGGACAGCTTGCTTACAGTTTGGATGTTCAATCCATTTTCATCATGACAAAGAGCATGGCAGCATGCAGTAAGATGTGGTGCTGGCTATATCTTGATCTGAAATTAACAAGAAGTGGACTGTCACACTGAGTGAAGCTGGATCAAACGAGACTCAAAGCCCGCCCCCACAGTGACACCCTTCCTCCAGCAAGGCCACATCTACTTTAACAAAGCCACATCTCCTAATAATGCCAATTCCTCTGAGCTTATGAGGGCTAATTACATACAATCTACTGTGTTCTACTGCCCAGCCCCCATAGGCTTGTAGCTATATCATAATGCAAAATGTGCTTACTCCATTTTCAAAAGTCCCCATAGTCTATCACAGCCTCAACAATGATTAAAAGTCCATTCAGTCTTTTATAAGAGTCATGCAATATCTTAACTGTGATCCCCTATAAAATCAAAGTAAAAGAAAAAGAAAAAAAAAGACCACATACTTCCAATACAATGGCGCATTACCATTACAAAACATAGGGAAGCGAACAAAAACAGGAAATACTAGACCAAAGCAAGACTGAAAAATTACCTGGGCAAACTCCAAACCCTGCATCTCTACATCTGAGCTCAAAGTGCTCTTCAGATCTCTAGCTCCTCTAGCTCCTTTCAGCTTTGTTAAGTGCAACACACTTCTTTCTCTTGGGCTGTTTCCACTCCCTGTTAGGAGCTCTTCTTGTCAGGTATCCCATAGCTCTAGAATCTCCATCATCTTGGGGTCTCTAAACCAATCCAGGCCTCAAATTCATAGCTTCACACAATGGCCTCTCTAGGCCTCCATTCAGGGATACCCCGACACATGCAAAGCTGTCCTTTGGCATAAAGGCAAATTCCACAACTCATTTCTTCAATTCTTAACTCTAAAGCCAGAATCACATGGCCAAAGTTGCCAGGTTCTGCTGCTTATTGGGGCTGGATCATGCCACTTTGTACAATTACATCTTCACAAGCTTTCTGTCCTTTACTACCTGACCTTCAATGTCCTGAAACTGAGTCTCTAGAATAGGCTGGCCTCAAACTCACAGATCTGCCAGCTGTTACCTTCCAAGTGCTGGTATTAAAGGTGTGCACTCCTTTCCCTGACTCTAAGCTTTTCTTCGGTTTCTTTTCACAAGTTGGAAACTTACCCTGTGGTCACCACCACTCCAATTATTCAAGTTTTTAATCCACTTTGCCCTTATCAGTTTGTTGCTTTGCATTGTAAGTTTTCATTAGAGTTACCACTAATAACAAAACAACAGAGTCTATGTTGGGCTGTTTTGAGATTTCTCTGGCCAACAGAATTTATCCAAAATTCTTCACTTTAGCCTCAGGCAAACTTTTCAGACAAGTACAAAAGGCAGCCACTTTCTTCACCAAAATATCACACGAAAGATCTTTCAGCAACATATGAAAATTCTTCTGGGAAACGTCTTGAGTGAGTGGCCCACAGTTCAAATAACTCTGAGCACCACTGTCTTCCATGCACCTATTAATATGGCCCATTAAGCAGCTCTTAAAGCATTCAATTGCTTTTCTAACACACAGTCCCAAAATAGAGCTATACAATTTGAACAACTTACCCCAAATCAGAAGCAAACAGCCCAGGGTAGAGTTGAGATTGATAACAAGGTTTCTTGTTGTTATTGATGATTTTTGAAATAATAATATATTACATCATTTCTCCATCTTTCTTTCCTCAAAATCCTCCCATATAACCTTCTTTACTATTTTCCAAATTCATAGCCCATTTTCCATTACTATTGCATGTATATCTTTATATGTCTATACATGTGTGTTCCTAAATATAATCCCCTTTGTCTGTATTTTGTTACTTGTATGTACATTTTCATGCCTGAAAAGTTGATATTAGAAAACCAATTGGTGTGCTCTTCCTGGGGAAAGCTATTTTTCCCACTCTCACCATCCCATAGCTGCCTATAGTTCTTTACATAGATTTGAGGCCTCACTGGCATCCTACCATGTACTTTGACATGTCTACTGTGTTTTCCTTTTCAGCTCATGTTTAAGTATTCATGCTAATGAAACTTTGTCAGTGTTGCCTCTGACATTACTAGGAGACATGATCAAACTCTCTAATGGTCTGGGTTTTAAAATTTTTTCTCACCTATCTTCCACACTATTCCTTGAGCTTTAGATGAGGGAGTAGTTTTGTAAATGTATTCATTGAGACTAGGCTCCACAGCTCTGCGATGTTGGTTGTGGTTTCCAATAATGGCCCTCATGCATTGTAAAGAGAAGCTTCCTTGATGGGGGTTGAACACTACACTTAACGTGGGTGTAAAGACAAATATTTGAAGTATACGTAGATATTATGCTTGATCAGTAAAGGGGTGGTTTTAGGTTCTCCTCCAAGATCTATGACTTTATTAGGCCTGGGTAGTAGATTAGGTTTCCAGTAACAAGCATGATTTCCATCTGTTGAGTGGGTCTTAAATCCACTTAAAGAGCCTAGTATCTGAAGTGCAAGGTGTCCTTAGCAACAGGGAGTTACCTTCCAGTTCCAGGGTCAACATAGGGCAATAGAAACTGTCCATATGCTTTGAGAGTCTCTTGGAGATAATCCTGATAAAAAAAAAAGGCATTTTTACTTCTATAGTTTCTGTAGATTTGGATCTAGGAGCTTACAATGATAAACACCATGACTTACTTGCTTTTCTGGGTCCAGTTTACCTCACTCAGTATGATTTTTATATTTCCATTCATTTACTGGCAAAATTCATATCATTTTTTCTTTAGAGTTCAAAAGTATCCCATTTTTTTGTTTTGGGGGGGTTGTTTGTTTGTTTGTTTGTTTGGCGTATGGTTTTTTGATACAGGGTTTCTCTGTGTAGGTTTGTAGACCAGACTGACTCACAGAGATCCACCTGCCTCCACCTCCTGAGTACTGGGATTAAAGGCATGTACCACCACCATCCAGCTGAGTATCCCATTTTGTATATGTATCATATTTAAATTATCTATTCTTCACATAAAGTGCTTTTACATTATTTCTGTTTCCTAGCTATTGTAAATAGAGCAACAGTGAACATGGCTGAGAAATATCTGTGGAGTCCTTTGGGAATACATCTAAGACTGGTATTTGAAACCAATGCTTTCAGTACATAAAAGGCATTACACTGTTTCTCACTTCAGTTTTTGACAAAGAGAGTACTTAGATATGTGTATGCCTATCACCTTCTTATGTTAATATTGCTTTACCTGAATAACAATATGAAAATAACATTTTAATTTGTATGAAAGTTATCTAAGGATATACACTGAAAGTATCAATAAAAGATCTAGAAAACATAAATATTTTTGCTACTTGGGATATTCACTGTTAATTTTGGATGGACTCAGTTGCTGTCAGAGCTTTGCTATCCTATTTAGTTCTCCAGGTCTGAAAACTTTTCCCCTCCATTCTTGACTAGATAAAACACCTTAGACTTCTCAGATCATCTCTGATTAGCATTTTCTTCCTCCTCTATAATGCTTGTGCATCCTGTCTTAGGATGAATATCATTAGCTACATCAGATGTCAAAAGGACCAGTCCTGCTTATTGTTGATAAAAATACTAATACTTCAGTCATGCAGTCCTGGACACATGGTTTGCATTGTTACTGTACTCACTTATTTAGTGGGGTGAACATGTTTGCCTCTGTGTTCCCCTATAGACTCCTTACCCCATGTAAACTCAGTTGTTTCAGCCAAATGAGGCAGCTGGTTTTTTTTTTGCACAGCAAACAAACACTTGCTGTGGAAAGTAAGAGGGCCTCCCTGTCATCCAAATTGATTTTGCTCCTACAGCCAAAGGCTGCATTGCCTCTAATGCATAATGCAATTTATTAGCACAGTAAACATGGGGATTCTCTAGATTCAAATTCTATAAAACATGAAAACACATGTTTTACTTTGGGAAAAAAATGATATGCTTAGAAAGCCATATAAATTAACTTTAACCTATGATCTTGGTTAAAATGCTGAACTAATCATATTAGATGGGGAAATAATTTTGAGATCCATGTTTATAAATAATAGTGTTTCTATACAACTCCTGTTGTGATGTTTGTCACTTTTCAAAGAGATTTGATTCACTGCTTCTTAATATAAGCAAATTATATCAAGGCTTTATTTTGAGAAAAAATTACTCTAAGTCCCAGACAACTCCTAAACTATTACTCAGAAATAGAAATAGATTTGATCTTCGTCTTACAAACTTACAAATTTTACCCTGCTTGATTTGTCTGGGATGCTGGAAAGCCAATGGATATTCCATAAACAGATGTAAAGATTGTTTTCTCTGTGGGCTTATAATTGGTCCATTAATAATAAGTAAGTGCCAGCCTGCACTTTTCCTGAGAAAATATGATAAGGGCTGTACAGAAAAGTTGGCATCTTCACAGTTCCATTATCAGCTCCAGAAAAATCTTCTCTGAATTGAAGCAGAAAAGCAATTTACCAGATCACCAGTTGAAACAGGTTATTCCAGCTCATCCAAAGTCTACTTACTCTATATTTGACTCTATATCCTTGGAAAGGCTTAGAAATCACTCATAGTCAGATACCTTGTTATCCAAAGATAGACTAGCAGGTACAATGCACGCAAGGTAGGTGCTTGTACTGATTTTGCTCCAGCCTATCATGGTTAAGCTCTTCAACATCTGAGAGAGTAAAAGATAAGAGACAAGATACATGGACCAGAGACTTAGTTTATATTTGAAAGGATATTATCCAATGGATGAAAAGTTCTCATTTCAATCCCACCCTCTCAAAATCTATTTTCCCTTAAGTATAAATTTAGTATCTTTATCCTAAAATCTGTCATGCATAAGTATGCATGGCATACACTCCTGAGTATTGTTTTTTGTAATAATCTTTTCAGGATTTGATGAGTTTCAAATCATTACACACTTCTGCTACACAACATTTTTTTTATCCCAGTACACCAAATGTTAGAGGTTAAATGCTGAACAAATGGGGTAGAATCAAAACACTTGAAAGACTCTCTGAAGAGGTTGATCAATGGAAAGATATTCAAGGATGGAAATCAATCCAGCTGTCAGGAGAACCTCACCCTTGTCCTTTAGAAAAGGTTAATAAGAATTTATTATTAATGATCCTGGGATTATGGTTTCAATGAAATGTGAGTAATAGTCATAAGCCAAGTACATCATGTGAGGAGGAAACAAATGGCATGACGCTATTTCTGGGACAGAATGTGACTACTACAGCATCCTAAGTCAACACAGAAGTAGAGAATGCTTTCTGTTCCAGATGCAAAATGTCAAGCCAGAGTTTCCCAGAGATCACCTGGAAGCATGCAAGGTTTCTATTTTTTTAGGGAGCACTTACACACCTGGAGACAAAGCCAACATTTAAGACCCTTTCATGATGTCATTCTTTGAAGGGCTGTGACCAGCTGCTGAGTCTAGTGTTACAATCTGGTCTTATTTCCAATGCCTCATTATGTTTTCCTGATGCTCTTTATTAATATTAATAGGGATTTGCAGAATAAAAGGAATATACAGCATAATTTTCTTGTTCTTCATTCCTGTCTAAAGCATACACATTTAAAATTACCTCATCCTGTTCTCATACATAAGATTCCAGGCTCTCTAAATTGTGTTACTGCTATATGTGTCATCTTACTCTTCATCACCTTTTTGAAAAAGTAATATATAGTGATTAGAAACACGATTTGCTAATGAGTATGAATTCTATATTCTTTCTTTCCTGACTGCACTTTTGTGAAGGGAGTATAGGATATTGTGGAGAGAAACAGTCTCTGAAGTTTACAAACCAGTGACGGCTTACAAACTATTAAGTTTTCTATTTGAAAGGGTAATGTCTAGTGATATTAAGTCATAGCCTCCATGACTATGTTCCTCCTTATAGAGGAGAAGTCACCTTAGAAAACAGCTTCTCTTAGCTGAAAATTAAACTTTTTTTCTAAGGACTGAAAGTGTAAGTGATTAATCTATTTTAGTTTGCTTCTGAAGAAACCAGTGAAGGGTAAAAGGGCTGATGTGAAGAAACTCATTATAAGAAGTGCAGATTCTTCCTACCTAAACAGCAATGTCTGAAATGATGCTTAAATTTAAATGTTTTATCTTATACTAAATTGCAAGGTAAAGTTTTTAGATAGGTAATAACTCATGGTAGTGTAAATAAGTCTAATTTCTCATACTTCTGTCAGGTCTGTGGTATTTTTTTCCTCGAGAAAAGTGTTTCACAATGTACCTTTGACTAGCCTGGAACTCACTATGTAGAACAAGATGGCCTTGAACTCACAGAGATCCTCCTACTTCTGCCTCCTGAATGTCGGTTTTAAAGAGATACATAACCACACTTGGCTTAGTAGTGTTTCTGAAATGCTGATGTCCCAGAACTTCTAAAATAATATAAATAACCTTCTATCATCTCCACACAGAGGAACACATAACCATAAGCAGCCTCCACAGGCCCTCAAATGCCCTAATCAGCACAAGATTGCCTAAGGGAAAAAAATCTATTTTGCCCAACTCAAGTTGACAAGTAAAGCAAATGTATTTTGTGGCATTAACAGTATTTTGTGTGTGGTAAATATGTGGGGGGGATTGGTAAATAGAGTATTCACTGAACTATCCAACCCTTCACAAACATATCATTTTGGGGTAAGAACACTAACTAATGTCAAAGAATTTATTATCAACTATAGCCAGACACTTCCATCTCAGAGTGTATTAATCTAAACTGAATTTTGTATACTTTGTCCAAAACCTCCCCTGTAGCACTCTCCTACCCCTGTAACCACCAATATCCTCTGCTTCTTTGACTCCGTCACTTTTAATTCCATGTAGGAGATCTCACATTGCTCCTCTCAATGTGCCAGAAGTGCTTAACTTATTATGTCATATTGATTCATTCATATTGCCACAAATGGCAAATTGTCCTTGTTTTTAAAAGTTTAATAGTGTCAAATCTGTGTTCTTACTCATATGTAAAATAATGTATCATTGTTTTAAGTGCTATGTATTTATGTACATACATTGTACATACATATGTACACACACAATTCATCAGTTTATACACTGATAGGCTGCTACATTGAATCTGTATCTTGGCTATTATAAAGAATACCATAATAAAGACAGGGTACAAATGCATTGTTAATTTACTGGTTTTAATATATATACATATTAATATACATATTAATACATATATATATATATATCTGGTAATGATAGACCACATAATAATACTTCTGTTGTGTTATATATTTGTCTTGTTTCTCTGACATGCCACAGACAATTTAAGAGTACAGTCCGTCATGGTAGGGAAACGGAGAGTGGTGGACATGTGAGACAGCTGTACTCTTGTATTTGCAGTCAAAAAGCAGAGAGAGCTCTAAGCTGCTGATCAGCTCCCTTTCTCTGTTTTATTAACAGTCTGCACACATTCAGGGAACATCTCTAAGCATCCTCACAAATAAACTTAAAGGCTGTTGCTAAATTCAATTAAGCTCTCAATGAAGATTAACTACTATATTCACGAACATTGTACAGGACTTTATACCTAAAAGGAAAAAAATCTAAGTAAAATAGGTAATTTGAACTTATTACACATCCTTTTCAAGACTATCAAAGCTTGTATCTTATTAGGGCATGTATTTCTGTTTCAGCCAAAAGTCCTCACTGATAAACAGATCTGTACATTCTCTGACTTGACCCAATCTCTCTTCTGCCTTATCTTTCATACTCTCCAACTAGATGACATTAAGTTTTTATACTCTTGTCTAAAGTTCCCTTGACTTTCATAACTGAAACCTGGTCATCTCTGAAAATATATTTGCACTCTAGCTTCAAAATTATGACAATAATTTTCAGTCCTCTATGCTACAGGCCCTAAAAACATCTTTCTGCATGATCTCGCTTGTTATCTTTTCATCTAACAATCGGCATTTCGGGTTTTAAAAAGCTCCAGCTTCCATAAAAATGATTGCAACAACCCTGTGTTCACACATATACATGTATGTTTCATGAACTCAACACACACAGAGATGCTTGGTAACTAAGACTAGGCTTATTGCATAAATTTAATATATAGCATCTAGCAAGGATTAACATGACTTTCAAAGTAGTCAGCATGGAGAAGGGGTATAGACCCAGTCTGTTAATTTATATTTAAGCAACAACTTGCACCATATCACACAGAAAAGATTCCAGTTTCAAAACTGTCCCATTTGCTTAAAATGTAATCAGTTATGCATTGTCATTATTTTATATTGAGACCTTTCATTTGAATATACAGAAAGATGTCTTGCTGACTGTCCTATGGTGGCCTAGATCTGATGTCTGAAATAGGCACTTCATAAACCAATCACTTCTAGACTTTTCAGGGTGTCAATAGTCATTTTCTCATATAGAAAAGCAAACAAGCCTTACCAAAGCCTTTCATAAGTAAAGGTTGCAATTATTCTGAACAGATGAGGTTCAGCTGGAATAAGGCCAGCATAAACAGAGAAACCAGGAAAGGGGGTATGAAGGATGGGCTGGGAGAATATATGATATTTCAATATTATGAAAATTATTGAAAATAAACTATGTAATGGACATTAACATCCTGTTTTACATACATGTTGAGTGACAAAGGTGAATGAACATTTTGCACCTTCAAAGATGATTATTTTAATGAAACATGAACAAAAGAAAAAACTCAGAGTTAATATAATCAAAGAGAAAAAACTAGAGCACCCAACCATCTTTCCTGTCCTTTAATCTTTATATAAAATTATTTACTACTAATTTTCATTCATTCAAACAACCTATTAGTATTTTTATAATATTTTTCATTTAAATTTGCAACAAAAAAAATGTTTTACATGTCAATACCAGTTCCCTCATTCACCCTCCTTCCCTGTCCCTCTCCCAACCCACATCCTATCCCCTTTCTTCTCCCCAGGGAGGATGAGGCCTTCAATAGGGGATCTTCAAAGTCTGTCATGTCATATAGAGAAGGGCTTAGTCTGCCCCCCATGTGTCCAGGCCAAGAGTGTAATCCTCTATGTGGAATGGGATCCCAAAGTTTATTTGTATAGTAGGGACAAATACTGATCCACTATCAGAGGCCCCATAGATTAGTTAGGCACAGTCTACCTAACTAATACCCATATTCAGGAGATCTGGGTCAGTCCTATACTGGTTTCCCAACTATCAGACTGGGGAAATCCATTATCTGCACCTTGTCTAGGTCAGCTGTTTCTGAGGGTTTCTCCAGACTGTCTTGACCCCTTCTCTCATCACCCCTCCCTCTCTGCAACTGGATTCCAGGAGTTTGGTTCAGTGTTCAGTTGTGGTGTCTGATTCTGCTTCCTTCAGCTACTGGATAAAGGTTCTAGGATAGCATATAAGGTAGTCATCAATCTCATTATATGGGAAGAACATTTATGGTAGCCTCCACTATTTGTGAGATTGTTAATTTGGGTCATTCTTGTAGGTCTCTGGACATTCCCCTAGTGCCATATTTCTCTTTATACCTATAAGAGCTCCTTCCATTATGGTATCTATTTCTTGTTCTCCTCTATTCTTTCCCTAACTCAATCTTCTGCTCTCTCATGTCCTCCTCTCCCCTTCTCTTCTCTCCTTTTCTTGACCCTATCACCTTCTCCAGGGGACCATGTATGTCTCTCTTAGGGTCCTCCTTGTTTCCTAGCTTTTCTGGCAGTGTGGATTGTAGGCTAGTAATCCTTTGCTCTGTGTCTAAAAGCCAATATGAGTGACTATACACTGTGTTTGTTTTTTTTTTGTTGTTGTTGTTGTTTTTTGACTGAGTTACCTCACTGAGGATGGTTCCTTCTAGTTCTGTCCCTTTGCCAGTGAATTTCAAGGTTCCATTATTTTTCCCCACTGAGTAGTACTCCATTGTGTACCTATTCTTCAGTTGAGGGGCATCTAAGTTGCTTGGAGGTTCTGGCTATTATAAATAAGGGTGCTATGAACATAGTTGAACAGATGCCTTGTTTTATGAATGTGCATCTTTTGGGTATATGCCTAAGAGTAGAATTGCTGGATCTTATGGTAGACTAATTCCCATTTTCCTGAGGAACCGCTATACTTATTTCCTAAGTGGCTGTATGAGTTTGCACTCTCACCAGCAGCAATTCTCCTTTCTCCACATCCTCTCCAGCATAAACTGTCTTTGGTGTCATACTTCCTATTAGTATTTTTATACCTCTTAGATACTAGAAAGTCAAGGACAGCATCTGCATTCTGTATACCCAATGTCACTGACTTGGAGTGGTGTCATCATAACCTCATTCATGTGCTAATTGTCTTACAGGCCTCACATACATCACAGGGAAGCTTAAAATCCACTAAATGACAAACAATTTAATTACCCAATGACAATACAGCCTTCGGTACATCGTTTAATATAGGAGAGATTTAATTTCTAATTTTAAAGTTTTGAGTCAGTGACTTTAAAATAACTTTAAATGAAACGTCTCTCTGTCATCAAAATTTCAAGCATGACGTGGTTTTATGTAAGGTCAAACTTGTTAAGTTAAATATTCCCTGCATATTTCCTGTGACGGTTGGCCAAGAGACTTATGGTAAATGTGAATGGCTCAAGAGAAGGGTAACCATTTCCTAACTTATTCTTTATTGAGTGAGTCATCTTTCTGTTATGAAAAACAATGTTTATAGATTTTAGCTTTCTCTTGATCTCATCGATCTTGTACCCATCCTCCCCTCAACTGTCTAATGAGTGGGTTTTAAGCAGTTATCTCTCTCTGTCTTATGTTTATGGATTAAGATGTAAGCTCTTTACTACTGCTCAGAATCATGCCTGCCTGCCTGCTGCTGTGTTTCCCCAATGATTGTCATGGATTCTTACCCTCTGAAAATGTAAGCCCCAAATAAACCCTTTCTTCTGTAAGTTGTCCTGATCATGACACTATCACAGCATCAAAAATGAAGTGACATATTTTGATGATCCCCCATGAGAGGCCTCCTAGGTAACTCTACCTTTCTACCTAACTCTTTATTGTGGATTTTAAAGTAGTACAGTGACCTGGTGTATCCTGCACTTTTTAATGCCTAATTAGGGACCCAGCAATGACTATCTATGACCTTTGTCACAGATCCACCCACAGTGCCCTTTAACTATCAAGTATAATATGAACTAGCCATGTGATATTCAGTTTTCCATATATGCAGTTCTAGTTCCAGTCTGCATGTCTGAAGTAGTTAAAAGGCAAGACCATGATATCAGGGAATTGTCAGGGAGAACTGGTCTGCCTGGTACAATGCTACTATAGGTTTGATTTCTTACCTGAAGCAGAACCGAGGCTTGGCTCCAATTCCAGTTTATTATCCATCTGGAAATCCATTAAGAACTCTGCTGAGCAATATCCACAGCCAACCTTGGAGCCAAATGTTTATCCAGCCACCACCACAAGCTCTAGATCCAAATCCAACCAAGTGCAATGACAAAGGAAAACTCAGAATCTTAGAAAACCCAGTGTTTGTTTCTTCAAATGCATAGAATCCAACTGAACAAATGGATGCATAACTGTCTATTAATCTTTGGCAAAGACATACACATGCAAAAAAATATTCAGTGAGGACAGAATTGTGTCTTCAGTAAATGAAACTGAAAAAATTATATATCCACATCAAGAAAGGACAATATTAGACTATTATCTTAAGTCATAGACAACATAAAATCAAAATACATTAAAATTTAATTGTGGTAACAGGAATCATAAAGCACCTCAAGGACAGAAAAGGTCCATGGTATTAGTCTGCCAAAAGTCTTAAGATATAGAACCAAAAGCAAGGAAAGAAAACTTAAAGAATTTCACCTATATAAAACTAAAAAACTCTTCTGCACAGCAATGGAACAGTCAACAAAGTGAAAAGGCAACCAGTACAGTGTGACAACTATTTCACTAACATATCTGGTAAGGGGTTAACATCAAACCATACAAAGAACTCATAGGGAATAAGAATTAGCAAAAACTAAATAAATACATACATAAAATACAATAAAAATGGACTAGGGGTCTGAGGGAATTATTTTAAAGAAGACATACAAATGGCATATGAAAACAGCATCAGAACAGTATGATAAAAACACTTGTATTGCAAACCTAATAACCTGGGTTTGATAGCCAGATTTCAAGATCTGAATTAGAGAATCAGTTCCCATACATTGTTCTCTGACCTCCACATGAAGCACAATGGCACACATGGCTCAGTGACTATCCAGAGATGTAAAACTGGAGAATAATTTGGGAAGGTTCTGTATCCCTTCAAGTGTGTCGTCATTCCTCATTTAAAGACAATGTTCAACCCTTGTTCATTGCTACTATATTCCTAATATCCAGAACCTATAAACAACCTATATCACTATCAACAGAAGAACAGGTAAAGAAAATGTGGCAGCTTTACACAATGGGTTGTTACTCAGATGTTAGAAAAATATGAGCTTCTTGGTTGTGGTGGCACATGCACTTGGGAGGCAGAGGAAGGTAGATCTCTGTGAAGACCAGCCTGGTTTACAAAGCCAGTTCGAAGACAACCAGGCCTGTTACACAGAGAAATCCTGTCAAAAAAAAAAAAATCTTCCATCCTGAATGAGGTAACTCAGACCCAGAAAGAAAAATAAGGTATTATTCAGTTATATGTGAATATTTGCCATTACATAAATGATAAACCACCTACAGTTTATTGACCTAGAGAAGTAAGGGAAAAAAAGAGACTAGGAGGGAAATATGAATCTCTCTGGGAAGGGATGGGATTGAGGGGATCAAATGAGGAAGGGGAAGGGTGTTAGGATTGAAGGAGGGAATTCAGGAAGAGACATCTGGAATTTAGGGGCATTTGATGAATGGTATGGAAACCTCTTGCATACCTCCAAAAATATATGAGGGTAAACCCAATGATTTCTGCTAATAATTGGGGAGACAGAATCCCATATGGCAATCTCCTGTCTAACAAATCTTCCAGTACTGGGACTAGGTTGTACTCAATTGAGTTATTGGCCAATGTGGTCATAAGAAAATGTCCAAACACCCAAGGTTTGGACAATAAAATGCTTTGCTATCTACAAACTAATATTTGGGACCCATTGCTGAGAATAACACTAATACAATTCATTGAATATGTAGAAGTTAAGCTTAGATCCTTACCTATTATATTCTAGTGTCTTTGTTTGTGTGTAGGTTTTCTTCAGGCTACCAAAAAATCCAAAAAACAAAAAGTAAAAAAAAACCACAAAATGAAAACACCATAATCTTCAACCTAATCACAAAGCCTTTGACTCTTATTCTGTCTTACCTGAAAGATATACTAGGGCAATGGTAACATAGAACTTGTCAAAGTAGCCAACAACAACAACAAAAGAGAAATATTATTTGACTTAACACCTATTTAATGAAATAGAACCCATACCTAACACTACTTGTGTGACCAAGAACCAAACATTAGATATCCCAGAGTCCTATGGCAAAACCAAACACAACTGTTCTAGAAAAAGAAAAAAGTATCGATAAAATGATTCCTAACGACATTCTGCGATACTCATAGATCAGTGCCTCATTCAGTCATGATCAGAAAGCCTTCTCCTTCAGCAAATGGGAATGGATGAAGAAACCCACAGCCAGGCATTACATCAAGAGCTAATTGTTGGAACATTTACCTTTGAATTAGATGGCTCTGTCAAATCCCTCCTTTCAGAGCTCAGAGCCCCTAACAGAAGAATATGCAGAAACAGTGTAAGAGCAGGGGGTTGGGGGGAGCACATGTCCTACTCAGGTCCTCTGTGCATTTGTTGTAGCTCTTAGTTTAGTATTTTTATGGGATTCCTGAGTGTGAGAACGAGTGAGTATTTGATTGTTGTACCTGAACTTGGGGCTCTTTTCCTTGTTGGGTTAACTGAACCAGCCTCAATGTGAGACTTTTGTTTTATGAATTATATTTTGTCTTGTTTTTCAAAAAGAAAAGAAAAACGAAGTACAAATGTCTATCCACTCCGGTGTTTTGAATAAGATAATCCCTCACAGGCTCAGGTATTTGAACACCAGGTTTCCATTTGGTTGTGTTGTTTGGGAAGGATTAGATGGTACTTCTTTGCTGTAGAATGGGTTTTGAGAATTCACAGTTCCCTTCCACCTCCAGTTTTACTCGCTCTGCTTTCTGCTTCCAGAGACAGAAGTGTGCTCTCTCAGGTCCTGCTCCAGCCACCTGTTGTCACGCCTCCTTTACGCATATGGATTCTCCCTCTGGAACCACAAGGCAAAACAAACTTTTTGTTGCATTAAAAAAAGATTACTACTACAAATAGATTTTCAAAAGCCCCATGATTCCTGATATCACAAAATGGTAACATAACTTAAAACATTTAAAACAAGAGCTGACTGACAGAAACTTCTAAGTCCACCCAAGAGGTGGGCAAGCTGTTATAGGGGACCTGGTCGCGGCATAGAGAATGCCTCAATTTGCCCTGGTCCTTTTCTTTGTTCCCTATTATACTGAGCCCTCCATAAAGAATAACTTCTCTCTGGGACCTCATGCTTCCCCCGCCACCCCCCCCACACACACACCTCTTTCCACCTGGTTCAAAGGCCACCTGCTAGAGAATGTGCATGTCCTCACTTCCTGATTTCTTTCTGAAAGTGTAGCTCCTAGGTACACTGGTTTGAAGCTGGAGGGTTTGTAGCTAATTTTGTGATTAAGGATTTAGCTATTTATCTTTTTCCTCTTATCTTATGTGAAATGTATTTAGCCTATACTTTTGATGTCAAACAGGTATGAGGTTCAAAGAAGGATGGAGGAATACCACTGAGAACCCAAAAGTTAGAAACCCAAAGTCCTGTGAAACTTTGTAAACCATCAAGAGAAATACTTCACAACAGAACCATGAAAAGATATCAAAAGCACATTTTTAAACATCTACTTCAGTAACATTTTTTTTAACTATGAGAGTTTATAATCCTGGAAAATGGCATAATAAGGCCATGAGACAATATTTAAATTATCTATAAAGGTTTCTTTTTTAAGTCTGGTTAGTTGTGGATTGAGTGGCAAACATGAACATAGCTCCTGAGATTTGAGGCCCTCTCACAGGAAAGCTAATAGGAAGGAAGGCTGGTGTGTAAGAGTGAGGTGCTTACTCCAAAATCCATGCATTATTTCTGAAAATTATCATTGATTCATCCTGTATCTCCACCTTTGTCATTAAAAAATAATCTAAAAGTGTTATGAATGAATTATATTTTATTTTCAATATACTGCTTAACTGCAAAGGTGGTTAAAGTAAATGGAAATTCCCTCATTCAGGCTTCAGAGCCTTCTAATCTCACAGGTGGGACTTACTTTAGACATGAAATGGCAGATCATCATTTAGAATCACTTCTATTGGATTAAGGGTGGTGACTACAAAAGTTCATCTGAATAACCAGACTCTTCCATAATCAGAGTCTAAAATTCTTATATCAATATTTAATTTTTATATAATATATTTTGGTCATATTATTTCCCTTTTTCTAATTCCTTCAAGATCCTCCCATCCTCAACTAATTTCATGTTCTCTCTCTCAAAAAAGGTAAAAGTAAACAACAACAAAATTTATCAAATCAGATCAAAACAAAAAACACACAAAAGCACTAAGTCTGTTTTATGTTAGTCAGCTACTCCTGGGCATGAACCCTGACCTGGAGTGCAGTTGATATACTCAGTGTCACTCCATTGTAGAAACTAATTTTCCCACCAGGTATCAGTAGATTAGGAGTGGCACTTTTTCTCAGTGTTGGGATTTTGTCTATTTTGGACTTGTGCAGGTTTTGTATAGTCATTTCGAGTTCTTATATGTATCAATCCTGTTGTTTCCAGAAGACTGTTTTCTTGACATCATCTACCACTTGTGGCTGTTACAATCTTTTCACCTCCTCTTCTGCATGGACCTCTGAGCTTTAACAAGTTGGAGGTTGATCAACATATCCTCTTCAAGGTTAAATACCACCAAAGTCTCTCTGTAGATTTTTCAGTTGTGGATCTCTGCTTGCTAATTGCCATCTATTGCCCTCTACTAAAAGACGTTCCTCTGATAAGAGATCAGCGATACTCTGATACATGGGCATAGCAATGTGTCATTGGGAATCATTTTATTGCTATGTTTATCTAGCAGAGTAATAGTGGTAGGTTCTCCTCTAGGCCCATGATCTACCTAGCCCCAGGTTCTTGGACACTTTATATCATGTATGGATTCCATTTCATGGAGTGGGTCGTAAATCTAATCAAAAAGGAAATGTTTACTCTTGTGACATTTTTGTCACCATTATACTGGTACATTTTGCAAGCAGGTCATGGTTTGTAGCTGTGTGATATTGATGGCAAAATCTGAATCATAAGAATAATGATATAAAGATTGAATTTCATTAGCATTTATCACCAAAGTGTTAAATAAAAAGAATGTTTTACTTGGGGAGATTTAAAAATTACTATTTTTATTATACCTAAGGTATCTTGCTCTGGAACATAGCAAGTGAGCAACAAGATTTTGAAAGCTGTGCAAGTGATTGTGAAGTCCCATGAAAACAGAGCCACTGTTCTAGGTTAAAATATATTCCTATGAATGTCCTATTCCTTCACCTATGAACAAAACCTGACAACATTCTGCTTTTTTCAGGTTTTTCTTTAATATTGTGCACTGTTTTGTATTTCTCAAAGAAATATTATCCACATTAACAAAAGCTAATTTGTATTTCTTGCAACCAAAGAGCCTTAGTTGTTATGGCATTGAAGATTGGACACAAATGTTAATCTTCAGAAAGAAACATGTTTTATCAATAACACTTGATTTTTCTAAAATAACTCTCTTTAACCCTTTTGTGACCACCGTTAATGGATGAACAGATTAGTCTGCCCAGAGCCCTTACCAAAAAGGAAACGAGAACTATAAATCAATCTATACTGCTCTTGCCAAGCCATGTTCTCTGGCACAGGACTGATCCGCCCAGAGGAAAAGATGCTTTTGTAAAATATTCATACAAAAGCACCATCTGCTTTGAAAGCCATAAACCCATCAACTAATCAGCCACAAGGGGTGCCTTTTCTAATCCGCACAAAGAAGACATATGGGTATAGCCCAGACACTCCACTACCTTTCCAAAATGATAATTTTTCTCATTCAAACTTCAAAATTCAGAACTCTTATACCCTTTAATACCCTTATCCAATGTCCAAGATCTATCTCTGAATCACTGTTCTTTATGTGACTCTCAATAACTTTCATGTTGTTCACGTATTTATTTCAAAAATGTCATTATGAAATATTTTTATATACATTGCCAATGTCTACAGAGAATCTGGAATCACATGAGGATGGTAAATGTCTCTCCTGATCATTGTGCCAATCACTATCAAATTAGAAAGCAGACAAATTAAGAATCATAGTATTTATTTTTAGACAAAGTGATTTGGGGATGCTGGGTGTTGCTTTTCT
Organism: Cricetiscus sungorus; assembly: GCA_030556225.1. NCBI lineage: Eukaryota > Metazoa > Chordata > Mammalia > Rodentia > Cricetidae > Cricetiscus > Cricetiscus sungorus. Next base: position 13,040,817 of record JANBXA010000253.1, read on the forward strand.
TCTAATATTGCATGAGAAGATTAAATTAAAACTGAGGTATCAACTTCTTTGTCTTAATTTTAATTTCTTAATCTGAGGTGACAGTCTTAAAATACTTACAACAAAAATTCAGCTTTCAGAAGATTTGGCATGCAAAAATATGATCCACAACATGAATTTTCAAAAGAGCTTGCGATGGTTGGACAGTTCCAACATATTTACCAACTGGCAGCTCCGAGCTTGAATAATGTTCCCTACTGACATGTTTCTTCATTGCTAATTCTCAAGTACCCTCAAAATGGAAACTGACAGAGGATTCTAAGCCTTAATACCTATTGTTACCCAGCCAGGATCCAGCAGGGCCAGTTAGGGGATCCGAGTCTAATGAGCATCAATGTCAGCTTGCATTAGATTTGTGCCATTGGTACCTAGGGTGTTTTGCATTATTTCTATGGTATTATGTGTCATTTTTACATGGGAACAGGTTTCCTTCTGTAGTGTGACAGGAAAAGTAAGCTGGTTTTCCTTTAGCTCAGTGTACTTGATTTTTATAAAATTGCAACAGATTATACTGGTTTTAAAGATGATTGTAGATGATTTAACAATTTCCTCTATATAAGAGCCCCCAAAGGTGGCTGATATTTGAGCACATCAGCATGAAATGAAAAGGGCAATTCTTTCTGTTCAACTGCAAGTCTCCTACAAAGTTTCTAGGTATCAGAGAGGACAGGGGCTCTAAAGATGGGGAGGTAGAGAGTGCTAAAATGATCACTGAAGTCATGGCTTAAGCCTATTGCTAGTCCTTCTATTACATGTAACCCACATGGAATAGTTATTAAAATGTTATGTTGAATTAGAAAAAGAATTGATACTATTAATAAACTGGGATTCAATAGGCTATGTTAAAATTTTCTACAATATAGACATTGTCTCCTCCCTATTAGGCCAATGGCCCTGATTCAAATTCACAAATTTCCTTGGAGTGTTTATATATTGCACTTTAACTCCTATCATAAAAAGTTGTGGAAATTTTTACATTTACAGTCAATGAGAAAAAAAATAGAAAGTATCTCACAAAATAAGCAAACCATTTCTCATAGTCTAAAATTATCTGATTTTATAAAACACAAATAAGATAGATTACCTGTTATGAAACTTGATGAATAGTAAATCTATAATGCTTATAGGTTCTTCTGGTTACTTAAAACTAATAAAGTTTAATTGAAGAAACAATTAATTGAACTATTTTAGTTTATCATAAATGTAATACTTATTATATTCATGTTAGTTAATATTTGAGCTTTTGTATTTTTGAATAATCTGTCATTTGATTGATTAGCAATTTCCTGTTTTCTTCAGTTTGCACAGAAATCCTCAATATAAACACTTTATTAGGTAAGTCTTAAAAAATAATATAAAGTCTTTCTTCTAATTGGGATTGACTTGTTATATTTCTTGGGATAATTGACCATAACATTGTGACTATCTTTTTACTTAAACTCCATTGTAAACACAGTATTCCTGAGGCTAAGCTTTGTGTGTCTATGTGTGTGTGTGTGCGTGTGTGTGCGTGTGTGTGTGTGTGTGTGTGTGTGTGTGTGTGTGTTGTATACAGGTGACATTACCAAGGATTCAGCTTTCCCCTCTAAGAATATAATTCATACTTATTAATATACTCATATAATTAATGTATCATCATTTAAATATACTAGATCTCTGATCTGTGATTATAATACAACACACCATGTGAGTTCCAGAATTAAACTGGGGTAATTAGTCTTGACATCAGCTGCCTTACTCACTGACTAAGTGAGTAAATTCTCCAGTTCAAATATGTTTACACCAAACAGTGTCAAAGATCAAATTTTTTTTTATTTAAAAGACAATCATAGACACTTTGACTTCTGAACCATCATCTTTCCCATACCTTTCTTTCTTCCATTCTAATAGAACTCTAAATTTGTTTAATCTTGTTAAAAACAGATAATAGATTCATTTTTTTATAAAAAAAAAAAGACACTACCATTTATATGAAACACACTGCAGAAATGTGAAGGAAAGGGGTTCATCAGATATGGACTCTGAATCCCAAACTTGCATTTCTTAAACCAACACTACTGAAATCTTCTTTTAGACTGGTGTATTACCAAAGTCCTCTATGATAGGGGAACACTTCCTGTACCTCCGGTAGGAAAGATACATTCTCTGCATGGGCAGTAGATTTGAGGGTAAAAATATATTTCAGATTTCTAAAATGTAACTATCAGAACAGTTTTCTGAAAGAATACAATGAAAAGAATTTGAAAGTTTTAATATTCATCCATCAAAGCACATAGAAATAGTGACTTGTCCAAAAGTAAAACATGAAATATCCATGAAGAGTTACCAGAGTTTGGGACAGAAACTCAAAATCAAAGGTATCTTCATTAAGCTTCAGGAAGCTATTCCTAGTGGAGCTGTCAGTCCCAGCTACTAAAGAAGTAAGAGATATTAAAGGGACACCTGGACTACAGAGTGAGTTCACAGCCAAGTGTAGGTAACTCAGTAAAAACTGGACTCAAAACTAGAAGCAAAAGAAGAGCTGGATTCAGTTTAGGAATGAAGGACTTAGTATACATGAGGCTCTGGATCAAATCCCACTCAACATGCATCCTTCATTGGGTGATATCTTTACTCAGGCTTTCAAAAATGAGATAGGATACTCAATGATTCAAAACAATGAAAGAACTAAATTCTACACTGTGTATACACTGTATACCTAGTTGATCATTTGAGAAAAAGTATGCAAATAGTAGTCTGACTATTAAATGGCCATTTAACAAAATAATAGCAGATTCCACCCTCACATCTATGATGTCCATCTGTATAGAAATTTTTTTTTCTCGGGCTTATAATATTAGACTCGAAATTTCCTCCCATGAATTAGGCCTCAAATGCAATAAAAAGCAGCTAGGTAACCCATAACAGCCATGCTGTTTCTGTACTGATAGGCATAGGTTAGCTTGCAGGTCAGTATTGTAGTATGCAAAGTCCAGCACTGGGTAAGACAGTTGTTACACACACATACACACACACACACACACACACACACACACACACACACACACACACACACACACACACCTCAGCAGCACACATAACACTTTGCAACACTATGAAAGCTAGACAGCAAAGATGAAGTCTCTTGGTTCTTTTAGGAATGATTTCTCTAAGTTGTATCCAAAATGTGTCTTCACCCAGTTGTCTCACCATGTAGCTTTCGCAATGGCATGGACTGTGTTGTTTAGGAAACCTCTGGCACTTCCTTGACCCCTAACTCATAGGGAGGTATATGATGCCTTGTTCTGCAATTTTAATTTAATAATCTGTCTTCCTTGAGTGACAGAGCATTATAAAACTACTTATTAAGCTTATTTCAAAATACAACTGTAAAAAATTAAATGGAATTACCTAGCATTGGTCAAAAACGTAGCTCTCAAAGGTGAATTTTTGAAAGATTTTTTAAAAACAGTTATTTATTTTAAGCTGGACATAATTATACATGACTTTTTTAATGAAAAAAAAAATTATAAACAATATTTGGGAATTTGGGTGTCATTCTTTCCAAACTGTTTCCTGCTGTAGGGGGCGCTGTCATGGGGGAATCCTAAGAAGAAGCAGAAATCCTGGCTAGAGTGGTCTGCAAGGCTGTGTTGTCCCATTGATGTTGCTTCAGGGGGTCTTGCTCGATCAGGCCACATTAGTCTGGAAGGAATCCTGTAGCGTTTATGTTTCCGCCAGCCCACCAGTCTGGGCCCTCAGCCGAGCCAGCCCCAAATAACACTCTGAGACTCTGTATTTGATACAATCCTGTTGGCCAGTTACCACTACTGTATATGGGCTAGCTCTGTCTTAATTATTAACCCATTTCTACTTATCTAAGTATTTCCACGTGGTCGTCTTATCGGGGAGCCGCGTGGCAGGCGTCCTGCTTCTTCCCTGGGCTACATCTCGACTCCTACTACTTCCTCTCTCCTCCTCCTGGTCTCCTAGCCCCGCCTATCTTGTTATCTCATTGGCCACAGTGCTTTATTAACCAGTATGAGAAACATATATACAGAATCACATCTCCCATCAGAATCCTCTGCTTTTCATTTTCTGTGGAAGCAAAATCAGAAATCCTTTTTCCCAGTAACTTGTCCTTAGGCTTAAATTTTGAAGTCAAATCATTTTATATATATATATACATATATATATATATATATATATATATATATATATATATATATATATAATTAATCCAGCAGCATTTTTTCCACATTTGTTAATTAATAATATAATTTAAAAATTTTACATGTGGATCCCAGTTTCCTGTCTCTTCCTCCCTCCAACCCTCCCTCCCTCCCTCGCTCTTACCCTCTTTCCCCTGTGACATGCACCCTGGCCACCCTCCCATCCCATCCCCCACCCCCATTCCACTTGCAGGGCTATGCTATCCAGGTTGGGTCATGAAAATATGTCAAGTCATTTGAAGTAGGGACTAGGACTTCTCTCCTGTCTCTAGGTTAAGGGGGTATGCCTCCATGGGGGATGTGTCCGCAAGGTCCTTTTGTGCACCTGAAATAGATCCTATTTCTACTGTCTGAGGTCCCCTAGACTGCTCAGTCCTTCTAGCTGAGAACCATATTCAGGGGATCTGAGTCAGTCCCTTGTTGGGTTCCTAGCCATTAGTCTGGAGGGCCCAAGCTCCTCCTTGTCAAGGTCAGCTGTCTTTGTCACTTTCTGAAACCTGATCTTGTCCCCTCTCTCTGCATCTGGATTCTAGTTCGACTCAGTGTTTGGTTAAGGGTTTTTGATTCTGTTTCCAACAGGTACTAGATGAGGGCTCCTTGATGGTGGACAATTTAGTTGATGATCTCACTATCAGAAAAGGGCATTTATGGTAGCATTTCCATGGTTGCTTAAATTATTAGTTGGAGTCGGTCTTGTAGTTCTCTAGACCTTTATTTAAGTTCAGTTTTCTCTTCAAACCAATAATGGCTCCCTCTTATGCCCCCTCCTCTCTCTTACCCTGACTTAATCTATCTAGTAACACGTGTTTTCCTCTGCTCCCCTTCTCTTTCTCCTAGTTCTATCTTTATTCACTACCCCCACATTTTCCATGTGCTCTGAGGGACTTGTCCCTTCCCCCTTTTGTGAGGGACCATATATGAATATCTTAGAATACACCTTATATCCCAGGTCATCTGGTGGTGTGTATTATAGGCTGGTGATCCTTTGCTCAACGTCTAAAATCCATATATAAGTGAGTACATACACTGTTCCTCTTTTTGTGACTGGGTTACTTCAGTCAGGATGGTGTTACAGCAGGTTCCTCCCCGCCAGCCTCCCGGTCCTGCCGCCATTGTCCTGCAACCACGTGTGCCCCAAATAACACTCAGAGACTCTGTATTTGATACAATCCTGTAGGCCAGTTACCATTATAGTTAATGGGCTAGCTCTGCCTTAATCATCAACCCATTTCTACTTATCTAAGTATTTCCACGTGGTCGTCTTATCGGGGAGCCGCGGCTGGCGTCCTGCTCCTTCCCTGGGCTACATCTCGACTCCACCCTACTACTTCCTCTTTCCTCCTTCTGGGCGCCTAGCCCTGCCTATCTTGTTTCCTATTGGCCACAGGGCTTTATTAACCAGTATGAGAAACATATATACAGAATAACATCTCCCATCAGGATGGTTTCTTCAAGTTCCATCCACTTTCCTGTGAATTTCAAGATTCGGTTATTTTTTCTGCAGAGTAGTATTCCATTGTGTAGATGTGCCATATCTTCTTTATCCATTTTTCAGTTGAGGGGCATCTAGGTTGCTTCCAGGTTATTGCTATTACAAATAATGCTGCTATGAACACAGTTGAGCACATGTTTTTGTTTTTTTTTGTTTTTTGTTTTTTTTTGCATGGATGTGGGTTATTTGGGTATATAACTAAGAGTGGAATTGCTGGGTCCTGTGGTAAGCTAATACTGATCTCTAGAATGGCTGTACAAGTTTGCACTCCCACCAGCAGTGAAAGAGTGTTCCCCTTTCTCCACATACTCTCCATCATAAGTTGTCATTGTTGTTTCTAAATTTAGCCATTCTGGCAGGAGTAAAATGGTATCTCAAAGTTGTTTTCATTTGCATTTCCCTGATAGCTTAGGATGTTGAACATATTCTTAAGTGTCTTTCAGCCTTTTTGATTTCCTCTATTGAAAATTCTTTCTTCAATTCTGTACCCCATTTTTAATGGGACTATTTGGTGTTTTGTTGACTAGTTTCTTAAGTTCTTTGTATATTTTGGAGATCAGCCCTTTATCAGATGTAGGATTGGTAAAAACAAAAAAAAAAAAAATTCCAGTCTGTGGGCTGTCGTTTGGTCCTGTCAACTGTGTCCTTTGCCTTACAGAAGCTTCTAAGTTTTTCGTATGTTAAACCATTCTTGAAACCCAGGGATGAAGCCTACTTGGTCATGGTGGATGGTTTCTCTGATGTATTCTTGGATTCGGTTTGCCAGTATTTTAGCATGAATGTTTATCAGGGATATTGGTCTGAAGATTTCTTTCTTAGTTGTATCTTTGTGAGACTTGAGTACCAAGGTGATTGTGGCCTCATGGAAAGAGTTTGGTAATGTGCCTTCTGTCTCTATTGTGTGGAACAATTTGAGGAGTATTGGAATTAGCTCTTCCTTGAATTTCTGGTAGAATTCTGCATTGAAGCCATCTGGCCCTGGGCTTTTTTTGGTTGGAAGGCTTTCGATGACTGTTTCGATTTCATTGGGGGTTATAGGTCTATTTATCTGTTCTTGGTTTAATTTTGGTAAGTGATAGTTGTCCAGAAATTTGTCCATTTCCTTTGAAATTTCTGCTTTTGTTAATTTGCATGATCTCTCTCTGCTTTTTCATTAGTTTGGATAAAGGTTTGTTTATCTTGTTGATGTTCTCGAAAAACCCACTCTTTGTTGCATTGATTTTTGGTATTTTTTCCTGGTTTCTGTTTTATTGATTTCAGTCCTCAAATTGATTATTTCCTGGCATCTACTCCTCTGGTGTGAGTTTGCTTCTTTTTGTTCTAAGGCTTTCATTTGCGCAGTTAATTCTCTAATGTGATTATCCTCTGTTTTCTTCATATAGGCACTCAGTGCAATGAACTTCCCTTGTAACACTGCTTTCAAGGTGTCTCATGAGTTTGGATATGTCATATCCTCATTCTCATTGAATTTTAGGAAGTCCTTAATTTCTTTCTTTATTTCTTCTTTGATCCAGGTGTGGTGCAATTGCCCATTGTTCAGTTTCCATGAGTTTGTAGGGCTTCTGCGATTTGTGTTGTTGTTGAATTCCAATTTTAAAGCATGATGGTGTGATAAGATACAGGGGATTATTCCAATTCTTTTGTATCTGTTGAGGTTTGTTATGCCACCTAGTATGTGGTCGATTTTAGAGAAGGTTCCATGTGGAGCAGTGAAGAAGGTATATTCTTTTGTGTTTGGATGGAACGTCCTATAGATGTCTGTTAAACCAATTGAGACATACCTTCTGTTAGTTCTTTTGTTTCTTTGTTGAGTTTCTGATTGGTGGTCCTGTCTATACAAAGGCATCCACATTCATTAAAGAAATGCTACTAAAACTCAAAGCTCACATAAAACCTCACACACTTATAATGGGAAACTTCAACACACCACTTTGAATGATTTTTTAACAATATTTTTAAGAATTAGATGAAACTGAACTGTCACAGATTATTTTTAAGATAATATAATTTTAAAATATGTAATTCCTTTAGTACATAGACTATAACCTGTGTGAAGAAAAGAATGATTGTTGTTAGTAGTTCTCAGTGGATTACTCTTATAATTTATGAATGTTCAAATACAATCCTTGCACCCTCTTATCTACATGTGCTAAATAATCAAAAGGGCAAACAGGGATATCTTCAACTCTCAAGACATTCCTAAAGCTTACATGTAGCTAAACTATGTAATAAACTCTAGTGGATGTTAATATAAAATGAAAATCAGCCATAATATACTGGCTTTAAACTGAACACATGCTCCATCCTGTCAGCCTCTGTCTTTGTGCTCAGTACTACTTGATGGCCTGTGTGCTTCCCAGAACATCATTTTGAAATCATAGAATGAACTCATAACTAAATAAAACTATAACTTATAGGTTTTTACACTTTAAAGAGCATGCATTTTCTCACAGTATCTTCTGACCTAAATAATGTAATTATGAATCCCATTTAATAAAACAGGAAAAATATAAAGTAAATACATTACGTAAATATTCAAAAATTACAGAGATAGTGAATACAATTTAAATTAATATTTAAAAGTCAAACCTTTAACTTGTATATAGAAATCCACACTCTTACACATTATCATAACTCTTTCAGAGTATCACTTTCTGTCGTGCATTTGTTATTTGCCTAACCATACAAAATATGTCAAATCAATGTACATAGTATCATTTCCTCTTTCATGATTATTGGTATGTCTTCAAATTTCTACACAATTTTTTTTGGCTATTCATTTTCCATGCTCTTTGTCTGATATACTCCAGGGAAAATTTTTAACAGTAATTATATCACAGTAACAATGTTTCTTTCTAACCAAGTGCATCTACAGTGATCAGATTATGCAGGATTCAAAATGTTAACATTCATTGGTGTTGGGGAGGGGAGAAGACTTGTAAAAGTAAGGGTCAATGACGTGGTCCCATGTTAACATATCACAGCAATGATAAATATTTAATATATGGCAATTTCTAATAATGGAAACCAATACTGTTACAAGGAAGGGCATATTCATATGTAATGCATAACCATAATTAGGGTACATTTGCATATGTACCTTGGGGAACTTTTCTCAAGGAATTAAATTTGCATTCTGACCCAGAATATACATGCAGAGATACAGAAAAAGAAAAATGAAGAGATCTTTCTGAGTTCACTTACATCAGCATTTGGAAACTCTCTACCAATCAGTTTTCCCTGGCATTAAGGGACTTAAAGTCTTGCCAGGAAATGGTGTTCTCCCTCTTGTCATTCTGTGAGGTCAGAAAGTACAGCAGACCCAAAGCTCAGAGGCAGCTACATTGATGCTGTTATTTCAGAGATAAACTCTGATTTGACTAAAACAAAGCTCCCAGATTCTGAACATCTTCTACTTGCAAAGTTATCTTTGAGCTAACAATCTGTTTCTGGGAAACATTTGAGAGGGGCGATGGTTATAGAAACATAAAGCAACCCAGACAGGTCTTGAGAAAATGAAGGTGTTCCAGTCAGTGAAGCATCACTCAGGAATGCTGGTAAGATTCTTGAATTCCTTAACCACTGAAAATCAGGATTCAGGACCTAAATGAAAGGCCCTGGTCTCAGCACCAGACTAACTTCTCCCTGTGTTATAACGATAAGCACACTTCAAGAATATTAAAAGTAAGTAGGGATTTGAGAATACCACATGTACCAACAGAGAACATTATAATGAAGGCATTAGAAAATGACTTAAGCAGTAAAGGATTTGCCACACAAGCATGCAGACATGAGTTCAATCCCTAGAACCTATGTTAAACAACATCAAGCAACAACAAAATAGAGACCAGTAGTTCATGCCTATAATCACAGTACTGAAGAGATAGAGACAGGAGATCCCTGTAGTTCACTGGTCAGGAGTTCTAGCTGGATCTGTGAGCTCCTGGATCAGTAAGAGACTCTTTCTCAACAAATAAGATGGAGAGCTATTAATGAAGAGGCCCAATGTAAACTTCTACCCTCCAGATATACAGGTACTGTGTATATATATGAACCCTCCCCCACCCATGCACATACACAAACATATATATATATATATATATATATATATATATATATATATATCACAGAGAGAGAGAGAGAGAAGATCTAAGAATGAGATAAGCAAGCCAAAGAACCAGAAACTAGAGTAAGATACCATTTATCTGCAAGGATAAGAAAAAGCAGTAAGTAAAAAAGTCAGAGTATGACCTCAGGATCTGATAATTGGTCCAAACATAATTTTAAATAATTTTGAGTCTAAAAATGTTTCCTTGCATTCTTTCACTGTGCTTCTATTGAACTGTAATGTTTCAAAAAGAGCTAAGTAGCTTTAATGGATCGATGAACCTATTACCGACAGCTGGGGAGCTTGCATGGGACCTAACTAGGCCTGCTGCATATGGGTGACAGTTGTATAGCTTGCTCTGTTTGAGGGGATCCTGGCAGTGGGGACAGGATCTGTCCCTGTGTGTGAACTGGCTTTTTGGAACTCATTTCATGGTGGGATGCCTTCCTCGGCTTTGATGCAGAGGGGAGGGGCTTAGTCCTGTCTCAACTTAATGTGCCAAGCTTTGTTGACTCTCCATAGAGGACTTACCTTTCTGAGGAGTGGATGGGGAGAAGGGTTGAGAGGAGGATAGCAGGAGAAGTGGAAGGAGGGGAACAAAAATATTAAAAATAAGAGTGAAACAGAAGGCAGCCTGTATTGACAGAGGAGGGAATGATCAGGTCCTTTCACCAACTGCTCACTATAGGGATAGTGGAGAGCATAAAGAATAAACCACCCTCACTATCCAGTATAGATGTCACAAAGGGAAGCCAGGATGGCCCTATCCAAATTATTGCTTGTTTCACTCCTTCCTACTGAAATCAATCTCTGGAAGCTACACCCCAGCTTTGAGAACATCTTTGGCAAGAGCAGTATCCAAGGTAGCTATTGGAGGAGCAGCTGCTGCTAGCTTGGTACTGGGAACCACTACTGAGAACGCTGCAAGAACCTTGTCACTGGGCACAGGTTGAAGAAGCAGGCAGTTTCTAATCCAGAAATTTCTAGTTCATTATGCTTTACTTTGTATTACCTTTAGGGAACTGAGAGTTGCTTCCCTATCTATAAAAAGGCTGAATATCACTGTCTCTACTGTCTTTATTAATATACAGCATGAATAAGTGTGTCAAGAATACTAAACATGATCTAATTTAATAGCCCAATATGAAGGAAGAGAAACAAGGAATAAATGTTCTTTTCATGACTATGTGTGAGCAGCAAGGTCAGAATGAGCATGCTTTTATATACTGTATAGATGTTTTTAACACCTCTCCTTCCCTAAGTTACAAGATTGTACTTGGTTATAACTAACTCTGGACAGCACAAAACTGAATTGGAATCTTGTATGCAAGTATCTGGTCTTATGGGTTAGGGCTAAAGGGATAGGTCAGAGATAGACTGAGAGCCTTGTTTTACATCCCCTAGATTATTTCTAGAAATTATTAACATTGTTTTTTATTCAGTTGTTTAGAAGGTCTTGCTTTCTGGTTTCAGCCAGCTTTGATCTTCTTGATGTACCACAGATAAACAGCCTATAACACCTTGATGCCTGTGATCTTGTTCTTCAATCTCTGAATTTTCATTGAATTTTCCAAACAACAGTGAACTTTAACTCAGTCATTCCCAAAAAAGTAATGACGTCTGAAGCCTGCACTGAAATCTGTCATATGTGATCACATGTGTGTTTGTTTGCTTGCTTTGAGGTGCTAAATGGAAGCCAGGGACATGTGACGCAGGAATGTGCCCTCTGAATAGCTGCATCAGTCCTGTTGCGGTAGGTTTCCCCACTGGCTGCTGCTGGTTCTGCCGCCATTGTCCTGCAACCACGTGTGCCCCAAATAACACTCAGAGACTCTGTATTTGATACAATCCTGTTGGCCAATTACCATTACTGTTTATGGGCTAGCTCTGTCTTAATTATTAACCCATTTCTACTTATCTAAGTATTTCCACGTGGTCGTCTTATCGGGGAGCCAAGCGGCAGGCGTGCTGCGTCTTCCCTGGGCTACATCTTGACTCCACCCTACTCACTTCCTCTTCCTCCTTGTCTCCTAGCCCCGCCTATCTTGCTATCTCATTGGCCACAGGGCTTTATTAACCAGTATGAGAAACATATATACAGAATCACATCTCCCATCATCTCTTCTTTTCTGTCTAAAGTAAAAGAAGGGTTTTAACCTTAACATAGCAAAATATACCATACAACAGTTATCAAATAAGAATCACAGTTAACAATATTTAGTCCATTAACATTTTGTAAGACTTAAAGAAAATATCATCTATCCTATCTTTGTGAGTCTAAAGTCCTATATATAACTTATCTTTAATCCTAACGAAGGGAAACTATAACTATAACTATCTGTCTTCAACTCCTTCAAAGACCACAGAAGGATAATATATAAACTAAGAAATGACAGAGACAATTCATTGCCTGCTCAGTCACCCGAAGTTCTTCGAAATGTTCCATCTTCAGCCCATAGGCCATAGTGTGTGTTCAGACTCCTCAACAAAGCAAGAAACTTTAAACTGTCCACCTGTATTGACAGTGTGTCAGTCATTTTTCTCTGTGTCCTGTAGACTGTCTGGCTGTCTGGCAGCCTCTTCCATGAAGCAGGAATCCTGTAGCAATGTCTATCTTGCATCAGCAGTCATCTTTTTGTGGGTCCTGCATGTCCAGTTTCTACAACATAAAGTCAAACGGTCTAGACAAGAGAAGTACCTTGCTCAAATGGCTAGTCTTGCCATATTAGAAGCAAACTTCATAAAGAGTTTCTTCAATGTCCATCTTCCTTTTTGATGCAGGTGGTGTTACCAGGAGCAGTTGTGCCTCCCTGTCAAGAAAAACCCTAAACCATTTTAAATGCCGTATTCTGTAGGTCTTTGAAAGGTTTGAAGAATGCCTATCCATTTCAAATACATCTCTGTATATCTAGAAATCCTAACTAACTTAACTATAAGTTTTAACTATCATAGGTAACTCTCTATAATCTGTACTAAATTATACATTACATTTTCCAATGAGCTACATAAACACAATACCTAAACAAGAGGAGAAATATACATATCATAAAATTGACCTAACACAATACCTAAATAAGAGGAGAAATATACATATTACAAAATTGACCTTAAATTGTATCAATAAAAGAAAATCCATTCCAAAGCAAAGTATTCATATCCATACCATAATTCCCCTTTTCCCTTTAAAAAGATTGCTTTTGGTTATAGTCATTTATAACCAAGCCCATTTAAATGAAAACAAACATTTATAAACAATATTTGGGAATTTGGGTGTCGTTCTTTTCAAACTATTTCCTGCTGGTAGAGGGCGCTGTCATGGGGGTCCAAAGAAGATCCAGAAATCCTGGCTGTAGTGTGCAAGGCTTTGTCTCAACTGCTTTGAATGTTGGATCACCTGGGGAGCTGTTTCAGGGGGTCTGGCTTGATCAAACCATATAAGTCTGGAAGAAATCCATAGCTTTTCATTTTCTGCGGAAACAAAAATAGAAATCCTTTTCCCCAGTAACTTGTCCTTAGGCTTGAATTTTTGAGTCAAAGCATTTTTAAAATATATAAATTGAATTAATCCAGCAGCATTTCTTTTATTAGTAGTTGTTATTTTTTCAGCAATCAAATAATTTAAAGACAACAGAAGCGCATATAGTATCCAAAATTTCTCTGTGTTTTCCATCTTTACGTGGCTTTTTTATTATTCTATTTATTCTACTTCTATTTTTACATATTTTGAGACAGGGTTTCTCTGTGTAACTTTTATCTGTCCTGGAATTCACTGCATACCAGGTTTGCTTTGAAATCACAGAGATCTACTTGCCTCTGTCTCCCTAGTGCTGGGATTAATGGTGTGTGCCACCATAGCCATCCATTTAATTCCTTTTTTCTTTTTTAAACCATTGTATCCCGTTTCTTTTTCTCTCCTAAGCCAGCGCCATTATGTTACGGCAGGTTCCTCCCCGCCGGCCTCCCGGACCTGCCGCCATGGTCCCGCAACCACGTGTGCCCCAAATAACACTCAGAGACTCTGTATTTGATACAATCCTGTTGGCCAGTTACCATTATTGTTTATGGGCTAGCTCTGCCTTAATTATTAACCCATTTATACTTATCTAAGTATTTCCACGTGGTCGTCTTATCAGGGAGCCGCGCGGCAGGCTTCCTGCTTCTTCCTGTGCTACATCTCGACCCCGCCTTCTACTTCTTCTTTCCTCCTCCTAGTCTCCTAGCCCCGCCTATCTAGTTTTCTATTGGCCACAGTGCTTTATTAACCAGTATGAGAAACATATATACAGAATAACATCTCCCATCACAGTCCAGTAACAAACATTTATAAAGCAAGGAGTATGAACAAACAACTTCCTTAAAACTGTATTTTATGTGTAAGACAGAGTCAGGATTTACTCCACAGGAAGGCTATCAACATAATGCTAAGAAATTATTTTAATATGATTTTCAAATGTGAAAATCAATGACACTTCTTTGAAGAAAACATTATGGAGACACTTTTAAAGTAAGATGAGAGTTATTTGATTAAAACATATTCTTTCTCAGCTTAGCACAGTGACTGGTTCAAGTCAAAGTGTCATATGGTATTCTAGGTACATCCCTGATTTTCTTTTGAAAAAAAAATTTATTCCTCCCCTCTTTCCTCCCTATAGGAGTTAATAAAACTTCAGAAAGAGGCAATTGGGACCAGCCTCTCGTTGCATGGGCAGGGAAATCATGCATTCCTTGACATTTCTTAGTGATCACTGATTAGAGGTATTATGCATAAACCCTGCCATAGATCACTCTAGGTAGTCATTCTACTATGCTAATGCACTCAATAAAAATGAGACTGTCTATGCACCCTTGTTGTATTTAAAAGTCCTCTTTCATATCTTTAGATATTTGTGATAAAAATATATGAAGTGAGATGTGGTGTAGCACAGTTATACATGAATTATAAAATACCTGTGATAAACCCAAACTGTAATGTTATACATTGAATAACTAACATGTTCAATCACAAAAATGCATAGTTAACTTGGTAAATGGACAGCAAAGAATATCAAATATATATTTAAAAAGCAAAATTATAGATTTTTAAAAACTTGTTCATTATTCAAATTTAACACTGATATGCAGCATTGTATAATAAAAACAATTTATTTTAAAATATATAAATGTATGTTGTATCATGGAATAAGTTAAATAGCCATGAAAAATGTTTTTAATTAAAATATTACATAATTTTCCTCCTTTCTTTCCTCCAACTCATGTTCTCTACACCTGAAATTCATCACCCCTTTATCTTTAAAATATAATATATATTATATACTATGAATTAAAATATAGTTTCAATATGGTTAGTCTATTTATGTACTTGCATACATAAACACACACATATGTATCTATACACACACATATACACACACACACACACACACACACACACACACACATACATATATAAAGTCTGACAAATGGTAGTTGATAACATGTTAGGGGACTTATCCGTAATTCTCCCTCTCTTGGCAGTGTTTGTTTTCTGTCATTCTTCATTTAGAGATAAGGTCCCATGAAATTTTCCTTATCCGTGTTGGCAAGACAAATATATGTTGGCATTTATTCAGGTCTTATTGAGGCAGCCAAACTGTTAAAATTTCCTGTGTGTAGTTTCCATGTTATATCTAGAAGATAAGAGTCTTGCAGCAGATTTCATAGTCATCTGGGTGTAGAGGCTGTATTATTGGCTGAATTTCAGCGCCCTAAGGTCACTTTAGTTCTTGGTATTGTGACCAGTTATGGCTTTATATAGTGGTCTCCATCTGCTGTTAAAGAAGCTTCTTTGATGAAGAGAGCCACATTTAATCTGAGGGTATAAGGGTAAGTATTTTTATTTTTTGAGACAGGGTTTCTGGCTGTCCCGGAACTCACTCTGTAGACCAGGCTGACCTGAAACTCACAGAGATCCACCTGCCTCTGCCTCCTATGTGCTAGGATTAAAGGGATGCACCACCACCACCTGTCAAGAGTAGGCGTTTTTAATGCAGTTAGGAATATTCTAGCGTATTAAACTGGCAATACTGAGTTCTCCTTAAGAATCATGATGATACAGGCCACAGGTTGTTTCGAATGCCAGCTGTATTTGTCTCCTGTTAAGTGTACCTTAGGCCCAATTAGGCAGCTGTTGTCAATAAGATACATGTGTCACTATTGCACTCTTGGAGGTATCATGCCATACTGGTCATTACAGTGGTTCACAGTTGGTAGAGCTGGGCAGGGCTATTGATTCCTTTGATTTCTTACCAGATGACTTATTACCATCTGCTACTATGAAAGCTGGTCCTCAGAGAGGAGGTTTTCAGGTTAGAGCTAGCTAAAATGAATCCTATACATGAAGTTCATGATTATCTTCATGTGTAACAAATTAAATTTTCATTCAAGTCCTGGGAGGCAACCTAGGCCAGATATATTGCTATGGAAATCTCAGAGACTCTTCTAAACAACTCAAAAAAGGGTTTCTCATGTCTGTGAGTGGGGTTTTGTTATGTTGTTTATGGGTCCTTGGTAAAAATGTTATCACCCCAACTATAACAAAATCATTTAATATATATGCAGAGTATGCTATGTTTACATATATATTTATATGTATTATGTATAATTTTAGGTAAAATATAATTAATAAAAAATTTCAACATAATAAATGCAATTTACAGCAAGCCCGTAGATAATAGCAAGCATCAACCTAAGCAGAAAGAAATACAAAGCATTTTAACTAATAGCAGGAACAAAATAAAGATGTCCTGTTACAGCAGGTCCGCCTCTGGCCATAGGATAAATTATTATAGGGTAGCTCAAAATTACCGCGCCAGGCTTGCTACATCTTGACTTTCTACTTCCTCTTCCTCCTCCTAGTCTCTTAGCCCCGCCTATCTAGTTTTCTATTGGCCACAGTGCTTTATTAACCAGTATGAGAAACATATATACAGAATAACATCTCCCATCATCTCCTCTTTTCTGTCTAAAATAAAAGAAGGGGTTTAACCTTAACATAGCAAAATATAACATACAACAGTTATCAAATAAGAATCACAGTTAACAATATTTAGTCCATTAACATTTTGTAAGACTTAAAGAAAATATCATCTATCCTATCTTTGTGAGTCTAAAGTCCTATATGTAACTTATATTTAATCCTAACTACGGAAAACTATAATCATAACTATCTGTCTTCAACTCCTTCAAAGACCACAGAAGGATAATATATAAAGTCTAGAAATGACAGAGACAATGCATTGCCTGGTCAGTCACCCGAAGTTCTTCTGTAATGTTCCATCTTCAGCCCATAGGCCATAGTGTGTGTCCAGACTCCTCAATAAGGCAGGAAACTTTGACGGTGTCAGTTTTTCTCTGTGTCCTGTAGACTGTCTGGCTGTCTGGCAGCCTCTTCCATGAAGCAGGAACCCTGCAGCAGTATCTATCTTGAATCAGCAGTCATCTTTTTGTGGGTCCTGCATATCCAGTTTATTCAGCATATAGTCCAGTCTAGACAAGAGCAGTACCTTGCCCAAATGGCTAGTCTTGCTATATTAGAAGCAAACTCCATAATGTGTTTCTTCGATGTCCATCTTCCTTTGTTCTGTAGGTGGTGTTACCAGGAGCAGTTGTGCCTCATTGTCAAGAAAAACCCTAAACCATTTTAAATGCCATATTCTGTAGGTCTTTGAAAGGTTTGAAGAATACCTATCCATCTCAAATACATCTCTGCATATCTAGAAATCCTAATTAACTTAACTCTAAATTTCATATCATAGGCTACTCTCTATAATCTGTACTAAATTATTACATTACATTTTCTAATGAGCTATATAAACACAATACCTAAACAAGAGGAGAAATATACATATCACAAAATTGACCTTAAATTGTATCAATAAAAGAAAATCCATTCCAAAGCAAAGTATTCATTTCCATACCATAATTCCTCTTTTCCCTTTAAAAAGATTGTTTGTGGTTATAGCCATTTATAACCAAGTCCATTTAAATGAAAACAAACATTTATAAACAATATTTGGGAATTTGGGCGTCGTTCTTTTCAAACTACTTCCTGCTGGTAGAGGGCGCTGTCATGGGGGTCCAAAGAAGATGCAGAAATCTTGGCTGTAGACATTGCTTCAGGGTGTCTTGCTTGATCAAACCATATAAGTCTGTAAAGAATCTGTAGCTTTTCATTTTCTGTGGAAACAAAAATAGAAATCCTTTTCCCCAGTAACTTGTCCTTAGGCTTAAATTTTGGAGTCAAAGCATTTTTAAAATATATAAATTGAATTAATCCAGTAGCATTTCTTTTATCAGTAGTTATTTTCTCAGCAATCAAATAATTTAAAGACAACAGAAACGCGTATAGTATCCAAAATTTCTCTGTGTTTTCCATCTTTACGTGGCTTTTTTTTTATTACTCTATTTATTCTACTTCTATTTTTACATATTTTGAGACAGGGTTTCTCTGTGTAACTTTTATCTGCCCTGGAATTCACCGCTTACCAGGTTTGCCCTGAAATCACAGAGATTTGTTTGCCTCTGTCTGTGGAGTGTTGGGATTAATGGCGTGCGCCATCATACCCATCCATTTCATTCCCTTTTTTCTTTTTTAAACCATTGTATCCTGTTTCTTTTTCTCTCCCAAGGCAGCATATTTTTTAAAACACAGTGTAAACCTTCATTGCAGCTCTTGTACACACCAATGAATTGCTAGCAGAGCTCTTTAAAAGCCAGGTGGCTTTTTGCCGCTTATGCTAATTTTGGAAACCTCCCTTAAAGGAGCCGCACAACTCTCTGTCTACAGCAAAACAAATCCAAATGAGAAAATGCTGCTACCAAGAAGTCTTGCTAGTCTCTGTTCCCTTGTTTCTAAAAACTATTTTTTAAACTTTTGTTAAGTTTTAAGCGAAAGTTCTCAATCCCAGTTCTGACACCATTATGTTACCGCAGGTTTCCCCGCCAGCCTCCCGGTCCTGATGCCACGTGGGCCCACAGCCGCGCCAGCCCCAAATAACACTCAGAGACTCTGTATTTGATACAATCCTGTTGGCCAGTTACCATTATTGTTTATGGGCTAGCTCTGCCTTAATTATTAACCCATTTCTACTTATCTATGTATTTCCACGTGGTCCTCTTATCGGGTTGCCGCGCGGCAGGCGTCCTGCTCCTTCCCGGGCTACATCTTGACTCCTCCCTACTATTTCCTCTTTCCTCCTTGTCTCCTAGCCCCGCCTATCTTGCTATCTCATTGGCCACAGAGCTTTATTAACCAGTATGAGAAACATGTATACAGAATAACATCTCCCATCAATGTCCACTCTCTATACTTCCTCAATAGAGTACTTGAAGTCTTAGCTAGAACACAAGAAAATTGAAAGATATCAATGGGATACAAATCACAGATGAAGGGAATATATATATATATATATATATATATATATATATATATATATCCCTGTAGACTTCACCAGAAATATTTTATACCTGAAAAGCACTTTCAAAAAAGTACTGGGATAAAAAAATTAACATACAAAAACCAATAACTTTCCTATAGACAAATGATAAGCACACTAAGAGATCAGAAATGGAGGCCTTGTGTTTTGACAGTAGTATGTCTGACTCCAGAAGGAGATCAGAGCAACATCTTTCAATGTAGTCTCAAATAATGTCTGGAATAACCCTACTCAAGCAAGTGAAAGACTTATATAATAAAAATTTTACTTATATAATAAAACATTGAAGAAAATGGAAAAAATCTTTTATGTTCATGGATGAGTAGGATTAATATTGTGAAAATGATAAACTTACTAAACTGGAATCTACAGATTTAATGTAGACATAGGACTTTTTAATGCATCCTTAGACAGATTTATTTATCCCTCCTTCTCCCTTCTGCCTCTGTATTTCCCTTCCTCCTCCCTCCCCAGTTAAATCCCCACCCATGTTGCTGCTATTTCCTTCTTCATATCACACCTTATTATCCATCTGCATAGAGCTTTCCATGATTTTACTCTCCTGTTGCAAAGGGAGCTAGGGACACACTTACCCTGAGTTGTCACCCATTCTGGAAAGAGCTTCTGGGCAATGCTACTGTTTTTGAGATGTTCTTGCTTTTCTACATTGTTCCTTACCTCTGCCATATCTAACTAGGATCACTAAGCTAAACCTTGGTCAATAGAATAATTTCTTAGCTTTTTCATCTGTACCACATCTTGGGTGACATTTGTTCATGTCTCTGCAAGGAAAAGTCATGTAAAATCCTGCTGTTCCATGTTTCTTTACTGTGTGATAATAGAATTGTTTTTCCTCACCTCCAGGCATTAAGTGTTAAAATAAGGCCTCCAAGCAAAATTAACCCACACCCTGGTATTGGGAATCATATACGTGTCTTGAATAAATGCCTTAAACAGATCAACAAACATGAGAGATCAAATTAATCTCACCACCATTGATTCTTCCAAACTCTGCCCTTGAACAAGGTGTCATTCCTGCACCCTTTCTTCCACAGCTAAGTCTTTGTCAATTAATGTCAGGCCTATCTAGTGCCTTCAAACCGAGCATCCTATTTAGCCTCAGTATTAGAAGTGAAGCTATCACATTTGTTTTCCAACCATTTCACAAATTATTGAACTAGAACCAGGATCAAAACTTAGTTGTTCTAAATAAGATCAGCACTTGTAAGCAGGAACCTCCTGGTTCTCTACCTCACTTCAAATATGATACCAAAGGATAAAGCCTCCCAAGAACCCTCACACATATCCAGTGCCTCAGAAATAATAGAGTGCTCTGTTCTTTCTGAGCCATCTTAAGGATTGTAATAGTTGCAGTTGAAAGGCATCTATATAGTGAGTGGGGTAGACTAAAAGCTGTTGGCCTCAGTGATGGATTCTTTATTGTTGATTCTCTCTTGTGTGTGTAATAGAGTTGCAAATGAATTTATTTCAAACAAAGGCAATGTTTATATGATAATTTTCCCACAGGAAGAAGTAATCAGGGAAAGAAAATGTGTTCTAAAGTGTATCAGATGTTTTCTGTAATTAGGTAATACCCCTTTTACAGGACCACTAAGTGTTTCTTGTGGTAGTGGGAAGGAAGTAGAACTTCTAGAAAGTAGGCCAGTTTTTAAGAAAGAGAGTAGGAAGAAAATTTGGCATCAGAGAAGTGAGTGGAGAATTATCAAGATAAGTGGGCAGGAAAGAAAGACAAACTGGAAATAGTCACTAAAAAGTGTAAGAGGGTGTGTCTCCTTTATTTTTTATTCTGAATCCCAAAAGGGGAAGATTTTTTTCCAAGAAAAATGAAATTCTGAACAGTTCACCTGCCATAAAGAACTCATTAAGGGAAAAGCAGTTGTTGCCTGAACAAAGAGCAGAAGTGATCCAGAGTCTAACATGGGAGCAGCATCCTGTTGAGGATTAAAGAAGAGCGGCTATCCTTTACTGAACAAGTGTTGTGTGCCAGGCACAGAACTGAACACCTTAAATATACTAACTCGTTTAATCCTCTTCACAACTAGAGGAGGAAATGATGCCAAAGAAAAATCTCCACATGAGTGTGTGTAGTCTGAACCCCTCCCAGCTCTCCCAGGATTATGACTGATGTGGTAGTAATCATTGCTGAACTCTGTGAGCCTGAAAAGTGTGTGGTGCTGGATCACTTTCAAGCTGCACGATTTGTGCGCTAACACAAAATACATCATAGTGAGGAGTGTCAACAAGACACAGTCAGAGATCTGAATTTGTCCTATAGCTTGGCAAAAGTAAAATGTGATAAATAGGAGAACTGTGGAAAAGACTTTCATTGATGCTGACACCCTAACTGCTTCAGTGTTGTATTCAAGAAAGTAAAATTTATCCCACCGAAGTGATTTTTACGTATACATGTGTGAACATACATATATGCAGTTATATGTATACATATAAAATATGAAAGTAGAGTCACATCTTCAAAAATACATGTTGATCTTTCTCTTGGAGTTTATTTAGAAAAGTAAGTGTAGTAGAAGTATTATTATTAAAAATGAAAGGGGAATATAAAATGTAAAGAATAAAAACAAAACAAAGGGATTTATGTATCACTATTCCTTCATGTTTTTTGAGTTTCCTTGAAACTCAAATGTTCTAAACACCAAGTTTCTTAGTAAGGAAAAAAAAAATATCTAGGCTGAAGAGATGGCTCAGCCATTAAAGACTAGGCTCACAACCAAAAATATGAGAAAAAAAAGCAAAGTCTACTCACTTCATAAAAGGTGCCTGTTCTCTTTATTTTCCATTTATGAAAAATTTCTCTCTGCTCTCTCAGCAGTATTCTTTGCCCTTTTTAAATTTCTGAGCTGCATTCTGAAGCTGTTTTATGATTGTTTTCAGAGACTTATGGTGGTGTAATATTGGAGGGTGTGCTCTTGCGTTCATACGCATATACACACAAACACACACTCACACACACACACACGTGCATCCATGTGTTTTTTTAAAGGGAAAAATAAGAAACTACCTTTCCATTTGGGTTAGAAAGGAGATAAAATGAGGAATGGCTGCCACCAAGCAGAAAATGCACTCACTTTATGTGTGCCAGTTAATTACGACACTTCAGAGGCGCTTTCGAAAGGATAAGGCAAGCTGCATAAATTTAGCTGTAATCCAGGCAGGCAAAACTAATTTGCAGGGGATGGCCTTATCTAGCCGCTGCAGCTTTCTCAGAAAATTAACCTTGGATATTTGGGCCCAATTCAGAAAGTGTTTGATTTTTTTTTTCTTTCCCCGCTCAGCATAAGAGAATGTGTGAATTCAATACAATACCTGACTTTTAAGAGGCACGGTGAATGCTGTAGGCAGTTCAGAGTTATTACTGACAAGCAAAATCTATTTTATATATACATATAGATGATTGTCCTTCATGCCCATTATCCAGCCTTCTTACATGTGCATCAGAGGATTTATCAGTGTAGGTATAGGGGCTTCTTGGATTAAGAGAAGGATGCATCTCATTTTTAATGTACTTAGGAAAAATTCATCAAAGTTCATTGCAGAATAAGTCATGCGTACTGACTTGTTCATTCCAGTGGAAATGAAGAAATCCCCCATAAAAATAGAAGTGTAATGAAGTGTTGTAGCCAAGTCTTCCCTGTGTTGCAATTATCACTGATTCAGACCCTTGATGGACCACTATCAATTAAGCACCCACAGCACAATTAAAAGTTTAGCTTCTTTTTACCATGTAGCTACTTACTCCGTTAACACTCATTGGAGTTCTGGTGCTTTTTTATATTGTCTCACTTAGTCTTCACACTAGCTCTCTTTGTAGTTGAGTAGTTTTCCCAGAATAGGAAACAAGGTTTCATATTAATAGTTTCCAATACATCTTAAGATTTTTATAATTTTTTTTATTTAAATTGGAAACAAACTTGTTTTACACATCACCCAGCTCCTGCAGCCTCCCTTCCTCCCCTGTTCCCACTACCAACCCCCAACCCATCCCCTTTCTTCTCCCCATGGAGATTGATGCCTTCCTTGAGGAGTCTGCAAAGTCTTTCATATCATTTGCATCAGAGCCTAGGCCCTCCCCCATGTGTCTAGGCTGAGAGAGTATCAGCCCCATGTGTCTAGGCTGGAATAGGCTCACAAAGTCTGTTCATATACTAGGGATAAATGCTGATCCACTACCAGAGGCCCCACATACAACCTAGTACTCCTAACAAACACCCACATTCAGAGAGTCTGGGTTGGTCCTGTGCTTGTTTCCCAGCTGTCAGACTAGAGACCATGAGTTCCCCCTTGTTCAGGTCAGCAATTTCTGTGGGTTTCTCCAGCCTAGTCTTGACCCCTTTGCTCCTCACTCCTCCCTCTCTACAACTGGATTCCAGAAATTTGGCTCATTGTTTAGCTGTGGGTGTCTGCTTCTGCTTCCTTCAGCTACTAGATGAGAGCTCTGGGATGGCATCAATCTCATTTAAGGTAGCCTCTCCACTATTGCTTAGATTGTTAGTTGGAGTCATCCTTGTGGATCTCTGGATATTTCCCTAGTGCCAGATTTCTCTTAAAACCTATAATGGCTCCCTCCATTATGGTATCACTTTTCTTGCTCTCCTCTGTTCTTTCCCTGACTCAATCTTCCTGCTCCCTGAAGCCTACTTTTCTCCTCCTCTTCCTCCTAACTTCCTCTCCTCTCCCACCATGCTCCCAATTTGCTTGGGAGATCTTGTCCCTTCCCCCTTCTGTGAGGGGTCCTCCTTATTTCCTAGCTTTTCTGGTGGTGTAGATTGTAAGCTGGTATTCTTTGCTCTAAAATCCATATATGAGTGATTACATACTGTGTTTGTCTTTTTGTGACTGGGTTACCTCACTCAGGTTGGTTTCATCTAGTTCTATCTATCTGTCTGTGATTATCAAGATTCCATTGTTTTTTATTTTGTTTTGTTTTGGGTTTTGTTTTGTTTTGTTGTGGTTTTAGCTGAGTAGTACTCCATTGTGTAAATGTAATGCATTTTCTCCATCCATTCTCCAGTTGAGGGGCATTTAGGTTGCTTCTGCGCACAATAACTGAACATAGGCATGAACAAAGTTTTACTGAACAAATGGTAAGATTTGGAGTTTCTTTCCTAAACTATTTTTAATTTTCTTTTACTGATGGGTTTAGAATACTAAACTAACTTGGATCTGTTTTCTTAAATTTGTACTACAAGATGAACATTTATCAATCAACATTCAGAGTAAATCCACAATAAATCCCAGAGCAGCACTATTATGAGAATGGAGCTGAGATTTAAAGGAAAGAGTTTTCTAATATCCTATCTCCAATGTAATCACTGTTTCACTCATTTCAAATCATAGGAGTTTCTTATTTTAAAGTGCCATGAACTCAATTGGCAATAATTGTTCTTTGGGATGTCACAATTAGGCAGGAAGGAATATATTTATAATAATAAAAGAAGCATTATAAAATAGAAATTGCATACAAAATCATGAAATGTGAACCAATGGCTCCCATTTGGTTCTAAATTTCCTTCCAGCTTGCTCAATAGCCAGGGATAAATGTTATGAGTATTTATAGTTACACCCTAGGGTGAAAGTGGGGTGAGTTACTTATCATAAAGAGTCATGCATAATACATAATGACTTAAACTATGTCTTTATGAGATCCGAATAGTTTAAGAAACTCCATCAAACTGAAGTAAGAAATAACTTATCAAACAAAAGCTTACACACAGCCCCCTTAGTGAATGTTTAACAGCAAAAAAAGCATATAAACTCTCAAACCATTGTATTGTTGTGCATATGTCTACAAACATGGGATATGTTTTCATAAATAATATGAGTAAATAGCACAGAGACTAAGTTCTAAAGTCACTGTCTTGGTTAGGGTTTCTAGTTTGTGAAAAGACATCATGACCACAGCAACTTTTATAAAGGGAATATTTCATTGAGGTGGCTCACTTGGAGGATCAAAGACTCATTCCATTGCCATCATGGTGGGAAGCACGGTGTGGTGTGGCAGATGTGGTGCTGAATGTCCTACATCTTGCAGGCAACAGGAAATCAGTGTGGACGCTGGGTGGTATACTGAACATAGAAAACCTCCAGTCCACCCCCACAGTGGCACACATCCTCCAATAAGGCCCTATCCACTCCAACAAAGCCATACCTCCTAATAGTGCCATTTTCTATGAGATTTTGGGGACCATTTACATTCAGACTATTAGTCATCAGGAGCAAAGGTATAAATAAAGATGTTGGAGCATTACATATTGTTAATCTGTAGATTGAATTTACAAACTAAGTGGATTACACTGTTATCCAGGCTCCTGGAAGGCTGAGGCCAGAAATCTCCAAGTTCAAAGCCATTTGAGACTGCATACAGAGTTCCAGGGAAGTTTATCATGCATAGTAATAACCCTGTCTCAGAAAGAAAAAATGAAGGGAGGGGAGGATAATGCAAGAGAGTGAGGAAGGGAAAGAAAGGGAGAGGTGGGCAAGAAATGGAAGAGAAGGGAAAAGAGGGAAGGGGAGGTAATGGGAGGGGAGGGAAAAGGCAATGATAGCTGCATGTCATATCAGTGTTTGCCTTCCAATCATGAGATCTTGAGTTTTATGCACAAGAACCCACTTTAAAAAATATTATTTGTGGTGACACATACTTGCACTAAGGAAGCAGGCACAGCAAATTCTGGAGACTAACTGGCCAACCAGCCTATCCTATTCAACAATATACAGGCTAGGATAGAGGATTACTTTGAAACAACAGCCATCAGTCATCTGCTAGCCTCTACACACATACATACATATTTTCACATATGCCTGTACATTTAAACTTTCCCACATATTGCATAGTATAAGGGCATAACAATTCTGCTATCATAGAATGAAGGCTATTCACTGTCTTGCTGGCTTATTGAAAACTTGTATGAATTCCTGGGATAGTATTCACAGATTATAATAATCAGTTTTAAAATAATATTTTAAACACCAGTAATTGTTGCGTTATTCTTTCCTTAATTTCTGGAGACAAAGCAGAAGCCATAATTCAGTATTGGTTGTGAGTAGCCGGGATAAACACTCACTGTTATGGAAAATAAACACACTAGGGGATGCAGAGATTACACAATGGTTAATAGCACATACTGCTCTTGCAGAGGATACAAGTCCACACTTCAGCACCCAAGTCCACACCTCAGCACCCAAGTATACTCCTGGCCACAACTCTAGTTCCCATTTCTGAGGAATCTAACACTCTCTTCTGGCCTCTGTGAGCATCTGCATTCATATGTACATGCCTTACACACACACACACACACACACACACACACACACACACACACTAATACATACTGCTTTCAAGAATCTTTTTTTAAGTATGTTAAAAGAGTATATTTTTCCAAGTTGTGACTGAAACCCATTAATATATGCAGAAAGAGAAATGTATGTTAAAACATTTTTACCCCTTATCACCTTCTATTGAGACAAATGTATGGTTTTATTTCTTTTAGAACTTTAATTATTGCTTGTACTTACATGGAAGAATATTCTTCAAATTTATCTGTTTGCCTATAGTAGTGAGTAGTCATCTCCAATGTCAGTACACATATCTGAGAGTGTGTCCAAAATGATAAACTTTAGTGTAGCACAAACCAGTAATTACTGGTTTTTCTCTGTAGCTTTAACAGTTAACTAGACAGACCAAAGTTACCTGAGAAAAGTGTCTCCATTTTGTACATTCCACAGCAATAAAAGATATACAAAAAATATACATTCATACAAAACTGTCTTCTCAACAAAATCTACCAGATAAATAGAAAATGTATTAATAAGTGACAGTGACAAGGTATGGAGGGGGCATGTCTATACTTGGAGTACTCAGGCTGAAGAGGGAGATCAAGGGTTAATTGTGTTATAACATGAGACCTCATCTTTAATAAAGAACAACAAAAAAAAGCAAATAAATAAACTGCTTTGTGTCTAGCCTTATATTTTTCTAAGAAGTTCTTATCAGGATTTATTATAAAATATAAATCTGAATTTTCTTGGGTAGAGGCTGGGGTCTATGCCATTACAAGTGTGTGTACTCTACAGAGAATGCAATGATTCTTTATTATCAGGTAATGTACATCTTCTAGTCCAAAGGATCCTATGTCTGTTGCCATCTACAGGTCTTCAGAAGACAAGAAATGAAATTTGGCACACTGGGACATAATATAATTATCATTACATCTAGAGTATCTCATAGGAGCATCTTTTAACTTGGGGTTTATGTCTATTATCGGGCTTGTTTTTTTTTTTTATTTGAGCTGTGTCTGTGCCCTAACTAATAAATCAAGACCACTCATTTTAACATGTTCTAGATTTATGTATTCAACATTCCCAGAGTGTGAGAAGCTACTAAATTGTATATAAATTATAAGGAAATGGAGTAGTGACAAATAAATATGTTAATACATAGATACAATAATATCAATTAATTTGGCTTGGGTGACTCAGAAAAGCTTAAAGGTTTACTGTGTTTAACATAGATAACACAAGTGGGCAGGAATGAGTGACTGGTTTTAGCTATGAATGCTTACATATTATTTTTCTTAGAATGATATCTTCTAGCTTCTACTCCATACCTATTTCATAGTTCTGACCTAATATTTATTATTAGTTTGAGTGTATTTTGTTGAGTCATGATATTTTACTCATGGTAACTGACTCCACCATCTATTACCTAATTCGTTCTTCCTATGAAATCTAGCTTCCTGTATTATTCCTACTCTCCTACTGCTATTCTAATTTTGAGTTTCACTTACATTAAGCTCTCAGTGAACTAATTAGAAAATCTTTGAGTATTGTACTTTTAAGTTTCAAAGTTTTATTTTAATGTCTCAAAGAATTTAATCACCATTGAGATTTCTATAAAGAAAGTGGGAAAAATTGTCAAGAGTCCTCTGGCCTTAGTAATTTAAGAAAGCAAGGTATGAACAATGTCTTCAGTTATTTTTGTTTCATTACTTCTATAAAAATTGTAATGATGTGAATTTATCTTACTTATCACTTTGAAGGTGACACCATGTATCCTTCTAGACAGAAGACAGCAGCTACTGAACCATATAGGCTGTGACTAGACTTTAAGAATTCCTTATGTTGACTTAATTTGCAGAATTTGGGCATTAGCTATAGAAGTCATGAGAGATGGGATCATTGCAGCAGAATTTCCTCAATCATGCTTGAGACTGGCCATGGTCATGTCCTATACCTCATGTTCCCACAAACAGACCTGGGCTTGGTCATAATCAGTTTGTGCTATGAGACATGCTTTTTAAAGGGAGGTCCAAACATATCAGAAAAACAAAAAAAGATCATAAAGCTAACTAACAGTTTTATTAACAAGTTCTACACATTATTTTATAGTGCTAATTTTCAACTCATCATCTTCACAAAATAGTGTTTATATTCTCACTCATCTGACAAAGACTTTCACAGAGATTGCTGTTCTTGAATTTAGCCAAGATGATAGTATTGTAAAAGTTTTGCTAGCAGATATAAAAACACCAGGTTGTTACATTTAATTTATTCAAAGATAAAATTCTATAGTGTAAAGTCAGTGATCCATTGTGTAATAAAATCTCCAAACTATTTAATTAATTTATGCATATAATGTAATTATATTTAATATAGTAGACACATTCAAAATACTAGAATGGGATTCCAAAATTACCTAAGGTGATTTTTTTATCACAATAAGCATGAGTTTAAAAATGAGTTTTGCTTCATTTCTAAGTCTTTAACATTGAATGAACAAAAATAGTCAACCATGTGTTTAGTCTATTTTTTCCTGCCCCTTTTCTTCTAGCTTTTACTTCAGCCACTGATGAATTATACTGAACTAAACGATTTTTGTATCAACTTTAAAAAACACAAGTATATACTTGTTTTTCTCAATAACAATCTAAGTTTATCATCTTATTTTTTGTCTTTTTTGTGGGTTTTGGGGTTAGAAGATTCCTCATTAAATGATCCCTCATTGGAAGAATCCATAGAACAATTTCAAATATCCAAGATGAAGATCCAAGTGAGAAATGGGAAGGTCAGAGGACCAAGTGTCTTTTCCCAACCATGAGAGTATGTTTCACAATTGTTCATATACAAGGCAATCCCCAAAGAAAAGTAGAGAGGTTAACTTCTAGCTCAGGAAAGATTGTCATTGGAATTTTTATGGTGAACACTTGAAAGTTGTAGGATACTTTTGGTTCTATAAATATTTTCACAATTTTAATTCTGTCAGTCAAGACTTTTCAATGTTTTATGTTTTCAATTTCTTTATTCAATGTTTTAAATTTTTCATTGCATAGTTAATTCATTTCTTTTACTAAGTTTATTCCTATTTTTGAAGTGCTTATGAAGGTAATTCTTTCCTCTTTTTTTCTTTCATTATTGATATATATGAAAACTACTTATTTCTGTATGCTGATTTTGTATCCAAACAAACGTTTACTGAAAGTGTTAATCAGATCTAAAAACTTCTAATGGAGTACATAGAGACTTTTAAGCTTAGAATCAAGTTATCTATGAATAGGGATAATTTCACTTCTTCTTTCACACTTTGATCCATCTATATCTTCTTTGTGCTTTATTGCTCTAAGACTTCAAGTAGTACATAGATACGAGTGAGCACATCCTCAGTTTCTGCCCAAAGTTCCTGACATTAACTATGTGTGTGTGAGAGATGTATGTATATATGTAGGTATGTGTGTGTATGTATGTATGATGACATAAAGCTTTTCAATGTGTCATATATAATATATGTATATAGTGTGTGTGTGCGTGTGTGTGTGTGAGAGAGGAGAGAAATGTGGTATGATGTATTGTGTGTGTCATATGTATACGAAGACATAAAATATTTCAATGTGTCATATATATGGCATCTATATATATATGTATATATATGCATGTGTGTATACATATAACTGTATCTAATATTTTGCCCATGTGATCATATAGCATTTATAATATCATAGAAAAACTTACTTGGCAAAGAGTTTTAAAAGTAAGATATGACTTGTAAAGTTGAATGAAAAAGAGTTCAGAGTAAATTGAAATTAAAATCACAACTTCTCTCCATCACTTACCCATATAAGTTTTAATTTCCACACTAGAAAATATTATTCTTTTGTTTATTCATTCATTCAACAAATAGCTACCCAGATAGGCAAAGTACTATGCAAAGCTGCAGAGATTCAGTATGTGTAAAACATCTGTCCCTTGCCCTCCTGGGGCCTATTTTGTAGCTGGGGAAATAAATATTAGTCAGCTAATTATACAGATACAAGTTTAATTACCATCCTGGTGACTCTGAAAGAAAAACACTAACAGAAAGTCACAACCCCTTTGATCTACACTCCTGAGGAAATGAAAGTAGAAATAGGCTTGAAAGTATGGTTAAGTACAGCCATCAGGGATTAGAAGTATGAGGGAGGATCAAGACACTGCTGATCACTCAAGAGGAAAAGAATCTGTTTGAAAGAGGACCACAGAGGTCAATGAGAAAGGTAGTGATAGGAATGAAGCTAGTGAAACAGGGAGGGCCCATGGAAGTCCAGGCAATGCTTTAGCTTCTACATGAAAGGCAGTGGGTAGTTAGTAAAAAGTTTTATGTCATCTTTGTAAAAAAAAAAATCTCCTGGGTATATTAAAGATTGTGATAAAAAAAGAGAGATACTGGTGAATGCTCAGGAAAGTCTAATAGCAATGTCGTTGGAGAGGTAGTGATAGAAATTTAGAGAAACTAGACATTCAAGAAGCTTTTTCGAAATGGCAAATTGTAAGACTTGGTGATCTTATGGTGCATGAAGAAACAGAGGTAGAATATGTTAGTCTTTAGCATCCTGCATTTAGGATTCATATATATATGAGCTATCCATTGAACAGATGGTATATGGATACATTAATATACTCACAGCAAGTTATAATTGTCATAAAGCTGAAAACTTTCCTATTTTATGTTAACATTAGCCTTTGTAATGTTGTGCTAAACTTATGACTCATGTTTGAGATTATGTTTACACAAACTTATTCCATGGCCAGTAATATCAGAGCATAATATAATTGTGTATAAGAATACAATTCTTGGGGATAGAAAAATCCATCACTGATTCTGAGCACTTGTTGCTCATGCAGAGAACCCCTATTCAGTTTGCAGCACCCACATTGTACTTCACAATCATGGGTAACTCCAGTTCCCTGGGATCCAATGTCGTCTTCTGACTTTGCAGGCACAGACAGACATGTGGTGCATATATACAGATGCAAGCAAAATACTCACATATATAAAACAAGTAGATCTAAAATAATTTAGAAGACATTTATTATAATAATGATTGTTTCTTTTAATTACTTATTTTACATCCCAACTGGAGTTTCCCCTCTCACCTTTCCTCCCAGTCCCTTCCCCCACCTCCCTTCAGACCTTCATACATTCCTACTCCATTTCTATTCAGAAAAGAGAAGGCCTCCTATGAATGTTGACACAACATGGCATATCAAGTTGCAGTAACACTAAGTACCTTGCCTTAGTTGGGCAACGCAACCCAGGATGAGTTATAAGTTCGCAAAAGTCACTAAAAGGCCTTGCTCTCACTGTTAGGAGTCTGACAAGAAGACCAAGCTACACAGCTGTAGTATATGTGCAGAGGGCCTAGATCAGTCCCACGAAAAATCTTTGGTTGGTGGTTGGGTTTCTTTGAGCCCCTATGAGCCCAGGTTAGTTGATTCAATGGGCTTTCTTGTGATGTCCTTGACTCCTGTGGCTCCTGCAATCTCTTCAGTAGGACTCTCTGAGCTTGTCCTAAAGTTTGGTTGTGGATCTCTGCATCTGTTTCCATCACTTGCTGGATGAAACCTCTATGATGACAACTGGGCTAATCTCTAATCTATGAGTACAGAAGAATAACACTAGGTACACTGATATGTTTTTACCTGCATTTATGTTCAGTTCTATCCTAGATGATTGTTACTTTTTAAATTAACATTAGTTTTTAAATTTCATACTTTTATATAGAATACTTTACTTGTTTCCATAGTGCATTACCTTCTCCCATATCCCATCCTTCTTCACTAAAACTATTATTTTTATCAAGTCCCTTACCTTCTTTCTTGTATTGCATCTCTGTCTGTCTTTCTTTCTCGCCCTCATTTCTTTATCTATCTATCTTCTTAATTTGTTCTTGAATTATTGCACTGAGTGTAATAACAGTAGATGGCACAAGCTTGGGTAGGAAGTTATTTAGTGGAAGTTATTTAATCTTATCAATAAATGCACAATGAAGAAAAGAAAACCCCTTCCTCCGACCACTATTACCTATCTATAGTTCCCCAGGAGTTGTGGAAACTCATGATCTATTTCTCTCTACATTATATAACAGAACCATTCTTGAGCAGGTATTGTGCTGATAACCACAGCCATAAAGATATAGCCACAGCATAGACAAGAAGAAATTAGTATTCAATAAACATATACATCATCTGACTCTTCCATTCTTTCCATGACCAACGTTTTATGGTGGTCCCACAACCTGGAAAAGAGAGGCATAGATTATTTATATTGGGCTATGAGTACCACCATCTCTTATTCTTTGTCCTTGAACTTCATTAAATACTATCCACTGAAATAAAAAGTTTATCTGAAAAATATTAATGTATGGATATAAACATGAGTATTTAGAAGGCAGTTTGATCACACAGTGTGGTAGTTTTAATGAAATTGTCCCAATAGTCTCATAGGATGCGGCACTATTGGGAGGTTTGGCTTTGTTGGAGTGGTTGTGAGTGTTAGAGGAAATGTGTCACTATGGCGGCAGGCTTTGAGGTTTCTTATGTTCAGAATACTCCTCAGTGTCTCTGTCAACTTCCTGTTGCTTGCACCATATAAGACTCAGCAACTCCTGCAGCATCATGCCCGCATACTGCTATGCTTCCTGCCATGATGTTAATGGATTGAACCTCTGAAATATTAAGCAGCCACCTCAACTAAATGTTTTCCTTATAAAAGTTGCCATGGTCATGGTGTCTCTCCAAAGCAATAGAAACCCTAACTAAGACACATAGGAATGGGTATCACCAGAGAACTTATGAAATCCCCAGGCACAGGTTCTTGAACATGCTTACAGTATGAGGTATAAGTTTCTACTTGTCGAGTAGGCTTTGAATCCAAATGGAAAGTGTTTGGAGAACCTCATAACATTCATGCTAATATTGTACATATAAGCACGTCTTGCCAGGCAGTCCATTACTGTATCTCATAGTTCACATTTCTCTAAAGTTGCTGATGACTTTTCTACCCCAGCATCTTACAAAGAGCTGTATACACTATGAAGAGCCACTAACAAGGAGGAAGATTCCAACTTTACTTCTTCATGTCCTATGACCAATGTGTGTGGTAATTTCAGCAATGGTGTCTCACAAACACATTCTAGTGGACAACAAAGAGCAATGTCAATAGTTTGTGTTTCTTTCAAGGCTCTATGGCATTTCTGACCAGTACCTCCTTGGAGGGAGGTATCCCTCTTCTGGAACTTATATTTATTTTTAATTAATTATAGCTTCTTGGGTGAATATTATCATACCCTCGTGATCAATATCTGTTCAAAATTACAGACATATTTTAGTTACATTTTAATATTTTAATATAAAATAGAATGCCTCTATATAGCTATTTTATACACCCTTAGTGTTAGCTACCCCATCCAACCTGTTTCCCACTTACATACACATCTCTAGCCTTACTATTTTCTTCTCTACTTTCGTATTACCTGAATTCAACTGCTCCTCCTTCTTTTAAGGCATTTCACTTGTTTCCCTTCTTCCGTTAATGTTTTCTTTCCATTATCCTGCCCTCAGCATGAAACTGAAGTAGACTATCTGTATTTATAGGGAGTATCTACATGTGTGAGAGACCATGAGGCATTACATGTGTGAGAGACCATGAGGCATATATCTTTATTGACCTCACTAAGTAAAATATTTTCTAGTTCTGTCCATTTTCTTTCAATTTCATAGTTTCCTTTTTTTAGAGGCTATATGTATTTGTATAGCTCACATATTCCTTACGTATTTATTAGTGGATAAACATCTAGGCTAGTTCTATGTCCTGGATATGTGAATAGCAAAGCACTGGAAAACAAATGGTTACAAAACATTTAATAAAAAGTTTAATGTCCTTAGACATCATAGAAATGAAAGTTAAAACATTGATGATTTATATTAAATCTGACTGAATTACATCAAGAGATATTCATCTATAAATACAAGAAAAAACTAGAAAAGCTAAAACAATCCTGAATAATAAAAAATTGCTGAAGGTATTATCATCCTTGATCTCAAACTGTACTAAAGAGCATAGTAATAAGAGCATGGTATAGGTATAAAAACAGGCATGTTGATGAATAGAATAAAATTGGAGACCAAGATGTAAGTCCATATACCTATGGACAACACACACACACACACACACACACACACACACACACACACACACACACAGGAAATACACCCAGAGGGTGGGGGTAAGACTTTGTCTTCAACAGATATTGCTGGTTAAACTGAATGGCTGAAAGTAGATAAGCCCATACTTATCACCCTAGGCAAAACTCAATTCCAAATGGATCAATAACCTCAGTCAAAAAGCTAGATATATTGAGTCCGATAGAAGAGAAAGTGATGAATACTCTTGAACTCATTTATACAGGACAAGACTTTCTGAACAGAACACCATAATACCATTACCACAGGCATTAAAATCAACAGCTAATAAATGGAAACTCATGAAACTGAAAAGCCTCTGAATGGCAAGGGAAATAATAATCCAGACAAAGCATCAGCCTATCAAAAGGAAATATCTGTTTCCAAACTAGACAGTTACTAAAAATTAGTATCAAAAATAGTAAAAAACTAAAAAAAAAGACCATCAAGAAAAAAATACCAAATCAAAAATTGCAGTGCAGATCTAAACAGATTTCTCAAAAGGAGGAATCTCAAATGGCTGAGAAGCACTTTAAGAATGCTCAATATCATAGTCATCAGGGAAATGCAAATCAAACTATTTTGATATTCCATCGTATACCAGTCAGAATGGTTAAGATCAAAAGCACAAATGAATGTTCATGCAGTTAAGACTGTGGAGTAAGGGAAACACTTATTCATTGCTCACTTGTATGGCTACTGTGTAACTCAGTGTGGTTGTTCCTCAGGAAGGTGGAAATAAATCTACTTCACAATCCAACTCTTCCACTCTTGAGTATATACCCAAAGTGCACTTCATACTTTATAGAGAAACTTGCTCAACCATGTTCATTGCTGTCTTGTTCACAATAGCCAGAAATTGGAAACAACCTAGATGTCTATCTATGGATAAATGGATAAATGGATAAAGAAAATGTATTACATTTACACAATAAAATATTACTCAGCTGTTAAAATGAATGAAATTAAGACATTTGCAGGTGAAATAATGGAGCTAGAAAAAAATCATTCTGGATGAGGTAAACCCTACCAAAAAAAAAGACAAATATGTCCACATCTACTTATATGTGGATATTTTGTATGGAGTCTTCAGAAAGTAAGTATAGTCCACATGACCTCCAGTGTTAGATATAAAGTAAGAGTCGAGGGGGAGGAATGGCTCTGCCTATTAAAGGAAATAGAATATATAGTTGTAGAAGGATGGGGAAGACAGTTTGAAATGTGAGGATAAAACAGTGATGGGAGGGAAGCAGAGGGCAAGGGGGGGAAAACTGAGAGGGATAGCTAAAAGTAATGGTCATAATGGAAGCTTAATACAGCAGAAACTTCAAACATATATATGAAAGTAATCTAAATGCAACAATCAAGTTACAGGGAGAGTGAAAGCCCAACTATACATATTCTGCTAACAAATTAAATCTCAATTACCCAGAATGGGTTACATCTAGCAGAGTTCTTGGCCAAAGGGACACTGTGGTAAGCCTAAACAACCAAGACTATTGGTTGCTCTCCACAAATTTATGGGAAGAACATATTGCTGGAAACAATACTTATATAACTCACTGAACATGGGGATTCTGAGCTGGTACTTACTTAAAGTCTTCAGTCCTACTGACTAGTATTCATGGTGAACACTGTAGTGGGATTTTGGTTTAAGATGTGTTGGGGGAGCAGGCTGAGCAGTCTATGGGGCCTCTGGCAGTGGAACAAGTATTTATCTCTAGTACATAAATGGGCTTTGGGAGCCTATTTCCTATGGAGGGATACTTTTTCAGCCTACATACACGGGGAAGGGCCTACGTCCTGACCCAAATGATGTGACAGACTTTGATGATCCCACACGGGAGGCTTCACCCTCCCTGAGGAGTGAATAGGGAATGGGATATGGAGTTGATGGGAGGAATGGAAGGACATGAGGGAGAGGGAACTGGGATCGGTATATAAAACAAGATTGTTTATCATTTTAAAAAAGATATGTTATATTTGTTTGTTGTTACCAGGGGTTCTTTGCTCTGGAAGGGTCCCTCCACCCTTGAAAACCCCAAATAAATACTCACAACATATTAATTATAAAACTATTTTCTGGTGGCTAGGGATTCTTATTGGCTAGCTCTGTATTCACTATTAACCCATTACTATTAATCTATGTATTTCCATGTGGTCTTGGCTTACTGGAGATGTGTCCTCTCTTTTTGAGCTTGCATTGCAATTCCTCTCTGCCTACACTTCCCAGAATTTTCCTTCTCTTGTAGCTCCACCTATCCTTTCTGCCTGGCCACTAGCCACACAGTGTTGTATACATCAACTAATAAGAGAAACATATGCACGGAAGGACAACCCCATCAGTTTATGCTATGGAATATTTGTTAAATGATGCAAAGATCTGTTACATTCTTTCATGTTGCATTTCTTTAACTCTGTGAAGCTGTGTTAGTTTGCCTGTCTAAAATAACTGATTGGTCTAATAAAGAACTGAACACCAATAGGTAGGCAGGTGAGAGATAGGCAGGGCTGCCAGGCAAAAAGAATAAACAGAAGGAGAAGGAGACAAAGAGAATAAAAGAGGAACAAGTAAAGAAAGATAGCAGGACACCAGGGACCAGCCACGCAGCCATACTACCAGCCATGGAGGAAGGAGGAAAGAACAGAATAGAGAATAGAGAAAGCTAGATGAGATCATTTAAGATAAGAAAAACCCAGCTAGAAATAAGCCAAGCTAAGGCTAGACATTCATGAGTAAGAGTAGTTCTTCCTGTATTTATTTGGAAGCTGTGTGGCAGGCCCCCAAAGAGCAAAGAAAATAACTACAGAATTCCAACCCAGCTTCAAAACTCTCAATCAACAAAGTTGAGGGTTGTGCAAAGTACATTGGTACCATAGAGGCACAAACGTTCTGGGGTGTCTGACTGGATCAGATTGGATCTAGTCAGATCTCAGGCCCACTCCATGAGATGGAAAACCTACCAGATACTGCTAGGGCAGCCAAGAACGTAATGATAAATAGGCCAAGGATCTAGAAAAAAACAAGATACTACTGTTCTGCTAAAGGAACATAACTATAAAATGACCTCTAATAACATTCGGCTATACTCAATGTCACACTCTAACAATGTCACACTCTAACATCAGAAAAGCTTCCTCTTGCAGTATTGGAACAAATATGAAAATTCTCACCAAGAAAATGTGAAGAGTGTGATAGACCATAGAGCACTCAATCCTAAAAGAATACCTCCCTCAAATCCCTCCCCTCAAGACTCAGGAAACCCTGCAGAAGTGAATGTGGAAAGACCATAAAAGCCAGAAAAAATTAAATATACCAAGGAAACATGGCCTTCTAGACACAAATGGGCTGCAAAATATATGACCTCACAGAAACCGTAGCGCATGCACAGGACCTGCACAGATCTGGTCCAGATGGGGTCCCAATGTCAGGAAGGAAAAGTAAACACAAACTCCTATCCCTAACCAAGAAGCTGATGACTGCTTGCAAGAGAAAAATTTGTTTTCTCCAACAGAGTCTTATTAACACATAAACCATACTTAAAGGAAGACCCCATGCTGAGCAGTAGATGACAAAGACAAACAAAACTAACCAAACTATTTTCATAGTGTTTTGGCTCATAATACTTAGCCTGGCCTTTTTTTACCCCTTCCAGGTCTTTTGCTTATATATTATGGTTTCCGGTTTTATATTTTTAATGGAATTTGTGTGTGTGTCTGCATCAATATGTGTTTCTGTGCCTTTTCATTGCTCTTGTCTTTTTGTTTTATTTTTCCTGTTTTGGTTTGTTTGTTTTTATTTTATTGTATTTAATTTCTCATTTTTAAATTGTCTGTTTTCTTATGTTAGAGAGTAAGAGAGAGTGTGACTGTGGGTGGGAGTGGAGAGGCTGGGAGGAGTTGGGGAGGAGACACAGTAATCAGAATAAACTGTATAATAGGGGAAAGAAGAAAAATAGAAAGGTCAGCAAATATGTTGAGAAAGGAAAACCCATATTCACTGTTTGTGAAGGTACAAACTTTTAACCACTGTGAAAATAGTCTGGATGTTCACAGAAAACACTATATGTCCTCCTACAAAGATACTTGTACATCCATGTACTGTGTGTTTTAATCACACTTTTATAGTATCATTATACTTATATTTTAAAAAAAAACTTCTGGCTGGGCAGAAGTGGCACACACCTTTAATCCCAGCACTCAGGAGGCAGAAGCAGGTTGATCTCTGTGAGTTTGAAGCCAGCCTGTGCTACAGAGCTAGCTCCAGTACAGGCTCCAAAGCTACACAAAGAAATCTTGTCTTGAAAAACAATACAAAGGTTCTGTAGGGAGTATAGGGAGTGTAACATTGGCAGTACCCTCATACCCCTATATTTAGTTAATCTCTTGATACTATGCACTATTTTTTACTTAATCTTACATAGTATTCTTCATCATAGGCTCAGAGGCAAAACAGGCAGATTATATATTAAATAGATAACACAGTTAGGCTGTTTGGTATATGTTATATAAAATATACACCTATGCAGTAAGATGTTCTATATAAGTTTGTAAATATAATGTCATCATAGTGAAGAAATTGTTTAAAGACGCATTCTCAAAATATCGCTTCACCAATAAACAATCTGTAACTGCAGTCTGTTCAGAGAAGCAATCAAAGCTACAGAATCAGTATAGCTAAAATATTACCTACTGCATCTGTAAGAAAAATACAGTATAAAGTGTGCATAAAGGTGCAGGAATCTAAATAAGGACTTATCCTACTCCTTAACCATCCTCTTCTACTTGGAGAATGTACTTCATGAGGGCATGCGGTCTTGTTCCTATTTCTCACAGCCTTAAGATCTGCTAATGAGCATAAGCAATTTCTTTTTATTTCTTCCAGGTCTTTCCAACTGACCTATATATCCTCTAGGGATAGCCTTACATGTTACTGAAATACAGAAAGCTATATATTAGAGCCCTCCCCACAATCTTACAGGACAGAAGTTGAAAATAAGCCTAAGTTCTATGCAAGAAAACCATCATTGAAAAAGTCTACATTAAATTCAATGCTCAAATTCCAAATTGCTCAACCAAACCTCCCAGAGGACCTATTGCAGTAAGTAACTAAATATTTCAGTCTATATGCTCCTTTACTAACTCATGTGTCATCTTAAATGGTTTCCTGGATTTGTTACACTATAGTTGTTTATAGCTTGAAGCAACCCTTTTAGAAAGTATTGCCTAACAAAAATTAGGCAAAATAACAACAAAGTCCTTACCAAGATTCAATTTCAAGATTAACTACAAGCACAAAATTGAAACAAATTTATAAGCTTGCTGAGAAATAAACCAATCTTAAAAATAAAACACAGTCATCCAAACTCTATATGAAACAAATCTCTCTCTCTCTCTCTCTCTCTCTCTCTCTCTCTCTCTCTCTCTCTCTCTCTCTCTCTCTCTCTCTCTCTCTACACACACACACACACACACACACACACACACACACACACACATTAAACTCATAAAATAAAGTAGAGAAGCATATATAATCCATGCCCAGAATGTTTCTTCTCAATTAGCCAGTAACTGGCTGTACAGTGTTCTAAGTGCAAATGCTTAAGACATTCTGGGGGCAGTTTCTAACCCTAGCTTGGCTCTATTTCACTAAAGTGCTTTGCTTCTGCTCGTGAGTTTCAAATATATATTTTTAAACATAGAAAACTAAAACTAGAGTTATTTTTAATGAGGTAACATATAATTAACTGGGAAACAGACAACAGTCTCCTTTGTACCCCTAAAGGAAGTTTGCCTTCTATTTAATAATATGTATACATGTTAAAACATA
This sequence comes from Cricetiscus sungorus, assembly GCA_030556225.1. Lineage (NCBI taxonomy): Eukaryota > Metazoa > Chordata > Mammalia > Rodentia > Cricetidae > Cricetiscus > Cricetiscus sungorus. Next base: position 13,081,501 of record JANBXA010000253.1, read on the forward strand.
AATATGTATGTTTTATTTGTCTTTCTCTTACTGATTTAATATGCTTAATATGAGCATTTCCAATTTTATATATTTTCCTAAAAATAATAAAAACTTCCAATTTCTTTCTTCAATGTTTTAAATTTTTTATTTTATTGGTCTTTTATATCCAGGTCAGGTTAATTCCAAGGAATTTTTTGATGCAATTATGAAAGAGAGTCTTCTGATTTCCTTTTCACTGTGTTTATCAATACTACCAGTTTTCTGGATTCTGTGGGTGCTGTAAGTTATACATACAAATACCAAGATTCAAGGCTAGGTTCCATGTTGATAACATGTGACATTTGTCTATCTGGGTTACCATAATCCATATTTCCCTTATCCATCTTCTCACCAGCAGATTTCATTTTTCCTTATACCTGAATAAAATTCCATTGTATATATGTAGCACATTTCACTATCAATTCGTTAGCCAGTCAACCTCTAAGTTGTGACCATGCTGTAGTTGTTATGAATAGAAAGACAGTGGAAGGACATGGTTAAGCTTGAGTTTCTGAAGCAGGATTTAGATCTATTTGTGTAAATGCCAAGAAATGGTATAGGTAGATCATATCTATTTCTAGTTTTCTGAGGAAGCACCATACTGAATTCTCTAATGATATGAGTTTTCACCCCTCACAACAGTGCATAGATGTTCTCCCTTCCACACAACATTACCTGTATTTGTTGTCTCTTTTTTGTTCTTCATCCTAACCATTCTAAGATGAAATCACAAAGTAGTTTTAATGTACATTTCCCTGTGGGCTAAGGATGATGAAGACTTTTAAAACAAATTTCTTAGCTATTTATATTTCTTCTTTAGAGAACATTCTGTTTAGTTCCATAACCTACTTTTTAATTTGGTTGTTTTCTTAGTGTTTAGCTTCCTTTTTAATTCTTTTTATATTCTTACACACTTTTTTCCATTCTGTGGGCTATGTAATGAAGAAACTTTTTAGTTTTATGAAGTCACATTGATTCTTTCTTAATATTGTTTTTTATTCATTTCCACAAAATAAATTTATGCCCTGACTTTTGTTACTTCTTTCTATGAAATTATCTGAGGTTTATCTCATTTTTGCTTTTCCAAGGTCTAAGATTTCCATTTATCCCCTAAGATTTGTATGCTGTGCTTTGTTTTTCATTTACTTCTAAGAATTTTCATTTATTCCCCTCTTGATTTTTTCATTGACCCACTAATAGTTTAATGGTACTTCGTTTATTCTCCACGTTTTTGTGTATGTCCTATAGAATTGTCCCCTGTGTTGGTGTCTTATTTTATTTTACCATGATATGATACAAGAAATTTTGCATTAAAATTCCTGTACTTGAAATAAAGATAGTCTCTCATATAAAGAAAGTTCAATGGGCTTCTGACCTGAATATGTTTACAGCAGTGTTTGGACAGGATGTGCTATAGATGTCTGTTGGATACAGTCGACCTGTTATGGTATTTCACTCTAATACTTACTTTTCACTTGCTTATTTTTTATTTGTTTTGGTGAAATATCTGTTGGTCAGTGTAGGACATTGAAGTTTCTCATTATCATTACATTGGAGCTAATCTGTGTCTTTACATCTAATGGTGTTTTATTTTGAAAGTGGCTGCATCAATGATTAGTCCTTTTCCTGTTTAAAGTTGTAATATCCTCCTAATGGCTTGTTCTCTTAATCACTATGAAATAATTGCTTTATATTTGCTGATTAATTTTGATTTGAAACATATTTTTGGTATATTTCTTAGAAATGATGTCTACTTGGTTACTAGTTTCATTTCCAATACATGCCATTGCAGTTGTTTTCATGGTGATATATATGGCTTCAACAAAACATCGTTTTTGGTCCATGCCATATACTATCTGTTTTTGTTGGGAAATTAAAAACATTAGTACTTATGGTTGGTTGCTCTTAAATGGTGTGTTCTTTTGCTCAACTACAATTTTAATGTGGCAACTTGATAGCAGAATTATCTCTATTTCTTAACTTACCTCTGTGTCCTAAAACACTTCCTCAAATACTTGATCTGTTATCCATCTTTGAAAAAAAAAAAAAAAAAAAACATACAAGATCTGAGTTTGGAGGGGGTGAAATTTATGCTAATACTTCAATAAACACTTGCTTATTATATCCCCTTTGGATATATAATACAATCTCTTTAAAAAAAATCGTTGTATGCTCTAGGAAGATTGAGTTGCTGTCCATTCTCTGTGTGCTTTGACACTCTGGGCTGTCTCCCTGTTTTTCATTCTTCCATACTACCTTAGTTTCCATCTCTACCCACTGATTTAAGTATATTGAATTTTGTGTGCACATGTGTGTATATGTATGTTTAGGCATTGCATGTGTGTCTTAAGGTGGATGTGACAGTATGTGTCCATATATGGAGATCAGAGTTTCATGTCAGATGTCTTCTTTTATTAATTTTCGCCTTAAGACAGTGCATTTCATTGAGTCTGTCTCTCACTGATTGCATAGGCTGTCTGTAACTTACAGTTGGCTAAGCCAGATGGCCAGTGAGCTCCTGAGATTTGCCTGTCTCCACCAACCCACCACCCATCCATCAAGAGAACTGAAGTCATATACTGCCATCCTAAGTTTTATGTGGGTGATGGGGATACAAAATAAGGTTCTCATGTTACATAGCAAACACTTTATACACTAAGCCATCTCTTCAGCCCCTCTATCTTACTTCTTACACTTTTAAAAGCTTTTTGAGGGGAAAATAATATCTCTGATTTCATAAATATCTCAGAATGCTTCCTAGAAGAAACTTTAAATTTTGTAAGCTTATGAAGTCTATGGCCATTACTTTCACGGAAAACACCCTTGTGGGGGTTAAAGAAGAGCTCAGGGAGGTATGAGGAATGGACATGATCCCAAAATTGTGATGGTAGAAGCTTTCCAAGCACTACAAGGTCAGAAGAACACTGCTTTATCATGGCTAGGACAATTGAACCAAATAGAGCCAATGTAAGTGTTTAACTCACAATAAGATGTGTCAAATTTAAATACTACTTGGAAAATATAGGGATTTAAAATACATATACATCCTCAACTTTAGTGTATACAGTCTATCTGTTCTGCAGTCTTCCTGTGGAATGACTAAAGAACCATTCTTCACCAGCTTTCTATATAACTAAAGTGTGACAAATCTCATCTAGATCTGCCTTTCAAAGGTAAAATTTTCCACAGTGGCAAAGGAACAACTTTCCTGTTCCTTTAATCAAGACATAATAATCAAACCTCCCACCCATCCATATCATTTGACATTTTAAATCCATTGCTTATGTGTGAAACCTTGTAAAATGTTTATATTATTTTGATTAAGTGCATGTATTATTATAACGATTATTTATGACAGGAGTAAAGCTTAATATTTAAAGCCTGTGGTTATATAAAATTCAATTTTGAAATTATTACTATTATTATTAGAGAGGTATGTTAGTGTGATCAATAAAACTTTGTCAAGCATAAAATGTATTACATCAGGAAAAAAAAATCTCTGCAGAATGTGGAATGGAAGTTCAAGGAGGAAAAAAAAGTAAGATTTCCACAATTGAAGTTTCCTTTTTCCAAACTACCTAGCTTATGTCATGCCAAAAAAATCTACCCAGGACACAGGTAACAAATAGCTACAGTCTTGAAACTAAGAAATTTGCTTGAGGTTCCAGGCGAACATCCTATCTCTAAAGCAGAAAAATAAGTGGAAGAAAGCAGCTATTGTCGGTGGACAAACATACTAGTCATCTCTCCTTCCTTTGTTTGCATCAACACTTGACCCAATTTGCCTGACTCTTTCATCAGCTCCACATGGACATACTTGACTAGATCAAATCCTGAAGATAATTATTTAATCTTCCATTTCATCTACCTGTATAGACCAAGCTTCCTCTGCCAGGATTGGAGGGAGGAGAAAAGATGGTGATGTTTTCAGTCCACAGTATAGCCCCTTACATTTTGCCAAAGGCAGAGACAATAGGAAATATAATCCCAAATGTTTATTATCACCAAAATATATCAGAAACTATGCTTTTCTCTCTTCCCAGTACACAAGTATACACATCAGCACAGGTTTTCCAAGATGTAAATTTACTTAAAATGATTGGTTGGCTATTTCTATGAAGACAATAGCCAAGAAAGTAAACTTTCACAATTTATTGCTGACCCAAAACCTCCCTTGTATATGTCTTTTTCCATACCTGAAAACTGTGTGCTGTGACTTGGAGAAATGAGTATCCTCTTGGAGTCAGATGACCTCAATTCCAACCAAGCTCTACCATTTATTATTTGTGTGCCCTTAGCACCTCTTATACTTTTTTATAAAATGAAGACAGTACCTGCCTCAAGCAGCTGTTAAATAGGAATATAGGTAAAGTTAGAATCAGTGTTAATTTTCCACCTTTGCTTTTGACATCTGAAAAGTATTATCCCAACATAAAGTGCTTGGCTTTCAACTGGTCTCCATCTGAGAGCAACAGAAAATGAAATGGAATAAAGGTATGTAAGAATCAGAACATTTTTGGTGAGTTCAGCTAAAACATCAACATTAGGAAAAACGAAAAACTGCAAATTACATGAAACTAGGTTAATTGTTCAGGAGCATGAGCAGCTGGAAACTTAAACCACTTTCATTCATGAATATGAAACAAAATACATCTCATTTAGACAAAATTGATCTCCCAACATAAACAAATGAGTCACATAAAATATTAATCTTCTAAGTGAAATAAATACAAAGAGGATGATTTTGGTTTAAATAATTTTTTTTTGTTTTTTCTGAAGACTATACAAACCCAGTGGGAAAGATTTAAGTACTAGTAAAAAATAATAAAGTTATGGTAGTCATGGTAGACAGCTAAGAATTATGGATGCTTATCTTCTACACATGACTAGCTAAGCATTTAATGTGTACTGTCTTTGATGTGAAGGTTTACATATATTAGCTTTTTTATTATCTTAACAATCATGGAGTGTAGTAGTTGTTGTTACTCTAAGAATGAAAATGGTAAGACACAGAAAGTTCACTCAGCAAAAACAGAGTGTGAGTTGAGAGCATTCAGGTGCTTCCAAGTTTGCTCACTGGTCTGCAATGCTACAAGGTTGTGAAACTAAAGCAAGGTGGAAACAAAAATTACCCAGCCAAAAATGGTGTTGCATCTGACTCACTTATCCCACCAAGCGTTTTGAGTTGCTGTATGCATAAATCTTCTATTCAAGACTTGAAAAACTATTAGCAATTAGTGACTGCTGAGGCAAGAAGAGTCACTTTTCTTTTAGGGGTGAACAGTGGTATGTAGACAGAGTTTCTATTATTTCTAGACCCACAGCCATGTTGCCCCAAATAAAAGCACAGAGGCTTGTATTATTTATAAACTATTTGGCCAATGGCTTGGGCTTCTTACTGGCTAGCTCTCTCTTAATTATTATCTCATAACTATTAATCTATGTATTTCTGCATGGCCTTATATTACCAGAGAAGGCTCCAGCAAGTTATTCCCTCAGTGGCTGCATGGTGTCTCTCTCAACTTTTCTCTGTGTCCTCTCCCCAGTATTCTCTTCTTCTCCTAGCCCCACCTATACATCTTGCCTGGCTACTGACCAATCAGTGTTTTGTTCATATACTAATAAAAGAAGCATATATACAGGAGGACATTTCCCTATCACTGGTGGTTTGCAAATACTTCAGTTATGACACAAACCCATTAAATTATCAGCTGCATTAATGGGACTCTGTGCTTAAAAATAAGACAAATGATGAACAATGGTGGTGCTTGTCTTTTATTCCTGCACTCAGAAGGCAGAGGCAGGCAAATCTCTGTAAATTCGAGGTCAGCCCCCTGGTTTGCAGAGCAAGTCCAGGTATGACTACACACAAAAACATTGTCTCAAAGAAAAAAGACAAACACTAATTTTGGAGGGAGTAGTGTTGAGAGAAATCTAGAGGGAGAGAATGGGATAGTAGATATAATCAGTATATATTATATACAAGTATAAGATTTTCAGAAAATAAAAGTTTTAAAGGGCGAAGAATTATTTAATTGAGAAATTATGTGTGCAGATATGTGTGTATACATACATATAACAATGATAAATGAAAAAACAGCCATGACTTTGAAAAAGAGAAAGTAGGAGGACTATATTAAAGGGTCTGAAGTGAGGAAAGGGAATTGAGAAGCTATATAATTATATTACAATCTCAATCAATAAAAATTAATAAAAAGACAGTAGGCTGATGAAAACTTGAGGAGAAAGGTAGAAGGCAGCATTCCTTCATGCCATCAACATCAATTCCTGCCTTAGGTTCCTGCCCAGATTGGGTTCCTATCCTGACTTCCTTCAGTGATGGACTGACTGTCTTCTGAAAGTGTAAGATGAAATAAACCCTTTCCTTCCTCACTCCAAAAGTAAACAACATAAAAGAACATTCTCCTTAAAATGTATTTTTATTGGCACATGTTCAATTATGTTTTAGCAGTAAAGTTTGAAAGGTTTATTGACATCATTGGCTTTGTTTACACTGGAAAAATGATGCCAGTGAAATACCAATTTCACTGAGTAACTCTTAAACATACACCCATTTTTACTTTATTGTGAAGAATAAATTCTTTAACATATTATAGAAAACGTGTTATAATAATTGATTTACATTTATTTTATAGAGTACATGTTATAATAATTGATTCACCGTTACCAAGACATGATAATGAAATTTTCTATAATCTTGAAGATAAGGAAAGATAGAGATGTCATAAATAATACCCTCATTTTATTATTGTTGTTGTCATTATTATTTTTCCAATACAGATTTTATAACCCTATGATTTTCTTAGGACTTGCATTCTATCCAAGGGCAAAATAATCGTCTCCAATCTGTGCCTGTGACCTCATCTTGACCACCAGATATTCACTATCACTTGGGAAATTCAGCTTTTTTGACTGTCAAAAGTGCATCCCGGGCAGAGGATATATGTTGCACAAAATTAAGGACCTAAGTTGGGATTCCAAAAACTCATATTTTTAATATTTTCACATTTTTATAATTTATTTACTTTTTCTTATTTTACATATTGATCCCAGTCCCCTCTCCCTCCCTTCTTCCTTCTCTCCCTCTCTCCCATGCCCCCCAACCACCCTCCCATCCCACCCCACCACACTCCACATGAAGTGTGGTGCCTTCAACAAAATCTGTCAAGTGTTTTGGAGTAGGGACTAGGCCCTCCCTCCTGCCTCTAGGTTAAAGAAGTTTCCCTTCATGGGGAATGTGCTCCAAAAGTTCTTTTGTGCACCAGGGATACATCCTGGTTCCACTGTAGAGGTCCCTTACACTGCCCAGACCTTCTAACTGAGACCGATGTTCAGGAACTCTGAGTCAGTATAATGCTGGTTTCCCAGTTATCAGTCTGGGGGCCCATTGGCTCCTTCTTGTTCAGGTCAGCTGTCTCTGAAACTCACACTTTTTAAATGCCATATGTGATAGCATAAGCCTATAATCCCAGAGCTGAGGGTTAAGACAGGTGGACCTTGCCATAAACATATGATGCCAAAGTTCTCTCATATGTGAAATGATTCACTAACTGCTTATAGCCTTCTTAAAGACTAGATTCAACTGTTCTGAAATAATCATTTCTCTTCTGTAATTCTTAGGGTACTTTTAATACTGCCATTCAAGACCATACTTACGGTGGTTTGACAGAGAATGTCTCTTGTAGTCTCATAGATTTGAATCTTTGCGCCCTAGTCTTTAAAGTTTCAAAAACTCAAACAAGTCCAAGTCTCTGTCTCTGTCTCTGTCTCTCTCTCTCTCTCTCTCTCTCTCTCTCTCTCTCTCTCTCTCTCTCTCTCGTCTGTCTGTCTGTCTGTCTCTCTCTCTCTCTCTCCCTGCTGCTGCTGCTTGTGAATAAGATGAAAGCTAACATCTACTGCCCAGCTTCATGTCTGCCTACCTGTCTCCCTGACCTGATGATCATGGACTTGCCCTCTGAAACTGTAAGCCAACCTGCAATTAAATGTTTTCTTTAATAAGCAGCCCTAGCCATGGTACCTTTTCACAGCAATAGAAATTAACTAAGACAGCATTTGTTCTGCTCACTGGTGGTGATATTCCTGTACTACTGGTCTTGAATGTCAGAAGGTTCCATTCAGATCAACACTGTTAATGCACCACAGATAAAACATTTGCAGTGTTTTCTTTTTGCACAAAAACATTGTATTGGTCACTCTCTACAATTATTGCAATGGAAATCAATAGGGTTGTAGAGTGAGTTATGGAGTATCAAGATCATTATATGGTAAGGCAGTTTTATTAAGATAATGATAGTCTAAGATTTCAACAAATTAAGTGATACAGTCAGGTAGTGATGGAAAATGCTTATTAATGAATAATAATGATTTTTTACTCTTTTATATATGGCATATAACACATGTACATTATACATATTATATACTTTGCTAATAAAAATCCATTGATTTTAGAAATACGATTTTCAGTATCATGAACAACTAATTTTGGTTGTTCTTATTTAGAATAATTTGCAAAATGCCATTAAGTTGATATGACATTGATACATATTCATATATCTGTACATATATGAATTTTATGTAGTATAATTATATACATTTTTTTCTTGAGTGTCAGTCATTAAATGATTATGGCCACATAAAAAAGTGACATTTACAGTTTTTCATTTTTTATCACCTGGATGTTAAATCTTGATCTCTGTAGCATGTTCATTTTAATGAAAAGGTAAGATAATATAATGAAATATGGGAACTTACTATTTGCCTTAGAAACTATAAATATTAATCTAAGAATACCAAGTTGGGCTCCAGGTGAAGAGTGCTCTAGTAATGAAAAGGGTATGATATTATGAGAAAGTTACAAGAAGGGCAATCATAGATCAATGATATGCAGTGCTGGACATTCTGCAGTCTTCTGGGGTCATTTTCCTCTCTTATTCACAAGCATGATCCATTAGCTCACCATTCCTCTTTGCTGGCCATCTTTGTTCCTATTTCACTGAGTCATCTCACCACTGTCTATCATGCTTTTTTTCTCCTGTACAGAATCCAATCCCATTGGGCAAGAGGCGTAGATCACTTAAAATGAAGTGGTCAATCAGCATTAAGCATAAGGCTAAGCCACATTAAGATAAGAGAATATAGATAGACTATACCATGTCATCCTTCTGCTCTCCCATCATGTGACAAACACCCAAATCCATATAATGACTCACTAAAATTTGAATCTGGCATAGACCTAAAATAAAAACCGTGATTTTTTTAAGAGATCAAATATTGTTCATCATACTAAATATGTTTATTTTGTTGTTTTCATTGTTTTCACTACTACATAACTATTTTACTAAACATGTTTGCTTCTTGAAACAGAGCTTATATTGTTTTGAAGTTTCTTTTGTATTTTACTAGCTTGAAGTGAGCAATCTTCATCATTCCCTCCCTATGAAGGAGTGTGTCATAGTTAGAGATCCAATAATGCTGTAACAAACTAGCAGTTTCCCTGCAGTTGAGATACAGTTTTGTCTTATTTTGGAGTATGTGTGAGTGTATGTATATGTAATGGTATGTAATGTGTTCATGTATTCAAATGCCCTTGTTCACAAAGACTATGTGCAGGTTACTGACTGATGTTTGAATGTCTTCCTCAATTGCTTCTTTGTCTCATTTTTTTTCACCTTACTTTTTTGAGAAGAGATTCTCAATGAGCCTGGTGATTGAAAGTTCAATTAGACTGACAGTATAGTAAACCCCCATGATCTGCCTCTAGGTACTTAGGTTACAGATTTATGTTGTCATACCACTCCTGATGTTCTCTATGTGGGACCTAGGAATCCAAACTAGAAATTTCATGCTTGCACAGAAACACTTTGCCTATTGAGCCCTCTTCCCAGTACAGTTTCAGCAGTCATATGGGCTGAATTCTCAAATTTGTAGTAAATATGTGGTGATCAAGTTGAGACTGCAAGCATAGATTAGGAAATAATATTTTGTCCTTAATAGAACACAAGTCCTAAGAAAAGGACCATAAGGGTGGTTTTTATACCCAGTGAACTTTCATTGGAGAAAACTAAATTTTCCTTTGTGAGCTGTTTTCAGTTGGAGATATAGCTTCTGGGTTAGGGATGAAGACACGTCTACTTCTCTCACTGCCAGATTCCATCCATGGCTTTATATGTCCATCAATTCTGTTTTGTCTGGAAGGCTTTGTTTCCTATGTGTCTTCCATCACTCCTGGCTCTTACAATTTTTTCACCTCCTCTTCAGCAGTTGTTTGAAACAAGAGGGATGTATTTGATGGACACATCACATACAAAGACTAAGTATTACAAGGTTTACTACTCTCTGCACACTGTCCAGTTTTGGAAGGCCAACATCAAATGAACTCAATGAATTCACTAATATTTTTAGTGAGTCTTTGTCTCAGAATGCTTTTTCTAGAATTTTTGTGTTTCTACGAGATTTCTGTGTGTGCTGATGTGTGTATTTGCATCTATGTGTTCCCTGTACTTCTTCTTTGGCTCTTTATTTTGTTTGTTTGTTTCATCCTATTCTGGCTTGTTTTTATTGTATTTCTTTTTTATTGTATTTTATTATTTTTCTTAGATTACTATTTTCTAATGAGACATAAAAAGCAAGAAAGGTTATGGAGGAAAGGTAAGGAAGATCTGGGAGAAGCTTGGGTTGAGAAAACCATAATCAGAATATATTGTATGAAAAATATTTTCAATTAAAGAAAAAAATGATAGTAAATTCTGAAATGAAGATAATGATAATGATGATGATGGTGGTTGTATTGTTGATAATGATGATAGTGGTGGTGATGATGATGGTAATGGTGGTAATGATGGTAATGATACTGGTGGTGATGATGGTTGTATTGATTGTGGTGATGCTGATGATAGTGATGATGATGGTAGTGGTGGTGATGATGGTGATGGTGGTGATGATGATAGAATATTGTTCATATAGGGTTGATACTACTAAACTTAGCTCACAGGGTAAGTACCACTTTTTAAAAACATGCTCTGGGCTATCAGGTGTATCAACTTTATGTCACTAACAATGTAAAGGCACTTTCAATTCATGTGTCTTTCTAAGACACACCTCATTTTTTCAAAAATATGTATTTTTGAAGGGGTAAATGTAAAGAAAACAATGCTAATCTTCCTGTAATCATCATCTCTTCATTATTCTATCCACAGTGTACTAAATTATTTCACATTCCACATGAAGTGTCAGGTCACTTCTTTGGAACAAGCTTTCTTTAGTAAATTCAGAAAAAAACAAATCTTTTAGCTAGGCCAGAAGTCACTGCAGAGAGCATCCTTGTTCACATCTCTGTCATTCCCAGGAAGGTCTCTGTTGTCCATGGCATAGACATACAATTTGCCAGACCAGTAAAGTTTCAATTTTCCAAAGTCTTGATAACTGTAAAGTCTTCTTACTGTATTACTCACACAATGGCATAGCATGTACTTCACACACACACACACACACACACACACACACACACACACACAAATAATTTAAAATTAATGAAATGTTATAGCAACTAAATATTTCAGGCAAAAGATTCAAGCTTCCCAATCATCAATTCTCTAAATGTATCTAAATGTATCCCTGTTGATGATGATATGGATCACCTGGTTAAAGAAATATCTGGTCCTGGGATTTGTAATTCCTAGATATTCTCCAACATATCACTATGCTAAAAGTCCTGTGTATGTAGCACCTGTGTGACTAATAAATACAATAGCCAGCGCAACTCTAAACACTGCTGCAGCAAGCGAACAATTCCCAAGACCAGTACACTGCCTATAAGACACATGCTGAACTACAAATGGCTTCTTAAGCAACTGAATATGTTTTGTTGTTCTTCCTGTTCTCTCGCTTGCTTTAATCTTCACTTTCAGGAGAAAACAAACACTTTTTATGCTGAATGTTAGCAGATGTCCCTCTTGCTGATCAGACATCAGAGACTTATACAAAATGATATAATCAGGCAATCCTTTCATGACAACACAGGATATACATATTTCTTTGTCTTCAGCATCTCAAATGTTGTGCCAGTCCACCAAGAAGAGTGCACTGGTTTTTGGAACTCATACTTTTTTGGTAGAATATGGTGCTTTATAATGAATCTTTCCTGAGGAAAAGAAGTAACCATGATTGTTTAGAACCACAAAGAGATCAAATTCAGTACCTACAAACAGATGTCAATGATGTGGTGATCACAGACTAAGGCTCCAGAGGAAGGAGAAATAGATGATGTTCCTAAGTTCTTTCAGTTCATTTCTCACATCAAGAAAAATACTCATCAGAGCTAAGTGCCTGTGCTGTTCTATATTTTAGCACTTTTAAGAAACCTATTATTTCTTTCATTTCCCAGATGAGACAGGAAGTATTCTCTTATTTTCTAGCAACATAGACAATTCTGCTGATTTTTTCCATATTATAGGGAAAAACACTGTATTTTATTGTAAATGAGGGATAAATTATGAATCACAGAAGAAAAAGTATTTCCTTTCTTTGAAGTTCTACTCTGAAGCATTTCAATTCTTTAAAGTTCTACTCTTCTGATGGAAAAAAACAAAAACAAAACAAACAAAAATCAAAACAGTGGAGGCCTGTTGTAGCATGCTGTGACTACAAGAGGTCCTGAGTGAGCCCTGGTACCTTGCCGGTCAGTGGAAGTCAGTGAAGGTCAGTGAGGGTCATGGCACATTTATACAAAAAGCAATGTGATGAAGAGGGCATGAAACTTCACAATTTTCTTAGATTACTTTCTCACACCTGTGGCTTTGGAACCAAACTACACATGTGCCTCCCATCAAAAAAAGGAGAAAGTCTGAGAGTAGGAAGGGTTCTGAGAAGACAGAAATAATAGAGATGCCATTCCTTTCAGAGAATAATGTGTTATGGTCATTATCAATCTGATATTCTTGGCTTGTGACTGTGTTGGCACATTCTACACTCTCATGAGCAAAGGTGACATTACAAAGTCAGCCTGCTCCACACATGTCTTCTCAGAAGGTGGAATGTCAGAGACATCCTAATCAGGAGATCTGAAACTTCACTCTCATACCACAATATGGTTTTACTACTGTGATCTAGTTAGCCACTTCTAATTAATTGAAAAAATAATAATATAGCAATGTAAGGTACCATTGATTAACTGCTAAAGAAATGATATAATACTCTATTACTATAATTTAGATATTGTCATCTTAGGTCTCTATTGTATACTTTTATCCTTTTAACCTTGGAAGGCTCCATTTTTAAGTTTTGGTGAGGTGGTTCAGTAGAGAAAGACATAGGCTGAGCAAGCCTAGCATCCGAGTTACACCAGAATGCCCAAGTTCTTCCCCTACCCATACTCACTTTCCTTCACACTCTCCTCTTTGTCCCTTTTTACTCCTATCAAGGCCAATCTGTGCTACGTGATTATTCTTGAAAATGTGCCTTTCAGGTAGAGCACAGTCACTTCTCAAGGACTATGCTCTTTGAGAAAGCTGACCCTTGACTTTTCCTCTCCCAGCAGCTGAAATTGCCAATACCTCCTTAGCATCTGAAGGAAACTTGTGCCCTTTACCTAACACTTTCAATGTAGCCCATAAAGATGTATGCTTTCAGAGTACAAACTGTAAAAGCAAGTACTGCCCTGCCCAGTGATTAGAGATAAGGAGATTAAGTTTGCTAACACTTTACTGTTCTTGAAATAGTATTTACTTGCCTTGTTTAAAAAAATATATATGCTTACTGCATGTTTTTTAAGGAAAATACAAGAACATAGAATCTACTTGTAACACTTCTATTCAGAAACGTTTTTTAATATTCTTTTTATTAATGTACATGCAGAGTGTGTGTGTTGTGTGTGTGTGTGTGTGTGTGTGTGTGTGTGTGTGTGTGTGTGTGTGTGTGTGTATGTATGTGTGTGATAACCCCAGGTCTCATCCTCAAGCATACTATTTCCTAGAACAATGGATCAGTTAGAAAACTGACTGGTTAGTCAGCAGTCAGCAATCCTCAGGGATCCTCTATCATCTGCCTCTTTAGCAAACACCACAACAGCTGGCACTTGTATATGTTGTAGAGCTCAAACTCAAGTCCTCAGACTGGTAAGGCAAGCAATTTTTTAGACTGAGATTTCTCCCTAGTCGTTACAATTTACTTAGTTCTTACAAATTATGTTTTAAAATAGGATAAAATAAGATAAATTCTCTGTATTTCCTTTGACACTTCATATTATGGGGTTTTATTTAAATCAATAACATAACAATTTATACTTGAGTGACATATTATAGACCGAACAATATGTCAGAGTAACAAATCAAACATCTTCAATACTTTTGTATCAACTATTTCTCTGTAAGCAGACAAAACAATGACCCCAATAAAAATGTAGAGCACACATTAGGACATTAGGGATGTGCTCATGATCCTGTCATCCTGCATGTCCTGCAACATCCTGTATTGTCATAGTATGGAAAAGACAATCATTGGAGCATTCTCTACTCTTTCCTTATAAACATTCAAGTATCAGAACACAAATGCAATGTCTTCCACCTTACCCACTTAGCAATCTCCAGGAGTGTGTAAACCACCACCAAGTATCTTGTCCTATAGGGCCATCCCAGACACTTATCCTGAGATTGATTTTCAATATGACTACCTGTCTCTGTCACATCACCCCATCAAAATGTCTTCTGCAGTTCAGCCTTAAAAAGATTGAATAAAGGACCAGGCCCTTTGAAAATAAAACATTTCAGTTGTGGACACTTTTACATTTCATACATTTTCCAGTAGAGACAGTCTTTACTAGAAAAGTAATATACAAATACAGTTGACTGCCATTGTTTTCTTTATTCTAAGTGGTGTAGACTTCTCATTAGTAGAAAACATTCCGTGTTCTGTATGACCTGAGCATGGTAGCAGTCAAGGCAATTAGCACAGCTTTTCCTCCCAGGAAAGGACTGAGGCTTTTGCATATGAATGAGATGCAGTATGAAACATCAATACTACAATTTTACCTCTCCCTTGAAATGTTCTTATGTGTCTATGCTGTTATTTCATCATTATCAGTTGTCGTGTATGCTGTGTCTGCCAACTTGCACTGGAACTTTTTTGTTAAATCTATATTGTGAACCAGCAACATGCCAGGATTTGATGAACTGGAGGCCAGTCTTCATCCAGTCATTCAAGGATTTTGTGACCTTGAATAAAGGATTGAGAATCTCCAGGCTTTTCCTTGTTTAAGGGTGGAATGACATCAAGTCTTTTGGGGGAATTTTTGGTTCTGATGAGATGGTGTTTATTTGAAGATTTGCTCACTAAAACACAAATGTAATCACAGATTTCTTTCTTATGCTCTTGAATTGCTCCACAGAAGCTCGAAAAAGGATGCAAACACTCACAGGGTCCTTCTTTAACCTACTGCTTTCTATCTATCCCAACCCCTGCACCTGCCTCTTGTCACGCACCATTCCTATCACACCAGTCTACTTCACTAGGCTCCTTCATTTTCAAATATGAAAAGAGGAGAGAGTTCAATTTAAATATATTTTCAAAATATCTGCTACCTCAAGACAAAGTCTTCCAAAGTTTGCCTCTAAAATAGTCTCTTACTGCTCAAATCCCAGCTGTCGAGCCTCAGCCATACTAGTCTTCAGATCTCGAGGAGGCTTTGAACACCCACAATATAGTATCAGTATCAGTAATTTTGTTGTGAAGGTGTATTTCTAGTTTGAAGAAACACAATTTGCTTATTTCAAAGCTGTAACTATTTCTAAATCAACAGGTCTGGAGCCCTGTTTCGCTAATTCAGAGTGTATTCAGCAGCAGACGGAAAAACAGCTTGGCATCTGGCTTCAGCCCTCTACAGGCTTGCCAGAAGCCCAAGCATGCTGCATCACTTGCCTCTTCTGTTATCATAGGAAAGGCTCATTTTGTGGCTCCAGCAATGCTTGAAATTGACTGTCTGGTGTCACAGAATGCCTGACCCTGACCAGGGGGCAAAAGTCACACCATGCCAGAACACACGGCTTGGTTTCAAAATAACTAACAAAATTCATTTCTTAGCAAAAGGACACTGCACTGGTGTAATGATAAATCTGCCTGAATTAATCCATATTCATTTTAAAATGTTCACTTCATTGATTGCTAACCAAGCACTGTAAATATGGAAATTATAAAAGTATGCTCCCTTCTTACATCCTTTGTCCTATTTTTGGTTCCTACTACCTATCAAAAACTTAAATGAAAATAGCAAACACTTCAATACAGTCTGGCATTTCTTTAGCTTGTGCTTGGTCAATTTTGTAGAAAAATATCTTAAGATGGTATTCTCTGGCAAGTAATCTACTAAGAGGCTACAAGCAAACAAACAGAAATGAAGTAGGCTATAGAAGAAAAGGAAGCCAAAGATACATTTCCAAAGTCTAACTACAGGCTGGTCACACTGGAAGCTGGGCTGCATGTACATAGGTGATGCCAGCCTGAGGCAAAAAGATTAAGACATCACACTTCCACAGCAGGCAGTTGTAAGTTACAGGCACTCCCAGTCATCTCCAGTCCAGTTGACTTTCCAACTCAAGTCCACCTGCAGACACTTTCAATTACTAGTTCTCATCACCTAGCTCCCACAGAGGCTGGGAGTCACAGTACCAACCTAGCAAAAGGTATTTGGCCAGAGCACCAAAGTTTGTACCCACTTCACAGGCCACTTAAATATACCCATTATCTGTTGGAATCATTATTATCCTGGCATTGCTATCATCTCTGTTTCATGTATGGTTTTTCTATACAAGTAGAGGCACCTCTAAAGTAGGCCAGCATATTTCAGAATCATAAAAATAGCAACAAGCTGAGAATTTGGAAAAGATGCAATTAACTGGCAACTCTCTATTTTGCAGCTAGCTGACCATGGCCAATGAAGAACTTAAAAGCAAAGTGTCTGCCACAGCTGTTTTGCTTCAAGATCAGTGTATTGTCATTACCATTAACAAAGACTTATTTTTAAGAGACAAATTAAAAAGTAACTTGACCTTCAATACTCATAACCTGTAATGACAAAATAGTGATTTATCTTGCCAGTTACAATTCAGTAAAATTCTAGTTTTCTTCAAGGAGCTAGCCCAGAAGTGCCTCCGCCAATGCAAATACAGTATATTATTACATAGAATCTCACTGAAATCTTTCTTTCTTTTTTTTTTTCTTTTTGCTTCTTTTACTACCCAATTAATTGTTGTTTCACTTACTGTTCTTGTTTTATCCTGAAGGATATTCAGAGGAGAGAAAGGCAATAATTTACCAGCCCTAAAAGATTGAGACAAGTGAACTAACTTGCAATCTTGATACCACAAGACTGGTGTTATACCTGGACGTTATACCATAGAGCAGTGGTTCTCAACCTATGGGTCATGACCCCTTGGCAATTTTCTATCTACAAAAATATTTACATTATGATTCATAACAGTAGCATAATTACCTTCATGTTTTAACAACATATATAGTTCTATGGTTGTGGAGTCACAACAACATGAGTAACTGTGTTAAAGGGTTGCAGCGCAAGGAAGGTTGAGAACCGCTGTAGATAAAGCCCCCTGGAAGAAGTGATGGAAATGACATCATTAACCTCTTGACTTACATCTTAACCTTCTGATAGTAGAAAAGCGCCTTGAGTACCACTGCCTTCTGAAATGCATGGAAACAGAGACTTCTTCACCACAGACAATAAAGCATGAGTTTCAATGTCTGCCCTTTGCTCCCATCCTAAATGAAACCCAAGAAGGGCTTTGAGATGTTCTCACAAAGCCCCCTTGTTTGTAATTCACCAAAACCATGAATTTCTGCCTAAGTAGTAAAGTTGGGAACTGATGAGCTGAGCTGATTCTCCTGTCCGAAGAAGTACACTCATCTTTGGAAACCAGGAAGAAAAGTGACCTACACTCATCCATTCTTCACTCCTACAACTAAAATCTGTATTCTGAAATGCTTGCCAGGCATATGCACACCATCCCAACATGAAGCAGGGTTGTATGTAGTCTGGAAATGTGCAGGCTCAGTGGGGTCTTTTGATTTTCCTGTCCTGCTTTCCCCACACCTTCTCATGACAACCAGACAGTGTGCTCCTATGCATTTAACCATGGATGGGAGACTGTCTATTACTTGTGTCTGCACCACCTGAATCTGCACATGCCATTTAAAATTAAAAGGCCACAGCATTTTCGCTCCAATCACAGGGCTCCCAATAAGGGTGCCATTTGTCTCTGCATAAAAATCATTTGGTTTTTTGGGTTTTTTTTTTTGTTGTTGTTGTTTTTTTTGGCCTAGGTTCTTATTTACTGTAAATTTCCACTAGTAAGCATCACAGATGTTCAATCTGTTTGAAAACTATCCAGCATCAACTGATTTGCAAATGGACACTAAATAAATAGCCGTTGATGATATGTGATGATCTGGGAAAGATTTTCATTAGAGGTATTTGATGGGGATAAAATCTTTATGAAAACACTTATGAGCCAGGTTGATTTTGCCAGAGTCCTGATTGAACCTCTTCAACAGCTTCTAGATGTGGAAATCCCTTCTATTTATGCAAGCTCTGTAAATTATAGAAAGCCTCGGATACCTGAATTCACTAACAGGGTCAGAAAATGTGTTTTTAAAGTCTGAGAAGAGCTAAATATGATTCCACCAGAGAAATAGCAACACTAATTTTGTTCAAAGGAGATAACCCACCATGACACAGCACTCAGTTTGTATGCTAAATCATGTCAGTTTTTTTAGCTAGACATATTATGATCCAACAAATTATATTTACATTACTTTAAAGCAAGAAAATGCATGTCATGGCTTTGAACAATAAAGTACGCTTAAGCAATTTTCCTTGGTAATGCTTGCTCTTGTAATTGTCAGGTAGTGTCTGCTCTTGTTCAAAACACAAAAAAATTACATAACTTCCATCCTTTATCCTAGCATAGGATAGCCTGAAGTTTCTTTTCTTTACTCTTATTTTAATGACCTGTCTCTATCCCCAAGGAAAACATGGATTTTCTTTTGAGGTCATCATAGATGAGATAACATAATTTTATAAAATGAAAGGAGATAAAAACCTGGACTCTTTCCTCATTCACTGATCTTTACCTCTTTAGGATCTGTGTTGTTCTTCCCAAAGAGAACCCTCGTGGCTTCCTCTTCCCTCTCTCTTTCTCTGTATTCCAAGAAGCCAATGAGAGTGTGTCCACATCCCACAGGGATAATGGTGCGAATTCTGATGTTTACATTAAAGTCAGACACCAAGGGAGAAAAATAGGAAATAAGGTTTTTTTTTCCTTGGTGTTGTGTTTTCCTATATGTGAGCATCAGAAATCATGTGGGTATGTATTCTTTCTTTCTTTCTTCCTTTCTTTCTTTCTTTCTTTCTTCCTTTCATTCTGTTTTTCTGAGCAGTATCCCAATCTAAATGCTGGCTCTGCACAGTGTGGTGCTAACTATTGCAATGTTGCTCCTCCACTGCTGTCTGGTGCACTTCCCATAAGAAGCAGAGCTTTCCAGCATCTGCTAATACTACAAAGCAGTTACTAAAAAACATAAAAGGTAATTTTAAAAAACTGTGTACTCTACTTTGAGACAGGGTTTCACTATTTAGCTCTGGCTGGCCTAGAGCTCATTATGTAAACTACACTAGTCTCAGACTCAGAGACCTGCTTGCCTCTGCCTCCCAAGTGCTGAACTTAAAGGTGAGAACCACCAAGGTAGAAGAAAAATAAACAAACAACAACACTTATGGAATACTTCATATATGAATAGGTTTTAATGATCAGAGCTTTTATCTATGGTAGTATCTTGTTCTCATTCATTAGGATAGGCAAAGCCTTTTCTGCATTTCTGACCCTGAGGCAAGACTCATGACACCTTCACAACTCAGTCCAAGTCAAATTCCAGGGAAAGAACCAGGATACTAGAATAATTCATACCATTTGCTGCTGAAAATGGCTCTGGGTAGTTCACATTCTGTCTACAAGTAAAGAACCTTGAGAAAATGTCAGCTTTTAGAATGCCTGACAATTATATGTATAACAAGAGGACAAACAGCCCAGGGATTTGCTGGGTCATGCAAGACACAAGTCTTTGTGCTTCTGAGGACTAAATGATGTGCCACTTGAAAATCCTCAAGCCCACATTAACACTTGACCAATTATATAACCAAATGACAAGAGCTTAGGGAAAATTTTCAAATGTTTGAGGTTACTGAGATGTCATTGCTGTGGACATAAGGGACATCTATCTGTATACATGCCAGTTTTAGCTAACAGGGTCACAGAAAGTTCATGAAGAAGATGTGTGAAAACAAAACTGATTACTCGTGGCAGTTCTTTGCTAGGGAAATCAAATAGTTAGAGGCTCCATTACGTAGAGATCATTGTCTATATTGTACCTTAAAACCTATGTATATAGAGAGATTTGGGTACTATTTTTCAAATGCTAAGAGTTAGCTTAAAAACAATAGGCTAACTAACAGCTACACTGGGACAGTTCAAGATTTGGGTACATTATTTTATCTGATTCTTGTGACATTTCTATAAGGGAAAAGATATACTATTGATTGACCTTATAGTAAAAATATTATAATCATGGCCTGTTTCCAATTGGTACATAAGGTGAACTATGTAAGTTATGAGGCATTCTGCAAATCTCCTTAGCTCTTAGCTTCACTTCCATCGACATCAAATTTGGGAACCCACAAACTTCTTTCTTGATCCCATTAATTATTATTTAAAAAAAAAAGCCAAGAGACACTAGATGGAAAGCTCTATGTAAACTAATAAACTCTTAGATAAGGTTTATATCTTATCTGTGAGATGATAGGAGATTTATCCCTTTCTTAGTCACTGCACAAATTGAAGAGGAAAGCCTTTTAAATGTGGGTGGGTGGCTTTTAGATGGCATCCTTCCTGTCAGCATGAGGCCTAACATGGCAACCAAAATGGAGAACACCACAGCTAGTAAACACTTCCATGAAGTGTGTAAAGGCTTTCATGAAGCCAAAAAAAAAAAAAAACTGTGAACGTTGCAGGTGGTAAAATTATCAATTTTATCTGGGTTAATTTTAATAAGTTGCTTTTAAGATGGAGCTTTATACTACACCCCACAGCCATTTAAAAGGTGTTTTAATAAACACTTTTCTTTTATGGCTGCCAATCATTTTTATCATCTCCCCATGTCCCACAGAATTTATCAACATCCAGTTACCATATCTTAAAAGTCTTCATTAAATAGCACTAATTGTCGGTTCTGTTTTTTCCACTTTGTGTGCCTCACCAGAAATTCTGCAGAGTGTTTCTTCATGGTGCAGAGGTTTGTGGGCTGGGATTTTCTTTTTGCTCCTCCATTTTGGGTCACATCAGGGCTACTTCTGTGAAATTTAATTAGAACCTTATAATAGTTCTCTGTAAATTTCATTACTTCAAAAACAAACTGTAGGATCTTGAAAGGAGCCTACAATTGCTGGTGAGAGTTTATTAACACTTTGTCAGAAAATGTGGGGGTTTTGTTTTTTGTCTTAGGCAGATCAATCAAACCTACTTCAATTGGTGAGTCTCTCGGCCCTCAATGTTTAATACACACTTACCTTAGCCCCTCAAAAATGTTTAAAAAGCACACCTCAGTTCATCAAAGCCATGACATGATTTAGAGAATTCCCCCCATTTACTTGGAAAACAAAAGTCACTTTCTATTCCGCATAATAGTTATCTAGCAACCATAAAAGAATTAGCTTTAAAATCGGATTATTTTAGAATAAGGATCCTTGGGAGAAAGAAAATTCTGTAATTTTAACAAGATTTAAACCTCATTTTCTCCACTCTTTAGCAAACACAAAACAGAAAGCCAATTCAGCACATCGGGGCAATTTTAAGCATATGAGAAAACAAATAAATACACAAGGAAAGCAAAATTATAAAAATTGAAAAAATCTGCATCTAAAATTTATCTATGAAATCAACAACCTGCTCTTTTTTCCTTCTATTTTTTTATATTTATTATTTTTCTTACTTTACATATCGATCCCAGTTCCTTCTCCCTCCTTCCCTCCCATGTTCCCCCCCGCTCCCCTTCCATACCATCCCCCTCACTCCACAAGGAGGGTGATATCTTCCAGGAGGGATCATCAAAATCTGTCAAGTCATTTGGAGTAGGGTCTAGGCCCTCCCCCTGGGCTCTAAGCTAAGGGAGTAATCCTCCATGGGGAATGTGCTCCCAAAGTCCTTTTGTGCACCAGGAATACATCCTGGTTCTACTGTTAGAGGTCCCTCAGACTGACCAGGTCTTCTAACTGAGACCCACGTTTAGGGGGTCTGAGTCAGTATAATGCTAGTTTCCCAGTCAGTATAATGCTAGTTTCCCAGCTATCAATCTGGGGGTCAATAAACTTCCCCTTGTTCAGGTCAGCTGTCTCTGTGTGTTTCTGTAGCCTGGTCTTGTCCACATTTCCTTATCACTCCTCCCTCTCAGCAACTGGATTCCAGGAGTTTAGCTCAGTGTTTAGCTGTGGGTATCTGCTTCTGTTTCCATCAGCTACTAGATGAGGGCTCTATGATGGTGGATAAGTTAGACATCAATCTCATTATCTGTTGCTCAGATTGTTTGTTGGGGTCATGCTTGTAGGTCTCTGGACATTTCTCTAGAGTCAGTTTTCTCTTCAAACTTATAATAGCTCCGTCCATTATGGTATCTCTCTCTTTTTTATTTCCTCTTTCATCTATTTGCTCCCTGGCTCAATCTTCCTGGTCCTACATGTTCTCCTCTCCCCAAGTGATCCATATCCATGCAAAAAGACATCTGTTCAACTACATTCATAGCAGCATTATTTGTAATAACCAGAACCTGAAAGCAACCTAGATGTCCCTCAACTGAAGAATGGATAAAGAAGATGTGGCACATTTACACAATGGAATACTACTCAGCAGAAAAAAGAAACAAACAAAAAAAAAAAACAATGGAATCTTGAAATTCACAGGCAAATAGATGGAAATTGAAGAAACTATTCTGAGTGAGGTAACCCTGTCACAAAAAGAGGAATCCATATACTCACTCATATATGGATTTTAGACATAGAGCAAAGGATCACCAGCCTATAATTCACACCACCAGAGAAACTAGGATACAAGGAGAAACCTAAGAGATTCATGCAAGGTCCCTCACAGAAGGGGAAAGGAACAAGATCACCTGAGCATATTGGGGTGGGGGAGGGAGGCGGCAGTGAGTAGAGCAGGAGTTAGGAAGAAAAGGAGAGTAGGAGAGGAGAACATGTGGGAACAAAATGCTCTTTACTCCGTGTGTGATGATGATAATGATTTATGATGATGATGATGATGATGATGATGATGATGATGATGATGATGAATCAGCAATAAACAAAAGACAAAACTTTTATTTTATGAAATGACTATAGTTTCAAAGCTACAATGACACTAAGAAGTTGTTAGCAAGTGAAAGCAAGGTCAACAACACACACATAGGCAAACACACACAGAGACAAACACAGGAACACATACACAGAAATATATACACACAGACAGACACACACAGAAAGACACATATACACACACATGCAGCATACACAAAGAGACAAACAGATTCACATACACACAGACAAATACAGATACAAAACACAGATACCCACACAGAGAGGCATACACAGATACAGACACACACACACACACACACACACACACACACACACACACAAAATGCTGTGCTGTGCTGTGTTCATCTAGAAAGTATTTTATTGCCTCCAAAATCTAATGGTTAAATACTTCTAAAATCGCTGCAATATTCAAACACAGGTGCATATGAGCAAAGCATTAAAACTGAATGATGGTGTACTCAGGACAGACAATACAACACATAATGACCAAGAAATGAAGTTGTTGAGGAAATAAGACATAAAGAAGTGGTTAGTACTAAATACTGAGCCCCTTAGATAGTTTGAAGGAGAGAGAAGCAACAAAAAACAAAAAAATAAAGTGATTACATTCACAAAATTAAGTGCATTACTTTGAAGAAGTTCATAAAGTTCACTATGCAATTGTTGGAATTTATGCCAGTATCTCTTTGTGGGACATTGTACATTATCTCCTGAGTTGCAAATTAATTGAAAAATAGAAACACCACATCTATCTGTGGAGTCTACCTTCTCCTCAGCACCAATTCACTTCCCTTGGCATGTTTATTTGATAGACAAGTGGGCTTACCAATATGGCAAAAACTTAATTAGTATTTACACATGTAAGTTTCCATTTTCTGTGTATATGTGGCCTTCATGTCAAAAGTATCACTTTTCCTAGCATGAGAGTATTATTTCTGTCTGCCTTACAGAAGGATTAAATGACCACAAAATGAATTTCCCTTTCATATTTTCTTATAATAAATATTTATGTAATGGTTCATGATTTACAAAGTGTTGTTCTTGTACGTTATCCTTCTTAATCTTATTTAATCCTAGGATGTTTCATCAAGCTTCTGTTAATTTTTCTTGAACCTTCTTTGTTTTCGTCTCTGCCACTTTAACCTTCAAGTGGCAAGCCATATGCTGAAGGAAAAACAACCTCTCAAAGACCTACAAGCACTGAATTACAGCAAACACTGCTTCATCCCTTAATTTATGAGTGCTTAAGCTAAATTTACCTTTTTGACCATGGGTTCCAGTCTTAGAAAGTGAAAGTCAGTAAGAATTATCACCACTAAAAAGATACAATAGAACTAACATGGGAGAAAAACAGTCTTTTTACTGGTTTTCATTCAAAATTGGCCTCTTGCAAAAGTAATTGCTCTAAAAGAAATTTGAAGCTAAGGTCACACTTAGAACTGTGCACCCACCATAACCTATGTTCAAACATTGCAATTTGAGTTGGTCATTCAAGAAATTGTTAATAGGCCATTAAATCCTGCATTTGTCCTTTCATCCTTCCTTACAAATTATGGTGACCTTAAAAAAGAGTTGCCTTGGCATTTGGGACCCCACATTTCAATAACTCATGATCAGCTCTCTGAGATCAATGATCTCACCACTTAATAATTATTCACCCTGACTGTTCCCTCGGGGTCAACCTGATCAACGAAACTGAGGTTCTCCTATGTAATAGTGTAGTTATGCATGCATCAGGACCTTTTGATGATTTTGATGCAACAAAGTATTTTGGGGTGATCTGTTTTGTTTTGTCTTGTTGTGTTTTTGTTTGTTTCCTTTTACAGATACTTCAGACATAAAACTCAGATTATGTGGGAAACATTTGGGAATCATGCCTTCAAGATTCACTTAACTGACTTCTTATAAGACCAGCTCTGAGTCCAGTCTTTACTATATGCAGACAGTCCACTCAAACATAGGCAGTGGATCTTATTGTCAAAGTTTGCAGGCTCTGTCAGTACCTGTGAGTTGATAATTCAGTCTGTCCTCTTTCTTACAGATTCTGATCAGTTTATGATCCCAAACCATTAGATGATGCCAGTGATAGTGAAGATGCATCTTCCTTCATCATTCAAACTACTCCAGAAGCAACCACCCTCAGAAGTATGCCTCCTGGGTGATTCTTAGTCTGGAAAGAGTGACTATCAAGAGTAACCTTCACATACTCATACTGAAAATATATAAATATATGCACATATAAATATCTAGTCGCATATCAATATGTAGTGCATGGTAACAAATAAACATTATGGAAAGTGAAAAGGAAGCACAAAAAAGAGAAAACTTGATTCTAACTGAGGCAATAAAGAAGGAAAAGGAACTTTAAATTTTATAATATTTTGATTGGAGCTAAGGAAGAATGATGAATCTTGGCATTGAAATGAGGATGTGCATGGAATACTGAGTGAGGAAAAGCAGCTCAAGTAGGAAAGGGAGTGGGGATCCAATGGCACTGAAGTGAATGGAAGGATGTGCAGGGTTTTTGTCCTTGGTTGTAAACTCACAAAGAAACTTGAGTTTACAATCCAATGTAAAACACACAAACTCAAAAATAACAAGTGTTTAAATCTGTATGGAAGCAAGAAGATCGTGTCAACCCAATAACCATAGAACTGAAAATTAATTTACTCATGCAATTTGAAAAAAATGTATTTATTTATTTTCCTCTTCAGTTTTCCTCAAATGTGTTCCTGACACAGCAGGAGATATCATTTGGAGATATTAAAAATGAAAATTATCAAACCTTATCCTAACCCAAATTGATTAAATACCTGGAAATTAGCACTTGAAAATCTGTCTTGGCAAACCAGCTCTCAGCATGATTCTGGTGCACACAGACACTTGAGGACCACAGCTATGGATTATCTCATTCAGGCACAAAAAAATGTTTTTTGTATGAGTCCAGCTCTTACATCCCTCATCTGATACCCATCATAGATTCCAGATGGTGTATCCAACTGTTACACTGATCTTCCCACTTTGTTGATTACCAGATCAGACTTAAAACTATCTACATAGAATCTTAAATTATCCCTTCCTCTCACTCTGTCATCCCATTAGTTCTCAGGAAATGATACCATCATTTTACCAATGGTTCTAATTTAAAACCTAGAATTTGTATGTCATTGCTCTATTTCAGCTCCGTCCCTTACCAAATTTATCAGCAAATTCTGCCAGCTCCATCTAAATATTGTGTTCAGATATAATTACTTACATCTCTTCATTCCTGCTACCATCGTCCTAATCTAAAATTCTATCCAACAAGAAAGGGGCAGCAAAAATCAGAAAAACAGATTAGGAAACAGATTTTGAGGAAAGAACCAGAGTAAACGTATTATCATCACAAAAGTCAATAATGAAGGTTTTAAGAATAAAGCAATAACCAATGTAAATCCTCAGGGAAAAAGTGAGGAAAGAAAAGGCTGTGATGCCTAAGAGGGGGAAATAAGATTTAAAGGAGGGTGAAGAGAAGAAGCTGACAGTCAGCCTTGAAAGTCAGCCAGAAAACTCTGCTAAGATCAAATAAATGGGAGATATGAAGAATAGGCAATGGTTTGAATAGTTAACCCAAATAAAGATAAGTGTGAAATAATGTAAAACATAAGTAAAAACTATGTGATAAACTTACTTTCTGGAGTATATCACCACTACTGCCTAGAAATGTGATCATGTTCATCATGAAATCTTCCCAAATGGTCAATATATCAATAAAGAAAAAAGATGATAGGAATCTTTTTGTTATTTTCACTGTGTTTAAACAACTAAGGAATTCAAGAATGTGGTGGGTTTGTTAACACATAGCTTACAGAAAATTATTTAACAAAAAATAGCTCCCATGTTACTCACTATGTGGTACTTTTCTCACTTCATTGACTGACAGCTATTTATACTGTTCTTTAAAAAGAGACCTACTTGGGCTGGAGAGATAGCTCAGCCACAATCAGAAAGACACCTACTCAAAAAAAAAAATCACCTAATCTAGAATCAAAACATTCCAGAAAAAAATGCCTAGCTAAATTAAAATTGATATAGGAAAATAACTTTTATCAAAAATAATAAAGTTCATCACTAAATTATTACATGAAAACAGACTAGAGTTTGACCCATACTTGAAGATTAACTTTTTCCATCTATCGTGACATTTCAGCAGTTGGTTTGAAGGATATTGGTCTAATATCAGTGCCCCTTACCCCAGATTCTACCATATCCCCTGACTGTATAAAGTATAATGGATTCCCCTTATAAAAGTCAAGACACATGTGATCACGAAACTGATTGCTAACTACATACAGCAAAAACTCTTCAAAGTTTAATAACAAATTGAATATTTTAGGAATATACCAGTGAAAATATGAAATCCTATCATAACTCAAGCCTTAGAGATGGCAAGAATCATTAATATTATGAATGTCACACCACCCTTTTGTCTTTATGGATGACACTATGTTTATTACTTTTCCTTTTAATTTTGCTTGTCTATTTTTCTTGCAAACACAGGGGGAAAAAGACTTTGAGAAGGAAGTATTTACTGTCTATTAAATTCTTCACAGTGTTAAAAGTCTCATATGGCTTATTCATTCCATCAAATCCCACTTTCTGAAGCAGATACCGTAGTCATACCATTGTACATATGAAAAGACTAAGGCACAGAAATGCAGTTTGATCACATGGCTCTTAAGTGGCCAAGCTCAGAAACAAAATGCCTGGTTCCTCTTCATTCTCTTTAATAGCTACTTTGCATTCCATATTTACAATGTTGACAACTTCCATCTTTTGGTACTGCAGTACTTAACTTTATTTGTAATAATTCAAGTTGTGTGGACGAACTAATTTTGGAAAAGGACACTGACAGCCAACTATGTCACTGTGACAAACATATATATATATATATATATATATGTGTGTATATATATATATATGACAAACATATATACATATATATGTATACATATATATATGGTGATATATATAAGGATATATATAAGGATATATATATGGATCACCTTAATTTTTATCAGTAGATAATGAAGGAACATAGATGGGTCTTGGGAACATTATATTCAAGTACAGAAAAACCAATATCACATGTCTTCACTCATATTTATAAGTTAAAAATTCAGCCTCGAAGAAGCAAGGGTAGAAGGGTGTTTACCAGAAGCTGAATAGGGAAAGCTATGGAGAACAGGTAAATGGCTATAAAATTAGATTTGATTAGGAAAACTTGCTGCACCTGCACAGCCAGAACATCGAGCTTGGTGGAGGGTGTAGGGATTGAAACACTTAACAGACCACCATGAGAAGTTAAGAAAAAGCTGCTGCCACCACCACTGTTTATTACAGAGAGTAATGGGCTTATATACCCAAGCCAGGGGATGGGCTAAGCATAGGAGGAAGTCATGCACCACCCACACCTGGGGTCAAGGCACACCTGCACTGCCCTCCGGGAAGTTTTGAAAACAACCTTGTTTGCTCACCCTTTTTTTTTTTCATGGAAGTTCTACAACTGGGTGGGTAAAAGAGAGCTGTGAGGGACAAGTACTTAAATTTCCCAAAAAAAACTAAGTTCTAATGTTCTGTACCTCAAAACAGGGAAACTGTACTTAAGAATATAACATATTCTTCTAAATAGCAAAGAGTAGTTTTAATGTCATCCCTCCCAAAAATAATATTTGGAGTGATAGATGTACTAATTTTTCTGACTAATTTTATCCATTATATTTATATTGCAAATATTGTACTTAGTCCCACAAATATGAATGATATTTTTGTCATTTAAATTTTTTATTCTTCAACACATAGCAAATAGCATTGTGTTTACTTATATTGGCATCCTACACAATTAAACTTCCAGCTCTGAAATGGCATATCAAAGAATTAAATGTACTACATTGTAAGACAGATTGAAATTTTTTTCCTCTAAAGTGATAGTAGTAATGACTGGCATTCAGACAAGTTGTGCATTGAGGCTATTTATTTATGTTATGGACATCATGCATTATCACTTGTAACTTCTTTTTTAACTTAATGATCAAAAACATAGCATCAGTATCATTGTGATTGTTACAGAAATCTTAATGCATCATTACTAAGATACAAACTTCCTGAGGGTGTGCAGGGCTTTGGAACCCAAGTGAATTCTTCCTTACCTCCCCTTTGACAGCTTAAGAACCCTTTGCTCTCATTATAACCCATAGCGTTTTTTGGCCAGACCCAAGGAGCTTCTGGAAAGTACTGACTTAACTGTCACCCAGCTTGCTACAGTCAATAGCTGCCAGCCATCCAGCCGGGGACGCAGACTCTAGCTGAATCACTTCTTAAAGGGATGCACTGGAAAGGGGGGGAACGGCATAAAAGACTGCTTCATAACTCTCCTCCACTCTGATCCTCCCAAATATTTCATTTGCATGACATTTCTTCACCTGAGAGGCTGTTGCCCTTTAAATGGCATCTTGGCATTTGAGGTCCTCTAGCTATATTCTTAAGTCTTCTTCCTTGGACTGACAATTTTCCTGGAATTCTGTGAACAACCTTCACGTTGGTGGAGTTTAAGGTCCACTGGTGACGCCGAACGAAATGGGAGCTGAGCATGATCAGCACTGTGCAAAGACTTGGCTCAAGCTATAAAACCTGGGCAGCTGCAGCACAGCGGAGGCTGTGGCCATTTCCCTTCTATTTTATGATCATGTGCGGTTTCCTTGCTTTATGCTCTCATTGCATCCTGGCCTAGCAGTCTGGAGCAGCAGGCTGGAGAGATAAGGCCATCCAGTAATAAATAAACTAGAAGGTTAAAGCTACAAGAAAGGGGATGTGGGAAATTGTGATGACAGAGCCGTATGTTTAGCCTGGGATATATGCTCGAAGAATAGTTGGGAGCCCTTTTCCATCTTTTGAGAGGACTTCACATTTACACTACACTTATCATCTGAACATTCATAAATGCATATGCTCCACAGCCAGGAAAAGAGACAGCTTGACAGTGCGCATTTCTTATGGCATGTTCTAGAAGGTAAAGTGCAAATGATAGGCACAGTACAAGTGGCTTGCACTCAAAATACGCACAGAGTTTTGGGTCGTACAGAGAAAATAAATTACAAAAATACCAATTTGCTATTAGCCAAAATAGGATTGCCCTCAGCATTTACATTACATCCACAAATGTTGATGTACCAAAATTTTGTAACTGTGTGATATCAAGAAATTGGATCAATTAATATCAATTAATATCTTCTTAATTAAATAATTAATTAAATAATGTGATCAGCGGACAAATATGGAAAGAAGCAGTTCTTCTCAGTATTCATTATCTGTGACACACAGCCAACCAGAGAGAAAACCAAGACTGCTTCATTGCTAAACTCCAAAATGAGTGAAAACTCCCACATCTGTGACACAAATGCAAGAGAAAGAGGGTGGAGAATTAGCTGCCTAGATTTTTTTCACTGAAGTCCTCGACTATCAATATGAATCTGAACTCCATTATCAAGAAAGTATATTACAGTAACCTTTTCAGGAGTGAAAGAATAATTAAATAAATGTTAAACCTCTTCCCTACACACAAGGATGTATTTTAAACAGATTTAGTAATATTTAGGATTTGCGGGACACGCTTTTCCACATAGATTTTCTGACCACCTCAATACCCATCTTTGTATGATCAAAAGAAACAAATATAGGCTGAACAAAAATGGGACAAATGGAAGAACTGGCTGGGGGAAGTCAAAGATGTATTTACTAAAGCGCGAAGGCTCCCTCTTGTGACATGAAGCAGCCGCCAGGAGGGAGCAGGAACTCCTGCCTGCATTCCAGGGTGCATTTGCACTGCTCCTCACCTGAGCTTAGTATTTGTAGAATTTGTAGATTCCCTGCCACATGTATAAGTAACTGTTGAGCTCCTGTAGCTTACATAAAAATTATTTAAACTAGCTGTACAAATCAAAATAAATTCCAAGTAAATTAAAGATTTAAAAGCAATGAATTACATGGGGATTTTTTTTTGATAGGTAAATTGATGGTCTTTGACTGGGAAAAAGCCTTCTAAATAAGACATAAAGGTTGTAAGCCATAAAAGAAGCTGCTAGGAATAAAGCTTCTAAAATAAAACTCATACACTTCACTTAAAATAAATTCCTCAAACTAAAATAAATGAAAACTCCACTGGGGGGAAAAATTTGATGTAGCAATGGAAAATACCTGCAATCCTAGGAGTCCAGGTGGGGTGAGAGAACCAGAAGTTCCAAGTTCAAGACTTCCTAGGGCTGCAAGAAATCCAGTTTCAAAACGAAATCACAACATGTGCAATAATTCAGTATTTAATGCACTTACCAAAGATTAAAGTCTCAAAACCTTTAATAAAGAGACCAGTGTAGCAGTGATTGGCTGCAATTCCAGCCTTTGGGAGGCTGAGACAGAGAGATGCCAAGGTGAAGGACAGCCAGCATTATGCAGTGATACACTGTTAAGGAAGGAAAAAAGAAAGTAACGAAAGAAGGCAGGGAGAAAGGAAGAGAGTCAGGGAGAGAGGAAGGGAGAAAATTAAAAAACAAACATCTCTTAGTGACTACAAAACACAGAGACATCAAACTTGGTTTTAAAGAACACTCAGTGTTAAAACTAATCAGCCAACCAGAGAGAAAACCAAGACTGCTTCATTGCTAAACTCCAAAATGAGTGAAAACTCCCACATCTCTGACTCTTATTATGTATGAATCTGGAAATAGAACTCAAACGACCTCTTATAGC
This sequence comes from Cricetiscus sungorus, assembly GCA_030556225.1. NCBI lineage: Eukaryota > Metazoa > Chordata > Mammalia > Rodentia > Cricetidae > Cricetiscus > Cricetiscus sungorus. Next base: position 13,113,743 of record JANBXA010000253.1, read on the forward strand.
ACACTAGTGTTATCTTGATAATGATAAGATTTAGGAGATGGTTCAGTAGGTCAAGTGATTACCAAGCAATTGTGAATACATGAGTTCAATCTCTCAGAACTCATTTTTTTAAAGGCAAGTAAGGTGACACTAGCCAGTAGCACCAATAGCACAACAGAAGCAGAAGTGCCTTCAAGCTTGCACCTAGGAAGCCTTGCCTAAAGAGTGAATCCAAGAAAGATGAAAGACCCTGTTTCAGATAAACAAGGTGAAGGGCTCCTCCTGAGGGGTGATGCCCAAGGTTGATTTCAGACCACCACATACACATGACACACACACACACACACACACACACACATACACACATTCAAGAGATACTACATAAAATTAAGATTGTGTGGTATTCTTTTATTTTTAATATAAATATTTTTTCTTATTTTACATACCAATCCCAGTTCCCTCTTCCTCCCTCTCTCCTTCCCGCCCTCCCATGTCCCCTGACCCTCTCTCCTGTCCCATTCACTCCCTACTCCTTCCAGGAGGGATCATTAAAATCTGTCAAGTCATTTGGAGTAGGGTCTAGACCTTCCCTCCTGCCTCTAGGTTAAGGGAGTATCCTTTCGTGGGAAATATGCTCCCAAAGTCCTTTCATGCACCAGGGATACATCCTGGTTCCACTGTCAGAGGTCCCTCAGACTGCCCAGGCCTTCTAACTGAGACCCATGTTCAGGGGCTCTGAGTCGGTCCAATGCCTGCTCTTGACCCCTTTTCTTATCACTCCTCCCTCTCTGCAACTGGATTCCAGGAGTTTGGCTCAGTGTTTAGCTGTGGGTGTCTGCTTATGCTTCCATTAGCTACTAGATGAGGGCTGTTTATGGCAGATAAATTAGTCATCAATCACATTATCAGAGAAGGGCATTTAAGGTAGCCTTTCCACCTCTTCACTGTTGCTCAGATTGTTAGTTGAGGTCATCCTTGTAGGTCTTTGATCATTTCTCTACAATCAGTTTTCTTTTCAAACCTATAGGCATTCTTTCATTTAAAGGAATATCAACATGACCTATGAATCAAATGTGCCATTGATCTGAATTATCACAATAAAATGATTGTGATTCCCTTCCCTGAGCTATTAAAATGTGCTAGGTACTGTGTGTTAAATGACTTACACACAATATCTCCTTTAACTTTTTTATTTACAATCTATTTTTTATTTATGAGGAGACCAAGAAAAGTGATTTACCCATGACCAAAAGCTACCATTCACATTTACAAACAAAGCACTTTCCATCACTAACTTAAACCACTTTGTACTGAAAGCCTGATTAGCCTCCTGATAGTGGATTAGAGCTAAACATCATTTTATAATGTCCAATATAAAATAATGTGCTATTGGCCATGTTGCAATATATTTCTGTCCTTCCTTTAAAATGTTTTGTGGACTGATAACCAGCCTATTCAGTCCATGTAGAAGTGCCCATCACTCCATACTCAGCCAAAGACAGCGAAACTTGACAGAACCTAGGGAAGACTGGGAATAATGCTAAGAAATCACAGTATGAGATGCATTGCTACATTTCAGCACTGGTTTAAAATAAATAACATATCAATCTTTGGCAGTCTGACTTCATTCAACTTTTCTATAGATCCCATTCCTTTATTCATGTATTGTTTCAGTTGTAATCTGCTTCAAACTTTCTTTCTAAAATAGTTTACTTACATTTCTCTATTTATAGTTTGAAAGTCTTAAAGTGCACTCATGTTTCCCCTTGTCATACCTCAAGCTCTGCAACATTACACACCCAATACTTCTCAGGATGAATTGCTGGTGCTAGAAAGGATGGGTAGTAAAGAAAGAAAGAACGGGAACTGACTTAGTTATGTTTCTATTGCAGCAATAAAATGCCATGAGTAAGGCAACTTATTTTAAAAAGTATTACTATTTGGCTTATGGTTTCAGGAGTAAAAGTTTAAAATGGCAGTACAAAGAACCTACATCTTCATTTACAATGGTAAAGCATAATAAGAGCATGAGGAATTCCTAGGGCACAGAGATGCTCCAAACACACAGACACATACATACACACACACACACACACACACACACACACACACACACACACACACACACCACCACCACCACCACCACCACCAAAACTAGATGAAAGATAGGTAGGTAGGTAGATTATAGATAGTAGATGATAGACAGGTAGCCAGATATATTAGATAGATGATGATAGATAGATAGATAGATGATAGATAGATATAGATATAGATAGATGATAGATAGAGAATAGATAGATTGATTGATAGATGATAGATAGAAGTTGGCTGTGCCCCAATTTATCTCATGTCAAATGCTAAGCAGTAAGAAAGAAGTCTTTCTAGGAGAAATGATGTCTGCCTAGGGAGAGAGTATTTTTTTTTTTGATAAGTTTGTTGTCCACCTGTGTTGCTGACAAACCCTCTGGACCTAAGAAATAGCACAGCTTTTTCTTATCACACAGATCCTTGAGTTTCCAATTGGTCAAGTATAAACACTTCAAAGGAAACCACAGCCCAGTAAGGTGAGTAGCTCACATTCTGTGCAGTAGAGCTGGAGCAGGATTGTTTACTTCACAGTTTCAGCAATGAAGAAGTTCCAGAAAGCTAAGGAATTTACATGGGGACCTCTTAAAGGTGCAGTGTAAACACAGCTATGCAGAGAACAGACTGGGCCACATGCTTTTAACGGGAGAAATCTCAACACACAAAAGAAGTCAGACCTGGGACACTGACAGAGTTTGAATTGTTCTCCCAAATGCCTACTACAACCCAAACACTGCAGGGGACAAAGGAGACAGCATCAAGGAAAATACAGTGCAAACCACAGCTCTTCTCTTCTCCAAGTCTCCAGATTTTTCCCTCACAAGTATGGAGGGATGAAGACAGGGCATAAGTGAGAAATGAATTGGAAACTTTATATTGGTTATCTTGAGCTAAATCTTCTTAACATCTGAAAGAAAACAGTCGACAATCTACTCAGTATAACATGGAAGATGAAGGTAAAGATAAAGTGACCATTTGGTCAAACATGCTGATGTTTGAAAACAAATAAAATTGTTTCATCTAGATGCCACCGGTGGCATTCATGTGTCTACATAGAGAGCTTCTATCTGGGTGTTTCATTCTAACAATGCCATAAATACATCAAATAGGCTCTACAAGGGCAGGTATTTTAAAAAGTAAGGTTCATTTCAAAAGTAGAGCTAGGCCCTAACTAAGAAGTAAGTTTACTTCTGCAATAAGTTACACTGAAGTGAGACAAGATGATTGATAATGAGACCAGAGCTTTCTTCAATCTCTAGCACCACTGTTAGTCTTGAAAATTCCAAGGCTCAGTGCACGACAAGAGAAAAGGCTGTAAGGCTGTACTCCAGTGGATAGACACTGAATTCTGTTCTGCAGTGCAGCACTCCGGAAATGTAAGCACTTTGCAACTCAAAAATGGATGTCTGATGGTCAGTAGGTAAAATGCCTGTGCACTACGAGGACTTAACTTTAAACATCCAAAAACACTGTAAAACACTGAGTGCTGCAGTAGCATCTGAAACTTCAGTACTCTGGAAGGCATATAGATCTCCGAGGTTTACTGAATGAAGAATGATCTAGAGAAGATACTGGAAGCTGACCTCCGACATCCTTGAGCTTCCATGTGCACACTTGCCCACACCCACACTAGCAAGCACATACAGGATACACACAACACAGTACATACAAATGAAGCAAAGAGAACAAAGAAGCATTGGAGGACCTGCGCTTTCACCATTTCAAAATCAGTGAATGGAAGAAGAACTGTTTACATTGTCTTTACAACAGGTAGTGACAACATAGGCAAACACTGGCTGCTCCATGGACCCTACACAGAAAAATCTGTGCTCCAGCAGAAGCTAGGCTCACAGATTTGACACAGATCAATGCATGAACCACAAGATTGCATCGTCTTTCAGCCTTTAAGATATTCTTGTTTGAAGTGTTCTTTTGATTGAGTCCCATTTGTCCTCAAGATACATCCTTGCATTCAGTGTGACATTTTTCAAGAGTTGCATCAATATTAGCATCCATTCCCAGGAGAATAACTTGCTTGTAGAATGAATGGGGAAACATAATGTTTTCCCCTCATTTTGGCATTTTGGTATGGATTCCAAACTAATACTATATACCTTAAAGAATTCTATGATATAAATAAGATCAGAATGATCTTATTCACTGATTAATGTAATAGGATTAGCTGATCTCATGACTTTTTATCAACTGAAGTTTAACATTTAAAATACTAAACCTAACCAAATTTTTTCTATTTGGTTTTTACAATTTTTATTAAAAATTAAAATAAATAAAATAATTGTATTGCATCTATACATTACTATACTTATTCTACAAAATACAAATTATTTTATAAATTTGTATTTTAAATGTAAAATATAAGATATTTTACAAAATATAAAAAAGGTGAAAGTAGGAGAGGAGGCCAGGGATTTTAACTACAAATCCTAGAAAATTCTGTGGTAATTCTCATGCATGTTCAATATGGACAGAATGTAGAAGTAAGTTTGTATTAACTATATAAAGGTGTGGGATAGTGTTACCAAGTGTCTGCTGTGTAATGACTCTAAAAACAAAATATTCTCAATATAATTAGTCAGCTCTGATGTGTGGTAAATACCAAAGGCAGAGTTCCAAGGTGACACCAAGATTCCATCCCTAGTATGCAAGCCCTCGCAATTACCACCTAGTATGAGTAGAACTACAAATATGAGGGAATAGTGTCTTCCATGGTTATGTTACATGACACAAATTCGTAATGGAGCAAAGAGAATTAAGTAGGTTGGGAGATGAGAGGGTCTAATAGAGTACATAATGTGAAGATGGCCAACTAATGCTAAAGGCTTTGGGAAAAACCATATGGAACAAACTTCCTAAAATACATACATATACGTATATAAAAGGAGTTTAAATTGAGTTACCCTGTAATGGGGGAAACAATGCCTCTCCTAGACATGGTAGGCTGTCAGATTTAAAAAAGAAAAAAAAACAGTGGAATTATGTCTTTTGGACTTGTTTGTCACTGGGGTCACACTGACCCTCAAACATTATAAGTTATTTCCACTTTTCTTGGTTACCCTACAGAACTTAATAGTAAACCACGTTGCTGAGAGTACCAGATATTTAAGCCTTATAACACTGAGAATCAAGTCAGGAGACCAACCTGGAAGCTTCATCTCTATCAGAGAGTTTTCATAGTGCTGAAAGGTGCTTTACCAGAAGACTGTGGGAGCAAGATAATCATTAGTTATATCCAGATATGAACCCTGTAATCTAAAATAATGGCCAGCCTGGCAAAACATGTATCCACTGCTGCAAAGGAGTAGAAGTTATGCGAATAACTAATCACTTCCAGATTGAATTTAAAGCTCACTCTACAAGATGGAACCAGTGCCTGATACTGTTAGTGGAGTCAAGAACACATGGATAGGCATATCATAGTCTACTAGGAGAACCTGCTACTATTATTCTGCTAAATGGATGTATTATTAAAATGATTTTAATGACATCATATTACCTTCCCAACCCTCATCAGAGAGGCTTTTTCTTGCAGTATATAATTGAAACAAAGACCCAGAACTAGTCAATATGCAGAGACCAAAATGAGACATCTATAACACACACGACCACACACACACACACACACACACACACACACACACACACATTCCCAAGACTCAAAGAATAAAATATAGACAAATTAGTAGAGGCAGTGGCAGTGCATGACTACAGCAAAACAGTGTTTTCTGGATACAGCAGGACAGCTGCACATGGAATAACAGAGGTTGTGACTACCTAACACACAAAACCTATGTAACATCAAGCCAAACAAAGACACAAGTATGGGTGTCCTACCCATAGATGAGAAGCTGTTGGCAATGGACATATTGTAAAAGAGAGAGAACGAACTTTCTTTAAGGATGAGTACCCTGGGAGGCTGCCTATGTTTCAGTAGATGACCCTATACCTATGCACATACCCAGAAGCATAAGGTGAACTCTTGGGTTTAAAGGGCAGTGAGAGAGAGAGAGAGAAACATGAAACCAACAAGGCCCATAAAACATCACAGAAGCACATGATTCAAATGCACTTTCTCTGTGCTAAATAATAATCTGATTGCATATTTTCTTGACAAGATATTACAAATAGAAAATTCATCATCATTAATTTTAGTAAATGCTGAGGTTCAGCTTCTAAAAATGTAGGTTTTTCATGCCAAGAAAAAAAAATGTATAGCTCTGTCTTATTGATCTTTTCGCCAAGGCTTCAGTGGACCCTCAAGGTCAACCCCAGGCAAGAACAGAAGCATAAAATTCACATTGTGCTGCTTTTAGGCTATCTTGTTTCTACACAGGTCGGGCAGCATTCAGGCGATTATAAGATGTCGTCCTCTAATCTGAGCTTCTAATACTTAAGAGATCACTGGAGAACCCACAAGTTTAAAGACTGTCTTCCAGAATGTTTAATGTGCTTTCTAAAGGTGAACTCAAAGATTTACCTGCAGAGGGGATAAAGATCAGGCCCAGGGTCCCGCAGCAGCCAGCATGACACTATTAACATCAAATGCACGACATTCCTTATACTGCTTTAATTATCAATGCTAATAGCAGAAGCGCAGGGCAATAAATTCAAGCTACAGTAGGCAAAGGAATGCTAGTTTTCATGTTTCATTTCTAAAGGTATTATATTCTTATTTAACTTTAAGTGTCCTTGCTTGTACTTTCAGTCTAGCTCTTAGTGGATTCTGCAAAGCTCTTATTGATGTAAGAAGCCAATGATGGCTAAGTTTTGACTCATTTTTACTCTCCCACAACTACTGTCAACCCTCATAAGAAATATTGCAGCCCAAGCTCTGTTTGAATTAATGATGATTTTATGTGATATTTTGATCTTTTGAAGTGCTTGTAAACATGATGCTGTGTTTATAAGACATTGTCAGATGTATGCTTTATTTTACTCCAAAAAATGCCCTTCCTAAAAGATATAAAGTGACTTCTTATCACTCTTCTTTCTTGACAAAATTGCCCAATTCTGCTAACCTATGTCTCTCTAACAAAGCCTTCCGATTCTTCCTTGTAACATCAAACTCATGGATAACCAGGGCATCATACAGACTTGAACTTCACAGAGAGAAGATCAGATTTCGGATTTTAGCACTGGCTTTGAATTAAGTTATGTAACCATCAGAAATGATTTCTGCACAAGTTTAAACTTTTGTTTCATTTCCAACTACATGAGCCACCTAGAGTATACCTGCACATTTTATAAATCCCGTAATTACCATTCAAATGACACAATTGTGGCACACTATGTTTCAAGTACAGATTTGTTTAAAATAAGCATTTGAAAATCAGTCACCATTTCTACTGGGAAAAAAAGACAGTAAAACTTGAGCAGAAGAGCAAGTGGGATTCGAACAACCATTTTGCAATTCAAATGTGAATCCAAGCTTAGTCACCACTCTTTGCCAGTGCTCAGTAGTCCACACTGTCTATTCCTGCCAGGTCAGTCTCCAAATATCTTCACTAATTTTTCTCATTTACCTCATGCCCTTAAGGTTTATGTCACCTCGTAAGGGGTCCCTCAAAATTTCATGTGTGAACATTTTCTTGACAAAGTATCAAAAAGAAAAATAGTTGCTTCCTTTTCCTCTTGTGTGTGTGAGTGTGCATGTGTATACAGACCCAGGGGTCCAGTCTGTCACAGTGAGGGACACAATTATGTGTACAGAAGAGCTGTGCCCTACACACAAGGTTTTAAAAATGAAGCAAAATTAAAAACTAAATATATTCAATGGAAGGACAGGTGTTTTACTCACTACACTGTTTTCCCCTTCTGCTGCTTGCCTTTAACAACTACTGCTCCTCTTCCTTTTGGAAGCCTGTCTCAGAAAATTAGCCATAGCTATCACAGGTTGAAATTTTATTTGTATTTACCACAATTAAAGGTACACTTCCATTCCCTCCAACTGCTTGTAACCACAATATACAGATTTTAATTCTGTCTCCTCGTGTCCTTCCCCTTCCCTGTCCTTCCTCCCCCTTTCCCTTCCTTCTCTCCTTCCTTCCTTCCCTCCCTCCATCTCTCTCTCTCTCTCTCTCTCTCTCTCTCTCTCTCTCTCTCTCTCTCTCTCTCTCTCTCTCTCTCTCTCTCTCTCTGTGTGTGTGTGTGTGTGTGTGTGTGTGTGTGTGTGTGTGCGCAACACCCCCCATGGATCTGTTATATTAACTACCCTGCCTTAATTTATCTTTCTTGAGGGGTTATAGCCTTAAACCTGGCCCCAGTCTCTATGCCTAGAAACAAAACTAAATTAATACCTGGAGACAAGTATAAGTAGCCTAATGTTCCCAATACCACCCCTGTCCCAGCCCAGCACAGCTCTGTGAGGAAACACAGTATGTTTCACCCAGACACTCTTCTGCTCTTTTCATGGTGAAAGCAAGAGAAGGTCAAAAATCAGAGGAGGGTTAGCTAGCACAGCTGCATGTGGCTGAAGGTAATGCGCATTGTGTAGGCCAAGCAGAAATTGTTATAATGACGAGAAAGCCTGATTTAGTGAGCCAGTTTCTCTCCAGTGCCTGGCTGGAACTCATGAGCGCCCCATGGAAGCAGTGGAGAAATAATTCTCCTCCTTCTCAGTGCGGAGGAAGTTAATGCCCAAAAAGGTTTATGGCTGGAGCTGGAATCCCTAATCTCCGTCCAGTTTTCTATCTCCCAGACTGGGCTGCAGTGAGACAAGAGGCCAAGATCCTAACGCTGAACTTGAAAATGCAAATGTTTTACATCACCCTAAAATATTGCAGACCCAGTCCTTCACCACGCTCACGATTTAGTGTTTAGTGCTGGCAGACAACAGAAACAACAATGTCAGCCAAAACGTGGAGAATCTGTTGCTTTCCCATCTCAGGATTGGAAGCCCAGACGCAGGACAACCTAAAAACATGTACCTTAGGCTAGAAGTGGCAGCGGCAACACGCAGCTCCAGAGTATGGGAAGGGCGGGAATAGTCAGCGTGCATTGTTCAATACAAAGAAGTCCTAATGGCCTCCGAGCTGTGTCCTTCTAATGAGAAACGATAGTCTGCGTCCAGATGTTTCACGTGATTATGTTCACTTCAGAGCCAGAAAGAGGCACAAAAAGGGGCCATAAGCGCGGCACTTTGAAAACAAAGGCCTTAGTGGAAACACACATCTATTAATATAAATGCTTCTGCATACATTCAGCTTCTACTTCTGGCCCATCAATTAAAAGCAATAGAAGTAATATTTCCACACCATTCCAAGAGAAAATAATCCATCAGGCATACCTAGGGACACCTCATTTTTTCCCATGATCATGTCTATTGCATAACTATAAAAATGAAAATATTCCCTTGGAAACACTGGCACTTCTTAGTTTGCTTAGTATACACTAGAAACAAAACGGAGGTCGTTATTTGCATCCGCAGCTGTTTTCACTGGTCAACAGAGCAGGAGTCTACAAATAATATCTCAAATGAGCATATGAGCTTCACAGGAAACCAAGGAAGTGAACTAAGGATACCCTGCTCTAACAATAGTTGTTCTTTTCATATTGGTTTGAAAAAAATAGCAGTTTAATTGATACTTAGCTTTGACGCTCAAAGTGAAAATAGGCATATGATTATGATCAAGCACCATCATTCTATTGCCATGGAACTGGAAATCAGCTATGTGGATTTCAAATTATTTTCTAATCTCTCTAGCTGTGTGACCTTGCCTTGCAACTCAGCCTCCCTCTGTTACTGAATCTTCCTCCAGGATGTGGTCCTGGTTAAAAGGTGCACAAAAGGGGTCTCTTGAGAGGAGAAAATTGGATGTGCACATGGGACTATCAACACAGACTCCACATATCCTATACCCTCGAGATTTTTAAGTATTTTTGCTAACATCTGTAATTTAAAGACATCTTGGAATTTCAGAATTACCACCTAGGAACTTCAAAAGTAATTCACCTTTGAGAATTATGACAGGTATTTTAAAGATGTCCTTAAATACAAAAAAAAAAACAATCAAATCCACCGTCTAAGCTATTTTTCCATAGAGGTGCATTAATGCAAATTAAACAGAATGGCTTTTCCCAGTTATAATTGGGCTGAAATGAGGTGGAAGGAACAGAAAGACAATTAACTTTAGCTTTTTTTTTTTTTTTTTTTTTTTTAATCTCCAGCAGTTTGGTATAGTTAGTGCCTCTTGGTTGTAGACTGTCAATGCTGCCAGGAGAAGTTATTCGGAGACCTTCAAGGGGCTTTGTTTATCTCATTTTTCAATTAACCTCTGTGTTTTAACTTCCTCCTGGTGCCTATGCCAATTCACATGAAAGAACAAATAAAAATTCCCTGTTCGCTGTCATTATGCCTCTGCTTCACAAAACATGTTTTGTTTTTCCTGTTCCATGCATGAAGAAAATGCAGCGAGGATGTAAATTTCAGCTGCAAATGAATAGCAAAGTAGCAAATGATTTAATATAAATTAAGTTTTCATATTAACTTTTCCCTCTGTCTTTTCCCTGTTTCTCCGTGTAAGGCAACAGCACCATTTAGCCCTGCTAAAGCAGAGATCAAAGTGTGTTTGAAGGCTGGGATTTTGATTATCCCCTTAGTTCAAGATTTCAGAACTGCAGCATATGTGCATGACAAGACACCAGGATCCATTCCTTCCTCCTAAAGACTCAGGATCATTAGATTTAAAGCTAAGACTGCCCTATTCCTTCTCAAGTGTGTTAATAGGGCTAATATGTCTCACCCTTTATTTTTTTTATCATCTATGTGTAAATGATCTGTCTTACTGAAACATTTTCATACATGCATATGACCTACTTTGATCACACTTAACCCCCCAACCTAATTTTTATTGTCATTACCAAGAGTAAATAGATAATTGGGTCAGGAATTGTCACATCAATTGAAATAGCATAGAACTTTTCATCCTTAAACTGTTAAAATTCTATCTATACAATTAAGATATTATTTTCAAAATTGTCAACTAATGCAGATAACACATACCATTTCTTGTATACGGCCTGAGAAGTACAAGTACAGGGAATGACTTTTGTTGGTCCTTTAGAAATTCTCTAGAAGAACTCAATATGTTTGAAAGCAAGACTGTAATACTGGGTATTAGATAGGATGTAGCTATTGAATGTCTGTCATGAGTTATTATAAGGTAAGAGATAACCTGGCTATTTGAAAATATGCAGAAAAAAACAAAATCAAGAATACAGATGATAAAATTGCTTTTCTCCGGGTTTCTCTGAGTCAACATTGTCTCAGCCTGCTTACAACACTATAATAAAATACCAGAGACAACAGGAGTTGTTTCCTATAATTTCAGTGCCTGGTTATCTTTACAATTTGGTGCTGAAAGATCAGTTCCTAATATGTGTCTCCCCTTCCTCTATATGTCATCAAAACCATCATGAAGTTCTCCCCGCCCCCATTATCTAATCAAATCTAATTAAATGCCCCTCCAGGCCTCATTCCCCATAACTTAAGTTTTGACTTCAACATATGGCTTTGAAGTAATACAAGCAATCAGTCTGTTATAAACAGAAATAAAAAGATAATGTTGCACGAAATCTTTTGCTGTCTAGTCTGTTCAACATACAGGGGAAATAGTATACACATCATTTAATAACTTAATAGGCAAAAGAGCAATTTTTAATTGTTGAGGTTGACCTGGTACATGAGGAGACAGGCACCATTGTCTCCCTCTCTGAACATCCAATAGCGGGGCTAGGAAGTTACTTTTGGGGGAAAGATTTTTAAATGTACTTTTTACTCTCTTTCTAAATTAGTGAGTGAACCATACACTTAATTCAAATTTCCACTGAACAAATCTACTGAACAAATCTACTGGGTGCCCTTAAGGTTCTCTGTGAACCAGCCCTAAGGACTTCCCTCAGTGGATCAGGTCTTTCTACATTTCTACAAAGAATCAAAGTCATCAAAATCAGTACCATGTCTTTTCAAAACATTGAAAGAATATCTCAACATCTTGCTTTCTCACTGGGTATCCCATTAAACAAGAACTGAGATAACTTCACCCATCTTCCTTGTAAAATGCTGGAACTCTCAGCCAATACCAGCTTCTGATCCTGCATACCTGGCATGGATTTGAGCCTTATGTGAGACCAAACACAGTTTTCAGTCCTGATATCCATGCTCACTTGTCAGACAGAAAAGAATTTTACTATTTTATTCTTCAAGAGATACTTAAAAATCCTAAGCAATAGTAAACTTGATTTCAAAATATCAAAAAGACTATCAGAAAAATTATGAGTATAATCAAAAAAATGATAGAAGAGCTCATACACTTTCTAAAACATAAATGTGGAGAATATAACATTACTTCAGGAAAAAGTGTTCTGCACTGAAAGATAGTAAGTCTCCAAACTCAACACTTTGAAAGGATCTTGAATCATAACTGCAGAAGCCCAGGAGGAAACTGACACAGCCTTCAGTCCCTTTCATCTCACTGGCGTTAACAAACTCTTCCTGACCAGGAGCATGCAAGTTTTCACTGAGATAGAGCCAGTGGGACTTCAAAGCCACTGTGAAGTTTTCTCTAAGAATATGGTCATTTCAGTTTCCATTCTGTCAAGAATCATGGCTGCAGAAGGTCACTGAACTACCTGGCTTGTTCAGAACTAAAGATCCTACAGTCTGCATTGTTGAATTCAGAGATGTGGCAAATGGCCTCATAAGAGGAGGGAAGACTGACAGATACAGCGTCACTGGGTCTGACATTAAACATAGAAAAAGCCATCACTTGCATCACTTAAATAAACAAAGTATAGGAAAGAATACACAAAATTGTGTTATATTCTAGAAATGGAAATACTAGCACAATACTAGCATAATCAATGTAATCATTTGATTTTTACCTGAGTATTAAATATGGGTTATTCAGAGAGAAATGCATTGTACTTTCCAATATCGGTATCTAGGCATTTGAGTTGTGTATGTATGTATCTGTGTGTGCACATACACTAACCACAGTTTTACACATAAATGTGCTTATTTATCCAAGAGCTCAGTAAGTTGAAAGCTAATAATATACTCTAGAATTATCTTTAAAGAAAACATCACTTATGAGACAGACAAAACTTTTCATAAATATTCCATAAATGAAGCATTTTTAATCTTTAAGGAAATATTTAATTGTTTATATTTGTCTTTTTACTTACAAGTAAAAAGTTCCAGTGATAATATTCTTATTATTAAGTATAAAGGCTTGTGTAGTATTTATTTGAAATGCATATTGTACATATCCTGTGTATTAGTTACTACGTGTATTTTCAAAGGGTCAAGTATTGACATTTTGGTCCCCAGCTGACAAATGTTATTAATCATAATGTACTAAAATAATCTATTAATTTGTCCATTGATTTTTTTTGTATTGAAAGGATATTAGAAGATAGCCCTTCTTGGTCAAAGTAGGCATTGAAGAATTTAACATACATATATATATATTTCTCCCTCCTTTGGCCCTTCTCCCCCTATGCTTCATGGATGCCATGAAGTTATGGCTTTACTACTCCTGCCATGATGTCTAGCTGTATCGCAGGCCCAGAACAATGAAGGCAGCCAATGATTCCTCTTCTTTTGCTTTCCTGGGATACTTTTTCACTGTGATTTAAGAAACAATACACCATAGGCTGCAAAGTGTTTTCATTAACATGAGGCCCATGTTTCAATTGTCTGATAAGATATGAAGATGAAAAGCATACCCAAGAGTTAAAGATGTAATATGAAAAATACGTTATAAAAGGTGTAACATCCTTATAATTTGAATAGAATTCTAGGTTTGACCTCAAATCTTCTGCTTAATATACATTGGCAGTGACTTATCTGACCCCAAACTTCTATAATGAAAATGAGATAGAAACAAAAAGATATTAATCAGGATTTTCAGTAGAATTTAGAATAAGTCCTTTTAAAAAAAAAAAATGTCACACAGTCTCATCCTAAGTATATGCATACCACAGGAGAAAATAAAGTTTATATTCCTTAGAATTGGAAAACATTCAAGGGACTGGAAAACCAAAGTTGTGATAAACTTCAGTTACTTTTCAATTATGACATTTCCCTCCTTTACAATTGCAGATGATCTTGGGGTTAAACTTGGTTAAATTTAAGATGGGAGTTCTTTTTCACCCCACTGAGATCATCCAAAGCAAATAAAACCATGGCAAAAAGAAAAAAAAAGTGTCATAGTGGACTACAGATATGTCTCAGTAATTAACAGTACTGGCATCTCTTTCAAAGGATCTAAGTTCCCAGTATCCACATGGTGGCTAACAACTGTCTGTACCTTCAGTTCCAGATGATCCAATGCCATCTTCTGGCCTCTGCCAGGGACACATATGTGATCTACAGATGTCTTTACAAGCAATCCACTCATACACACAAAATAAAAGTAAAAGTCTCAACAAGTATTTAAAAAAAAATAAATAAAACTGCCATTAGAATTTAGGTCAGAAGGTCTAAGGTCTATGAATACCTTCATAACTACATAAGTGAATCTTTTTAATTATATACATATATATTCATTACATATAGTAGAAAATATATAATTATCCTATCTGCTACCTAATAGAGATGCTAAATGATAGAAGTAGTTGATGATATTTATTAGGAAGAATGTCTTTCTATATAATGCCATTTCATGTCTCAAGAAATTGGCTTCCATAAAGTACATGTGTGTTCCTTCTGGTTCTACTACATTTCACTTATTTAAAAGAAAACAAAAGAAATACCCCATGTGCCAATACCCAGGGCATGCATTACAAACAAATACAAATCCTTACCATGTACTTTGGTCCTACTTTGTAGGAAAAATCCACCTGCAGTTTGGTAGATCCCTGAGAAGAAACAGAAGCTGTAAGAGGACAGGACTCCCAAAAAGGCATATAAAAAATGTAAATATCCATGCAAGAAAAGGTGACATGAGAAAAGCCTCAATATGCCACCCACCAGTGATGCACTCAGGGATGAGACATGCAATTATTTTATGCATCATTGAGAAACATTTTTAAACGCTGCCAATCATAGTTGTAAAACAGCATGGATTTAATATGTAGTTCTATTTCAGAAACATACAAGGGACAGTTGTCTGATGATCTTAATGATGTAAAGGGATTTGCATGTCAAAAAGCTGAAATGTCAAACCATAAATCACAATGGTTTTGGCAAAGGTTTGGGCGTATTATGTATTTCTATTTGGAGATGTAGAGAGGACAAGCCGAGAGGGCATATAGATGCAATTAAAAGGGAAAATGGGTGACATGAATGTTTTTACATTTAAGGGGAGATTAGAGTATGGAATGCAGAGCAGACATGGGTGTGATGGTAATAGCATGTCTTTCTGGCACTCTGGGCTAATGATCGTTATGAAACAGCCTTGACTGGAATGTTTGGCTGAGTTTTAATTATCAATACAGTCCCCCATGATTCTGAAGTTACAGAGTCCAGCACAAACTTCCAAAGAGGAAACCTTGATTTGTGCCTGGACAGTTGTACATGGCCTTTACTGGGATCATAAACAAAATGTAGAGTGGGATGTGTAGAAATTATATATTCTTAAGTTCTAAGATTTGTTTATCAGCTAATTTATAAGTAAACATTATGGTACAATGCTAACAATACAGTCTTTTCTTTTTAATATTCATTCAAAGTCTCCACTGACCTTAGATTAGAATTAAATACTGCATAACTGTCCTAAGAGAATTAATCATTTCTTTATCACTAGTCAGGAATTATTTCCCCAAATGTCAAAACTTGCCCTCCAGTAACTCACTTCTGCCTTCCATAGATGCCTGGTTGTGTGCCCAAGCCCTCTCTTCGACCTCAGCAGAATGAGTTGGCTACAATTCAGGCTGTCCTTGAAGACCACCTGGGAGCCTGACTGTGCCCAGTGCAGCAGCCTGTCAGAAACGGGCTCCTGCCAGCACAGAGCAGGGAACACCTGTGCCTCACAGTCTGCACTGGCCACTCTTCCATGATCGAGCGTCTTTTAAAGTGCAAGTCAAGTTTTTCCCTCATGTAGTTTATATAATGGTATTTCTTTCTCAGCTCATCACTATAACCTCAGGACTTCATAAGGCTTTGAGATATGGATGAAGAAAATTGGACTTTAGTAAAGCTTCCTTCAATTCCCATAGTGTCAGTTATAGAAGCAAGACCTTATTCTCCAACCATTCAACCACATACAATACCCATGTTAAAGTTTCAAACAGACAGACACACACACACACCCAGAGAGAGAGAGAGAGAGAGAGAGAGAGAGAGAGAGAGAGAGAGAGAGAGAGAGAGAGAGAGAGAGAGAGAGAGAGAGAGAGAGAGAGAGAGAGAGAGAGAGAGAGAAACCCACACACCTCTCATATATACAGACTGTTAATTTTTAAACATATTTGGTGCAAATGGATTAGTTGAAAGTCAGTAACCAGTTACATAAGTATTTAGTTTCACTCTGTGTTTAGACTAGACGAGACCTTTGCCCTTACAAAACTCTTAAATAAAAGGCAAAACTTAGTTTAGTATAGTTACTAAAACATGGAACAGACAAATGCCCAAATCTATGAAGTTGTCTTCTTTTTTAAAGTATTGTTTTTATTTAACTTATATTTATAACAACACATTTTTGTTGTTTTTGAGAATTCCATACATTTATTCAATGCTATAAGAACATAATTCCCATTTCTCCCCTCCAAGTTCTCTGATTCTTTTCCACATGCCTTGATCCAACTTCATGGATATTCATGTTTGTTTTTGTTTTTGTTTTGTTTTTTCACCAAAAGATGCTATGATGGCTGCTAGAGAAGAAAAGACATTAGTGGTCTTGTCAAGATCAAGAGTGATGCAATACTGACTTTCCAAGCAAGATGAGTTCACCATTGTAATAGTGGCACAACTATTATGGGGCAAAAAAAAAAAACACTTTCTCACTGGATTTGAATCCTACAGCACAAGAGTGAATTTAATGGCTGACACTTAATCCTAGCCGAAAGCCCGTGACAGTGAAGGTCATAGGCCCCAAAGTAAACCTGATACTTTATCTGACTTTATCTGGTATTGTCATGCTGTCAATCTAATGTTATCTTCTAAATATTTATGCTTACGTCCATAGACTAGACTTCGCTCAGTCTTAGAGAAACATTTTTTTTTTTACTGCAGACAGCAATATAGCTGTGGTGACATCTTGCTTGGACAAATAAAGCTTGTCTGAAAATGGAGTATGGAGCTTATCACCAACTAACCATAGAGGTCAGAAGGTCTGTACAGACAGACAGGAAGTGAGATGGCTGAGCAGAGACAGGTAGTGAGATGGCTGGGCAGAAAGAGGATATTAGCAGGAAGAAACAGGAACTAACTCTCTTTTCTGCTGGGAAGCTGATGAGGTAAAGGTGTCTTTGGCTTGCTCATTCTCTCTGATCTCTCAGCATATTCCTCTATATCTAAATCTGGATTTTATTATTTAGATCAATTAAGAACTCAATTTATATATAGCAATGCATGATAATTTAAAGTACTGAGAATAAGATTCTCAATGCTCAGCTCTTGACAGGAAGGACATTGTTATCAACTCCACATTTTCCATACCCTAAAGCTCAGAAACATCACAGAAGAGAAGGTGTAAAGATAGAAAGAATTTCTATGAAATGCTATATTCTAGAGAGAACATGGTATCATCCTCATGAACTCAATTACTGGAGCAACCTGCACAAGATCTACCCAGAAAAATTCCACTGTAGACAGGGTCTATGGTCTCTAGGCTCCACCCCATCCTGAGCAACTCTTGGCAGTTCATAGTTGCTAGAGGAGGGAAGAAAATTCATTTTTGAGGATGTGTCTACTGGTAGGTTTCCCATGCTCATTTGGATGGCCCCAAATCCACACACATATAGATAGCTCTCACTGGATTTACATATATATATATATATATTATATATATATATATATATATACATGTGTGTATATATATATATATCAGTTACTTTATGTTTTAAGTTATACTCTTAGAAAATCTTCTAAAAAAGGTCTTCTTCCTACTATTAAAAATTTAAAATTCTAAATCTGGTCTAAAAATTAACTTCCTAACCTTTTATGATGAATTTCAGCCTGTCATGGTTACTGTTTCATCAAAGGAAAAATCCATACATTTGTTATTGTAAAACATGAAAAATGTGTCTTACTTTAAACAATTCTAAGATTTTTCCGTCTATCTGACCATTAGTTAGATTTGCTATATTCTTTTTACATTCAAACCATGGAGAGCTCTCATTATGATGGCCTTCAACAAGGGGAGCTGCTGAACAGTAAAAAGAGTCACCAGTGCTTTGACACTAATAGGAAAATACAGACTTTTGTTGGGTTGCCTGTTGTATATAGTCCTACATCTATTTTGTGAAGGCCAGAGTTGCAATTTCTAGACAAACTTCTATCAGGTTCAACATGTGCCTTGAGATCTTACAAGCAAAAATAGACAGGATGATTACATGTTGGTCATGAGTTTGGTTAGTGCTAAATCTTTTTTATCATAGCCAACAATAATAATCTTAATTGGATTATGTTTGTGTACTGGCCTATAATACACAAAAATACTTATTTTAAAAACAAAAAAAGCTCAGAATCCAGATAGTTGGAGTTATTATTACTCAAATTATATAAATAAATCATAATATTTAGAACCAAAACACTACAGAATCCAGAATTGTCTTAACCTTCATTTATTTATATAAATCAATATTCAGTGTTAATGTTTAAATGCTTATGGATAACTTTGTAGCGTTTATAAGATCACCATGGACAGTCATAGTGTTTTATCATGAACTGTCCTCTAAAGTCATCATTCCACTTTACTGATGGTACAGGGATGTTCTTATCAAAATAAAACTAGTTATAATTAACTACAATAGCACAAGAAAATTACTGTCTGGCCTTCAGAAAGTAATTCTAATTTTTTAATTAACAATAAACACATTAATATGGTAAAGTAGGGCTGGTGGGATAGTTCACTGTTCAAGTACTTGCCTAACATATATATGTGAGGTTCTTGGCTTCTATCCCCAGAACTGGGAAGGCAGGAAGGAAGGGAGGGAAGGCAAGAGGCAAGGAAGGAATAAAAGAGGAAAGAGAGAAGGAAAGGAAGGAAAGAAGGAAGGAAGGAAGGATAGAAGGAAGGAAGGAAGAAAAAAGAAAGAGAAGGGGAAGGAAGAGGAAGGGAGGGAAGAAGTGAGGGATGAAGGAGGGAAGAGGAGAGGGAGGGAGGGAGGGAGGAAGAGAAGGAAAAAATCATTAGAATAAGAAACTAAAGGCCTCAATTCTAACATGTTTACTATTTGCTGAAAGCCAAATAAATCACTTGAATCTTTATCAGCCTTTTAAATAAGATGGCTAATAGGACCACTGATTATATTTTTTGAGCATGAGAATAATATAGAAAACAGTTATTGAGCACTTATGCATTATCAACTGTTTAAGCTTTTAGCACTCCCTTTAGGAAGCCTAAGAAATAAGTACTACCATTGCCTTTATTTTATAAATAAGTGAAATGAGGCCCCACAAATAAATAAACAAGCAAACAAGCAAAACAGGTATATAAGATCACAACCATTGGGTCGGCTTACTGTAAAAAAAAAAAAAAAAAATGAGGCTGAAATCAGGCTATCTGGCTTCTCTATCACCAATCGAAATTATCTAGGATGATTGGCAGCTTATTTTCACCATTGGAAAGTATTTCAGGAGGCATAATCTCTTTTTGTTGATTGTCACCAGAAAGCAAGTGTTTCCTCAGGTACTTGAAAGGTAGAATGCTGTTCCTATTGTTACTTTAAGACACAATGGAGGATGAGCTATAGTTAAGTAAGAAATATGAGTGCTATACTACAGAAAATATTTTTGACCCTTGCGTCCTCCAATTTTTATGTCTGAAATACATGCTAAAGGAATGGAAGCTCCAAAATAGGAAAGGAATTATCTATTTGGGGATTATTGTAAAAGACAGTATCTTTTTATCTGCAAAAAATGATAGGAATTCCCTAAATAAGTCCCTCTATCTGCACATTCTGTGTTCTCTCTGAGCTTTCTGAGCTATTACTGCATACCATGGAGGACTCTGGGTAGCCGTGTTCAGATTCCACTTTCATTGTAGCCAGAGAGAGAATTTGCCTCCAGTCTCTCAAGCCCTTTTAAAACATGCTCAGAAAATAAAATGAAATATGGCAAAAGCATAGAGGCCATTGGATAGGAATGTGCCTTGTCTGCAGTGCTGAACTTAGTGGCCTTCCAGACACTGAATTATGCATTCATTTCTCTTTTGTGAACTCTCAAGACTAGATATTTGACTTCCTGACTATTTAACCAGACCTCTCCTGAACCGATCTCCTCTCTTGCTCCCATAGCCTAATAATTTAGCAGATGTTTTGTGAGGCAGAGGTTCCTAAACACTATTCCTCTTCCGTGGAAACTATTTTAACAGCCCTTGGTCAATTGTCATAAGAAAGATAGTAGGCTGGGACTGATGTTAAATCAAAACCAGTTCTGTTGAGACACAAACCCTAAAAAAGAAATATCCTACTTTGACTTTTCTTTGAAATTTTTAGGTTAATTAAAAAAACACATGAAGATATCTTTCAATTCCCTGTCATGTTTTACTATCCTTCAGTACTGGTTTTCTCACTATTTTAGAATATGAGACATGGTATCTCCCCATTAGAGTCCAATGAGTATATAAAAACAGGGATTAAATTTATTCATAATTGTCATGTTGATTTAGACCAAACATAATGTGTTACATGCCATGTTATACAAAACCCACTCATAAGCTTAATATGGAACTTAATACCATTGGCAGTATACTTTAGCATTAAAAGCCTACTATCCTGAGTTCTAGATAACTGTGTGTGTGTGTGTGTGTGTGTGTGTGTGTGTGTGTGTGTGTGTGCAAAATTGGACTGAGGTATAGCTCAATGGTAGAGCATCTGTGAAAGTTCCTGGTTTCCATCAACAACAGAATTAAAAAAAATCAGATGTACATATAGTAATCATTACTCCTTGATAGTCTTTCTCTTAAAAGTATTATGATTAAGGCAGCTTAAAACTAATCCCTTTTCACTGATCTTGGCAGAGGATTTTTAACAAGTAATTCTATTTAAATTACTATTAAGAATTAATCCTTTTCATTGCTTATGGCTAAAGGGAAAAGAGAAAAACAAAGACTGCACTGGGGTTGAGATAGTTACATCGAATTCTTTCTTTTCTTAATTGAAAAAATGAATGGGGTATTTTGTATTATAGGTAAATCCTTTCTGTGCAATTATGTGGTTTCCTTCTCCAGGAATAAAAGTTATGAATTCCAAGGCAAGTTTAAAATGCTAATTGTGTGACTGAATGAAATTGATTATTACATGTAAAATACATAAATCAGGCACTTACATTAACCAAAGTTCATTGTTTTTCTTTTTCTGATTCAGGAGAAAGTCTTAAGCTCTTTCTGATATTATTAAACTTGATAAAATTTAGTCTGTTCCATGCAGCCAATAAGCTAATCATCAAAGCTTTACATTTTTTTATATGATACAAGGTCTCACTATGTAGCATTGACTGGCCTAAAACCCACTATGTTCACCATGTTGGCCTCAACTTTGCATTTTTTTTAACTCAAAACCTTTTAGACAATAATTATCCTGGGTAGGATTTGGAGTAAGGGAAACAGTCCTCAATTGCTGTGGGAGTGCAACATTATGAGCCCACTTTGGAAATCAGTATGGTGGTTTCTCAGAAAATTGGGAATCAATCTACATCAAGAGCCAGCAATACCACTTTTGGGTATACTCAAAGGATGCACACTCACACCACAAGGACATTTGCTCAACTACTATGTTCATAGCAGCATTATGCATAATAGCCAGAGTCTGGAAACAAACTAGATGCCCCTCAACCAAAAAATAGATAATGAAAATATGGTACATATACCCAATGGAGTACTACTCAGTGATTAAAAAAAAATAAGGACATCTTTAAATTTTCAGGCAAATGGACAGGACTAGAGAACACAATCTTCAGTGAGGTTACCCAGACTTAGAAAGTCAAATACATTATGTACTCACTCATAACTGGATATTAGACATAAAGCAAAGGCCACCAGCCTATAGGCCACAATCCTAGAGACACTAGGTAACAAAGAGGACCCTAAGAGAAGCATCCATGGAACTGCCTAGGAAAGGGGAAAAGATAAGATCTCCTGAGTAAATTCCATGTGTGTGGGGGGGTGGGAGGCTGGGTAGAAGTGTAGAGGGAAAGAGAAAATGAAAAAATGTTTAGCTCAATAAAGGAAAGAACAAACAAACAAACAAAAAAACAACCTTTAAAAGACAGTGAAATAGACTTTAAAAAATTAGGTATTGGGGTCATCCTCAGTTCAAGGCCAACTTGGGCTACATGTCTCAAAAAGTCAAAACCTAGTTTGTCATAGTCCAAGATGGTAACTATCTCCATATCCTCAAATGGCACCATATGAAATAGAAAAAAAGTGATAGAAAAAAAAAAACTCAGTGTACATCCACATACAAATTCTTTAAGGAAGTGTCATTATATGTCTGCTTAAGCATCATTGACCAGAACTACTAGCAAAGCACCTAAAGGCAAAGTAGACTGGAAAGTAATATTGTACTGGGCTACTGTGCAATAAAACTAGTAGCTATATCACAGAAGAAAAATAGAGCAAAGGGTAACCAACAGGTCTGGAATCTTGTCATTTTGGCCAGTTATGAATGCTTTATTCTCTTACATGGAACACACTCTTCTCTTCCCCAAGGGCCCCACTGCCAAAGTCCTTTACCATATCAAAAACTAGCTCAAAGTCTAGATATAATAACTCATGATGAGACATGCTATAAAATAAAATGCAATTTATTTGTCCCATCACAGTATTCAGTACTGATGTAGGAATGGACAAATTGAGAAATTATAAGAGCATAGCTATCACTGGTTTTTACAATTCCCAAATCCATATGCTGTAGTTTAGATAAAGTTTCTGTGCCCCACAATATGCTCCCAAAACAAGTGCTCTGGAAAACCTTCATTTGTTTGGGATGAGCATCTACTTTGTTCATTATTAAACTCCAGTTCCACTGTTTGGAAATTTCTTTCTGATATATCATGCCCATGTTTTCTCTAAGGTGTGCATTGGAATTTGGTGTTTTGGATGTCCTTTGATGATGTCATAACCCATTACCTACAAATAGATAAATAGGTGCCTCAGGCTGCACTAGAATAAAGCAATCAGTATAGTAATGGTCTATAGATGTCTAAAATCAGCTTTCATAAGACTCTCAAAAACTGTTCTTTTCCAGTCAATTCCAAATGAAAACAACTGAAACCAAAAGTTTTAGGCATTAGGCATGAGAATCTTATTTATAACCATGTATCTGTGCCCCTTTCATTGTTTTTATATTATCAACTGAAGATTACTATCTAAGAAAAATGGATGAAAAACAGAACCCTCTTCTCAAATGAGTAAGTTTTTTTTTTATTCTTAAGCCAAAATATGAATGACCATAACCTGAGAACACAGATTCAGGACACCCCCCTCAAAAGATTGTTTTAACATGGAAAAAGGACCAAGAAGTTAATATATTTGTAGAATAAAAGATTCTTCAAATATATTAGTGGAAACCAAAGTCCAGAATGTTATAGCGAAGTGAGGAAATCTCAGCTTTTGAATTGGTGGAAGATAGTCGTCTGTTAACACCTGCTGAAAGGCCTCATGACAAGGTTATTAGGTCAGATACAGAGGTAGGCAAAGAATCACTATTAAGGGAGCTAAAGATAGCCCAAAGCAAATTGGTTCTGGATCTGGAACAGCCCAGCTCCTCACAATCACAAGGTCCTAATTAGTCAACAGCCTTATGGCTTTTTTAAAATAAGAACTTCACCTCAGCAAGAAAATATGAAAAACCAGATGCTTTAGTATGCTTGGGCTACCATGAGAAAATATCATAGGCATTGTAAATAATTATAAATGTATCCCTCTGAAGTCCAAGATCGAGATTCCAATATGGTTAATGTTAACCCTTCTTTTCTTAGATTATTGAAGATAATCTTTGTGCTGTATCCTCATGACTGTTAAAACAGATGGAAAAAGAGGGGAGAGAGGGAAGGAAGGAAAGGAGGTGGAGAGAGGAAGAAGAAAAGGAAGTAGAGAGGGAGGTAGGAAGGGAAAGAGAGAGAGATGCACTATTATCTTTGACTCTTTATGAGCCATGTTGGATTAAGGCTGTAGCCTAATGACCTTATTTCATTTTGATTACCCCTTTAAATGTATTAAAACCTAACATAGTCTATTTGGAGGTTGGGCTTTAATATACAAACTGAGGTTTAGAGAGGAAAGCAGGAATTTAGCACACTACAGTAAAATTGAGTAAAGAGCAGGACCTTTCACCTGATCTGTGCCACTAGCTTTGCTCTCATAGCTGTATCTTAGAAGTGGTACCCCTCTGCTGAAGTTGCTGTCTTGTTTGGGGTTATAGAAACAGCTAGCCATTTTAACCCTGAAGGCTTTACATTTCCAAACTCAGTTTGCACTCCAGCTAGAGGCAGAAACGGAGGAGCTTAGGTTAGCAGTATTGCCTTTATCTCTGCTTGCAGCCTAGCCAATTCGTCTCTAAGTGAATATCTTACTTCTATAGCCTTGTTGAAAGCAACAACAACAACAAAAGTCCAACATTCTAAATTAGCCTTACCATTATTGCTGAAGCTTATCCTCTGCAGGCAGATGGACCACCTTCCAAGAAACTTTTGGCGATGATGCTCCCAGATATTTGCAGAGACATAACAGGGGTCACCAGCTTGCCAATCTGCAATAGGGTCTTATTACTACAATCCAAAATCACATGCTGATTGCAGTCTCCCACCCCTAGGAAAATTTGAATTAATGCTGGGTTCAACAACAAGTGACTAAAAACATCATTAACAATGGATTAATCAAAGTGGTGGCTTCTTATTTAAATGTTCATGTATGTTTTAGAATGGGTGTGTTGACATCAGGATCTGGCACATAAAACTCTCTTTTGTTAATGACTATTGTTTACTGACACCTTAAATCTATTCTTTACTTGTTATAATAATTATAAGTCAACTATATTCCCCAGAATCTCTAGCAGCCAGATTCTAGATGGAACATGCATTAGTGGGATTTGTTCATGAGATATTTAGAATGTAGAAGACAATTCAAGGTCATAATACAAAAGTAGACACATCTGTGACCCAGAAGCAATTTCTAGCAGATGTGAGATGTAAATACATTTACAGTGTATTCCACACACTTCATGGTGATAGTATCAAGTATCCTGGGCCATCAAGGAGAAAAGCCAAATCATATATAACTATCTGCCTTAGATGTAACAGCATGAGCCAAAGCTGACCATTCTGTAGCAGTTCTCAGATTTCTTCTCTGACAGTGATTATGAGTATCTTGTGAGCACTCACTTGACTGCAGTAAGCCTTTTTTGTTTGCACCAAATCCCTAATAAAGTTTCAGTTTCTTATACTTACCCATGAAGTATGTAGTTACCGTATTGGCTTCAGAAATTTGAAACTAAAGCCCATCCACCAATCCTGCCTGAATCTATCTTTCCATCTGCAAGGAAGGGTAAACAGTATCCACTCTGGATGAACATAGAAAATATGGACAGTAGCAAATATGGCTTCCCTTGATGCTCCACAGAAGTTATGTGGCACATGAAGCCACAGAAGATGACTAGAGAGAGAACTGGCATTGCAAACACATGACCCACTAAACCTCTTTCCTAAAGGAAGGATAGGAAGATTTAGATATCAAGGAACAATTAGCAAGCTAAATCACAGATCTCACCAATACATCACCCACTTGCAGCAACAAAGCAATCACAGTGTTTAATTAGGGAGAAGAGAGGTTTTGAAATGAAAGGTTGAAGCCAAACCACACAGAGTTAAATATTACTATTTCAATAGTAGCCAGCCACCAGCTAGAAACAGGAAAAGGTCACTTTATCATAAATGTAATTCTATCAATAAAGCTGACTTAAATTATTGAATTCCTTTCCTCCCATTCTGTTCCGTTGAGATCTACTACAGCCTTAGTCATACACACTCAGTGGCATTTAGTAAAGTAAAACATTTCATTTTTCTGCTTTGTGTTATATTGGCCACACATGAGCCCCAAAGCACTAATTCACCAAGGTTTCTGAGGCAGAAAATTCAGTACCATACATTACAAATGTTTTATTTTCTTAATAGACTTTCATCATAATCCTAAATCACGACCCTTTATGGTATTTTTTATGTAGTGTCTCTTTTCAAATGGTTCTGCTAAAAAGTCAACCCCCAATTAGGAAACAGTTTCTTTGCTTCAAGGAAAGTGGTGGCATTTCCAGAGCTCTAAGCCTGGTGCCTTAAAGAGTTTGGACAGAGAACAGCAGTTGAATCCTGTAATTTTATGTGTGCTAGAGCATGCGTTATGACAGGTATGAAAGCAGGACCAAGTAATGAGAAAGTTAGCCAAACAGTCAAATTTTCACCTAATTCACTGCTCAAAAACTAATCATTAGCAGTAAGAACAATGGGTCTTTAGGAGAACTGAAGCTTTAATTCAGCCTCAAAGTAATTTTCCTAATCAGAATGTTGGACACGTTTTGATGTTTCTGCTTCAGGGTTATACCCAATATTTTGTCTTTCAGCTCACCCAGAAAATGCCTCATAAATTCTACCGTGTTTCTCACCACATAACAGTTGATACTGTAGACTGCCTTGTTCATTTTCCTGTTTAAGGAGAAAATTGCTTCTTGGACTTCTGTCTACATGTCTTGTTGAACTCCACTTGCTATCTGAGGAGAGAACTCAGAGAATCTACCTCAGCAGTTAAGATAATTCATTATTCCCTCTGCACAAAATATTTAAAATAATTTCTGAAAAATGGTAAACTGCATTCACTAAATCCAAATAACCTACTTAAGAGAAAGAGCTGTGGAAGCATTGGAGTGGTGCTTGCAATGACAGTTCTAGCACCAATTAGAACTCTGTCTTAGGGACTTCCTGGTCTGAGGCCTGGGTTTGGTTTTCCTCTTTCTAGTAACCATTCCATGCTTTCTTTCCCTTTGATACACTGTGTATCAGCCAATGAATTAGCCATTGTATTTCCCTAAGACTAAAATTAAGCTCTCCAGTAAATGTACAAGGTAGTGTCTACAAGGAATATGTGTGATTAACGTGATTCCAAATAAAGTAAAAAGCTTCATTAGTTCATTGGATGCTTTCTTTTTATTATTGATCAACCCATACCTGAATCTTGTCAATTTTCAATGAAAATTAATTCTTATATCCAAGGATTTTACAAGATCCAACAAATGAGGGTCTATATAGTTCCCTGATTTGTTCTCTTGCTAGGTTTCACTTACATTTTCCACAACAGCACACTCTACCCACCCCAGGTTTTTCTTCTTCTAGAGACTTTCTGTCTATCTACCTACTACTACCTTGGTGTTACCAGCAGGTTTTTCCCTGCAGGTCTTGTCCCACCACCACGCCAGCCCCCAATAACACACAGAGACTCTATATTCATAAAATTCTGTTGGCCTGTTACTAACATTTTTTATCGGCTAGGTCAGTCTTAATGATTAACCCATTTCTATTAATCTAAGTGTTTCCACGTGGTCTCATCTTACCGGAGAGGGGGCCAACCTTCTGCTCTCTCCATGATGACTCCTCCTTACTACTTCCTCTTTCCTCCTTGTCTCCTAGTCCCTCCTATCTTCCTTTCCTATTGGCCAACAGTGCTTTATTCATTAACCAATACAAGAAACATATTTACAGAATGACATCTCCCACCATCACCTCTTTTCTGTCTAAAATAAAAAGAAGGGTTTGTGATATAGCAAAATATATCATACAACAGTTATCAAATAAGAATCATGGTTAACAATATTTAGTCCATTAACATTTAGTAAGATTTAAAGAAAATATTTTATCATCTATCCTATCTTTGTGCATCTAAAGTCTTATGTGTAACTTATCTTTAATCCTAACCAAAGAAAACTATAACCATAACTATCTGCTTCAACTCCTTCAAAGACCACAGAACGATAATATATAAACTCTAGAAATGACAGAGACATCTTGCCTGGTCAGTCACCTGAAGTATTTCTGTAATGTTCCATCTTCAGCCTATAGGCCATAGTGTGTCTGGCAAACTCCTCAGCAAAACAGGAAACTAAACTGTCCACCTGAATTGGCAGTTTGTTAGTCACTTTTCTCTGTGTCCTGCAGAATGTCTAGCAGACGCTTCCATGAATCAGGAACCCTGTATAAAATGTCCATCTTGTATCAGCAGTCATTTTCCTGTGGGTTCTGCATGTCTAGTTTATATAGCATAAAGTGAAAAAGTAGAGACAAGAGCAGTATCTTGCCCAAATGGCTAGTCTTGCCATATTGAAAGCAAACTTCATCACGTGTTTCTTCTATATCCATATTCCTTTCTGATGCAGGTGGTATTGCCAGGAGCAGTTATGTCTCACTGTCAAAAAAAATCTCTAAACTATTTTAAGTGCCATATTCTGTAGGTATTTGAAGAATTGAAGAATGCCTATTCATCTAAAATACATCTTGAAAACCTAACTAACTTAACTCTAAGTTTTGACTATCATAGGTAGAAATTTGCCTTCACAGTACCTAATCACAATAATTCTCAACTAGTGAAGAGATATCAATAGAAGGTTTTGCCACAGGGAATGCTGAATTAGCCCCACCCTGTGACGATATTTTGTACAAAAACTGCTGAAAATAATTCGAAAACAGTTTCCACAATCCATAATCTATCATTACATGGATGATATATTATAGCTGACTCTAAAGCAGAAATATTAGAAAAAAAATGGTTGAAATAGTAAAGGAGGTTTTACCTCGCTGGAGATTACAAATTGCACCTGAAAAATACAAAAAGAGGAGTCTATCGACTACTTAGGATATAAAATAGGCCTAAAGAAAATTAGACCACAAAAAGTACAGATCAGGAGAGATCACTACCCGACTCTTAATGATCTTCAAAAATTATTAGGAGGGATTTCTCAACTGCAAACCATTATTGGAGTAGAAGATCATGATTTGAAAACTTGAAAATGTCCCTAAAAGGGAACAAGGTCTTGAATAGTCCACGAATACCATCAGCTGAAGCTGAAAAGGTATTAGAATGGGTAGAAAAGAGGATACTAGAAGCATGGATCCAAATCTAGTGTGGATCCAAATCTAGACTGTATTCTGGATATATTACCATATAGAGAATATCCTTCAGGGATTTTGATGCAGAAAGAAGATATCATATTAGAATGGATATTCTTACCACATACACAGAATAAAAAACTAAAAACATATATAGAACAGATCTCTGACTTGATTATAAAAGGTAAATTAAGACTTCATCAACTAACAGGAAGGGTCCCAGCAAAAATTATAGTACCTTTAACTAATGAGGAAATTTCCTCCTTATGGAAAGATAATGAATATTGGCAGAGAGCATGCAGTAATTTTTTGGGAATTATTAGCAACATTCACCAAACATGAAAGAATAAAATTCATAAAGAAAACTATTTGGATCCTTCCACACATTGTAAGAAAAACATCTATCTCTGGAGTTCAAACATTCTACACTGACACAAACAAATCAGGTAAGGCAAGATATAAATCAGGAAAAATTAGTAAAGTAGTTCAATGTTATTACAATTCTGTACAAAAAGCAGAATTGTATGCCATTCTCATGGTACTTATGGATTTTACAGAACCCCTCACTATATTTACTGACTCTCAATGTGCAGAGAGAATCGTTGTACACATTGAGACAGCAGAATTTATTTCTGATGGTACAGAATTGACTGCATTGTTTATACAGTTACAAGATACTATCAGAAATGGGATTCATCAATATATATATATATATATATATATATATATATATATATATATAACACATCAGATCCCATACGGGTCTACCAGGTCCTCTAGGACAAGGCAATGATGAAATTGATTGGTTATTGATAGGAAGTGTGCTAGAAGCCTCAGAGTTTCATAAGAAACACCATGTGAACAGCAAAGGTTTAAAAAGGAATTTTTCTATCACTTGGCAACAAGCCAAGGAAATAGTAAGGAAATGTCCTACTTGCTCATTCTATAACCAAACTTCTTTACCACCAGGCAGTAACCCTAAAGGAATAAATAGAAATGAAATATGGCAAATGGATGTGTTTCATTTTGCAGAATTTGGAAAATTAAAATATGTACATCACAGTATAGGTACATTTTCAGGGTTTCAATGGGCCACTGCTCTGAGCTCTGAAAAGGCTGATTCTGTTATCACACACCTATTAGAGGTAATGGCTATTATGGGCATACCTGCACAAATAAAAGCTGACAGTGCTCCAACATATGTCTCCAGCAAATTTAAACAGTTTTTTGAGTATTATAACATAAAGCACATAACTGGTATACCACACAATCCTACAGGACAAGCAGTAGTTGAGAGATGCAATCGTACTTCAAAAGAAATGCTCCATAAACACGCAGAAGGAACCAAGACACCCAAACACAGATTACATAATGCTTTATTAGCATTAAACTTTCTTAATGCTGATGAAAAAGGAAAAACAGCTGCAGAAAGACACTGGATAATAGAAAAAAACTTCTGAACTACATCAGCCGGTATACTTCAAGGATGTATTGATCTCAGAATGGAAACCAGGATATGTGTTATGTTAGGATAGGGGTTTTGCATTTGTATCTACAGGAGAAGAAAAGCTATGGATACCATCTAAGTTAATCAAGATCCGAGTTGAACAAGAGAAACATCTTAACAAAGAGAAATGACAAGTCATCCAACAAATTAGCTCCCATGAGATGTGCTGAGACCTCTCAAAGGTAGGGGAAGTGTTCTATTCTTGTCCTTACAGGAAAACAGAGAACACCTATCTTCAAACAGCCAAAAGACAATGAACATGTAGATACCTACAGAAGAGAAGACAGCTCTCTAGAAAGAATCACTTAATGAAGAGGAGTCTGATTTATGGTAAAAATATTTAAGTCTAGTAAACTACTTCTATACGGAAATCTATTTCTCTTTACGATCTAGTATTCCTGTAGTCCTGATTCGTGTAAACCAATGCTGGCTTTGGAGTTGGATTTGGCTTTCCTTCTCTAAATTCAAGAATGTTGTTAAGATTAAATTCACAGTTTTTGCCTTATATCAAGAAGCCAATTGGTATAAGGCAGAAGAAAACAAAATCTGGAGACTCATTCGCTTATCTGCAATTTTCTCTCTGAAATCCTAATTTTCTCATATACATTTTAATGCTTATTGTTGCCTTTCCCTAATGCATACACTAAAACATGAAAATTTTACTTTGATATTGATATTTAAGTTTTCCACAAGGAATAATAACAATTCCTAACAGCAATCTTTGAACACTCTGGAAAGAAGATGGGGCCCCAATTGGACATTTCCACTTGACTCAACCTGATGCATCTGGACTACAAACTTCACCCTAAAACCGGTTTGATACTGTTTTGCTCGAAACAACTCATGATTAGCTAGCTGTAATGGTGCACCTTCTTATTACAGCCTGGCCATAGTTTTCTGCCACATAGTGACTAACTACATATGTCACAGCCAGTTCTGTTGAGAAATTTGGTTGCTTAAAATTTTCTTCCTACAGGATCCCATGAAGCAACCATCATCCTATTTCAGCAGGAAGTAATCTTAAGATAATGATGCCCCCTTTCCCCACTCTTGGAATTTAGGAATAATAATTCATCTTCATAGGGTTGGTTTTAGTTCCTTGGGGTTGGGTATAAAAGGTGATACTTAGACTCGGGTATCTCTTTTAGAAAGCAATAGGGTATGGTTGGGAAAGGTATGGTTTAGAATGCATATAGGTAGATTAGCCTATCTTTTTGTGAATTATTTAGTAAGAGTGAGATATCAGTATTATAGCTTACATTTTTGTATAATATTATTATTTGTGGTAACCTATGTAAAATTAAGCTTTTGCCCTTCCTGGAAGAATTGTATATTATATGTTGTCATATTGTGTAAAATCTTTCCATTTATGATGTTTTATGCACATTATTCTTACCATATTCTCTGTATGTATACCTTTACTTATGTTCAAGACATTTTGTATATTGATACAATTTATGCACATTATTCTTGCCATATTCTATGTATGTATATATATACTTTTGCTTGTGTTCAAGACATTTGTATATTGATACAATTTGGGATATTTATCATGCCGCCCTTTATAGTTCTACCTCTTGTCTAGGCATTTCTACCTCTATTTTAGTGATTTACATGTATATACATGTACATAGTTATATTGTTTAGGTATCTATCCCTGCTTTACTCAAGGAAATTTTAATTAGTTTTTTTTTAGCTAAGTTCCTGAGTATTACAGATTATCTTCACCCATGTTTCCTTTACCTATGAGATTAGTCAGACATAGATGCTTATTCTTCAATCTCTTTGTAGACCTGCAGAACACGGCATTAAAATGTTTTAATATTAATACTCTGTTGACATGAGACACTGTTGCTCCTGACAGCACCGTGCACTTTCCCAAAAATATGATGGACATTGTTGTTGCTCCTTCTGGAGTTTATCCTTGCTTCAGCTAATGGCCTCTTGGGCAAGGAACTGCCCCCACCTTGACCACTGATTTGGACATGCAGTCCTATGTGCTTTCAGGAGACAAACAGAAGACTGCTGAACCTTGCCAAGTCAGGGTAAGACAGCCTTTCTACCTCCCTGCTGTTGTTGTGGTCTGTCAAGTACTCTTGGCCTTAGCCAAAACTGGGTATACCAATGTTGCTCTGAGACCTTGGGTGACTGTCCAGGTAGCTTGCTGTGTCTGTCCTCGCTGCACCTTTTGGAAGTTGCCCATATGCACTTCCGGTCTATCCTAGTATCGTTATTTTCCTTCTCAGGTCTTGATGAGGTTGTAGATTAAACTATCTTAGTATTATTCTCTCTTCCTAGTTAGATATATTAGGTACTAGACTTAAGTTTTCCAGCTTAGGACAACTCTATTGTAAACTCCATTATGCCTTCACCCTAGGACTAGATATGTAGGTCGTTTTGTTCTCGATTTTCCTTTTCTTAGAGTACACTTGTTATTCACTGTTTTATATATAATTTTGTATCAAGCCTAAATCTTTTCTTTAGACAAAAAGGGGAATTGTAGTGAGACATTCACTTTGTCTGCTTCAGTGGCACTGGCCACGCCCATTTTGGGTGGAGCCAGGGGTGGAAGTGACCTATGGAACTAAGTCTGAGGAGAAACCAGGAACACTCTCTTGCTGGAGGAATGAGGAGAGGAGAGCATCTGGTGGAACCTGCTGGTGTTCATCTGTCTAGGTTGTAAGTTATTTCTCCCTGAATAAACATCTGTTCAGCCTAGTTGTTTATCTTGATCCTTATTATTAAACAGCAATACCTTGGGATACTTGCATTTACTTCTTTTTCTCAGGTTGGACACTCCTGATGTTATCCATCTAACACATTCTTGTACTCAACACCCTCCTTAAAATACTTTATTTTCATATATATATATATATATATATATATATATATATATCCAGCAGACATACCATATACTTGTTGTTTTTATTTGTTAACTCCCAGAACAATCATTGGCACACCAAGACAGTATATTGGCTCCTAAAAAATAATAATTCTGGTCACAGGAATACTTCCAGCAACTAACACAATTTATTGTACATTTTCAATGCCCTATTGTATCACTAGGGACTAATGTACCTATATATGTACTTATATTCCCATATATATATGTATATATATATACATATATATATTTGAAAGATACACAGAATATCTCTTCATTTTTTTTAAATCTATTAATCATTCTATTTGAGACCACTACTTTTTTCAGTTTCAGTTACAGCCTCCCCTATTTAATAACTGGACTAATAAGTGTTTGAATGTGCCTATTCTCTGCACTGCCTATTTATTGTGTGTATTGTTCTTACAGACACCAGAGGTTCTCTGAATTCACATATAACCTACATTCATAAAAACTCATATTCAGTTAGCCCTTCAAATCATTCTAATGTAGAATGACCAAACACTGTACATAGTAAAGTAAAGCAAATGCAACATTGTATGCCTAGGGGTGGGGGTGGGTAAAAGAAGGTAAAAGAAATGCATTTGATGGAAAAGAGTATTGGGTTTGTTTTTGTGTCTTAGACACTAGCACAGTATGCATGGATGACACTCAATTTTTATATAAAGATGTCATAAAATGGTATACTCAGAGCTGTATTTATTATATAATAAGATAGTCTATACATATTTTAACTATTTACATTTGAATTTATTAAATATAATATGAAATCCAATATCTTCATTTTATTAGCCACATTTCAAGTACACAATGCAACAATTAGCTACTGACTATTACATTAAACAATACAAATGCAGACTATCTCCATCATATTAAAAAGTGGTACTGGACATCACTAGACTAAAGAATTGGGTAACCTATTATTATGATGCACTTTTGTAGATGTATCTGGAGTCCCAAATCTGTTCTCCATCTCCAGTAGAATAGTCATGGTCTCCAGAATCATGGAAAAAAACAGAATATGCAAATTATAATAGAAATTTGTTAGATTGCTTTATACAGAAGGTTAAGTTGTAGCATAATGACCATCTTCAGAGTAGAGAGGCAGAGAAATTGTAAGCTGCTCATTCCTGGGATCGGGAAGCCTTGATATAAAAAGGGCCAATGATGCAAATGATGCTTGATCCTACAAGCCTGAAAGTACCCTGGAGAGTCATTCATGTAAGGTTGTGTGTGAAGGCTAAAGGACCTGGAGTCTGATGTCCATTGTGATAACAGCAGCACCAAATGATGCACTGGCTCAAGAAGAGACCAGCATACATACTTGTTCATTTTTCATACTTTTGTTACAAAACCCTTACCTATTCTATGCTAATCTCCAATTGTGGAGCAGCCCTTTGCTACTCAGTTAGTTGACCTATATACCAGTCTTCCTTGGAAACCTTCCCAGATTTGTTCAGAAGTGCACTTTTCAAGTTTTTAGGCATTCCTCAATCCAGCTAAGCTAACAAAATTAGCCAGCACAACTAGCAACAAGGAACTTTCAACAGATCACATGAAGTCAGGGAGACACCATTGTTAATAAGGATTATATGATACTACCTTATTGAAAATGCTTAGAATAATATGGCAAAAACAATAAATTATAATTACTACAATTACTGATGTTACTGTTATTGTTGATAGAATCTAGAATAACCAGGAGACCCTTCTTAACAGCCAAAATAGTCCATGCTGGAGTAAACAGAATTTTAAGTAGACCCAGTAAGCCATCACCAGCCCTCAAACTGTTCAACACACACACACACACACACACACACACACACACACACACACACAAAGACACTAGAGGAAAGGGACCAAGGAGATTCCATGGATTCCATGGTAGGTAAAAGCACTTGCTCTGCATGAGGATCTGAATCCAAATCCCCAACACCCACATGAAAATTCTGCAGTATGTGCCTACAACTCTGGTACTGTGATTTAGAGACAGGCAGATCCTGAGAGCTTGTGAGGCAGGGGTAAAGGAAAACACTTAACAACCTTCTCAGGCCTCCATGTGCATGTACACTGGTGTATATAAACAACTACACACTAACACAAGTACAACACACACACAGCAAAATTCACTGATTTTAGAGACTCCAGTGCAGAAGAAAATGAGAAGATTGTGGGATACTAAGACACTTATCAACATACTAAAAGGTTAGTGACTTGTTCATGAAAAGGAACTGCCTATAGTTCCAAAGAATTCAAAGTTCACAATAAACACGACAATGGCTCTCTAATGTGTACCCTGCACGCAAAACCAAGAACTGTGTCTGGAAGTAAGCTTCTTTCAGTGACCATTAGTTACCTCAACAGTTTAATCCAGTGTTCATCCCCAAAACTATGGCAGAAATCACTCAGAGCAGTGCCTTGTAATTCCCAAGAGAAAGAACACAAAAGCAGCCCCTAGGTGAGGCCAGGAAACACACATTTCATCACTTGTACAATAAATATTCAAACGAATGCCTTCACATGTCAGGCTTGTAAACAAGATCAAAAGATCCACCATCAGGGAGTCATAGCCCAGAGTCCTTACAGTTGTACCTTTCGAGGACATTACAATTATCATGAATAAACTAAAAGTGATAATAAATATAGTTATAGAATTATATACTTGAAGTAATAAATATGTATAATGCTGGTTTTGCTTTTGGTTTAAAAAAAATCTATGGATGCAATGAAAAAGCCTTTCTCTCTGACCTGTTGTTTAAGGACTGATACCACATTTTAAAGAATCTCATAGACTGTTTCAGTTAAAAAGAGAGAGAGACTATCAATGAAATAAATTTGATAGTAACAGGCAACAAAAATAACTAATAAAGTTTAGACATATTATCTTGAATATACAAGGACCCAGATGATGTTCTGCTTTGCTTTTGTACAACCCATCCTGCAGACATGACTTTGGTGTCTCCTTGCCTCTGTATTTTTTCAATATCCAAAGTAATTTTAGCATATTATAAAATATCTGGTAAACAATTTTCAGGTTATTTTATCACATACAAGCCTAGTATCCGCATTCTAATTGCTTGCCCATTTTCTTTTCTTGCTGTAATGCACAGAACAGTAATAATCAATGATCTATTCACAGCTGTAGTATAACTGTCCAATTTATCAGATGTGTAAGATAAACAGGCACAAAACTAATAGCTTTCAAGGCTTATTCTTTTGACTTTTTTTTATTATCAAGTTTTTTACTTAGATTTTTGCTGTTAAATTTAAAGTAGGATCCAATAATATTTTTTCTTATTTTACATATTGATGCCAATTCCCTCTCCCTCTTTCCCTCCCTCCCTCCCTCCCTCCATCTCTTTTTCCCTTCCATGTCCCCAAACCACCATCCCATCACATTCTTCCCCCTCAACTACACAGGAAGTGTGATGCCTTCCAGGAGGCATCTGTCAAGTCATTTGGAGCAGACACTCCCTCCTGCCTCTAGGTTAAGGGAGTATCCCTCCATGGGGAATCTCCCAAAGTTCACTCGTATACTAGGGATAAATACTAATCCACTACCAGAGGCCCCATAGACTGTCCAGTCCTCCCAACTAACACCACATTCAGGGGGGCTGGGTCAGTCCTATGCTGGTTTCTCAGCTATCAGACTGGGGTCCATGAGCTCCTGCTTATTCAGGTCAGCAGTTTCTATGGCTTTCTCCAGACTGGTCTTGACCCCTTTGCTCATCACTCCTCCCTTTCTGCAACTGGATTCCAGGAGTTCGGCTAAGTGTTTAGTTGTGATTTGTAAGACTCGCTGGATGTCTCCTATAAAGCAGCCTTGCTTCAGGTGACTATGAAGACCAAGAAGTTTTGTAAAAAAATAATTAAAGAATATGGAAGTACCTAATGTCCTTCTCATTTGCACAAAACAATAATGAGAACATTGTCTTCCAGGACCACAATGGTGATTGTTCCCATCATATCAATCATAGTCACCTGTGTACCATCTCTGTGGCAAAAGCTGCAAAACATAACTGTCTACAAAACCACTGAAAGCCAGGTATTTTATTATGCATGTCACAAATAGGGAACTTGAGGTAAGAGGGTTACATGTTTTGCTTGGGCAACAGCATGCTGAATCTGTGCCATTTTACAAAGTTTCTTCAGCCCGTCTTATGAAGAGAATCCCACAGTGAGGTCTATTGGAAAGAAAATCTATGATAGTGAAGCAAAGAAGTTTATTTTATTCCCTCATAGTCCTTGGATTATATTACCATATTTGAACCCTATTAGCCTTAGATTAATTTTGCACATCTCCTGATAAATGTTGTGATGAACCAGTGTTTCTTTTGCAGAAAAATGGAAGAAAATACATTATGAATACTTGATCTCTGGTGCTGTTTTTATTTTGAAATTGCATTTCTAAAACATTACTGGCAATGATCACATGGTTAGCAGATACATTAAGTATACAGACATAAAGTATTTCCTTCCTAGACAGCTGATCTAAATTATAGATCATGCTCCCCTCTGCAAATTAATTATACTAGCAATAAGAAAAGCTTTTTTTCTGAGCAAAGACGAATGTATATTGACATATTTTTCTCTGAAATAATCAGTTCATACATAAATAAATACATAAGAGTATTCATGAACTCACACTAGACAAAAATAGCACCTTGTCAGTTTTCAATACCTTTATCCCCAAGACGCAAAAGCAGGAACATATTTATTAATCTTAGAGTTTGTCTTATAAGATATTGTGACTTTCTTCCTCAGCTGACAGAAAAGAATCAAAGTCTAAAGAGGATGATGTTTGGAAGCAAGAAGTTTCATTTAAAAAAAGAAACATTCATAGGTCATATATATTCTAACTTGGTAGATGCATATGTCACGAGCACGTTTTTCCCCTGCCACCGGTCTGGTCCCGCCGGCCCGCTACCACACCAGCCCCCAATAACACTCATAGATGCTGTATTTGATACAATCCTGTTGGCCAGATACTATTATTGTTTTTGGGCTAGCTCTGTCTTAATTATTAACCCATTTCTACTTATCTAAATATTTCCACGTGGTCATCTTATCCGAGCGTGGCTGGCCTGCATCTTGCTTTCTCCACGCTCTACATGCTGACTCCTCCTAACTACTTCCTCTTTCCTCCTTGTCTCCTAGCCCTGCCTATCTTGCTTTCCCATTGGCCACAGTGTTTTATTCATTAACCAGTATGAGAAACAGATTTACAGAATAAGATCTTCCATCATGCATACAAGTACCTCAGCACATACATGATATGTTTACTAATGAGACAGACTGACACCGTAGCAATGTTCATGTTATGCAAAGGAAAACATTAACCACTAAATATAGTAAACCTCCTTTAAGTCACATTTCTTTTTATTCTGTCTCTTGACATGAAATGCAAGGATCTCTCTTACTTCTAATGAAAAACTAAGTAGAATTTTTATTAAAAAAAAAAATGAAAACACTTCAGGTCACAAAAGGTGCTTTTGTTAAAATATATCTCCTTGCTTAACCATCCTTAGCCAATTTTGCTAAACAGTGAATACACTGGTTGGATGATAAACAATTCTTTCTCAAAGCCATCTGCTCCTCAGAGTCATTCCTATGAAAACAGTTTAAACTGAATTTGTCACATCACCCTTCAGTTCCAGGTTAACAGAGTGGTGGGGGAGGATTCCAACATTCTTCTTATTCTAACAGAAATCAATGTTGCAAACTATATAGGTTGTGAAAATTGAGAACTAAAATGTTTTGGTTAGCTTCCCAATTGTGTGACCCATCCAACTAAACCAAGATTCTTACTTAGTGTTACCATGCCAAATAACAAAATGTTTTGTTTAGGATTAGCCTAGAATACTGAGTCAACCTTCAGGGACTGGGTTTTCCTTTTCATCTACAATTATTGTGTCAATAAAGAAACAACAATAAAGTTTTCTTACAAATAAAGCACAATATTATCTACATTTATAAGAATTTAGGAGTCACAAGCTAGTTTGAACCATGGTGGCCCTTATTACTGGGATCAACTGTATTTTACAGAACAACAAAGTCATAGAAAAAAACAGAGTTAAGACTAGAGCCCACAAATTCTTAGAGTCAGGGCTCTGGTTTTGGGAGGACATCTGCTTCTCTCGGCTCTGACTAACCAGAATTCTTTCTCCCTTTCTGTACTAGATTAATTTCCATGGCAAGTAGGAAACAGCCACCAAGAACACTTGAATTTCACAGAAAAAAAAATTAATTGTATATTATATTTTTAATTTTTCTCTAACCAGAATGGAACATATAATTGTTGGCAGTGTATGGTAACTGTCTTATTCAAGATCAGCACTGGCATCCATAATTGTATGTAATACAGTATTTTTGATCTTCTTCCATGTATCAAACCACACAAAATAAGAGGCCATAGAAACAAAAAAGATGCTGAAGGAAAATAAAATAAAATGAATTAGCCATTACATGCAGTCACATAGGATGATGTTATATGGAAAGGCAAAACAGATAGCCGCAGCTCTGCAAAGACCAAAAAGCTACAGGGAAAATATTTTATAAGCTAATTTAAAGTATGTAAGTGTTTATTTGAAGAGAGTTTAAATGGAGATAAGCCACACAGGGGAATAATGTTCTTCCCAGGAGCCATAGATTAACAAAACCACAGAACCAAGAATGAAAAAACTCCCTTCAAGATGTTAGTTGTGTGTTTCCAAGAAACTCCAAAAACAACATATACACTTTTGCCATTGCCTTTAGTTGCATTCCAGAATTTGGTGGATGATTTTTTGATTGTATTCTTGGATTGCTTTCAAGTATTTTATTGAGTATTTTGTCATCAGTGCTCATGAAGGATATTGGTCTTTAATTCTCTGTCTTTGATAAATCTGTGTGTGGTTTTGATTGTGCCCTCATAAATTATTTTGGCACTGTTTATATTTTGGGGAAAAATTTGAGGAATATTGGCATTAACTCTTATTTGAAAGTCTGGTAGAATTCTCAGCTTAAACCATCATGCCCTGTACTTACTTTTTTGTTTGTTTGTTTGGTTGGTTTGGTTTTTGGTTGGAAAAGTTTTAGTGACAGTTTCTATTTCCTTAGGAGTTACAGGTTTATCTGATTTTTTTCTATTTATTTACTTATTTAAATTAGAAACAAGCATTTTTACATGTCAATCCCAGTTCCCTATCCCTCCCCTTCTCCCCTGCCCTCCACTAATCCCTATACCATTCCCTTTCTGCTCCCCAGAGAGGGTGAGGCCTTCCATGGGAGAATCTTCAAAGTCTGTCATATCATTTGGAGCAGGAACTAGGCCCTTCCCGAGTGTGTAGGCTGAGAGAGGATCCATCTATGTAGACTGGGATCTCAAAGTCCATTTGTACACAAGGGAAAAGAAATACTGATCTACTACCAGAGGCCCCATAGATTATCCAGACCCCCTAATTGACACCAATGTCCATGGGGGCTGAGTTGGTCCTATGCTGGTTTCCCAGCTATAACTCTGGGGTCCATGAGCTCCCCTTTATTCAGGTCAGCTGTCTCTGTGGGTTTCTGTAGCGTAGCCTTGACTACTTTGCCCCTACTCCTCCCTCTCTGCAACTGAATTCTAGGAATTCTAGCTGTGGGAGTCTGCTTCTGTTTCCATCAGCTACTGGATGAAAGCTCTAGGATGGCATATAAGATAATCATTAATCTCATTATCAGGGAAGGGCATTTAAGGTAGCCTCTCCACTACTGCTTAGATTGTTAGTTAGAGTCATCCTTCTAATTCTCTGAACATTTCCCTAGTGGCAGGTTTCTCATTAAACCTCTAATAGCTCCCTTTATATCCTTTTGTATCTCTTTTCTTGCTCTCTCTATTCTACGCCCGACTCAATCTTCCTGCTCCCTCACAAGGACATCTGTTTGACTATGTTTATAGCAGCATGATTTGTAATAGCCAGATCTTGGAAATACCCTAGATGCCCCAGAACTGAAGAATGGATAAAGAAAATATGGTATATTTAAACAATGGAGTAATACTCAGTGGTAAGAAACAATGACATCCTGAAATTCACAGGTAAATGGACAGAACTAGAAAAACCCATCCTAAGTGAGGTAACCCAAATCCAGAAAGCCAAATACAGTATGTAGTCACTCAGAAATGAATACCAGAAATAAAGCAAAAGATACCCAGCCTACAATCCACAACCCCAGAGTAGCTAAACCCTCTTCCAGAAACAGATGGAAGCAGATGCAGAAATACACAACTAACCAATGGGCCAGGCTCCTGGAGTATAATCAAAGCTAGGGAGGAGTGGGTAATATGAACAGAGGAGTCAAGACCATGATGGGGAAACCCAAAGAACAAGCTGACCTGAGTTGATGAGAGATCACTGACTTAGGTCTGACAAATGGGGACTCTTCATAAGACCAAACTAGACTCCCCTAATATAGGTGAAAATGATGCCAGTGGGGCAGTATATGAGGCCATTGTCAGTGGGCCCAATATCTAACTCTAATGCACAAACTGAATGGAGCACATTCTATATGGAGAGAAACCATGTTCAGCCTAGACACAGGGATGTGGGGGTGGAAATGTGCCTGAGTCCTGCCTCAACTAGATGATGGAACAGACATAGTGGGGGCAAGTGGGAGAGTGGGAGAGTGGGAGGAGAGGAGGAAGAGGAAAGTAGGATTGAAATATAAATAAAAAACAATTTAAGTCATTTTATGGGTCCACAGACTTGCTATTTTAGGGATGAATTCTTTCAATTGCTGTGTTAAATTAATAAGAGCTACTTCTCTTTGAATTATAATAGTGAAACTTCTCTGAGTACAAATTCAGACTATTCTTTCAATTTACGATGGTTCCATGTGAGTTGCAAAAGGAAGTCATTAAGGTCAACTGCACCATTCTCAAATAAAAGTGCAGAGATAGAGAAGAACTAAAAGGGAAAACATAAGTTTAAGAAAGAAAGGTATATAAAGAATTGATCTGGTCATGCTCTTCCTGATTTGGGGTCAGCATTTTAATCACGACAGTTTTCTCCAAGTCTTTTCCTCCTTATCTACAAATGTGGCACCATTTTAACTTGATGCACTCTCTATTCCTTTCTTCAATCAGCTGCCTGAGACTTGGGTCAAATTTTTCAGTTTTCTCTCTTCTCCTTGCTCTTTGTAAACCCTCTGAAACATGACCTTTGTATTTCAGGATTGTAGAGCAATGAACAGTACGAGTTCAAACTGGCTTTAATTTCTAATGATATTTCTTTTAAACCTTTTATTCCTCTTATTTTTGAAAATAAAATTAGCATCATTCTGTCTAGAGTTTAAATTTCAACTTGGTGAAAGACAAATATATCACAGGTAAGCAAGAGAACGCCATATAGGTAATGTCTTTTCCAGAAACTCTACTGTCATTATTAACTCAATATAAACACCCCATGAGAAGAAAAATCAATTCTTTTAAATTATTAAATGGAATACCATCTTTATTTCCATTGTAAGATGGAAAAACAATGCTTATTTGATGTCAGTTGGGAGGCCCAGGCAGTCTATGGGGTCTCTGGCAATGGAACGAGTATTTATCCCTAGTGCACGGACTTTAGCAGCACATTCCCCATGGGTGGATACTCTCTCAGTCTAGATACTCTGGGGAGGGCCTAAGTCCTGCCCCAAATGATGTGACAGATTTTGATGGGAGGTCTCACCCTCTCTGTGGAGTGGATGGGGGTGGGGTGGGAAGATGATGGGGAGAGTGGAGGGGAGAGAGAAGGAACTGGGATTAGTGTGTAAAATAAGATTGTTTTAAAAATAAAAATACCACATAAAAAAAGAATAGCATTTGACATTTAGAACCATCAAAAGATGTACGTAGAAAAGATATTCTTGTAGATATGCATATATACATGAATAAATTTATTTTACCCAAAGCTGGGAGGCTTGAAGGTCACAGAGAAAGTGGGGAATTAGAGGTGAAGCCAAAGGCTAATAAAACTTGGTAAACAATGTGAGAGGCTTTTCCAGAAATTTTCTGCCATTTGTTGTACCATCTGTAATAGTCTGCTAAAGCTGCCATAACAAAGAGCCACACAGACTGAGTGGCTTAGATACAGAAATTCATTTTCACCAAGTTGTAGAAGCTGAAATCCATGAGTTTTGAGCAAGTTTGTTTCTTGGAAGCTGTCTCACGCTTGTCTATGTGTTGCCTTCCTCTGTGTATGTTTGTGCCAAATTCTTCTCTTTTTATAAAGACACACATCAAACTGGACTTAGGACAATGCTAATGACTGCATATTAACTTGATTATCTCTAAATACTCCAACTCCAAATGCAGTCATATCCTGCAGGCTTACAGTGTTAAGTTTATAACATGTACACTTGGGAATGAAAGACACAATTTATCATATAACATTGTAACTGCCAAAATGTATAAGTATAATATCTTTAACCCCGTAAACTCACCATATAA
The DNA here is from genome assembly GCA_030556225.1 of Cricetiscus sungorus. Taxonomy (NCBI): domain Eukaryota; kingdom Metazoa; phylum Chordata; class Mammalia; order Rodentia; family Cricetidae; genus Cricetiscus; species Cricetiscus sungorus. Next base: position 13,157,931 of record JANBXA010000253.1, read on the forward strand.
CTGCATTAAGTTCTTCACTTTCTTTATAGACTTGGTCTCATGCATCCATATTTCATAATTTTTGTTATATTCTGGTTTTTAAATAAATATCCTATGACTAGTATATTATTTCACCTCTTCTGGTTATATCTGCATCATCTAACAATTTTGCTTTTTTATTTGATAGATGGAATTGAACCGACTAAACAGAATTCATTTGAACATACACCATTATTATAATCATATATTATCAGTCCTTTATCTACAGGATTGGTTCCAATAACCCTGTGATATCAAAGTCTCTGATTATTCAAGTTCCTCATAAAAATGGTTATTTTCTCATGACTATGTTGTATCAGCTCTGAAATCTATATAACAACTAATAAAATATAAATGCTATACAAATATTTGTTAATCTATATTATGTGGGAAAAACCACACAAAGGAATAATTCTGATACATTCTTAAGATATTGCACATTTTTATGAATACTTTTGATCTATGGTTTATTAATACAAAGAACTGAAAATAGGAAGGGACAGAGGGAGGGAGAAAGATATGAAAAAGACAGAAAGAAGAAAAAGAGAAATAAAGAAAAGAAGGAAGAAGAGAAAGGAAGGAAGAAAGAAAGGAAGGAAGGAAGGAAGGAAGGAAGGAAGGAAGGAAGGAAGGAAGGAAGAGAAACCAACCAGAGGATGAATGGATGGTACACATAATATGCAAATTTATATTTACCATCCATATCTCAATTTCAAACACTACCCATACAAACAAAGATAATGACTTTTACCATGCTGTCACTCACAAGTGTTAAACAAGGAATTAATGAAAATTACTTCTCTTACAAATGAGTAGATGCTTCAGTTGTTAAAAGATATATTTTGCATTTTGCATATTTTAGAGGCTGCAAGTAATTATTGCTTATCATGTTTCTTAATAAGATAAATGTTTAAACTGCAGCCTTTTTTGGTTATACTTACATATTTTTCCTTGCTAGATATTAATAACCTAAAAAACCTTAGCATCCTAACAATTAACTACACCCAATTTGTTTCTAAATCCAATTCACTAAGTTTTCCAAAGAAAGTACCACATCTCTTGGACCTGCCATAAAACCAGTAGACAGTGTAAGAGTGGCAGGGCATGCTATTGGAGATAATACATAGTATCTACAGTGGAAGAAATAAACAAAGAGAGATGGAAATTGGCTAATACTAATATTATGCCAGGGCTAAGCACTGTAGCCATTGCAGTCTTTCTATGAATATATCTCCTTTCTGAACTATTAAATTATCCTCATTAATTCAGTTTAAATATAGGATAAATATTTTTTTACATTTTGTAATTACTGTTGAATTTTTAAAAACCTTACACTTAGATACTAGAAATTTAACATGAAGTGTAATTTTTTGTATGATTAATTTTACACTCTCCCTCCATACACAGTGTTATTAAATATTATATGAGTATACTATTTGGCTAACTTGTGGACTGCATGAATACTCAATGTTTTCTCACTGATGGTATCACAAATTCTCTAGATGTCTTGGACCGTGAAAAGAGGGACATTGTTCCTGTGGGAAGTTTTCCATGAAAGAGGTCTGAGCTCTCAAGATCTGGGAAAAGCATCAAACATTAGCTCTTGTACAATTCAATCATGTCCATATTCACCAACAGAACCTGTTCCATCATCCAGTGAGACTGGAATAGCCCTATTAGCAGCATCTCCCCCTCCCCGTCTCTCAGTTCCCTATGACACTTTGTCATTAAAGACTATACCTGATAATCACCCTGACTAGATCTTTACTGTATTTTTGGAGAGAGGAAGAATCAACATAACCCTTAGAATTTGATTCACCTGGATTCAGATGTCAAAATGTTTATTATGGGTCACATTGGGAACATAGGCAATTACTAATTTTATCCCCCAAGAAATGAACTTTGACTAAGATGCAGAGCACTTTAAATAAAATTCAATGAGAAGGCTAAAGGTATTCCTTTTGGTCTTAGATAAACATTATGATGCCATGTATTGGTGTTTTCTAGAAGTCTTATGGCTCTTAGGCATCAATAAATAAAGAGATCAAATATCAAAGATCTTTATAGTAAGAGAACCCAGGCTCAAAATGACAAACCCCATATGTCCTCTCATAAACAGATTCAGTCTTGGCTAAACACAGGCAAACCAGGTTGGTGTGAGAATGGGGAAAGGCCAGTATACTTGAAAGGAGCTGAAGGAGGAAGCTCTAATTGGGAGAGGAAGGATCAAACAGAGCAAAACAGAAGAGGGTCTACTGGGGGTTAAAAGAGAGAGCAGGGGCAAGAATCATCCACTGAAATATAATGTGTACAAATGTCTCATGTGGAAACTTGGTAATTTATTCAAGACCTAAGTACCTTAAAGTTAATATAAATATGTGGAGAGCATTGTCATGATGCTTGTTTGGGAAAATGTCCAAAAAATGAACATTTTAGAAATAGGTTAATAAATTCACCTTCTGGAGTTGTATTTTGATTACAGATCACTGAGATACTCTGCATTTCTTGGGGAAGAAAGTTCACTTATAGCTAAAAGATGAACACATATAAGTACTTGTCAATAACTGATGTCCATTTGAAAAGTTGCATCAAAATACCATCTCAGCTGAAATTTGTGCTTATCAGTAGGTATAATGATGCTGTGTAGAAAATCCAAGATGCTAAGCTTTGATAAACACACACACAAAAAAGCAGTTTATATATGAAGCAACACAAAGGTCATCCTTAAGTTTAATGTTCCTTAAATGTCATTGCATCTTAGATTTTAGAGAAACATTCATCAACAATATAATCATAAGAGTGATGATTTCCATTTTGTTAATTTAAAAATGTAACTTGAAAAAATCCAATACGTGCAAATACATAAAATATATTTCTCAGCAGAAGTAAACTGTCTCTATCTGTATATAAAATTTAATTCAAAATCATTTATACTCAGATAAACATACAGTGCTTAGGTCAAAGTGTATTTTTCTGTTAAGGTAGCATATTTCTTGAAATTACTACAGGAGATTTAAATCACATACAACTGAGATGATTCTTTGTACATTGAGGTTCTTGTTTAAAGGGATTTCTAACTATTTTTGGCAGTGCACCACTCTTTGAAGAGTCACAAGAGATAAACTGCTATAAGTAGGAATTTACACTGAATTACATATAAAAGAAAGACCATGAAAAAACAAGGCAAAGTGATGGCTTGCTAAAAAAGAAATGTCACCATGCACAGATTTGCTATGTGTGGAATTGATTTCCTCGGACCTTGGGAGGCTTGTGCTGTGTGCCAGATTTCAATCATATGTTATATAAATGACTGTCAATCAAAATGACAGATAAAAGGTCTCAGGAAAGCTCAAATTGCAACCAAGATATCTAAGTAAAAGCACAGCTATATCTTAATCAAGAAAGAGAAATAAGGACTTCCTAAAAAGAGGAGGAAGCTGAATATGCCATTAGGTATACATGCAATAATTTGAGGCTTCTGTGTCCCAAAGCAGAGTTCCCTGACCCATGCACTTAGGCCTGACATTTTAGAGCACATTTTATGGTCCTATCCCAGGCTCAGTGTGTAAGTCAAACCTTGTCCTTGTGATATCTGCCACAGGAAGAAAATATATGGATTGGCAAACACGGTTTTTAGATCCTTTCAATACATTCAGGTCTTAATGTAAATTAACGGATAGGCTTTTGGAATTTTATTCATTTAACTGTATTAGTTGCTTCTGTGTAACTCAGCCCCTGAAGTGGATTTGTTCTTGATCAGCTGAAAAGTAGCATTTCTAAGCTTGTCAGGCCAGCGCCAGACACCAGAGTAAGTGAATTCTCTATGGTAACCTCAACCAAGTACATGATTTTCCTTCTGGGAAATCAATGACTTGACTCGTTATTTTATGTCCAATCTGTTATTTTTCCTGTCTCCTGTCTTTATTTTGACTAAGGACATATCTCTACACATGCTTTTGACTGCACAGTTCTCAGATCAGAAAGATGAGGCAGAACTACAAAGCACAGGTAACAGATATTAGTGTTTCCAAGGTGGGAAGCTGAAACACTCAAGTGGAATGCTCTAGTCAGTTACCACTAGCCACATGCTTCCTCCTCCATCTGTCTACACCATTATCATTAGTTTTATTTTCTGACATGAAGAATATAAGAAAACATTAAATTACCCCATTGCTCAGTTACTTCACAGATAGATGTAAACTGCTTTCATAAGCAACTAATTAATGTGCTAGGACCCTTGAGTCCTCTTTTCTATCCATCCAATGACATTGCTTGCCAAAACATAGCCATGTCACTCAAACTTGGCAGATAAAGCATAGCAAAGCCAAATATGCTCATTTCTCCCTAATTTTCTTTCTCAGACTAACTTGACTTTCAGTCACCTATCTGGAGCTGCCTGAATTGAGATGTTTTGATAATTAAAAAGCCAACTTACAGCAAAACATCTTTGTAGTGTAAAGAGTTTGGGAGTATTACCTCAGCAGCCACACAATAACTGACATTCACAAAGGAACTGTTCTCCTGTCTAAAGAGTAAATATCCAAGACTTCTGAGCAGCTACTTGTAGTCATTTGGAACTGCATCTAAGTAATTTACTACTGACTGATATTAACCCTACCGAGAGGATAATATGGCCCATACAACAATTTGATTCTGAATGTATTCAAGGTTCATTTTTCCTTGAAGTATTAATCAGTCATTTCTGAGGAACTGGCATACACATTTCTCTCCATCTCATAACTTGAAGTTGTCTTTTGATTACATTCACATTTAATCCAACTGAAAACACAAAAAAAAATGTTTATAATGAGCCATATTATGGCCTATGAATGTCTAAGCATTTTGATACCTCTACCTCCAAGGTAACAGTATAGACTGACAAAGATTCGGACATTGGAAGAAGACAGAAAACCTGTGACAAGACAAAGAACAGCCCCGTTCATAGCACCACAAATGCACAGTTCACGTCAGTTCTGCTTTTTCTTGAGGCTCTAGAGACTATGTTTAAGAAATGTGCTTTACCCAATGGCCTTGAGAGACCCTGAAGTCAGGAAGCTTCTCATCTTTTACAGTGAGCTAGAAAGAAGCCTGTTCTTTGCATAAGAAAGGGGGATGCTGTCCTTTTATGCTTCCCATATGTCTGTATCTTTGCAAGCTGTTTAGCACGTTAATATCTTTAAAAAGAATTTGGGGATAATCATGAGTTAATAGGCCAGGCTTGGTGGCACAGTCCTTTAATTTCAGCATTGGAGTGGTAGTGATTGATGGATCTCTATGAATTCCAGGCCGGACTACTAGTGAGTTCCAGGACAGGCAGGGTTATGTGAAAAAAAACAAACTAATCAATTAATTAGTAATGAGCTGCTGATTCCTATGCTCTCCAATACTACAAAAGGGCAAGAAATATGTAAAGAACTGAATCCTAAGAAGTAACAGTGAGTCAGGCCCAGACCACAGTATAGGTGATGTGAAAAAAAAAAAAAAGGAAAAAGGAAACATCAGATCAAAGCAATGTTTATTTATTTGACCCTCCCCACCTTCCTCTATGACCAAAGCAAAGATTGTTAATAGCATTAAGGAAACTTAACTAAAAGAAAAATGTAACCAAAGTACACAGAGCATTGAGTATGTTTGCAGTGAATTTTGGTTAAAGTGTACAGCCGTATGATTTCAGAAGTTAACTCTTGGTTATGCTAAAAATACTATTCCCCAGACAGCAGCCTAGGCATAAGAATTTGAAAGTAGTTCTAGACAAAAGTTGCATCAGACAGAGCAGGCAATGAAAGTCATGCTTATAACAAATTCAGACACCCAGAGGAACAATCCTCTTCTGAAGAGGATTCCCGGTGACTTATTTCTTTTCTTTGATGGACCTTTTCATTGTTTTCTTTTTTCCTTTTCCTTTGCTCAGGGTTGTGTGCATGAGCTGGCAGCACTGTGTAACTAACATAGTTTGAAATTACTTTATATATTACTACTGAAGTAAATATTCATTTACTACAAAAGGACTCTCCTGTAGTCTCTATCTTATAGAAGGGAAAAGCGAGACATGGAAAATTTTGTGCTGTCTTCTCCATTCTCCCAGCTAATAAACTTTATAATAAGACTTGGAGGTAGGAAGCTTACCCCAAAAATCAATATTTCTCATTGTTTCATATTACTTATTAATGTTAAGACCATGTTATGTGACTTCTGTATCTCTTCACGTGACAACATAATATGAGAGAGATAGATGTTTTTCTGTCCTTATGGGGATTTGAAACTTATGATCAGTATTTGATTCTTAAAGTAGATACTACTATACCATGATCCTCATGTCTTCTCATTTGAAAGTCTTTCCAAGTTACCTAACAAAGATCCAGCCCATACTGAGGCTCACTGTCTCATTGAGAGTATGACAATGAACTAGATGACTATTCTACTCACTGGCTCTCATTTTATTCCAGTTTGCATTATAGATATTGTAGTAAAAAAAGTTTTTGTTTGTAAATGGGATAAAGACATGATCTTCTGTTATGGGCTCAGTCCCAGAACAATTTTTCTGATCGACAGGTAAGGGTACCTATATATTAAGTGCAATCTCAGATGGTACTATGAGCCACATTTCACCAGCCAGCTGTAAGAGTATCCAGACACTGAGATAGACCATTAATAAATGGGACCTCCTGTAACTGAGAAGCTTCTGTAAGGCAAAGAACACAGTCAACAAGACAAAATGATAGCCCACAGAATGGGAAAAGATATTCACCAACTCCATACATGACAGACAGCTGATCTCCAAACTATACAAAGAACTCAAGAAGCTAGTCAGCAAAACACCAAATATTCCAATTTAAAAGTGGGGTACAGAACTAAATAGAAAATTCTCAATAGAGAAATCTAAAATGGCTGAAAGACACTTAAGAAAGTGCTCAACATCCTTAGCCAGCTGGGAAATGCAAATCAAAACAACTTTGAGATACCATCTTACTCCTTTCAGAATGACTAAAATCAAAAACGCCAAGGACAATTTATGCTAGAGAGGATTTAGAGAAAGGGGAACACTCCTCCACTGCTGGTAGGAGTGCAAACTCTTACAGCCACTTTGGAAATCAGTATGGTGGTTCCTCAGGAAAATGGGAATCAGTCTACCACATGACCCAGCAATTCCACTCTTAGGCATATACCCAAAAGATGCACATTCAGGCAACAAAGATAATCTGTTCAACTATGTTCATACCAACATTATTTGTAATAGCTAGAACCTGGAAGCAACCTAGATGCTGCTCAACTGAAGAATAGATAAAGAAAATGTGGTACATTTACACAATGGAATACTACTCAGTGGGGGGGAAAAAAAACAATGGAATCTTGAAATTCGCAGGGAAATGGGTGGAACTAGAAGAAACCATCCTGAGTGAGGTAACCCAGTCACAAAAAGATGAATATGGTATGTAGTCACTCATATATGGATTTTATACCTAGAGCAAAGGATCATCAGCCTACAGTCCACATTGCCAGAGAAGCTAGGAAACAATGAGAACCCTAAGGGAGACATACATGGTCCCTCACAGAAGGGGAAAGGGACAAGATCTCCTGAGTAAATTGGAAACAGGCGGGGAAGGAGACTAGGAGGAGAGAAGTTAGGAGAAAGAGAAGGGGAGAAAAGGAAGGGAGAGGAGAACATGAAGGAGCAGTAAAATTGAGTCAGGGGAAGAATAGAAAAAGAAACAAGAAAAGAGATACCATAATAAGGGGAGCTATTACAGATTTAAAGAGAAATCTCACACTAGAAAAATGTCCAGAGACCTACAAGGATGACCCCAACTAACAATCTAAGCAATAGTGGAGAGGATACCTTAAATACCCTTTCCCAATAATGAGATTGATGACTAGCTTATATGCCATCCTAGAGCTCTCATCCAATAGGTGATAGAAGCAGAAGCAGACACCTACTGAGAACACTCCGAATACTGCCAAGAGGGAAAAGTGATGAACAAAGAGTTCAAGACCAGGCTGGAGAAACACACAGAGACAGCTGACCTGAACAAGGGAGAGCTCATGGACTCCAGTGTGATAGTTGAGAAATCAGCACAGGACTAATCCACCCGCCCCCGCCCCCCGAACGTGGGTCTTAGTTAGGAGGCCTGGGAAGTATATGGTTCCTCTGACAATGGAAACAGGATGTATCCCTAGTGCAGGAACAGACTCCAGGAGCTCATTTTTATGGGTGAATACTTTCTTAGCCAAGAGACACAGAAGAGGGCCTAGGCCCTACCCCCAATGACTTGAAGGTTTTGTTGATCCCTCATGGAAGGAACTACCTGGGGAATGAATGGGGAATAAGATGAGGAGGTTTATGGGGAGCAAGGCAGGATGGGAGGTAAAGGGAACTGGAACCAATATGTAAAATAAGAAAAATATTAAAAATAAAAACAATTTTCTACAAAAAAGAAAACAATTAAAAAAAAAAAAAGAGTATCCAATCTCCATCTCCCCATCAGGGGAACCAAGGTGATGGAGGTAAAAAGGTATCTCACCATTACTTAATTTCTATTTCCATCTTTAGATATTTTTCAGACTTTATTAGCCAGAGTCAATTACCAAGTCAATATTTTTGTACATTTTAATAGGAATGTTTTGGTTGATATCGATGGCCAACTTCATATGTAAAGATCTCATTGCAGATATCAATCATTCTGTCATTTTTATTACAACCTTTCATTTTAGCATTCTATCAAATTTGTTGACACTTATGTAAACAATTTTATTTGTAAATATATGAATATATTTCCCTTGTTTTCTTCAGATAGCAAAAAAAAAAAAAAAAACCTCTTCCTATGCCTTTTACCTGAAGTAATTTGCCTATGCCCTTCAGACTTCTTTTTTATTCAGTTCTGTGATCAAACCCAGGTCTTCACTTGAGTTCAGATGCATTCTACCTTTGAAATAGTTGCCAGTCCCTTGATTAGGTTTTTATTTAAACGGGCTACTTCTATTTGCTCTTATGGGACAAAGTGTGTTTTAATAGTATAAACAACAGACTTTTCTTCTGTATTAGGTTTTTTCTCTGCCAGTCTCTTCTTGGTAGCTGTAGCCTTTATCCATCCTATGACCCCTCCTCACAGCAGGCTCCTTTAGCTTCCTTTAGCTTCCTTTCTTGCTCTCTGCATGCCTCTTGCCAGCAGCCCTCTTCTCTGCTTCCCCCTGCTCTGATTTGGCTGCTGCTTCTACTATTTCGAGTTTGCAACGTATGGCTAGGAAAAGAATACTGGGGGGAACCATGCTTATTGCCACAACTCTGCTCAAAAACACCACTTAATTGTTTGGTAGCAGGGTCACTTAAAAGAGCCATTCATGTTTTTTGCCACTAATGCTGAGTCAGGAAGCCTCTCTTAAATGAGTCATGAGCCTCTGGTTGCCCCTAGCAAACAGTGTCTATCAGAAAAAAATGCTGCTACCAAGAAGCCATGTTTGATCTTGTTCTCTTGTTTTTAAAATCCCTTTTTAAGCTTTTGTCAAGTTTTATGTAGAAATTCTTGCCCCATGTTGAGGGAGCCATTCCATAGACAGAGTTTCTATCCTGCCTGGTCCCACAGCTGTTTAGCCCCAAATAAACACAGAGAGATTTATATTAATTATAAACTATTTGGCCAGTGACTCAGGCTTCTTATTGTCTAGCTTTCTCTTAATCATTAACTCACTTCTATTATTCTTAGCATTTCTTGCCATGTTCTTATCTTACCAGAGAATGCTCTAGCATGTTGCTTTTTCCGTGGCTACATGGCATCTCTCTGAAGGCTTCTCTCTGCTTTCTTCTCCCTAAAATTCCCCAAATCCAGTAGCCTCACTTATTCTTCCTGCTTGGCTACTAGCCAATTCATCAACCAATAAGAGAAACACATATACGCAAGGACATTCCCCCATCATGAAAGAAAGCTATTCAATGTTTTCTTTTGTGTGGGTTTCCACAATCATACTATCTCCTCACAGCAATAGAGCATTGACTAAGAAGCAGGGATGTTTTTTGAAGGCCTTCATAATGCCATTGTCTTTATTGTATATGATTCAGGGTCTCTGGTGGTGGTTATGCCCTCTGATTCTCATTTTGCCCGAGCCAACTCCCATTCACAGAGATAACAGACTTTTTTAAAGTCATTCCTAGGTCTTACATTTCTTAAGCAGCAGAACAGCATTCTTAGTCTTCTTGTAACCTTCAACCTTATAATCAACCAGTTTAGGGACTTCTTCAATATGATGATCTTTAGACATCACCAAAGCTGGGAATTCTGAGGCAGCCAGGGCAAAGCAAAGGACATATTGCTTTTGGGTTCTAACCACTCTGTAGTGTCAACAATGGCAGGTTTTAGTTGGTGAAAACATGAGAACTCCATGACACACACTTACTTCCAATAGACCCTGACCATAACAGTGAGCCCCATCCCCTGAAACTCTTGAAATTGGAGACACAGCTTTGAGAGCACTAATTTCCTGATGGACATAAGGTTGTCTGTTGTTTTGGTACAAGTTAGTGTAAACAAAGTTCACAATATCTGGTGTTGAACACAGGACAACGTGACATTTTTTGCCGATGACTCCCTATTTTCAGAGTTCACTATATGAGACAAATGGCACCACATGATGTATTTTTAATTTTTAAATTTTCATTTAAGCTACATAAACTTTATTTTTTTATTGACTTTTTCCTATACCACATATTCATGCTTTTCCTGACCCTACTCCTCAGGGGTCCTGACACATCCAGCCCCATACTCTTTCTTTCTTTTAAAGAAAAAGGCAAACAAACAAAACATACTCTGAAACTACCAAAGGAAAAGGGTGAGCACCAACCCAGCTAACTACACACTTCTAGAGCTAACTCTTCTATGTACAAGGAAAACCTGCCTACAATATGTGTTAGCACAAAACCTGTAGGAGTAACCAGCCAATATCTAACTGGCTTTCAAACCCACTCCATGAAATAAAACCTACACCCAACACTGCTCAAGTAGTCAAGAGCATGAGACTAGATGGACCAGGTACTTGAGACCAGATAGGCCTGACACTAGATAGGGACCTCGTAACATTGAGATAAGATTGTAAGAGCCAAAGGAAATGGAGGACACTAAGGAAACAAGGCCTTCTGAACACAGGGCCAAAGCACACAGAGACGACTGTCAGCATAAAGAAATAAAATATGTTGAAATAAAATAAATGGCAAGCACTCAGGTTGCCATTTGAACTTTGTAGCAGCTGTAACAGAGATATAGGTAACTTCCAATTAAGCTAAGAAAGGCTTATCCTATACTCAACCTTGCTGGGTTTTTGTCCTTACTGGGTTGCTTACAATCTACGCCTACTGATCTATCAGGATAAGCAAAATATTGTGATAAATGAATATTTTCCCCCTTGTGGATTTGGGATACTCTTAATATCATCATAAGCACTGTGTTTTAACAGTGCTATCATGGGTACAGCACATTTTTTTAAAGTGAAATTATGGAAACCACAATGAAAATAATAGGTACACAGTTCCGGTATATTTAATTCATGTGTGCTCACCATATTGACAATGTCTATCTTATTAAACTCATACAAATTCTAGGTCTAAAAAGTGAATTGCATTTATTTAATCATGAAAATCATTTAATGGTATGCAGAGATATAAGAAAACAAGCATCCTTGTCATCCCTCAGCATCTTACATCTGACTTTTGTTGGGGACTGAATTGCCTGGTGTGCTCTTTATAGAAATTGCTGAGGCTGTCTTTTATGAGGCCATAATGAAGAACCATGCAAGCTTTCAGGGGAATGCCATTTAAAAGACAGAAAATTAGGTGCTGATATGTCTAAGTAACTACTAATAATTAATTAAAATGAGTTTCAATTAGTGAGTTCTTTAACACCGCACCTTTGCCTAAAACTGTTCATAAGGTAACCAATAAACAATGTGTGAGGCACTGTGCTATTAATATATCCATGGGTAATAATCAACATTATATCCTTCTTGGTGTGTGTTTAGTTTCAAAATAACATAATCAAAAGCATCTTCTTCATGCAGAGGAGATGGGGTACATCTATCACCCTAATGGTGTGAAAACATAATGATGCTTTCCTACAAAGGAAAACCTTTCTTCTTTGATGTTTGAGGCTGGCTTCCATTTACCACAGCCTCAGTAATCTGAGAAGAAAACATACATTACCCACACTATCAAAGATGCCAAGACTTGCTGCTAACAAGCACACACTTAATTGCGGAATGTAAAATGATGTGTCTGCTTTTGATTTTCGTGGCGATGACTCTTTATTAAAACAGTATAGGCAGTGATACGTAAATACATCCTCAGATGCAATGCTCTATTTTTCATTAAAGTATCCACAAAAACCAGGAAGTGGAATCCATAATGATGCTCAGTCTAAACTATGAATCATTACATGCTGTCATGTTTGTAATTTTACCTCATTCTGGGGCATCTCATTTATATTTTTATGTGGATGAAATTACAATTACTCTGAAAACACAAAATTAAAATAAGATCTAAGTGATTGTAGACTAAGGCATTCTAATAAATGTACATTTTCAATCCAATTAAAAAGCAATACTTCAAATTGAAAGTTAGTCTGTGGCAATCACTCTCTTGCCGGAAACACACACACACACACACACACACACACACACACACACTCATGCACGCGCATTCATTCAAAGCTGCCTGAATACAGTATGAGAAAATGTTATCTTGCATGGTTATTGTGAGTATTAAATTATATTAGCAATGCAAAGTGCCTACTTCAGTGTTAGGTTAATAATGAATTTCGGTTATTGATTTTGAAAATAAGGACAAATGTGAATTGAATGTTTTGGACTTATAATAGTTTTGGAAATGGGGACATGGAGGAAGGACACACAAAAGAAAGCACAATTGAGTGTAAAAAGTGGAGGGACTAAGTGTAGAAAAGAAGACAAAGTCAGGAGTAGGACAAGAGTCAAAACACAAGACTGTTGGCTCTTCCTAGAAATATGGTTAGCTCGGGAAGTTCTATTTTCTTGGTTTTGGTTTTCTGTTTTATGTTTGTTTGTTTGTTTTTGTTTTTGTTTTTTTGTGGCCCTTAATAGCTCAGGCCATTTTTATTTATGCTTAAACAGAGATTTTTTCTTACCAGGGCTACATGAAGAGCTTTATTATTGGCTTTTATTTTTGACTTTAAGAAATACATTGCAATTTAAGAAATACATAGTGATCATTAAGTTAAAAAGTAATAGATATGAACACAATGCTTTAAGTACAATGATATTCAAACACAGATAATTATTTCATATCTGCAAGTTATATTTTTATACAGTTCTTTTTTTATAAGAGAGTCCCATGTCACAATCTCCCTGCAAAAGGCAGACTTTGACAAAACATTCTTCTCCCATCTCATGATATAATACTTCTCCCACCATACTTCTTGTATTTACTAATACAAGCTGTATATAGTAAAGATGGATCGATCTATCTCAGGAAGTTCTTAATGATTGCTCACTTTGAAAATTATGAAGCTTTTCTGCAGTACCCCAAATGCAATTCTTTGGGAAATGGAATAAACTTCCAGGGAAACTTAGGTAGGTTGGTATATTCAACTCTTTAGTGCATACAAGAACTCTAGATGTCTTTAAAGGAATTCTTGCCACCAAAGCCTATATGGTATGAATTCTGATCAGGGCTGCTGGCAAGAATAGAGAATATTCATGAGATCTTTAAACTTGTTGTCAAATTGGATTCCCAAGAGTTAAAATTGGCCAGATTCTAGGAGTTTGTCTGCCTTTCTGGGGACTCCAAAATTTTATCTGGATAAATCTTGCCAAAATTTCTTGTTCTACTTTTCTCTCATGCAGACACAAAGCTCACAGAATCATTAAATTCCCTAAGCCTCTTCAAAATAAAGCCAATCCATTAACCACAGAGCCTCCTATCCAAACTACACAACATAGCTCCAACATAGTCCAAGTCTATTGCTCATGCCTTCTGAGATACCTTAATACTTTCCTAACATGCATCGAGTGTCATTGTGCTATGAATTTGAGCAGCAAAATTAGAAGACCCACCTATAATGTACATGAATGTCAACCCAAACACATAGAATTATGAAAAAGTCATATTGTCAAAACATGTGGATTTCCAACAAGTATTTACCATTCTCAAGCAATATTGGTAATGGCTAGTTAGCTACCTAGTTTTTTCCCAAGTGATAAATATAAAACAAAAGGTGTGAAAACATGAGATGTGTGTATTTGGATATATGACATAGCAGTGAGACAATTTCATAATGTCTACTTATAGCACTCACATAATTTGTCCGAAATTCAGAGTATGAATATTATACCACAAAACATAGTAGTTAATATAGGCTGATCGAATTGTCTAAAGCAAGAGAACAAAAAGCACATGCAATAAAGGAGTTACTGAAGGACTGGAACTCATAAGGTCCAGTCAATAAATTAATTGGTTTGTAGTCAATAAAGAAAATGCCACATGTATCAGAATAAATGATCTTTTTAAATGTAAAAGCTGAGATGAGTAAATACTTAAGAGACTGATTTGGTCTATCAGGAAAAGAGCACCTCCTAAAGGAGGACAACATGAAGGCATTTAGTAGAGGTCTGTGGTACCACAAACTTGTTCAAGGCTAGAATAAATGGTAGACATGTCTATGAAAGCTACTGGGTAGGACAATTGGCTTCTGTGTGTTTTCTGTCTACAGGCCATCTGTATGTATTATGTCACTCTTATAGAACTATGAGCATGTCAGATACTCCCTTCTGTTCAGTAAATGAACTAGTCTAACTTTCCAGCAATAAATTTTGCAACACTAAATGTTCATACACACATCTAGCATTGGGAAATGTATCCTATAATTCAAGTTCAGATATTACAAGTATTTTAGGAGTTAGTTTAAGTGCTCTGACTACCTTAGACAATGATGCCCCAAAGTCCACATAATGGAAATCTGTGATTGTTTAAACTACAGATACTTCATGTTATCAATAACACTGAATTTGTTCTGCATCCACAAAAGCATAATATTATAAGAAAAGAATATTAAAAGAACAAAAATAATAGCTGTGAAGATTTTTTTAAATAGTAAAAGACACACAAAATTCTATAGATAGAATATATTCAAAGTAAATACAAGACATAGACATGGAAAATAAAATTTAAAGGAAAATTTATTTTTTAGACAAAAGAAGTTTCAAGGTATCACCAAAGCTACAAAAAATTTATGAAGATAATGATGTTTCAAAACTTCTGCCTGTGGGAGCTTTTAAAGTATATCTCAGCTTTCAGACTACTTGGATATATGCACAGGATCCTGAGTTTGACTCTCTGAATACAGTGAAACATGTCCATAATCTCAGTGGAGGAGGATTGAGAGTTAGTTCAAGGTCATTCTTGACTACAGGGCAAGTTTGAAGGCAGCCAGAGCTATGTGAGACATGCATGAGAGTTTTTTTTAAAGAAAAGAAACAAAAGATGGTAAAGAATGAAGAAAAGAAAACCTCCCACAATGAGAGACATGGGTGTCTAAATTCAAATGATCTGTTCAAGCTGTAGTGTCTAGGCATTTCTCAGTACTAACAACAGAGAGACTGGAGAAGATCTCTCAGGAGAAAAACTGAAAACAAAAAGACAAAAGGATAAATGGTTTCTAAATCTGGCAAAAACTATTCCAGATAAGAATTATAAATTGTATTGAAGTATAGTTAGGTGTTGGGGAAAAAATAAAATATTTTCCACTTCACAAAAAAAGTTCCTACAGAATATATGTGGTTCCTACCCTACAGCCTTCTAAGTCATGTACTAACAGAAGATGAATAAATATCCAAACAATAGAGCTTCCTGCCCAACAAAGGCAATGAGATACTTATTAATAAAAGGATATTAAAGAATGAACCCTGATTTAAGTATCTCACAAAATTCTGCATGACAAATCTCTAGAAACAGGCAATCAACAAAATCTTTCATGTTTCAACATATTGAGGGAATATTCACACATCCAGTCAAGAACTTAAGAGTTTAGTGACAAATGTTTTTTAAAAAGGGTAGAAAATTAAAATAATTATTAACTACATAAAAATTAGAGAGTCTAAAAGGAGAAAGGGTTTATGACTTACATCAGTCATGTATAGAGAAGACTTGATCATTTCTTTTTTATTAATTTATTTTTTACATTCCAAACCCAGTTCCTTCTCCCTCCTTTCCTCCCCCTCTCCCCAACCCCTCCAATCTGCTCAACAGAAAAGGTAAGCCCTCCCACAGAAAATATACTAAGTCTGTTCCACCATCTCATTGAGACAGGAAGACGTGGTCACTCTTGTAAGTCCCAAGAGTTGACCAAAACAAAATCAGCATACTACTACACTAGAAAATCATGTCTGTGCTGAGATCACTGTTCTGCTCTGAAGGAAAGATGAATCTTCATTGTCCAAAGTTATTATTACCTAGCAATATGATAGAAAATATCAAAATAGTCAAATGTTGGAATTAATTACCTATACGTGGTTGGAATGGAGGTGTGTATATTAGAAAGTGATGTTTGATTAGCACAATGAGTTAAGAGTTATTTTCATATATAACTTATATGAATCTATGAATACAAGATAGCACTTGTAATTAAAGCACAGAGACGGGAAGACAGAAAGTTCCTGATGGTTTGCTGGCCAGTCAGTCTGATAAATTAGTGACCCCAGGTTTAATAAGAGAGTTTATATCACTCAAAAACCAGGTGGGTGATGATGGAGGAAAACACCCAATGTCAACTTCTGGCCTCACACACAAACACACACACACACACACACACACACACACACGGGCACATTGTCCTATTGATCAATTCAAACCCAAAAGTCTTGACCAAATAAGTTCCAAATTCTGCCAATCTATAATTTTTAACTCAAGACAGAAGACTTAATT
The DNA here is from genome assembly GCA_030556225.1 of Cricetiscus sungorus. Taxonomy (NCBI): domain Eukaryota; kingdom Metazoa; phylum Chordata; class Mammalia; order Rodentia; family Cricetidae; genus Cricetiscus; species Cricetiscus sungorus. Next base: position 13,174,882 of record JANBXA010000253.1, read on the forward strand.
CCACATCTAGATACCTTTTAGCATTATATTCTTTGCATTCTGAGTCCTAACTTTATATCTGGATTTATAAACATTGCATTGTTTTTCTTTAAGCTTCATAGACAGAAGCACATGAAAATATAGCAAAATAAGTATTGAGAATTTAGGGAGTTGAATGGTTTTCTTGTATCCTAATATTCACTTAAAACATTTAAAACAAACCTATGCAGGATCATATTTCTATTGTTTCAGAAATTCTTTTGTATTTTGTCTATATCACTACTTTCTTAGAGCACCATAATATTGTGCAAGCAATGAAGATTTCTGAGAACTATGAAGTCAGTGATATTGAAATATTAATTCACATTTTACTCCAATCATATTAATTGTCCTTACATTCAATATTTATGCTGGTTTTGTTCAGCCGTTGTTTTCCTTCATGCACTAAATTACTTATTGAAGTCCCCCCAAACTATGGGGTCTATTAGACAATTCCTATAGCTTGTATCAGTCTCTATTCTTATTTCTGTGACAACATATCTGACCAAAACAATTTAAGGAAGGGAAGTCTTGTTTGGGTTCACAGCCTGAAAGTATAATAAACTCCTTCCTGACAGAGGAACATGAAATGTGTGATCATATTGTTTCTGTGGTCAAGAAAAAAAAAAAACCCTAGTCTTCATCTGGCTTCCTGTTTCCTTTTCAGGTAGACTCCAATCTATGGATGGTGCCTCCCACTTTCATGGTGACCTTTCTCAGTTAAGCCTCTCTGGAAATACTCTCACAGGCATACCCAGAGATGTGCCATCAGGTGAGTTTAAACCTAGCTTAACCATTTGTAGTCAGACTTCCCTTGGTTGCCAGCTCTCAAATAATGACAGAGAGACTTATTATTAATTATGAAAGCTAGGTTTTAGCTTAGGTTTGTCCCACTAGTTCTTATTTACAACTTAAATTAACCCTCTTTCATTAATCTGTTTAATTGAGTGGCTTTTTACCTTTCTTAAAATTTGTATGTGGCCTCTTAGAAAGCCTGTTGCTTCTGCTCCACCAAACCAGAAAAACTTGCACCACTCCCAGTCCTGCTTAACTACTTCATGTGTTTCTCTGTCTCTTCCAGATACCCTCTCATGCTCTACGGTAACTTTCTGACAACTAATTGCTAACTCAACCTCCGGACCCAAGGTTACTCTTATTTAATCAATGCAAATGCAAACTCAGGGTTCACAGTGTGATTGAATGTCTTCCAACAACAATTCCTGTCACTCCAAAATCTCTAAAAGAGATTTTCATCTCTTTTAGATAAAGACAAGATTTTAGGTTATTTAGAACTTTCTCATACAAAGTTCAGCCTTAATAAATGCATAAAATATATCTAATCAAACTTTCTCTTCTTCCATTTTTAAATGGAAAATACTTTGTAATGTAAACTGATTTGTATGTATATATGATGTGATTGCGATATGTATATAGGCATTAATAATCACTAAAACTATTTTATTCTACTTCATTTTAGTGGGAAAATACTGATCATATTAATAGTTACTAACCACTTTAAACACAATAAATGAATCAAAAGTTTCAGTGCACACAATTTCAGCATATCAGAAAGCTGTAAGAAATCACAATGAGATATTCTTCCTAAGAGGACTTAGTAGGTTGTAACCAGTAGTGCCATTTAAAATATTAACTCAACTGCAAACTGTCCTTAATGATCCAACTGCACACACAAACCAAATAAAAGTTAATAACAGTAGCAAGCTAAGCTACATATAAACATAAAGGGAGATGTTATAAAACATTAATGTGTCAAAGAAAACATGTTGAGAGGATATGTGATAAGAACTTCCATAAATATAGTTTGTACTGACTGAAAAGAAAAATCAGAAAACTTTCCCAGGCCTGATGAGTATCAGAAACACCTTTTCTTTTGTGTCCTGAGTATTATTTATAATTATTTATAATATACAGCAACACCGATAACCTATATTTTTGAGCACCAATTGGGCTACCACGAATGGCTAACCATTTGAATAGAGGTTTCTCATGCCTGGTACCTGGGGATTTGTTAATCTCTGGTTCTCGTAGAGTACAGTGTCAGCCCAAGTGATTCAAGTAATTTAACTTCTTTTAAGAATGTGTGTGTGTGTGTGTGTGTGTGTGTGTGTGTGTGTTTACATCAGTGTCGTTATATGTCAGATTGCTTGTATGCCCACACTTGTGTGTATTGTGTCTTATTTTAGATGATTATAAAATAATATGGTTCCTTGAAATTTTATCAAACTAGCTTGGCAATTTGACTCTATTTTGCCCTTCTCCTTCTTCCTAGCCTCCTTCCCTCCTTCCCAGTTGAAAATTCCTCCCTGTTATTTTATCCTATGTTGGGGGGTTTCTAACCTATATCTTGCTATTCATTTCCCAAGAAGCCCAATTCCCGTCACGTGTTTTTTTGTTTGTTTGTTTGTTTATATATATATACCCGTGGTTTCTGTCGTTACTTGATATTGTACATTCACACATGAGAACTTGAGAGGGAACATGTGGCCATCATTTTCCTGGGTCTTGCTTACTTCAGTCAATGTAATCTTGCCTGGGTCCATCTGTTACATACAAATTTCATGATTTTACTTTTTACAGCTATTGTAGATATGTACTCTTTCTTACCTCAAATTTTGGTCACTATCTGTGGTCATTAAAACCAAATAAGCATAAACCAGAAAGGGGCTAGCACAGTATCTAAATCTACAGATGGCAGTTTGCAGAAAACTTCCTTTCAATGGGTTCTACATCCTTCCGTCATTATCTTTTATTCTCTCAAGTGAAACATTAAGGCCCCAAAGGAACCTGAAAGTAGTGCTTCAGCAAGAGGAAATCGCAAACTTATAAAGGTTAGATACTCAAAGGAGAGAAGCCAATGATCTAGTCACTAATATTTATGAATTTGTATTTACTTTACTTGGGAAAAGGGTTTTTGCTCACAGTAAGACCTCAACTATTACTCCCAGGGCGGGAAACAGGATTTCTAGGACTCAAACCATGGGCATGTACCTACTCTGATCACTTACAATGACTCACAGTCAGAGCTACATCATGGGAGACCCAGGCACCTATATAATGACATTTCCCAGAAGCTCACAGTATGGAGGATTGAGCTAAGTTTCCAGAGTGCCAACCCTAATTCAGAACATTGGAGGGAAAAATCACTGAACACCTCCTGATAATCTCCCAGAGAAGTCACAAATTTGAATTCAAAACTGAATCTCAGATTGGAATTGAACATATTTTGGGTCTATAGTTATCATCTATGCATCCAAATTCCCCCTTGTAAGCCTGACATATTTTGACAGGACAAATGAGAAAACCTGAAAAATTAATATAACAAACAAAAATTAGATGAAAGAGTGTGACATTTTCCTTAGATTTGAGAATATAATAACATTTCATTATACTGTGAAATAATGCCTAAAAATAACATGCCATTTTATTGTATTATTTTATTTATTAGAAAAATATTAAAATTAATAATTGATTTTAAAAAATTTTCCTATTTAAAAGTCCTGAGTAATTTAATCCTAATCAATCTCTACTCCAAAGCAAAACTATAACAGAATTTAAAGCACTGAAAGCCAAATGTGGAAAGTAGGTTATTCCTACATGATATTCAGATATTTGAAAGGGTTTTTCCCCCTAAATGACACACTATTTGGCATTATTTTCATTCTTTTATGTAAAATTTGACCCAAATTTGCTCTTATTTGTATAAAATTCTTTTGATATCTCACTTGAAAGAAAAAAGATAATGACAAAGTAAAGTAGGATCTTTTTCCATTGTAAATAAGCCAGAGTCTAGCACCTCTGATAATGCTTTATGATGTGCAAATCTTGATGACGTACTATTTTAATAAATTACAAGATCCCAAATCTATGACAGACATTAAAATAATTTGAAAACTGACTATGCAAGAAATATGTAATATTATTCCTTAGTTTACTCTACAATCCTTTGAAGGATAGTAGAAGAAAGATAGCTAATTGCCAGGGATTGAGCAATAATGACTCTTAAAACAACAAAGAACAGATAATGACCCTTAGAGAGGGCTCTGGGGATGTGTAAATTTTAAACTGCCAGAATACCATTTCTGTTTCTCCTTGAGTGCTGTTTTTAAATGAAACGGTTCCTTCTTGTTTGCTGAGATACAATACTGGTTAAATGCACTTTAAATGGGCTTCATTAAAATCCATTTGCTTTAATGTTAATTCTGTATCAGAAAATCCATCCACATGTAATAACACACAGTAAGCTAACAGAAAATCAAATGTCTGTCTCAACAAACATCAAATAAAAACAGTAAGTAAATTCCATTCTTCACAAAAAAATAATACCCAAATTATTGACATTTTCTCTGAAAGTGTCAATAGTGAAAGAAATGGTACATATATGCTGAAATTGAAATATCAAAACTCCTTGACTTTCAGTTGTAACTCTGTATTCCTGCAAATTAATACAAGACTATATATAATAAATCCTTAGAAAACTCTTTAATGACTCTGATGACAAAAATTAAAGCTGAAAATCAGTAATATTCTTTGGCTTAATAAATTATCAGCTAGAAAATGAGAAAAATATAAAACAGCATAATATCTAAAATAAACTTTTAAGTATGAAAATTATGTAAAACTATTTAAAACTATAATTTAAAATAATTTAATTTTCATAGTAAAACTCAAAATTTTAATATAGTGACATAATTATTTTTAACCTTTTTTTAAAAAGTACTAAATTTTCTTTTAAAAAAATATCAGCATAACCAGAAAAGGATTAATGAAATTAATGCATCCTACCCAACAATAAAATATATTTTTTAATCCATGAAAATTAACTTGTCTTTCCTGGGAAGATATATATGATAGGCAAATAAAAAAGAAATAATGTGTATTTGAAATATTGTGAAACTATAATTCTCAGTAACTATGGCTTTCAATTGGTAGCAGAAAAAGATTTATTTAATAATATTTCTATAATTGGCTTGAATTTAGAAAAAGTAAAGCTAAATTCCTTTATTAAGTAAGTTTGCACAAAAAGATTTTACAAAAGTAAATTGATTGTGTAAAAATAATTTTTCATTTTGCTGTTCAGGGTTGCAAAAGGATATTCCATGCAGTTATATAAAGTACTGTGAGCACAGACCTCACTTCCTGTTATCCTTGTTCCCCAATTTCTTCCTATACACATGTCTCCCTCATGTTCCCCTAGGTAGTGTCACTTCTGCTATTATTTAATATGCATATATGTGATTTTGTGGGTCTATGAAGACTGGGACCCACAAAGGAGAAAAAATATGGTAGTTATCCGTTTCTGAGCCTTGGTTGGCTTAATTAACATGGTGATCTCTAGCTGAGTTAGTTTTCCTGTAAAAAATAAAAATGTTTTAATCTTGCAGTACAGTAAGCATTGGTAAACAAAAAACAAAATCCAGGAGTAACAAAGAATTGAATTGATAAATTCACCCTTGAGTATGCTCAAAATAGCAAGTATACTGGGTGGGAACTGAAAAGTGACAAAAATTTAATATACATGATTTTGCAAATGCTTATTCTTAACCCATAAAACTAATAATGAGAAGAGCTAGAAGGACGACTCAGTGGTTAAATGAATGTACTGCTTTTGCAGAGGACCCAAGTTCAGGTCACAGAACCCATGTCCTGCAGCCCACAACTGCCTGGAACTCCAGCTTCATAAAGATCCAACATTTGTGGCATCCATAGGCACCTAAGCTCTTGTGAATTCCCACATACAGATGCACACTTGTGCTTAATTAAACTGCCATTAAAAAAAACTAATAATGAATACAAAAATTTCAAGCTACAAAAGTATAATAAAACAAAACACAAACGGATAAAAAGAAAGGGAAAAATCTTCATCTTAAGCTATTGTTGTGGTGATATCTTGCTTGCACAAATAAAGCCTGTCTGAAGGTCAAAGAATGAAGCTTGCCCCTAGCTAACCATAGAGGTCTGGAGGTCTAAACAATGAATTAAAAAAGAATATTTTATTTATGATAATTAAAATGGAAAAGCTATCACTGGGTTGCACTGGCTTGCAGAAATCCCCAAGAGGCTTTTACATACATGGAAAGGATGAAAGCACATGCTTTCTTTATCATCTTTACTGTATAACACACAAAAATAGAGTAAGAGAGAAAATGAAAATAAAATACAAAGTCTGTACATGGTTTTAAATCATAAAGAGAACTTGCAAATCCACACACATAGTTGAATTCACTTTGATTATATCCCACAAATGTTAAAATAGAGACAAGTTTTCCAGGGGAAACTAACAGCTGGCACAAATAGATATAGCAGTTTTTATTTTATTTTCTATACCTGAATATATTTTTATACCTGAATAATAATAAAACTTTATAACCTGTTTATTTTTATTGAGACATACTGATTGTACTGACTTCTGGGACAAAATGTGATATTTTTAATTACTTGTATATAAGATAGTGATAAACCAGATCTATTAGACTATCTGCCACCTTATGAATTTATCATTTCTCCTATACCAAAAGCACTAAAAATTCTCTCCTTTTTACTATTTTAAAATATGCATTTCAATGTTCACTATAGTTATTTTTCTGTGTAAGAACACAACAGGACAGCATTTTTAATATCATTTCTTACATCATCAATAATGAAAACTCATTTGACCATAAACAATATAAAACTACTAACTCACTTATCACAATGTGAAAACCATATCTAGGAATTGATTTCCCAATTTTCTCCTATTGGCCTTGATATGATTAGAGTTTGTCTATTTTTAATGGGTGCTAACACTAATACACACTACCTCTATTTGAGGGCTACAGAAAGTCTACGCAGAAAACAAGAGGCAAATACAAATCATTGGAATGTACCAGGGCCCACAAGACAGAAGTGATGTAAACAGCAAGAGTTTATTATTTTAACAATAAAAATTATTATTGGGGGCAAGAAAAGAGCCGAAACTCTCATGGAAGATAAAATAGTTCATGATACTTCGTTAAAATTCAATATATCTTTCCCACTTTTAGATTCATACACATTTAATTGCTGTGGGATAATGCTTTTGTATACTGTAAAGATTTGTCACTCATATTAGTTTAATAAAACACTGATCAGTAGATCAGTAACCAGCAGAAAGTATAGGCTCAGTAACAAGTCTAGGAGAATTCTGGGAAGAGGAAAGGTAGAGAGAAGGTCAGACAATAGCCATATGCACAAGAAGCAAGATGAGAATGCCTTACTGAGAAAAGATACCAAACAGAGAATAATTATGGGTAGATTTATGTCATAAGAGCTAGTTAGTTATAAGCCAGAGAAATGGGCCAAATGGTTTGCAATTAATATAAGCTCCTGTGTACTTATTTAGGACTGAAAGTCTACATTTAAAGTCATTGATTCAGTAGTGTTTGCTGGGGAAATGAATGGGGTCATGTCCTGGCTAAATGGAACTATGGGAAATGTAGACTTCCTATGGAGAAATTACTTTTGGTTTCTTCTTATCACTTCATCAAAGCTATCACATGACATTTATTCTAAAATAACCACTTTTTTAAAATAATACTTCTACTTTTGACATTTAATTTCCACATATCCTCTAAAAAAACTAGAAAATGTAACAAAGTTTATACTATTGACATTTATTTGTTAAATAGCCAAATTAAGCCTATATGAGATTCTCAAAACATTTTGTTTCTCAGATCCAACACTTCCAGATCATTCAAGAATTTTTTTTGTAGTTCTCCTCTTACCCATTGCTAATAATTTCCATCATTTAAATTTGAAAAATTGAATACAATAATACTTTTCAAATGGGAAAGAAATTGGTCTGTCTTCTTTTATTAGCCATAGGGTATTTTAAGAACTTTCCTTTATATTTTTGTGTGACTTTTATATGGTACTTGTAACCCCCACCCCTGTTAAAAAAAAAAAAAAGCAAAATAGTTCTTTAATTCCATTCTTGAGAAAGACCAAAATAATGATAAAGAAACAATGCACTTATTTGCAGTGTCTCCATGAGCTACAAAGCTCTTTAATGCTGGCTCTCTTCATTATGTTTTGTGTTAGAGTCTCCTTATATTTCCAGGCCTGAGTCTCCCTGGGGCAAGAGGATTATCACAGTATTTACACAAATCAGTAGGACAAAATCCTGTACAAACAAAGATTGAGAGGCAGCTAACAGCCATCTCTTAAGACCCTGAATCTTTGGAAGCTCTAGGTCTAGGAAGCCAAGCTTCTAACAATACTTGCCATAGTGTTAACAAAGATGTATGACAGCTTATTAATGTGGCTTTGACAACGTGTTTTCTTCTGTCTCTCAAAATAATGATAAAAACAGCATGAAAGTGCTGTGAAATTGTTTAACAAACTGTATGCATTCAATGTTAAAGGCTTGTGATCAAATTTGAAAGGAAAGGGCACAAAAAAGAGATACTCTACCAGTCAAAAATAATTTCTTTTGATGCCTACTAGGAAATCAATCAGGTAGCCCTCAGACCTTCTTCTCTCTCTGTTTTCCCATATCCAATCTCCTAGTCTCATCCCCAGCTCTACAGCAGAACATCCTGGGCAGTCTCCCCTATCTCCTGCTCCCATCTCCTGTGGATCCCACAGGTCTTCCCATTCTTACCTCTTGCCCTCACAGTGCTTGCTCTTTCTCAGCTCCCAAATCCAACAGTCTCCCCATCTAACTCATGGACCATACCTGCCAGAAAACCAGGTGGGCTGCCTTCAGACTTCTCTATCTTTTTGTTTCCCCAGGCCCCATCCCCAGTCTTATCTACAGCTCTGCAACAGAACACCAGTAACAGCCTCTCACCCTACTCCTATCTCCAGTAGATCACACAGATCTTCTCCTTCTGATCTTCCTGCCACAACTTGTGCTTTGTCCAAGACCACAACTCCAGCAAGCATCCCCTGCTAACTTAAGGACCACTCTTCCCAGTGCAACAAGCAAGCTGAAGGTAGTCTAACACCTTTCCTACTGTTCACAAAATCAAACCCTCCCTCCCCAGTTTCATCCACTGATTAGTAGCAGAAGATCTGCTGTGGTCTCTCTAACCGCATCTCTCTGACACCATCTCCAATGGATCACAAAGATCTTCTCCTCCAACCTTCCTTCCCCTAACTCATTCCAGTATTCTCAGCCTCCAACACCAACAAGCATTCCCATTTAACACATCAGCTGAGCAAACAAGGAAAACAGAAAATGCACAGTCATCACACTTTCCTGAAGTCCAGGGAGGAAACAAAAAGCAAACAATAAAACACCTACCCAAGAAGAAAAACCCAGCAATCAGCACCTAGACATATAATCATCCCAAACTCAGATACCTAGACACCAGTATAAAAAATAGAATGAACAATAGCCAGGACAATACATTTCCACTAGAACCTAGATATCCTACCACAGCAAGCTCTGACTATTCCAAAATAGGTGAAGCACAAGTAAAAGACCTTAAAACCAACCATATGAAGATAATAAAGGTACCTAAAGAGAAAATTAACAAATCCCTTAAAGAAATCCAGGAAAATACAGCAGTGTAAGGAAATGAATAAATTCTTTATGAAAATCAGCAAAACCCAAACAAAAAAATGGAAGAAACTAACAAACCCCTTAAAGAAATTCAAGAAAACTAAACAAACAGCTGAAGGAAATGAAAAATTGTTCAAGAGTGGAAAATGGAAATAGAATCAATAAAGAAAACACAATGAGAGGGAATTCTGAAAATTAAAAGTTTAAACACCCAAACAGGAACCACAAAGGAAAGCTTCATCAACAGAATACAAGAGATGGAAGAGAGAATATCAGGTGGTAAGATAAGATAGAAGAAATACATACGTCAGTCAAAGTAAATATTAAATGTAAAAACTCCTGACACAAAACATCCAGGAAATCTGGGACACCATGAAAAGATCAAACAAGAATTATAGAAATAGAGGAAGGAAAAGAATTCTGTCTCAACGGCCTAGAAAAGAAAATTTTCATTTTGTTAAAGCCCTGTATTGCAGACCATGGCATTTACTTTGTGTTGAGCATTACAAAATTATATGGTAGGTAACTGGTTGTTTATCATTAAAATAGCATGCATCTTTTACCTGCCTTTACTAAATTCATGGCAAAATTTAACATTCATTTCAATTAAATTAAGCATTTAATTCAGTGTACAACTAAGCAAATTCAACTTTGCATCTTTCATTCAAAAATAATATACAATCTGAGAGTTCTTTGTAATTTATTTGTTCTTTAAAATTTCATTTAACATTCCAACCAGTTCTTCCCACACCTTCTCCTGCATCCCCATACCTTCCCCACCAGCCCACTTCCAGTCCACTCCTCCTCATGGAGGGATCCCATGAGGAGTAAACAAAGTCTGCCACTATAGGATAGGACAGAGCTAAAGCCCTCTACCATGCATTCAGGCTGATCATGGCATCTCATCATAGGGAGTAGACTCCAACAAGCTAACTCATGTACCAGCATTCTACTATGGTCCTACTGCCACTGAGCATGGCATCCCACCATAGGGAATGGGCTCCAACCAGCTAGCTCATATACCAGTTTTGTATTGTGGTCTTACTGCCAAGGATACTTCAGATAGTCCAAGCTCCACAACTGTCTCCCACATACAGAGGGCCTAGTTTATTCCCCTGGAGTCTCCACGGTTATCAGTCTAGAATTCATGAGTTTCCATGAGCTTGATTCAATTGTCTCTACAGATTTCTAAAGAAAGAGCTACCTATAACTGTACAATAAGCATATAGAACACCAAATAGATTAAACCAGAAAAGAAAGTCACCTTGACATATAATAATCAAAACATTAAACATACGGAACAAAGAAGAATATTAAAAGCTGCAAAGAGAAAACATTAAGGTTGTAAAAGAAACACTGCAATAGCTTAAATTACATATTGAACCTTACACACTGATCATGGGAGACATCAATACCTGTCTTCACAAAAGGACAGGTCATCCAGACAAAAACTAAACAGAGGCATACTGGAATTAATAGACATTATAAATCAAATAACTTCACAGATATTTACAAAGTATTTTACAGAAAAACAAAGAATATACTTTCTTCTCTTTACCTCATGTAACTTTACCCATGACAGACCACATACTCAGACACAAAGCAAGTCTCAACAGATACAAGAAAATTGAAATAACTCCCTACATCCTATCAGACCACCATGGATTAACAGGTGTTGTTATCAACCACAACTGAAACAACAGAAAGCTTACAAACTCATGGAAACTGAACAACTCCAATTGAAAAATTAGTCAAGACAGAAATAAAGAATGAAATTAAAGCCTTTCTAGACGTCAATGAATATGAACACATAGCATACCCAAAACTACAGACCACAACAAAGAAATCATACCCAAGAGGAATAGACAGCAAGAAATAATCAAACTGAGGACTGAAATCAATAAAATGAAACAAAGTGACTACAAATAATAAAGTAAAGAGTTGGGTCTTGAAGAAAATCAAGAAGATAGACAAGCCCTCATCCAAATTAACTAAAAAACACAAAGAAAATATTCAAATTAACAATATCAGAAACAAAAGGTGGGACATAACAACAGACAATAAAGAAATTCAGAGAATCATTAAGGACATCCTTTAAAAACCTGTTTTCCACCAAGTTGTACAATCAAAAAGAAGTGAATAATTTTCTCTATAGAAATCATTTACCAAAGTTATATCAAGATTAGATAAACAATTTAAATAGATCTATAACCCCTAATGAAATAAAAGGAGCCAAAGAATAAAGAGTAAAGAAAAAAAACTACACATCAAAAAAGTAACCCACCAAGATCAAGGCGGCTTAATCCCAGAGATACATCGATGGTTTAATATACAAAAGTCAGCAAATGTAATCTTCTACATAAACAAACTTCAAGAAAACAACCACATGATCATCTTATTAGGTGAAGAAAAGACCTTTAATAAAATTCAACACTTCTTCATTACAAAAGTACTAGATAGATTATGGATGCAATGGACATACCTCAACAGAATAAAGGCAACTTATATCAAGTTGATAGCCAATATCAAATTAAATGAAGAGAAACAAAGCAACTCTACCAAAATCAGGGACAAGACAGGATGTCCATTCTCTTCACATCTATTCAATATAGAGCTTGAAGTTCTACCTAGAGCAATAGGGCAACTGTTAATATACACAATTATATGTTAGTATACAACAATTAGTATACATAATTGGCCCTAAAAATTCCATCAGGAAACTTCAATCAACTGATAAACACTTTCATCATTATAGCTAGATACAGGATTACTCAAAAAATAAAAATAAATAAATAGCCCTCCCATATACAAAGTGACTAAGACAGTAGTTATGGAAATAACACCTTTCACAACATCCTCAGATAATATAAAATACCTTGTGGTAACTGTAACCAAGCAAGTGAAAGACTTGTGTGATTAAAAACTTCAAGTATTTGAAGAAAAAAATTGAGGACAATATCAGAAAGAATATCTGATGGAATATCAGATGGAGAGATTCCCCATGCTCATGGATTAATACGTTTAACATAGTAAAAATGGCCATCCTGTAAAAAGAAATCTACAGCTTAAATGCAATCCCCATCAAAATTAGGACACAATTCATTATAGGACAATTCTCTACTTCACATGGAAAAACAGAAGACTCAGGATAGCTTAATGGGGGGAAAAAACCCTGAAAAGTAGAAGAACTGCTAAGGTCTTGCCATTCACAATTTCAACTTGTATTACAAAGCTATAATAATAAAAACTGCATAGTATTGGCATGAAAACACACTGAAAAATGGAATATAACTGAAGACCCAGACAAATTCACCCACCTATGGACACCTAATTTTTTTAATAAAGGAGCCAGAAATACACACTGAAAAAAAAAATGACAGCATCTTCAACAAATGGTGCTTATCAATCTGGATGTCTGCATTACAAGAATGCAAATAGATATATAGTTTTCACCCTGTGCAAAACTTAAGGCAAGTAAATCGAATACCTCAACATAACTGGTCAGCTGGTGCTTTATTCCCAGCACTTGGGAGGCAGAGGCAGTGGATTTTTATGAGTTTGAAGTCAGTCTGGTCTACAGAGCAAGTTCCAGGACAGGCTCCAAAGCTACTGAGCAACCATGTCTCAAAAAATAAAAAATAGATAACCAGAACCTCATAGAAGAGAAAGTGGGAGATAGCCTTGAACACATTGGCCACAGGAGACAACTTTCTAAACAAAACACTGATAGTGCAGGCACTAAGATCAATAATTTAAAAATGGGACCTCATAAAACTGAAAAGCTTCTTTCTGGTAGGCAGACAATACCGTCAACAGGACAAATCAGCAGGTTACAGGAGAGGAAAAGATTTTACCAACTCCACATCTGATAGAGGGCTAATATATAAATAATTCAAGAAACTTGTTTTCAAAAAAATAATACAATTTAGGAGAACAAAAGGGATCAGGAAGACTGAGGCAGGGAAGGAATACAGGAGAGAAAAGAAAGAGATACCTTAATAGAAGAAGCCAGTATAGGTTTAAAGAGAAATCTGGAACTAGGAATATGTTCAGAGGCCCCTAACTAAAAATCTGGGCAGTAATGGAGAGTTCACCTTTGACGCACTTCCCCTTTAATGGCATTGATGATTACCTTAATTGCCATCTTAGAGCCTTCATCCAGTAGTTGATGGAAGCAGAAGCAGGCATCCACAGCCAAGCACTGATACACACTCCTGGAATCCAGTTGTAAAGAGGGAGGAAAGATGAACAAAGGAGTCAAGACCATGTTGGAGAAACCTACAGAACCTGCTCACCTGACCTAGTGAGAGGACATAAATCCCAGTCGTAAAGCTGGGGAACCAGAATTGGAATGAACCAAACCCTCTGAATGTGGGTGCCGATTAGGAGGTCTGGACAGTCTATGGGAACTCTGACAGTGGAACCAGTATTTATCCCTAGTGCACAAATGAACTTCAAGAGCCTATTCCCTATGGAGGGATAATATTTCAGTGCAGATACACATTTGGACCTCACCCAAATGATATGACAGACTTTGATGATTCCCCTATGGAAGGCCTCACCATCCTTGAGGAGCCCATAGGGGGTGTGTTTGGGGGGTTGGTAAGGGACATGGTAGGATGAGAGGGAGAGGGAATGCTGGGATTGATATGTAAAACTGAAGGTTTCTAAATACTTTTTTAAAAAAATTGCGCACAGACACACCAGCTTCTCTTCAGCCACAGGTAGTGTGCTGAGATCTGCAGCTACCCAGGGTTTGCTGTACCCAATCTGGGCCCCCACCTCACCGCTGCTGTCCAGTCTATATGTTGCTATTCTCATTGGTCACATGTGACAGAAGAGGAGTTTGATGCTTTCTGGGTGGTATGCTTTAGCAAGCTGGACATCAAAGTCTGGGATTTGTGTCAAGGGATGAAGACAATTGTTGGGTAACATCTGGTTCTTCAGCCAAAAATTAATGATGCTGCTTTGAAGGCATATAGATGATTAAATGATTTTGTTAGTGCTATTCATGCTTTGTGGGTTGTCAAGGACAAAGCAGGACATCAAATATTCCTATGATATTCAGGAACTTAGGCCAACTTTAAGTGGACTGGGAATCTCCACTCCAGAGGAAGTGGGTCTTGACAAAGTATAAACTCTCCTCAATGGGCTTCCCAAGAATTCACTGCTATTGCTACTTGATTGAAACAGACACCTGGAAATGTTGTATGTGAGCAAATTTCCCTTGGAGTATCAAACCATGCAATAGTAACTTGGCCTTTTATAAAGGGAAATGAATTTGAGCCAAAACACACACACACACACACACACACACACACACACACACACACACACACACACACACACAGAAAAGGGAGGGTACAATCTAAACAGAGAATTGACAATAGAGGCAACTTAAATGGCTGAGAAACAGTTAAAGAAATGTTCAACATCCTTAGCAATCAGGGAAATACAAACCAAAACTACTTTCAGATTCCATCTTACACCTGTCAGAATGACTAAGATCATGCTGACAAAGATGTAAAGCAAGGGGAATAGCCCTCAGTAGCAGAGGAGTGCAAACTTACACAGCCACTATGGAAATCAACATGGAGGTTGCTCAGAAAGTTGTGAAGTTATCCATTTCAAGATCCAACTATACCATCCTTGGGCATATACTCAAGGACACTTGCTCAAACATGTTTTAACTTAATTCATAACAGTCAGAAACTGAGAACAACTTAAATGTACCTCAACAGAAGAATGGATACAAACAATGTTACATTTACAGAGTGGACCATTGCTCAGCTAGTTGAAAAAAAACGGCATCATGAAATTTGCAGGCAAATGGATGGAACTAGAAAAAAATTATCCTGAGTTAGGTAACACATACCCAGAAAAAGTAAATATAATATGTATTCACTTATAAGTAGATATTAACAATTAAATAAATTATAACCAACCTAAGTCTGTAGACTCAGAGAGGGTAGGTAAAGAGAAGGGGTAAGGGGAACGGGTAGATCTCCCTGGTAGAGGGAAATAAAATAGATTTTACTTGCAGACTGAGATAAGCTAAGGTTGAGACCAAGGGAAATCAAGTAAGGGAAAGAGGTAGAGGGAGAAAGTACAGGCAGAAGCAACCACCCACAACTAAACACTGAGCCGAACTGGAATCCAGATGCACAAAGGGAGGACAAGACCAGGCTACAGAAACCCACAGAGACAGCTGACCTGAACAAGGAAGAGCTAATGGGCCCCCAGACTGATAGCTGGGAACTCAGCATTGAACCTACTCAGACCTCCTGAACATGGATCTCAGCTAGAAGGCCTGGGCAGTCTAAAGGACCTCAGACAATGGAACCAGGATGTATCCTTGGTGCACAAAAGGACTTTGGGAGCACATTCCCCATGAAGAGATAATCCCTTAACCTACAGACAGGAGATAAGGCCTACTCCCTACTCCAAATAACTTAACAGATTTAGATGATCCCTCCTGAAAGGCATTACCCTACATGCGGAATAGGGGGGATGGGAGGGGAGGGTGGTTGGAAGGGGTATGAGAAGGTGGGAGAAAGGAAAAGAGAGAGGGGGGAGGAAAAAATAAAAAGTAAATATTATTTTTTAAAAAAGTAAAGAAAGATATATAAAGTAGAGACATATGAAAGTCCAGAAGCAAGAGGTTGATGGGATATTTTAAGAAAAGCTGGCTAAAACAAGCCAAGTTAAGGCCAGCCATTCATTAGAATGAATAAGCCTCCATGTGATTTATTGGGGAGCTGGACGGTGGGGCTCCCAAAAAAGTAAAGATCCAAAAGAGTCAAACAGTAAAAAACTGCAGTCCAGCAATGTGGGCCATGGTGTTTGAACTCAGGTCATGTAACAGATCTGGCAGTAAGCGCTTTCAACTACTGAGCCCAAATACCACTTTTGATTTGCCTAAAATATTATGTTACCTAATGGAATAATAATAAAAAAACTAAGTAAATCCAGGTTTGTCCTTAAAGAGATGAGTAAATAAAAAACAAAAACAAAAGAAATCACAAATCCAAATGTAAAAAAAAAATAACAATTATGTTATTTTTTTAGAAAGATATCTGAATTCCATTCTTGATGGGTAGAAATGCAAAGTAATACAGTCATGTTGAAAGCTTCTCAGTCGTTTATGAAACTGAACATACTCACAAGATCCAGCAATCATGCTCCTTAGTATTTACCCAAAGGACTTGAAAATTTAACATCCCTACAAGAGTCCAGATGGTAGAATATCATTCAGTTCTGTAAAGAAGTAAGCTGTCAAGCTATAAAAAGACACAGGGGTGACTTAAGTGCATAAGTAAAAGAAACCAATTTGGGAAAGCTACATGCCATATTGTTCCAACTATAACACATTCTGGAAAAAGAAAAATTGATTAGTCAGAAAAAAAAATTAGTGGTTGAGAGAACATGGGTTCGAAAGAAGGGGTGAATGGCAGTAAAGGCAGTTCACAGAGTATGTTTAAGATGGTGAAACTGTTGTTCTTTAGATAGTTATAAGAATAAAAGGCTAGAAAAAAGGTGGGGGTGAGTGGCCCAGAGTGAGGGTCCCAAGTGAGTGCGGTCCCAAGGTAAGGGACCACGTGGGAGAGCATAGCGCGTTCCATAGCAGGTGAGGGTGATCGAGGTGGGAAGGAATAACAAACTAGGCAGATAGAACTTAAATGAGGAGTTTGTTTAGAAAGGGGAATGAGGAAGAAGGGAAGAGACATAGAGGCACCAGGAACAGAAGAGGAGACAGGAGAGAAAGGGGGGGGGGGAGAGAAGAAAAGGGGGTTAGCTGGTAGCCAACCGAAAGCAGGAGAGAGAGAGCAAAGGAGAGAGAGCAAAGGAGAGAGAGCAAAAGAGAGGAAGCAAAAGAGAGCGTAAGTGGGCGGGGTCCGACTTTTAAAGGGGTCCTTTACACCTGCCTGCAGACTAGTACTCATCGAACCCTGAGCTGACCAGAGTACTGCCTGAGTGCATTCTGCAGGTGACAGGGGCAGGCCAACATAATGCCTGAATCCTTTCAGAAACTATTCTATATTCTGTTATGATGTTAAACAAATGTCATTGTAATTTGTTCAAACCAATATGCATAGAATTCATAGCAAAAACTAATAAATGATTTCTGTTAAGATTCATATTTTGTTTTTATTATAGATTTGTCTATTTTGTTTTATATGTATGTGGTTTTATTGCCTTCTTGTATGTATGTGCATGCATACTTAGTACCCATAAAGTTCAAAAGAATGTATTGGATTTCCCTGGAACTGCAGTTATGAGTGATTGTAAGCTACAATATGAGTGCTTGGAACTGAACCCAGGTCCTCTGTGAAAACGACAGATGTTCTGTCCTACCTATTGAGTCATCTCTCTACCCCCAAGACTCTTGTTCTGCTTTGTTTTCGTGGCTGTGTGAGTGTGTGAGTGTGTGTGTGTGTGTGTGTGTGTGTGTGTGTGTGTGTGTGCATGCTTACACATATGTGCCTGCTCACCTGCCAATAGGTTATATGTACGCGAGTGCAGGTGTCCAGAAGAGGACATCAGAGTCTGTGAAGCTGGAGTTAGAGTTGGGTGTAAGCTTAGAACAGAACTTGGTTCTTCTGTAAGAACAATCCTAATCTTTCCACCCTGAGTGAACTTGGATGACAATTAATCATTTTTTGGTAACAAATACACTCCTCTGCTGCAAGACGTCGTGTCTCAGTAGTTTTTAATTTTTTGAGATTATAAAATATGAGTGCTTTTGGGAAGACTATAGATGGTTGTGGTTTTGCTTTTCTTTTTTCCCATCTTTGTTTTTATATTGTCACTTCAAAAGAGAGATGAGCAATAAAGAATATAGTGGGAGATACTGGCATCAAACACTAACAAGGTAAGAGGAGTAGAGTAAAAGAGATGTAACTGACATTCAGTTTTCATGTAATTCCTCAAGGGTGGGACTGAATGAGTTGTCACAGGTAATACTTAAGGAACACCAATGACAGCTCTCCATAAATCTCTTAAATCTATCTGGAGACTCATTAAAAAGCATAAACACTCCTGTTATGGTTAAGACACTATCAACAGTTTCATGACTTAGTATGAACTGGCTAAACTAGCATGTCTTCCTATTAATATACCAGGAGATTGGGAATGTTTGGAAGAGAAAAATAAATGTATAGAGCCATAAAAGTAACGAAAGAAACCACGATTAGCCAGAACCAGTCTGGATCGCATGCTTACATAGTTTCTGGGTGCACAAAGTGATGCTGAAAGGCTGATAGTAAAGGTACAACCATTCTTAGCAAGATGTGACACTCCATGGAATTAAAGCAAACCCCTGATTCGTTGTGAAGTGTGAACTGTCTCTTCCAGCATGGCTTGGGATGTAAGGAAATTTGAGAGCTGATAACAACAGAAAACAGCCTCCAAGGGCCATAGATGTCCGGGATCTTTTCTGCACGTGTGAAAATAAAACAAGCTTCTCGGAATTATCTTGTTATCATTCTTTTTCCTTAAGCAGTAGATGGAAGACTTCTCCCCTACCTATTGGACAACACCCAGTGTGGCGATGGGTACAACTCACAGGTGCAGAGGAATAATTCAGAATGTTGCTGTCAGGTAAGTTACCATGTCTCCAAATTGAGCTCTGAGTCTCTAAGAACTGGGAAAACTACAAAACCGTTGCTCATCTACTACAATATTTAAATCTACTGAGCTGTGATAAGAACCTACCACCCCATCTGCACTGCAGAATCCATACTGATACTCTGGGCTTCACAAATACACAGCAACACCCTTGAACCATTTGTCCTGTTTTCTCTCTTTGTACAAGTTCTTTTGGAAGGGTTAAATATTTTAGAACAATTATAAATCACAAACTATGTAAAGGGAAATTAAAATATCTCATGAGACATTATTTCTCCTTCTAACCAATGACTCACTAAAATCTGGCTACTTACAAATGGTGCTAAAGTAGAGCTGTTCCAAATAGAAGCACAAACCTTGAGAGAATAATTAATAATTAATAATAATAAGTTAATATAAGACTGCTGGAGATGGGGGGTGTTTCGAGTAGTTTTCCTGCCAGCCTGGTCCCAGAGCTGCATCAGCTACAAATAACACACAGAGATGCTGTATTAGATATAATGCTATTGGCCTGTTACTAGTGAGTGTTTTTATTGGCTATCTCTGTGTTAAATATTAACCAATTTCTATTCATCTAAGTGTTTCCACGTGGTCTTATCAGAGAGAGGGTCTGGAATTCTTCTCAAGTCCCTACATCTTGACCCTCTACTCCATTTCCCAGAATCCTCCTTGTCTCCTAGTCCTGCCTATCTTGTCTTCCTATTTGCCAACAGTGATTTATTCATTAACCAATAAGAGAAACATATTTACAGGATGACCTCTCCCATGGGGTGGGGGGGAGAGCTGTGTCTGGTGTTTTAGGTCAATCTTCGTTCACCTCAATGAAACTTTCCCTATGTTCTCAGCATCCTCCTAACTTATTATCTATATAGAATTTTTCTAATTTAACTTTAAGTCCATCTTCCTCTACATAGCTTTGGGTGTGCCTGTGGATTATCTTTGTCACTTCATTAAAAGCATCTTTCACTAGTACAATGGCAACCACACTTACCAGACCCAGTCCAGTTGCTCCCCACACATAAAGGAGGTTGAGTAGGAAATTTCTGGATAAGAGTCAGCTTCACTAGACACAGAGCACTTTGACAGAACCCATCTTGCAGGATGCTGGTTTGGAGGGTGTTCAGGGGTTTCAGGTTCTTTCTCCTAGAAATATAAGAGGCTGATGATAGTATTTTGTTCTTTCCACCTAGTCATGAAATGTTTTCAGTTCTGAATGCTCTTAGTAGCAAAAAGCACTATCTATTTGGGTTATTTTTTCATTGGTTTGTTACATGTTACTCCATAGTGGGGCAAGAGTTTGCTTGCAGTTTGCTTATTGCCAAAGTCCCCCGAAAGGGATGGAAACGTCTTTAATGGCTGGCTTCTATCTTAGGTACTTGACAAATACTGTTTGTTAGGTGTAGTGCAGATCAGTTGGGCCATTTTAGCTGTGTTGGGCTTTCAACTTGTGTTCCAAGGAACCCCTAGGATGTTGAAAGTAAGGGAAAAAAGAGCCCAGAGAATAAAGATGTGGTGCTTTGTCCACACCAAAACAAACAAGTAGCATCAGTGAGAAGTATGTATGATCAATTTTCAAAGTCATTTATTACAGAGTAGAGGTAGCCAGTTTCCAGGAACCCAAACGGCCCTTAAGGAAATGGGAACAGTATGAATGGTAAGCAAACTAAATGAATTAGTGAAGAATGACTAGAAATTTCATGGGAGCTTTTAGGACAATCTACACTAGTCTTCCATTGCCTTCAAATGTGAAGATTTGAATTTTTCTGTAAAGTATGATAGGATATCAATGCATACTTGTTGACAAACAGTTCACTTTCTTTTTCTCCAGTCTAAAAGCCCCTGACTATTGCACTTTAATTATAAACACAATAGAGATTTTTATTTTGAATTCATAGACTTGCCTATTGAAGAAAATTAAAATCTGAATTTAACATAATTTAGTAATTACAGCTCAGTTTGTTTAAATTAAAATAAACAAATCATAGATTACTGTCTTGTAAGAACTCTTAAATTCTTATCTAGTGACTTTAATCATCTGAAATTACTATTCCTTTAGGTCCAAAAGTTATCATCTACTTTCTTATGCCTACCCTTGATGCATGAGTTACTGTCTACATCCTATCTCCTTCCTCTAGGAACTGTCACTAATTAAAATAAGGAATATAGGTGCTTTGTTTGCCACAGAGCCAGAACAGCATCCAGTGGAAAGTAAATATTCAATAAATATGGATTGTTTTGAATAAATGAGAAATTCAATAAATTAATACCTGAAAATCATTTTTCACAAATGTTAATTGCTTCCAACTTTGGGTTAGTCATATTCAAATTACCTCTATTCAAACATTGTTTTAGAGTTCTTTGTCATACTTCAGACACACAGTCCAAGGAAGGCAGAGTAATATATTGGGAAATAGTATGAATGCTATGTAGTTCAAAATGCACATCAATGATTGATATCAAGCCTCATGTCACAGAGCTTTACAGGTAGCAAACTTCAGCAAGTGTGGTACAGTCTTCCTCTCTGTGTGCCAAACATCTGTGTATGTCTGTCTTCACTTGGATCTGGTAGTGACAAAATGGCTACATTTGCCCTACAAGCCAGAGCATTGCCTCTGGAACTGGGTTCTTCAGCCTAACTTACAGTCAGGCACCATGCACAAACCACTTCCTGTAGCAGCACATGCCTCCTTTATTACAAGAGCAAAGGAACTTGGGAGCCTTTTAGATTATCAAAACCAAAAACTTCAAATCTCTCTACTTTCGTTTACTCAGAATTCCCAATGGGAAAACTAAGCACACTAATACCAGGCTTTAAGATCTTTGTATTTAATCAAAGAATGTGCTTCTAGGGGTAATAGGAAATTTTTATCTAATTAAAAGTCACTATTCTCTCTAAAACAGACTTTTAAAGTTAGCAGATAAAATTTCTTCCTTGGATTTTATTACCTTTTGAAATCAAAGTAATTTGAAATCTTAGTGCCCATTACTATTTCACTGAACATTTCTTTAAAATCTTAAGTAACTCAATTTCAACATAAAGTATTAATTAGCAATTTATACCTTCTCAATGTTGCAAATGACCTTTATCCAGAGGTTGTTGAGGTAATTCTGTGATGTAACCAAATTAAATTTCAACCTTAGGTACAGGCAATTATTTTAAATCAGGTCCTTTAACAGGGGCTAAATAGGCAGTTGTATTACTTACATTGTAACTTATTTCCCCACAGAGAGTTAGAAACTGCCATTCCTTTGTGTACCCATCATGCTTAAGGGTTTCCTACAAAGCTGAGTCAAATATATGTTCTCTGCTAACAGAAAGTGAGGGGGTAAGTACTCGCGTAGTATTTCATTCTGGGTTGTGAACAACAGCTTCCTTCCATCCCAGAGAGACCTTCTACACTGCTGACCTTTCTTCTTTGCTTTGCTTGTTTTTTCTTTGCCTTGGATGCTGCACATAGTTTGATAATATCCTATTTTTTTAACCTTACAGATATTAATGGGCACATACTGTGCTCTGAGCACTATATACAATCTGAGTAATATATTAATGAATAAAAGACTATCTCTCAGACCTCATTAGAGGGTTTTTGGGTGTGTGGGTGTGTGTGTGTGTGTGTGTGTGTGTGTAATGGGCAATCATTAACATGGAAATTCACAACTATCAAAAGTGCAGACAATAAGAGTATGTGGCATGCTCAACCACAAATGGGACCTTGTACCCTCACACTCTGATGCTAAGAGACCATAGTGAAGGATGGCAAAAAATTGTAAGAGCCAGAGATCAGGGGAGATCAGTACAAACAGCATCTTCAGGACATGACAGCACTATGGATTTTATGAACTCACAGTAGCTCTGATTGGATGAAAGGGGGAGGGGTCACAGACCTCTCATTCCTAGTTGAGGGATTATTGATAATTGACAGCTTCAAAAGGAAGGGAAGTAAGTTTTCATTAAAAGTGTGGCCTTTGGCAAGTCAACCACACAGCTGTGAATGTCACCATAAACATATGGGCAATACAAATTGAAATCTGTGGGTTAATGAAAAGAAAAAATAGAACAGAAAGTTTGAGAAGGGTTGGTGTTGGGAGTGGATCTGGAAGGAGTTATGTGTAGGAATGAGAATGATTATGATTAAAATACATCACAAGCATTAAGAATTCTCAAAAAGTAATTAAAATGTGATGTTTAAAACAAGAAGAAGAAACACACTGGATCCATTAAGAAGAAAGTTAGTGCTGGAAAAATGACTCAGTTGGTAAAACACTTGTGACCGTAAGTATGAAAACCAAACCTCATGTTAAAAGTCTGCCATGGTGGCATACATTTGTTATCCCTGTGCTAAAGAGATGTAAACAGGTGAATCCCAGAGACTCAACAGCCAGGTAGCCTATTCAAAGCAGTGATCTCTAGACCATGAAGAGATACTGTCGTAAAAATCAAAGATTAAAAATCAAGTATGGTAACAGTAGGTTCAACCCTGGGGCCTATGAACTCCCAAAAACATGTGTTTTTGGCCAGACTTACAGTCTATTAGGCTTGTGTGTGTTACTGTGGAGTGGACCCTAAGTCCAATCATAAAGTAGTTGGTTACTTCCATGATATTTATGCCACTAATATACCCATGGATCTATCTTATCATTATTGCAATTTACAAGATTCACAACTGGATAAGACTATCAATCATGTTTTTAGACCCCAGCAGCCTGAATAGTAGTTTCCAGTGCTATAAGAGGCAGCCAGCAGGCCTTGAAAGGACATTCATAAGATCAAGCCAGTCAACATTCTAGCAT
Organism: Cricetiscus sungorus; assembly: GCA_030556225.1. NCBI lineage: Eukaryota > Metazoa > Chordata > Mammalia > Rodentia > Cricetidae > Cricetiscus > Cricetiscus sungorus. The sequence continues at coordinate 13,198,862 of JANBXA010000253.1, forward strand.
GGAATGGGAAGTTACTCATGACTTCCCACTCATAACTGAGGAGCTACGGACAGTTGGGTGTTTCTCAGGGAAAGTAGAGAGAATGGGTTTTCTTTAAAGAAGTAGCTCCTGATAATCAACCATGCTGCAGTGAATGGGAAGCTCAAATTGGAGCTAATTTTAAAAGGAGTCTACAAAGTAGGGAGTATAGAGAAGTATGGCAGTTCTGAGAGGAATTGGCAGTGAACAGAGGATAATTATCAAAATACATTGTATGAATTTGTCAAGTAATTAGTAAAGTAAAATGAAGGATGATTACTCTTAGAGATTGACACCAAAGGTTGTTCTGCGGATTCCACATACATAAATGTATTCCTGCACACTTACAAACATAACCACACACAGAGAGAGAAACAAAGAAGGGAGGAGGGAGGAATAAAGATAGAGAGCAAAAAAAGAAAGGAGAGAAAGAGAGAAAGGGTGTGTTAAAGCTTTCTGCATTATTAGTAGGCCAAGGCCTTCATTTTCTGATTGGTGTCTAATAAGATGTGGAGTAAACTGAGGAATACAAGATAAGGCACCAGAAATTCTAAATCAGGTAAGTTTATAAAATCGGGTTCATAAAGGAAGTCTAATGCAGGTAATATATATCATGATTAAGTTGGGGTTTTGTTTGTTTTTCTGTTCCCCCTCAGGCAGACATCTATCATCTTTTGTTGGCCTGGGATCCGAGGGCATTTACACAGATGTGTAAAACAAGAACTCAGAAAACTACTGTACTAACAAGTTGTACAGGTGATTTTGAATTTTAGCCAACTTTAATAAGCATGGTTACAGAGAATTCTGGCCAAGTTTTGTAATCCAGGACTAACAAGATAAAGCATGTCTTACAAAGTACAACACCTATATTTCATCTCTGTTCAGTGCCTACTGAATAATTTAGTTAACATTGATAAGAAAATTGGACTTCAAATATTGAATTTTAAATTGATATACTAGCAAATGCTTGTAGCAATTTAATTTTGACTTATTGTTTAACCTAGCCATTTTCTTCCTAAACCCGGTGTTTTCATTTAAAAATTACAAAGATAAGTGCCTGCTTTTTCTGCCAATGTCCCGCTGAAGTCCCTTCACCAACTACTTACCCTAACCCTAACCCTAACCCTAACCATAACCACATAAAATGTTTGATAAATAAATGTTCTTAGAGTGGGTATAATTACAAAGCCAGTTTTTATCAGTTATATTGTCTCATACAAGCTAAAAGCTAAAAGTTCTGTGGAGATTCAGAGAAACCTGCAACTTTATTTTTAGTTTCATTTTTACAAAATAGTTGATCTTCCAGCTATCAAAGTCATACAACAAATGGGCTGTCTTCTTCAATTTTCTTCTGAGACACGCTTGGTCATTTCTCTTCTTTGCTTGTCTGAGGCTTCTCATTCTGTCTTACTTTCTCACACTTAGTACAGCCTCACCAAATAAAGGACAAAACAAGGGCATCAAAACAATTCTGTTCTGCCTCTTATTTCCCAGCTCTGCTCATCTGCTGCACAAATAGCAGAACCCATGGTTAATCACCGCATACCCCTAGATCCCAGGGCACTCGTGGAGCTTTCCATATGGTCTGTTCCAAGCAAGGACTCAGACATATATCAAATACAAATTATGCAAAGAAATGTGATTATACAGTGGAACCAAGTCATAATAGAAAAATACCTGTTCAACAAAAACAGAAACCTACTTAATAAACACTCCACATTCCTGGCTCCCAAGGCAAAGCAATAATGTGCAGACTACATAAATCTCCATCCTAACATTAGCTAGGATAATCTCTCAGACATACTCAACTGGAAGCTTTTATTTCCATTCATCCGGACAAAAGAAGAAAAGTTTAACTGATCATTTCCATCTTGCGTAGCCTTTAAGACTTTGCAAGGCTAGCTGCCTTTGGGTGAGTGTGTCCTTCTTCAACTGAGTCTGTAACTCCTGTTTTCCCCTAAGTTTCCTCTGTAAGTTATGCTCATCTGTTTTCTTCTTAGATTATTATTAGCTTTAGGAAAGGTAACCAGTTACACTCGCAAATTGTAACAAGCAGCAAACAGAAATGCTACCACAAAAAAAAAAAAAAAAGTAAGAACTGCTAGACAAACAAAGATTGTTAATGAGACACTTAGGGCTTGCTTTTTGATGAACAGAAGTTGTGTTCACTGATTTTTAGGTTTACTCTAAAGAGTTGCTTTCATAACCAGAAACTAATTTTACTGATTCTATTTTTATTACAAAGGTCACATTTCTTACTACAGTCAACTGAGAATGGCAGTAAAACATCAGAGTTCTCACAACACACACCCAATACAAAGAAGCCCAAAGCACCAAAAGTGGAAACAAGCCTGCTGGTATGCCCGTATGCCAGGTACCCTGACCAAAGAGAGAAAAGGAGGAAGTTAATAATCAATTGGCCCTCCTTAACATAGATACCGGTGTTCTCATTTCAGTAAGTGTTAAGTCCATTTGTTGATCATGAATGTGTTTATATAAAGTGAGCTATAGTATCTGTTCAAAAGTTTAAAGGGTCTACCTTCTGACAGAGCAATCTTACTTTGAGGATATCTTCTACAGGGCATTTGATGTTTGAACAAGGAAATTTGTGGCAGCATTGTAAGACAAAAGAGTCAGCATGTGAATAAAAGCCATGTAAAATAATATTATATAACATATCTTCACTGTAATTTAGAGGATAGCCATATCTATTCATATATACGTTTATATTTGAAATATGCATAATTTATTTTATCTTATTCATTCAACAAAGACTTTGGATTCTCAAAATATTCTAACGTATTATTCCTGGTGCTGTGTTGATATATGCCTGACGGTATATATCAATTACTGCAGGATGGAAGAACTGACTGGGCAAGGGCAAAAACAGCAACTTTCTGTACTTCATACCTATACCAGATTATAACAATTACCTATCCGGTCATCTAAAATTTGATTAAAAATAGCTATGTATTTTACATATGTAGAAAGAAGGCTGCTCATTGCTCTGAAGTGAAGAAGTTAATCAATCTTCCCTACAATAGAACCTGGTCATCATGTTTTCAGATTCACATCTCAATCCAAAGCACTAGCTCTCCACAAGAAGCTGTTGCCTTAAAATCAATTTATTGCTCAGTGATTCAGCAGGTCATTCAAGATAAAACAGACCTAGAAGCAAATGAAAAGAGATATGAAGTGAGTTAACCTTTTCCACTTCAGCAATAACAATATAAAAGCTGACATCCAATGCCATATGCTCTTAGAAATGTTTTGTTCACTCAACCACACTGAATGTTTGAGGTTCTTTTATCGTTTTGCCAACTATGGCCTTATTTTTCTAATTTTAAATGCTCCCTAAAAGCTATTCTACAACAGAATTAAATAACTTGACAACCTTTCAAATGGCAAATATATAGGCTTTCCCTACATTTTTGAAATTGATATGAGCTCTGGAAGAGCAATGCTTCTTAAATGAATGAGGACAACCAGGGTACCAGTTTTTAAGATCTGTAAAGATGTATGTATGCATGCATGTATGTATGTATGTATGTATATGTATATGTATATGTATATGTATATGTATATGTATATATCAAGTCAGAGGTTGATTTCAGGTGATTTCATCAGTTATTCTTCACATGACTTTTTAAGATAGAATCTATCTTTTACCAAACATGGATCTTAATAATTCAGCTAGACTAGCTAGGTGTCGAGCAAATCTAGACTTCTTTATTCTGCCCTTTCCACTCCCTGACACTGGGTTCTAGATACTGGCTTTTGTGTGCATGCTGGGGATCCAAACTCAGGTTCTTCTGCTTATGAGCATTTTGCCAGTTCATGCATACCCCCAGATCCAGCAAGCTACACAATTTTGTGAATATAAAATTTGTTTCATCGGGATACTTCAAGAAACATAGTAGACTGAGAACTCAACAGAGCACAGAGCATGTACTGATTGAGTCAAAGAACAAGGCGTTCACCTTAAGGTGGGAGAATATTGGGAGGTGAATGTGGGTTTGGGACAAGTTAGGGGAATAAAGGGGAGGTTATTGTGGTTATATACATTGTATAAAATTCTCAAAGAATAAAAATACTTTTTTAAAAAAGGAGAAGAACAGGGTTTAGAGGAAGAACTACCCACATAGTAAGAGATTCACATCTCTTGACCTAAGAACAAGAACGAAGTGTAGTCAGGTCTCTGCACATAGTAATTAAGAATCTGAAAGTTTTGAGCCAAGCTATTCCACTCTTAGCAGCTCCTAGTCTCCTTCATGAGCTTGCTGTTCTTTAAGTTAAGCTTATCCCATTCTCTGCTCTCAAGAAATCCAATGGCTGTGGCTCCAGCAATCTCCACTAAGCAATAATAGTTTCTTAGTGCAAAATTTCATAGAAAAAAAAAAACAATCTGATTAGCTTATCCCAACTGGCTTAATGAAAGTGCTTTTCGCTATCATAATGGTGTGGTTTAAAACACAAGTAGAAGGTTAGGGGCAAAAGGGTTTTCTTGGTTTTTATCTTGAAGTCACGATGCACCACTGAGGAAAATAAGAAACTTAGAGGCAAGAACTATGGATGCACACAGCCTACAGCCTCCTTGCTGGCTTGCTCAACTGCTCATGCTTAGCTACCTTTCTTATATAGGACCTGTTTCCTAGGAATGGCACTGCCCACAATGAGCTAGGCCTTCCTGAATTAATTAGCAATTGAGACAATCAGCCACAGACATGCCTACAAGCCGATCTGACCTAGAAAATCTTCACTAGATGCTTTTCTTTCATCTGACTCTAGGCTATGTCAATTTGGCAATTAAAGCCAATGAGACCGAGACTTCGCACACTTTTTAGAGAAGGTCTTACCCTTTCCAAGGAGCAGATGGGAGGGGGGAAGTGTGGGGAATGGGAAGGGAGGAGAGGGGGAACTGGGATTGGCTCCCATTACCACCAAAGACTGTGAGGATAAGGCTGCACGAAGTTGGCCCCACCCTTCACTGGCCATAGTGCTAGGGAGAACTGGACCTCTCCACCACTACTCAGAAGAACATGGCCTTGCACCTCGCCTGCACAGCACCGTGGAACTGACACCGTCGGCAGGGAGCAGGTGAACATGTCCTAAAAGTGTGAGAGTGAGAGAGCTGACCCCATTCTCTGTCTGTCACACAATGGCATGGACTAGGGAGAGATCACCCCCTCAACCCTCAACACCTAGTGCAGGCGAGAAAACTGGTCCTAGGGTCACCAGAATAGGAGAGTGGAAATTGCCCTTCACCAGCTGCAGCACTCAGAAAAGCATCCCTGCACCTCACCTGGGCAGCAAAATTGAGCTGACCCTGTTGGATGAGGTGCAGATGATCTGGCCCTACACAGATGTGTGAGATGTGGCCCCACCCTTCATTTGCCATATGGTAATTAAAGAGGAAGAGATACCCTTCTCATCCTCCATCCCTATGGTGAGTGGGAGAGCTGAGCCGGAGGTCATGGGAGCCAGAAAGTTGGCCCTGCCCCATATCAGCTGTAGCACTAGGAACAATGGGCCATGCACCTCACCTGGGCAACACAGTAAAACTGACCCTGTAGGTGGGTGTGCAGGAGAGCTCACCCTGAAGGCATGAGAGCTCGCCCTGAGGGCATGAGAGCAGGAGAGTGACTCTGCTCCTTGCTGCCTGCTACAGTGTGTGACAATGCTGGAGAGCTCACCCTGGTAGTGTTCATGACAGAAAACTGGCAGACTAGCCGACTCAACTACCACCCAGGCCTACAACAAGGGCTATGATTTGGCCTACCCTAAAATCCACCTCATCTAGGAACCGCTGGAGTCTGTGAAAGGGCTGAACATGCAGATCCAAAGCTACAGGATCTCCATAACACAGGGTAACAATAGGATATCCAAGAGGAGTCTTGGTGAAGGTTCAATACTGGGATGTAACAGAAGGCAGAGACTTCGAACCAGACCCATGACTAATTGTAGTGAACACTTACAAGTAAAGATATATGGACTAAAGTGTAAACTGTGTGACTTGTGACTTACTGTGTCTCATTGCAGCTTCTACACTAAAACTCTCTCTCTCTCTCTCTCTCTCTCTCTCTCTCTCTCTCTCTCTCTCTCTCTCTCTCTCTCTCTCTCTCTCTCTATGTGTCCGTATGTGTGTGTGATAATATGTTTTTATGATTCTTTGTTTTTCTTTTAAATTTTATTTTATTTTGGTGGGGAGGTTGCAAGGGCAGATAAGAAGATACAGGGAGATGAACGGGATCAGGATGCATGATGTGAAACCCACAAAGAATCAGTCTTTCAAAGTAAAAATGTTAAATTCACTTTCTAATCTCAGTTCATTCAATCCTCTAAAACATTCTCAAACAATGCTCCATGTGGTATGTTTGTGTTCAAAATAATAATTAAAATCAAGTATGTGTTGTTATCATCTAAAATAGTATGATTGCCATCACCCAAATCGTTGTTTCTTTGGAAACCTGGATTTCACATCCCAAATGAGGCAACTAAGAGCAGTTTTTCCCAGTAGGATCGATGGCTGTATCTCTTTCTTTTCTTGGCATTTTTCCTCCTAAATGCAATGATTATACATGAGGCAGCACCCATAGCTGCAAAAAAGAATCTGTTGAGATGTGCAGACTTGAGAAACATGCAATTAACATAAGTGGGAAAAAAACTATTTCATTCTTTCAGTGACAAAACAAATGAAAGGTAATGAAAAGTATAGAACAGTAAGAAAGATGCATGAAGTTTATACTCTTTCTCTCCTTGACGTTTCTGTTTCTTTTATATTCCTTGATTCATCTCATGTGTTAAAAACATGTCCAGTATGAAGATGGTGCCAGTAGTGAGAGAAAGGCAAATGTAGTCTGCTACAGCCTGGAAGATGGCTGATCTGTGAATTAGACAGAAAAGGAGGGGTGCATCAAAGGGAGAATTCTGCTGACCCTCCCTGGAGAAGCCATTTGTAAATGCAAGGACATTCATAAGTCAGGCATATGGAAGTCAGGGACTGTGTGTAATTGGATCATATAATATGACATTCATCCCTGACTTTTTTCCCCTCACCTAGTCTCCTGGTTTTATGTCCTACTTTGATGTGAGATAATATGGTTGTACATGACTGACTTGAGTTAAAAAATAGACGCATAAAATTCTCTCAAGCTAAAATTCTCTCAGCAACCTGAATTGTGGGACACAGTTTAGCCAGAGACAATTTCATAGAGAAGAGAAATGTGGCAACTACATTACACAAATGGAAAAGAGCCTTTATTCCCTTATTAAATTTTCAAGGAGTTGCATGGAGATTTAGCCACAAAGCACACATTATTTAGGAGATTTAATTATTGTTTGTTTCTTTCCTTCATTTTCTGTCTTCAAATAAAGGCATATTTCATTACATGGTGTGCATTAATGCTTTGGGGAAGGTTGTGGGGTGGGGGACTAACTTTTTTAAAAGCAAAATAGAAATCCTTATTATCTGCACAAATTATGAAAAGCCACACTGATCTAGGATTGGTCAGAAAAGGAATGACCTTCCAGGTGATACTTCTTGAGACTTATTTTTAGTAGCTTAGGTCCTTTAAATTTTGTAATTTAAGAGTGTCTAGGCTGGGTTCACCAAAGGGTATTATACCTCTGGGCACTGGCTCCTGAAAACAAAGTACTTCATGGTGGCTCAGTGGCAGTCTCTCAAACATACACTGGTCCCATGTAGACACTGGAAACCAGCCTCTAAACTTTAAACTTTTGAAAAATGTTTGCCTGGGAATATTTTTAAGCACAGGCTCTGTCATATACTGCATAATATAGAATATTATATATACATATATATGTATGTATAAATAGATGATGTATACAATAGTCATAGATTAAAATTAGATAAATAGATGAGAGAGAGATGAGAGATAGAAGATAGATAGATAGATAGATAGATAGATAGATAGATAGATAGATAGATGATAGATGGTTTGAAAAAACAGTGATCCTCAAAAGGGGTGCTACTGTTAGGAGGTGTGGGATTCTTGAAGAAGGTGTGGCCTTGTTGAAGAAGGTGTGCCCTTGTTGGAGGGAATATGTCATTGTGGGGGCAAGCTTTGTGGTCTCTTTTGCTCAAGCTTTGCTCAGTGTGCCACTCAGTCGACTTCCTGTTGCCCTCTGATCAAGATGTATCTAGCACCATGTATACCTGAAAGCCACCATGCTCCCCACCATGAAGCTAATGGACTAAACCTCTGAAACTGTAAGCCACTACCTCAATTAAATGTTTTCCTTTATAAGAGTTGTCATGGTGTCTCTTCACAGCAATAGAGACCTTAACTAAGGCAGATAGACAGACATACAGATAAATAGAGGATAGACACAAGATAGATGATAGATGCAAGATAGTTAGATGATAGATAAATGATGAAAGATTAAATATATGATAGATAGATCAATGTTAGATAGATAGATGATAGATAGATAGATAGATAGATAGATAGATAGATAGATAGATAAACAGATGCTTGTATTTCAGATTCATATTAGTGATTTTTATGTTTTGCCTTCAGGAAAAATCACTTTTACATTTGTAAGAACTTTCTCAGTGCTAGATAGTACCATGTAAGCTTCCAAAAGAGGGAAGCAACTAACAGTCCTACCCAACTGTGACATGTATAAACCACAACATTGGCCATAATAGCAAAACATCCCTAAAGCTACTCATATCTTGGTAGTAGCCAATAGCATTCTAATTGGACTTAAGTCCTACTGAACAGGAGAAAAAATCATGTCTGGTACTGGCAACCTAGCCAATTACACATGGCTAGTAGGATCACAGAACTTTGAAGAGAATCTACTACTGTCACTTTCCCAAATCAACATAATTCTTAACTTTATTCAAAATATATAGACCCACAGATATGTTACTTATATGTAGCACTCAACTCCTCACCAAATAAACTTGCAACAGATGGAGACCATTACAGAAAACCACAACTAGTCAAAATTCAAACAACAACTGATCTTGGAGTCTGCAGCCCAAATGATACATCTGTACCACAACTCCTTCACCTAAGGCTCTTGTAACATCACAGAAGGAGAGGCATAAAGATTGTACCAACAAGAAGACCAGGAAGCCTGCAGTGAGATTGTATCTCCTTACCCCTGACATATCAACAAAATGTCTGACAATACAAGATCTAAATAAGGACAATATCAATAAACACACTAATGTGAAATGAGGAAATGCTGTAGGTACCCACCTCTAGTCAAAGAGCTATAAGCAACTGAGGAATACTGAGAGCCAAAGAAATAGGCTTCCCTAGGGATGAGCCCTTAGTTGATTATCCAATAATTAGTGGTTAGCCCCAAAATCATATACATACAAGTAACCAAAATGGACTGAACAGACAGTTGTGTTTATATATTTATGCATATATGCATGTTACAGATTTTTATAACAATAAAACCTAAAGAAATAGGTAGAAAGAGAAAATCCTATTTTTCGATCAACTTAATCTAATTCTCTAAGAGACTAGTCCCAGAAAGTTACTCTTTTTACCAATAATTTCAGATCTATCATGTTCCTATTAAATTCTGATACTCATTGCATAAGAGGATTCAGCTAGAAATACATCCTTGCCTACTTCACTGTTTTTTATTCCATTGTTGATTTATTATTAAAGTACTTGCCTTTGTATATGGGTTATTAAATTAATAGGAGAAAGAAATGTCTTCCGCATGTTTTCACATGACCTTGAGGTTCTGCTAGACATCCCAGGAAATCTGGGGTAGTTCTGCACTGGCAGACAAACGTCTGGCCATTTTCTGTGTGACAAGTCCTTCTTCAACCATAAAGAAATGAGTTTGCAGATAGACATCAGTGAGTTCGACCTTGGCATTGTCAAGTTCTGTTGACCACACTCAGAATCCTTTCTATTCTGGTTGTTAATTAGTTTCTACCAGTATAATAATAACAAAAATGTGTGTGTGTGTGTGTGTGTGTGTGTGTGTGTGTGTGTGTGTGTGTGTGTGTACAGTGATTTTAAAGTTCACTTATTCTGCCCCCACCCACTCTTTCTCCAATCTTTCAAATTAGTTTTAAGGACTTTAAGCCATTGAGAGGCAGTATATCCACAGAGTGTCTGAATTCACAGGTTGAAGAATGTGTTCATGAATGAGGAAGTTCACAGTGGATTCTCAGTAGACAAAAATATATGCTTTATCAGGCCAAGATAATAAAAATTTAGCTTGATTTTTCCACAGTGAATAATATTATCTGGTCATATATCTGGTCTTCTTTTTCTAAATATAGAGCAGGCAAAATTAATTCAAAATATGTTTTTTCTCTTAAGTTCCTGGCCCTTCACATAATAGCTCTCTTGTCTTATAAAGGTTATTTTACCCCTTTATTATTAAGTATTAAGAAATTTTCTAAGGTCTTATTAGTTAAAATAGAAAGACTAAAACCTAATCTCCCATTTTAGAAAAGATGACACCACGCAGTTACAACCTATTAAATTCACCTAATCACTCTCTTCAAGTGCAAACACTTTGGTACTGGAGCTTTTAAGTCAGACAATTGCAAAATGCAGTAAGGACCATAAACTCCCATAAGTGATTCAGACATACTTCTAAAGCTCACATTCACATGCTTCATGCTTTAAAATGTGTTCTCTCTGTGCCTGGATTTACTTCAAAAAACAAAACCAGATGTTTTGTTAAATATCTGGAATGGATAAAAATCCCACTAGCAAATCCCCCCCCAAAAAAAGGGAATTATCTCTTCCGTGCTTGCCCCAGAACACACTGAAAACAAATAATGTTCACTTTTTGAACCAAGAAACCAGCAAATACATTTAAAATGACAATTCTAAAGTCAAAATTTCATTTGGTGCATAAGAAGCACCACCACCTTTGGCAAATCACCATTTAGTCTGTGAAACATGTCGCCTACTCATAATGTCATGCATCTCACTCACAATAATTCTTTCTTATTAACTGTACAATTTATTTTCCTCTCAGGGTAGGATGTGTGGGCTAGTGTAGCGGCACACTCTGGCTGAAGCTGATAAGCCTGTCCATAGCAGCAGCACTGCTGGCCTGATGAGATTTCTTAGAAGACAATATTCCATTGGCTCAGGAAACTATGCTGTATATCAAACCTATCAAAAATAATATCTACAAACAATGCCTTGATGCTTTTGCCAACTCTCACAGAAAGCTCTCTGCTGTTTGGAAAATAGAGCTTCATTTTTTTTTTTTCTTTTCTGATCTAGTGAAGACATACAGACTACATTTTTTTTTTCTGAGGAATCCTAGCTTTTGTTTACCTTTTTTCAGCAAGCAGGGTAGTTTAAAAGAATATTTTAAAACCTTGGTTTTAAAACAGACATTGCTAAACTTCAAGGAGAGGATGGATCTTGGGAGATGGATCCTTGGGGAAAAGACAGTTTATTTCATAGGAAAGTAAAGTCGCAATAGGAAATGGCCAAGAGTCAAACAAATCTCAATCCACAAACTGAAATTCTCACCAAAAGCATCCCAAATATTTTTTAATAAAATTCTTATAATTTAGGAATTCAAGTGTCCTGTCCCTCATAATTTTGTATTTTCTTCTCCTTAAAACAACTATTGTTTGCAATTGTTTATTTCAATAGAGCTGTTTTCACCTAGTCTGTTTCTAAGGTCATTTTTCTACAAATAAGATTATATCAAGAAAATAATTATAAATGAAGCATTGCGGAGAATATAAGGAGATGACACAGAAGGCAGGATTCTTGTTATATATATATATGTACTGTGTGACTTTAAAAGGGTGGACTAAATGATGACATTACAGCTAGTAATTTGCTGATTGTTGTTGAATATTATGTATTACTCTCATTAGCTGTGAGTGATCCTAGCCTGTCATTTACTGAGTCCTTAGTGGATAGTTTATGTTCTGCATATTATATCACATCATCCTGTAACAGGCACAAGACTTCTTAGAAAGTGTTATCTGCTGCCAGTCAAGACCTGCCCAAAAATATCTGAAACAGTATATTTTTTCCCGAACTTTAGTGTGTGTGTGTGTGTGTGTGTGTGTGTGTGTGTAATCTGCTGTATAGTGAAAAACAGTCTAATTTACTTTTCCCCTTTTTTAGAGAAATAATGAGTGGCATTGTCTTAATTTGATGATCCATTTCTGTGATAAAACCACAGAAGCTTGAGGGAAGAAAGCTAGAGACAATAACTGAGTAGAAAAATGGAGGAATGCTACTTACTGGCTGGTTCCCTGGCCTCTCCCAGCTTTCCAACTAAGCAGGAATGAGGGAAACAACTCCTCAACTGACAGTCCCTTTCCCTGGGTTTTTTTTTTTTTTATTGACAGTCAACATTAACCATCACATACATTAACATTAAGAAACTAAATGACATACCTAAACTTAAAGAAGAGGAGATTCCCATAAACTAAGGATTGTTTTACACATACATGTCTGCCTGTCTCAGCCTCTGAGTGTTGGCATTAATGGTATATACTGACATGCCTGACTTGTCTATTTCTTTAGATTGAATTATAATTATACCAAATGTGAAGAAAATCAAACACAGAAAACATATTTAAGTTGCTCAAAAACACACATCCCTAAATGAGAGGAATGGGAATTTAAAGCCAATTATAATTCGAGAGCTCAGGATTCTTCAACTAAGACTGGAAAATAAGGATCCATTGAAAGTATTGCTAATGATGAGATGTGTTTCATAGGTATTTAATGTAGCGAATTCATAATATTTTAAAAGAGAACTGGCTCTTCATAACAGTCATAGTTAGAGACGCTTTTTAACATTTTCCGTTTTGAGAACGTGAACCTTCTAGTGACTTCATTATTTTTTTTTGTTTAATTATTTCAAAAATTTAGATCTATGAGATCTATGTGGTGTTAAACATATCATATCTCTTTATATTTATAAAGAAAATGTATGAAAGTTGGACAAAATAACCAATTTACACAAAGCACAGGATGTTTGAAATTCATAGGTAAACAAAAGAAAGATTTATTCTAGCTTGCTTCTGTCTACAGTAAGCTTGGCACCCATTTAAAATGGAACACTGGAAGCTTCTATTCCCCTGGGTACTCCCCCAACCACAGCCAAGAAGTTGATTCTCCAGGAAAGACACAGGGGCACCTCTCCTTTTCATGGTCTGGTAAACAACCCTTAGCCAGAAAGGCCATGTACCCCTTTCCTCTCTTGCCTTCTCTTCTGCTAACACTGAATTTGATCACCAGTGATCTTCCACTTCCAAAAATAGCTTTAAAGCCTTCTTTTTTATTATTATTATTTCTTAATGATGGGTTTACTCTAGACACATCCTCTAGATGTATGTGACTATTATCATCTTCCATGATTTTCTTTTTTTCACCATTCATTCCATTCGTTGTTTTTTTAGCCTAGATTTCATTAACACACTGGGAAACCAAAATAACTACCTTGTTGGAATGTGTGGCACTATTGACAAATTACATTTTTTATCTTTCTTTTCCTCATCCTTCTTAAGACACCTTTTCTCAAAGGTCTTGGAGTTTACACATAGTCAGCAAATCTAGTGTAATTGACAATCCATTGTCAGAAGAGAAATGATAGAAAGGTAGAGATAGAAAACTGCCTCTGCAAAGACACACGTAGAGCAGATCCTAGAAACAATTTTGTTATTTGTACATTTTTCTCTTTAAAGAAATTTCTTGTTATAATTTATATAATTTAGATGTAAACAAATTAAGCTTAGCTTTGCTCTAATTAGAGCCACCTGCAAAATCAGGAAAATAGTACTTAGCAAAAGAAGCCTGCCTCTTCATGCTTCTATGAATCTGGCCCCATACCCTCCTCAGAGCACACAGCAAAGCTTTTCAAGAAGGCAGCTTCCAAATACAGTTGATTAAATGACCTATTACCAGTCTCTTGGGGACACTGCCTTCCTTAATGCTCCAGTGGCTTCATGAAAGGAAATGTTCCCATTGTCATAAAAGAGCAGATTTTGATTCCCAATAACACAACCAACAGATGTCTCCAAAATCCTAAGGCAACTAGAGTGATGGCAGTTTGTGGAATTTTCCCATCCCTTATGGTGCTTTGAAAATATCTGTGAAACCACCTGTGTTCTCACTGTTTGCCCATGCAATCAAAGCTGCCTTATAATGGAGCCAAATTAAACAGTAAAAGGTTCTGAGGAGTCAAACGCTTGTCCTGTGACTTCCATCCTTCATAATGATAAAGAGATTAATTTTAAATGCTAGAATGCAATGTATCCAGTCTCTGAGAACTGTGTGTCCTATGTCACAAATTAATTTGACTTGTGTTGTTGAGAAGTGTCTACTAATATTTACATACAAGAAAATAATCTGTAAGTTACTTCTCTGTCACATCCAAAATATAACGATGCTATATAACATCACAGGACCCACACTTCTTACTCATTACCTTCTTTAACCCTCACAGTCCTTGTATATAGAAGTACTTCTATTTAGGTCTCAAATAAACAAATCAAATCTAGTAGAAATTGGCAGCACAGCATTCAAAGCCATCACTACCTGAAACCCAGGTCCATGTTCTTTCACGCCAGTACGCTGCTTCTATTGGGCAATAAAAAATAAATAAAAAAACAAAAAAATCACAAAGCCCCTTAAATTATATGCTCTCTTTTATTTATAAAATTGCTTTTAAAAATTAGCAATTCAAAAGTAAAACATCAAAAAAGAATTGCTTGCTTCATATTTCATTAAACATGCATATGAAATTCATTTATATTCCAGGTAAGAGGATATTTTGGGGAAGTATGATTTTAAGACATACTTTTGTTCCTCCATAGCAAAGCTTTTTGCTTTAATTTTTCAAAATAAGCCTAAATGTAAGCACCATTTTGCCAACATGAGGACTCAGAAGGATTACTGTTCAAGTTCCAAAAAGAGAGTATGCTACCTTCTTCATTCATTCCAATGTTAATTTTTGGCCTTTCCTATAAAAGGCACTCCTGAACAACTGTGCCAACACTGTGGGTGAGGTTGTAATGTAACTTTTAGGCCACATGAAACTCAGCCAAGGTTACCAAAGTCATTTCATTCTACAGAATTTGGATTTGATTCCTTCATAAACACAGAAAGCCTAGGCAAAGAAAAAATGATAGTCTTTTAAAACAGAAAAATAATGACAAGGAAGGGCAGCCAGCATCTAGTTTCTCAGTGTCAAATATAGTAGTAACCAGTGTGCCTTTGCCTAGTGCTTCAACAAAACACAATGCTTTAGGTATGGGTACCTTTACTAAAGAACTGGAGAAACACAAAATTTTGTCTGAGACACTCTTCTTTCTTCTCACTTGGCCTCAATACGAATAACCCACAAAATACCACCAGAGATCTTGAACAGCTCCACACTATTTTTTGCAGGATTTCAAGCCAACAAAGACTTCTAAAAGAAGCTTGACCTTTTGTCTTCCAGTTCCCTTTCTCCTCTTAAAGAGCTATTTTTGTTTGCTTGCTTATTAGTCTATCAATTAAAAGAACCATACCTTAGGGTTATTTTTATTTGTTTTTTAGCTTTGATTTGCCATAGCAAGCATACTGCTGCACCTAGGACTGCTGATGCTATAGGTGTTCTCAACACCCCATCCCTTCCTCCTCCTTAGCACATGAATTTGTCATCAACTCTCCTCTAAAGTTGAACTCACCCATTGATTTTGTTACAGATCTTTTTTCAATCTGATGAAATAGGGTTTACAAATTGCTATGATTCTCTTCAAAAACCTTCAGTTGTATTCCACTGCACACAAACCAAAATAGACCCTGGTCTCTGATTCCTACAAACATAGAAATATGACTGCTAAAAGAAAAAGCCCAAATCACTAACTTGAGTTTCCAACTCTCCACAAATATAATTGTTAGATATCAAGCAAAATTAAGAAGTAAGGCAAATCACTCAGTAACTTGGGGGTTATTCTTGACTACTGCCGTGTAGGCAAATCAGAATGCTACTCTCGCTCAGTAGTAGACATGTCAGAGCAAGTGTCTGAAGTTGTGTGTAATTCAAGGAGACAACCGCAAACTACTGTCAAAAAAAAAAAATGTTCTTCTACAAGTAAAAGTCATTCTAAATGTACTCCACACTCTCTGGCTTTGGGTTTGAGAGAGAGAGAGCAATCCTAGCAGGGATACCCACAGAACACAGAATAACAAGTTACAATAAGGCTAAGCAGAAACCTTATATTATGAATGGAAAAGGCAATCCAGTATGAGGAAAAAGCTCCCAGAGACATACCACTAAACTCTACATAATTGTGTTCTATTTTTAAGGCCTAGCTTTAAAAAAAAAGTAAGCATTATAGAGATGCAATTGACTTTTTAAAAGTGCATATAACCTACTTCTACATGTGTTGCAAAATTTTAACTATAGGAAATTAAAGATGTTTAGTGCAAAACATAAAACAAAAGTGTAAGTATATAACTGAAAACAAATAACAAAATGGTAGTTCTCCACCTACCAAATAGAAGTTGGTGGTGTTTAGTGACCTAGACATTCTTGTTAAAAGGCCAAGTTTGTAAAGCTATATACAATAGCAAGAAACATCTTGCTCTTTATTTAAAGACAGTGGGTTGAAAGTAAACAGATGGGGAAAGATATGCATGTGAATAGAAAGCATTAGGATATTCCAGCCCCACAGTATTATCAGATAAAACAGATTTTAAGAACATTGCCAGAGATGAAGATGGACAACTTGTAATGGTAAAAGGACACTTTCATCAATTAATTTTGCACTTAAGGCCTTTGCCTCTCAAGGAAGTTAATTACTAGCTACAGGCTGACAAAAACTCGATGAAACTAAGAGCAATCCAGTTCATCTAAACTGCACAGATACTGTCTTTCTTTAGTTCTCCTCTTCTTCTTAAACACATGTCCATTAAGCCCTGATCAAATACTACCTACTTCATTGTGCCTGAATACCTCTTTACTTTATCTAAGCTTGTGCTGAATCTCCCAGTGGGATGGAAATCAAGTCTCCCTCATCAGTTGTCTCTCAGGCTGCTCTTGTTAATCCTTCAACTTGCAACACGAGGCAATCTATTTTGTCCTTTATTATTTCGTGAGACAACTAATAAAAGTATTTCTTCAATTTCGCTTTAAAGATCCTAACATTCTGTAAATATCAGGATCACTACAATTCCCTGTATAATTCATTCCTTGCTTTCATAGAACTGCAAATAGACTTAACAAGAGAAATGGGACACCTATATGTCTATACAAATTGATATCGTACCATGATTCCTGAGGGAGTTGTACACTGTCAGAATATGGGATTCCTTTCTTAGAGATAGAGGAAGAAATTCTTCTATAAATGTGCTCCTTCTATTAGATTCCTTTCAGCTACAAAATGCTAGCAGGAATGTTTTGTAAAAAGAAATCACCTCAAAAGATAAACGTGGCAGGCTTCCTTCTGCTGTAACCCAACAAAAGAACTGCTAAAAGATAACTGTACTCCCTGGGCAGAAGGTGAAAATGTATCTCTAAATTCTTATTGCATATCCTACCAAATAGTAACAAACAATTTGTAGAAGAAAAACCATTAAAGAAGAGTTATCAGAATAGACTACTGTCGGATGCTGCCCTCAAAGTAGAAGCATCCAGAAGATGAATGAACTTTCACTTCAGTTTGCTACAATTTCAAAGTGAATTGTGCCTTCTGAAAGGCATCAGATAAGAAGCTTTCTTTACCCCATTGTTGCTTTCAAATCAACGCTGTGTCCAATGATTATATATGTAGAGTTATATAGGCATACACCAATGCACACATGCATGTAAACATGTGCTGTGCACATAAACATGCACCCCCATTTCTCTCTTTAAAACAAACATTGGTGATCAGATTATGCAGACAACTATTCTCACTTAATTATACACTATATATTTCCTTTCTGAAAGCCTAAAAATTTCAAGAGCTATTGGTACACCAAAAGTTTGCTGAATTTCCCTTATGGTTATATCAGCCCTGGCATTTATAGTCTTATTTCAGAAGATGAACAGTTTCAAATAACAATCTATCTTCTTTGAGTTATAAAAAAGACAATTAGAATTAAAACTCTGAAGTCTTGGAGACTAAGAAAAAGGGCTTTGCCCTTTAAGATTATGTGCTTCATTGCCAAATTGATAGTTCAAAACAGAAAAGTTTGTGCTACAGCAGATGATGTAGACTTGGCTACTCAAAATCCATTCATTTTGGTCATTTTCCTCATCAGTTTAACCAATCCCAAAGCAATCCACATCGATCTGGGTCAAATTAATAAATAAACTAGGTTCCAATCTACTTATTTCATCAATATAGCCAAAAGGAATATGAATGAAAACTTCAGAAAAAAAATTTTTTTTAAAAAAAAGCCTTGGTTGCATTCCTCTTTATTTTCACTTGCAAAGAAAATACTAGGAGTTTACTTTGTAAAGAAAAAGAACAGTTTTTAGCCACTATTCATTGCATAGTTTTCCACAGAAAGCTAGTAAAAAGAAGTAAAGACATGTTGGCTATTATTCTCTCCCTTACTAAGCAATAATCACTCCTCAGCCCACCCCCAAAACTTTCTTATTAATCAATAATCACTCAGCCCGCAACATAAGCATTCTGCATAAGAGAAAAGTGTAGGTTTAAGGAGCAAGTGATTGTAGAGGGCTGTATGTTGCCATTGCAATGGCTTGCTGAATTTATTTAAGCTACCAAAAGAAAATTTGGAATTTTATATACAGTTAATTCATGTCTTTAAAACTCAAAACTCTTTCTCTGTCTTTCTTGTCTGTCTCATTCTCTCTCCCTCTCTCTTTCTCTCATAGTTCACTTGCTCAAAGAGTAAACATGAACATATTTCCACCACTAAATTTTGAAGAATACTATCCACTCTTCCACTTTCATTTATGCTAAAAAAAAAAGTAAGCATCTTCTAATAAATATTTCCATAGTGTTGCTCACATGTCATTGGAGAAGAATGCAGAGAACACTGCTGGTCCTTGCTGCCCTCAGTGGAAGTTCAGGCACATTTTGAGCTCCCTTTTCTTGCTACAGTTCTGTTGTGTGTGGACAGCCTCACTGACTGCTAACCTTCCATACTCCTGCCTCCGCACATTGTGTACCCAAGTTCAGCATATATTTGACTGCAGACCTTTTTGCATTTATGTAAAAAGACAATGAAGAATTTTTATATTTCAATGAAGAAAAAGAATTCTCTCTGGATCCAAGTAATCCCTGCTTCATTTCCTCTTCCCAATCAGATGTTCAGAAGTCGCAGAAAAACAAAAACCAAAATGGCATTATAAATATTACCTATAATTTAAGCCCTAGCTGTCAGCTAATCCCTAACAGGTATTTTCTTTTTCTTTTTTTTGGGGGGGGGATAATGCTTTCACATTATGAGGAAAGATTGTATTTTTTAACATTTATTTATTTTATGCTGCACATAATTATACATGCCTTTTTTTAAATGAAAACAAACATTTGTAAATAATATTTGGGAATTTGGGCGTCATTCTTTCCAAGCTGCTTTCTGCTAGTAGGGGGCGCTGTCATGGGGGAATCCTAAGAAGATGTAGAAATCCTGGCTGTAGTGGTCTGCAAGGCTGCATTGTCCCATTGCCGTTGCTTCAGGGGGTCTTGCTCGATCAAACCACAGTATTCTGGAAGGGATCCAGAACTTTTCATTTTCTGTGGAAACAAAATTAGAAATCCTTTTCCCCAGTAACTTGTCCTTAGGCTTAAATTTTGAAGTCAAAGCATTTTAAATATATATATATATATATTCAATATATATTGAATTAATCCATCAGTATATATTCCTTCTTCTTTTAATAATAATATAATTTAAAATTTTTACATGTGTATCCAAGTTTCCTCTCCCTTCAACCCTCCAACCCTCCCTCCCCCCCTCCATTCCTTCTCCCCTCTCTCCCTCTTACCCTCTTTCCCCTGTGACATGCACCCTGGCCACCCTCCCCTCCCATCCCCCACCCCCATTCCACTTGTAGGGCTATGCTATCCAGGTTGGGTCATGTAAATCTGTCAAGTCATTTGAAATAGGGACTAGGACTTCTTCTCTCCTGTCTCTAGGTTAAGGGAGTAGCCCTCCATGGGGGATGTGTCCACAAGGTCCTTTTGTGCATCAGAAATAGATCCTGTTTCTACTGTCTGAGGTCCCCAACTTCTCAGTCCTTCTAGCTGAGACCCGTATTCAGGGATCTGAGTCAGTCCCTTGCTGGGTTCCCAGCTATCAGTCTGGGAGGCCCAAGCTCCTCCTTGCTCAGGTCAGCTGTCTTTGTGAGTTTCTGTAACCTGGTCTTGTCCCCTCTCTCTGCATCTGGATTCTGGTTTGACTCAGTGCTGGGTTATGAGTGTTTGCTTCTGAATCCAACAGGTACTAGATGAGGACTCCATGATGGTGGATAATTTAGTTGATGATCTCACTATCAGGGAAGGACATTTATGGTTGCCTTTCCATGGTTGCTCAAATTATTAGTTGGAGTCGGTCTTGTAGTTCTCTAGACCTTTCTTTAGGTTCAGTTTTCTCTTCAAACCAGTAATGGCTCCCTCTTTTATGCTCCCACTCACCCTGACTCAACCTATCTAGTCATACGTGTTTTCCTCTCCTCCCCTTCTCTTTCTTCTAGTGCTCTCACCATTCACTGCCCCCCCAATTTGCATGTGCTCTGGGGGACTTGTCCCTTCCCCCTTTTGTGAGGCACCATATATGAATATCTTGGAATACACCTTGTATTCCAGTTCGTCTAGTGATGTGTATTATGGGCTGGTGATCCTTTGCTCTACATCTAAAATCCATATATGAGTGAGTACATACCCTGTTCCTCCTTTTGTGACTGGGTTACCTCATTCAGGATGGTTTCTTCAAGTTCCATCCACTTGCTTACGAATTTCAAGATTCTGTTATTTTTTCCTATAGAGTAGTATTCCATTGTGTAGATGTGCCACATCTTCTTTATACATTCTTCAGTTGAGGGGCATCTAGGTTGCTTCCAGATTCTTGCTATTACAAATAATGCTGCTATAAACATAGTTGAGCACATATCTTTGTTGCATGGATGTAATTTGGGTATATAACTAAGAGTGGAATTGCTGGGTCCTGTGGTAAGCTAATTCCCATTTTCCTGAGGAACTGCCATACTTATCTCCAAAATGGATGTACGAATTTACACTCCCACCAGCAGTGAAGGAGTGTTCCCCTTTCTCCACATCCTCTCCAGCATAAGCTGTCACTGGTGTTTCTAATTTTAGCCATTCTGGCAGGAGTAAGATGGTATCTCAAAGTTGTTTTCATTTCCCGGACAGCTAAGGATGTTGAACATTTTCTTAAGTGTCTTTCAGCCTCTTTGATTTCCTCTATTGAGAATTCTTTCTTCAATTCTGTACCCCATTTTTAATAGGGCTATTTGGTGTTTTGTTGACTAGTTTCTTGAGGTCTTTGTATATTTTGGAGATGAGCCCTTTGTCAGATGTAGGATTGGTAAAAAAAAATTTTCCCAAATTTTCAGTTTGGTCTTGTCAACTGTGTCCTTTGCCTTACAGAAGCTTCTAAGTTTGAGGAAGTCCCATTTATTAATTGTTGATCTCAGTGTCTGTGCTACTGGAGTTATGTTCAGGAAGCAGTCTCCGATACCAATTTGTTCAAAGGTGCCTCCTACTTTCTCTTCTAAGAGGTTCAGTGTGGCTGGATTTATGATGAGGTCTTTGATCCATTTGGACTTGAGTTCTGTGCATAGTGATAGACATGGGTCTATCTGCAGTCTTCTACACACCATCATCCAATTGTGCCAGCACCATTTGTTGAAGATGGTTTCCTCCCCCCTTTGTATTTTTTTAGCTGTTTTGTTTAAAATCAGGTGTTCGTATGTGTGTGGGTTAATATCGGGATTTTCGATTTGATTCCATTGATCTACCTGTCTATTTTTGTACCAATACCAGGCTGTTTTCAGGACTATAGCTCTGTAGTAGAGATTAAAGTCATGGATGGTGATGCCTCCTGAAGTTCTTTTATTGTACAGGGTTGTTTTGGCTATCCTGGGTCTTTTGTTTTTCCATACAAAGTTGACTATTATCCTTTCAAGGTCAGTGAAGAATTGTGCTGGGATTTTAATGGGGATTGCATTGAATCGATAGATTGTTTTTGGCAAGATTGCCATTTTTACTATATTTATCCTTCCAATCCAAGAGCATGGGAGATCTTTCCATTTTCTGGTATCTTCTTTAATTTCTTTCTTTAAAGACAAAAAGTTCTTATTGTATAGATCTTTCACATGTTTGGTAAGCGTTAATCCAAGATATTTCATGTGGTTTGTGGCTATTGTAAAGGATGATCTTTCTGTGATTTCTTTCTCAGCCTCTTTGTCATCTAAGTAAAGTAGGGCTACTGATTTTTTTGAGTTATCTTGCATCCTGCTAGTTTGCTACAGGTATTTATCAGCTGTAGGAGTTCCCTGGTAGAGTTTATTGGGTCGCTTATGTAAACTATCACATCATCTGCAAATAGAGACAGCTTGACTTCTTCCTTTCCAACTTGGATCCCCTTGATCTCCTTTTGTTGTCTGATAGCTTTAGCTAGAACTTCAAGTACAATATTGAAGAGATACAGAGAGAGAGGACAGCCTTGTCTTGTTCCTGATTTTAGAGCAATTGCCTTAAGCTTCTCTCCATTCAGTTTGATGTTGGCTGTTGGTTCACTGCATATTGCTTTTATTATGTTTAGGTATGTTCCTGTTATCCCTGATCTCTCCAAGACCTTTATTATGAAAGGGTGTTGAATTTTGTCAAAGGCTTTTTCATCTAGGGAGATGATCATATGGTTTTTCTTTTTTAGTTTGTTTATATGGTGGATCACGTTGTTAGATTTTTGTATGTTAAACCATCCTTGCAACCCAGGGATGAAGCCTACTTGGTCATGTTGGATGATTTCTCTGATGATTCTTGGATTCGGTTTGCCCGTATTTTATTGAGTATTTTTGTGTTGATGTTCATCAGGGATATTGGTCTGTAGTTTACTTTCTTAGTTGTATCTTTGTAAAGCTTGGGTACCAAGGTGATTGTGGCCTCATAGAAAGAATTTGGTAATGTGCCTTCTGTCTCTATTGTGTGGAACAATTTGAGAAGTATTGGAATTAGCTCTTCCTTGAATTTCTGGTAGAATTCTGCACTGAAGCCATCTGCCCTGGGCTTTTTTTTTTTTTTTTTTGGTTGGAAGGCTTTCGATGACTGTTTTGATGTCATTGGGGGTTATAGGTCTATTTAAGTTGTTTGTTTGTTCTTGACTTAATTTTGGTAAGTGATAATTGTCCAGAAATTTGTCCATATCCTTTGAATTTTCAAATTTTGTAGAGCACAGGTTTTCAAAATAGGACCTGAAAGTAGTCTGGATTTCCTCTGTGTCTGTTGTTATATCTCCCTTTTCATTTCTGATTTTGTTAATTTGCATGATCTCTCTCTGCTTTTTCGTTAGTTTGGATAAAGGTTTGTCTATCTTGTTGATTTTCTCGAAAAACCAACTCTTTGTTGCATTGATTTTTTTGTATTGTTTTCCTGGTTTCTGTTTTATTGATTTCAGCCCTCAAATTGATTATTTCCTGGCGTCTATTCCTCCAGGGTAAGTTTGCTTCTTTTTGTTCTAAGGCTTTCAGTTGTGCTGTTAATTCTCTAATGTGACTATCCTGTTTTCTTCATATGGGCACTCAGTGCAATGAACTACCCTCGTAACAGTGCTCTCAAGGTGTCCCCTAAGTTCGGATATGTCGTTTCCTCATTCTCATTGAATTTTAGGAAGTCCTTAATTTCTTTCTTTATTTCTTCTTTGACCCAGGTGTGGTGAAATTGCCCATTGTTCAGTTTCCATGAGTTTGTAGGTTTTCTACGATTTGTGTTGCTGTTGAATTCCAATTTTAAAGCATGGTGGTCTGATAAGATACAGGGTACTATTCCAATTTTTTTGTATCTGTTGAGGTTTGTTATGCCACCTAGTATGTGGTCGATTTTAGAGAAGGTTCCATGTGGAGCAGAGAAGAAGGTACATTCTTATGTGTTTGGATAGAATGTTCTATAGATGTCTTTTAAACCCAGTTGAGACATAACTTCTGTTAGTTCTTTTGTTTCTTTGTTGAGTTTCTGATTGTTGGTCCTGTCTAGTGGTGAGAGTGGTGTGTTGAAGTCTCCCACTATAAGTATGTGAGGTTTTATGTGAGCTTTGAGTTTTAGTAGCGTTTCTTTTACGAATGTGGGTGCCTTTGTATTTGGAGCATAGATGTTCAGAATCAAGACTTTTTGTTGATGGAATTCTCCTGCGATGAATAGGAAAAGACCATCTTCATCTCTTTTGATTAATTTTGGTTTGAAGTCTAACTTGTTAGATATTAGGATAGCTACACCTGCTTGCTTCTTGGGTCCATTTGATTGGAAGATCTTTTCCCAGCCCTTTACCCTGAGGTAATGTCTATCTTTGTAGCTTAAGTAATGTCTATCTTTGTAGCTTAGGTGTGTTTCTTGCATGCAGCAGAAGAATGATTTCTGTCTTTATATCCATTCTGTTAGCCTGTGTCTTTTTATAGGTGAGTTTAGACCATTAATGTTGAAGGTGAGTAAGGACCATTGATTGTTAATGTTTGTTTGTTTTAGATTTGCTTTTGGCAGTGGTATTGTGAATTTATTTGTCCTTCTTTACCCTTGGTTTCTGGTGAAGTGGGATTATCTGTTGCCTAAGTCTTTGTGAACATAGTAAACTTCCTTGGGTTGGAGTTTTCCTTCCAAAGCTTTCTGTAGGGCTGGATTTTTAGATACGTATTGTGAAAATCTGGCTTTGTCATTAAATATCTGTTTTCTCCATCTATAGTGATTGAGAGTTTTGTTGGGTATAGTAGCCTGGGCTGGCATCCGTAGACTCTTAATACTTGTAGAACATCTATCCAGGACTTTCTGGCCTTGAGGGTTTCCATGGAGAAGTCAGGCGTAATTTTGATAGGTCTGCCTTTATATGTTACCTGTCCTTTTTCCTTCGCTGCTCTTAATATTCTTTCTTTATTCTGTATGTTAGGTGTTTTGATTATTATATGTCGAGAGGTCTTTTTTCTTTGGTCCAGTCTATTTGGTGTTCAGTATGCTTCTTGTACTTTCATGGGCATGTCCTTTTTCAGGTTGGGAAAGTTTTCCTTGATGATTTTATTGAATATGTTTTCGGCCCCTTTGAGCTGGGCTTTCTCACCTTCCTCTATGCCTATTATTCTTAGGTTTCTCCAAGATTCTTTCTTCCATCTCTTGAATTCTGTTGGTTATGCTTGTGTCTGCAGTTCCTGATCGTTTGCCCAGTTTTTCTATTTCCAACATTCCTTCCGTTTGTGTTTTCTTTATTGTCTCCATTTCCGTTTTCAAGTGTTGAACCTGTTTGTTTTTTCTTGGCTTTCTGTACTTTCTTTAAGAATTTTATTCATTTCTTCCAATTTTTTGTTTGTTTTATCTTCCATTTCTTGAAGGGATTTTCTCAGATCTTCTTTCAGGGCCTCTATCATTTTTATGAAAATAATTTTTAGGTCGTTCTCTTCTGATTCATTTGCTTTGTTGTGTTCTGGTCTAGTTGGTGTAGCTTCCCTAGATTCTGGTGGTGTTATGCTTGTCTTTCTGATAGTAGGTGTTTTCTTGTATTGCCATCTTCCCATAGCTTCTTCCAGTAGGTGTTGGTGGGGTTTCTCCCTCTTTCTATGGATTTAGTTGGGTCAGAAGTTTGATGTCTGTTGTTCTGGGTGGTCCAAGCTCTCTAGGAGGTCTCTCCATAGGCAGGGGCCCGACGATGAGGGTCAAAGTTCAGGCTCCAGCAGATGAGAGCTGAGGCCTCTTTGGCAGAGGATAGCCTGCAGGATGTTTCCTCAGGGATAGTTGGGTCTAGCTCTATCCAAGGCCTCTAGCCAAGGCCTGTAGCCGAGGCCTGTAGCCAAGGCTGGGCTGATACTCAGGATGTTTCCGCACTGATAGGAGGGTCTAGCTGGCACTCTCCAGCTGAGTAGAGCCTCTTTAGGAGAGGTCCTGTGATGGGGGTCAATGATCCAGCCCCCTGCAGGAACTCAGGGTGGACCCACAGAGATAGGTACATCTCTGGGAGGTGCCCAGAACTCCAGTAGAAGACCAGTGCTGGGGGTCATAGATCAAGCAGGTGGAAATTACAGGTGGTCCCACGTGAATAGGCTGGTCTAGTGTGCTCCCCTAACAGGTATTTTCATGCCCCTAGATGTCTTTAGTTTATATTTATGTAAAGTTTGATTTATATTAATATGTAGTATAGATTGATTGATATAGATAGAACTGAATACACACAGTTCTTCACATTTGAACCTTGTCCACTAAACTGATTACTCATTTTGTCTTTAACTATGTCAGTTACCTAAATGTACAAATGACTAGCAATTTTCATTTTGGAAAAGTAATGTTACAACTGCATTCATGATTGCACAGAACAGCCATGCCTGTTTCTGCTTTACTACTCAGCCTCAAAGAGCTTCAAGGAATAAGTCTAATGTGGACACTAAAATTTAAATCGCTCACTTCCCTCACACAAATTTGGTGCTACTTGCATGCAGGCCCACATATTTCTGTAGAACTCTCTGTCTAGTAAGTCCTCCTGTCTAAGTACATCCATTCCTCAAGCCACTCTCTTTTCACTATACAAGACCCAAATGCAATTGCCTAGCTCACTTTTTGAGCTTATACATGCAGAATTAGGAGGAATAAAAATTGAACAAGTGAACTAAGTAAAAATATAGTAGTGTGCATAAGCAAATTCTTCCTGTTTTCTCTGGCTACAAAGATTAAATACATAATATTGGTAGCAAACATGCTATTTTGTTGCTGTAAATACTAATATAATGTAAGTGGAGTTTTTTAACATTGTAAAAATCCTGCTATTTGTTACTTTGTCAATCATTGAAACAGGAAGTCAAACCAAGTTATCTTTATAAACAGGTACTTGTACTACAAACAGGAGGGAAGAGTGGTCATCCTTGCCAAGAATGAGTTTTAATTGATGATGTCTGTAGCACTAATGAGGTTGCCTCCTGCAGTTATGGCTCCTGCTCCAAAGTACCCCTCAGAGGGATAGCCATGGAGGCAAACAGAAATGACCTACTCTGATGCCAGAATTTCCATGTGGCAGCATCAATAAAAAAGAATTGCCTGAACCTCCTGTTTTTAAGTCTATGTTGTGAGCTGATGCCACACTTAGATAATAATAATCAATGAAATAACCAAGAAGAAAGCAATTGTTCTATGGTAGTTCTCCGGGTGGGAAGCCAATGTGTGTTATTAGGAAAAACAGGCAACATGTAAACATTTTATTGAAGACTAAAGATAAATATTGAATGGCAAATTAACATCTATAAGCTAAAACATGTTATTTATTTGCTTTTTATGTGTGAGCAAAATGTTTTGAAGACATTGTCATATCTGCAAAAGGTGTGAATAAGCTAAAAGTTTTGAATGAGAATAGAAAAGGAGACAATTATAGTAATTAATTACTAATAAAATTGAATGTCCAGTCATGAAATGATCTTTTTGGTTCTCAAATAACTATAGTAGTGGTGTTAACACACATTTTATTAAAAAAAATAGCAAAATTGATTTTCCAGATGCTTCAGTATTCACAGTACTTCAGGTGAATGATTTGATGGGTTCATCACAGCATTCCTTGTAGTTACAGTTGTCACACCGGCTTTCAATTAAGGAAATTAAGTTGGAAAAAGTTGCCTTCCAAGATCACAGAGTAAGCACTGAGAGTGGCCCTAAACTCACTCTTCTAACTGCTAAATTTACTCGTTTTTTTTTTCCTTATTTTTTATGACTAAGTAGAGCTCATCCTATTAGGTCAAATGTTTAAATACAATCTTCCTCCATGTTGCCAAATTAAATCTGCATATGTCAACACATATTTCGATGCTATATTGTTTTACAGCACCTTATCTCACAATTCCCCTCACTCTAAGGTTCACCATAAAAGACATGTCCATCCTTCCTCCAAAAATGTCCTGAATTGTGCTGTCACACCTCAGTCACTTCTCTCTTCATAGTGAATGCCATCCTCTTTCAGGATAACTGCTCTCTTCTCCTGATTTGTCTCTCTCACATTTGTCTGAAACTCTTTAAATATGCATTCTGTATATTAGAGAATGATTATTTGTTTAAAATTAAATCAGAACATATCCCTTCTATGCTCCAAACATGTAGTGATGTCACACAGCTCTTAGAATGAAATTTGAACATTTTAACATGGCTGCTACCTCTCATTCAGCCTTCCTTTGCACTACTATCCAGCTTGCTCAGTAGGCTTATCCACCACTGCTTTCTGCTCTTCCTCGGGAATTTCTGTCCCTCCTCAAAGTACTTTGCTATTGCTCTCCTTGAGAGTAGTCTATCTCTCTAGCCATCTGCATGCATAGTTGGCTCAAGCTCATTATTGGACCTCAGCTCAAAGACACTATCCCCAAACACCATCCTTGATCCTTTATCTAAAGAATTGCCCCCAGGACCAGGGTGTCCACCTTCTCCAGTACCACCTATCATTACCACCTTTAAGATAAGCCTCAGAATGCACATCTGTTATCTACTATCTCAAATAACACAGAAGCCAAGAGGAGTGAGGAACTCTCTCCTACTTCTTGTGTCTCATGCCCAAAATAGTTCAGCAAACATTTTCAACTTAATGAAGTATCTCCACAAATTCCCTGTTCTGCGCTTTGTTTCAGTTTTACCAAAATTTTATTAACAAATAAAAATGTATATAGTTAAGGTTTATAATGTGCTTAATGCAAGCATTCATTCTGTGATGATTCCCATAAGCAAGCTAATTAGCATATGCATTGACTCGCAAGCCTCCTGTTTTGGGTTATAAACATGAAAAGAACAGCTAAAAATCTATCCTCTTGTCAAATTTTAAATACACAATGCAATGCTATTAACTGTAGTCACCACCACACTTAGATAATTATTCATCTAAAATTTGTACATTCAACCAACATGACCCTGTGTCTAAAACCTCTAGACCTTGTCAACACTCTTTCTGCTCTGTTTCCCATTACATCACTAAATATCCAAAATGTAGAACATATTACATTTCCATTGACCTATGAATTGATGAAAAAAAACATTATAATTAATACACAATAGGATATTTGTTAAACATGAGAAAGAAGAAATTTGAACTAATTTCAAACGCATTATACTATGAAATAAATTTGATACTAAAAGATAAATATTACCTGATATCAATTATAATTAGAATCTTCTCTTTCTAAAATCTACCTATGGAGACTCATTTTCAATAGTCAGAAAATCACAAGACTAGAAAACATCAGATCAGATGTAAGGGAAATCTACATGCAAATACAGCTAGAAAATCTCAATATATTTCACATATATATCAGATGTATCCATACATTTATTTGAGAATAATAAAGATGTCAACTTGTATAGTGCACTCTAAAAGTTTAGTCTAATAGTATAGCTTCTAAATAATTTGAAGTTAAAAAAATACAACAATTTTTATAGCATCCCAATTCATTCTTGTTCTGCTACTTGATTCTATTTTCTTGACTAAGAAACTAGAACCCCACAAATTCCATTTTGTTTCTGTGTCACTTGAAAAACAACTTTCCAGCACATCAACTAAAATGGTATATGATTTCTCAACAAATTACAACCAACAAAAAAAATGTTTGCTGATATGCAGGACATGTGTATACAACTTTGGTTACCTGTGTCAGCAAGTTTTCTTTTGCCTAGTGGACAAATTTCTAAGGAAATTTATTGACTGTCTCACAGATTGGGAGGTGACAATATTTTTATTATAGAAATAAAGACACTTGGGAAATATGACAAATCATAAAAATATTGTAAAAAAAGAACCTGGTTAAAAGCATACAGCCAATCAGTCAAAGCAATGTTTAACCTTCACATGTTTAACCTTGAGAAATCTTTGCCCAAATACTCTTGCCTGTGACCATAGACTTTTATGGGATTTACTCTAAGGTGGAATTTATTGTATTCATATGTGCAAAGCAACATAAGTGATAATAAATTGAATAATGGCTGAATTCTGTATTCATACCTGCAGTTCCAGTAACTCAGAAGGCTTAGGCAAGAACATCACTTGCCTGGTCTATGCTATATAGAACAATTCCAGCCTGGGTGACTTAGAAAAATTCAATCTCAGAATAAAAGTAGAAAAAAAGGTATGGTATCTGTCTCCATGATAGAGTGGTGCCCTAGCACACTTAAGGCCCTGAGTTCAATCCCAATACTTCTAGGAGAAGAATCGGGGATATTGAATTATGGTCCCTGCTCCTTAACTGATTATAGCTTACCAAATTAAAATACATGATAAACTATTCATTCAGCTATCTCCTCATTAGTCACAGGTTCCCACTGCTCCATCAGAAACACTGCATCCATTCATGGTGGTTCTATATTTATGTATTTCTGGGATACTTTCACTACACAAAGGTAACTATAACTGCTGTAATTATTCTATTTCACATGTCCACTGCAATTCATTCTAGACATACAGTAGCATAATATTTGACATACAATTATATTTTATATACTGAAGAATATAAACAACAAGCAAATCCTCCAGACTCAGTTCCAAGGTCCTGACTCAGCCAGAACTCAGGGACTTGTACACAAGTGCAAATGACAGAATCATGCCTTCGGGAAATAAGGGAGTTCAAAGTGCTAAATTCAGCTAGCTGTTGCAATATCAACAACTGCCCATCTATCACATTACCTAACTTTGACACAAAACTGAACAGAATGTCAGTTTTAACCTCACCTTAACAGGAAACCAAATGGTGTCTTTAAGATACTAATTTCAAAGTACTGGAAGATAAAAATGAACTCTTATTAATGAAGGTGGATTTTGATTGTGTACTCTATGTCTCTCCTATCTTAAGCACCCTGGATAGAGTCTCTCTAATTAGAAAATGAACATGTACTATTTGCTTAGTAGATGATCACACAGACATGTGCCAAGGAGAGATGCACATTATTGTAAATGGCACCTGCCTAATAAAATGTTTTACCACTTTACAGAGAATTGCTCCCCTCCTTTTATTTTTATTTAACAAAATTTTGTTACATTCAGTGGAGTTCAGTGGAGACAAGTTTCTTTTTAAATGCAAGACAATATGGTGTCTGCTACCTTTACCTTTTATGAGTTGCCTGCTCGCCTGCATTTGGCAAGACAAATAGAATTACATACTGTGAGTGACTCAGAACAGAACTTCACTATCAATCATCTGCCTGGCTCTCCACAAATTCTGTAGGGCATTCAGGACATTTTGCTGCCTATGAATATTTTAGACAAGAAGAATCCCTGGAAGCTTCCTGATGGATTAATACAAGAAAGGAGGACGTTTTCATGTTTTATAGCTATTTGCTAAAGTACTATGGCCATTACTATATCCGAGTGAAAGGATGCCTCTTAAAACAGAAAGAAGTGGCCCTGTATAAGAGGTTCCCTTCATCATAAACTGATTTCAAAGTAATGATGTATAATATATAAATATTGCATGCAGTCTCCTGCAGAAAATGAAATGCTGTGTAGGTGGCAACACCTTTACACCTAGCTATAATTGGGGGGGGGGGAACTCTATGCCAACAATTGTTGAAAAGAAGTTTGCTTAGTTACCTCTTCAATTTTCCCATTGAAATAAAACATGATTTATTCACTTCCCTGTCGTTTTATGGTGGGATTCACACTCATGTATTAACAGCAGATCAGCATTCTCAATAGCAGTTTATAATTTCTTCAATGAAGCTTCACTGTATCTTAAAAGTGAATTAAAATTTAGATAACACATGAAAAAAAGCAATAGAATCACTTATTTTCCTATCATGGATTTTAATTAAAATAAAAGTACATCATTTCCCTCTTTTTTCTTTCATTTCCTCAGATCCTCCCATGCCCACGCCCCAAAGCCCTCACTCCTCAAATGTCTTAACTTCTCTTCTTGGTTATCATTAACATATATGTGCATAAAGATATAAGCAAAACATACTGAGCAACAAAAGCAACACTCAGTGTTGCCAGCATGTACATAATTTCAGGGCTAACACCTTGGTATTGGATAACCAATTAGAGCAATTAGAGAGCTCATCCATTGTGTGATATAGCTCAGACAAATGCCACATGTTTGCTCATCTGTGGCTCCTAACTCCAAATCTTCAGGTATGAATATATAACATGAGTAACCATTTTTAAAAAGGGGAAGATAAAAAGGGACAATGGGTAGGGTATGGCAATAAATAAGAAAAAAGTGGGATATGAGTAACATTAAGGAAGAAAGGGAAAATTGGGGGTCAGGATTTCATTAGAGACTGGAGATAGATATTTATAACATTGATGTTTAAAAGTACTTCCTACAAGTTTTTAATAATTTATCTAATATTCTATATCTTACTTTCTTGTAGCATGAATAATAAAAACCTAGAGACAGACATTGGGGTTCAAGCTGGAGATCAGAGAAGAAAGCATCAAGCCATTAGAGAGCTCTCACCTTTATGAAATCTTCAAACTGAAGAGAGAGTCCCTTTCTCATCCCACCTTATATTCTTCTCTAGTGCTGATAATAAAGGCATGCACCTCACAGCCTCTATGGACAACTAGTGTGGCTGCTGGGGTTAAATTTGTGTGTCAACACTGCCTGACCCCTATGGCTGACTAGTATGGATACCTTTGCACTCTGATATTCAGGCATGCTTTATTAAATTATAAACAAAATATCACCACACTTTCTCACTAATATTTAAACATTTCCATGTTATACTTAAACTCTTCCTAAACATTTTAATGGTGACACAGATTCCATGAAAATTATCTACCAAATTGATTCAATAATTGTCCATCATCAAATATTCTAAATGTACCTGATATTTTACTTATAAATATTAAGTATTTCATACTATTGCTTATACATTTTTCTTATTTTTTGATTACCTAATTTCTAAACTCTATTTAGAAATGGCAATTCGTGTGTCCAAATGGTCTTTTTAAAAACTGTCTATTACTAAGTGCAATGTATAAAAACTTTATATAGAATGACACATTACTAACTTAAAATTCTATGCAATATATCAACAACTGCACTGGAGTGTGTGTAACTATTACCTTACTTTTAAAATTAATAAAGTGAGAGAGGGTGAGCATTGCCTGTTTCCGGACTGCACTGTGGTGCCCTGCTTTGAGACTCTTGAGGACTGGAGTCTATGTGCACGGGAGCCCATCCCCATGGACTGGCCTATCCAGAGTCTGCCAGGATCCTGGTTCTACCTGCAAAGACAGTAGAAGATAAGCTTTGCCCTGTGTCCAGCTGCCTTCCAGGGCCCAGCTGGTAGACTCCTGAGACCTGGGGCTGTGCATGCTTGGGGGAGCCCACCCAGGCAGACAGACCTGTCCAGAGTCAGCCAGCATCTTTGTCCCGTCCATACCCATGGAAGGAGCCTGCTTTCCTGTGCCCTGCTCACAGCCACCTGAGGACTGGGGACTATGCACAGGGTTACCTATCCCAGCAGACCAGCCCATTCAGAGTCTGTCAGCACCCTAGCTCCACCCCCATGCACTGGAAGAAAAGAACCATTAGAGTCTTGGACCTGCTTGAACCCACCAGAAGAGAAGCTTAGTCCAGTACCCACCAGGAGAGGGAGAGACCCTACCAGTATGAACACAGTCAACAACAGAAAGATCAATATGATGCCCCCAGAGTCTAGGGACTCCACACCAGCAAGACCTGAACATTCCAACACAGATGAAGCAGAAGATAACAACCCTAAAAACAAGTTCATGAAGATAATAGAGACCCTAAAAGAGAAAATGAAAAATTTCTTTAGAGAAATGGAAGAAAAGACAAACCAAAAATTGCAGTAACAGTTCAAACAGTGCAAGGTTTGAATGCTGAAATAGAGACACAGTTTGAGGAAATATTGGAAATAGAAAAGCTGGGTAAACAATCAGAAACTACAGATGCAAGAATAACCAGCAGAAAACAAAAGATGGAAGAGAGAATCTCAGGTGTTGAAGATATATTAGGAGATATAGATCCATCAACCAAAGAAAATCTTAAGTCCAACAAATCCCTAACACAAAATATCCAGGAAATATGGAATACCGTGAAAAGTCCAGACCTAAGAATAATAGGTCTATAAGATGGTGATGAAACCCAACTCAAAGGTGCAGAAAATATATTCAACAAAATCATAGAAGAAAACTTTCCAAACCTAAAGAAAGGCATGCCAATGAAAGTACAAGAAGCTTACAGAACACCAAATAGAGTGAAACACAAAAAAAATGTCCCCTCACCATATAATAATCAATATACAAAATGTACATAATAAAGAGAGAATATTAAGAGCAGCAAAGCAAACAGGCCAAGGAACATATAAAGGCAAACCTATCAGAATTACACCTGACTTCTCCATGGAAAATCTGAAGGTCAAAAGGTACTGGATAGATATACTACCAACACTAAGAGACCATGGTGCCAGCCCAGACTAATATACCCAGCAAAGCTTTCAATCACTATTGATGAAGGAGCCAAGATATTCGATGACAAAACCAGATTTATACAATACTTATCAACTAATTCAGCCCTACAGAAAGTTCTGGTAGGAAAACTCTAATCCATGGGAGTCAACTGCACCCACAAAAACATAGGCAATAGATAATCCCACTTTACCAAAAGCCAAAAGAAAACGGGGGAACAGCATAGGACCCACCCAGACTCCCTGAATGTGGGTATTAATTAGGAGAACTAGGCAGTCCATAGGGCCTCCAGTAGTGGACCAGTATTTATCCCTAGTTTATGAATGGACTTTGGGAGCCCATTCCACATAGGGGGATACTCCCTCAGCCTAGACACATGAGGGAGAGTGAGGCCCTCCCCATGGAAGGCCTCACTCTCCCTGGGTAGCAGACAGAGGGGATGGGGGTTGATGAGGGGGAACAGGGGAGGACTGGAGTTTGGGAACTGAGATTTTTTTTATTTGTTTGTTTGTTTTTCTTACTTTACATATCAATACCAGTTCCCTCTTTGTCCCTCTTTCCCTTTCTTCTACCCTCCCATGCCCCCCGACCACCCTCGCATCCCATTCCCACCACCACCTCTCCACATGTAGGGCTATGCCTTCCTGGAGGGGTCATCTAAATCAGTCAAGTCATTTGGAGTAGGGACTAGGCCCTCCCTCTTGCCTCTAGATTAAGAGAGTATCCCTCCATGGAGAACATGCTTCCAAAGTCCTTTTGTGCACCAGGAATACATCCTAGTTCCACTGTCTGAGGTCCCTTAGACTGCCCAGGCCTTCTAACTAAGACCCATGTTCAGGGGATCTGAGTCAGTCCCATGCTGGATTCCCAGCTATCTGTCTGGGGCCCATTATCTCCTCCTTGTTCAGGTCAGCTGTCTCTGTGGGTTTATGTAGCCTGGTCTTGTCCTCCCTCTCTGCATTTGGATTCCAGTTCGGCTCAATATTTAGCTGTGTGTGTCTGGTTCTGTTTTCATCAGCTACTAGATGAGGACTCTATAATGGTGGATAAGTTAGTTATGAATCTCATTATCAGGGAAGGATGTTTATGGTAGCCTTTCCACTGTTGCTCAGATTGTTAGTTGGGGTCAGTCTTGTAGGTCTCTGGACATTTCTTTAGGTTTAGTTTTCTCTTCAAACCTATAATGGCTCCCTCCTTTATGCTCTCTCTTCTCTCTCTCTCTCTCTCTCTCTCTCTCTCTCTCTCTCTCTCTCTCTCTCTCTCTCTCTCTCTATTCCTCCCCTGACTCAATCTTTCTAGTCCCACGTGCTTTCCCCTCCTCCCCTTCTCTTTATTCTAGCCCCCTCTCCACTCACTGCCTGCCCACTTCCAATATGCTCAGGAGATCTTGTTCTTTTCCCCTTTCTGTCAGAGACCTTGTATGAATCTCTTATAATACTCCTTATATCCTATTTTCTCTGGAAGTGTGTATTATAGGCTGGTGATCCTTTGCTCTATTTCTAAAAATCCATATATGAGTGAGTACATACCATGTTCCTCTTTTTATGACTGGGATACCTCATTCAGGATGGTTTCTTCAAGGGGAATTAGGATTTTCATGTTAAAAAAAAGTTTGTTTCAAATTTAAGTTAAAAATTTTTAAAAAACTAATAAAGCATACTTAAATGAGTTTAAGTGTCCTCAAGTTCAGACAGTAATTTCTAGGGCTAATGTTTGCCTCCTGACTTTTAACGGTGGAGTCCCAACCTCTCACCACATTACCTTAGACTGAAACACAAGAACAGTGGTGGAGTGGTTCCCAGTGTGAGCACTTCTGTCTAAAAACCTGGTCCAGGACCTGCTACTGTTTACTTTCTCTGCATGTGCATAACTTATTTCTCCTGCTACTGTTTACTTTCCCTGTGTGTGCATATCTTATTTCTCCTCTCAGTGCCTCTGTTTCTAATATCTAAAGTCCTGATAGGGATGAGAATGCTAGAGCTGCAGGGACTCCTGTGTCCTAGGCTGGCGACAAGCTCTCTATGTAACTGAAAATGATCTTGAATATCTGATACTCCTTCCTCCAGCTCCCAAGTGCTGGGATTAAAGGTGTGGGCACCCACTTCCAGATTATTCTGTGCTAGGTATTGAATCCACAGCTTTTTGTCATTCTGGACAGGAACTCTACAGAGCTAATCTTCAGCCCAACACTTAAGTTTTAAGATTGGTTCAGTGACAAGTAACAGGTAGTAGTTGTTTGCCAATAATTTAAGCTTACCATATACCTAATAAATAAAATCTTTAATTGGACAGAATTGTAAATTTCCTATTCTCTGATAGACAATATATATTTTACCTTCAATTACATGTAAATATAATAAAAAGGTATACCACAATTTAGGATCTTAAAACACAAAATTCAAATTACACACTTGACTACTCAGAAATAGTTAAGGGTTCAGGTGAGGTGATTACCTACAACTCTAATAAAAAAAAGTATGCAGAAAGGTGCTGTACAGATGTTGCTCAGCAGAAAAGTGATCACTGAACATATTAAGAAACCTGGATTTGGTCAGTAGAGCCTCAAAAAACAAACAAACAAAAGAGTTTATAGTATAAAATATTTTTTATATCATTTGCCGGGCAGTGGTGGTGCAAGCTTTTAATTCTAGCACTTGGGAGGCAGAGGCAGGCAGATCTCTGTAACTTCTAGACCAGCCTGGTCTATACGAGCTAGTTCCAGGGCAGCCTCCAAAACCACAGAGAAACTCTGTCTCAAAAAAAAAAAAAAAAAAAAATAAAAGTTTCAAATATTACCTAACCCATTGTTTACCTCAGGAGGCTTTGCTTGAGGTTTTTAGCACAATGAACTTTAAAATTACTAGTAACTTTCTAATACAGCTTTGGTTATACTTAGAATGAACTAGAATGAGAACACTAAATAATTCTAAGAAAATTGGAGTTCTTGCTATTAATAGAAACTAAGCATGTAGGTCAAGAAAGACATCTATTTTTTTGAGTTTTTTATTTAAATTTGAAACAAGCTTGTTTTACATGTCAATCCTAGTTCTCTAGTTCCTTTAGTTCGATAGAGGAATATAGACTGGATGAAAGACACTTTAAAAAATGAGGACTCCAGTGAAATAGCTGGAAAACCAGCATAGGGTCGACCCAGACTCCCTGAATGTGGCTGATGGTTAAGAGAATTAAGCAGTCTATGGGGCATCTTGTAATGGATCAGTATTTATCTCTAGTATACAAATGGACTTTGGGAGCCCATTCCACATAGAGGGATACTACCTCAGCCTAGACACATGGGGGAGGGCCTAGACCCTGCTCCAAATGATATGACAGACTTTGAAAAATCCATCCATGGAAGGTTTTACCCTCCCTGGGGAGCATAAAGGAAATGGGATGGGAGTTGGGGGAAGGGGAGAGGATGGGAGGAAGAGGGAACTGGGATGAACAAGTAAAACAAGCTTGTTTCAAATTTAAATAAAAAATATTTGTTCAAAAAAAAAAAGAAAATGCTCAACATCCTCAGACATCAGGGAAATGCCAATCAAAACAACTCTGAGGTACTATCTACACCTATCAATCAAAAATGGCTAATATCAAAATCACCAACAGTTTATGCTGGAGAGGATGTGGAGAAAGGGGAACACTCCTCCACTGCTGGTGTGAGTGCAAACTTGTACCTCCACTTTAGAAATCAGTATGGTGGTTCCTCAGGTAATTGACAATCAGTCTACTCCAGAAATTCCACTCTTAGGCATATACCCAAAAGATGCACATTCATGCAACTAACACCTCTGTTCATCTATGTTCAGAGCAGTATTGTTTGTAATAGCCAAAACCTGGAAGCAATCTAGATGGCCCTCACCTGAAAAATGAATGGAGAAAATGTGATACATTTACACAATAAAGTACTACTCAGGGAGGGGGGGGAGAGACAATGGAATCTTGAAAATTACAGGGAAATAGATGGAACTAGAAGAAAACATCCTGAGTGAAGTAACCCAGTAACAAAATGACAAAAACTGGATGTATTCACTCAAATATGGATATTAGACATAGAGCAAAGAATTACCAGCCTACAATCCACACAGCCAGAGAAGGTAGGAAACAAGGAGGACCCTAAGAGAAGCAAA
Organism: Cricetiscus sungorus; assembly: GCA_030556225.1. Classification (NCBI taxonomy): domain Eukaryota; kingdom Metazoa; phylum Chordata; class Mammalia; order Rodentia; family Cricetidae; genus Cricetiscus; species Cricetiscus sungorus. Next base: position 13,237,551 of record JANBXA010000253.1, read on the forward strand.
CATGGTCCCCCAGAGAAGAAAGAAACAAGATCTCCTGAGCAAATTGGGAGCATGGGGGTGGGTAGTTAGGAGAAAGAGAAGATGAGAAGGGGAGAGGAGGGCATGAGGGAACAGGAAGATTGAGTTGGGGGAAGAATAGAGTAGCTCAAGAAAAGAGATTCCATAATAGAGGGAGACATTATAGGTTTAAATGTGGCACTAGGAAAAATGTCCAGAGATCTACAAGGACAATGCCAACTAAAAATCAAAACAATTGCAGAGAGGCTATCTCTGCAATAATGATATTGATGACTACCTTATAAGCCATCATAGAGCCTTCATCCAGTAACCCATGGAAGCAGAGAGACCCACAGCTAAACACTGAGCCCAATTCCTGGAATCCAGTTGTAGAGAGGGAAGAGTGATGAGTAAAGAGGTCAAGACCAGGCTCAGGAAACCCATGGAAACAGCTGACCTGAACAAAGGGGAGCTCATGAACCCCAGACTGACATCTCAGAAACTAGCATAGGACATAACCAGGTCCCCTGAACATAGATGTCAGTTAGGAGGCCTGGGGCCTCTAGTAGTGGAACAGCATTTATCGCTAGTGAACAAATGAACATTAAAAGCCCATTCCCCATAAAGGGACTCTCTCTCACCCTAGACACAAGGGGGAGGGCCTAGGCCCTGCCCCAAATGATGTGACAGACTTTGATGATCCTCCCATGGAAGGTCACACTCTTTCTATGGAGCAGAAGAGGGATGGGATGGGGGTCAGTGGGAGGCATGAGAGGATGGGAGGGAGAGGGAACTGGGATTGACATATAAAATAAGATTGTTTCTAATTTAAATTTTAAAAGGAAGAAAGATATGGATTAATTTAAATGTAAGAGTTAGCTAATAACAAGTCTGAGCTATTGCCTGAGCAGTTATAATTAATATAACCCTGTGTGGTAATTTGGAAGCAGCTGCTGAGACAGGAAAACTCTGCCTACAATAAGCCTTCCAATCTTCAAAGTCAAACTCATCCAGCCCCTGAAACAGGACCAAGAAAGGAAGGCTCATGAATCTGAATGAAAAGTACAGCTATCTTTTTTCTTAGTGTATCTGGAATTTTAGCTGAACATAGAGATCCTGTGATTTATCTGATTTGTTAATAATGAAGACTAGGTACAGAATTACAACCAGCTGGAAGCTATTGGCATCTCTGCCCCTGTATATCACTACATCTACTATACCAACCTTCTAGAGTGATGGGTACTGCTTCACTTCTGTTTTCCAAAGCTGCCCCATACCTATTTGGGCCAATGCTAGCTACAAGTACAAAAAAGAAGTGACAAGTCTTTCTTTAGTAAGGTAGTCCAGGCCATTAGTCCCAATAATAAGACAGAGAAGGGTAGATCTCTGAGAATTCAAGACCACTCTGGCATAGACACCAAGTTCTGGGCCAGCTAGTGCTACTTGTAAGACCCTGACCCAATAAAAAGGAGGGGTGACTTAATAAAAGTGGCTCTTTATATGACAGAGACAGTTAAGAGCCACCACGGGAATTTGTAATAAATGGACATTTAGTGAACATTGCAATACAGTATGTGTCTTCAAACAATACTTCCTGTTATTATTAGCAGGTGCTGGCTTGGGGTGTAGTTCAGTGGTGCCTCTGTTATACCCCTGAAGTCCTGGATTCAAGTCTATAGTGACTGCCCCAAGCCCTGGAGAGAGGAGGATGGGGGCAGGAAAAGTGAGGAGGGAGGGAGAGGCCAAGGACGAGATGGAAGGAGAGACAGAGAGAATGTCACTGCTGTAAGGGAAAACTGAAGATTAACAGAGAAAGCAAAGCAGAGGCATCTTTCACACCAAAACTCAGAAGCTGGAATGGAAAGGTATAAATCACACTGTCTAATTTGTGCATCTGAAAAAGAAATAATCTGATAAGATTACTCATTTCAATTTCATAAGAAATTCTTTCTCATTGATAGCATCACCATCATTAAACAGCCATACTCTTTGTTTCAAGCTTATGAAAACAATGAAGAGTCTTTGCAATATATTTTTTTCAAACTTGTGAGGGGAAGATAAAACTGAAAAGGTCTGAAACATTAAAAAGGAAGAAAGCAGAGAAATGCCAAATGATTGTACTCCATCAACTTGAACAGGACTGATGGAATGTGAAATAAGTCCTAGGACAAAAAGCATCATGGAACAACAGAAAATGTCAAATATTATTTATTTGTTTAGCATTAGAAGGCACAGGTAGGAAAGCATAAATATGGGAAAAAACATGCTTTTTAAATAAAATAAAGCATTTCTGTCACAGAAATGTGCCCTACTATAAGGCCAATGTGGCTGCTTTGAAAGAAAATTGTATGTGATTTTCTGGATAACATCATCATGTTAGTTAGAAAACTTCACAATGAAGTTTGCTTTACCAAGTCAAATTTAAATATATATTATAATCCAGCAGCAGAATGTATATGATCAAAACAAAGAGGAATTTTTAACTGAATCTCTTCAATTCAGTATTTAAAAATCAATTATGTCTTTCTTATGTGTCCCCACTACTAAGTACACAATGATGAATATGGCATGAATGATTAGCAGTTATGTCACCTCTGTTACCAGTATTGTCTCTGACCTTTCACTTTGAGCAAGGGGGATGGGCACAAAGGTTGTTATCTTGGTAAAAAGGCAATAAGTTCTTCCCTTGGTAAGAATGATAATTTTAGACATCCAATCATTCTGGAAACTAGAGAAAGCCTCAAGCAGGCAGGCATCACACCATACATGACTCTTACTCTCACCGTCTGCAGACCCAATGGTGAATGGTGGCCTTTATGTCAAGGAAAATAGGAATAACAGAAGGTTGTGGTTGTAGTAAACTTGGATAATGATGTTAAGTGGGCAGCATGACAAATCTATCTAACATGTGCTGTCCTGTCACAACTTTGTCGTCAGACCAGTTCAAGGTAAGATTTAGAGCTTTGGTCCTTGAGATTATTTCTCCTGAGTATATGCATACATCATCTAAAACGCATATAACTACATTATGTCTCCTGCAGTTCAGTCTGGGTGATACCCAACATCTTTTTTTTTTTGTCTCTCTCTCTCATTTTACATATCGATTCCAGTTCCCTCTCCCTTCCTCTCTCCCTCCTGCCCTCTCTCCCTCTCAATGTCTTTTTAATAAGCATTTGATTCCTGAAAAAGACCTTTGTGTGATCTATGTTTTATAACCACATGAATTCACAAGAATTAACATCACCAATAAAAGCATAGAAAAAGGTACACACAGAGAGACATACATACACACACAATGTTGATACTTCTGATGCGAGGTCTCAATAGTACTGAAAGCCCAGAATTTGAAAAGCTTGGTCTTCTCTCAGTATTCTGTGTGCCTCTAGCCACTCTTCCAATTGTTTAGAATAGAAATCAGTAAAACAGTCTTGAAGTTACCCCCTTTTTTTCACCCAATAGTCAATATATCCCTAAATGCTATCAATATTCCCTCCTAAATATCATTGCAACACTGACTTCTCTCCAGTATCATTATCATCTTCCCAGTGTAGTCTTCCACATCACTCAGTGCACCACTGCAAAAGTAACATTCTAATGACTTACATTTTAGTTTCTTTCCAAACCACTGTTGACAAAGTAGTCTTCTAGAAAATGTTATCAGACCCTATCATTTAGCTGCTCAATATTTTCAATAAGCTCTTCAAAACTTCACATGCTCTGACTATGCACATCACTCCACTCTCATTTCTTGCCACCTCTTATGCCTGTTGCTTGGTTCTCAAACACTAGCTTTCTTTTCTGACCTCATTTCCCACTGCTTTCCTTTGAATCATTGCCTTCTACTCACCTTTCAAACTGTTTTCAAACATCATAGCTTCAGTAAAGGTTTGACTAGGACACTAGATACATGTCTGACCTCTTTGTTATAATACAAGCAGCCAACATCTCCCTGTACTTTTGTTCATAGCTCTTACCACAGCACTTTATGTGATTCCTTTATCTCACCACCAGAATCTAAGTTTTATTTTAAAAAAAACTCAAGACTGATTTGTCTTAGCATTGTGGGGCCCAGTACCTAACATAACACTAAAAATAGTCAATATTTGATGAATGAAATAATTAATTATGTAAAAGAGAAGAAACATCACTTTATTCTAGCAGTCAAGGAGACAGATGAAGGTAAGAGTGTGAAGAACTCATCATCCTGATGTGAGGAAGTGGATTCCCATAAATACAGACAGTCATTACTTTATCTTTAACTTGATATTGCTACTACTGACTTCACATTCAGAGAGACAGTGGAGGTCAAAACAAACAAAGAATTAATATTTGTAATGTGCTGATTTTGTTTAGTTCTTTAAAAATGAGAAATAAAATATATTCTCAAACTTCATTAATACATAAATGAAGAAAAGCATAGTCCTATCTCAGACACAGAACAGAGCAGTTTCTGGAACCAATAGTTGAGCATTAAAGACCCTGAAAAGGCAGCAGATTTAAGTTCTGATACTGAGGATGAATGAAGACTAAAGATTTAGATAAGAGACAAGGCTCATTCAATAAAAGCAGTCAAGGAAGAGGGCTCCTCAGCCTCAAGAAGGAAGTCAACAAAATCCTGTTATCATGCAAGGCTGACAGCAATGGTGTATGACAATGAATCAGATTTCCTGAAAGGTATGGGGGACAAGAACACATATTTTTGACTGTTCACAAATATGTGATATAAAAATGTATGAATTTGCAACAAAATATGTTTTTACTGTAAATTCCACAAAGACAGTTGATCTCAGAAAAGACTTTTGTTGAACTCTCATACCCACAGATAATACAAAGAGATAATCAACTAACTAGCACAGTAACAACATCAACGTTGACAACAGTGACAAACTTTTCTCTTTACATTATTAGCACAAATCATTAAAATATATATTTCTAAACCATATTTCCTCATTATTGGTGTTATGATTGTTTTTAAAACAGTTGTTAATACAAAAGAAAAAATGTTTTAACATTTAGGAATATTATTTACTATTAAATAGATATAAATAAAGTATACTTTGATTGTGTATTTGCATTCATTTTTTGAAAATAAATAATCAATAAAAAATAAATAAAACTTTCATCATACATACATACATTAGAATTCAAAAGAATATGCAAAAATAATGAGGAAGAGCACATGAACTGTTATGGGACAATATCCAGGCCAAAATGCAAAGTATGAAATAATATCTATAGCTTGTGATTGTGTATGAAAAGAGATGGGCACATATATTACTAGTGTACCTAGTCAGAGTGCAGAAGCAATACAGTAATAATAAAACCTGAAATTAAAGACAGCAGCTACTAGCAGGGATGAGGAAAGGTCTGGAAGGAAGCAGGGAGCAGAATTTGAGTGGCCGGGATAATGAGGATATGATGCATCTCTGACTATTCTTTTTTGTGTAGTAGGAACTCTTAGACCACGGTAATGCTCTGTAGACTCAAGAAAGTTAATAAACAAAACCAGTCAGTTGTGCTCGTAGTGGAGGAAGATGGAACCCAAAAGAGAACACAAATAACAGTCTATGGTTCTGTTATGAATGAATGCCATAACTACCTTGAAAAGGTTGAGGGAGAAAATATTCACCTAATTGAAATCCACAGTATTTTGACAAAACATTTTTTGAACAAAGACAAAAATAACTGTACACAAGTGCTACAGTATAAATAGGGTGTTTTGACCAGAATATGATTTAACCATTCTGAAACTATGTGTGTCTTGAAATTAGACCAATATTTAAATATTTTATGTATAAAGAGAGTTTCTCAATGTTAGGAAAAGAGGTGACATATAAAGAAAAAAGGCAACAATAAATGTTAAGGAGAGATGATTATATATAAATATATAAAGATAAATATAGGGATGAACTGATGATCCTTTAGATAAAAAGAATGATATATAGATAATTGTGTTTACATATATACTAATTCTTTCTGCAAGGTAATCTAGAAGTAGAGTTATCAGAGTTAGCAACCTTAAATCTTAGAAAACAACTAGATATACAGCAGAATTTGAATATCAGGGAAAAAATTATCATTATTATAGGTTTCATGTGTTCTCTGATTATAAACTGAAATGATGTTAAAACATGATAAATTAAATTAAAACATGAATTGATGTAGCATTCTTATTTTTTAATAACCAACACGAGTATTACAGCTATTCTTGGTTGTTAAATTGACTACATTAGGAATTGCCTAAAATCCAAATGACTGGGCATACATGTAAGGGAGAGATTTTTCTTAAATCATTTGAAGTACGGAGACTCACTTCTAAATCTGGATTGTTTAAGGTGTGAAGATAAGCAGGAGACAAATTTAAAATCCTTATAAATAATTGGCAATATCTAGAAAAAATGGATTCATCATTTGTGCAGAAAAAAACCCTTCTAAGAATCTATTACACATATGAACAGGTTAATGTAAAAAGAAATAATGAATATTAAGCTATTTCTTGAGTATTGCCTGTGAGCATAGCTCACAATGGCTCTTAATGACTAAGCTACTCCTCCAGCCCACAGTGCTATTTCTTTTTTTTTTTTTTTCATATTTTATTTTTCTCAATTTTTTTTGGTTTTTTTATGTTACATATAGATCCCAATTCCCTTTCCTTCCTATCTTTGCATGACCCCCACAGACCCCACCCATTCCATTGCTCATCCATTCCCCAGGGAGGGTGAGCCCTTCCATTAGAGATCATCAAAATCTGTCAAATAATTCGGGGTAGGGCCTAGGTCCTCCTCCATGTCTCAAGGCTAAGGGAGTATCTCTCTATGAAGAATGGGCTCCTGAAGTCCGTTCCTGCACTAGGGATACATCCTGGTTCCTTTGTCAGAGGTACCACAGACGTCCCAGGCTCCTGAGACCCACATTCAGGAGGTCTGGGTCTGTTTTATGTTTGTTTTCCACCTATTAGTCTGAGGTCCATGAGCTCCCCCTTGTTCAGGTCAGCTGTTTCCATGGGTTTCTATGGCCTGGTCTTGACCCCTTTGCTCATCACTTCTCCCTCTCTGCAACTGGATTCCAGGAGTTCGGCTCACTGTTTAGCTGTGGGTGTTTGTTTCTTCCATCAGCTACAGGATGCTTGCTCCAGGATGGCATATAAAATAGTTATCAATCTCATGATAGGGAAAGGGCATTTAGGGTAGCCTTTCCACTATTACTTAGTTTCTTATTTGGGGTAATCCTTGTAGGTCTCTGGACATTTCCCTAGTGTGAGATTTCTCTTTAAACCTATAATGGCTCCTTCTATTATGGTATATCTTTTCTTGTTCTTTTCTATTTTTCTTGACACAATTTTTCTTCTCCCTCTTGTTCTCTTCTCCCCTTCTCTTTCTCCTAATTTCTTCTCCCCCAACTACTTACCTGCTCCTAATTTGCTCAGGATATCTTGTCTCTTTCCCCTTCTGTAAAGGACCATGTATATCTCTCTTAGTTTCTCTGGTTGTGTGGATTGTTGGCTGGTGATCTTTGGACTATGTCTAAAATCCATATATGAGTACATGTCATTTTCGTCTTTTTGTGACTGAGTTACCTCACTCAGGATGGTTTCTTCTAGTTCCATCCATTTCCCTATGAATTTCAAGATTCCATTATTTCGTTTTTTCCTTTGAGTAGTACTCCATTGTGTAAATGTACCCCATTTTCTCCATTTGTTCTTCAGTTGAGAAACATCTAGGTTGCTTCCAGGTTGTGGCTATTACAAATAATGCTGCTATGAACATAATTGAAGAGATGTCTTTGTTGCATGAATGTGCATCTTTTGAGTATATGCCTAAGAGTGCAATTGCTGGATCCTGTAGTAAACTGATTTCTATTTTCCTGAGGAACCGCCATACTGATCTCCAAAGTGGCTGTACAAATTTGAACTCCCACCAGCAATGGAGGAGTGTTCCCCTTTCTCCACATCCTCTCTAGCATAAACTGTTGTGGGTGGTTTATTTATTTATTTATTTATTTTAGCCATTCTGACAGGGGTAAGATGGTATCTCAGAGTTGTTTTGATTTACATTTCACTAGTGGCTAAGACCCAGGATAGCCAAAACAACCCTATATAATAAAGGAACTTCTGGAGGCATCACTATTCTTGACTTCAAGCTCTACTATAGAGCTATAGTCCTGAAACCAACTTGATATTGGCATAAAAATAGACAGGTTGACCAATGGAATCAAACTGAAAACCCTGATATTAACCCACACACCTATGAACAGCTGATTTTTGACAAAGCAGCTAAAATTATACAATGGGGAAAAGTCATCTACAACAAATGGTGCTGCCACAACTGGATGCTGGTATGTGGAAGACTGCAGGTAGATCCATATATATTGCCATGCACAAAATTTAAGTCCAAATGGATCAAGGACCTGAACATAAATCCAACCACACTGAACCTCTTGGAATAGAAAGTGTGAGGTACCCTTGAACAAATAGGTACAGGAGACTGCTTCCTGAACATAACTCCAGTAGCACAGACACTGAGATCAACAATTATAAATGGGACCTCCTGAAACTGATAAGCAAAGGACATAGTCAACAAGACCAAATGGCAGCCCACAGAATGGGAAAAGATCTTCACCAACCCCACATCTGACAGAGGGCTGATCTCTAAAATATACAAAGAACTCAAGGAGCTAGTCACCAAAACACCAAATAATCCAATTAAAAAGTGGGGCTCAGAACTAAGTAGAGAATTCTCAATAGAGGAATTTCAAATGGCTGAAAGACATTAAGAAAGTGCTCAACATCCTTAGCCACAATGTTATTTCTTACAGAACTGTTTGTGATATCTATATAATGAAAACAACTGAATCTTCACTAATATGTGCTGACCAAAGTTTCTATCTCACCCAGTCCTGAAGTCCTTTAGTCCCAAATAAACATACAGAGGCTTATATTAATTATAAGCTCTTTGACCAATAGCTCAGGCTTCTTATTGGCTAGCTGTTCATTATTTATTAACCCATTTTTATTTATCTGTGGATCTCCATATGGTCTCAGCTTAACGGTGATGTCCAGGTCTTTTTCTTTCTCAACAACTACCAGGCATCTCTCTGGCAACTCACTCTCTCTACGTTCCTCCTCCTAGCATTCTCCTAGTCTTGGAGCCCTACCTACACTTCCTGCCTGGCGATATCCTGCCTGTCCTTTAGCCAGAACAGCTGTGTTCATCAACCAATAAGAGAAACATATATTCACAGCATACAGAAGGACACCCCCTTTCAAATATAGAAATAATTGAATAAGCTAAGATAAATTTCCACAGTTAAGCATAATATGAATAAAAATATTAAAAAGTACTTCCAGATATTAATGTGAAATAATAATCAAAAATAAAGTAGAAAATAAAACAAAAAATATGTATGTCAATATATTGTGATAACAAAAGAGAAAGGCATAGTGCTTATGAAACAGAAGGAACATGAAACAGTAAAACGAAAAAGGCCAGGTATATGTACAGAGAAGAAGGAACAAGTACAGGTAACAACATTAGGTAAGACTTTTCAGAATATATCTTGTTTTGTGTGTAGGAACAGTAAATAATTATAGAAAAAGACTTCAAAGTGACCCCTAAAAAAGAATAGGTAACACCAATGAGCTGGTCCAGTTTGTAGTAGCTCTTGATGTATAAGTCAGGTGAGCTGAGTTTGATTCCTCTGAGTTTAATCCCATAACCAGAGAAGGAGAGACCCAACTCCTGAAAGTTTACATCTGACTTCCCCAACTGCATTGTGGCACTCATGTATACACATATAAACAAACAAATAGTAATAATAATATTAAATTAAATGATAAAAGAAGTGATACACAAATAGATGTCAGAACTTAACATCATGACTGCATTGTGCTAAGAGGTGTGAGAATACAAACATTTAGTCTTACATGCCTATCTGTAATCTATATTAAGAGTTGCAAATATACAAAATGAGCTACAAGTCAAAGAAAATACAGAATTGTTTTTTTAACAATTACAATTTTGGAAGTATTGTGAAATAAAGCAGAGGGAATAGCCATGATTGTATTTGTGAGAACAAGAATTTTTCAAAGAACATAAGGAAAAACAAATATGAGATAAAAGTTTGAGGTATAGTCACTGCATTCTTGAATTTGAGTTGAAATTATACTGAGTTGAATATATATTGAGTTTAAATTTTTTAAATTACATTTTTATTTGTAAAGTACGTGGCTCAGATTTGTTCCTTAAAGAGAAAACTACATCTAGTAGCTAATGCTGTTTCAATTCTGTTTTCTCCAGAAAAGAACCATAGCCTTTTGATAAACAGAGGCCTTGGGAATATAGCAGAAAGTGAACAATATGATCATATGATTCTGGAACTTTTTTTCAAGTCAAAAATGAAAAATTCATCAAAGATCACTAAAAACAGATACAAAAGCCTCAAGAGTCAACTAGAATCTCTCCCTAACCAAGGAAATGTTAACAAGAATAACTGCAATAGACTAGAATAGCAGACATCCTAAAACTAATGAAATCATAATGACACAGAAACACACATACTTATTGCTGACCTTAAAAAAGTAAAAGGAATGAAACTTCCAGTTCAGTACCAATTTAATTTCTTTGTGTCCTATGATTCAATATTTGGTATTTTAGCAATAAAGACTTACCCTGTAGGACCCAACAACTGGCTAGTCATAGGGAAAGAACCTAGACTTAGCACTGGGGTTCACTTGTTTGTTTGATAGCATATAACATCTGAGAAAGGGACTGGAAAATTTAGTAGTGCCAGAAAGCTCCATGAATGATGTAGGGTCGGAAATATCACCAACAGTATTACCCATCTGTGAACTCTATGAGTGACAGTAAGGATTGGTCTGGTAAAAATCAATGATAGAAATAATATTATAGAGATTAACCTATTACTTCCTGGTTAGATTTAAAACCCACTCTACATGACAGAATTTGTGACTGGTACTGTTAACTGGGACAAGGTCATGGTCCCTAAGAGATAACTTAACTGCTAGTCAGTTAAATAGACAAATTAATAAACCCCACCCTAAACTGTTACCTTATACCCATAGATTAGTGTAATTCTCATTTGTCACTAAAGAAGCTTCTTTTTCCTATAGATAGTGATTAATGCATAGAGTGACAATTTATCCATGTTCAGAGAATAAAATTTTGGAGTACTCAGCCCTAAATGAAATATTCATATCACACCCATTTCCACCATGCTCATCACCAAAGAGAGGGAAGAAAAGTTTAAAAGCCAGAGATAGAGAATAGCTGTGAGATGGTGTTATCTGGTCATAGCAAGGATGTTGCTTACATGAACTCAAAACAGCTGTGACTAAGTCTACAAAGCCTGTGCAAGGCCACACAAAATTCTAGCATGTATGGAGTTCAAAAAGTGAACTCATTTAGCTGAGGAGTTATTGGTAGTTGATTACTGCTAATAGAGAGAGAGTTATTTTTCTTCGCCACACAAATTAAGATTTTGGACAAAAGTGCACAATACATTGTGGCAACAACAATGGATAAACAATAGAAATATATACTGCTCCAGCAATTAAACCATCAGTTACTAATATACTCTTAAAAACATGAAAAGTTTCACAAAAAGTGAATTAATACATTGCAAAAGGTTCTTTTTAATAGTGCCAACTCTTCATTAATAAACATACTTAATTTTATTAGACTGTATTTTATGGTGATTTTTAACTTTTGCATATTCCATATTTAAAACATAACCTGGATTATTAGGCATCAGCATTGACATCACAATAACTCATAAAACCGTGTTTATAGTATAGAAAAATATAATCAAGCAATATAGATCTTTCATTATTTAATATATGCTGAGAAGAATTCAATTTATTGAAATAAATTCATCGTATTTGATATAGCAGGACAGTTTCCAATATATAAAATGTCATCTACCAGGTGTAAATGCAAAATGATTCCCTATTCTAAAATCCCCATTCATCCATTGTGTAATATATCATGCTTCATGCTGTTTTACATTATGTAAAATAAACAATGAATACAAACTCTGACTTTTAATGCCTGAGGTGTGAAATTAGTTCTCTACTGAGTGTGTTTTTGATTGTTAGAGATTTAAAACATTCGGAAGCGTGTCAGTCTGAGACATTTCTTCAGTTCAGTTATGAGAAATGAGAAGTGATCTAGACATTTAAAAGAACAGAATGAGGCTCTTACGGAGCCACTGTGTTGTGATTTTGCACACCCTCTTTGGTATTCATCACATTTTATCACACTATACTAGCTCTGGAAATAAATAGTTTGCATACTTAGTTTTCTTAATTTTTCCTTTGAGGCTCCTTTGCATTGCAGTTACCGCAAATCCTCCATTACAAGATCATCTTGTTTACAAAACTATAATCTTAAAAAACATTTGCATCACTAATGTAATTAAGCACTTGTTCACACGATTATGTGCCCTACCTAATCTTCTATTTGCAAATTTTCATTTCTGTACAATGACTGAAAATATTTTCTAGCTAACAAAAGGCTTTGGGGATTTCTTAGCTAAGGCAATGGGATAAAATTGCTGTGTAGAATCCAACATCCAATGCCATGAAATAATAGACAGGAAAAAAAAATCAACAACAGCAGCTAAACATTTCCATGCCATGAGGTTCCAAAGTAGCAGCTAAGAGGGGAAACAATAGTGAGATTTTGGCAACGTGGAAAATGCTTTACATGAAGACATGCTTTACCATGGCTTCCACGGGGCAGATACTTGATTATGGACTCCCAAACCCAAATATGTTAGTGAATGAAATGGGAAAGCTACAGTAAGTTTGGGAAATGAACAATGAAGCTGTAAAGTCACATCCTTCTGAAGAAAGAAAAGGCCTTTCTGTTCTCCACGCTTAATGGTGGACAAATATATTTCCCTATTCCCTGGGTGAGGAGAGGGCATGTATCCCAAGTAGTTTAAGGCTGTGGAATGCTTCACAAAACCTCAGAAATCAAAAGTAAGAATAGAACCTAAATTTCCCAATAAAAAAGGCTCCAAATGAAAGTTTCCTCCCAACTCTTCTCCCCTCTGTTGGAGAAGTAATGGGAAATAAACAGCCACCGCTGTAATAAGATTGGTGGGGGGGTAGTAACTCATAAAATCAAGAGACTCTATACAAACTGAAGTTTGGGGCAAAGCTTCACAAAAGCATATACAACCAAACACATGTGCGCACACACGCAAACAGGTGAGCAAGTAGTAAAGAATTGTTGGCTCACTGGGAAAATGTCCAGAGGTCTACTCGGAAGACCCCAAATAACAATCTAAGCAATAGTGGAGAGGCTGCCTTAAATGTCCTTCCTGATAATGAGATTGGTGACTACCTTATATGCCATCCTAGAGCCTTCATCTAGTAGCTGATAGAAGCAGAAGCAGACATCCACAGCTAAGCAGCTAAGCACTGAGCTGAACTCCTGGACTCCAGCTGCAGAGAGAGGGGAGTGCTGAGCAAAGGAGTCAAGACAGAAACAGCTGACCTAAACAAGAGAGAGCTCATGGACTCCAGTCTAATAGCTGAAAAACCAGCATAGGACTGACCCAGACCCCTTGAACATGGGTGTTAGTTAGGAGGACTGGGAAGTCTATGGGTTTTCAGTGTTTATCCCCAGTATATGAACTATATGGACTTTGGAAGCCCATTCCACATAGAGGGAAATTCCCTCAACCTAGACACATAAGGGAGGGCCTAGTCCAGGGTCCAAATGATATGACAGACTTTGAAGATTCTTTTGGAAGGCCTCACCCTTCCTGGGAAGCTGAAAGGGAGATGAGATAGGGGGTTGGTAGGGGACAGGGAAAGAAGGGAGGGTGAGGGAATTAACATGTAAAAAAAAAAAAAGCTTGTTTTTAATTTAAATTTTCAAAATTGCTATATAAAAAAAAAGAATTGTTGACTCATGCAATTGTGAGGAGTGGCAAGTCTGAAAATTACAGAGTAGGCTGGAAACTCTTATGAGAACTGATGTTGCCTTGAAAATAAAGGCAATATGGAAGGCAACCTTCTTCTTCTTCTGGGAATGTCTTTACTGTTAAATCAGTGGTTAGATAAGGGCCAAGAAGATTATAAAGATTAGTTGGTGTTTACCAAGCTTTCTGATTTACATCATTTCCATCCCACAATACCTTTCCATTAATATATAGATTTGTATTTTATTAAATCCTGAACTAATTTTACCTACCCAAAAAAGACACATAAAATTAGAGGAGACAAAGAAGGACAAAAAGCAAGTTTAAGGAAATAAATTAAGATCAAAGCATATAATAAAGATAACAGCTGATTCTGAACTATAAGAAACTTACAGCTAATAAGCACTAACAAAGAAAATGTTTAACTAAATCTGGATGGTTAAAATGCAAATATATTAAAACAATAGAAGTGCAGAAAATATACTAGACAGAGAGGATTGCTCCAAAACAAACTCAGTCAAATCAAAGGAAATGAAAAATACTGTGTTCCCTTTGCACACATCAAACCATCATTGCAAACCTTTATTTAAAGATGAGGTTTTTAAACACTCCCTAACTTTTAATATCTTGCATAACTATTTTTGTTAATATATGCATGGTGGTATTTATGAACATGTTTGCAAATATGTATGAGGTCAGAGGTCAGCCTCAAATGTGTTCCTCTACCACTCTCCATTTTATTCGTTATTTTTATTTTATTTTTAGTTGTGTGTGTGTGTGTGTGTGTGTGTGTGTGTGTGTGTGTGTGTCTGTATAAGAGGGTGTGAGTTCATGCACCTATTGTGTGTGTGCAATATTAGAATGCATGTTGGTTCTTCTTTCGCTGTGGGTCCTGGAGAACAGGCTTGGGTCATCAGGCTTATAAGGCAAATACTTTTAATCACTCAACTAACTTGTCAGCTCTCCACCTCATTTTATGAGACAGGATATCTCACCCATGCATGGCACTTTCAATTCAGCTAGACTGGCTGGTGATAAAGCCCCAGGGATGCTCACCTCTCTGATTTTGCTTTTGCTTCCACAACACTGGGATTATGTTCACCAACCAAGCCATCTCTCCAGCCCTCTCTCTCTTTTCTTTAATTTTAAAGAACTCTTCAGGAAATGGTTGTGTTGGAACAAAAAAAAATAGCGAGTTTCCACCATTCACCCCCCCATTGCATCTTATTTTCATTTGCTAATGTTAATCAAAATAAAACTATAATTTTTTATTGGAGTGTCCAATATGATCATATTTTCTAAAGACAATGTACTTCAATTTTCTTTCTTTCCATTCATTCATAGAAGAATAATGGGATAATGGTTGAGTTATATGATGATTGTTTAGGGGTAGTGGCATTGAAGATAAATTTTAACACCTTTTTTTTGCAGTTTTCTGGATTGCTCAAATTCTTTATTACAAAATTAAATTTTAATTCAAACACCTGATATCTTATAATAGCAATATGTTACACACACAGTAATGTCTGCTATATACATTAGAAAGTAACAAGCATTGCCAAGAGTGCTAGGTTTTCTAAAGCATGGTCATCAAATTTTCAGAATTAGGTCATAGGTCGCAATCTTATTCAGAGCAAAAAAATTAACATTTATACACAATCACTAAGCCCATAAAGCATATATGAGAAAGATAATTTAGACCTTTTTTTCTATTTTGAGCCATGCGTTTCTCTTTCAAAGTACAAAAATAATCTGGGGGCAGAACTTATATATACATTGTTTGTTTTTTCTCAGTAATGGTTCAGTTTGGTTTCTTTTGAGACAAGGTCTCCTTATTTGACCCAGGTTTCCCATGAACCCATTATCATCCTGCTTCAGCCTGCCAAGAGGTGAGGTTGTACTACCATGCCTATCCTGCAAGCAATTGTTTTTATGCTATGTATAAGAACATTAAGTCACATAATTTACAAAATGATAGTATGATGTATTTTGAAGGAGGAAAATAAAAGTATTTATATTTGTTTGCATATTACTCATGATCTCTGAAGAAATACAGATTGAAAATATTCACAATATGCTAACTTGAACTTTTTTACTCATCTATATTTCCATTAACTCTCCATTATTTGTCCTTTAATATCTGAACTGCTCAAAGCAGTTTTCAATGTAGTTATTACTCAAATTTCTATGAGTTTATGTAGCAAAATTTTGTACAAGTAAATATGTCGAATTGTACTTCTTTTGAGCCAGAAAGTAGAAAAAAGAAATTCATTTTTTAAAAAAGAGACATTTAAATCATTGAGTAATTATTCACATGATATTGAAGTATGTTAATTAGCTTGAAAGGGAAAAGAATGGGTAGAGAAACAGAATTTTTCCTCCACTTTGGATTCAAAATTAATTTTTACAGTGTTCCAAACAAAGTTCAGACTTGAGAGATTGTGAAATAAGAAATGCCAGGTCATATACTCATTCAGTCCATCATATTTAAATAGAACTGGGGTGTGCCCTTCAAAGGAAGGTGGACCGAGTAATGATTTGGAGCAGCTTATTCCTCTATCTAAATATTCCTTAAATGATGTTGGTTATTTTTTAAATGAATTCATTAAGTAGAAACATAGTGAGTCATCTGGGTACAAGTTATATCTATACTCAGAAAATGGATACTCCACAAGGCCATTACTGAAATGGTGACAAAGACATATAGATGCCTTAATTGGTATGTATCACTAAGAAGATCAAGTTGAATGCACAAGTATTTCATGATCCTATTAATCACTCAAAGATACAGTTCTTTAACCAAATATAATTAAATTACAACTATAAGTCCAAAACTTAATACCCATATCCAAAATGTCAGCTGAACCACAGAAAATAACTCTGCATTGTTTAAATCCCTTCAAAATATCATCACATAAATTAAATGAAATTCTTTTCTTGTTTGTTCCCAAATGCCTTTTTATGAGAGAGAGAGAGAGAGAGAGAGAGAGAGAGAGAGAGAGAGAGAGAGAGAGAGAGAGAGAGAGTCTATGAATCTATACAGCTATTCATGGAGATAATTGATTTCATGCTTTATAACTATGGCTATTTCTAATCTTTACAAATAGAAGAATTTATGAAACAGATTAGTTTGCTACTGTTTGTTAATTAAGGGTAGGCAATAAAAACACTTTAAGAAAAATAAATTCCAATTAGCTTGTTCATGTAAACAACTGTTCTACACTTATACCTCCCAGATGAGAGACAAGATAGTGAATTTCAAAGAGTACACATAAAACTTGGGTTACAGGTGTTATTGTAACATGACATTATGTTTTATGTTTCATGTGGTTTGAATTCTTTTAACATCTTTTGTTTGGTGCTAATTATAATTTTTATATCTCCTAATCGTCGAAATAATCATGTAGATAGTGATTTATAGCTGAATAGAAATTCTGTAATTTTGGGCTTTGGTGATATAAATGTATAATGTGACTTATAACCTACTAATGTTTAAATTGTGTATTGATGAAATTTGAAAGGTAGCAGAAGTGAAAACAGCCCTTGTACCAATGCCAGGATACTTTCATGTTCCAGTTAAAAGAGAGATTTGTCTCTAAACACATATAACATAATTTGAAATAGTTATGTTTAGTGGAAATAGAATAATTAGTGCTAAATTAAAAACCTCACAAATTTCTTTTCAGGGAGCACTTGACTGTTTGTGAGAAACTAGTGATTAATATTCTGAAAAACAAACCTGCAAAATGGAATGACCTGCTCTAATTTGTGCTTAGCGGCTCCTGCCTTACCAGTGTCATCAGATAACTTTAGGTTATTTTTAAAAAGCTCATCATTCATATAGAAAGGCACGGGTTGAAATGGAAACTGGTAGAAAAACAGTCTTCATAAAATGAAAACCGCACCAGCTTGCTTTAGGATGACACTACATCTATTAGTAAAATGAAACATCTGTCTCAGAAAACAAAGATAAAAACCAAATGCCTTCATAAAGGAAAAAGAAAATGGAAGAATATATTGCATTATTCAAACTCAGAATTCTTGCAGAGAAAAACGTCCAGCCCCAGGTACAGAGTCTGAGGAGGCGTCACCCATAAGGAACACTGAGGTCTAGGCTCTCCACATTGTCAAGAAGGATTTCAGTATGTGGGACACCTGCTCAGAGATTCTTCTGGCCACTTTTTCAAGTCACTTACCAAACCAGTAGTGATGCCAGCCTTGTCCATCCTCTACTGATTTCCTTCCAGGCACTGGTCCCTTTAACCTATCATTCTCACTGTTCCAGGGGCAAGATCTACTTCTGATTTGTTCAACACTGCATTCTCAGAACCTAGCATAGTTTATACTAAGTACTTGAACGAACTAAATTAAGAAGGGTTCTGCTCTCACTAGCAGAATCGCAACCAGACTTGGGAAATGAGTTATCATATAATAAAGTTGAATTCTGGAACTCTCTTACCATTAGAACAGTACTCATCTCAATTGTCCTCATTGAACTGCTAAATTCAATATCACAACAAGTATTAACAGATTTTGAAAACACTCTCAAAATTAAACACAGAGATTCAAAGAAAAAAAAGCATAGGAGTAGAAAGAATGAGTTCTTCTGTAATTTGTGAGTCTGAGGGCAAACATAATGGTGGTGAAGTGTTAGCAGCTTCTTTATGCTAAAGGCAGTATAGTTCCATTAAAAAAGAAGCCTTCATTTGTCATTTTTCTGAAAGACTTTGAGGACCATGTGCTTATTGCAGTATTCCTGCAGAACAGCAGAAGTCTAAGAGATGGTTACTTGAGATCAGTCTGACTGCCTAGTAACGCATTTGGTATTTCCGGATGTGTCTGTGAGTGTGTTTCTGGAAGATTAAGCTTAAATTGGTTAACCAAGTAAGAAGTCCATCACCTTTAACACAAGTGGGCATCATTTGATCCATTGAGGATCTGAACAGACAAAAAGGAAAGGGGAGAACACAATTGGTTTATGTTTCAGATGGAATGCTGTCTTAGTTAAGGTTTCTATTACTGTGACAAGTCCAGGAACATGTCAACTCTTATAAATGAAAACATTTTTTTATTTGTTAATTTGATTTGTTTTTTTCCAGACAGGGTCTCTCTGTATAGCTTTGGCTGTCCTAAAACTCGCTCTGTAGAATAAGTTGGTCTTAAACTCACAGAGATCTGCCTGCCTCTGCCTCCCAGGTGGTGGGATTAAAGGCATGCACCACCACTACCCAGCTAAAAGAAAATATTTAATTGGGGCTGGCTTATTAATTCAGAGTTTTAGATTGTTATCACAATGTAAGGAAAGCATGAAGGCATGCAGGCAGGTATGGAGCTGGAGAAGGAGCTGAGAGTTCTACATCTGGATCGCAGGACAGTAGAAAATGAATGACAATCTAGACCTGGCTTGAGCATTTGAGACCTCAAAGACCATCCCTGATGTGGGATAATTCTCTTGTTCACTTTAAAGAATTGTCACTCACATTGATTTAATAAAATTCTGATTATCCAGGAGCTAGACAAGAAGTATAGAAGGGGCTACTAGACTAGGAGAATTCTGGCAGAGAGTGGTTGCCAGCTGGACACAGAGGAAGCAAAATGAGAATGCCTTACTGAGAAAAGGTACTAAGCCATGTGGCTAAACATAGATTAGAGTTAATGGGTTAATATAAGCTGTAAGAGCTTGTTAGTAACAAGCCTGAGCAATAGGCCAAACAGTTTATAATTAATGTAAGCTTCAGTGTGTTTATTTAGGACTAAAGGTGCTGTGGGACCAGCCCGACAGAAACTTCCATCTACACATTCCCTAGTGATGCACTTTCTCCAAAACAGCCTAACTTATACTCCACCAAGGCCATACCTCCGAATAGTACCATTCTGTTTGAGCTCATGAGGGCCATTGTTATTTAAACCACCAAAATCACTTATCTTCTTCTGCCTTCATACATTGCCACACTATCAGCTTATGTCACTATGTGCCCTTATCCCCTTCACAGGTAGACAGACAGACAAATATTTTAATGTTTCTGTTTCTTTTGAGAATCCCATGTAGTTTAGTTATCATCTACAGCACAAACAAAATTAAGTGTGGCTGTGGGCTGTATGAACCTTCCTGGATGGTCACCCCAGCTTGTCTACATGAAGGCTTGTGTTCTCCCGCCCAGGTTTTAAAACACTACATCCTTTTTAGTTTTCTTGTTTTGTTTGTTTGTTTGTTTGTTTGTTTTTGTTTTGTTTTTTGTTTTGTTTTGTTTTTTGGGTTTTTTTTTTTTGATTTCCTGTTTGAAGGCACTTACTGGCTGTGTTGTTTTGTTTTTCTGTTTCCAAACTCTGAGCTTGTTCAGAGTTGAGACTGCTCTTATTTTATTTGGCTTTCCTGTTTCCTACGTGGCAGTTCTCACTAAATGTATTTAATAAATGTATTTTGAGTCCTGACCCAAAAAATTAAGTGTATTTAATATTTGAATGTGATAATGCCAAAGTCCTAAGTAGTAGTGCTTAATTTAATTTCTCAGGGAATTATAACTCCATGGAGACCACAAGTTAATATACTTTCTCAGTCTTTAAAACTTTAGTAAATCAAATACAATACTTCTACTTACCCCACTATCCTGGTAGTCTGCACCATAGAATACTGATAATTATCACATAGCTAGCACAAGGTATGTACCATGTATTTTGTAAATATTATTCTGTTAGCATTTCACAACAGCCCTTTGAAAGGAGTATTTTATAGCCCTGTTTTACATTTAGGAAAACTGAGGCTCATATCAAAAACTTTGTCTAATGTCAAAAGGCCACTGTATAAACCCTTTGGTGAAGCACTTCTCTGTGGAAAAAAGAAAGTATTAGCAAAGCAACATTCAAATATCAGAAGAAAACTTTTTATACAGAAAAAAAGAATAGAAACTATCACTCATTTATATGCTTAGTAGGCAGAGTTTACAGGACTAAAACAATAACTTTTGTAGCCCTCTTAATCTGAAAGCCATTCCATACTCTAATCTTGTGGAAATTCTTCTATATCGCAGACTTTGTTGATTAAAATGTGATATTGAATAAGGAGATAAAAGAAGATTATAAGTATTACTATTACTCTTACTAATAAAACTCCCAACTCAAAGGGAGATGTAGATGTTGCAGCCTGTGGGAAGGTTTATAGTGAAGGTTACTTAGGTTACTACAGCTTGCAGAAAATCAGTGTTCCGAAGGTAGATCCTGGCATGTGGGAACAGTACATGCCAATTTTAATTTATTGCCTGTGCCATTATATCCCATTGGATTTGAGGGGTGGGGGTGGTTGTATTGTTTTGTTTTGTTTGTTTGTTTTTCACAAATTCATTGCTGCACTGAAGACTTTATAACAGATGCATCATATGTTTCATTCATTATAGGTTCATCAAAAAAGCTTTATCTTGAACTCAATAGAAGTAGATTTTTGGGTTTTTTTTTATTATTATTATTTACAATATTAAGACTTCAGTTGGCATTGACTTTGTGTCTTTCCTAACAGATGTCCATGAAGTGTGACACAGGTTGCTAAGCAACTGCCTTATGCCTTGGAGTAGAATTATCTCTTTAATATACTCACTGAGTGTATTTCTCTTGACTTATTTCATTTGTATTTAACATGGTACATCAAACAGAATCATTAGAATCTTACCAGTACCCCAAGGGTAGAACAGTTCCTGGTCCACTTTAAGGTAAGTACTCAGAGATCAAAACAGTTCACTATCACTGAGCTGGACTGCAGAAGAAATGAATAAAATACACTAAGCCCATTACCAAGGACATGGTATGTTTTTTCTCATCAGTAACAGTGCCACTATGTTCTTCAAGACTTGAAGAAAATTTTCAACATTTTTATAAGTCTTATGCTTTGCTAAGTGGTAGATAGAGGACTATATATTTCCCATCTTTGTTTTACTAAACAGTTTGTGATATTCTAAAGAACAAGCCATTGTTTCATGCATGGTATAGTGTAATTCATCATACAGCAAGAACAATACTAATCAGTCTTCTTATTTGCATCGACCATTACTCTTCAATCCTCATTGTATCTGATCTAATCTAAGGCTCATTTATATTATTCATGACTTGTTTGTATAGAATGAAGGCAGCCATACACGCATCGGTATTGTGCCTCAAAACAATAATTTGTACTGACAGGTTGTGGATCTAAAAATCAGAAGTAAAGAACTTCACAACTTTTAAAATATAATCTTTGGTTGAGAATATGAGGTCTACATTGGAAAGTAATTAATATTGATTACTAGACTATTTGCAAGTATAAAATTATAATTTTAATAAAAAAGAAAGCTATCTTAGAAGTCCTTTTAGAACAAACTTAAAATTTTCAGTATTCTGGAAATCTGAAAAGTCTTTTATACTAAGCAAAATTATTAAAAGTCAATTTAGAAACCATGAAGTTATAAAAGTAATAAAGTCAGGGAAAAAGTTATCATTGTTATAAAAATAATAATATTCAAAGGGTTATTTTATGTCATACATTGATTTAAAATACAAAATGCCTATAAAATGGCAACCACCCATGTAAATAATAGTACTGTATACAGTAAAATATAAGTAAATAATTGTAACAGTCTATAAAAGACTATTCTGTTGTGGGTTTTGTTGCTTTTTTTCCTTTTTGTTATTGATACAGTTCTCTATTTTCTGACCTGAACACATTCCCAAAATAAGAATGGAGTGAAGAAAAGCAGAAGATAGAGCCATGTGTATAAAACGTCCATGCTTTAAAGGGAATTTTTGCATGTGTATATGGCATTACATATGTAATACATATTTTACACATACATTACATGGATTATACAAAATATTTCTATAATACATAAGAAATTGACAGACCTTTTCATACTTTGGATACTGAAAGATGCAAATGAGCAAGAAGACTTATTTTTTTCACCACATAGTCAATCCTAATAAGATGTTGGGTTTCCTTTTGTTCAGTTCACATTGTTGACAGGGACAGAAAGGCTGTGAGTGCTTTTACATATTAAGATAGTGAGACTGTAACTCCTGCTGCTCACTAAATCCCAAGAGTTGCACAGGTTTATTGAGAATGACTGACTCACAATCATGGAGCCAGTGACTAAGAGGGGAAATTATATTATTAACAGTTCTATCTTCTAGCTACTAATTCAATCCTAGAGCATAATTAATATCAAAATGTCCTAAAAACAGTATATTGTTATAAAGTATAATTTCTTTTATGTCTCAAATCTGTCTTTCAGAATGCTAGTAACAAAGGAAACTTAAAGAATTCATATCCAACAAAAAAAAAATTCATATCCGAGTCAATGCAAGAGATCAAAACTGAGGACTTAACTGTCACAGAGCCATGGTGCTACTGTGGTAATAAATTATTTAGTATTTAATAAAGATTGTCTGAAGTACTAAAATGCAAAGCCAGGCACATTAGTTATATATAGAAGCTATGCAGTGGTGGCACACACCTTTAGTCCCAGTACTCAGCACACGGAGGTAGATGGATCTCTGTTAGTTCGAGGCCACACTGAGCTACCTGAAACTGATCCACTCTAAAAGAGAAACAGCTCACATAAAGGAGATCTCATCACTTGGCATCCCATGCCTTAAGTCCCAGGATTTGAAAGATATAAAAGAAAGAAGCAAAGAGTCTCATGTGGGAATTAGTCTCCAGCCATGTTGAGGAGAGAATAGCTGCCTCGGGTTTGATGGAGAGCATTGTACTCTGAGGATTTGTGGACACAGTATCACCATTTCAGTTTGAGGCAGAGGTAAGAGTTAGTGGCCTTGGTGCTGTTTCTCTAATTTTTCAGCTGGAATCCAAATATCTGTCCCTGGGTTTTTATTATTTCTGTTACAGTGCTACAGTGTATCATACATCACAAAGAGACAGAGATAGACAGTTCTAAGAAAACACATTTCACAAAACACTACTCATTTTGAAAAGCTCTCTCAGACACACACAAAAAAACATGTATGCCCATGGTCAAGTAAGTTAAGGATATTTTATACACTACATATCTTTATGTTGGTATATACTGAAGGCTCCAAATACATGGTAT
Organism: Cricetiscus sungorus; assembly: GCA_030556225.1. Taxonomy (NCBI): domain Eukaryota; kingdom Metazoa; phylum Chordata; class Mammalia; order Rodentia; family Cricetidae; genus Cricetiscus; species Cricetiscus sungorus. The sequence continues at coordinate 13,261,565 of JANBXA010000253.1, forward strand.
GATGAACAAATACGTTCCACCTGCAACACAAATTCTTTTCCCACACAACAACTGAAATTCAAAGAAACTAGTACTCGTTATACCCACTTTATGATCAAAATATATTTTTATCCAAAAGCCTAAAAGTCAAATTGATGACACAATAGGGAAAAACACATTTTATCAATGAATCAATAAGAGCACTATTGAGAAACTATAGCTAAACTATTCTGCTCTAATTATCCACATGCTATTTGATGAGATACTGCAATTTTTTTTATTTAAATTTGAAACTAGCTTGTTTTACATGTCAATCCTCTTACATGTCAATCCTCCCATCCTCCCTTGTCTCCCCCACCAACTCCCATCCCATCCCCTTTCTGCTCCCCAAGGAGAATGAAGCCTTCCATGGGGAGTCTTCAAAGTCTGTCATATCATTTGGAGCAGGGCCCAGGCCCTCCCCCATGTGTCTAGGCTGAGGGAGTATCCCTTTATGTGGAATGGGCTCCCAAAGTCCATTTGTATTCTAGAGATACTGATCCATTACCAGAGGCCTCATAGACTGCCCAGTCTTCCCAACTAACACCACATTTAGGGAATCTAGGTCAGTCCTATGCTGGTTTCCCAGCTATCAGACTGGAGTCCATAAGCCCTGCTTGTTCAGGTCAGCTGTGTCTGTGGGTTTCTCCAGCCTGGTCTTAACCACTTTGCTCCTCACTCCTCTATCTCTGCAACTGGATTCCAGGAGTTTGGCTCAGTGTTTAGCTGTGGGTGTCTGCTTCTGCTTCCATCATCTGCTAGATGAAAGCTCTAGGATGGCATATAAGGTAGTCATCAATTTCTTTATTGGGGAAGGGCATCTACTGCTTAGATTGTTAGTTGGGGTCATCCTTGTAGATCTCTGGACATTTACCTAATGCCAGATTTCTCTTAAAACCTATAATGGCTCCCTCTATTATGGTATGTCTTTTCTTGCTCTCCTCTATTCTTTCCATGATTCAATCTTCCTGCTCCCTCATGCCCACCTTTCCCCTCCTCTTCCTCCTAACTCCCTTTCCCCTCCCCCAATTTGCTTGAGAGATCTTGTCCCTTTCCCTTTCTCTGGGGACACCATGTATGTCTCTCTTAGGATCCTCCTTGTTTCAGAAAAAAAAGATACTGTAATTAACTCCCAAGAATAACTAAGTAGACTAGTTTTGATCCATACCCTGTCACACCACCCTGATCTGTTTTCCTCATAGTTCTTATCATCACCTGGGTTTTTAAACTGTTATATGTTTAGAGATGAACATCATGGAGTACACCTCTAATCCCAGCACTCAGGAAGGAGAGGCAGGAAGATCTCTGTGAGTTCTAGGACACCCTAGTCTAGAGTGCACACCTAAGGCTATCCAAAGCTACACAATAAGGCCCTGTCTAAAACAAACAAAAAAATCTTGTTATTGCCTAACCCACTCCAAGATAAGCCTCATAACAGTTAGTATCTTATCTATCTTGCACAGTCCTTCATCTCTAGTGATGTAAAAGCATTAAAATGACATTTTTAGGGGCCAATAAGATGGCTCATAGGGTAAAGATGATTGGTGAAAATCTGGGTTCAGTCCCCAGAGCCTACATGATGGAGAGACCAACTCCTGAAAGCTGTCTTCTCTCTACATGCATGCCATGGCATGTGTACATGTGGACACACAGATGCAAACAGTAATTAAATAAAGGTAAAAAGTATACAAATTGAAAAAACAATATTTCTTTTTTGCATACTAGTTTCTCATTAAGTGTTAGCAGACCATTTGCACAAATGCATTTTTTTCTGTTACCAAAGTCAAAAGAGCACATCCTACACTGTCTCCCATAACATTTGTTATGAAGGGTATGTTATGTTCCAATTTACTAGCTACGTCATCATGAAAATCTCTTAACTATTCTGTACTTCACTGTCCTTAGGAAGACTGAAGTTGTAAAGGCAATGAGCTACAATATATAAAAAATAGTTAGAACATTATCTACTATATGATAAGTGTACCTACCATAAGGCTTAACAAGAACAGTAAAGTGCTGTAGGGATAAATGACTGTCTTTTGAGTTGAGAAATACCTTACAAATTTAAATACATTTTACTGTATTTTTAAGAGGCTTTAATGTACTATTAATATGTCTCTGTGAATCTGAGAGTGTTGCAAAACAATCCTTAGGCTGTCTTTCAAAGGACAAATATTACTTTTTCTTAGAATACCAGCATTCGCAGAAACACACTTTGGGAAGAATTCAACTAGAATTCTTGCCTAAAGCAAACACAAAGACTAAACTCCACCATTTTCCAGAACATTCACAACTTTCTGTGAGTAAAACTGAGAGGAAATAGAAGATATTTATCAATTCTTCATTTTGAAATAATTCATTTTGTTCTTTGAAATTTGCATAGATTTCTAATTTTTTGTATTTTTATATATTTTTATTTTGAATTATAATTACATTATTAACCTCTTCTCTTTCCTCTCACCAACCACTCCCATAAATCTCCCTTGTTCTCTCTCAAATTCATGGCCTCTTTTCCTTTAATTTATGTGTAAAGTATATATAAGTTATATATGTTTGTGTATATAATTTATACCCCTAAATGCATGAATACAACTTTCTCTAACCATATAATGCTACATGTATTATTTAAGCTTAGAGCTGACCAGTACTAATGGATAAGCAACTGGGGAGCTCTTCTCTGGGGAAGACCATCTCTTCTATTTTCAGAATTTCCCAGTTGCTCCTTATACAATATATTTTCATTGTATCCATCCACCAATGGCTCCCTCCAACTTCCTTTAGTACCCCTACCCTGACTTTACCCAAATTTCATGTAGTCTAGATAATCTGAGTCAAATCAGTGTTATCCATATGTACAAGGATGTGGGGCCATTTACTAGGGCACAGCCAACCTACCAACCATGTCTCTTAAGGAAAGTTAACAGTCTTTCCTCCAAAAGCCATCAACTGCAGTAGCACTTTAGCTAGGGGTGGGGCCTCCCATATTAAAACAGATCAAATCCCAGGGCCTATAAAGGTAGCTCCTATCAACAGGATACAGGAGAAAACGATGAATCAAAGTGTACCATGTGGTATCATGGAAATAAGGGATGAAGCAAGACTCAAAGGAAGTAAACTTTCAGCAATACCACCTCTCCATCTACAAAATTCTAAGATTCTGTATAGGTAATAATCATAGCAGTCAGCGCTAACTAGGAAACAGTCATTGTCCTTAGTGTTTTGTACTTATTAGTACTCATTTTTTATGTCCATGCCTAGTATTCTAGTACCACCAATAACACGAATAGACAAATAAGGTTTAATTTTTGTTTTTGTTTTTGTTTTGTTTTGTTTTGAACTTGTGCTGCAACATGAAACACTATCCATGGTAGAGAACCATGGGACCTCTCAGGAGTGGGTGTCAGAAAGGTTGAGACAAAGGGTTGTGTTTAAGTAGCTTAAGGTAGTTCATGGGAGAAGAATGGTGTTCTTCATCTAATACAGTAAAGATGTGAAGGTAATTGTATAATCATGATCTTAGTAACTTATTTAGCAGGCAAGGAGCATAAAGCTAAGCTTGCAGTATATCAATATAAAGAAGTTATATCCAATCATTTTAGTCAAGATAGGAGAATTCTTAGTCATTATATGGCTTAAGTGTGATTATAGAATGGTCTTAATTTGTCTTGATACCTCAAAATTGCATAGTATTCTTGCCTGGCATTGATAGCTTATAGATTTGTCATGTTCTGTAAGCAAATCCCACAGTTCAGATACTAGAATGAGGCCAGTTTCCAGCAACACCATGGTCCAGTTCATAGGATCAAACCATCCCTACATGTCATAGATATTTTTCTTTATAACTTATGGCCCTATTAGGTTGTTTATATTCATCTAGATCCCTTTATTTTAGTGAACAAAAGTATGGTATACTCACCTAAAAGCATGATATTTTAAAATATGCATCCATTATACAATAGAGCTGCTAAATCAGGCCACTTCACATGTACCTTATCTAATGTACTATTTCAAAGTGAGATGGCTTAAAATATAATTTCCTGGGTAGTTTCAATATAATACACTGATATTTATTGTAATTATCTTGCACAGCAATTAGATTGAACTGTTCCTGAGTGTTGTACCCAATGAACAACATTTTCTCAACCCTAGCAATTCAACCTCTGATCTCTCATTTTTTGAAAAACACACAGATGAAAAAAAAAAATCAAAGACCATTCAATCAATCCTCAGGAAGCATTGGTTCTGAATCCACCTAGGTATGAGGCACCATTCTTTGTGATCCAGACTAGTCCCTCTAACCTCCAAGCTTTCTGACTTCATTGTGAAAACTTCTTCTACCCAATGGAATGCTTGTAAAGACTGCAGCTGATGCACTGTGAACAAATGCATCATATTGCCATTTGGAGAAACTGTGGGTTTCTTACAGACCCTGAGGAAACTACAAATGACTGAGTCTGTGTTAAATACTAGGATGTTTAATTTTGACAAAGTGCTTTAGTGATAAAAAAAAAAGTACACCAAATTTTATAAAAATTGAATCGCTAAAGAAAAGCATAATTAAAAGAATCCTTGGCAGTAAAAAGCCAAGGCCCCCTTTTCCTAGATGATGTCTATGGTATACTGCAGCTTTAAAACTCAGTTTGTCAGAGCACTGAGGACATGTCTCAGTTTGCAAAGTGGCACCCATGTGAGCATGAAAACTGAGTCCAATCCTCAGCTCTCACATAAAGGTAGTGTGGCCGCACACTCATGAAATCCCAGCAATGAAGACAGGGGATAAGGATAAGAGAAACTATAGGGATAGCTGGATACCCAGTAAGAGATCCTGTCTTAAAGAAAATAATGATGATGTTAAGGTGCGAGTAACACAACAGTGACCTTAACACAACAGTGACCTCTGACCTTCATATATGCAACATACATGTGTACACACATGCATACATGCATGAACACATGTACCTGTACTACCCCCAAAAAATATCATTTTGACTATATCCCTTTTCAGCACATTGTTTTATGGTTTCATTAAATTAGATAAAAGAACAGATCAGATTTTGTTTCCATCAGCTTTAAAGTTGTTTGGTACTTTAACATGTTCACATTTTACATTTCCTCACGTACATTTGAGTAGGTTATCAAAAATATTTTTAGTATAAAAACCATAAGCAATTTCATCAAATTGAACCTTTTTTGCAATTTTCCACAAAACATAAATTTCAAAATGCAGCAAATTCCATTTTAAAATAAATTTAAATGTAAATATAAAATAATTGAAAACAAAAAATACTTTTAATAATGTAATCATTGCTGGGGGAAGAGAATAACAGAAGATTTTAAAATGTTTTTATCATTTAGGACTTCAGAATTCAAAGACAGAAGCTCTCAATATAAAAATCTGAAAGATTCCTAAAATCCATCAAAGCCCTCCTCACTCCATGATACAAAGCATTTAAACTGAATTAATTCTTTCCTGAATTCTTTCAACATTCTCAAAGACACACACCACCCTATTTTAAAAGGGTGAAAATATGAACAGTGGTGGCACACACCTTTAATCCCAGCACTAGGGAGACAGAGGCAGGTGGATCTCTGTGAGTTCAAGGACAGCCTGGTCTACAGAGTGAGTCCCAGGACAGTTATAGCTACACAGAGAAACCCTGTCTGGAAAAATCAAAACAAAACAACAACAAAAAATCAATATCAAAGAATCCCAAGAATTCTTGCTTCCTTTTCTTCCTCTTATAGGAACATGTAGTATGAAATGGTGAATATGCTGGTTTCTGTTCTTCACATAAGTACATAGAAATAGTGGGCTTACAACCTTTTCATGCAAGCTACATTCCGACAACTATAGGCAGGATTGATACCTGCTCTTACCTCGTCTGTCTATTATTATTATTGGTTAGGGAAGCTGAGGCAAGAAGAGCACAAAATCAAGACCATAGTGAGTTGTAGAGTTAGATTCTGTTTCAAAACCAAACAAACAAACATCAGGCCTATTCCTGACATTTAAGTCAGGATCCTGTAATAAAGTCTCATTTATAGCTTTGAAGGTATAAGCAGGAGAACCAAGAGTTCAGGGTCATCCTTGGGTGCCTAGCCAGTTTTAAACCAGCCTGGGCTACATGAAAGGCTGCTTTGAAGGAGCAAACAAGTTGTCTCTTCTGACTTCCAAGCTTCCCATTCCTGCCCTTAACATTTGTTGCCCATTGCCGCCCTTGTGTGTGACCTATCTTAGTGGAGGATTTGTTCAGATTTTTATCACAGGCAGACAGACTGTCATCCACTCAGACAGCCCAAATGCTTCTAAGCACACCTTTATTCATTATCGTGCTCACTTTAGACTTTACTACCACTTAACTGTGCCTTCTCCTTTATGTGTGTTCTGAGCCCTTGCTTTGACTTACACTTGGTGGTTCTTCCCAAGTCTTTCTTTTGTTTTAGTTCCCAAAATAGTTGTAAGTGAGTGAATGCTATCCACTTAAACTTTTAAATCACTCTTGTTTATTTTGTTAGACTCTCCATACTGAATAGAACCTTAATTGCAGGCTCCTTGAACTCAGACTTTTGTTTCTGCCCTGCCTGTAATGGCTCTCTAGGCAAAGACAAAGCATTTTCCTCTTGTTCAAGTTAAGGCTTTTCTTGCCTGTTCTTGGCTTCTACTGCCCTCTAGTAGCCAGTAATAGCATGGCAGGATGTGAAACAATGTTTTTGCTGTTTGGAATTACTGGAGAGGTCAATTTCAGTTGATACAACTACAGCCTCCCCTGACCTTTATTCTTATCAGAGCATGTTGCCTTCTTATAGTTATCTGCTGCCCTTTGGGCTATTCCTTTTAGTACGTTGGAAACTGGAGATCATATAGACTATCTCCAACATTCCCTATGTCATACTATTGACGATTTCAATGTCCGCATAGATGTCTCCCTGTTATTCTCGAGTCTTAATTATTGATCTCTTTTTTACAATAATCATGCTCTACCCCTGAACATACTTTCCATAATCACATATTTTAATTTTGTTTGTTTTTCTTATTCATTTCTTTGTATTGTTTTTTGTTTTGTTTTGTTTTATTGTTGTTATTTTGAGACAGGGTTTCTGTGTAGCCCTGGCTGTCTCAGAATTCAATCTGTAGACCATACCAGTAGCCTCAAACTGAGAGATATACCTACCTCTGCCTCCTGAAGTGCTGTGATTAAAGATATCTACTACCATGCCAGGCTTTTTACCATAGTCATGTATAAGTGTCACTAAAATCACAGCCACCTGTCACAACTGCCTATAACTCCAGAGCCAAGATCTGACACCTGTAACCTCCTGGAGAGCTTGCACCATGTATACATACCAACCCAGATTCACACACATATACATAACCAAAAGTGAAGAAAGCTTAACACAACCACCCTTATTGTTTCAGTTTTATGCCATCCATTCTCTAACCATGACTTCCTTTTTCTCTTCTGCCTACTCTTTTCAATTTCCTAACTCTATCCTGTAGAGACAAAAGTCCAGTGGCCTACACATCTTCATTCATCCTTTCTCAACTCACAACTTTACTTTCTTATGTGTTCAGATTGAAGTGCATCATTTTGTACATGTCTTGGTTATTTTTCCTGTTGCTGATCTAAAAATACCCTGAGAAAAAGGTTTGTTTTGGCTCACAGTTTGATAGCTCATTGTTATGGAGAAGCACATTTTGTAGAAGGTTGCCACAGTGTACCACATGCTTAGCTAACTTATCCTTTTCACAAAGTTTGCAACCCTGGCCTAGGGAATAATATTTTCCTTCTTTATTTGGATCTTCCAACTTCAATTAACCTAATCAATAAAATATTGTGTGGCATGCCCAGAGGAGAACTTAATCTAAATAATCACTCACAGGTATACCTGGAGTCTTGTCTTATTCGGAAACTAGCTAGTTGAAAATCAATGCCAACCATCCCACTGTATCTATTTTTTAAATACTCTATCCATTCTCTTGCTATCCTCTTTCCATTCTGTTTCTATATCCACTTCACTGAATGTGAATACACACACGTGCATGTGCACATACTTACCTTGCTGTTCCAATTGTTCTGGTGTTTTGAATTTATGATCACTTGTCTCAAAACATTGCCTGTCTACCCAGGGAGGAAGCTTCTAGCTTAGCTTAATTTCCCTATGTCATTCAACCAGGGTGTGTGGTATCTGGTCAAAAGATGTTCAATCCATGTTTGCCTGGTAATTTGGCATGTACTGCCTGTAGGTATAGAGTGCCTGTCAGCCACTGATCAAGTATGTATGCAGTCTCAGGAAGGCAGTTCATAGGCACAGTTCCATTTACTGACACACGAAGAAAAGAAACACTTCCCCAGTGGGAAAACTTTCTAGAATAAAAAACAACACTCCCACTCTTAGGCAACTACTGTGCTGCTCAAAAGGAGAGTCAACCTTCTTAGGGTCTCAGATTCCCAAGCTCCACGGATTTCTTTGATAGTTGTACATCACAGGATGGTCCTCAGCACGTTTTCCAGAACAAAGAAATGTTTCTTCTATATCAACTCAACTCTTCCTTAAGCCTAGTTTAAAAGCACATACTCCTGTGTTAATTTGGACAAATAGTACATCTTTCATCAATCTCATTAAAGACTTACATGTTCTGAGAATAAATTTAGACCATGAATTCTATTGAATTACCTGTTGATGTTTAATATGTATACTGGAAAAAGAAATCATATAAATTTTCCATTCAAAAAAGAATTAATGCAAAGTAACTTCTTATTTTTCATGTTTTCTTTATTAATACAGTTCTGTAGTGTAGCACAAATAACAAAAACCCAGAGGCATACATAAAGCAAACAGCCACTAGAGAGTTTTCACCTCTACCAGTGCTCAGACCAAAGGGGCAATCATGTCCACTGATCGCATCTCCAGACTGCACTGCTTCCCAGAGTGCCTAGACTGCACACTGAATACGCACTGAGATCTGAGCCCCTGTCTTATATTCCTCTCTAGTTCTGGGATCAAAGGCATGCACCACCACCACCCCGCATCTATGGCTAACTAGTGTGGCTGCTGGGATTGAAGGTGTGTACCACCATTGCCTGGCCGGTATGGCTATAACTAACATTGCCTTCTGATCTTCAGGCAAGCTTTCTTAGATCATAAACAAAATACCACCACCCTCTAGAGTACAGTTAAATGAATGTGAAAATGATGTGGAAGGAAAAATGACATTCATCAGGAAAGAATGAATCTCACATACAACTTTACCCATTATTACCATTATAATCTTGGGAAAGTTTTTTTTATTATTATTATTACCAAACTCTCAATTTCCTTATTCTAAAATTAATGTGTAACAAAACGCTTATAAATACTTAGAAAAAGAGGAAGGAGGCTGCGGATGTAGTTCAGCAGAAGAATGCGTGACTACCATGTGCAAGGCACAGGGGTTAATCCTTAGAACTGCACAAAGGAAAAAAGGAAAAGAACCCAGAAACTTGTTAGTCAGGGTTACTGGAGCATACCTATGGTGCCAGTACTTGGGAGATGGAGACAGGAGAATCAGGAGTTCAAGGTTGTCCATAGCTACATAGTGACTTCAAAGCCATTCTGAGCTACAAAAGAGTCTAATTCCAACAATTTTTTTAAAGGCACTTAGCACAAAACCAACACATCAAGAAATTTTAGCCCTTATTTTTATAAGAAATTCAAATGTAAAATCCATATGAAAAACATAATATCAAGTAAACTTAATTGAAGAAGAATATATGTTTGTAGCTTTCATTCCAAGTTACATTTTGGTGAAGTTTTACACATGGAATCTTTCTCTACTCTATATTAGCATACTTTGAAAAATGATATTATAGTATAATGTCACTGTAAATATCTGGGTTTGACCTGGCATTGTTAATGTTTATAGGAAGCATGAATTGTTTAAAGAAATTACATTATTTCATTCTGAAATTGATTTGTACCATATGACATTTCATTTTGTTTGTACACATTTTGTGCTCATTGATTGTACAATTCCTCAAATTGCTTGGAATTTTTAGCTTTGCTCAAAGCCAAGGATAACCACTAAATTGCCTTTAATTAATTTGCATAATAAATATAATAGAATTTAATTCTATAGAAAGTATCAAATATAGTCATCTAAAATTTTAAAGAATTTTGCAATTTAAGAATTACATAAACATGTGTATTTAAATCTTTTTACCCTTTTATCAAAAATACATTATTTTCTCATACAATACACCCTGATTAAAGTTTCTCTTCCCTCTACTCCTCCCAGTTCCTCCCTATCTCAATTCCCCTCCCAACTTGATCTGCCTCTCCTTAAATGTTGAGCAAGAGAGATGGCAGAGCAGCTAAAAGTACCTGGCTCCAAGCCTAAAGACTTGAGTATGGTTCTAATGGTGGAAAATGAGAACCAGCTGACTCCTGCAAGCTCTTCTTTGGCTGCTACATGTGCATAATAGCATGTGGTGATATATTATTTATTAAAGCTTGACTGAGGATTCAGAAAAGCAAAGTCAGTCACAAGTTATATTGTTCACGCAGTGGTGGCTCACACCTTTATTCCCAGGACTCGTGAGAGGTATTTAAGACAAGAATAGAGTTGGTGTGAAGCATTCATTCATTCTCCAGCCACTATGAGGAGAGGATACAGTCTGAGGCTTGGTACATTCAGCCTGAGGCAGAGTAAGAGCTAGTGGCCAGCTGCTCTGCTTTTCTGATATTCAGCTTGAAGTATGAACCCTACTATCAGTCTCTGGGTCTTTTATTAATTCATGTTACAATAGCATGCATACACACATAAAATAAGAAGAAATATTGGAAATTTGATTATAATGTAAGATTCTTGTACTTTCATAGGCATGTCCTTCTTCAGGTTGGGAAATCTGAATAAATAATGAAAACAAAATAAGCATTACATGGGCTGGTCTTTTCTTATTCTCAGTGAACATGATAATTTATCCCTATCTCATTCTGAAGCTACTTATAAAACTACTTATACTAGTTTTATAAGTAATTTACTCTAAAGTTAAGTTATCAAGAGTTTCTATTTCTCAGAGTTTCTATTTCTCTGAGTTTCAGATTTTCTTACCCATAACAAATCACAATGAATTGGAAAACCTTACACTGACAGGTGAGAGAGGGAGGTCAGTTTGTATTCCAAATGCTACCTCCCAAAGGTTCAAAGCAATATCACTTTGACTGTATTTATTAGAATCTAAGCTTTTATGAAACAGGACCTGTTAAGAGCATGTTTTCCTACCACTGCCTTGCTAGCCCCAAATAACACACAGAGACTCTATATTAGATATAAAGCTGTTAGCCAGTTACTAGTTTTTTATCGGCTAGCTCTGTCTTAATGATTAATTAAGTATTAATCTAATTAATTTCTATTAATCTAAGTATTTCCACATGGTCTCATCTTACTGGAGAGAAGACCGGCATTCTACCCTGTTGTCCTATCTCTTGAAACTCCTCCTTACTACTTCCCGCAACCTTCTTGTCTCCTATGCCCGCCTATCTTGCTTTCCTATTGGCCAACAGTGCTTTATTCATTAACAAATAAGAGAAACATATTTACAGAATGGCATCTTCCATCATCTCCTCTTTTCTGTCTAAAATAAAAAGAAGGGTTTTAACCTTAACATAGCAAAATATATAACAAAACAAAATATATAACAAAACCTTAACATAGCAAAATATATAACAAAATATATAACCACAGTTAACAATATTTAGTCCATTAACATTTAGCAAGATTTAAAGAAAATATTCCATAATCTATCCTATTTTTTGTGAGTCTAAAGTCCTATATGTAGCTTATCTTTAATCCTAATTAAGAAAAACTATAACCATAACTATTTGCCTTCAACTCCTTCAAAGACCACAGAGGGATAATGTATAAACGCTAGAAATGACAGAGACATCTTTCTACCTGATCAGTCACCTGAAGGTCTTCTGTAATGTTCCATCTTCAGCCCATAAGCCATAGTGTGTCTGGTAGACTACTCAGCAAAGCAGGAAACTTTAAACTGTCCATCTGTATTGGAGGTTTGTCAGTTATGTTTCTCTGTGTACTGTAGACTGTCTGGCAGACTCTTTCATAAAGCAGGAATCCTGTGGCAATGTCCATCTTGTATCAGCAGTCACTTTTCTGTGGGTCCTGCATGTCCAGTTTATACAGCATAAAGTCAAACAGTCCATACAAGAGCAGTATCTTGCCCAAATGGCTAGTTTTGCCATATTGGAAGTAAACTCCATAATGATTTTCTTTGATGTTCATCTTCCTTTCTGACACAGATGGTATTGTCAGGAGCAGTAGTGCCTCACTTGTTAAGAAAAACCCTAAACCATTTTAAATGCCATATTCTGTAGGTCTTTGGAAGGTTTAAAAAATATTTATCCATCTCAAACATATCTCTATATATCTTGAAAACCTAACTCTAAGTTTTGACTATCACAAGTAACTATCTATAATCTGTACTAAATTATACATTACATTTCTAAATGAGCTACATAAACAAGAGAAGAAATATACATATCACAAAATTGACCTTAAATTTGATTCAATAAATGAAAATACATTCCAGAACTATGTCATATTCCCCTTTTTACCTTTAAAAAGAGATTGGTTGTGATCATTAACCATTTATAACCAAGCCTATCTAAATGAAAACAAACCTTTAAAAATGATATTTGGGAATTTGGGTGTCGTTCTTTCCAAATTGCTTCCTGGTGGTAGGGGGCGCTGTCAAGGGGATTCTAAGAAGATGCAGAAATCCTGGCTGTAGTGGTCTGCAAGCCTGCCTTGTCTCCAGCTGTTTTGAATGTTGGATCACCTGGGACTCTGTTTCAGGGGATCTGGCTTGATCAAACCATGTTAGTCTGGAACAGCATCAATAATCAAGTGTATATCTTTAGCAACTGAGCAATATAAAGACAACATCATTGTATATAATATCCAGACTCTGTGTGCTTTCCATTTTCACATGGCTTTTTTATTACTCTATTTTTCTACTTTTATTTTTGCATGTTATGAGACAGGCTTTCTCTGTGTAACTTTTATCTGTCCTGGAATTCACTCTGTATACCAGGTTTGCTTTGAAATCACAGAGATCTGCTTGCCTTAGTCTCCCGAGTGCTGGAATTAAAGGTGTGTGCCACCACACCCAGCGACTCTCTGTCTTTTTATTTTTCTTTTTAAAACCATTGTAGCCTGTTTCTTTTTCTTTTTCAAGCCTATGTATATTTTAAAACACACTGTAAACCTTTAGAGGTTTTTCTTAATCTGAATCTGTCTTACTGTAAATCTTTATCTTTTTGTGGCCATGAGTCTTTTATCTGGAAAAAAAAAAAAAAAAAAATTGGTCAAATGAAAGCCACAGCTGTATTAGCCACAGTCTATCAAAGATGGCAGAACTTTTATTGCCAGAAGTGAGAGCTGTGCTCACTGCCTTGGTCTACACTGCCATCCAGCAGCATGATGCCAGTTTGGAGATGTGGTCACTGCCATTGCCAGCTCTCATACACACCATTCAGTTCTTAACAGAGCTTTTTAAAAGCCTTACAGGTTTTGTTTTGGGTTTTTTTTTTGTTTGTTTGCTTTTTGGTTTTTTGTTTTGTTTTGTTTTGTTTGTTTGTTTTTGTTTTTTGGGATTTTGCCACTATGCTGAGTCAGGAAACCTCCTTTAAAGGAGTAGTGCAAATTTCTCCTTGTCTCTAGCAAAACAGAGTCCAACCTAGAAAAATGCTGTTATTAAGAAGCCTTGCTTATCTCTGTTCTTTTGTTTCTAAAACTTTTTTTTAAGCTTTTGTTAAGCTTTAAGTGAATGTTCTTATTAGCCATGTTGAAGGTGCCATTTTGTTACAAGTATGTTTTCCTGCCTCCTGGTCCCTCGGCTGTTCCAGCCCCAAATAACACACAGAGATACTATTTGATTTAATGCTGTTGGCCTATTACTAGCATTTCTTATTGGCTAGCTCTGTCTTAATATTAACCCATTTCTATTAATCTAAGTATTTCCACATGGTCTTATCTCACCCGAGAGAGGGCCGGCGGGCTGCTCTTTTTCCATCCTACATCTTGAATCCTCCCTACTACTTCCTCTCTCCTCCTTGTCTCCTACTCCCACCTATCTTGCTTTCCTATTGGCCAACAGTGCTTTATTCATTAATCAATATGAGAAACATATTTACAGAATGACATCTCCCTTCAAGGACCTCACTGCAGAGGCCTAGGCTGGACTCTAACTTGTGACCATCCAGACTCTGACTCCTGAAAGTTGAAATTACAAGTATGTGCCACCCACACTCCCTGTGGAGTGGAGTGGCAGAATGGGATGGGGGGTGGGGAGGACATGAGAGGGAGGGAGAAAGGGAGGGAGGGAAGGAGAAGAAACTGGGATCGATATGTAAACTAAGAAAAAGTAATTAATTAAAAAAAAAAACAAGTATGTGCCACTAAGCCTGGTGACTTTACACACTGCTATAGAACAGAGCTTAAAATAAAGCTGAGAACAGTTTGTCTACCTAAGCTGAATTCACACACACACACACACACACACACACACACACACACACACACATATACATATTTATAGAGTATATATATATATATATATATATATATATATTAAGAGAGAGAGAGAGAGAGAGAGAGAGAGAGAGAGAGTTGTCAAAAAGGGCCAGAGAGTAAGTTTAAATAATTACCAATACAAACTCTATTGTATGCTAAGTAGTCATATAGTAATATTGATGTTCACACTACAGTTTATGGTAGTTTGCCTGGGATTGTGGTCCCATACATTTTAAGCAGAAAGAGTTCCATCTCTGATCCCAAAAAGAAGGATTAAGAAGTAGACAGATCTCTCTGAGTTCATGGCTACCCAGGGATACATGAGCTTGGATCAGTCTAAAAGAGTAACACATCATACACCTTTAATCCCAGCACTAGAGTAGTTTGATAGAAGCAGGGACTTCAGTAGTCAGTATGAGGCATTCACTGTCTACCCATACTGAGGAGAGGTGGCAGTTTGAGACTTGGTGAAGAGCTCATGCTTGGATCAGCCCTTTCAGTCAGAGCTAGAGGTAAGAGCTAGTGGCCAGCTGCTTTCTTTCTCTTATCTTCAGCTTGAACGTCTGTATCTGTCTCTGGGTGTTTTATTTATTCTTGTTACAGGGCATGGCTTGAGCACATATGAAACTCAAAGCCCTCCTTCACAGTGACACACTTCCTGCAACAAAATCACACCTACTCCAACAAGGTCACACCTCCTAATAGTGCCACTTCTTCTGGGGGCCATTTTCTATCAAACCACAACAGAGACACACTAGAAAATTCACTGGTATTCAGTGTCCCGGGACAGAACTGTAAAAATGTCATGTGAAGATTGACTTTTTGAAAATAATACCCTTCTTATTGCTCGTTCTTAGTGTCACCCTCTGGGATGTTTCACATAGTTCCTTCAGTACACACACAGTCAGCACAAAGACTCCTTAGAGTCTGACTTACTTTAATACTGATGTCAGATGACAATTCTATTAAGTCAGAAACTCTTTTACTATAGGCTAATGGTGTTTACCTGTACATTTTTATATTTAAAATAGCACAGATTTTATTTATTTATTTGGCTGTAGTTTCCAGGAAACAATAGCCATTCCACAGTTTACTTCTAGACATACTTTGATTTGTTTGTTTTGGGTTCTGGCTTCATTTTCTTACTACTATGCTGCTCTCAAATAATGATAGCCATGCTGTCAAGACTGGAAGAAAACCATGTGGCTCTCTTTTCATCTGAGCAATGTTCAGTGTAAGGGATTTGCTGAATGCTCCCTTCAGGAATTCTTAAGATTTACCAATGGCTATAATGAGAAAACACTTGGATTGACACTGCTCACATGGTTGGATTTTAACAGCTGTGTCATTTGTACTTACTAGTCGGGATTGTGATATAGTTGCCCTGTGAAGCCCTTTAAGTTTCTGATTCCTAGATTTAATTCTGTTTCCTTTAATCCTTAATTATAAGCAGACTCTTTTATGAATTTGTAATACCTTACAGTGAGTAGGTACTATCTTATATTTTCTAATACTTAAAAAAAAAATTCTCACTGAGGGTTATAAAGTTATTTCATTTGTCATTTCCCTGCTAAACTGTTTCATTCCAAATGGGTTTTGGGTTTTTTGTTTGTTTGTTTTGTTTTGTTTTGTTTTTTAGTAGTGGGGGACAATGGAAAAAAACAAGGAGTCTTGGAGTTCATGTTGGCCTTCTATTTACTACATAGCTAAAGCTGATCTTGATGCCCAGTTTTCCCAAGAATGTTCCAACTGCAATACATCAATTATTATAGATTATTATCCTCCGATTCCTAATCCAGTACCACATACTTTGGATTTTTATATTGCAACAGTTTTGCTTTGGTACCAATTTTCTGCAGGATAGACAAGCTTATGTTTTAATAGAAAATTTGGTCATGAAATCAAATGTATTTCTAAACTGTGTCAAGTATTCAGTGGCTTGGAATAACAGTGGTATGTTCCTCCTCCATCATGCAGCAGCATCCCTGTGAGTAAGCTTGAGTGGGAGGTAGGGAGTGGACCCTTCACTTGAGGATCCTCACCAACTGAAGTCTATTTGCATTTTTCCTCCTTCAAAAACAGGAAAAAAATGTTAAAAGATGCCCTAGTTCTTCTGCTTTCTATTTAGAAATGAGTAATACCATTTCTCTTTACATATCATTATTCAATGTTACCTCAAGGTACAAGAAAGTGGAATCTTGCTTATAAATAGGAATATTCCATGAAAAGAAAAAATAATGACTCTTTCAACTGTTAAAATAGGCTCAACATAAGGATTTAAGGGCTCCATTGTTTAGACATTCAGCTCTTCACAATCATTACCCAGGACTAAGTGTCTTATGGACAGAGTCTCTGTATTATTCTATACAGCCCATCTTTATAGCTGTTGTTCTCCTGAAGAGGAAGATTTATAAGAGAGGAGCAACATTTTCTTATTCTTTTACAAGAAACGATCTACATTTATGAGATTCTGTAACCCCAAAAAACAAGCTAAAAATGGTGAACAAGGAGGGCCATATTCTTTGTCTCCAACTATTTCAAAGCAATATAAATGAAAAGAGTATGGTAACAGAACAAAGGCAGAAATACTATACAGACTACTGATGGGAGGGTGGGGGTAAAATGGGAGGGAGGGAGAGAAGGAGGGAGAGAGGGGGAACTGGGATCAATATGGTAAATAAATAAATAAATAAATAAATAAATAAATAAATTGTCCTACTATAATGACATAATGAAAACATTGATAAACTAAGTTTAAATACAATGATAAATCATTTCAAGGATAATATTTCATATAACCTACCCTACTCCCACTCTCTAACATTCTTTGTCTACCACTCCCAATTCTCAACCGTGTTTAACCCTGACCTTTATACAAATTCCTGAAGTACAATGCCCTGGTTAAGAATGTAATCCATCTGGGCAGTTGTGGTGAAGCATTTAATCCCAGAACTCAGGAGGATGTCTGTGAGTTCAAGGCTAGCCTGGTCTACAGAGTGAGTTCCAGGACAGGCTCCAAAGCAATACAGAGAAGCCCTGTCTAGAACAACAACAAACAAACAAACAAAAGCAAATGTTATCAAACTTCCATAAATGAATGTTCAATCCTGTTTTTTACCATGTCCCATCAGCAAGGGATAGGACCTCCAGTTGTAAGAAAAGCAAAATCACTTATGGGATGAATTCTGTTCTGGCAAATTTTCATTCATTGAATCAGGCATGGTGGTTCAAACATTTAATCCCAGCACTCAGGAGGCACAGACTAGAAGATCTCTAGCCATGATCTACATAGCAAGTTCCAAGCCACATAAAATTATATACACATTGTCTCCAAAAGCAGTTCATATGTTGAATCTCTGTTCTATACACTATGACTATATTTGCAGATAAATCCATTAAGGTAGTAGTTAAGGTTAAATGTCATTACAAGATGAAAATCTAATAGGATTGGTCTCTCTAAGAAGAAAGAGAGACCAATGGGCTTGGCACCCACTCTCTTTGTCTCTGTGACAAGAAAAATGTCATATGAGACTACAGAGAGAAGCCAGCAGTCTACAAAGCAGAAGAGAGGACTCACAAGGTGTATCAGCACCTTGACCTTGGACATGTAGTCTCCAACATTGTGAAGGGGAAGAAAACAGTATATAAACCATTCTGTGTAAGGCACTGTATTGTGGCAATGAGGCTTACCAATAAACCATCCTAAAAGAATTCACATTCAGTCAGTTCTACATTTGCTGAGTTGGTTGCATCTTGTCTTATTCTCTTGCTTTGTGGGGGGAGAAGAAGAAGAAGAAGAAGAAGAAGAAGAAGAAGAAGAAGAAGAAGAAGAAGAAGGAGGAGGAGGAGGAGGAGGAGGAGGAGGAGGAGGAGGAGGAGGAGGAGGAGGAGGAGGAGGAGGAGGAGGAGGAGGAGGAAGAAGAAGAAGAAGAAGAAGAAGAAGAAGAAGAAGAAGAAGAAGAAGAAGAAGAAGAAGAAGCTGGAAAAGGGAAACCCTCACATTTAAAATAATCCCTCTATCAATTGTCTTCCTGTCACTACTTTCTATCACAAGCCCTTTCTATTGTTCCTAGTTTCTTTATCTTCCCTCTGGAACTAACACAATTTATGCCACGAGTTTGTGGGTGAGAAGGTTATTGAACAAGCACAAAATCAAAAAGATGATAATCTTTAGAGGATTTGGGACAATAGTGAATCTGAACAATTCTCCTTACCCTTCAACAGTGGGTTCTGTAATAAAGAAAACAGTCCTTTTCTCCAGATCCATTCATGCCTTCCCTCTGAGCCAACTGCACTTACATTGCTGGATTCCTGGACTTGGCCTCCCTTCTCTGGTTCCAACGCTGACTATCATTTCCTGTTAATTAATTTCCATCTAGAGATAAGTAATGTAATTATAAACTGGTAAATATTCCATTTACTCTAGTATATGAAATTTAAATTTAATTATGTTACAACTGTTTACTTTACAATATGATTATTTTATGTCTGGAGACTCTTATCTGAATTCACTGTCTCTTTTTTTCATTGTCCACTCATTCCTGAGCCAGCTCCACAGAAATTGTTGTCATGATTGACATTTTGCAAGATTTGGCAACTAATCTTTGTACTTTTCTGATTAAATTTTTCTTGCATCAATAAACAGCAAACAGCACTAAACTTTCCTGATCACTATTCCCACTGCAGGTCCACTAAATATAAGATGTCACCCTGGTGACACTTCTCGGTATCTTCTCACATTGCTTCTCTACCAAATCTCTAAATGTCTGTCCTGGATCTTTCCTTCTCTTGTTCTTCTCTCTTGTTCTCTGCCTCTGTCTTTCTGCCCCTCTGTCCTTCTCTGTGTGTATGTTTCTCTCTGTAACTCTGTTTCTCTTTTTCTCTCTCTTTGCTATCAACCAATTCCCAACCCTGAAGTTGATGTCATAAATGTATACCTCTATCACTCCTCCTTTACAGAGTGACAAACTTGTACAGCAATTGTTAACTTGTCACACCTACTTACATGTCTAACAAGTATATCAAGTTGCGTTCCCAAACAGAATTATTGGCTTCTCCCACTCTTCTTCTTTCTAAGTTTCCTATTAGTCAGTAGAATGATAGCTGTGCAAGTCAGAAATGAAAGCATCAGTCTTGATCCTTTACTTTCTTTTCTCACTCACAGGCATTAAGTCCTGTTTCTTACTCTAAAGTCTAGTCCTTTATCTCCATCCTCTTGTGTGCTCCTGGTTCATAAATAGTTTGTCTGTTTTTACTCTTTCCTTCTTCCATCAGCTCCCTACCATTATGTCATCCCATTTTCACCCTCAAATCAAACTAATGCACACATGCTACCAGTGAACATATATATTCCTATATGTATACTGACTATACCCACAATGATAAGTGTGACTAAATTTATACTCCAAAAGTAGATTTTATTATCCTTTGAATGTGATTATCTAGATCTTTCCTAATATTCACTTTTATCATTTTGTATAGATTTTATTCATTCAACTTTTCTATGCTTTCGTATCTTAAAACAATACAAATTCTTTCATAACTACTGTAGTATGACATCTGGCTTATATAAACTATTCCTTGTGTTCCTGATCATAAAGCTAGTGTGTTAGCATTAGCTGTTTTTTATAATGTTCACTATCTTTGTGGCTGATTGTTGCATTTCCCTCTGCTTTGAGGATAGCTATATGACTTGCATTAGCCAATGAGAAAAGAAAACATGGACGATTTCATCATTGGACATTGGATAGAAACCTCAAGAGACACAATTTCTTCCTACTCCTGTAGTGATTATGTAGGATGAACAACAATCTCATTTGAAAAACTCCCAGGACACAGTTTTTTTTTTTTTTTAAAACACAGAGCAGGCCCTGAAAATCTCGTTTGGACTGAGACTAATGAGATGTAGGATTTTCAGTGATAAATCTAGGAAATACCTTGGCAAACCAAAATAAGTTGGTCACACTAGGAATTCAGAAAAAAAAATGTATTTAAATAAACCACGGTGGTTTGAATAAAAATGGACCCTACATAGTCTCATATATTTGTATTCTTATTCGCCAGGAGTGGCAACTATTTGAAAGGATTAGAAGGTGTGAAAATGTTGGAGAAGTGTGTCAATGGGGTGGGCTTTGAGTTTTCAAAAGCATTTATCAACCAAGTCCAGGTGTTCATGTTCTGTCTATCTGTCTGTCTGTCTGTCTGTCTGTCCATCCCCCTCCCCACTCTCTGCCTGAAGAGAGGATTTTCAGCTACTGCTCCAGGACCACATCACTTTGCTTCCCTTCATGATAATGAACTAAATCTCTGGAACTATAAGCAAGATCCCAAGTAAACTCTATTTTATAGGAGTTGCCTTGGGGCAGGCACGGGCTGCAGTCCCAATAGTCTCTGTGAAGCCCTGGTACTAGTACTTGGTGTTCAAAGGGAAGGTCTATAGATACATCATGTACTTCTGTGTTGCTGCTGGAGGACATGTTGGTGCCTGTAATCTCTGCTCCCACTGGAGGTCATGTGGGTATCTGTGGTCCATACTACCAATGGACACCATGTAGAGGTCCATAATCTGTGCTACCATTTGCTGTGATGGGCAAGGATACTTCTTTTGCAATAGTATCAGTGACTGCAGACTCATAATTGAGAACGAGAGATATTGAAGGCTTCTCTGGAATTCTAGCCCTCCCCTCTACACACATATCCAATAAAAGAGTGTAGACAGGAAGCCATTCAAGAGAGCCTTTAAAATTGTAATGATGATGCTGAAGTGTAGCTCTTCACACTTAATGGCTTCTGTTTTCTGAGGGGGAGGTGATGATGACAGTTATCTTTAAGGGGTAGGCCACTGGGACTTTGCTCATGCTCTAGCAAATATGTAAGCAACACAAATTGGACTTAGTGTATTTTTCTTTCTTCTTTTTTTTATTTTAACTTTTTCTCTTTTCCCCTTTCTTAGTAGTAGGGGACAAGGGTAGAAGGATGAACCTGAAAGGAAGTAGAAGAAAGTGTGATCAGGGTACAATGTATAAAATTCTCAAATAATCAATAAAAATACTATGTTGGCTGGGAAACCAGCATAGAACCTACCCAGACTGCCTGAACATGGGTGTTAGTTAGGAGGACTTGGCAGTCTGGGCCTCTGGTAGTGGATCAGTATTTATCCATAGAATATGAATGGACTTTGGAAGCCCATTCCACATAGAAGGATATTCTCTCGGCCTAGGCCCTGCTCCAAATGATATGACAGACTTTGAAGTTGCCTTATGGAAGGCCTCACCCTCCCTGGGGAGCAGAAGGGGGATGGGATGGGGGTTCAGAGGGGAACAAGGGAGGAGGGAAGGGTGAGGGAACTGTTAGTAATATGTAAAACAAGCTTGTTTAAAATTTAAATAAAAAATATAATCATAAAAAATAAAAACTGAAGAAAAAAATACTATGTTGAAAAAAAAGAATTGTTTTGGTTATAGTGTCTTTTCACAGCAATAGAACAGTGACTAAGACAAGACTAGTAATGGCTTTAATTATGGGATAAATATGATGAGCTAAAAAACAAGCCATTGTATTTCTACTGAGATCTATCTATGTTTTGATCTGCATCATAACCTAGCATCTCTTGAGCAATGAAGAAGTTAGTACTTGCCAGGAAGGTGCTGTCATAGCAATAAAACCTAACAATGTGGCATTGGATGTAGGCAAGAAAACATAAACAAACTTTTTTGAAAGGCTGAAATCATGGTTTCACAAAACCATACCATGATAAATGATTCCTAGTTTTTCTTGCTTGGGTTAATTTAGAGTGAAGATGACATATAATATATTAGACTTGAAGAAAAGGGCTGTAAGGATGAGTTTAGCATAATTTAGTTACTTTTTTCCTCATTCATTGAAGTGTAATAAGTAAATAAACTCACAAAAATAATTGGAACAAGCAGGAATATAGATGTGTAAAGTATATACAGGTTCAGCTGTCAGGAGTAATACTCCTCAAATTCAAGTGGTAAAGGACAAAACAGAGAAGACTGTTGACCAAGTAAGAGTGACAAAAACGTTCCCCAGTGGAGAACAAACCCAAAGTTTGTAAATAAAATGAACTAGCCCAGCTAGCTTCTTTCATTTGGTCAAAATGGCCCAGGAAAAATGAACAACGAGTGTGGTTTTGTCACTGGACTCTGGCAAGTCCAAGATATGACAATTAAGTTGAGGTACAGAAAAAAAATTAAGAGGAAGAGAAAGAAAAGGAAGGAAAGGAGATGGCAGTAGATAGGAAGAAAAAAGCAACACTAGAGAAGATTTTTTTTAAACCAGTAAAATCTGGAAGAGAGGGTAGATACATTGTTGACTCATGGAATAAATGGACTCAGAGGTAGACACTGTTAAGTTTTCAGGAACATTTTTGATATCAAATTAATCTGATCTTAGACTAGAAATACCCATGACTGCTTGAGACTTAGGACAATTCTTGACTTTTAAATCTCCCTATAGGAAGTATGTGGAGATAAAATGACTCAGCCTCCAAGGGTGGCACACACTTCAGTGACAAATTTAGATGAAATCAAGAAGAGGACGGCAAAGAAAAGCTAGTTATACAGAAAGGAAGACGAGAAAGCTAAAGTAAGCAGAACACTGTGCTATATGTCTTAGAGTATATATCTGTCCTAATTAAAGTATTCCTCTACTCTATGGTATGGAATACTTGCAACGTGAAGAAATGTCATGGTATAGCTCTTGTCATAAGTCATTCTTTCTTCAGGGTAACATTTATTAGGGTTATTTTGTCCATCTTCTACAATGAAATAGTATATGGAATGTAGTTGAATGGTTGCATTGTGGTTAATTCTTTGAATAAAGAGAAGTTACATTTAAACTTTTCTTTTTATCCCCAATAAGGTTACCAAGTTGTCACCTCTGGAGTTAAATCTACCCTCTGTTTAGGGCACAAAAAAAAAATGGTCAGACAAAACCTCTGATCCAGTGTCTGGGATCTGCATGAGATATCACATGATTTCCTTAGACTTCCCTCATCTGTTCAGGTATATGAATGTGTGGTGGCCATCCCTAGTTATCTTTACTGTGTATCTCTATGTATGTCACTGTCTTAGTCACTGTTCTATTGCTATGAAGAGACACCGTAACCAAAGCAACTCTTATAAGAGAGAACTTGATTACAGCTTTAGAAGTTAGTCCATTCAATATGGTAGGGAGTCTGACAGCACACACACAGACATGGTGCTGGAGAAGTAGCTGAGAGTTCTATATGCTGGTCCACAGGCAGCAGAAAGAAAAGGAGACTAGGTCTGGAACGGGCCTTTAAAACCCATCCCAGTGACACACTCCCTCCCTCAACAAGGCCATATCCCCAATCCTTCTAATCTTATCAAATAGTTCTACTCCCACCCACCACCCACCCAGCCTATGGGGACCATTCTTGTTCAAATTACCACACTCTTTCTTTGTTCTGTTGATTGACAAATCAGATCTAACATGGAAGTAGGGGATGAGCTGTCCCAGGACCAAGGCTGCCCACTTCTACCTGTACATTCAAAAATTATTATTCATCTACCCACAACTTTGGGTATTGAATTGAAGAAATTCAAGTTTGAGATTAACTCCATACCTAGACACGAGTTAGGCAATGTTGGCTGTACTTGAAAGGAGAGTAAGCTAGCCTCCAAAGTACCTTTAAAATGGGGAGCAGAGTGACTTTATAATAGGCAGTGCTTCTTCCATGACCTGCTCAGAAAATATTCTATAGTAAGCATAAACTTCAGTTAGAGTAGACTATGAAGTTTTGTATTGTGCTTTAGCTGATGCAGCTAAAGTGCATATTCCAGACTCTCTTGCAATTAGCTCTGGATGCATGAATGAATTATTGCCTAAGGAGTGTGACAGAAGTAATATACTTGAACCACTTTCAGGAATGGCCTATAAAATCTCCCATGCATGCTCTTCCTCCATTCTCCTTACCCAGTTATCAAATAAATGTAAAGAACTTTAAGGTTCTATTATAGAGTGGAAAGAAGCATAATACAGGCAGGTCCCCAAATGACTCATTTTATAAAAAACTTTCTGCCATTTAGATGTACCTGTTTTATACTTCACTAAATCTTTCTGTTAACCATGGAGACTTGAGGTTTTATAGATTAATGTTTGTGTCCTTTACAAACTCTTATGTTGAACCCCTAACCCTAGTGTAAAATTATCTGAGATGAGACATTTGGAAAGTAATTAGAACACAATGACTATAAGGGAAAAGGCCCAACCAAAGAAACACACCCAGAGCAGAGCCAAAGAAACACACTTTGCCCCTGGTACCAGAGCCGGTGAAAGAAATACAGCCTGGTCCTAAAATTAGAGCCAAAAGGCTAAAAGGGACCAGTGAAAGAAACCCACTTTGGCCCTGAAACCAGAACCAAATCTGACCCTAAACCTATGCAGAAAACCAACCAATCCCTGAGCACCAGATCTAGCCAGTCTTAACTCAAGGACTGAAATCTGACCAATCCCCACCATGGAAATCTTCCTGGGAAAATCCCACCCCCTAAGAAGTTCTATATAAATCCCATGTCTGTTCAGTTTGTGGCTGTTCGGGCTGCCTGGCTGTCCTCTGCCACCCTGGCAGAGGGCAGCCACTATCCTGGATTCCTCCCTCCCAATAAATCTCTTGAATGAGGTAAGGGTAAGACCTTCTTTCTCTGCTTTTGCCTGAGCACAGATGCAGAGACAACCCTGAGTGGAGCGTGCAAAGTGAAGTTGTTATACTCCACTCTCCAAGGAACAGGAGACGAACTAATAACTTGGCAGGGAAAATCCTCTCCTGCCAGAGCAGAGCTGAGAAACTGGGAAAGCCTTTCCCAGAAGCAGGGCTATAAACTGCTGTGTTTACTGTGACCTATGGTATTCCTTGGCTCCAGAGGGCCACAATACCTTTCCATCTGAGCTGTAACACTCAGAATTCTGGCTCCCGAGTGCCAGAGTCCCTGTCCTTCTCATCTGAGCAGTCAAAATGCTAACAATGACTAGAACTGTTGTTCTTATAAGAAAGGACATTAGACAGGCTTGGTGGCATACTCTTTAATCCTAGCACTCAGGAGACAGAAGCAAGTGGGTCTCTGTGACAGCCAGGCCTATGTAGAGAGATCCTGTCTCAACACAAGCAAACAAACAAAAACAAAAGAAGGGGGAGCTTAAAGTTCTCTCTATATATTTTTCTTTCTCTGTCTCTCTCCTACAGTGTCTGTTCTCTTTCTCTCCTATGAGATGACCTGGAAGAAGGCAGCCATCTTTAAGCCAGGAAGAGGATCATAACCACATTTAGACTTAAATAACTGCACTTTTAAGCTGATAGTATTATTTGAAAACATTTCTTCAATTAGCCACTTTGGATATTATTTTTCTGCATTGAAAAGAATACATGCCTGCCCAATACCTCTAATGTAGGAATAAAAATTGGCATAACCCTTGTAAATAGTGTTGTGAATTTGAACACAAGTTCTTCCTCTTCTATACGTTCTGGAAACAAACACAGAATTAATTTCACTATTTCCTTAAGCTTTATTTGTTATTACTCATTTCCTGGTTACTGAACATTTCTTTCTTGCTTGCTTTCTACGCATCTTCTTCCTGATACAGTATTTCATAAGAGTTGTGCTTTGAGAAATCAAAAAATTTGGTTAGAGTGTCCCTCTATTTTCTTACCAATAAATTAATTCTCACTGTTTTCTAATAAATATACGATAATGTATTATTTATGCTTGTTGATAATCTATGATTATGTCTATATATTAATTATCCAGTAAGTACATAGTCACTTTTTATCCTGGAAGCATTTACTTAAACTTAAAAACATATCTATTTGAAACATTATTTCATAAACAGATTAAAATTACTTTTGTATCAATATTAGCCAATAATAATTTTTTTTATATTTCTGAGTCTGAAAACTAATAGGCATCCAGTTCTAATTTCTCTGTGATGCAACTTGTTCTCCTTATCCATATGTCCTTTGTTTCATTTGCTTGTAGTGAAAAAATGAAATAAGACATTTTATTCTCATAACCGTTTTGTTTCAATATGAAAAACAAGTACATAAATTTATTCATGACTGGTAGGCACTGTGGGAATCTAGTAAAACAAAGGGGGGAATATTGCTACATTATAATGATGAACTATAAATGCCTATATACATTATTTTTCTAGAGTAATTCAAATTAATAGCTTCCATCTGCGTACATCATATACTGCGTCTGTGTAGTAAACAACTGTCAGGAATTTAGGCTTCTGTAACAGCTATTTCATTAGTGTTTTATATATGATCCCTTAGATGCTTAGAAAAGACATTCCACTGTGTTTTATTTTCGTTTAATAACCTTTAAGTACTTGAGTTTCTTCTTCTAAACATTTGTTCAAAATTCAGTTGTCATCTGTAAGTTAAATGATGCCACCACTGAGAAAATGTCTCACATCAAAAGCCTCTGTAGTCCCATTTTATTCCCTGTTTTTGATGAATGCTAACAGGTCTATTACATACCAGACACTATCAGGACTGGAGGATTTGCTGGGGAGCAAAAGCTACCCTGTAATATGGATATTCAGAAAACCTGAATACTATACCTAGATGTGTGCAGTATGAAAGCAAGAATCCTACCTCAACTCTTCAGAGCTGTCATAAATAAGAAATCTATGGCCATGTGTTTGGGGAGGTGCAAAAAGAAACAGATTCCATATTGGTTGGAAATAAAATTCAGTATTCTAAAAAGGAAAGAGAGCATAATACCCAGTTAATGAATTCTCCTCTCCTGAACCCTATAGGTGCATCTT
The DNA here is from genome assembly GCA_030556225.1 of Cricetiscus sungorus. NCBI lineage: Eukaryota > Metazoa > Chordata > Mammalia > Rodentia > Cricetidae > Cricetiscus > Cricetiscus sungorus. The sequence continues at coordinate 13,288,971 of JANBXA010000253.1, forward strand.
CATTGTACCTATGGAATTTCTGGATTGAAAGTGAAATCTCTCTCTCTCTCTCTCTCTCTCTCTCTCTCTCTCTCTCTCTCTCTCTCTCTCTCTCTCTCTCTCTCCTACTCAAATGCCCCAAGTACATGTCTCCCTGCCAAAGTTTTGCTTCCAACTAGAGTGATTTGATATCTTAGTTGGCATACCTAGTATATGCTTATCTATTTATTCACTCATGTATATCTTTTTGAAATGACACCTTTCTATATAACCTAGGCTGCCAGGAAAACCAGAATCCCCCTAATTCTGTCTCCCAAATGCTGGGATTTCCAACATGAGCATTTTATATGATGAAAATTTTTAAAATGAAATATACATAACAATTTTCTCTCTAAAGAAGGATGACAGTATTGTTGGGGTTGAATATAGCAGGTGTACAAGAACAGCATAATATTAACTCATTTCAGTGGTATAAATATGTTTCATAGTGATAAATTCATAATGGGCCATTAAAATTCAGAAATTGTTAAAGTCTAAAATCATAGGAAAGCATTGGTTTTTCCCATAAAAACAGTTTTGAATTATTTCAAAATGAACCAGACCACAGTGTAGCTAAGCACAGAGATTCCTACATTCTGGTAATTACTTAGACTAAGACATTCATAAATATAGGTCAACAAATGTAAAGGGCAATTAAGGAAACTATCATTGACTGAGTATTTATTTTCTTTTTTTAGTTTTATTGAAAATTGATTCTTTTCTCATACATTATAGTTTCCCCTCCCTCTAATTCTTCCAGTTCTACCCCCACCTCCCCTTCCCTCTGTAACCACTCCTTTACTGTCTCTCATTAGAAAAGAACAGACTTCTAAGACACAACAACCAAACATGACAAAATAAAACAAGAAGAAGCAAAACCTATCATATCAAAGTTGGACAGAGCAACCCAACAGGAGGAGAAGAGGCCCAAGAGCCAGAGACTCACTTGGTCCCACAGTCAAGAATCCCATAAAAATACTAAGCTAGCTGTAATGTATATAATATATATGCAGATGACCTAATGTAGGCCCTATACTTGCTGCTTCAGTGTTTATGAACTCTTACATGCCTTGTTAGTTGGTCTTGTCCTCCTGGCATCCTCTTTACAATCTTTATACCTCCTCTTCCACTGTATTCCCTGAGCCCTGAGGGAAAAGATTTGATGGAGACTTCTAATTGAGTCTCTTTCTCTGCATGTCTGCCTAAAGGGTTCTGCATCTGTTCCCATCATCTCCCAGAGGAAGACTCTCTGGTGATGAATGAATAAGTCACTCATCTATGAATACAGCAGAATATTGTTATGAATCATTTTTTGTTTTTTAATAAATTTTTATTTAAATTAAAAACAACCTTATTTTACATACCGATCCCAGTTCCCTCTTTCATGCTCCCCAGCAACCCTCCATCCACTCCCCAGGGAGAGTGAGGTCTCCCATAGGGCATCATCAAAATCTGTCACATCATTTGGGGCAGGGCCTAGGTGTTACAAGTACTTTCCCACCAGCCTGGTCCCAGAGCCGCATCAGTCCCAAAATAACATGCAGAGACTCTATTAGTTATAAACCTGTTAGCCAATGGCTAGAGCTTCTTATTGGGTAGCTCTGCCTTAAATATTAACCTATTTCTATCAATCTAAGAGTGTCCATGTGGTCTAATATTACAGGAAAAGGGGTCCAGACCTCTTCTCTTATGTTCTACATCTTGACTCCTCTCTACTACATCTCCCAGAATCTTCCTTGTCTCCTAATTCTGCCTATCTTGCTTTCCTATCAGCCAACAGGGCTTTATTCATTAACCAATAAGAGAAACATATTTACAGAATGACATCTTCCATCACCTAGGCCCTCCCCCGTATATCTAGGCTGAGAGGGTATCTCTCCAAAGGGAATGGGCTCCCAAAGCCTTTATGTGCACTAGGGATACTGATTCCACTGCCAGAGGCCCTATAAACTGCCCAGGCCTCCCAACTGACACCCATGTTTTACGAGTAGTTTTTCCCCACCAGTCTGGGCCCAGAGCCACGCCAGCTCCAAATAACACATAGAGACTCTTTATTTGATGTAATACTGTTGTCCAGTTACTAATTTCTTATCAGCTAGCTCTGTCTTAATGATTAACCCATTTCTATTAATCTAAGTATTTCCACGTGGTCTCATCTTACCAGAGAGAGGGCCAGCATTCTGCTCTCTCCAGTCTCTCCATGTTGACTTCTCCTTACTACTTCCTCTTTCCTCCTGTTCTCCTAGTCCCTCCTATCTTCCTTTCCTATTGGCCAACAGTGCTTTATTCATTAACCAATAAGAGAAACATATTTACAGAATGACATCTATCACCCATGCTCAGAGGGTCTTGTTCGGTCCTATGCTGATTCACCGGCTGTCAGACTGGGGTCTGTGAGCTCACACTTGCTCAGGTCAGTTGTTTCTGTGGGTTTCTCAAGCATGGTCTCGATCCCTTTGCTCATCACTCCTCCCTCTCTACAACTGAATTTCAGATGTTCAACCCAGAGCTTAGCTATGAATCTCTGCTTCTGCTTCCATCAGCTACTGAATGAAGGTTCTATGATGACATTTAAGGAGTATCAATTTCATTATAGGGGAAGGGCATTTAAGGTAGCCTCTCCACTATTGCTTAGATTCTTTAGTTGGGGTCATCCATGTAGATCTCTGGACATTTCCTTAGTGCCAGATTTCTCTTTAAACCTATACTGGCTCCCTCTATTAAGGTATCTCTTTTCTTGCTCTCCTTCTCTATTCCCTTGACTCAGTCTTCCTGATCCCTCACTTTCTCCTCCCCACTACTCTTCTCCCCTCCTCTTTGTCCTACATCCCTCCCCCCTCCCCCTGTGCTTCCAATTTTCTCAGGAGCTATTGTCTTTTTCCCCTTCTCTGGGGGACCATGTATGTTTCTCTTAGGGTCCTCCTTATGTCCTAGCTTCTCTGCAGTTGTGAACTGTAGCCTGGTAATCCTTTGCTCTGTCTAATGTTCACTTATGAGTGAGTACTTGTCTTTTGTTTTTGAACCAATAGTATTTGACTTTGGTTGGTTGGTTGATTGATTTGTTGGTTTGTTTTTGTTTGGGGGAGGGATTTTTAAAATATTTTTATTGAAAATAGATTCTTCTATTATATAATATGTCACAACCACAGTTTCTCCTTACTCCAGTCCTCCTAGATCCTAGATGCCACTTCCCTTTCCTCCAAACCCATTCCCCCTCTATTGCCTCTTCAGAAAATAGCAGGCCACCAAGAGGTGATAGACAAATAGGACAAAACAAGATACACTAAGACAAGGCAAAAGCCCTCATATCAAGGCTGAACAAGGCAGCCCAATAAGAGGAAAAGAGTCTCAAGAGCAGACTAAAGAGTCAGAGATACACCCTCTCCTACTGTTAGGAGTACCACAAAAACACCAAGCAAACATTCATAACATATACACATAGTACAGACCTATACAGGCTCTGTGCTTGCTGTTTCAGGTTCTGTGAGCCTTGCTTAGTTGATTCAATAGGCCATGTTTTCCTGGTGTCCTCCATCCCCTCCAACTGCTATATTCTTTCCTCCCCATCTTCCATAGGTTTCTGATCCACAAGGGGAGCAATCTGATGGAGACCTCTAATTTAGACTCTCTCTGCATAATGTCTGGCTATCAGTCTCTGTGCCTGCTCTCACTGCTGCCAAGAGAAAGCTCTCTGGTGACAACTGGAATGGCACTGAACTATGAGTATAGCAGAATATAGTTAGGAATCATCTCACTGATTTTTTTTTCTTTGCCAGCCATGTTGGAGTTTTGTTCTACCATGAGTCTTTAAGCCATCCAGTCTCTGGTTTCTGGCATTCCAAGCAGTGTATGGTGTGGGCTCCAGTTCATTGGTTACCCAAGCAGTGTCAGGTGTGGGTTCATTCTCATGGAATAAGCCTTAGGTCAAATCAGATGTTGGTTGGCTATTCCCACAAGTTCTGTGCCACCATCAGCCTGTCATATTTATTTTTCAGGCAGGACAGATTATAGGTCAAATGTTTTCTAGTTGAACTGGTATCCACATTTCTTTTTTTTTTTTTTTTTTTTTTTTTTTGTAGCCTGCAGAGTACCTTCCTGTAACAAAGACACTAGAATTCAGAGGTAAGTGTTTCTTGTAGGCACCAGCTTGACCTTTCAATGTTCATGGTCTGTGGGATCCACCAGAGTTTTAGGCAAAGGATAGGGAAGGCTATAGTTGGTGTTCTGTTGAGGAATCAGCATGAGACTATGGGATTGGGTCTGAAGAAACAGAGAGCCTGAGTACTCATTTTCACTGCTTCTATCCTTTATTAATTCTGACAGTGAACAACTATTAAATATCAACATAAAGCAAAATATAGATTGTGAAGAAATATATACACAGACAAGTTAGAGAATGAGAAGTCAGATATGTTATAATTCTGGAAATAGAAGTTTGAGAAAGGAAAGGAATGAGCAGGATGTGACTCAGTGATACAGCCTTTGTCTGTCTTTCCATGTTTTTCACACCAAAAAAAAGATTAAATAAAGCAAGAAAATGAGCATAATGAGCATAGGACCAAATATCACATAAGTATTAAGACAAGAAACAAAACCATGAGAACAAAGGGAATGATGATCTATTTGCAATAAGGTTAATAAGGACCTTAGAGGGAACATGATCATCAAGGCAATAAGGGTATAAGCCATATAAGCTGAAGAGTAAATGTGTGATGAGAAAATGGAAAAACACAGAGTCAACTCTCTCAAATGTTGTACACACTAACTCAATATTGCTACTGAAAATACTGTTGATAACTGCACTGGTAGGTACCACTGATGCTGGATGCAGAGGAGATTTGGTTCAAATAAAATTCCCAAATCAGATTCCCCTTGAGTTCCACTTGATATTCTTTTACCTTCATCTCCTAAACCTTCACAAACAGCATCACCAAATGGGGAACAAGTGTTAAAATAAATAAGCCTATGGGGAACATTTTCATTCAAACAAAGACACAAAGCAACACTCACACATGTGAGAGGTTTAAGAAAGTATACTTGCTACTCACACATGCACAACTCAGAAGAGTAGAAATATTAGTCTTTATGTTATTCTTGTCTGGGGGAAGCCAAGGAAGAAAGATCTCTATACCTTTCATTCTATGACCAAAAGTTCTATGATGCACTTCTAAGATTGCTCCAAAGGCTTCTTGTAACATTAAAAACTAGTCAGAAAAAGGTCACAAACAACAAAACAGCTCATTCTTTCACTGCTTGTCTTTCTTCTCCATTTCACTACCCTTCGTCATTGTCTCTGCTCCTAAATAACTGCCTTGCTCACAGCCTTGTCCCAGGTTCTGTTTTCTAGAGAGCTTGGAGCAAGATACCATCAAAGATAAATACCTACTTGGTAGAAGCTCAACAGAACCTATTAAATTCTAAGCCTCATGCATTTTTCCTCCTAGATTTTGATTCCTAATTAAGAAAATTCATTACTTATCAATTCAGTAGCCTGTTACTTCTGCACTACCTAAACTCATGTTGAAGAGATGCTTTCCTCAAATTCTGGAAACATCTGACAGTCTTCATGAAAAGGCCTCTCAGAAGCTGTTCAGCTGGTGAGCAGCAGACCTGTCTTACCTGTCTGGCTTCTTTTTCCTTCCCTAACTTCTCACTTCCTGCCTTGCCCTTCCTAAGAAAAGGCAAAAAGAAAATCCTAAAAGGGAGGGGGGAGCTTAATTGTGCTATAAGATATTCAATTAGTCTTTTTTTTTTTTTTTGGTCTGTCTTATACAACAAAATACAAGAAAAGCATTTCTTCAACATGAGTTAGGTAGTGCAGAAGTAACAACAAAAAAGATTCATTTATCTTGTGTATGAGTGCTCTATATACAGGTACTTTATGCCAGAAGAGGGCATCAGATCCCACTGTCAACCACCATTCCATTCAGTTGCTGGGAATTACATTATGGACCTTTGGAAGGGCAACCAGTGCTCTTAATCACTGATCCATCTCTCCAGACCCTAAAATACAAGTTTTAAAGGGGATCAAAACTTTGTCATTGAGTAGACCTTGTGGTGTGTTAGTTTCAGGTCCCATTAGCTCTTGACAGCCATGTTCTCATGTCTTGACAACCTATGGTCAGTAATGCTGAGGTGATAACATTGTGCCATATCACCTTGGGTTTGTAGTTTTCTGTAGTTCAATCAACAAAGTAACACAAAATTAGTTGCTTAAAACCATACAAGTTTATTCTCTTGTAGTTCTGTGGGTTCAGTCTTACTGCACAGTACTTTCTTTCTGATTTCCATAGCTTTGTGCCATCTGGAGAGTGCTCATATTCCTTGGCTCACACACAGTTCCTTTTCTCTCTTATCAAAGCCAATAGCGTTGCAATTGTCAGACCACTCTTCCATAGTCACACCTTACTCTGACTTCTTCCCTTTCTCTTTTTCATTTTCAAGGACGCTTCTGATTACATTGGGCTTACTAAATCATTTCATTTTAAGATCAGCTGATTAGCAAGATTTCATTGGCAATCCTACTCTGTATTGCCATACACATTATATGTCAGGAATGTAAAATGTGGATACCTCTTGGGAGAAGACCAGTCATGGTGGAACATTAAACAAAACAGAAACTAACAACATCAGAAAAAAAAAATCCTTTAAAAAGTATATGGTTAAGACCATATAACAGAATTTAGCAGAATTCTTCTAATAAAATGGTTGTGTAGGCTGGGGAGTTGGTTCAATGAATAAACAGCTTATGGTGCAGGTATAATGACTAGAGTTCAGATCACCAGAACCTACATAGAAGTTTGGCAAGTGTGGAGGTCCATAGAAATGAGGAATCTCTGGGGCAAGAGATGAAACTAGCCCAGCCAGAACTGGTGAGCTCCAGTCTCAGTGAGAGATCTTGCCTCAATAAATAAATGAAAAAGGACTCAGAAAGACACCCAATACGAATTTCAGGCCTTTACACTCATGTGCACACATGTGTACCCATGTATATGAACATGCATACACATATCCACACTACATAGAATAACTTATTTTGTAATTTAAGATGTTTAACTATAGTATTCCAGAGGGAAAAATAACTGACTCATTGGACAGTTTTAAACAAATAAGTTTGCAATGTATCATTACTTAAGATACCGGCCTCAACACCTCATAGTATTAACTCATTCCTTTTTTCTGATTAAACACAAAAAGGAAAACAAAAAATTATTGTCATTGGTGTGGATGACATAGGCAGAAAGCACAGCTCTTTTCTCACTTTCAGTGACCTGAGAAGTTCCCCTGAATGTTAGGGACCTCAACTCAAGCCAAACCAGGATTTTTGTCTTCAAACAAGAAGAAATTTCAGGGCTAGGCTGTAGGAAGCTGAGCTGAGATTTAATAAAGATATTTTAATGAAGACTTAAAGACAGTGGTTAAGAGAGGAGAGACATGCAGAAAGGAAGCTGGACTTGCTTACTATTCTATGGGTACAGGCTTCTCTAAGAGAGAGCAGCATATTACTATGTTTATGATAGTATTGTGGGTAGCTATGGAAGCTAAATTATCACTGGGTGGTTCAGGAGGGCACCTGACAGGATTACAATTAATTAGGGAAAGTACAAATCACCAGTGTGGGAAACTAGGAGAGCTTTTCTGTAAATGAAGCTGACAATCCTGTTTGAGCTTCTGAGACAGTGCTTAGGCAAAGGAATGGGGCCTGCCCAAGGTCACACACATACAGGTCTTAAGCCTGGCTCATTGTTGCTTGAGGAATAAACATCTATGAAATAATATTATTTCCATTCTAACAGCCTTAACAGCAAATGTCAATCATTTTGAAATTCTTGCTTATTTAGCATGAGACTTAAGCTCCTAGGTGAGAGGCTGCTTTCTCTTCTTTCATCTCCATAATTTTTTCTGTCTTTCTATCCCATCTTTGTTATTACAGAGTTTACAAACACTTGCCTTTGAAAAATGAAAAACAACAGCATGGAATGAGATTTGACATAAATTTTCCCAGCTATCTGTCATTCATATAACACTCTTCTTTCAGCATCGGGACCAGGTTAAGTCAGTGCTGGTTTCAACATAAAGAGATAACCAGCATATCAAGATTTTCAGTCACTGAGTCATAATGGAAATCAAAGGGGTGGCAACATTGTTAAGAATGCTATGTGTGTAGACATTGAGGTAGCAGACATAGAGAGAATTGTAAACCACACATCATAGTCATACAGCCGTGGTATACAATGTAGTCTCCTTCTCTGTATGCTGAAACCAGGAATATATCATTTAATACACCTGATGCTAAGGGTAAACTTTTACCAGAAGACCAGAAAGGAAATAGAAACCAGGGAATAAAACAGCCATCCAACAAAGATAAACTCAGAAATCTGCACCTCAAACCCAGATGCCTAAATGCAACAACAAACCCAGATGCCTAAATGCAACAACAGCCAAAGCCCAGCTATCCCACTACAACAAGCTTGAATATTCCAATACAGCCGAGGGACAAGAAAAATACCTTAAAACAACCTTCAGTTATGAAGATGATAGTGGTTCTTAAAGAGGAAATGAATAAATCCCTTAAGGAAACTGAGGGAAAAGACAAAGAAAACTTAGAGGAAATGAATAAACCCCTCAAAGAAAACCAAAAGAAAACAAACAGATGGAAGAAATTAATGAAACTTTTTAAGACCTGAAAATGGAAATAGAGATATTAAAAAAAAATAAAGGAAAGAAAAGAAGCACACAAAGTGAGGGGACCTGGAAATGAAATATCTAAGTAAGGGAACAGGAACTACAGGTGCAATCATCAACAACACAATACAAAAGATGGAAGAGAGATGTTGATGGGGCACACCTTTAATCCTAGCACTTGGGAGGCAGAGGCAGGTGGATATCTGTGAGTTCGAGGCCAGCTTGGTCTACAGAACTAGTTCCAGGACAGACTCCAAAGCAATACAGAGAAACCCTGTCTTGAAAAAGAGAACAAAAAAACAAACAAAAGAAAAGAAAAGAAAAGAAAGAAAGAATAGAGAAGGAGAAAAGAAAAGAAAAAAGAAAAACTCAAAATCAACGAGATTAATGGTTAATACATACAAGAAAACACAGGAAATAAATAGCATCATACCAGCAAAACAAAAAGAAGGGAAACACACACCACCACCATCAATATCAATACCAACAAAAATAAAACAAAACAGAAATTAACAATCATTGTTCATTTATATCTCTCAATACCAAAGACTCAGCTCCCCAATAAAAAGATACCTCAACATCAATGATACACATTACTTGAGAGTAAAGTTTTAGGAGAGGGTTTTCAAAGTAAATGGACCTAAGAAGCAAGCTGGTGTAGCTAACCTAATACCTAACAAGGTAGATTTCCAACCAAAATTAATTAAGATAGAGGATGCTACATATTCATCAAGGGAAAAACTCACCAAGACAGTATTTCAATTCTTTTTTATTACATTTTTTCACTTATTTTACACCCTGATTGCAGTTTCTCCTCCCTCCTCTGGTTCTCTTCCCTCCCCTACCCTTTGCCCCCCCCACTTTACTCCTCCCCTGTTTCTGTTCAAAAATGGGAAGACCTCCCATGGGTGTCAATAAAGCATGGCATATTAAGTTGAGGTAGCACTAACCTCCTCTGCTTGTATTACGGCTGGGCAGGGCAATCCAGTATGGGGAATAGATTCCCAAAAGCCAGTCAAATCATTAGGGACAGGCCCTGCTCCCACTGCTAGGAGTCCCACAAGTAAACTAAGCTACAAACTGTCACACGTGTGTAGAAGGCCTAGGTCAGTCCCATACAAACACCCAAGCTGTGGGTCTAGAGTCTACGAGGTTTTATGAGCCCAGGTTATTTGTTTCTATGGGTTCCCTTGTGATGACCTTGACCACTCTGGATCATACAATCCTTCCCCCTTTTTTCAACAGGATTCACAGAGCTTGGAATAGGCTCTCTGATGACAATTGGAGTAGTTACCAACCTGATTATAAGAGATGGACAGTTCAGACTACCTAGCCATTATTGCTAGGAGTCTTAGTTGGGGTCAATAAAGGAACTTCCAGAGGTATCACCATCCCTGGTGTTAAGCTCTACTACAGGATATAGTAATAAAAACATCATGCTACTGGCATAAACACAGACAGGTCAATCAATGGAATTGTATTGAAGACGCTGACATAAATCCATAAATCCACACACCCATGAACACCTGATTTTTGACAAAGAAGACAAAATTGTACAGTGGAAAAAAAAAGAGAGCATCTTCAACAAATGGTGCTGGCATAATTGAATATTGACTTTTAGAAGAATGCAAATAGACCTACATCTGTCGCCTTGTACAAAACTCAAGTGACAATGGATCAAAGACTTCAACCTAAATCCAGTTACACTGAACCTGACAGAAAAGAAAGTGAGAAATAGCCTTCAATGCATTGGCACAGGAGACACATATAGATGGAATTAGAAAAAATTCATACTGAGTGAGGTAACACAGACATTTGAATTCTTAACTCTATGTACAGAATGCAAGGGCACCCACACTTATAAAAGAAATAATACAAAAACTTAAAACACACATTGACCCTCATACATTGATAGTGGGAGCCTTCAATACCCCACTCTCACCAATGGACAGATCATCCAAACAAAAACTAAACAGAAAATTACTGAAGCTAACAGATATTATAAGTCAAATGGACCTAACAGTTACCTTCAGAACATTTCACCAACACAAAAGCATATACCTTCCTCTAGGCACCTCACAGAACATTTCTCCAAAATTGACCTCATATTCAGTCAAAAAACCAAGTCTCAGCAGGTAGAAGAAAATCAAATAACTCCCTACCACAGCCTGTCTGACCACTGTGGATTAAAGCTAGATTTCAACAACAAAAACAACAGAAGACCTACAAATTTATGGAAATTGATCAGCTCTCTACTAAATTTACCTCTACTTATTTAAGACAGAAATAAATTAAAGACTTTCTAGAAATCAATGAAAATGAATACATAACATACCCAAACTAATGGTACACAACAAAAGTTGTGTTAAGAGGAAAGTTCATCAACTGTTAATAAACAGGATGCCATGAAATGGAAAATCTTCTGTATGACAAAGGACACCACCATTTGTACAAAGCAGCAGCCTCCAGAATTGAAAAATATTTTTATGAATTCCACACCCAATAAAATACTCATTCAAAATATATAAAGAACTCAAGAAAGTAGATAACAAGTAAACCAATAACCCAATTAAAAATGGGGAACAGAAACAAATAGAGAATTCTCAGAAGAAACTCAAATGGCTGAAAAACACTTTAAAAAAAAAAAACATTCAACACCCTCAGCCATCAGAGAAATACAAAGTAAAACTTTTTTGGGATTCTATCTTACACCTGTCAGAATAGCTAATATTAACAAAACAAACTGACAGCTCATGCTCATGAGGATGTGGTGTAAGATGAATCTTCACCCATTGCTTGTGGAAGTGAAACTTGTACAGTCACTATGGAAATCAGAGTGACAGTGTCACAGGAAGATGGGAATTGATCTACCTCAAGATCCAGCTATACACTCTTGGGCATATACCCAAAGAATGATTCATCATAACACAGAGACCCTTGCGCAACCATGTTCATTGAAGCTTTATTCATAATAGCTAGACCTGGGCACAACCCTCAACAGATATCTCTCAACAGAATAGTTAAGGAAAATGGGGTACATTTACACAATGGAGTATTACTTTGCTATTAAAAAAAAATGACTGTTGCTGGCAATTTTCTTTCCTGCCAGGGGCCGCAATGGTCTTTCTCAGTCCCAAATAAACACACAGAAATGCTATATTAATTATTAAACTGTTGGCTGAAAGCTAGGTCTTCTTACTGACTAGCTCTGTCTTAACTATTAACCCATTTCCATTAATCTATGTATTTCCATGTGGTCTTGGCTTACCAGAGAATGCCCAGACCTGTTTCTCCTTTGGCTGGCTACATGACAACTCTCTCTGGCAGGCTTTCTCTGCCTACCTTTTCAGAATTTTTCTCATCTCCTAGTCCCACCTCTCTCCTATTGGCCACAGTGCTTTATTCATCAAGCAGTAAGAGAAACATATATACAGAAGGACATCCTCCATCAAATGACTTCATGAAAGCTGCAGGTAAATTGGTGAAACTAAAAATATTAGTCAGAAACCCAGAACCAGAGATACAAATATGGTATGAATTTGTTTATATATAAACATTAGCTGTGAAGTCAATGATAACCAAGCTACAAAGGGTAGGTGTAGAGTAAGGTACTAGAGGGAACAAATAGATCTTGTTGGGAAAGAGAAATAGAAATGGAAGGAGCAGGACTGGAATGGAAGGATCAAGTGGGGAGGCTGAGATGAAGAAGTTGTGGGAGAACAAACGGGGACAGCTAAAATTAAGTACCATTTGAAGGATGATAGGGAAACAATACTGTAGAAATTTCCATATATATGTATATGGAAATGTACACACACAGACACACACACACACACACACACACACACACACACACAGACACACACACACACACATACACACTGTGTTCTAAATGAAATCCCCAAATAATTGGGAGACAAGCTCCCAACTGGTCAAATGCTTGTCACCAAAGGAAGCTTCTAGTGCTGGGATTAGGTTACATTTTGAGTTGCTGGCCAAAGGGGCCTCACGAGAATCCCCCAAACAACCCAGGCTGTGCCAAGCCTATAGGTTTCTCTCCACAAACTGACAGCAAGGCCCTATTGCCGAAGACAACACCTACACAAACACTGAATGTGGAGATGTTGAGCTGGTGCCTACCTGGAACCTTCATGCCTATATTGCAGTGTCTTTGGTACACGAAGGTACACTCACTGCATGATATCAAGAGAAACAAACAGCAACCAGACATAAACCCTTTATCTACACTAGTGTACTGTTTACAAAATATGCTAGGGCAATGGTGGCACAAAGCTGTGGAACTAACCAATCAAAGAATCATTTGACATAAAACTCATAAGATGGAACCCATACTTGACACTGGGTGACCAAGAACCTGAGTCTAGATATCCCAGGAAACTAAGGTAAAACCAAATAATTCTCTAAATAATGATAATAAATGTAGTGATTAAAATGTCTCCTAATTGCATTCTACTATACTCATTGATCAGTGCCTTATTCAATCATCATTGGAGAAGCTTCCTTTCACAACAGAGGGGAACAAATATAGAGACCCACAGCCAGACATTTTGAAATGAGAAACCACAGGACATTCATCCCTAAATGGAATGTCTCTATCAAATCCCTCCCCTGAGCTCAGGTAATCTGGAGGAAGAGGGAAAGACTGTAAGAGCCAGAGGGTATGGAAGACACAAACAAAACAAGACCCTCTAAATCAATATGAGCAAAGCTCACATGGATGTAATATGAAAAATAAAAACCCCAGATGGGGTTCAAGCTGATGGTCAGATAAGCAAAGCATCTAGCCACTAGCTCTTACTTCTACCTCAAACTGTAAAGGTGATCCTGGCTCCATGAATCCTCAGAGACAATAGCTCTCCCTGTCTGGAAATGAAATCTCCACATGAGACCATTTGCTTCTTCCTTTTATACCTCCCGAGTGCTGAGGTTAAAGGAATTAAATTAGCACATGAGCAAAGGGATCAAAACATGTTCATTTCTTTAGTATTACATTTAAGTTAGCAACCACCATCTTCATTGCTTTTGTGTGTGTAAGATTTTGTCATACAAAAACCATAAAATTAAAGTACTTAAAATTTTCTTGTTGGTGCAGTTCCTGTTATCTATAAACGAACAATAACTAAAATCTACTCAAAGAACCATAAAAGAAAACAGTAAAAATAAATCTATTTTCTCAATAAGCAATCTAATACTACAGGGACAGAAATCTACTTTCTTTACAAAATAATGTTCCTTTGAAGCAAATTATTTCAAACCAGATTAAATTTGTATTCAAAGTAGACAATTAACAAGATAAGAAAGGTCCCAAGAGGCTATCAAAGTTACTAACCTGTGGGGAGCCGGGAGCCGCGAGCCGCCGCCATTGCAGGATGGCGACCGCTCCCCTACAGGATGCAGTGAACGACTCCATGTTAGGCAATGCCTCCTTGGACTACGTGTCCTGTGTTTCCCGCATGCGCAGTAAGAACAATGTCTCTGGCCAATCCCGAGGCCTTGGGTGTCTGCAGTTCGGCTGTGACCAATCAGGGTACGACCCGTGTCCTTTTTCCCTATATAAGCAGCTGCATTTGGGTTTTTGGGGGCCCCTCGCTTCCTGCTCTCCCTTCAATCAAGAGGCTCTCCAATAAAGCGTGATTTGAGAAGAATCCTCAAGGTGTGGTCGTTCTTCCTCGCTGGTAGAGGTGCGTGCTACACTAACCAGAAAATGGATCCATGCTCTTGGATAAGTAGGATAAACTCAGTAAAAATGGCAATCTTGCCAAAAAAACAATCTACAGATTCAGTGCAATCCCCATCAAAATCCCAGCACAATACTTCATGGACCTTGAAAGAACGATACTCAGTTTTTATATGGAAAAAACAAAAGACCCAGGATAGCCAAAATAACCCTGTACAATAAAGGAACTTCAGGAGGCATCACCATTCCTGACTTCAAACTCTATTATAGAGCTATAATCCTGAAAACAGCTTGGTATTGGCACAAAAATTGACAGGTAGACTAATGGAATTGAATTGAAAGCCCTGATATTAACCCCACACATCCTACAAACACCCGTTGATTTTTGACAAAAAAAGCAAAAAATATACAGTGGATAAAAGAAAGCATCTCCAACAAATGGTGCTGGCATAACTAGATGCTAGTGTGTAGAAGACTGCAGATCCATGTCTATCGTCATGCACAAAACTTAAGTCCAAATAGATCAAAGACCTCAACATAAATCCAGACACAAGGAACCACTTAGAAGAGAAAGTAGGAGGTACCCTTGAACATAACACCAGTAGCACAGACACTGAGATGGACAGTTAATAAATGGGACCTCAAACTGAGAAGCTTCTGTAAGGCTAAGGACACTGTGAACAAAACAGCAGCCCACAGAATGAGAAAAGATATTCACCAACCCCACATCTGACAGAGGGCTGATTTCCAAAATATATAAAGAACTCAAGAAGCTAGTCAGCAAAACACCAAATAATCCAATGAAAAAGTAGGGCACAGAACTAAATAGAGAATTCTCAATTGAGGATTCTATCATGGCTGAAAGACACTTAAGAAAGTGCTCAACTTCCTTAGCCATCAGGGAAATGCAAAGCAAAATAACTCTGAGATACCATCTTACTCCTATCAGAATGGCTAAAATCAAAATGCCAAAGACAGTTTATGCTGGAGAGGATGTAGAGAAAGGGGTACACTCCTCCACTGCTGGTAGGAGTGCAAACTCTTAACAGACACTTTGGAAATTAGTATGGCAGTTCTCAGGAAATAGGAAATCAGTCTACCCCAAGATCCAGTAATTCCACTCTTAGGCATATGCCCAAATGATCCACATTCATACAACACAGACATTTGTTCATCTATGTTCATAGCACCATTAATTTTAATAGCCAGAACTTGGAAGCAACCTAAATGACTCTCAACTGAAGAATGGATTAAGAAAATGTGGTACATTTACACAATGGAGTACTACTCAGCTGGAAAAACAACAACAACAACAAAAAAAAAAAACCAAAACAAAAAAAAAACAATGAAATCTTGAAATCCACAAGCAAATGAAACTAAACCGCACCCTGCTGCAATAACTCAGTCACAAAAAGACAAATATGGTTATGTACTCACTCATATATGGAATTTAGACATAGAGCAAAGAATAACCAGCCTACAATCCATACCACCAGGAAAGCTAGGAAACAAGGAAGACCCTAAGAGAGACATACTTAGTCCCCCAGAGAGAGGGAAAGGGGCAAGATCTCCCAAACAAATTGAGAGCATGGAAGGAGGGGAGAGGGAATTAGGAGGAAGAAGGGAGAGGAGGGCATGATGGAGCAGAAAAATTGAGGTAGGAAATAGAGGAGAGCAAGAAAAGAGATACCATAATAGAGGGAGCCATTATAGGTTTTAAGAGAAGTCTGGTACTCGGGAAATGTTCAGAGATCTACAAGGATGACCCCCAACTAACAATCTAAGCAATAGTGGAGGGGCTACCATAAAAGCCCTTCCTTGATAATGAGATTAATGAATACCTTATATGCCATCCTAGAGCCTTCATCTAGTAGCTGATGAAAACAGAAGCAGACTCCCATAGCTAAACACTGAGCCGAACACCTAGGATCTAGTTGGAGAGAGGAGTGATGAGCAAAGGGGTCAAGACCAGGCTGGAGAAACCCACAAAAACTGCTCATGCACCTCAGTCTGATAGCTGGGAAACCAGCACAGGACTGACCCAGACTCCCTAAACGTGGGTGTCAGTTAGGAGGACTGGGAAGTCTGTGGGGCCTCTGGTAATGGATCAGTATGTATCCCTAGTATATGAATGGACTTTGGGAGC
Source organism: Cricetiscus sungorus (assembly GCA_030556225.1). Lineage (NCBI taxonomy): Eukaryota > Metazoa > Chordata > Mammalia > Rodentia > Cricetidae > Cricetiscus > Cricetiscus sungorus. The sequence continues at coordinate 13,305,518 of JANBXA010000253.1, forward strand.
CCATTCCACATAGAGGGCTACTCCCTCAGCCTAGACACATGGGGGAGGGACTAGGCCCTGCTCCAAATGATATGACCAACTTGCAGAGATGGGATTGGGGTTCTTGGCACAGGAGGGTGGGGGAACTAGGATTGACATGTAAAACAAGCTTGTTTCAAAGTTAAATTAAAAAAAAATTGTCAAAAAATAAATAGATCAGAATATATTACCACATATGAACCTAGAGACTGGGGCAGCATTCATAGGGCCTTCACCAGTCTGCACCAGGTTCCAGTTTGTGTGTGTGTGTGTAATAATTTCCAGCTTAGTATTTTTATGCAATTCCTGAATGCAAACAAGTGGGTCCCTTACTCTTGGGCTCTTTTTAATTTGTTGTAGTGAGATATCTACCCTACCCACACCTGTTGTACTGATCCCACCCTTTGGGGCATGGAGTCTAGGTCTGGGTCCTGACCCTGATGTTCTCTCTTATGGGTTGGAAATGAGAGGATTGGAGGACATCCTTGAAGCAGGAAAACCCACGCAGAGGTCATCTGTTTCTTGTCTAAGTGAATTCTCCCTAAATAAACCTTAATCAGCCGATATTGTGTCCCAGAAACTTACCACCTGCTTCAGCTTGTCTTGTACAGCTTTGATGTGATAGTTTTTAATATATTTTATTGTTATGTTTAAAGATAACAAATGAAAAGCCAACTTAGGACAAAGGTGAACAGGTGAATTGTAGTTTATATCTACTAGGAGAGGGAAAATCACTTTTCTCCAGTCAATCACTCTAGAGCAGGCCTAAAGTTCAGCAGCGTTGACCAACATGTAATGGATCCCACAGTTTGTTCATTTAACAAAGGTTTGAATATGCTTCCCAATATCCCTTTGCTTAATTACCATACAGTATAGAATTATTTTCAAATACATACAGACAAATTAAAGAGATTCTTTAAATTCTAGTGTTTTATTCCCTATATCCTAGCCATAAAGTCCCACGTGGAAATCCAGCATTAAATAATGACATACAAACCAAGTTTCAGAGATTTATTCATCAGTGTGATATACTCCAAAAAACTGACATGATATCATGCATTCAGAGGAGTACTTCCTGATTAAGTGGAAAATTGTGCGGATGGCTTCTGAAAAACCTTCATTACAAGCAGCTTTATGACGAAGTTCATGGTTTAGAAGTCGGGGCCTTCTTTCTTCAGTTTGCTGTAGTCCACATTCACTGAGTAGAACTTGGGGGAAAAAATTGTATTTTAGATTAACAAAGGCAGACATAGCACAAAAGTTTTAAAATCTGTTTCCTCAACTTTTTCAAGTAAAAACTCAGAAAAGAAAATAATAAGAATAGTGTAAACTAAATTCATACAAAAAATACATTATCTGAAATTATAGAACAATGGTTTTGTTGAATTAATTAAAGCATCTGATCTGGGGTTTCAAAAGCCCATGCCAGGCCCATTCTCTTTCTTTGCTTGTGGATCAGGACGTAGCTCTCAGATACATTCTCCAGCACCATGCTTGCCACCATGTTCAACGCCAAGATAATAATGAACTAAGCCTCTGCAAGCAAGCCCCCAATTAAATGCCCTCTTTCATATGAATTGCTTTGGTCAAAGGTAATCTTCACAGCAATGCAACAGTGACTACAACAGTTTGTAATAGGGAGGGTTTCATGGCTGGTAACTAGCTCAAAGACATGGCAGGAACTCATAGGCTTCAGATTTGTTCCTTTCCACCATGACAAAATATACAAACCAACGCTTCAAAAATCTGTTCCCAAAGAGATGTCTTCAAACCCATTTACTTCAAACATACTTCTTTACTGTATAAGGGAGGGTCTCACACAGCCTTGGTGGCCTCCATGGTATGTATGAAGATGATCTTAAGAGTTTATGTTCTCTTGTCTTCTCCTCTCCAGCACTGGAGAGACAGGTACATGCCACCACTGTTTTAAGGGTGCTGGAGACCTCACATAGCGCTTCGTACATGCTAGGCAAGCACTTTACCAGCTGAGCCTCATCCTCAGCCCCTTCATTTTTTATAAAGGTAAACCTCGAACCTGTAAAGCATATTGTCATGTCATCCTTAGGAATATACACATAAATCTAGGGTTTCTTTCTTGAACAGAAAATTTGATGTAAACCAGCAATTTTCTTTGCTCTGATAGTCTTGTTAAGAATCAATTTACCTAGACAACAGAAGTTTTATACTAGCCTCTAACATGATTGCATATGAGGATATTTTCAGATGGATATATAGGTATAACATATATTAAGAAAACAAATATCCTAATAGATGCTAACAATGTCTTCTGTTTATTAGTCATCACCATCTTTTGCATTCTTACTGCTTTATAAAAATCCAACCAAGGACCAAGTTATGTTACTTCAAACTGACTAAACTAAAAGACTGGAAAGATAATTTAATGGCTGATCAAATGTACTGCTTATCTAAAGGCTCGAAGTCCAGCATCCATGTGGGGTAGCTCAGAAACCACTTTGGTAACTCCAGCTTATAAGGCACCTACACATGTAATTCCAAGTTATGAAAATAAGTATTTAAGAGCAATGCTATAGCCAGGCATGTTGGCGCACACCTTTAAACCTAGCATTTATGAGCAGAGGCAGGTGGATTTCTTGAGTTCAAAATCAACCTGGTCTATATATCATGTTACAAGATCGCCAGGGTGGTGATGCCTGCCATTAATCTCAGCACTCTGGAGGCAAAGAGGCAGGAAGGTATTTGTGAATTCAAGGCCAGCTGGGTCAACACAGCCAGGGCAGGCAGGTCTATGTAGAGAGACCTTATTCAACAATCCACCCCCCACCCCAAATCGAACAGGCTTGATATATTTGCTTTGTACTTAATCTCCTTGGAAGGAATTTGAAATCTGCTTTACCTTTTTCCCTTCCATGCCTCTGCTGTTTTTCTCAATTTAACAGTGCTCACCTGAAAAGCACCCTAGATTGCTATAACTGATCCTAGGTTCAGAGCATTTTTCATTGATGTACTGCTTGGCTGCTAATCCTTAAATCCCATCTTTCTCTAATCTCTTGTTGCTTTATGAGCTTTTGCTTTGGAGAACCAATAACCTCCTTTTATGAACAGAATATTCACATCCTCCTAAAATTTATGGTGAAATCCTAGCCTCCAATGGGATAATGATAATTTAGACACTGAGAATTTGGAAGGTAATTATTAGGTCACAAAGACAAAGCCTTCACACCTAGACTGCTTTCTTCATAACAGAAAAACAGGGCGGAGTGTCCACCTCTTTTTCTACTGAGAGTTTCCAGTAAGAGGATCTTTAGCAGGGACAGAACTGACTGGTACCTTGGTCTCACCCTTCCCAGCTCCACAATGGTAGCACATTTCTGCTGCCTAACCTTCCCTATCTATGATATTTTTCATCATAACCACCCCAAATCTTAGCATCTTAACCCATACATCAGGGTCTTAATGCAGCAACATTCCATTTCCAGTTATCATTGTCTCACACCAGCCCTTGGCATTATATTCCAAGGCACTGAAAACTGGCACAATTGTTGAAATCATCTGGTATATTTTGTGAAATACATAAACAGAATATTCCAATATGCTCTTTGGTCAAACAACCATATTCTAGTTCTTTGTTCTCCTTTTTAATGTTTCTTATATGCAGATACATTCCCCCCCCCGAAAAAATGGTACTTAAATAATGAATAAGAACGCCTGTTTATTGTTTCTTGAGCAAAATGTTAAAAAGACATACCAGGTGGCTTGGTTTTCAGCTTGGCTAGTGAGTTTCTAGTTCTATCTTTAAAAGGATAGCAGCTTGGGTACTTAAAAGCCAAATCATAGTTGGGTTAAGCAGAAATCTTAAGTGAGTAAAGAATAATCTTTAAGTAGTAAGAGCACCCATCTCTAGCACAGACACTTTCCCCAAATCTTGGTCAAACACGGCTCAGGGTGACTCTTATTGAGTGCTAGGGCAAAAAGCTAAGTACAGAGAAACATTGGATGTAACAGAAAACATAAGGGAGAATTAGGCACTTTAAATAGATAAATTGTATAGCATAAAAATTACACATGAATTCTTGACAATATAAGGGTTTACATGCAAAAAAAATTACATGTAAGAAAGGATATATTTGAGAGATCAATAACCATGGTGTATAAATGCATTCTTTCTAAAGAGTAGCTACATAGACCACTCTTCTGGGAAGATGTTAAAGCTTACCTACGAGGCTCAGAAAAAATTTAATTTTCAACTGACTTTCATTTCTTCCTGAGCCTCACCTAAAATATTTGAACCACATCAGGAAGGAACAGACAACCAAACCACCCAAGAGCCCAAACTATCCATACTTCAACAGCAGTAATGCAGCAGCTCTTCAAAGGTCATTATGATAATGGAATTTTACCTGCATATCCTATTTCAAGGAAAACTACCATACAGTCACATATCTGTGGTAATATGCTTTCTAGCCAGGTTTAACAATTTTGCACCTTACCTTATATTGTTCATTGGGACCCAGTTTGTTCCAAGGCTCTGGGTTATTTTTCTTGTCCCAGCTAAAATGAATAAAACATTATTAATTATTATAATAAAAATACACTACTTAAGATAGTGCTTTTAAAACACGTCCTTAGAAGCTAGTATTTTGAATAGATTAAACATGTTTTTAGTAGGTATAGTATGTTTCATTATAGAATTAAACAGAAGTAGAATTCATAGTTAAACAACTGGTAAAAATCACGGACCACAGCCTTTTTGGAATATTTGTCTTCATCCCTGTCTTTAGAACAGGAATGTTTTTATTTGGCTTTTATTAAATCTTCTATGTTACCACTGAGGTAATATATAAAAGTGTTATTTTTCCAACTGCAAAAACAAAAAAAAAAAAGTTTATTGTGGAAAAGAAGGTAAAACACAAACACAGGACAGAAATCATGGTTAAGTATTTTATAAATAGCAATCATTGCAAGGCGTGGTGGCACATGCCTTTAATACCAGTACACTGGAGGCAAGCAGATCTGTGACTTCAAGGCCAGCATGATTTACACAGTGAGTTCTAGGACAGCCAGAGATACAAAGAAAACAACAAAAACAACCAACCAACAAAACAATCATGATCCCAATCTTCAAAATGAAAGACTTAGTATTAGCAATTTTACTTTACCAAAGGGAACTAAAACTCAGGGATATTAGATAAACTAACAAAGCAGGAAAAAGTTCATGTCAGCAGCCTGGGGACTGACTGTATGGCTACAAAACTGTAGCTGCTTCTAACATGCTACCACTCCCACGACTGTGGTCCAGGCCAGCTTCTTCAACCATTCAAGCTCTAAGAACGTGTAGACTCACCTGACATCTGGATTGAACAATGCCAAGCGCATCACATACAGCGCTGCTCCAGTACCTCCTGCTCCAATAAATACGAAGAGAGGAATCAACTAGAACAAAGAATAGACAAAAAATAGTAGCCATCATCAAATTCCTTCATGGTGTCCAAAATAAGGCTACACTGGTTTATACATAGTAACTTCCAAGTCTGCTATTTCCATAACTTGTCCTAAAATGTGAATAAAGGTTTATCATAGATAGAAGCAATGTTTCTTTTCAAGTGTATTCCAAAGGCATGATCTTTGCAAAAAGATACTTGGATGACTTTGGTTTAAGAGTTTAGGGCAGTGGTGGCACACGCCTTTAATCCCAGCGCAAAGTGAGTTCCAGGACAGGCAAAACTGTTAAAAAAAATGTGAGGACTCTGACTTCCCCATGTGGAAACATATTCTATCTGCCAGGTGGTGGTGGTGGTATATGCTTTTAATCCCAACACTCAGGAGGAAGAGGCAGGCAGATCTCTGTGAATTCAAGGCCAGATTGGTCTACAAAGCAAGTTCCAGGTCAGCCAAAGCTACACAAAGAAACCCTGTCTAGAAAATACTAATAATTCTATCAAGTACATTCACTTCTGTAACGTTTGAACAGCATTCTTACTAAATTTCATTACTTCCCTGGAAGTAATGGGAAGTACTTCCTTGAAAGTACTTTTAAGGCTGGAAGGAGGGTAAAGAGTGGTGCCGAAAAGTTCTGTGAACAACATAACCTCTGTGAAATAAAGAGCATAATTAGCTGACAGAAATGTCTGTTACAAGCACTGGTTTTAGGAATGAACTCTGAAAATGATTTCTTTTAATTTTTCTGAGTATTTAGAAAAGCAGGCTTAAAGCAAAAAAATTGCTTTGTCTTGGGGACTGTCATGGGGAGTTTTAAGGAACGAAATTGAGATGTTAATTTACGTAAGTAAATTTTGCAACTGGCAAGGTATCCAAACAAAGTAAAGATTCCAAGATGAAGATTCCTTATATTTCAAAAGGCTTGGTGGTGCAATGTAGTGAATACGAAAGTCTCAAACGCTAACATAAGAAACCCGATCTCCTTGGGATTCTAACCCACTCAATGTACTTATCCACCCCTCTTTGAGCCAACCAATCTGTGAACGTGACCAGTGTTCCAACACTCAGAATGTCTAGCTTTCTCCCTGATGTCTGCCACCTTCTGCTCCAGCCAAAGCCCCGCAGTGGGTAAAGTCACAAATAGAAGGCTTCGAGCAACCTGGTCAGCCTGGATACACAGACAGTGTAACCCCAAGGAACAGTGAAAAGAGAACGTTCCCAGGAGAGAGAGGCAGGTGGTCCGCAGCAAAGAAGCCCCCCGGGAAAATATCCTGAACTTACGCTGGGATGCTTCTTGGCTTGCCCGATGATCTGACGGAGCATGTTTGCAGCAGAGGCCTACCTCCACGGAGACAGGAGAACAAGCGCAGGACACACACCAAGCGGCTTCTGCAACCCGGCAGAGCGGACGTCCAAAGTCACCCAGGACCTCCTACCTGAAGGACCCCTGGCTCGGAGGGCAGCCTGCAGCAGGAAAGCCCGGATGCGGCTGTCTCCCGCACTGCCTGAACGGCTCAGCCCTTGCGCGCTCGTGCTAACCTGGCCCGACCTCTGCTTTCCATTGTGAAGCTTTGCATCCTTTAGTCCTTCGCGATGCATCTTCCTGGTGGGTGTATTTCGGCGTAGAAATCCCAGCTTCTCGGCTGATGGGACAGGCACTGGTTAGGACGACACGCGCGTAGATCGGGGTCAGCGGGCGGCCGTCTGGTAGTGTGCACTGCGGGCGCGGCGTCGCTAGCGGCGCCTCCCGGGCTGGGCGGCGCGTGGACGCGCTTGGGGGCGCGCGTGTCGAGCGCGCGCCGGGCCGCCCCGAGGTCCCCGAGGGAGCAGCGCGGCGCCTCTGCAGGCTGGGCGCTCAGCTCCCGCAGGGCGACAGGTCATGTCTGCAGCCGCCGAGGTCAAGGGCTGCGGTTTAAGACTGCAGCTGCTTCCTGTCTTCCAGTGGCGCTGAGGGACAGAAGTTTAAAAAAAACTACTCAGTGACTTAAAGATGGCCTTCGTTTCTTCAGTGCGAACGCTATAGACTCCCAGGTCACGACACTCTTGAAGATTCGTCGCCACGAAGAACTTTTGTCACGTGCCGCCATCCCTTTTTGGTCCAGATATTGCATCTTCACGGGTCGTGTTCCTATACTTAAGCGTTTCTACCACCCTCACTTCAATTTTCATTTATTTCTTTCTAAATTTACTTTTACCCAAAAAGCCTCCTTGGGACTCTGTTTAATGCCCAACAATATGAACCTTTTCCAACTCCATATAATAGAATATATAATATTTCAAATAATAAAACTAAAAGGGAGACGTCTTCACTGAAACTGCGAAACTGAAGTAGACGTTAGCTAAGTGGAAACGTCAGGAAGTGTATGAGGAAGACAATTCAAGTGAAGGTGTGAAGCTCACAATCTGTTACAGCTGGAGCTTAAGCAAACTAAGGTCCACAAGGGAGCTAGGAACCACTTACACAGGGACTTTATGCTCAGGAGTTAGGAAGCTCACCGAGATGATTCTGTGGTTGAAAAGAATTCCTTTAGCTATGAAGGATAGTGTAGAGGGGCCAAACACGAAAGAGGGTGTGTGTGTGGAGGAGGTGGATTGCTGTAAAGGGACTGTTGTAAATTTAAGCTATCCTAAGGAAGGGAATGCAATGATTGGGCAGGATGGGGGCAAAAATCCAAGACAAAAAATAATGTAAAACTAACAAGACCGGATAGTTTGATGGATATGGGAGAGTGAAGAGAAAAGTTAAGAATAATATCAGAGCCAGATGTGGTGGTGCACTCCCTTAATCCCGCCCACCACTTGGGAGGCAAGAGTCAGGTGAATCTCTCTGAGTTCAAGGCTTGCCTGATCTACAGAGTGAGTTCCAGGAGAGGCTCCAAAGCCACACAGAGAAACCCTGTCTTGAAAAACCAAAAGATAAATAAATGTAGAAGTTCTTTTATTAATAGGACACAAGCTGTGTGGCTGGCTAGAAGAGCTTAATAGATGAGTGAGAAAAGAACCAGAGAGCATCAAACTGAGAAACTGCAGCATGAAATGCTTGTTTGGATAAAACCACAAGGAGGGAAACATGGATGGTATGTGGTGAAGGGTATGAACGTAAAGGCTGGCATGGTTTTCTGTCTTACTTTGTGCGTGCGTGCGTGCGTGCGTGCGTGCGTGCGTGTGTGTGTGTGTGTGTGATTAATTCAGAAAACTTTTGCTGAGTACCTACTCTATATCAGTTCCTGTTGCTTTTGCCTCTGTTTTGTTTTGGTTGGACTCTGACTTTTGCCTTAGCCTTCTAAGACCTGCCATCACAGACATGGGCCTTCATGAACATCACTTACAAGCTGCTAGGAATTCAGCATTGGAGAAAAAAAAATATTTCGACCTAAAAGCCCTACCATGATGACTAAGAAAACAGGCAACGAACAGTTAACTTTAGAGTTATATGTGTGCCAATAAAATAGAGTAAGAATGAAAAACGGCATAGGTGAGGTAGAGGGAAGAAGGTTACTTTAGTTAGAGTGGGCAGGGAAGATCATTTTAAGGATATCTGAGATGAAACCTAAAGAAGAAGCAACCAGTTGAAGATCTAGGAAAGAACATTCTAGTTACATGAAATTACCCAGAGATTATAAAAACAAAACGGGGGGTGTGTGTAGGGGAGTACTGAAAGGAAGCATGAGTGACCAGTCCATGCATAAGGAAGGAAAGAGAAAAAGGAGATCACTGAGGGAATGACAGTCTTGCTATACTTTATATATTATGGTACAGACTATGATTATGTTAAAAGCGCAGAAAGTATTCAGAAGTCAAAAAGGAACTACAATAGTGAATATAGCCAGGCTGGCAGGAAAAGAAATTATAAGGTGGGGAGAACTTTTATTGACTATTTCATTTGGAGTGGAAAATATTCATAATAAAAATTAAGTAGATATTTGGAAATAACTTAATTCAAAAGAAAGTTAACTCCAGTAGTTTGCTGTGCTGCTTCTTCTTCTTCTTCTTCTTCTTCTTCTTCTTCTTCTTCTTCTTCTTCTTCTTCTTCTTCTTCTTCTTCTTCTTCTTCTTCTTCCTGTTGGCCTAGTGGCCATTTCCTAAATAAAACAATAAAATGGATGGTCAGCCAGGTCCATATATATGTTAACAAAGCACAACTGCACAGTATAAATTTTACTAAACTGTAACCGACAGGTCCAAGTGTCAGAGCTTAAGTTTTGCATATTAAAGTTGGGGGGAAGAGTATGTGAACTGTATGTTAAGTATGGCTAGAGAGAGGGGAGGTGACAGTTTTTAAAAGCCATGGTAGAGGAGGTTGCAGAATTCAATGTGAGTTTCAGAAATAGGGATTTCGTGTGTGGTACATTATATCATTTACAAATGCCTCTTGCCTGTGCTTAGGAAGAGAGGTCATTTCATTGCCTCATTAGCATCAGGTTTGATAAGATGACTTACTGTAGTAGTAAAGGAGATGTGAGAAATCACACCTGTCATGAAACAGCCCCCTCCTGTGTGCTGTTCTCCCTTCTCTTTTCTCTCCATGACAAGATCAAGTTTTGGTTTTAGACAGTGGCTGCTTTACCAGCTCGGGTGTGAAATTGAAAGCCACTTGGAGAAGAGCCATTGCTTACCTGTGATGGGCACGTTTTGAAAGTTACAAAAGAGAGCTTTATTTCGAGTCATGGTATTTGTGATTAGCAGCAGCATTTGTCTCAAAAAGTATTTCAGGTTTGGCCAACGATGCAGAGACTTGACCAGATTCGGATAGAAAAGAAGTAGGCTACAGACTGAATTTAAAAAAAAAACAAAAACAAAAACAAAAACAAAAAACCTCTTAGCTTTGGATTTTAGAAACTGGATATGAATCGATATTTCATTTTCCCCATCTTCTGGAGGAAAGATAGAAAGGGATGCCGGTGCTTATGAACTTCTTACATGAACTTAAGCCAAGAACCAAGGAAGAGTACTGACAAAATCAGGGACTAGTCAAAGATATTTCCTTTCTTGACTCCTTAGCAACTTACACCCAATGACATTTCAATTCCTGTACACAGTTCTTATTCTCTTGCTGAATAAGAGTTTTGCTATAGTTGTCCAATCTCTGTTCCACTGTTGAAATTTGGTTTTTTGTTTGTTTGTTATGTTGTTGTTTTTTTTACGACAATTAAAGTTGCTGTAATTCAAAGATCTTCAGACCAATTAAAGACAATTACAGGAAACAACTACAACCTAGAAATCACAGTATTGGGCTGGGAATGTGGCTTGGTGCTACATTCCTCACACTCTGTGTAAGGGTTTTAGTTCCACCCTTAGCAATGAAAAGGGAAAAAAATAAAATAAAATGTGGAGCATCACAAGAAAGGAAAGAAAAAGTAAGTCGAGGGGGGGGGGCAGTAAGAGGAAGGGTAATAAAAGAAGATTCTACAACATAATTTGTGGATCATCATAGACTTTGAGTAGGAAATAATGACAGGCAGGAGTGAGTGTTAATGTCTCCCAAGGGTGAGTGGATTTGGGCAAAGAGAATCAACACCTGAATGTCTTTAATGAAGAGTCCTAATATTTGTAATAAAAAAAAGAAGACAATCCTGTTATATTGGTCATTTGTTCACACACTTAATGTTTTTTCTAGGAAAAAATATATTTAATTCTGCTAGTGTCAAGCTCAGACAAGTGACTTGATTTGGAGACTAGGGCATACAAAAATAAAAGTAATGTAAAAAGATGGCTGAAGAGATGGCATAGTAAACACTGCTTATCTTTCCAGTTTGACTTTGGATACACAGAACACATGGAAGGCCACATGTGGTAGCATGCATCTGTAATAACACTACACAGAACAGACAAACCCTAAAAGCTCACAAGGCAGCTAGCCTGGAATGCACAGTCTCAGAGAATAAGAAATCCTGACCCACTCCTTTAATCCCAGCACTCAGGAGGCAGAGGCAGGGAGATCTCGGTGAGAGTTCAAAGCCAGTGTGCTCTACAAAGCAGGTTCCAGGACAACCAGGGCTGTTAGAGAGATAACCCCTGTCTCAAAGAAACAAAACAAAATGAAAAACCACCATCACCAACAACAAAAACAAACAAACATAACAACAACAAAGAAATGCTGTCTCAAAGAAGGTAGAGGACAAAGATCAATCCTCAAGGGTGTCTTACAAACTTGGCATGACAGCCTGGATTCATATATTCACATACATGAATGTGCACACACTCAGAAATAGAAAAAGAGCGACTAATATAGAAAACAGTAATACTGTGGCAAAGTATCATGTAGAATTATCTGAGAGAAGGGAGTCTTGTAGTCAATGCATATAAGATATTCTAAACAAAGCAAGGAGAAATGAAAGCGAATACTGCAAGTTCATAGTGTAAGGAAAGAGCTGAGTTTATTCTAGTGGGACTTGGCTTTCATAGAGAAGAGACATGGGAAATGAAGCTTAAAAGGTTAACTCATTTGAGAGAGTAAGATTTGGAAATTTATTCCTTAGTGAAGTTTCAAAAATTATTTCTAACCATAGAATAAGGAAACTGCATTAATAATTAATAAATGAATTGTTTTACCATTTCATTTTTAAAATTTTTACCATGTTTATTTCTTGTTCTCTTGTTTTATTTTAATTTTTGAATGATTTAAAACTTTAAAAGCATATAATAGTTGTCCAAATTAATGAAACTGTAGCCAGACATGGTGGCATAATCTATAATACCAGCATTTAAGAAAAAAGGCCAGAAGGTCAGTCCTTCAAGGCCATCATCAGCTACATAATGAATTTGATGACTGTCTAAGCTACAAAAGACTGTGTCTCCAAAGTAAACAAACTAATAAATATTGTATGGTGAATACCTCTAAATTTCCATCAATAGCACCCAAGATAAATTAATGTGCTTGTATGTATTCCTTGAAGATTCCAGCCTAGAACATTCTGGAAGCTATGGTGATTATGTGTTGTTATTAATGCATGACAGTAAAGAAATAGCTTCTTTTGAGAAAAATAATTTAATAAGTGAGCCATAGAATACAATTATATTAATGTAAATTGAAGACAGAATCATATTTTTATTCAGTTTGCATTTAGTATTTTAATTATTTTTTCTAGTAGATAAATTGACAAGTAGAGTTATTTTTCTGATAACACAATGCAAATACCTTCACTTGTTAATAAAGATTCTGCAGCTATCCTTAATCTAAAAGCAAATATGTTCGTCTACTAGTATGACAATTTTGCATAAACTACCACTAATTATCAAATTTCTATTAGAAAAATGAAAGCATTTGGTCTGCAAGTTTACTCCCACTGTTATAAATCTCAAAGCTTCATTGCTATAGTTTAAATTAAATACTTGAAGTACTTTATGTGCAAAATTCAATGAATATTAAAAAGCCAATACACAGTAATTTAGATAGTACTTCCATTCGATGAAACCTTATGGCTACATGATATTTTAGGGGGAAATGTGTGTTTGTGTTATTTGGAATGGGACATCAGACTTCTAACCTTCATATGATAGACTTTAGATTATCTCATTTTCCATCTGTCTCCTTTGATGCCATTTAGTATATCTCTTCAGGGAATCCTCCGTGGATTCCCTCCTTCACTCAGTCATTTGCTCACGAACATATTTTGAATGCTTACTAGGTACTATTTGCCACATTGAGTGGAATGGCAGTTACACAATCACAAAACTTTAGGATACATACCACAACCAATTCAGTGTTCAACTTAACTTTCTTTTATGGTGTTTACTTAGTTTTCAGAAAAAAATGAAATAATTATCTACCAGCTTATGTGTATGAATTTGAGTGTGCATGAGTTTGAGGTTAGTTTCTAGTGTCTTCCCCAGTTACTGTCCACCTTAGCTTTTGGGGTAGTATCTCACTAGACTGGAACTTGTGGCTTTGGCTAGACTAGCTGACCAGCAAGCCCCAAGAATCCTCCTGACTTTGCTTCCCTGCTCTGGAATTATTGGCGTATGCCACTGCTCCCTGCTTTTACCTGGGTGTTAGAGGTTGACTCAGGTCCCCATGCTCATGCAGCAAGTACTATGCCACTGAATTATATCACCAGGCCATGAAATCATTTTTGGAACCACCAAATCCATGATACCTATGAAATAACTCCAGTTGGAGACATGTTAAGATATATATGGATGTATGTATGTATGTATGTATGTATGTATGTATGTATGTATATATTCACTTGAGATCAAGAAAATTTGAAAATGAAGAACCTACAGGTGAGAGTTAATACAATGGAAACTGATAATTTTGCTCACAACAAATATATAAAAGGAATGTATAGGCAGAGAAGACACTCTATTCTAAGACTCTAGAAACCAAGAGCAAGCCAAGAATAAGGACAGTAAGACAGTGACAGTTCAACCAGAGAAGCAGAATTCCTAAGCTACATATGTGTATAGTGAAATATTTTTCATAGTGAATTGCTGTGATATGGTCTATGAAACACAGCACTTCCTGATCTACTTGAGGTCAGTGCGGAAGGGACGAGAGACATGAAACAGGCAAACATAATCACATCAGACACATACTGAGTACAACCACAAGGACAGAGACCACCACACCGGTCTCTTGTTGCCTCCAAATTTTCAATATCAATGATACGTAATTCCCACAGAAGAAGCTACATCTCTTTCTAAATGCAAACTTTGTCAAGAAGGAGGAAGGAGTTTGGCCGTATAAGAGTAGCAACAATTGTCCTAGATGATCTCATGCATTCCAGATGTACTCCTCCTTAACCCCATTGAGTTGTATGTCCCAATGTCTCCTTTGCAAACAGGTTAAGTCACATAAATTAAGAGTACAACACCCTATTTTCCTATGTATTGACTGGTATGAATGGCCCAAAGTGAACAAGTAGCAGTCTAAGCTTCCAGTTTAATAAAATCATTGCTGTATATGCCAATGGAAACATTTCTCATATATATATATATGTATATATATATATATATATATATATATATATATATATAGTTAAAGGGGCCTCTCATGTAAAAATACAATAATACTCTCATCCAAAATACAATTTTATGAACAACCTGCACAGTCAGTCCAAGAGTGACCGTGAAGCTCTGACTCAGACAGTAGACCTGCACTGGGGTGAAGGCAGCAGTTATGCAGCCCTCAGGATCTTCTTGACCTGAGGCACTGCCCAGGTCCAAGCCTTATCTATGTTTCACTGGGGTTGTGGTGGTTCGACCTAGGATGCCCTGGATTTGCCTGACTGTTTTGTCTCCCCAGAACCAGCCATGTCCTAAGGGTAGGTTGGGAGCCAGCCACAAGCCATCCTGACAACTCCTGGGACATCTAGGAGACAGTTGGGTCCTTGGCTTTGGGAGGTTCAGAGGCCGTCAGAAGAGAGATGGTGGGGTCATCTGTGTAGTCATCCCCCTCATAGAAGTAGGAGCTTCCCCTCAGCTCAAAGAGCACAGGCAGTTCGCTGTGCCCTGTGTCCATGGCGTCAGGGTCCAGCAGGAACAGGCTGAGTTGTGTAGTGTACCAGCTGCTTCACTGAGTCAAGGTTACTGTTGTCTGCCCCAATAGGCCTGGGGGACTCCTGGGGCTCCTGAATGCTGGCCAGACTGCTGTTCAGGTCAGGCAAGCTCATGTTGGACATGGTCACCAAGGAGCTGGACAGGTTCAGCAGGGTGCTGATGTCCACACTGAAGCCATGGCTTGTCAGCATGGCTGACAACAGGTTGTCCAGTCCACGGCATCCAAGTGAGCACTGAGCTCTTTCTTGTCTAGGCAGGCTACGCTGAGGCACTTCTCAGGGGTAGAGTGGGGTGTAGGGGCTGTGTTTGGGGCAGTAGGGTTAGGCTCAGTCAAAGTCAATGAAGGCAGTTGGGGATAAAGGTGTATCCTGGAGGATGGACGCCCAGGGCTTGCCTCCAGTACCCGAGGGTTCCGAGGTGGGCTTGGGGGCTCTTCCTTGACACAGATCAGGGTGCTGCTGGGCAGGAGCCTCTCATCTATGCTCCTGCCTAGGGATGACAAAGGGCTGGTAGAAGTCAGTGTAGTGATCAGAGATTATGGGTTCATAGCTGGTGACAGCATCAGAGGTGTAAAGGCTAGAGCTGCTGTAGGCTGGAGATGGAGCTGAGTATGGGCCAGGACCATGGACATGCTCCAGGGAGTATTGTTGACCATACTTGAGCACAGAGTGTGCTGAGCTGCTGTCACTCAACATCAGAGGGATCTTTCTCTTCACCCCCAGGATCTGGTTCGACTGCACCAGTGCTATCAGGAACTGAATGAGCTTGTTGGCAATTATTTGCTGCTGGGCATGCTTCTGCCACAGGTTGGCCACCTCCGGCCACAGGGCTTGGTTCTCGTGTTTCATGGTCAGGAGCTTGGAGTCCATACACTCCTGTTTCCCCTTCATCAGCTGCACATCCATCAACAGCCTGGTGATACGGACCTGGCATATTTTTATGTCCTCACTCTTCACTCTTCAAGGTGGACATGATGGTTACTTTCCTCTTGACATTCTCAAGGAGCTATCCCTAGCCATGCAGGAAACATGGATGCTGGAACTCTGTGTCATCCCTCTCAGGCTTGACCAGGCCACCCTGTGCAGTGTGGAATACTTTCAGAAGCCATACATGTTGAGCTGCGGCTCGAAGCTGGCCATGTTGTGCTTGAAGTACTTGGACAGCACCTCCTTGGCAAACTGGCCCTGGTCAAATACGTGGAAGCTGTTCCCACTCAGACTCCAGTAGATTAGCACGTCGGTGTCCGGGTTGCTCATGAGGGTCCACAGTTTAGTTAGGAAGGCAGGGACATTTCTGGACCCCGCTGCACCACAGACCACAACCATATCCATCTCAGACGAAACCGGTGGGGGCTAGAATGGTGTTCTATAAGAGTGGTTGAGGGCTGAGCTAGTGTCGCCACTGCCCCTGCTGTCTGGATGCTCCACAGCCCAATGCACACACACAGCAAAGCTTCACATGGCAGCAGCCATCTTGCTACCGACGCGCTCTCGCTAGGGCTGCAACCCCTTTGTTTCTAGCAAATATTAATAGGCACTATTTGCTAATGTAGAATGTACATTATCTAGACAAATGACTCAGCCTCACCAAGGTATTGCTCCCAACTGGCACTATAATAGTGTGTTCAAAACATAACCCCGCCTATTGTATTAGGTAAATTGTTTATGGTGATAAATCATATGGCATGGCTTTGAGATTCCATGAGTTTGATCCAATTTCCATATTTTATTTATTGTAAAATAAGTTTGTTGGGCATAAGCAATACTATGCCAAGCAGGCAAGCAAGTCAAATCCATGCCTACAGGGTTGAGACCATTGACAACAAAGCACTACCTCTTTCAAGAGCCTTCATACCCTCCTTTGTCTTGTGGCTCTTTGATGAGCATCCATTTGAAACAAACATTTTCACATTCTTTGTCAATTTTGAAACATTTTTCCATCCTTCTCCAATCTTCTCTGTCAACAGGGTTTTCCCGGTTCTGTTCTTTTAAAATTCTCGGTTATGTAGTCATAACATCACACATACACACACACACACACACACACACACACACAGAAACACACTCCTGGTTGTTTTTCCTTCATGCAAAATGGATATTGTGGGAAAGTTCTGCTCCTGGGAAGTTTATCTTTTACTATTGTCATTCAAGGCTAATTGAGAGTGGGACTATAGTGATGTTGCTATCTATCTAGTTTGGGTTTAAATGACAATGTCTCATACGATGACCATCTGTAGGTCATATTTCTTTCTCAATTTACTGGAGATGGGAAGGTGGTAAGGGAGTAGCCCAGTGGCTAAACATGTGCTGAATCTCTTCAAGGCCCTGTGTTTAATATAAAGTACCAAAACCAACCAAACAAAACAGCATGTGGGAAACTGTCCATAGAATCATATGTATGGGCCAAGTTGGGGGTAAACATTGATAAAAGAGTATGGACAGTAGTTACCTGACACTTGCTCACCCAACTTTTTCAGACTTTAACATCTAGTAGAACCCATTTTGGCTTCTGCTTCTTTGTGGTACTTGAATGCTTCTGTTTACATAAAATTTTATGGCTTTATTGTCAGACAGCACTCAGTTTTTTTACATAAAAAATATGTAGCACATTACAAGTATTAATGGATATTTTGAATTATGCATAGTAGTTGAAAAAAAGTTTACATTGCTGCCTAGACCTACTGTAGAGTCCTTCTGCAAACTGGCAGCATTTTGGCTTGTTCAGTGAGTGGGTTAGCATAGCACACTCAAAAGAGTTAAATTCCACTCAAATTCAAAATGACCCACATTGTAAAAGACAGATGCAATAATCTATCTGTAACTTGGAACAGAACAGGCAATTTGATATGTGCCTGTGATAGTTTAAATATAATCAGCCCCATAACCTCCTAGGCAGTGGCACTATTAGGAGGTATCGCTTTGTTTGAGTGGGTATAGCCTTGTTGGAGGAAGTAGGTCACTGTGGGAGCAGGGTCTGAGGTTTCCTATGCTCAGGATACCTCCCAATGTCTCAGTCGACTTCCTGTTGTCTGAAAGATGTAGGACTCTCAGTTCCTTCTCCAGCACCATGTCTGCCTGATGCCATCATGCTCCCTGCCATGATGACAATGGACTGAACCTCTGAAACTGTAAGCAAGCCACCCCAATTAAATGTTTTCTTATAAGAGTTGCAGTGGTAATGGTGACCCTTCACAGCAATAGAAACCCTAAATAAGACAGTGCCTGACAACTAGAATCACAGTTATCTCACTACATTATCAATAAAAAACATGTTTGAGTGAGATTTGATTCATTCATATCCTTATACGTCGTAAGTGATTATTATTTCTCTGTTACCAAGTTCAACTAACACAATACTCTCTGCTGTGACCATCATTGTTCCTTCTGGAATAAAGACATGGTGACAGCCCTTTAAGCAGTGCTGGACAGTTAACACAGTCCTGGAACAAGGCTGTTAGAGTATATTACTATTTAACAGAAAACAAATTGAGTTGATGTTTTCAGTACCAACTACAGATACAGAAGAATAGTGGGTTCAAAGCTCACATACCAGGGAACTAGGGTTTGAATTGCCTTTGTCCCGCAGCAGAATCACCTATAGAATTTTAGCTGCGAATTAAATCACACCCCATTAGGTTTACAATAGCTCACTGTCATTTTCCAAGATCTAGCTTTCATCCTCACAGTCACATGGGGTAAATAAGATGGAGTTGAAAGGTTGCTATCCTGTCTTCCAGGAACATGGTATTGCTTTTGATGCATTATGTTAATTTTTTTGGATGGTGCTCTAGTAAATGGAACTTCTTTTTTCTAGCTGATAAAAATTAATAATTCTTCTATATAGTGTGGTTGGAGAGATGGCTCCATTGGCAAAGTGCTTGCTACAGAAGCATGGGGACCCAATTTCAAATTCCAGCACCTGCCTAAAAAATGTCGGATACAGTGGTGTGCACCTGTAATCCCAGTGCAGAGAGGCAGAGACAGCAGGGTGCCTGGGCCAGTCAGTCTAGTTGAATGAGTGAGCACCAATTTAGTGAGAGACCCTGTGTCAAAATATATGGTGACAAGCAATTGAGAAGGACACTCAGCATCTGCCTTAGGCCTGTATGTACATGTGCATCATCTCCACGTGTAACCCCTTAAAAATGCAAACACACATGATCATGTACACAGGGTTGGGGAAAAAGAGAAAGAGAGAGAGAGAGAGGGAGGGAGATTTTTTTTTTCTTATGTACTGAGTATATCCATCCTAGAACTGTGAAAACAACTGGACAGGCTATGGCATCCCATAAAATAAACAAGAGCTTTAAATTTCACTGGCAATCATAACTGTGCAGCCTGACTAGTGGATTTCAGGGAAGTTTGGTCTTTGGGAGTCTGTTCAGGTACAATGTCCATCATGTACCTGGAGAATAAATAATATTTCATTATGTTTTCTATGTTTTTTTTTCCCCAATCTGCTTTCACCTGTTAGCTATTGTGAATAATTCTGTTCCTAATGGCACTGCTGTTATGAAATAAAAATAGTTGTGTGAGCATATGATGTGCCCAGTGAACTACAGCATGCAGAAACTCCTGCCTCCCCATATTTTAGGCTGGTCATGGAGGCTCAAGGCCTCAGGCTAACTCATGTCAACCAAAGATACAGAATTATTCCAATGTACACAAGTTCCTGACCTCCCACTCACTGAGCCAGGTACCAGACTCCAGAGTCAGAGTCCAGCAACAAGCTCACCCATGGGCCTCAGACAGTGGTGTATCCATACTCTGTGGATGGGTTGAATGGTAAAGGCTAAACGTGTATGGAGCCACAGGGATGACACATATAAAAAGCTTCATAGTGCTACAAAAGGTATAAAATAAAACATGAGGCCTGGTGGTGGTGGTACACACTTATAATCCCACCCCACAGGAGGCACTGGAAGGTAGATCTCTGTGAGTTAGAGGCCAGCCTGGTCTAAAGAGTCAGCCTGGGTTATAGTGGTTTTTTTTTTTTTACTCTGTCTCAGAATAAACAAAGAAAGAAACAAAGATAGGGTGATATGAGGAGATATGGTAATTAGCTTGATTGTGGTAATCATTTCATAGTTTTTTATATATGTCAAATCATCACATTCAGTAGGACACTGTGGCACAATAATTGGGACGTAGAGGCAGGAAAATGTGACTTTGAGACACTTTGGTCTTCATAGTGACACCTTGTCTCCAGGAAATAAAGTCAGGGATAGGGATATAATTCAGTGGTAGAACATTTGTCTAGCATGACTCAGGCCTCAGGTTTAACCCCTCGTACTTAATGAAATACCACCTTATCACATCTGTGCTAGAAGTACATGTACCTTTTAGTGGTCTGTTAACCTTGATAGAGCTGCACATAAAAATGAGGACAAATGCCTTTAATCTCAGCATTTGGGAGACAGAGACAGGCAGATCTCTGTGAGTTTGAGGCCAGCCTTATACACAGAGTGAGTATCAGGACAGGCTCTACAGCTACACAGAGAAGTCCTGTCTTGAAAAACAAACAAATAATAAATAAATAAATAAATAAATAAATAAATAAATACAATGAGGATAAAGCCAGCAGTGGTGGTACATACATGCCTATAATCCCAGCACTTGTTTGGGGAGTGAGAGTCGGGGTGGGAAGGCATGAGGATCAACAGTTGAAAGTCAGGGTTGACTATGTAATGAATTCAAAATCTGCCTGGGATATGAGAAATTGTCTCCAAAGCAGGGGTAGACTTTTGTTTGTTTGGGAACAGGGTCTTATTCTGGCTGGTCTCAGTCTTCTTGCAATCCTCCTACATCAAACTTCTAAATGATGGGATTGGAGGCACAAGCCGCCACAACCACCAAGTATAGTTTTTGAAATTTAGTTGTTGTTGCTGCTGTTTTGCCTCTTATAAATGTAAAGAAAACTATTGGATCACAGATGTGAAGGATTCTTCAGGGGTCTCTATCCTATGTCACTGACCCCAGGGTTTGTTGTTCTGCCACATACTGTTTTGAGTACTCAAATGTGTATCGTTGGAGTAAGTTTAGAGCTCAAGCAATATGAACTCTCCAACTTGTGTCCTTTTGAAGATTGATTGGGGGGTTACATGCAGTGTTTTTCCATTTTAAGTTGTATGTATAATCAAAACCTTCCCTTGCCACAGTTGCTTAAATAATTCAGCACAACAGCTATATGTTCCTCTTTATTCATATTAATTTCAGTATCATGGAGCATAGACATATACGCAGGCAAAACACTCATGCACTTAAATAAAAACAAAGGCTATATTTTTTTAAAGTTGTTGCTATGAGTATAGTTACATTTTCTGAGCTTCCTGTCATTGTGACAAAAGTAGCGAAAATAATAAGTTAACAGAAGAAAAGGCACATTTTGGCTCAGATGGACTTGAGGTTTCAACTTCAGTTCCTTTCACTTGGTTCTTCTGCTCTTAGGCCCCAGGTAACTCAGTGTACCCCAGAAGAATTATGTGACAGAAGAAAGCAGCTCAACTTATGGTGGCCAGGTGTTATGAGTAAGGTTTTTCTGCCAGCCCCAAATAACATGCAGAGATGCTGTATTTGATATTATGCTGTAGGCCAGTTACTAGTTTCTTATTGGCTGGCTCTGTCTTAAATATTAACCCATTTCTATTAATATAAGTACTTCCATGTGGTCTTGTCTTACCGAAGAGAGGGGCTGGCATTCTTCTCTCTCAGTCCTCCATCTTCAATCTCCTCCCTACTACTTCCTCTCTCCTCCTAGTTTCCTAGTCCCACCTGTCTTCCTTTCCTATTGCCCAACAATACTTTATTCATTAACCAATAAGGGAAACATATTTACAGAATGACATCTCCCATCAGCCAGGCTCTTAGTTTTGTAACAAAGTTCCCCTTACTCCCGTGGGGCTGTGAATCATAAATGGATTAATTTACTCATGATCTAATTGCCTCCTAATGGCACTGAATACTGCTGCTTTAGGGACCAGACCTTCAATCTGTGAGCTTTTGATGGGCAAAAGCAAACTGAGAAGCAAACCATAATAATCATATAAAATAACCCACTTATAAAAAAATACATAAGCGCAGTTGGTGCACAGTGAGTCTAAACACTAAAGAAATCATTGGGACTGGAGAGATGGCTCACTGGAGAGATGCTGCATTTTTTAGAGGACACTCACCACCCATATTGAGCAGAACACAGCAGCCATACATCCAGGATGAAATGACATCTTCTTTTCTTTTCTTTTGCTTCTGTGGGCAGCTTGCTACTTAACTTCTCTGGGTTTGTAGATTGTAGCGTGGCTCTTGTTTACTTTATAACTAATATCCACTTATGAGTGAGTACATACCTTGTTTGTCTTTCTGGGTCTAGCCTCACTCAGGATCTCAGGATGATCTTTTTTTTTTTTTTTATTTCCACAATTCCATCCATTTTTCTGGAAATTTCATGGTGTTATCTATTTATTTGTTTATTTATTTAATACTCCATTGTGTAAATGTATCACATTTTCTTTAATCCATTCTTTGGTGAGGGACCTCTAAGTTGTGTCCAGTTTCTGGCTATTACAAATAAAGCTGCCACTGAACAAGGTTGAGCAAGTGTCCTTGTGGTAGAATGGAGCTTCCTTTAGGTATATGCCCAGGAGTGGTATAGCTGGGTCTTGGGGTAGATTGATTTCCAGTTTTCTGAGGAACTGCCATGCTGGTTTCCAAAGTGGCTGTACAAGTTTACACTCCCACCAGCAATGGAGGAGTGTTCCCCTTCCTCCACCCTTGCCAGCATGTGTTGTCACTTGAGTTTTTGGTCTTAGCCAATCCAACAGATGTAAGATGGAATCTCAGAGTTGTCTTGATTTGCTTTTCCCTGATGGCTAAGGCTGACAAACATTTCCTTAAGTGTTTCTCAGTCATTTCAGATTCCTCTGTTGATAATTCTCTAATTAGATATGTGCCCCATCGTTTAATTGCATTATTTTGTTTGCTGATGTCTAGTTTCTTGTGCTCTTTGTATATTTTGGAGATCAGCCCTCTGTCACATGTGGGGTTGGTAAAGATTCCCATTCTGTAAGTTGCTATTTTGTCCTATTCACAATGTCCTTTGCCTTACAGAAGGTTTTCAGTTTCATGAGGTCCCATTTATTAATTGGTGGTCTTAATGGCTGTGCTATTGGTGTTCTGTTTAGGAAGCTGTCTCCTGTGCCAATATATTCAAGAGTATTTCTCATTTTCTCTTTTATCAGGTTCAGTGTGTCTGGGTTTATGCTGAGGTTTTTGATCTACTTGGACTTTTTGAATATTGTGTAAGGTGATAGTCAGAGATCTATTTGCATTTTTTCTAAATGCCAACATCCAGTTAAAACAGCAGCATTTGTTGAAGATGCTTTCTTTTCTTCTGAACGTATATTTTCAGTTTCTTATTAAAAAAAAAAATCAGATGTCCATAAGTGTGTGCATTTTTGTCTGGGTCTTTGATTCAATCCTAGTGATTAAGCTGTCTGTCAGAAATTGCTGTCTAAACTTATAATTACCCTAAACCCAGATGCCTAGATGTCAGTGTTAAGAACACCATCAAGCACAGCCAGGGCAATATGGCACCAACAGAGCCCAGCTATACCACAACAGCAACCCCTGAATACTTCGAGAAGGCTAACATACAATAAAATGACCTTAAAACCAACTTTATGAAGATGATAGAAGTCCTTAAAGATGAATAAGTCCCTTAAAGAAATCCAGAAAAACACAAAGGGAGGAAATGAATAAATCCCTTAAAGAAAACCAAGAGAAAACAAACAGATAGATAAATTAAATAAATAGTAAATATCTTAGTGTGCAAATCAGGTTTTTTAGTCTCAACATGAGCTTTGGGCATTTCTGCTTTTAAGCATCTCTGTCACTCTTTACTCCTAACCCCACCCAGTTTAGATGTATACTTAAATTTTTATATCTAAATTGAAATAGAGATTCCTTTAGAATGTTTTGCCTGTGTGTTTCATCCTCTCTT
Organism: Cricetiscus sungorus; assembly: GCA_030556225.1. NCBI lineage: Eukaryota > Metazoa > Chordata > Mammalia > Rodentia > Cricetidae > Cricetiscus > Cricetiscus sungorus. The sequence continues at coordinate 13,329,449 of JANBXA010000253.1, forward strand.
CGCATGTGCATTCTTTCTCTGGTTGCCCAGAGTAATAAACAGTAATTTACCTGATTTTATCTTCAACTGTATCTTAAGCTCTGGCAGGGAAAAGACAACAGTCATTCATAAGGCACATATCCCTTAAAGTGCTATACATGTTTCAGTAAAAGTTTCTTTAAAGAGCTCCTTACATCCTGTGATCTAATTTGCAGTTTTTCAAAAACACTTCATTTCCCATGCTAAACACACCACCATTCAACATAACTTGTGTAAATAGATGACTCTAATATGTTTCATTCAAACCTTTATCTAATCTTGATATAAGAGCAGGTTAGAAACTGTTAAGACTGCTTCAGATCCTAACATTTTAATAGCTTCTTTAGAATAAAATATGACTTCTGAATTTGTTGAATAATTGCTGCAACTAGTACATTATTTCCCTAATTTTTAATGAGCTTAAAAATAATCTTTAAAAATTTTGTAACTAGACACCAGGATCTACTTCCTATGGGTGTAGGCACATAGACCGAAAAACTTCCCAAACTGGGCATGGTGGCACACTCTTGTAATCCCAGTACTTGAAAGGTAGTGGCAGGATAATGACTTGACTTCAAGATCAGGCTGAACTACTTATTGGCAAGCCAGGCCCTAAAAAAACAAAGACAAACAAATTCATGGTATTCTTGTGAGAGTAATTTTGCTTTGGTTGTATTCTTTATGGTTTCTTGGTTTATTTTTTGGTTTTTCTCTTAATAGTACTGGTGCTGCCTAGACACATGGGGAAGGGGGCCCTGCCCCACATGATATGACAGACTTTGAAAATTCCCCACAGGCCTCACCCTCCCTGGAGAGCAGAAAGGGGATAGGCTGAGGTTTGGTGGGGGTGATAAGGGAGGATGGGAGGGTGAGGGAACTGGCATTGACATGTAAAACAACCTCGCTTCAAATTTAAATTTAAAAAGGGGAAATAATAGTATTGAGTGCTATGGTTTGCTTTTATGGAAAGTCTTCCAACCAAAAAAGGGTTGTTCGCTCCTATAACCTTCACTATTGCACAATTGTATCTTACAGGCAGGTTGCTATTGTTATCATGTATTTGTGGCTGGGTGACATTGATGATTACCCTTCTACTCTGGTAATGTACAGAGCACCATCCCATGCCATGTTCCACTAGCCATCAGGGATGAACAGGAGCTTGATGTCTACACAAGATTTGTCTTTCAAATATGTGTGGTTTATTCATAAAACATCCCACATAATATACTAATATAAAAGTTAAACAGACATTTTATGAAGCAGGGAAAGTTGTGTGGGCAGAAATGCTTCTGCAGGGTTCTACTGGGGAATCCTCTTAGGTGAGACAGCTTTGGAAACTCGCATAATTGAACCATGTCCTCTTTGAAGTACTTCAACCTTGGCAGGCTGGAAAGATGGCACCGATGAAGGTCCAGGAAGTCCTAAGAGTGATGGCCAGGAATTAGCAATGACAAGAGGGTCTGTGGGCCCTGTAACAGCGCCAAGTGGTTCATCTGTGACCGACGCCAGGGCCACATGCAACTTCCAAAGTTGAAATTTTTGTAATGTTTCATTGGGCAGTAGTTTTGTGATATACAGGCTCACAGTGTGGGGCTGGGTGTGGGGCTGGTTCACCAGCACTTTCAATACCACCTTGGGATTAGTTCATTAGCATATCAAGGTCTGTTCTGGGATTGCCCCCTAGCTGAGCCAGGAGCTTGCTTCTGAGGCCTAGCTCCTATCAGAGCTGCCCGGTGACAAACTCAGGTATCCTACTATTTCAAGTCATATAAAATGGCTTGTTAACTAACACAAAATGGTGTCCGAGTTACAAAAAATAGTTTTTACTTATATTCCTAACATTGTAAATGACAATATTTGCCTTTTTGTTCTGGATTACACCACTCAAGATGATCCCCTCCTGTCCCCAGCTCCATCTATTTACCTCCAAATTTCATAATTTTGTTTTTCTTTCTTTTTAAAAATCTTATCATTTTTATGTGAATTGGTGTTTTGCCTGCATGTATGTCTGTACAAGGCTGTCAGATCTTCTGGAACTGGAGTACAGTTTGTGAACTGCCATATGGGTTCTGGGAATTGAATCTGTGTCCTTTGGAAGAACAGCCAGCGCTCTTAATGGGAGAGCCATCTCTCCAGACCCAAATTTCATTTTTCTTAACAGCTGAATAATATTCCATTGCACGAATGTACCACATTTTATGAACATCTATACTGATTTTAATTTCTGGTTATTATGAATAGAGTAGCAATGAACATGGATGAGCAAATATCTTTATAGGAGGATGTAGAGTCATTTGGGGATATGCCCAAGAGTGGAATAGCTTGATCTTGAGGTAAATGGATTTTCAACTTCTTCAGGAATCTATACCCTGGTTTTCCTAATAGTTGAACCAGTTTTTACTTCTACAATCAATGACTAAGAAGTGTTCCCTTTTCTCTACATCCTTACCATATATGTTGCCATTTGGTTTATTCATCTTGGCCATTCTGAGGGGTAAGGTGGAATCTCCAAGTAGTTTTAATTTACACAAGAGTGATGGGAGATGTTATTCTGTATATATGTTTCTTATACTGTTAATAAAGCCCTGTGGCCAATAGGAAACAAGATAGGCGGGGCTAGGTGCCCAGAAGGAGGAAGAGGAAGTAGTAGGTGGGGTCAAGATGTAGCCCGGGGAAGGAGCAGGACGCCTGCTGCGCGGCTCCCCGATAAGATGACCACGTGGAAATACTTAGATAAGTAGAAATGGGTTAATGATTAAGGCAGGGCTAGCCCATTAACAATAATGGTAACTGGCCAACAGGATTGTATCAAATACAGAGTCTCAGAGTGTAATTTGGGGCACACGTGGTTGCAGGACAATGGCGGCAGGACCAGGAGGCTGGCGGGAACAACATGCCGTAACACAAGAGTTTAATAAAATTAAGTGGATAATTTTTCTCTGTGAGATCAATACTTTTCAAAACCACAATTAATTCAACTCTAACATAATTTTTACATTCAATGGTCATCCAAAAAGATAGCTCTTACATCAGAGAGGACAAGAGATAGTTTATTCTGGGACTAAATATGAGTGACCATAGCTAGGTACATAGATTTAGATCCTTCCAAAAACATGTTCCAATGAGCTAGTAATTTCATGAACTTTTGTTTTGTTTTTCAGAATTTTTTTTAGTAATAGAAGAAAGCTAGAAACCAAGACAGTTTTAAAATACTTTGGTGGGTATATCAGTTATGGCAAGATGGAGAGAACGTTGCTATATATTCCTTGAATGTTGCTAACAACAATTCTTAGCCCCTTGATTGGTAGAAAACCAGCGTTTTGTCCGGTTAGCTCATTCCAAAATGAATTTTATCAGTTAGTTACACATTGTTAGATCTGACATGGCAGTGGGAAAGGAAAGGCTATTTAGTAGTCCAAATATCAACTAGGATAGTTGGTAATCAAGCTCTGGAATTATAACTTCCCAATCTCTCCAGATCACTGCAGTTATAATCAATTATCCGAAGCAGTCACGGCTTCTATCTAGGAAGTCTTGTTTAGAGTTTACCCTGTTGGCTAGGCATTACATTTGCTACAAATGTGTATGGGGGCATATCTCATTTATTATATATAGTGTCCCTCGTAGCTTGGAAGGCTTATTTATAGGATCTGATGAAGACAAGGCTGAGTAATAGGCAAGACAGTTTGTCTTCAGGAGAGAGAAATAGCTGCTAATCACACTGACAAACTCGCAGGACTTTTGAAGAGGATGAGGATCTTACTTATAAAACAATATCAAACAAACAAACAAACAAGATATGTCCCTTGTATCTGACATAACATTCTCACTCACGAACCTTTGGCAGAAAACACATGTTTGCGCATTCCTATTTAAGGAAAAGCAGTTCAAGGAATCAGTAGGTGGTGGTGGGGTGTAGGTATCAGTTATGGCTTTTAGTAGTCCTTTAAGATAGCAAACGTCCTTTTATGAGAAATTTAAATTCTTAAAAAACACAAACCAGAATCAGTAACTGATCTTCCACGATCGGAAGGAGATGAGTGGATGGCTTCGGATAACTCTACTCTTCCACAGGTTAGGGGCGGAGTTTGGGTGGGGTGGGGCTGTCGTGAACTCCTTTATCTTCCCTGGAGTTACTCGGCTCCACTCGGTTTAACTCGGCCACCTTCGGCGCTCTCCCGGGAGGGAGCTCGTCTGCGCACGCGCTCTCAGCTTCTACCGCTATCCCGGGCGGCTTTTAGCTCGTGGTTTCCACTTCCTTCTCGTCTGGAGCTGTATCCGGGTCGTTGCTCTCCCCATTGTCTCAGTCGCTCTGCCACGGGCCGTGGGAGTCCGGGGTCTTTTGTTGCATCTGGTGCAGGATAATAAAGTTTTCGCTTCTTTTTATTTCTGGTTTCCACCGGGGCAGTTCCCTCCCCAGGGCGGTCGCGCCTGGCGCCTGCGGCCGGGGAGCGCGGGGGAAGGGGAAGGGGAAGGGGCGCGGGGCGGGGGTGGGGAAGGACGGTGCCCGCCCCCGGGGTCGCCGCTGCTCGCCCGGCGCACCGCCCTGCCCTGCTTCACTAGCCGCTCTCGGAACTGTCTCGGTGGCGCTCCGCGCGTCCCTGCTGCCTTGCCTCCTGCAGCCTCTCCCTAGCTCTCCTCCAAACGACCACCTCACGGATTCCTTAGTAAGTGTATCCGAGGCCTCATTCCACACCCCCCCCCACGACCCTTCCAGAAGTCAGGACGGGTGGAGCGGGGCGGGATGGGTGGGTCCTGGCCCGACAAATAGGACGTTTGTTAGGAGCTGCTCAATGGTCCCCGGCAGGGAGTCCTGGCTTTGGGATGCAGCGAGGGGGCTCAGGGTGTCTGTACGCTGTGATGTCTAAATGACCGAGCAGACGCAGAAGCGTGTCCTTCCGAGATGTGTTGGGGCTGGGGGGTCTGCGAGGGTTTTGGCTGATTCGACTTGGTCTTGGCCGCACCCCAGGGGCAGCTTGGCCTTCTGCAAGCCAGGGTCCCCAAATCCAAGTTCTCCCCCAAGCACCGTCTTTGAGAACTCAGTAACAGAGTGCTTGCAGGATGTCAGCCTCAACGTCTTAAGCATCCCCCCTCTCCCTGTTCGGTGAGATGTAACATGACTGTGATGTTTTCTTTTCGCAGTGGATCGTAGCTCCAAGAGGAGGCAGGTGAAGCCTTTGGCAGCTTCTCTCCTGGAAGCCCTCGATTATGATAGTTCAGATGACAGTGATTTTAAAGTTGGAGATGCTTCAGGTAAACGTGGCCTTTCTTTTTCCCCCTTCCCAGCTTTTTCTGCGGTTCCGTGTGTTCTTAACGTTTTTAGTTTTTGAATCAGTTTTGATTAAAATGTCCATTTACGGTAAAAGCACACATCATTCATTTTGTTTATTTGAGTTCCCACATTTCCCGAAGATCCTTTCACTAGATCCTATTATGGCTACTGCTGCCGTCCATACTTTCTCAGATGATTAGCTGGGATGGAAGAACCCTTTTTAAAGACACAAAAACATTTTTTTCCATTCTGTACTCTAAATTACATTTATGCTTATATATTCTAGTGTAGAATTGAGGTACCCCAGATATAGGAGATTATATTAAGAATAGTATAAACCATGATTAGCCTTGAACAGGGTTATTCCCTTTTCAACTCTCACAACACACTTAGAGGAGTTTTTATTTATTTATTTATTTTTTTGTGCATTAACTCTCTTTCAGAATAAAGTTAGCCCAAGCAAACCACATGCTTTAAAACAGTAGGTGCAATACCTTGAGTAAAGCATATACATGCTTACTTATTCTAGTTAGTGATTTAAAGAGATAATAAAATTGTATGTTCACATAGTATAAAAGCAGAAACAGAACATTATGGTTTTCCTTTATGCATTTTCTTCTGTATACTTAGTATATTAAGTTTTAGTTAAAGGAATCTGAGAAACAACATTATGTCAGAAAAACATTAGTAAACACATGGGCTCTGAAAAGTTTTTGCATTTCTATGCCTTTGGTGAACATTTAGATAAAGTGATAAATAAAAGCCTTTTTAATTTTATCCCTTCCACGGGTTCTGTCTCTTAGAGTGTTGGGAACACTCTCAGCACATGCCCTGCTGGATGATAGATACTTCCAGTCCTTCCAACATGTGTTTAGTATTCCCTCATGCAGTTTGGGAGTTTGAAAAATTTTGCTTCCTTTCTCTGGCTCTCCTCTGCCTCTAAAGGTAGTAAGAAGGGATGAAATTAGTTTGCATTGTGTTACTCTAATGGCATCAACAAACAGTTTGCGTTATGATTTAATACAGAATCTCATTTAGCTTTTGTTAATAGCTCATTATGGAGATACTGCTCTATAGTCACAGGGGTACTGTGTTTAAAGGATTGCTTATGAGGTTATCTAGAAACTGATGGATCCAATGGGTCTGAATGTAAAATTTCATTTTTTCACTGTTTAGAAACAAGAGTGGGTTGATGTAATCTCAAGTCAAAATGGCCTGGATATTGTGATAACTGATGAGTTCACTTCAGCAATCAACACTTGATAAGCTTATCTTGAGTACCTATTTTTTAACCATTACTTTGCAGCTCTTTGTCTCTTGTTTAGTTGATTCACTGGTGTTTGGTACTTGCAGAGAAGGAAAGGAAAGGGGAAGGAAGTAAAATGTAAATTTCTTAGGGAAGACTAACAGGGATATTCTCTGCTGAAAGATAGTATTGGTGTGTTAGGAAGATTCTAAACTGACAAAAATTGTTACCACTTACAAGGTAGGAATATATGAAACAAAGTCCAAACTTACTTTCTTTAAATGTTCAAAAATGGTTTTATATCAATAAATTCTGACTTGATAGATTTATTTTCTCATTTATTGAGGTGGAGTCATTTATAGGTATTCTTTTTCCAAGGGATGGAATAATCCAGAGATATGTTAATAATCTCCTTTAAAAATAAAAGTATATCAAACCACATCAAGATTCCCCATCTTGATTAATACTAATTATTGTTGAAGGGAAGTTATATTTGGCTAATGTATGTTCCCTAAAAGGACTCAAATTTCACACATTCTGTCACTTCTTGTCATGTAATCCTCAGTTTTTTTTTTTTTTTTTTTTTTTTTTTACTACCCTGGCTCCTGAAATGTTTAAATGTGTGATCTAAGATTTTAGGTCACAAATTTACTTTTGGAGTTTTAGGGATGTTATTGTGGAAAAGAGCTAGTGGAAATGATTTTATTTAATATAGTAGTGACAGTTGAGTCTTCTTTGCCAGTTTTGACTCTGGTGTGCCAATGTTCCTTACAGCTGAGATATTGACTTACTCTGGATCAACACTATCCCTCCCATTTGTGATCAAGGACAGTGACATAAATGTGCCCAAAGGCAGGGCACAGTTTAAAATTATGATAATAACCACCAGAAGAACCACATGTGGAAATATTAGGTGGAACCACATACAAGTGACTGATTATGTAGCTCTAAACCAGCTCAATACTGGAAATTTCACAGTTTAGCTTAAGTAAAGTGTTTGATTTGTGCCTAGGATTAGAGATAATTTTCTGTTATCTGCATTGAATGCTTTTGAAGATGTGAGCATTTATCAGCTTTATCAACATTATAAGCTAGTGGTGTCCTGGACTTTCCCACTTTCTGCTATGCAAAGTAACGTGGGTTAGCTTTGGATCTTGATGGATTACTTAGTATACTTAGTATGATGAGAACATTTTGCCTGGAAGTACTCTAACTAGAATAGTCAGGTTGAGACTTCAGTAGTAGTTTCTTTTGGTAATGCTTTATGCTTAAGCTGTGTATGTTGATCAACTTGTATTCATTAGCATTTTATTTAACACTTTCCCAAATGTTATAGGGAAATAATAGGCAAATAGATTGCACTTATTAAATGTTGGGTGATTTAGAGAGTAGTTGATTATATGTATGGTTCAAGGCTTTGGAAGAGAACGGATTCTTTTTGACTAGCTTGGTGTAAATCAGTTTCACTGAGAAGCTAGGAAAGGAGCTATGAACGAAGAGTAGTTAGGGAAAAAAAATGTTGGTGAGAGATACAATAAATGTTGAAGGTATGGAGGCATGGAAATGTTATTTCTACTTGGGGTTAGGGCCAAGTCAAAAGAATAGTAAAGAAAAATGCCTAGAAAACAACAAGAATATTGAGATCATAGATGTGGGTTTCTTATAAAGCCTTGGCTCTATTGACATTTTGTGTTGACTAATTCTTTGTTGTGGAGGTTTGTCCTGTGTAGTATAGTGTTGATGTTTAGAGCATCTTTGTCTTGTACTTGATGGCTCTGTGTTCCCTACCTGTTGCACCTGCTGTGTGACCACCAGTGTTTCCAGGAGCTAGTGTCCTTTGGGGAAAGAGTTGCCTATCCTAGATTTACCCAGAATATGCAAGATGACAAAGCCTGTAGAAGTCGTAGAGAATGAGTTGTGTTGATTGATGGGCTTCTGTGAAGAGAAACAGAATTAGTTCAAGATGATTCTAGGGTCTGTTTACTGTTTTAATTTATGATGCTAATCTTTGCTTCACTGTGCAAATGAAAAGAATAACTAAGGTTATGGAATTGTTGGACAAAGTTTATATTTCATAGTTGGATATCTCAAAACTACTAATTTTGTTATTTAATATTCATCATGAAGAAAGAATTAGCATTGTTGTAATGATATTTAGGATTGGTGATTATTAATGTTAAGGGATTTTTGAAGGTTTGTTTTTAATTCTGTAACTAAAAGTTCCTTAACAGTTGAAGTGACTGTTACTTTGAGAGATCCTGATATACTGTGTGTTTTGAAGCTTTCCTTTTTCCCTTAATTCTGTAATTAAATGAAGAATTAGATTTAATTTTAAATGTAAAAAAATGTTCATTATAGATGTGGGGATTAACTCTGTCCTTATGCATAAGATAGCTTTATTTGCAATAATCTGCCTAATTTCTTCACACTGTTAATTTTCCTTCCTTTTTTGTCTCCTTCCTGTGTTCTTTCCTTTCTTCCATGTGAAATGATAGGTTTGGAAGGCTACATGGGGTTATAGTTGTTCCTTGACATTGTGATAATAGAAATGTTTTTCTTTTGCAGCCTTTAAATATATAGCCAGTTGTGGACTTCATTTTCTCATTGTTGTTATTTTTCATCTTTGCTTATGAGTAAACATCATTGTGCCTCAAATGAATATGTACTGAAAAGAAGTGGCATCTAATCAGATGAAAAAATTATTTCCATTGATGCTGGCCCTGTTCTTAGAATATAACTAAGATGTTACATTTGGTGACTAAAAAGTGGGCAAGCACCTAATACTTGAATTTGAAGAAAAATGTCATGTTCTTATAATGCTGTATTGACAAATAAAAAACGCGCTGTGCTCAGATATGATTATAAAGCAAAAACAAATCAAAGAACATTAGTTTACCTCTACATTTGAAAATAATTGGCATTAGTATTGACACTGAAAATAAAATTACAAACTCCATGACATTTCTGAATTTGACCAAATTACAAAGTTTATTCTCATCGTGAACCCATACTCTGTACTAGGAGCTTTAGTTATGTATCTTCTAGTAAGTTCTTAAAGTACCTTCTAGAAGACTGATCTAGAAGAGTAGGATCTTTCCTTTTTTGTCTCTACCTTTTAGCTTCTGATTTCAGTGTTACTTGTGAGGTGTCATAATTTTCTTTAGTTAATTTGCACAAGAGATGTCTTTGAAGTAGTTAGTGAATTCTGTTTCTCAGAAGACCATTATTTAAAAATTTGTAGAAATTATTGTTTAGCTAGGATTAATTTTTTTGTAGGTTAGGATTAATTATTGTGAGTGCTGTAAAAACCCAAATATTCTGAATGATTTTTAGTATGCTTCACTTGAAAACAAGTCACTTGATTGGGGATGATATTAAGGCCATGCTCTTTAAATCTAAAAAGCTCAGAAATATATATGAATATTGTAAGTTTGGCAGAAACTTGTTTTATAGCAAAGCTTATCTAAACCTGACAGTTAATTGTGTCATTTCTCATACATTGTAAATGTGTGTACTTTATACTGCTTAACTATTATATTTGAAATAGCACCTTAGGCATTAATGTGGTATTAATATAATATATAGGGTGTATTCCAAATTATTCTAGTAACTCTAGTAAAATATGAACATTTCTAAATTTCAGCACTAAATTTCTAGCTCCATAGATCTGAAACCTAAAGAATTATTAGCTTGGATGATAGAGCATGTTTGCCCTGTATAAGATTGTTTAGAATAAGGGTGTTTCCCTTCCTTCTTTCCTTCCTTCCTTCCTTCCTTCCTTCCTTCCTTCCTTCCTTCCTTCCTTCTTTCCTTTCTTCCTTTTCTTTTTCTTCAGAATACTACTGAATAAGTTGATAGTCTTAAGATTGATAGTGAATTCATTGGCCCATGCAAAATCTGTTGTTTTTATTTCTTACATGAGTTAACTAACACACAGGATAGTTTTGTTAATAGCCACATATATGGGGCTTCTGGGGTGATTTAGCTATACTAACTTTTGCACCTCTAGTTCCCAGTTAATTTTAAAGGTGAAGGAAAGTTGAATTAAAAAAAAATTAAAATTATATGGAAGCAGTATTTAGCACTTTCATTTTACTGATTATAGATGCAGACTATTTTTCTAAGAGATTTTACAGTTGGTATAAAAATCTTGCTTTCCCTCTTTTTCCATTTCCCTTTATCCTCCTGTCTTTTATTTTTGGCTTTTGTGCAGACAAGATTAGAATAGAGAATAAGTGCTGGGTTGAGATGGACTCTGTCATTCTAGGTGGGAATGGAAGCAGATTGCAAATTGTAAGCTTGCATGATCTTCTAATTATCAAAGCCTATTTGTCAGTAGCAGGTAGCTGATCATTTTAGGATGGGTTCATTTCTTCATGAGCATTTCCATTGTAGGGCACTTAGTAGTTAGAACTTATGAAAGTTTACATGACACATTTATTGATATGGACAATATTTTATTAAGCAGGAAGACTGAAATTTAATTTCATCTTTTGTTTTGTTATATGCCATTGGTATTGCCCACTTTTATCTTTGTACTTGATGTAATGTTGTTTGCTACAAATTCACTATCAAATGTCTATGCTTGTCTTGATAGAAAAAAAGTTCAATAAATCAGACAGTTTTCAAGGGCTGAATTTTTCTCGCTTGAGATGTGATTCATTAGTTTAAGTATACATATTTTATGAAAGAAGGACATAAAGGAAGGCTACCTTAATAAGGCTACCTTATGATTAAATTATAATCAAGTGCCTACTAAAACATACTTTCAGAAAATTATTTCTAGGACATACTGTTGCTAGGCTAGCTATTTGATATAAAATAGAAGTACTATTTTTACAGTACATTCTAAGTTGCATTTCATATGTCATCTTCATTAATTCATATTGGATGAAATCATATATCAACTTTGTTGACTTATTATTTAATGAGGTTGGGAATGTCTATCATCCCTTGCCTTAGATTTGTTTATATTGTTTTGCAAGTTATTCACAAGTTTTGGTGGTTTCATTTGTGTCAGTGTTGTGTGTGTGTGTGTATGTATATACATATGTGTGGTTTTTTTTTCTCATATTTTCAACAGATTCTGAAGGGAGTGGTAATGGAAGTGAAGACCCTTCAAAGGACAGTGGCGAAGGCTCCTGTAGTGATTCTGAGGAAAACATTTTAGAAGAAGAACTGAATGAAGGTATTAAAGCAAAAGAACATCTTAAAAATTCTACAGAGGAAGAAATAGTGCCATCAGACAAACAGTTAATTAAAATGGAAAAGAAGGATGAGGAAGAAAATGGAGAAAGACCTCGAAAGAAAAAGGAGAAAGAAAAGGAAAGAGAGAAGGACAAAGAAAAGGCAAGCACATCCGAGAGCGCAGCTGCTGGTGCTGCTGCCCCCACCCCAGCCACAAGTCCTCCTGCTGTTACCTCCCCTTCAGTCGCTACCACAACCACTGCCACTGAGGAACAAGTCAGTGAGCCCAAGAAATGGAATCTTCGTCGAAACCGGCCCCTTTTGGACTTCGTATCCATGGAAGAGCTGAATGATATGGATGATTATGACAGTGAGGACGACAATGATTGGAGACCTACTGTAGTAAAGAGAAAGGGGAGATCTGCATCTCAGAAGGAGGGCAGTGATGGAGACAATGAGGATGATGAAGATGAGGGAAGTGGAAGTGATGAAGATGATAATGATGAGGGCAATGATGAAGACCATAGCAGCCCTGCTAGTGAAGTGGGTTGCAAGAAGAAGAAGAGTAAAGTTCTTAGCAGACACAGTGCTGATGATGAGGAACTGACCAATGATAGCCTGACCCTATCTCAAAGCAAGAGCAATGAGGTAGATGAACCCGATTTTTATGGTATCTGTCTGTCTGGGGAAAAGGGAAATTTCTAAATCACTACATAATATATATTAGGTGGCTTCCTTGAATTTTTATTTAGTTGTAGGAGTGAGTGAAAATTCTAAAATGTAACATTTGTTCATTTGATCAACAAGCTTTTAATTACCCACCCTTTGTCAGCATTCTCCAGGAGTTTGTAGTCTTCATTTCCAAGGAGAAGAATATGTAGAGAAACATTTTTATATCTGTATATTTGAGGAATGATAGTTATCTATTCCCATTTTTATCCTCTTCCTGTTCATAGATGCTAACTGGCACTGAGTGGATTATGATAATAGAGACTTCTTTCAACATAATTTTGCCCATAGCCACATAAAAATATAAAGCTTTGAATACAATAAATAGCTCATTATTATTTTTTTTTTCCTCAGACTTGTAGAGAATTATTTTAAAGGTTAAGTCATCAGCTGTAGCGGTCACCAGCATAACCAGCCTAGTCACCAATAATTTGCTTTATGTGTATGAAAGTAAAATGTACATTTAAAAACATGTTTAACGAACAAATTCTCTGCAAAGAAGTAAAAATAAAAGCAAATATTTTCCCCCTTAGAACAAACATTTCTATCCTGAAGCAACAGTAATGACTCAGTCCTGCCATTGAAGTTCTACTGCAAGTTAGGTTTACACATTGGTCCAGAGGTGCAACGTTCAAGACTTCAGTTAAATATATTTGTGTCTCTGTCTGTGTGCCTATGTGTTTTCCTTCCAAAAGAAAGACTGAGTTGGTGTCTTACATGTAGATGTATCTGTTACATCACATGAAGAACTGTATTAATTCTGTCATTTCTGTCACTGTGTTTATGTCAACAGAATTTTTTTTTCACCATTTTTTTTCCATACCATTGAAGTAGCTTTAACTACTTTTCTTTATGCTTTATTCTTTTCTGTTTTTCTGCTTACAGATTTCAGATTAGTATTTGTCTATTTTAACTAGACTTATTATAAATTTTGTGGGATTTTATACTCTTAATATAAAGCAAACTGTCAGGGATTCCATGTCAGCAGAGATGCAATAACAGCTTATTATCTGCATTATAAACTCTGATTAATTTCTAGGTTGCCCTCATTCCTATGAAGAATGTTGCCTGCTTCCAATGCTATGCTGATTTTTATCTTTAGGTAAAGAAAAAGTCATTTGAAGAGATAGTGTGGTACTTTGAAGGTTGTAGCATAAGCTGTTCCATACTGCTAATGACATCTTGGCATATTTATAGATATCCATTAGTATTTAGATTGGGCATTTATTTGTCAGTTTATTTTTATAGCATTTAGCACTTATTCTATATCTGTTGACTGAGCTTTTGGGAGCATCTCTTCATGTTTATTAGGTTAATAGTCACTCAAGTAATTTAATGATAGCCAACCTATGGAGAAGATTCATAGTAATGTGTAGGAATATTTACATATGTACAGAAATATATTATTTTTTAATAACCTCTACTTAATAACAGTGCTTAATACACTTAAATTTTATAATATATTTCAAGATCATATATGTGGCTTAGTTTTTTTTTGTTATGGTGGAAAAAAAAAAACCTAAAATTCTGGTAAGTAATGGGGACTATATTTAAGTGTTCCAAGGTATTTCTTGGATGAGATCCCAAAGTATTTTTCAGGAAAAAAACCCATATAGAATAACTTATAGAAAGCTAATCTCTGGGAATAGCCTCCTGCTTAAATGCTTTGTTACAGTTTTTGCCCCCAGAACTGTTATAATCCCTTACAAATTTTTGATGATATTAATTATACTTAAATTATGTTAACTAGTCAACTAGAAATTCAATTTTAGGTAATGAATTAATCAGTTTAGATTATTATGTCTAAATTTTCTATTTATATAATCTTGTCTTTATAAAAAGATGTTTAAAGTTCATTCTTTCTATCTTATGGATAATGTTTCTGTCAGTCTTAGTAGTTATCTATCTTGGGTAATAATAATTACTAAATATTCCTTATAGTTAACAAGTATGTATTTGAAGTTTTATGTTTTCGATTTTGCCTTTAGGTGTTTAGATTCCCCTTTGTAGTAGAAACAGCAGAAATGTGGCTTTAGACATACAAATGAGAATATCATATTTCATTTTTAGCTGAAGCCTTTTCTTGGTTGCAATGTTAAGTAGATTTGCAGAGAAATTTGTGGAACCTTAACAGTTTTCACATTTCTTAGGGGAGTTTACAGTTTTTGACCAGGATCCTTTTTATAACTGTCACTTTTTGGCTTCAACATGCCTCAGGCACATAGAGGAGTGCCTCTAAAATATTTTGGTTTTAGGATTTCTTTATCTTAAAAAGTGATTGAACACTTGAAGTAGTATTTAGGTTGACTGTGTCTATTCATTTACAGTTTCAAATTAAATCTTAGATAATGTAAAAAACAAAATAAAAAAACATGATAGATAGAGAAGGAGGCAAATTGTCAGGTTGGTAACAACACTGCCTTTATGTAGCTTCTTGAACACTTGACCGAGTCACAAGAGAAGAGTACAACAAGCAGGTATAGTAATAGCACCATGAGAATATTCTTCACCTGTGCGCTTCCTGCAAGAGAGCTTCTTGGAGCATCATTGCTACTTTAGAGTGGAGCACTTGATGGGTTCATTTTCTACAAATCCAAACTTGCCTTTCTCCGTGGGCTTTCACATTTGCATTTTTGAAATTAGTACAGTCTGGATAACGCCCATAAGGTACAGCTTTGTCCTTTTCAGTCCTTTATTTTGAAACTTGAGTGTCACTAATAGCAATCTGTCCTTGCCTGTCATCATCTGACCTAAGTTTTTAAAGGAAGGGTAGTGTAATATTTTTAGAAAATTGTTCTCATTTTCAAGACTTGAACCTAGAGAAGATGAAAATTTTTGCAGTGCAGAAATTCTGTCCATATAAATGGCAGTCTTGTTTTATTAAGGACCAAAAGCTTCTTTCTCATTGAGGATCTGTAGAACAGTTTGGTTTTTGGATTACTGTTTGCTAAGTACAACCTTATGTTTTTGGCTCAGTAAAAGAATTTTTTTTTTTTTTTTTTTGTCATACAAGGCTCTTTTATGTTTAATTGCAAGTGTCCTGAATGCTTGTGATTATTATATAAAAAGTTTTGGCAAAATTCATAAATACTTTCAATGGGTATTTGAAATATTAATCCTTTCTCTTGAAATATGACTTTTGTTTTCATAGAGCAAGTGTAATTCAAGGAATTACATAGAGCAGGTAATTCAAGCACATTTAGGATCAAATGAATATAAAACTCAAGTTTATTATCAGTTCTTGTTAGCATACTTCTGAAGATATGTATCTGTTTGGTATGTCTGACTTACTAATTGTCTCTACACATTTTCAAGAAAAAGATTGCGGTAAGTCCTATTAAAACACATTTTATAATATTTTACAAATAAATATGTGAGAATCTTTAAAGGAAAGCATTGATGGAGAATTATCAATCACACTTTTGGTATGATCAATACTGGTTTTTTGGTATACTATTTTTTCATCATTTTTTAAATACTGTTTCTATATAAGGTATATTGGACTTTTTCCTGTAAATCTAAATACAACAGGTACAATTTAGTCCATTTGTATATATTTTATAACCATCTTAGAAAATTCATGATAAGTGAATAGTAAGTATGTTTTAGAGCACAGGGGAAATACTAGGCAATATTTCATTTTTAGGCTACTGTTTGTTTGTTTATTTATTTATATTTAGATTGTCATACAAAGCATTGGGATGTGACCTAGCATTATGCCTTTATACTTAGTCCTCAGTTGCTTCCCTCTCTTTTCTGCCTGGGTTCCCTCTTCTCTCCAGTCTCGTTCTTCTCCCACTTAGTGCCTTCTG
Source organism: Cricetiscus sungorus (assembly GCA_030556225.1). Lineage (NCBI taxonomy): Eukaryota > Metazoa > Chordata > Mammalia > Rodentia > Cricetidae > Cricetiscus > Cricetiscus sungorus. The sequence goes on from JANBXA010000253.1 coordinate 13,345,713, forward strand.
CTTAGCTTTTATATGCAAATCCATTCCCATTGTGTTCCCACCTCTCTTAAGTTCTTTTCTTTAGGATTAACTTTAAATTCCAAGGGGAAAAATAAAATAATTGTTGAATTATTACTGTAGTGCCCCCCTCCCTTTTTTCTAATTTATAGGTGAGTAGTGTTCTTTTGCCATCTATAACTTACTTTCCTGATTTCTATTCTTTGTGTAAAGCTGCATTCAATTTTTGGTTTAAGATGTTTAGTCTTTTCTTTGAAAGAGGACGTATCTTCTGAAGCATGCTAACAAGTTTATAGGAAACAACTCTTATTTTGATCATACATGTGCTTAAATCATACTTAACCATTAATGTATATTGGCTCTACTAACAAACACTTAGCTCATAATGTTTTCAAAAATTTTCTTCAGATTTTTCCCACTGAACTGTTGTGACCAGCTGTTTGTTTAGGGGCACACTGTAAAGCTACTGTTCCCCCTTTCTTTGCATTAGAGTTTGAACAACTGGGATGAGAAGGCCAGAAGCAGCAGTCACTGTTGCAGTCTCATTCTCATATATTAGAGAATAGTACATGCAGAGAGAAACTGACGTAGAGAGATAGCGTAGATAGTATGTTTTTCTGAGTAAAATCAGGAAATAAGTAAATCTGTTAGTGAAATTGTGACTAAAAAGTGAATCTCTTGAAGTAGACACTGAATCAATGGGAAGATCTAATTCCTCTATTTCTCGATTTTCTGAATTAATGCATTTTCCAAGGCTTAGAAGTAACTTTCAAAGAAATGTTGACAGTCCATTGACCCAGGTAGTCTAATAATGAACTGTGCTTTACTAGGCCATTTTCTAGTCTGTGATATTTAAACAAACAAACCAAAAACAACTTAGAAGTGATAGGCTGTGAGAAAACATTTGAAGTTACCATGGGGCTTGTAACTTGCTTCTATAGAAAACAGTTCATCCCTTACCACATTGTTAGATGTCAGTCTTTGTAGAGGCAGGGAGGAAGGGCATGAACAATGCAACATCGATAACCTTTATTACTTCATTAATTCTTACAGCAACCTTTGTGTTCCATTTTATTTCTATCATTCTCATTTTACAAATGGGAACATTCTATGTTCAGCAGTTGTTAAGTGAAAGCTGAGAATGAAACCCATGGTGTTCATTAACTACCAACATAATATAAAACAGGAGTTTATAGGATAGTCTCACCTTGCTTGGTAGCCATTTTTTCCTGATTTGTTTTACAGCTGTAATTGTTGATGTTATCCATAAAATATATTGAAAGTATTATTTATTACAACCTGTAAGGCTTTTCAGTGGGTGTTGTGGCATATGCCTGTAATCAGAGCCAATGAGAAATACAGGCAGGAGGATTAGAAGTTCAAGGCCATCCTCGGGTACATAGCAAGTTCAAGGGCATCTTAGGTTACATGAGATCTTGTCTCAAAAAGCACCCCCCCCCAATTTTAAAATGTCATTCACAGTTTGCATTGTAATGATGGTTCCAAATGTTACCCTTGAGAGTTTTTAGTTAGAGTTAAAAGGGATATAAAACAACCAAATATTAATATGAAATTAAATGTATTTAGTGACTGTGGCATGGAACTAACTTAACAATTTTGTTTTGACTGTGGTTAGGTTTATAAGTGAAAATATACCAGCATGCTACCTTGTGACTTTAACTGTTATTCATGAATCTGGCAAGACTTTTTGAGGTAGGGCATTACTATTTGTCTAATTCCTAGGCTCAAATGATCCTCCTGCCTCATCTTCTCATGTAGCTGGAGCTGTAAGAATATGCCACTGTACTAGAATGATTCTGTTGTTGTCCTTATTAAAGTTTACATCCATAAATGTTCAAGGTTTAAATTAAAATGGACAACCTTTTTTTTTTTTCTAGATTTTATCTTTTTATACTCATGTGCTCTTTCTTATGTTGTTACTAGCTGGCTATCTATATTACTAGTTTGCACTAGATCTTTCTTGACATAAATGTAAGGAATACTTTATTTTCCTAGCAGCTACTCACCTTGGATCATGAAGAATTTTTTTTTTTTTTTTTTTTTTTTTTAGCTAGATATGAAGATTATATGTTCAGGCCCTTTTTGAGTAGCCAGGTAACTTTGAAACTTTTGCACGTTGGGGTCTAGAGTCTCTCAGACATCATATGCACGCTTGCTTATGCGTTATATTTAACTTACTCTCTCCTGTTTTGTATGTGTGTGTCTTGTCTTTCCTGGTAGTAACTTTACCAAAAGTGTAGGGACCACATCTTGATTCTTTGAAAATCTGTATGTAGGACTGGTAATTCCAAGAGGATAGATTGTTCCTTTTCTCCTAGTTTAAAGGCTAAAGTCAAGTGCCAAAGCAGACAGTTATTTGCTGTGCCTTCTCACTTTGTAGAGGGTAGAATCCACAGCACTTGGAGAGAAGTGACAGACAAAGAAGATATGTAAAGGGTTCTTTGACAAAAATGTAGCATACTTTGAGGGTACTAATGGAATGTCACATAAATTTGAAGTAAGAGAAACTGTATTTAAAATGTGAGTATTAAATTATTTTTTAATTAAAATGGGATTTTTTTGATGTATTTTACTATTAGGACTCGCTGATTCTTGAGAAGAGTCAAAACTGGAGTTCCCAAAAAATGGATCATATTCTGATTTGCTGTGTTTGTCTTGGAGATAATAGTGAAGACGCAGATGAAATAATTCAGTGTGACAATTGTGGCATTACAGTTCATGAAGGTAATTTTGCTATTTTTCTTCTGTTAGAAATGGCTAGTTGACATCTTGTTTAAAGGAAGTTTAAAATTATTTCTGTTTGTATTCATATGGTTTTACTGTGCTATTAAATGATGTGATGGTCCAATTGAAAATAATTTATATTGACTCCTTGAAATATTTTTTTGTGTGTATGTGGTATATGCATTTGTGTGTGTATTACACATACACACTCACATGCCTGTTTGCCTGTTCATGCATATGTGGAAGACAGAGGTTGATGTTGGATAGCTTCTCTATCACTTTCCATGTTAGGTTTGAGATGGGGTCTCTCACTGAAACTGACATTTGCTTATTCCACTAATGGTCTGGCCATTGAGTCCCAGGCACCTGTCTATCTTTGCCCCTCAGTGGTGGCATTACACATGCACCACAAAGCCCAGCAAACACAGAGTCATCTCCCCCACGTTTATTTTATTTTATTTGATTTTATTATTTTGTGTCTGTGTGTCTGAAGCAGGATCGTGTGTGGTCCTGGCTGGCATTGAGCTTGCTGTGTAGTAGAGAGGATGACCTTGAGCTGAGCTCCAGCATTCGCCTCCTAAGTACTAGGATTACAGACTTGGGACTCTGCACTCTGCCTGATGGGCATTCCTTTTCAGATTCTCTTAGTGTAAAGTATGCATTTCCTTCTTTGTTTTCTTAAAATTTACTTTGACCTTATTTTACTTTTAACAGAAAATTTATAGGAAGTATACAGAGTTCCTCCTGTATGTTCTTATGAAGTAACACTCTGCTGTATTTGTTTTGTTTCTTTCCTTTCATAGAATTTTTTTTTTTCACTTTTGAGAATAATCTGAATATATGACACCCCATTCTCCCCTCCTGGATCTCTTTCTTTCTCTCTTTCTTTCTTTCTTTCTTTCTTTCTTTCTTTCTTTCTTTCTTTCTTCCTTTCTTTTCTTTTCTTTTTTTTTTTTTAAGATTTATTCATTATGTATTCAGTGTTCTGCCTGCATGTATGCCTGTGGGCTAGAAGAGGGCACCAGATCTCATTACAGATGGTTGTGAGCCACAATGTGGTTGCTGGAAATTGAACTCAGATCTCTGGAAGAGCAGCCCGTGCTCTTAGCCTCTGAGCCATCTCTTTCCTTTTCTTCCTCCCTTCCTCCTTTTCTCCTTTATATTCTTCCTCAATCCTTTTCTGCCTTTCTCCTTTTTTTCCTCCTTATTTTGCTTTTGCCAGATCAAACCCAACGACTTGTGCATGCTAGGCAAGTGTGCAGTTGTTGAATTGTATGCCCAGACTTTGTTTCTGTTTTACAGGCCTAGTCTATAGCCCAGGGTAGCCTTGGGCTTGCAGTCCTTCTTCCAAGTGCTGGGGTTACATGCCTGTGTCGTTCTGCCTTAGCCCCAGTGTATGTTTCTTAAGAACAAGTGAATTCTCTTACATAACTAGAGAATTATCCAAAGTCAGTAAGTCAGCATTTGTGGAGTACAGATGTCCAGGTGTTATGTGCAGGTTTTTCCCTGCCGGTCCGCGCCCACCACCACGCCAGCCCCAAATAGTACATTGAGACTCTGTATTTGATATTAGGCTGTTGACAAGTTATTAGTTCCTTATCGGCTAGCTGCGTCTTAATGATTAACCCATTTCTACTAATCTAAGTATTTCCACGTGGTCTCATCTTACTAGACAGCGGGCCCGGACCTCTGTTCTCTCCAGGCTCTACATGCTGACCCCTCCTAACTACTTCCTCTTTCCTCCTAGTCTCCTAGCCCCTCCTATCTTGCTTTCCTATTGGCCAACAGTGCTTTATTCATTAATCAGTATGAGAAACATATTTACAGAATGACATCTCCCATCATCCAGGCTACAAACTATATTCAGATTTCCTCAGTTGTCCTGTAATAAAACTTAAGTCCATGTATTATGTTCAGTTGTCATTCCTGTTTAGTCACCTTTAATCTGCAACAGTTTTCAAGTTTTTGTGCATTGTGGCACTTTGAAGAATGTAGGTCTTTTTGCTTTAGCAGAGTGTCTTTTTTTTGAGACAGGTTTTCTCTTTGTAGTCCTAGCTGGCCTGGTACTGATAGTACAGTAACTTTAATACTAGGCTTTTTTGTTTTGTTTTGCTTTGTTTTAAAGCAAAAGATTTATTGCATGCATTACTGAATGCATGTCTGTGTGAGGGTGTCAGATCCCCTGGAGCTAGAGTTACTGAAAATTGTGACCTGCCAGGTGGGTGCTGGGAATTGAACCCAGGTCCTCTGGAAGAGCAGCCAGTGCTCTTAACCACTGAGCCATCTCTCCAGGACATAATACTAGGTTTTAAATGTGAAATGTGTTTTTTCATCTTACATTAAGGTTTTCTGTTTTGGGTAGAAATGGTGTGCACATGTTTACGTGTTTTTTTGTTTTTTTGTTTTTTTTTTTGTCCTCCCTACCCCTTCTCCCCCACCCCGGAATCATATAATAGTTCTGAAGTGATGGGCAGTATTATTTACAATGTTAGGTTCCAGGAGTATCTTCCTGGTTTCTTTGTGTCAATAGTTGTTTTGCTTGTTTCTATGTTAGAGCCATGATTATCATAAAGCAGTGTTTCTGGGGCTTTGTTCTTTTCATCTATCTAGGATTACTGCCCTCCTCTCCCATAATGCATCCTGTCCTCATGTGGTGTGGTGGGGTGGAGGCTCACAGTGGGAATATCTCCTATTGCCGTGTTTCTTATTTCAGTTGTTTATTTAGTAGCACCTGTGTACTTAATGTTCTGTAGTTTCTAGGCATCATTTCTAGGCATCATGTAGAATAGATTACACATGCAAATTACTGACCTTTTAGAACTTTATGTTTAAAGAAATGAATAGTAAATTGATTAGCCAATAAATATGAGATATTGGTCTGGATTACAGAGAAAAATAAAACTTAGCAAGTATAGGAAATTCTATGGATTCGAGTGATTGGATAGATTGATAGAAGTTTACATTTCTAATAGGTGATAAGGAAAGTCCTCTCAGATTGGGTGGGAGGTAGAGTAGTGACCTAAGGGAAGTTAAAGAGAAAATGATGCAGTTATTTGGGTTTAACAGAGGACCCTAAGCCTAGGAAGTGGAATGTGTAAAGATCTTGCAGAAGAACATGTTTGGGATGTTGTACAGTGGTACAAATAGTAAACTAGAACTGAGTGAGCAAGCTGTAATGATAGGATTCCAAGTGTTTGGATTATGGTTTGGAAGGATTACTTTTGATGGCTAGGTGGAGGATGGATTCGAGAAGTAGATTCTGGGTGACTATTTGAGAAACTACAGAAATGACTCAAGGAATGATTAGGTTTTGAGGTACAAGTAAAGTTTCTGTTTAATTTGTGTTAACCTTATGTTAGCACCAGACATAGAAGTTAGAGACTGAAGATATTTTGTAAATTTGTTAGACTGATAAGAGGATATGAGGTATATATTAGTGTGGAGATCACCATATCGTAAGCCAAGCACAACATGTTAGCAAAAAGGGAAACTGGGGAACTGTCTGAAAGCAGTTGGCCTAGGTTATAGTCATTCCAGGAGTGGAGCTAGAGACTTTGCTAAACTTGCCTGTGTTAGGCCTCAGTTTGTTGGTGTCTATTGGTAAGTCCCATACTATTTTCCCCTCTATATACTACCTCAGTGTTGACTTAAGAATGGTTGCTCAGAGAGCCAAAGAGTTGGAGATGGTGACATGAGTGATCAAAGAGAAAGATGAGATGGAGGTAACTACCCTTATGGAAAGAGCTAATGTCTCTTTTTATCTAATTTGGGACCTACATAGTACCACTTCTGCTGTGTTACGTTGTTCATATAAACCAAAGCTAGGGCATTCCCAGAGTGTGACTGCTAGGCAATAGTGATCATGGAAGGCTGTGAAATAGCCACATGCAGAGTGTATTGCATGTTGTGTTCTGTTAGAAAGGACTCAGTGAAAAGGGAAAAATTGATAACTCATGATGTAAGAAAGAAAGAGAAGCAAGGACTTTGTGTTGTCAGAGTTTCTATTCTGCCTGGTCCTGTGACCAATTAGCCCCAAATAAACACACAAAGACTTATATTAATTTATAAACTGTTTGGTTGATGGCTAGGGCTTCTTACTGGCTAGCTGTCTCTTAATTATTAGCCCATTTCTATTCATCTAAGTATTTCCACATGCTTTTGGCTTACCCAGTATTGCCCAGGCATGTTACTCCTTCTGCTTCTGCATGGCATCCCCTCTGGTGGCTCCTAGATTTTGCCTTTCTCTCCCCAGCCTTCTGGTCTGGTAGCCCTGCCTGTCCTTCCTGTCTGGCTACTGGCCAATCAGTGTTTTATTCATTAACCAGTAAGAGAAACATATGTAGAGAAGAACATCCCCCATCCCTTTGCATAAAAGCTTAGAAAGGGTTAGTTCTGACGTCAAATATAGAGCAGATGAACGTAGCTATCATACCTGTAGGGAAAAGAGGGTGAATGGGTACAGATGTAAGTTGTTAGGTGGGGTAGTCAGAACAATTGGAAGTTTTTGAGTATTTCATTTTCTTAGTAAAATATGTAGCAAAGGTGATAGTGAGCATGAAGGGGACTTGGAATTAAGGAGAAAGATAATGGTGTGTGTATATGTTATACTTACATGTAATTTGTATTCTTAGAGGTTTGTGTGCTGGAAGTTTGGTACCCCTGTGTTGTAGTTTTAAGAGGTGTAGGCTAGTGGAAGGTAATTCTATTATGATGTCTATGCTTTTTCTTACTGGTTTGAAAAATGTCTGGGAGGAAGATTGATTTTCTTTTCAATCTTTCCTTCCTTCCTTCCTTCCTTCCTTCCTTCCTTCCTTCCTTCCTTCCTTCCTTCCTTTTTTTTTGTTTGCTTGTTTTGTTTTTTGTTTGTATTTTTGGCTTACAGTTTGAGGGTATTCAGTGCTTTCTGAGGGTAGGGGGATTATAATAGCAGGAATGGAAGGCAACCAGTCACATGGTCAGAATATAGAACAATGAATGCTGCTAAGCTTCTTTTTTTTCCTTTTTATCCAATCTATGATTGGTGGCATGGAATGGTGGCATCTGCATTTAGGGTGGGTCTTCCTATCTTAGTCATTTAACATAATCTAGAAAACACTTCACAGACATACCTGATATGTTTCTGTTGTGACTACACCACTGGGTTTTTACCCTTATCAGTTGATTTATGTTATCACACTGGAGGGAATCAGATCTTATGGGACTGTATTGGTTGCCACAAGAAGGGATTATTGTAGCGCAAGCTTGACTGTCAGCTCAGTTATTTGCACATGTGCCCCTTAGTTTTTTGTCCTATGGTGTCATGGAAGCTATGATGCCAGTGCCATGCTGTTTTGATTTTCCAGCCACTGGCCTGAATCATGTTGTATATTATTCAGTACCAAGTATTGTATTGCAGGAATACCAAATGTACAAAGACATTGTGACTTTTATTCCCATTTATGTGTAGTTCAACACTAGTTTCTTGTATTGGCCACTAGTGATGGTTGCTTGCATCTGTGGATGTCACTGCTGATGTGTGATACAGGCATAACCTTTCTGTTAGTATTAGAGATTTCTGTTGTGCTGAGGACACAGGCTCAATTTGCTTATGTCTATTGTCACACTATGGGTCATTTTTATTTCTTAGATTAGTCTTTGGGACATATTTTAGGTTTGGTCATTTGACTAAGGATATAGTTTTTAAAGGCCATGACAATAGTTTAAGAAATTGAATCAGTTTTTGACATTCTGATGCTAGGATATTTTATTATATTGTGTAATTTTAAAAATACTTTTATTGTTGCCATTATCACTAACTTTTTTGAGACAGAATCTTGGTAGTCTAGCTGTTCATCGAATTGTTAGCTTTTCTCTTATTCTGAGTGCTGGAATTACAAGCATGAGCCACAGTACCTGCCTAGGAGATTCTTTTGTGTCCAGTTCATATTTGGAAACCTAGTCAGTGGGTGGAGATAAGACAAGTTTCTCGTTTCCTCTGTATTTGAGGGTGAAAATGCCTTGAGGCTTCAGGGTTTATGTCTGTCATTCTGACACAATGTTTTCTTTTTCTGTCCTCGGGGTCTCCTGTAGTGTATTCCAAGTTGGTTTTGAATTCCTTCTTGTTAAGACAAGCCTTGAACTCCTGATTCTTTGGCTTCCCATTTCCCAAGCTTTGGGATTAAAGGTGTCCCTCTGGTGTTTGGCTACAACTCTTTTACTATAGCTCCAGCCTGAGCCCACCAAAGAGTACTACCATTTAAAATTCAGAACAAGCATATTTCTCTCTCTTATTTTTGCTCTTGTTATTTCTTGGTTCTGAGAATTGAAACCAGGACCTCACATAGACTTCATAAGCATTCTACTCACGAATGCTTTGGTCCCTATTTCTTTAGTTTTATTTTCTTGTTTTAAGACAGGGTCTATGTGTTATTTACTTTTCTGTTGTTATTGTAATACACCATGATGAAGGCGAGTTAGAAACAAAAGCATTTAAATGGGGCATTAGAGATTCACAGAGTGGTTCCATGACCATCATGGTAGTGAGCATGGCGGCAGGCAGGCATGGAGTTGGAGCAGTAACTGAGAGCTCACGTTTTATCCACTACACCAGAATGAGGCAGAGAGAGGGAGAGACCTTCAAAACCTACCCACATTGATACACCGCCTTTAACAAGGCCACACCTCCTAATCATTCCCAAACTGTTCCACCAACTGGGGACCAAGTATTTAAACATTGGAGACTGTGGAGGCCATCCTCATTCAAACCTCCAGCCTCCTATGTTGGCAGTCTCTATTTTACTATCCTCCTTCCTCAGCCTTTCAGGTAGTCCTTCCATCCTTCCCACAGACATTCACCAACACCCTAGGGTGTGTGTGTGTGTGTGTGTGTGTGTGTGTGTGTGTGTGGTGTGTGTATGAGTGTGTGTGCGTGCGTGAGCCCATGTGTGCACTTGCTTGTTTATTAATGTGACAAACAGAATGTCATTTATCACAGACTGACTTAGAACTTGCTATGTACCTGAGGATATCCTGAAACTCTAATTCTCCTGCCTCTACTCCTTAGTGCTGGGATTACAGGGATGTGTTCCTACATCCAATTTATGCTATGTTGCATTTGAATTGAAGCCCCTTTTCATTGCTGGACAGACACACTGTCAATGAGTTATATAACCATTGGTAGTACTATGCTTGAACATCCTAAATGAACAAGTTGAAATGCTGTGTAATCATTTTTCATTGTATTTATCTTATTAACAACACTTATAACTTGTACAAGAATATTCACTGTGGTGTTTCCACATATGCAGAAATAATCATTGATTATGCCCATTTTTTTCTGATTTTTGCCCTCTGGTACCCTTCTCAATTCTTATAAATTCCCCTTCTACGTGCAGTCCAAGTTCTTTTAAGTTTCCACATATGGCTAAGAGTACACAGTCTTTCTGTTTTGGCTTATTTCATTGACTATAGTATCTTTCATTTTCATCACATTTAAAGACTTTTGTAAGTGAGATTTTTCTTAGTAGCTGAATAGTACTTCATTATAAAGGTATAGCACAGTTTATTTTTCTATTCATTTATTACAGGTACCTGTGCAAAAGTATTATGACTAGTGCTATAGTAAACTTGGCATGCAAGTAACTCTTGTGATGCTGACCTCATATTCTTTGGAATCTTGTGATTATATTTTGTAACTCTGTAAAGAATGTCATTAGACTTTGATAGGGATTATACAGAATCTGTAGTTCATTTTGGGTATGGCTTGCCATGATTTTTACTGCACAAAATTTATTGCTGGTATGTAGAAAAGCTATTGATCTTGGTGTTTTTATTCTTTATCATGGTTTTTTAAAAATTTTTTTATTTTTATTTTTTTCATTTTTTCAAATAGAATTTATTTATTTGTTCTAATAGTCATTGTTGATATCTGTAGATACTTCTATATGGACATATATTTCATATATCACATAAAACAGGGGTATTTTATTCTTTTATTCTGTTTGTATAACTTTCTTTTTTATGGATAATTATTCTTCCTATAGGTTGCATCACTATGTTGAATAAAAGCAGTGAGATTAGACACTCTCATTCCTGATCATAGAAGAAATAGTTACAGTTTTCCCCCCATGCATTGTAATGTTGGCTGTGGGTTGGTCATACATAACCTTTATATTGAGTTTGACCCTTGTATAGCAAATTTGTTCAGAGTTTTTGTCATGAAGGGATGTTCATTTTTTTTTTTTGCTATATCTATTGAAATGGTCTTATGATATTTTTCATTTTTTATTAAGTTGATTGCTGTTTATTTGCATATAATGAATCATACCTGGGATGAAACCATCATGATTATGGTCTGTGAGTTTTTTTGATATGCTCTTCAATTTGATTTCCTGATATTTTGGTGAGGATATTTGTATCAGTGTTTAGGAATACTGGGGTGCAGTTTTCTCCCCTACCCTGTGCATCTGTGTGTGCGTGTGTGTGTTCGTTCATTCTTTTTTTCTTTCTCATTTCCTTTTCTTTGTGCTCTGACCCTATCAGGTTTTAGTTTGAAGTTAATTGTGTTCTCATAAAATGGAGTAGATGTCCATCAACAGATAAATAGATAATGAGAATCTGGCACATATATAAAATGGAGTATTATTTTATTGTAAAAGATAAATGAAATCATAAAATTAGCAGGAAAATGGATGGACTTAGAACATATAATAGTAAGCAAGATCCACATTTCAGGGTGAAAAAAACGTATGTATTCTCACTCATATGTTGATCATAGCCTATGATATATATATTGTATATTGTAGCGCCTGTGCTATGATCTGTTCCACGAATCGGGAGAAGGCCTAGAAATTGAAACAAAAGACAAGACAGCGGGTCATTTGTGCAGATGGAATGCTGAATGCCGAACGCCATTTATTGAGGGGAAGGAGCGGTCTTATCTATCCTTTCTTTTGTTCTTTTAGACCTGATTTAGTTTTGTTTAGTTTCTTATTTGTTTCTACAGATTCAGTGTTTGGCATGGTTTTCTTTCTTTTCTAAGAATTGAAGGTGCCATTTGCTGTACTCCATATGATTTGTTATGTTTCCCTTTGTTACAAGGACTTCTAGTTTTATGTTCTGATTTCCTCAGTAGCCCACTTTTTTTAAAAATGTGTTTTACAAGGCCAGCAAGATGGCACAGTTGGGATAGGTGCCTTCCATAAAACATGACAATCTGAGTTTGATCTCTGGGATCCACATGTTTGAAGTGTAAATCAAATTAATCTTATCAAAAAAGAAAACCAGGAGTCAGATATTGGGATAAAAACCCGAAAGATCAAAGAAGCAGAGAGAGCCACAGTCCCTTCCCACATCTTCAGTTCCCCCTTCCAAAAAGGTCTCTGCTCTGCCTTATCACTTCCTGTCTCCTCTCTATACAGATCTCCAGGCCTCTATGGTTAAATAGTGGCTAGTTCCGCCCTCTGACTCCAAGCAAGCTTTATTTGTCAGAACACAAACAAAATATCACAACACATGCTAGTGGAAGAGAACTTCCTCTCTGGGTTGTCCTCTTACCTCCACATACTAATCATGATACATTTATGCCTCTACATCCACACACATCTACACAACCCCTCCTCAATCAATAAATAAATATGATTAAACATTTTCAGTGTGTGTTTCAGATTTCTCTATATTTGTAATTTTCCATCTTTCTTGCTGTTGATTTTCAATTTTATTACATTATAATTAAGAAGAAAAGATAAATGATTTCAATGTTTGAATATCTCAAAATATACACATTGATCTAATATTCTCAAGAAAGTTCTAAATACTGATGAACAAAATATTCTGCAGCTGTTGCAAAGCTTGATAATGTCATTTGATTGTAATATGTTTTTTTCCCAATCTGTAAACTGTTTCTTCGCTTTGTTGATTGTTTCCTTTGCTTGCAGAAGCTTTTTAATTTCATGCAGTCCCATTTGCCTGCTCTTAGAATTCCTTCCCAAGTTATTGATGTATTTTTCAGTAAGTCCTTGCTTATTTTTCCAAGCTGTCCCTATTTCCACACTCTGGCTGCCCTGTTGCTTCCTTTGTGATTTCTGTTGCTCCTCTAGTCTTCCTGTGTGTGGTGCTGTCTAGTCTTTCTCCTCCCACTCTTATTTCCTGTGTCACTAAGAAGGTACTGTCTAATTCTCCATTCTACCCTGCAAGGCTACCCTGTATGTTTTGATACATTAAATGTTTAGTTTTACTTACTTCAAAATATTTTTTTATTTTATTCAAAGTAGTTTTTTCATTTTTCCTGCTATCTTTCTGCTAATGATTTCTAGGTCTATTTGTCAGAGTTCTTTAGAGGAACAGAACTCATAAAAGTAATCTGCCTTAGTTACATTTCTAGTGCTGAGAAGAGACACCATCACCAAGGCAACTCTCCTAAGAGAAAACATTTAATTGGGGGCTTGCTTTCAGTTTCAGTCCATTATCATCCTTTTCGGAAGCATGATGGCATGCAGATAGACATGATGCTGGAGAAGTATCTGAGAACTAAAAACTAACTACATCTGACCCACAGGCAGCAGGAAGAGAGACACTGGGCCTGTCCTGGTCTTTTGTAACCTCAAAGCCCATCCCCAGCAACACATTTTCTCACAATTATAACATATTTATTTCAAGTTAATTTTTTTTTTTCCAAACAGCATGAGCTACTGGCTGTATTAATGAGTATTTCTCCCTTTCTTTCTTTCTTTCTTTCTTTCTTTCTTTCTTTCTTTCTTTTTTTTTTTTTAGCTTGCAACGTTTTGTTGTTCTGAACAAGGTGTTACAGTTACTTGTGCTTTTCAATTTTATTTTAATTTTTTTAAAATAGTGATTTTTTTCTTTCTTTGAGTATTTTATATAATATAACCTGATCATATTCTTTCCCATTTCCCAACTCCTCAGATTCTCTCCAATCTCCCTGCTTACCCAACTTCATGTTAGTTCTTTCTCATAAATAAATAAATAAATAAATAAATAAATAAATAAATAAATAAATAAATACAAGAACAATGGAGTCACACTTGTGTTTGCCAACTACTCATACAACAAATAGAACCTGTCACAGAGTATGATTAATAGATCCAGTGTCACTCCATTGGAGAAAACTGATTGCTCTTTCTTAGCAGCTATTAATATTGCAAGTGGCTTCTTGCATGGAGGTGGAATCTTGTCTTTGTCCCATTGCTCCTTCTTAATGCTGGCATGAAGAAGGAGCTTGTGCATGTCCTAAGCATGCTGTCACTGACTCTTGAGTTTCTTGTGGGTATCTGCTCTGTTGTGTTGCCTTGAAGTCATCCACCACTGCTGGCTCTTATAATCTCCCATTTCCCTATTCCACATAGATCTTCAAGCTTTAAGGGGTGTGTGTGTGTGTGTGTGTGTGTGTTATAGACATTCATTTAGCACTAAGCATTCCAAATACTCTTATTCTCTGCACATTGAGCTCTGTTAATTACTGTCTGCTCCAAAAAGAAGCTTGTCTGATGAGGTGATCTGTGAGTATCGCGACATGACATCTGGAATCATTTTATTGCATGTTTATTCAGCAGCATAATAGTAGTAGCTTTGCCTGTTTGTGGTTTTTGGTGTATGTAGGAAGAATATGTGTATATGCATATGCATATAGTGTATTTACATAGAGGTCAGGGGTCAGTACTGGGTGTCTTTCTTAAATGCTTTCCACATTATTTTCCAGAGACAAGTTTCTCAGTCAGGTGCTCATTGATTCAGCTGATTGGCCACTGAGCACAAGGGGTGGCTTCTTCCTCAGTGCTGGCATCATAGACATGTACTAAAAAGACCCAGCTTTTTACATGATGAGGATTGGAACTCAAGTCCTCATGTACCCTGTGTTATATGAACAATGTTATTCATTTAAAACATTTTGGAGGAGTATCGGTTTTGTTGTTAAATTTATTCAGGTTTTTAAATACAGATTATTGTGGCATCTTTTATATTTTTGTTTTCTTCTTTTAAATATCAAGAGATACGATAAATATTGATAAACAATGCACATTACCAATAAGATTGCCAACTCATAAAGAATCAATTGTGTGCAAAGCTGTATAGCCAGAAGGTAAAAGAGTATGTATGCATCATTTGTCTCTTTTCAAAAATCTAAATTCTACTAATTTGAATTATTTATGTCTTTGTAAAATTCAAGAAAATTAAACATTTTATATAATGTTTTCCTTAAATATGGTTTGTATAGATTACTTTTATCACACGTGTTTTTGCACTTGAAAATAGTTTACATGACATGAGTTTTTGTGTATAAACTTTTGAAATTTAACTTTTTCCTAGATAGAAGAATACTTATTATATGCTCATGTTTTGAAGGAAAGAAACATATTTTAAAACACATCTAGTCATTAACTGGACTGAATTAGCTGGTATAAATTGCCAGAATTTTGGTTTAGAGCTCAGTAAACACTGAGAGTATGACTGAGAATATGGGGATATGGCAGGCAAATGGCAAATGCAGAACTCTGTGAAGATACCAGTGTGTGTCAGTTTTCAGGACAAGTGAGGCCAAGGGATTGAATCTCTTGCTCATGGCTGTCTTTTGACTGGGAGAGTACCAGTGTTCTGGGTTACAGAGGAACATGTCTGGGAACAAAGTTCATAATCTATTGCCATGGATGTTTGTAGGTGCGTTGGAACTCTGCAGATGTTTGCTGTGCGTTTTTAGAACAGAACTGGAACATGAACTGCTGTGATTTTGCCTTGATTTTACTGAATGAAGTTAGTAAATTTGATAGTCTCTCAGTGCCTTTCTTAGCCTGTTTAGCTTGTCTGCTTTGAATACAGATTTCATCTGGTTTGAAATAATTTTCTTTAAAGGAACAGTATTTTGTAAAGACAGTAGATTTCTGTCCCTGTAGTATTAGATTGCCTATTGAGAAAATAGATTTATTTTTATTGTTTTCTTTTACGATGTTTCTTTGAATAGATTTTCGTTACTGTTCTTTCATAGGTAACAGAACTGCACCAACCAGAAAACTTTAAGTCCTTTAAGTTTATGGTTTTTGTATAACAAAATTTTACTCACACATAAGCAATGAAGATGGTGATTGCTAACTGAAATTTAATACTAAAGAAATGAATATGTTTTGATCCCTTTGCTTATGTACTATTTTAATCCTTTTAAAACAATTTTTTTGGCACTCTCTTATAAGACTTTTGAATATATTGAAATGTGCTATTGTAATACTTTTGAATCATATAGGGCTAACATTTATTTGAAATTGATAATGTAATTCATATCTGTAAGGTGAAAAAGTAATTTCGCAAAACAACTTTACTCATTTTTTTATGTTAGTCTTGTAAACCATTGCTTCTTTCAGAATTTTCTGTATTTCCATTTTCTATTTCTGTTTTGATTTTACAAAAGCGAGTTTAAAAAATAAACCCTATTAAGTAATAATTATTTCTTTTCTTCTTTTTTTTTTTTTTTAGGTTGTTACGGAGTTGATGGGGAGAGTGACTCCATTATGAGTTCAGCTTCGGAAAACTCCACTGAGCCTTGGTTTTGTGATGCCTGTAAATGTGGTGTTTCTCCTAGCTGTGAACTATGTCCTAATCAGGATGGAATTTTCAAGGAGACTGATGCTGGAAGGTTGATGTTCCCATTATGTTGTGTTCATATGCCTGCTTCATAAGATGCCTGCTGTGAAGTGCCCGTTTCTTCCATTTATGACTTTTGAGCCACATGTTTTTCTACCTATCTTCTCTGTATAAAGGAATGAATTGGTCAGTAGGTTATAGATTGATGAGGGGAATAAGAAAGATCATCTCTCAAGTACTTGCATATATTTTTTTCACTCATCATCTTAATTACTTTTAATGACCTTGTGAAGAGGCAGTGGTAGTTTCTCATATTAGAAGGATAGTGCCTAAGACTTACATCATTTAAATCATACATTAGCTCAAGACCACAGTCTGGTAAATGGAGAAATTTGAACCCAGATGTGTCTCACTTCAGGATTATAACATACAGTGATTAAAAATGGAGATATTTAGTATTAAGAATTACTAAAAATGTGTCCTAAAAGTACATGGAAGTTATAAGTGAACTCCTGAAGGAAATCCTAGATGCCATAGATTAAGGATGCCAAAATTAAAGGAATGACCTTTTTTCCAACATTGGGGTTTGGATTTCTTCCTAAGAACTAGTTGTAGCCTACTGGATGCCAGAAAACTTTTCTGCTTTATCTGCCAGTCTTCAGATCTTAAAGTAGGTGGCTGGCCACAGTCTGCAGGGGACCTGCAGCTCTGTTTTGAAAACAGCCTGTTACATAATGCTGTGTTTATTGAAAGGGCAGTGAAAAGTGATCTCAAGGTCAGGCCATGCTTGTGAAGTAATAAGGACTGAGCATGTGACTATACTGTAGCAGATGTACCCTGTTTGTCCTGTTGAGAAACTCATCCCATCTGCTATCCTCTATACCATGTAGTTCCACTGCCTAGCAATAGGGATAACAAAATCTCTCGTTAAATTCTAAGTGCTGAGGGGATTCTATCTCTCATTGCAGAGAAAATGTTAATGCTTGTCTGTGACACTGAGAGACAAATACACTGATATGGTACAGAGACCTGTGGTATTTTCAGTGTCATGGTCACCGCCACACTTGAATAGTTACCATCATAAAAGTGTTGACATCACTTTTTTTCTATGAGAGTAGGGGTGGTTGACTACAGTGTATAGGTTATTCCCAGTCTTGTGTGTTGTAGAATTTTAATTTAAGGTTACTTTTGTTAACGTTCTAGAACATTTGTTTAATGATGCAAAGATGTGTTTGATTAAATAAAATTCTCCTGCGGTCAGCAGACTGGGTGACCAACTCGCCGACAGGAAGTTGTAGGGAGGAGCCAGGTGGAGAAGTGTTTATAAGGGAGAACGAACATGAGGGCTTCTGAGCATGAGGGCTTCTCGGAAGACTCCAGATGAGCATGGCGAGCTACTTGCTATTCAGCCTCTTTGACAAAGCAGGATTCTACGTTAACCTTTGAATCTTGAGTTCTTTAATGGAACAGAAATTTAAATCAGTTTTCTTAGTAGCTTTGAAAGAGTTGGTGCCTGAGAGAACAGTGGCTTAGCTGCTGCTGGTAGCTGCAGAGTGGCCGTTGCTGAATAGGATAGTCATAGAGTAAAAGGCAGCAACAATTAAAAAAGAAAAACAGCACTTGTGTGTTTTGAAAAATGTCCTCCTCATTGCTGCTAATAAAAGGGACACTCATGTTTTTATTTTGGTAAGTAAGGCATTAGAATTTTAGAAATTCACTTTTTTATTATTTGGAAATTAAGTGTATATGTCTGTGATTGTGTAGGTATGTACACATGAATACACGTCCTACAGAGTCCAGAAGAGGGTTTCAGATTCCTTGGAGCTGGAGAATAGGTGTTAGTGAGCTGCCTGGTGTGGGTGTTAGAAACCAAACATGGGCCTTCTGCAAGAGCAGGATATGTTTGCTTAACTGCTGAGCCATTTCTTTGTCACCTGGAATGCTTTATCACCTGGAATGCTTTAATTAAGCATGCTTAATATTTTAATAATAGCAGCAAAAACTAACAAACAGCATTTTTTAAAAATCATTTTTAAACATTAAATGTATAGGACATAGTTTACAAATAAAATCTAGATTTAGATGTAATACATTTTACTGTAGTAAAATTAAAAAAAAAATGTTTTTCTCATTTTGTCTCAAATTAGTAGCCAGACCCTTGAGAAATACAGCCTCAGTACATTGCTGAGATAGCATAGAGTCTCATGTGGGGCCTTAGGGGACCCTGTGTGCTGAAGATCCAGATCTCTCACCACCTAAGAAAAGAAATGAAGTAAAATAATAGCAAGTGCTTTGCTATATATATAGAGTAGAACTTGTTCGTATTGCATACGTGACATATTTGGACTATGACCTAAGCATTAATAAATGTGTGCTTTCAAAGCATTTTGACCTTATATAGATTCATTTGTTTGTTTGGTTTTTATTCTACTATGACTTTAGGTGAGTTCCTTAGCCTTGTTATTAAGTCTCAGTTTAGTAGTACTGTTGAGAAGCTTAAAGAACACAACTCATGTAAGACCATTCCTGACATGGTGGACAATAAATGTCCACCTGTTACTCAATATCAGTGCTGCTGCTATGAGTACTTCTCAGCAGCTGCCATTTGGTAATCTTGAATAATAAAACTTGGGGTACTTGGTCATGGAGAACTAAGGCCATTTTGAAAAAAGAAGAAAACAAAACAAATAAACAAACAAAAAACCCAAGTAACCCCAGCTTTCTTTTTAGAACGAGAACTCATTTTACTTGGTTTTCCTGTCAATTTGAAAGGGGTGTTGACAAACTCTTTTTGAGATGTCATACTCTGCAAAGTAATGTGTAATGTTTTCCAAAAGAAGACAAAAGAAAACACTTTAAGCATTAGGTTTTACTAGAAAATACTTATGTTAGCTTCTGTTCATATTACAGGTATAGTTAGGTACTTCATGAACATTCTGAGAGGAGCAATTCTGTAATAGACTGTTTAAATACTTGGTTTTTTTCATGTCTGTATTCCGAGTAGAATCTTTGGGCATTTATGTATTTTACAGCGTGTAATGGTAGTTTGATTTAAGACCAAGAAAGAGAAAAGGACCATAAAAATAAGACTAGTCCTTTAGTATTCTTATCTTCACGTGGGTTGCAAGGGAAAAGCAAAAGTAGTTTATGGACAGGCTTGAAAATAATTGGAATTGGTTTATCACATGGATTTAACTAGACTTTCTCCTCTACTGATGTGAGCCATAATTTCTACGTGGGAAATTATTTAATGTGAGAAAACAGCTGTGGAATTCTTGAAAAAGTCCAGTTTTTATTTCATTTCTTAAATAGAAGATCTTGCTCCAGTTTGGGAAGCATAAAATGTTTCTATATTCCTTCCCCCCTTTTCCCCCCTGCTTCTAGTTTAAACAGAAGTTTTTTTTTTTTTTTTTTTTTTTTTTTTAACAAAGCAAAGAAAGGCATACATCCTAAAGAGAGTCTGAGTGGCCATTATGGTAGGAAGAACAACTTCTGTCTCCCTCCTTTGCAGCCTCGTAGGCTGTCCTCTTTCATATTTAGAATGCAATTTAGCTTTGATTAATTGGTCTTTTTTCTTTTTCTTCAATAAATATTATGATACAGTAGAAATAAGAGAGCATTGGATTTCTTAAACCTCACTTCTTTCCTCTACTAGACTTGGTATCTTTGAAATCAACCTTCTGAAAACATGATTTGCAAAATGAGAAGAACAATTTGCCATCCATAAAAAACATTTAGACCTTTTTATTTTTCTTGTAGTGTATGTTCCTTGAGCGATGAACACTTAAGCACTCCACAAACATCTAAATTCCACATTATCTATGTAATGCTCTGTATCTAGGAGACACTTAGACATTGGTTCTGCGATGAAGGAATGGAAGTAACATGCTGTAGATATTTTAAAAAATAGTTTTAAAATATGTGGTGAAGGTACGACATAGAAAAAGCACTTCAAAATTATTCCATTACTATAATTTCTATTGTGAGATAGGAATTTTTCAAGACAGTGAATAATATATGAATGTAATGGAATGCATTGATGGTTTCCATTAAATGTCTTCTGTCTTTTGGTGGTTTTGTGATACAGTTTTCTGCTCCTTTCCCAATCAACATCTGTCTTCATAGCTCCAAGTAAAATGGATGGTAAATTAACAAGAAAGATTTTCTTTTCTTTTCTTTTTTTTTTCTAATTTCCCAACTTAATTACATAAATTCTAAAATGTGCAAACAAGTGTTCAAGGGACTAAAATCTTCTTAGTGATGATTTTCAGTAACTTTGATAGCTATTTTAATAAGGGCTCAAGGACTCATGCTGTTGTCCTCATATGTATGGCTGGAAAAAATTACACATTTGTGTGCTAGTCACACAGAAATCTTCACTACTTGTGTGATTTGTTCCGATACATGTTAAGAAGGTCAGTACAAAACAAGCAGCCAGCTGTTGGGTTTATCAGAGATAAACTCCTGTAGAGAACGGCCACATTTGATACATCAGTAGAGCATGAAAAAACCACAGATTAAATTGAGAAAGTGACTGCTTGTTGAGATGCTATCTTTATATTGAAATCTGCATGATGTATTTGGGAGGTTGGATTAAAATGTTTTATCTAGAAAATCTCAGAACTGTGGATTCTTTTTTACAAAAAAAAATGATAAAAATTTTAAAGATGTATAACTTTTCCTCAACACCTCTATAGAATGATTCTGCGTTTAAAATTCAGTACATCACAAAACCAGAACCTTTTAAGCTGTGATAAAGCAAAATTTTTCAATAAATTCACAAAGTTTGTAGAGACTTGCTGTCTTATTTTTATCCTTTTTCTTATACAAGCAATGCATATCTGTTATTTAAATTTCAGACAGCTAGTCAACATATTGTTTGGCTGCAAGCAAATAGATATGTAATAAATTAATAGCTCAGAGCAGTTTAAAGAATTCAGAACCAATTTATTTTCTTTTTCAGTGTGCTGAAGCAGACCGTTT
Organism: Cricetiscus sungorus; assembly: GCA_030556225.1. Lineage (NCBI taxonomy): Eukaryota > Metazoa > Chordata > Mammalia > Rodentia > Cricetidae > Cricetiscus > Cricetiscus sungorus. The sequence goes on from JANBXA010000253.1 coordinate 13,367,004, forward strand.
TTTTTTTTTTTTTAAAGAAAAGTATTAACAGCTTTGTGCAGAATTTATAAAATGTAGTTGTAGTGGTGTTTGTAAATTTCATTTGATAGGTTATATAGGGAACATGGCATCCTTGCATTATTGTAACTTTGCTTTGTACCCTTTCCCAGCCACCATCTTTATACCGAGAAGAAAGTTAAATCTTTACTAAAACTGTTTTAAAATATATCCAACAGCTTTGGGAGAAAGGTAGCAATAAAGAACAATTAACCTAATTACTTCAGAATAACTTCGTAGTTCTTAAATTAGAATCCTTAATTCTAAAAGTGCTCATAGTAATGGATGTGAATCTCTTTCCTCCAATATGAAAGCTGTGTTTTGTTACCCTTGAATAGCAGTCTTATGCAAATATTTAAAATAACAGATAAGAATAGAGTGCATGAATTTTAAGTGAAAGGCAATTATGGTTGCTGAAGCTACATTTTGACTAGACTTTTAAAAGAGTAGTGCTCACTGCAGTCATGTTTTCTGTGATGAATCATCTGCTGTCATTTTGTAGGTGTTCTGTATTTTTTAGTTAAGAGTCTGAGATGGAGATTTTTTTTAAGTACCACCTGGTCATAGAATGCTTTCAGTAGTATTTTAAGTTGGAACATATTTTATGTTCTTTTTTTAATGAGAGAATTCCAGGAAAGCTTTTGATAGCAGGATTGTGTCTTTTCTCTTACAGATGGGTCCACATTGTTTGTGCCCTATATGTTCCTGGAGTAGCCTTTGGAGATATTGATAAGTTACGACCAGTAACACTGACAGAAATGAACTACTCTAAGTATGGTGCCAAGGTAAGATAAACTCATTCATAATTAACTACAGTTGAAAATTTCATTTGCTTGTTTATACAGCTTTGAGGTTGACTACAGAGCTGTTTATTAGTAATCACACTGCTTGAGGAATTCTTATCACTACGCCATTTGTTAGTATATTATTTATTTTGTTTTGATTTTGCATTTTTGAAATAATATCTCACTATTCCTCTGGTGAGCCTCAAACATGAGGTAGTCAGCTTGCCTCTTCATCCTTAGTTCAAGGATCAGGTATGGTTGGTTCACCATGCTTAAATGGTTTTGATAGTTTTTTCTTTTTCCCCAAAATGCTAATTTATTGATTCTTCCTTACAGTGTAACCTTAGGTAAATTAAGTTGTAAAAATGGGTATTAGTTGATAGTGTTTCTGTTCTCTGGGATCCAGGGAATACCTTGTTACACTCAATTGGATTAAATAAATTTTACTTGAATTTTGAAATGAATTTTATTAAAGTTAAGAAAAAGAATATAAAAATCACTCTTCATTTTGATCACATGTCAGTCCATTACACTTCAGCTTTTCTTAATATAACAAGAAAAATTGCCAAATTTCTGTATTAATTTTTTTGTATACTGATATGTGTAAAGTACTTAGAAGACTTAAGTGCCTAGCACTCACATATTCTTATATTGTTATCTCTTCTTACTTCTAGTATATCAGTTTAATTTGGTTGATTAGAACTGTGCAAAGAATTCTTTTTTTTTTTTCATCAGAAGATCTCACTTGTCTTCAGTGTTTTGCATTGGTAATATTTAGTGGATGCTTCCTGAGAGGCTAGTTTTTGCTTCAGAAATACTTTTGCTGTGAGAGTTTTCCTGTTCCTTTCATAGGAGTGTAGCTTTTGTGAAGACCCTCGCTTTGCTAGAACTGGAGTTTGCATTAGCTGTGATGCAGGGATGTGCAGAGCCTATTTTCATGTTACCTGTGCTCAGAAGGAAGGCCTGCTTTCAGAGGCGGCCGCAGAAGAGGTATGTTTATCTCCCCCCTAGTTGCTAACTGTGTTCAGAAGACTTCTCATGTCTGCCAAGCTCTATAGTAAAGCTTGAGGGAAAGTTCATAATCTATTCTTAGTCTTTGACCAGACCACAGATTTAAACATTGAATAGTAAATGACTATGAATTTTGTCATTAAAATTCATTGCATACTGGAAAGCATATTGAAATTTTTGTAGTGAGTTCTGATATAATACAAAATACCAGCTGTCTTAAAGAACTGATATATGGTGTATTTTATACAGGAATATGACATTTTCTTAAGGTAACTCATTCTCTTTGGCTCCAGTTTTAGCTTCCTAGTATTCCTTCCAGACTTTCTGACTTTAGATTAAGTAATTATGTGATTACAAAGTGTATTTTTCTGGGAGTCCTTCAAATTGTTTCTAGGACCCTGTGCTTCAAATTATTTTTATAACAATATAAAATATTTACTTCTAAGTTCTAAACTTTGGAGGTTTCTAGAGATCGCACACAACATAACAATGTAACCTTGCATATGCAAACAGTTTTGAGAATTCTTCTTTTATATTATAAAGGTAGATATTAGAGTTGGAAAAATACTAAAATTTCTCGTGTAATACCCTGCTAGTTATCTTGATTAAAAATATGTATCTACTTAATAGGTTTAAGATAAGTTAATTAGTATTTAGGAGTATTCAAAGTTTTAATTCACGTAGTACACTTCTAAAAGATTAATTCATAAATTCTTTGGCATTTATAATAATTTTAAAGAATTTTAAGGAATCCTAAGAGCAGGTGTAATTAATTAAGCAATTTGTGCAGAGTGATTATTCAGTAAATGATTACTGTGCCTTCCTGATGCTTTATGATAATATGTAAGCTATTTCATTTATTTGCTGTATGGCATTCTATTTTCTTATAAAATGTTCATTATACTTTTAACTAGGAAAGTAGTAATATAATGAAAAATTTTTGAAAAACACTTGAAGGATGTATTTTAACTTAAATGGATCTTAAGTAGAATAGTTATTTTGATGTGTGTCTGATTCTGAGGAAATGTTCTTTGAATGGGTATTAGATGAACACTGAGCATTTTCACAGCTACTGTGCAGATGCAGAAGTGTAATTGCAGCATAGTGTTGTGTGGATTAGTCCTGACTGACACTGGATGATGGCAGAGGGGTTTAGGGACAATGAAGTAGGACTAAGAGGAATCTGTAGTTGTCTAACTGAATTTTATAGTTAGGATGTTTGTTTGGGTTTCTTTACATACATAGCACTATACATGATCCTTTTTTGGAGAAGACAAAAACTCTTGTAAGCATAAATGAATAAAACATTGGGATGCATAATGATTTGGAGATTGCTTCTCCCTCTCAGAAGGCATGCAGATTACAAAACCAACATAGTCAAGTGGTTTATAGTCACTATGTCTAAAAGCTGAAATAAGAAAGTTGCCAAACTTGAACCTGAGGCTTCTTCCTGGCTTTTTGCTTTCTTTTTTTGACTGGATAAATTGCCTGATACTGCCTTCTTCTGTGTAGAGTGGCTTTTGGTTTTTTTTTTTTTGTTTGTTTGTTTTTGGTGTTTTTGTTTTGTTTTGATTTTTTTGTTATTTTTATTAAAGCATATTTCCACAGGTCTCTAGTTTGTTGTTATAAATGCTTAAGAAAATTGGAACTTTTGTTGTGCATTGCTATAGGATCTTACTAAATATTCCAGCTTACCTAAATTCACAGCACAGCCCAGGCTAGTCTCACATCTCTGTCTTAGCCTTCTCACTGCCGTGACTACACATGTGTGCCATTGCAGCCAGTGAAAATTGGTAGTTTATAAAAGATTCCTTATAAAAGTTTATAAAAGTTTCAGAACTGTGTAAATTGTTAGGATGCCAGTGAGATTTACTTTTGACAATATGTATCTTGTTACAATGGAGGAATTACTTACAATGGTTGTACAGATATACATTGGATAAATATAAAATCCCCTCTCCCCAAGACTGGATCTCATTGTGTAGTCCACAGTAGCCTCAGTGAATCTTCTGTTCACATCTCTGAGTGCTAAGAGTATGCACACACGTGTCACATCCACTTAGCACTTTTTAAATTAAGAAACATTTAAAATTAATGGTCTATTGTTTAAAAGGCATCATGTCTTCTGCTTTATGTTCTCTTTAGTGTTTATTTTCTTGTTTAAACTTGTTTATCAAGTTGGATGTAAAAAGAAAGCCTGAAACATAGGATTAAGCATTTCAGTTCCATCCAGTGATATTTATCATGTTTTTTAAAGTTTTATAGCCTTTGTATATATTGCTTTCCACATTGGTGAAGATCCATTAGAAGTCTGTATGCTCTTTCATATACTTGGTACAATATTCCAAATTGTAAGAATACCCAAATTGTTATGTTTTAAACAGTGTACATTTTTAAAAGATGTTATTATTTAGAAAACAGTCTCTAAAACTATAAAATTATAGATTCTTTTGATTTTTTATATATTTATTAATTTTTTGAGAATTTCATACATTGTATTCTGATCATATTTGCCTGCCTTTTCCTGCAACTCCCCCTAGATATATGCTTTATTCCATACCCATCCAATTTTGTGTCTTTTTTCCTTTTTCTTTTTTAGTGCATTTCACTCAATACCAGTAGTTATATACTCTTTGGTGGGTGGCAATCTGCTGGAGCATATCTCACCTAGCAAGGGCCATACCTGTAAAGAAAACTTAACTCTTCTCCCTGTTGCTATCAGTTACTGTTAACCTCCTCAGCATGAATTGAGAACAACTCCTCTGTCAATGCTGGGATTTTGTCTAGCTTAAGCTTGCCAGAGACTTGTGAATCCTGTCACTGCTGGAGTTCCTGAGTATAATTACTCTCTGATCTGCCTGGGAAATACATGGATTGATTCTAACTCTTACAGAGTTTCTGGCCTCTCTTCTGTGATGGTCCCTGAGCATTGGGAGGAAGGGATGTGCTTCAGGTATCTAATTTAGGGCAGAATAAATATGCAGGGTCTTATTCTCTGTGTCTTGGCCAGTATTTGGCTCTGTGTTAATACCTCGCTATTGGAAAAAGAAGCTTCTGTGATGAGGTTTAAAAAGATGCACTAATCTATGGATTCAAAGGTAAGTCATTAGGAGTAGGTTTATTATTGTGTCCCTTGAACTGAGTTAATAGTGGTAGGTTCTCTACAGCCTACAACATACCTAACCGTATGTTCTTGATTAGGTATGAGTTCTGTCTTATGGGGTGAACCTTAAGTCCAATTAGAAAATGTTTGGTTATTCCTGTGGATTCATTGTGCAATTGCACCAGAAGGAATATCTTGATGGCCAGTTAGAGCTCACTGGATTCTTAGTGGAATAAGATTCATGATTACATTTTTTTTTTCCTTCAGGAGGGAACATAGTTCTCTGTGAAGCTTCTAGGTCAATATCTGCTTGATTTGTCCACGTTCTGTGACCCCGTGTTCCATTGTCTTTAAATATAGAATCTTACCATAGGTACTGGAGGAAAACCAAGAGCAGCAGCAAAAGCTGTAATATTTTGAGGTCTGTGGACCCTCACTGGCCAGCAACTCCAAAAGCAACAACCCATTCCTGACAGTGGGCTTTATTTTATGGATTGTCATTAAATCTTTGATATAATGAATTGAAATTATTCTTAGGTTAAATTTCAAGAATTCTGATTGGAATTTGGCTGCTGAGCACCTCAGTATCACTACAGGAGCCGGGATTGCTTGGGACCAGTTGTTACTGGCTTAAATGATTTTGAATGGATTCATAAAATTCATCCATTTTCAGTATCTCACATAGTATTCTTTCAGTTTCCAGTAAATTAGGGAAGAAAACATTCTCATCTTCTTGGGGTTTTATTCAGAAGCCTGTGGGCTTAAACCAATAGTAGTTACATTAACTAGAGAAAAGACAGTCTCACTCCTATCTTTATGTAGGAGTCCACAAAAAGTGTGATGCTCCAAAAGAGCTGCAGTTACTTAAATAATGGAAACCGAAAGGAAGACTTGTAGGGAGAATTATAAGGATAAATATTTATAATGTAGCTAGGGTTATACTGGTTTAGAAAACTGGTATTTTTAGGTTCACCTCCAAGATCGTGACGTCACTGGCCTTAGTAGTTGCCTAGATTTCTAGAACCAGGCATGGCTGTCTTCATGTTGAGTAGACCTTAAGTTCAATTAGAGAAGTGTTGGGTACTACTAAGGTATGCATGCCATCATTACACCCCTTGGGATAGCATGCCATGCTGACATTGTTTTAGTTTATAGGCATGATAGCTGGGTAGGACTATTGGTTGCTTGTCTCCTTTGGAAACTTGCATAGTACCATCTTGTATTATGAAAGCCAGTCCTCAGGAAAGAGGCTTTCAGGTTAGAACCAGCTTGGATTGTCTGGGTCCTGTGGGAGAAGTACATGATACTGTATCTCCAGCAGTAGAGACTTAACTTCAACCTCTGGGAGACAACCGAGGGCAATTGAAATAGCTTGTGTTTTGGGAGTCTTTTAGATTACCCTGACTAGTACATTAAAATGTGTCCTTTGACTAACACCATGTTTCCATGTGAGATATTAGTCATAAAAGGATAAAAGGGGAATACCTGAATTTAATTATTGACAGGCTCTTTCCTTATCTGTTTTGTACAGGATGAAATATATATATATTGCCAGTGAATTAGGAAATCTTTACTTGCTTATGTTTCCTTATCTTTTACACACACATACACATATACATACACGTACACACATATTCATTGTTGGCTTTTATTACAGTTAATGGATATGTAATTTTCATATTTTTTCACGATTCCTCCCTATGGTTATTAAAATTTTATGTATTACACAACACATTTTTAAAGAAGTACACAGCATACTTAAATAACATAAGTCTTTTTAAATCAGTATTTTCCAATACATATGGCCCTGTATTATTTATGTATTTATGTATTATGACCTGTAAGATCAAATCCAGGTCTTGCTCATAGTAGGTAAGTGTTGTATGGATGAACTATATTTTCAACCTCAACAAATCCCTTTAGAAAGAGAGAAAAAAAAATTGGTGGTAATTTGAGGCTGGTAGTTTGCATTTCAAATGCATTAAGTAATTTTTATCATGATATATGAAAATTACTTCAGGTATTTGACAAATCACTGGATTTGTCAAAAAAGAACTGTTACTATTTGATTTGGTGATGATTTGTTTTTAAAATGACCCATTGAAGTAAAACTTTGCAATTTTTCCTTCCTTCCTTTTTTTTTTTTTTAGGATATAGCAGATCCTTTTTTTGCTTATTGTAAGCAACATGCAGATAGGTTAGACAGAAAATGGAAAAGAAAAAACTACCTGGCTCTGCAATCCTATTGTAAAATGTCTTTGCAAGAGAGAGAAAAACAACTGTCCCCTGAAGCACAGGTATGGGAATCACACCAAAACGTACTATTTTCTTTTTAGATCTCATGTATGTTTTCTTTTGTCATGTGATTGACATATAATTTAAAATTCTACTGAAGTAGTGGTTTTGTGATTAAACATGAGTAGAGTTTCTTTCTTAAAATATTATGCTTCATCATATCTGCAGTGTGGTCACATTTGTAAAGCATTTATTTCTAATTTGAAAAATTTGGCTGGAGACATTATGCAAAGTCAGAGTTTAACTTAGAGGTCTTCATCAAATCCCTCCCCTCACTGCTCTGGGAATCCTGCAAAAGAGAAGGCAAAAATATTGTGAGTGTCAGAGAGGACGGAAGATACCAGGAGAATAAGGGCCTCTTAGTCAGCTAAACAAGGCACATATGGGCTTGAGAGACTGAAGAGGCAAGCACAGGGCCTGTATACACCATGTCCTCTGCACCTATATTATAGCTTTAGCTCTGTTTTTTGGAATTCCTGACCATGAGAATGAGTGGGTCTCTGACTTTTTTTTGCCTACTTTTGGGACTCTTTTCCTCCTGCTGGGTTGTCGAGTCTAACTTTGATAACCAAACTTGTCATGTTTGGTTGTTATCTCTTGGAAGCCTGTGTTCTTTCTAATGAGAGGCAAAAGTGAGACAATCTGGAAGGGAAAGGAGATGGAAAGGAACAGGGAGGAGTGGAGGGAGGGGAAACTATAATCAGGATATATTGTGTGGTAGGAGAGTCTATTTTCAATAAAAGAAAACAATAGTTTTTAAAAAAAGAAAACAGGCTCCTAAAGGATAATAATAAAATACAGTGTAATAAGATAAAACAAAAACTAACACACTGGAATTGAACAAAACAAACAGAAGGAAAAAAACCCAAAAGAAGACATAAGAGACAGACCTGTTCATTACCACACACAGCAATCTCATATTTAATTAGAAGTCACACAATGTATGTAAAGGACCAGCAGGGTCAAAAGAGGGGCTTTATATAAATAGAATTGAAATTAAAAAATAATAATAAACTTTTGAAAAGGAAAAGGTCTGACATAATTTTATAAAATAAGAAACCTCTAGAGATGTCTTTGAGTTCATCTTCTGTTTACTATCTACTGCTGGGCTTGCAACCTTCCCTTAAGACACTCCCTCATGACACTCCCTTGGAGGAAACTAAATTTGCAATTGCAAGTGGTTATCAATGGGAGATTGTCTCCCGGTTAGGGATGGGGGCATATGTCCACTTCAACTTTAGCTCTAGGACTCCATCTGAGGGTTATGAGGTGTGGGCCCATATATTATAACTCGAGAATTATCTGGTTCATCTTCAAGACCACTGACAAATCTGACTTGCTTAATTGTAAGGTTTTAGTATTGTTACCTTCTCTAAGCATAAACGTAAAACTTATGAGGAATATATTCCATTTCTTCTTTGAAACTTTCTGCATTTCTTTACAGGCAAGGATCAATGCCCGACTGCAGCAGTATCGTGCCAAGGCAGAGCTGGCTCGATCTACCAGACCGCAAGCTTGGGTTCCAAGGGAAAAGTTACCCAGGCCACTCACAAGTAGTGCTTCAGCCATTCGTAAACTGATGCGTAAAGCAGAACTAATGGGAATCAGTACAGATATCTTTCCAGTGGACAATTCAGATACTAGTTCTAGTGTGGATGGACGGAGGAAACATAAGCAGCCAGCTCTCACTGCAGATTTTGTGAATTACTACTTTGGTCAGTATAGAAACTGATACATGCACAGTCTCCCTGAGAATAATTTACTAATGACAGAATTCAATATAGTATTAATGTTTTAGAAAAATCATTCCTATGTTGTACATGTCAGAGGCATGTTTATTTTCCTAAGTTGTAGCCTTTTGTAAATTCTAGACTCATGTTTTGTCTTGTTTTGAATATATTTAAAATTGTTTGAACAATGTTGGTTTATACAAATGACCACCTATATGGCTAGTTTGATTCGTTGTGTGTGTTTTTATATTAGCCTTTACTTTCTACTGAAGTAAAATTGGATATTTGATTTAAATAGAGAGAAATATGCGCATGATTCAAATTCAGGAAAATATGGCTGAACAAAAGAATATAAAGGATAAATTAGAGAATGAGCAAGAAAAGCTTCATATAGAATATAATAAGGTACGTTGGCTGCAAATACACAGTTTTTAGTAGACCATATTTATAGTTCTTTTGTGATTTTTATTGCATTTCTGTGTTTCAGTTTGAAGTTCTGTAGCTTTTAGGTTCTTTTTCAAACTGTCATCATTTTCATTACCATCATTCTCTTACCGAGCACTTTCTTAGTCCAGGCACAGTTCTGATCTCTTTACCCATAGTAAGTGATTTAGTTCTCTCCTGTTTTTACTGTAAGTTACAGTTTTTGCTACTGATCTTAGGGGTTGGGACTGAGGTCTGAAGAGTTAACATAATTCGCACATGGCCACATAGTTAATTCCTGAGTTGGTGTTTGAAACTCACACAGCCAAACTCAGTCCTTAATTTAACTATACACAGCATTATAGACCTTCTTTTTAAAAGTCTTTTTGAAAACTGGAAAACTCAGTCTTAAATTAGTAGTCTTTCTTCAACAATTAGATGCTATTTTTGATATAAATATTTTTCAATTTAAAATTTTATGTATCGTCTAATATCATAGAAAGCAAGATATTGCTGAATTGTTAGGTTCTAAGTAGCATGAATATTTAAACTTGTATCTAATTACTATTTCAAAAACATTTGAAGAGTTGAAATTAGTAGGAAGTAACATCTGTTAACCCCCAAAGACTATGGGAAATAAAAGTCAGAATATCTGGAAATTTTTGGTAATTATGATCTTAGCCATGTGAAACTCTGTGATTCTTAGTTTTCTCATGAGCAAAGTGATGGAAAGAAATGTAATTTGATAAAAGCAGAGCAAAATATATGTCAAATTATGTGTCATACTATGATGAAATATAAATATAAAACTACCATCATTACTAAAAACACTGGAATAAAAGAAAATGTTTACCTTCTCTTAAGCATGTTCCCCATGCTAAGTAATATGAATATATCTTTGTCTTTTAGTAGTTATCTGGCTTGAATATATTACAATATATGGAAAAATAAATGTAGATATTCTTGTTTACTTATATTTGTACATACACGCTTACTAATTAGACTTACTCTTTTTGTAGCTCTGTGAATCTTTAGAAGAACTGCAAAATCTGAATGGGAAGCTTCGGAGTGAAGGGCAAGGAATATGGGCCTTACTTGGGCGAATTACAGGGCAGGTTAGTTTCTTTTCGCTTGCTTTCTTCAGTTCTTGCTCTCATGTAATTTTTCAAAGTACATATTTCTTACACAACAGCCACTTTGCTAACTAAATAGTTCTATTTGGTCAGAGCCTCATGCCCTGGGGTAATGATTTCTGTCTGAAATACTTTCAGACCACTAGCAGCCACTGCCTACTGAGAACATGTAGCTTAATTTCGTCCTTTCTTCAGCTATCATTTTGGCATCTTTTTCATTTGCCCAAATTGATTGGCCTGTCATTTCTTATGAGATAAGATAGGAAGCATGAGTTTTTCCAGTATATCCAGTGGTTTGCCACAATTTTTTCCATTCTTATGTCCTACTCATTTCTTTCTGTTTATTTGTATTTAAAATTAAAAAATTCAAGCCAGAGCCATTGATTTTTATGTTAATTTAGTTTTCAGCTGCACAAGAGATACAGTTTTCAAAACTTAGATGTTAAAGTATGCTGTTTTGTATGCATTGGTAACTATTAATTGTAGTTATAGGACAAGCAAAAGAAAGGCTCTTTATCTTTGAGCAATTGTAGCCTGTTAGTGCTTCATAGTAAAAGAAAAACATTATAAAGTGGAGTTTTTTGGATATCCTTTAATACTGTATATAATAAGTAAGATATTTTTTTTTCCAGATAACTTCAGTTTTAAGGGTGGATGATGGAGACCAACTGTTTGTGGTTCTTCCTTTGTAAAAATAGTTTGTAGGATTCTTAATTGTATACATTTCAGACATTTGTAAAAATCAACTTCCTGATATAATCTCTCTCTCTCTCCCTCTCCCTCTCTCTCTCTTTATCTATGTATTAATGATTTGTACAGTATCATACTAGCTTTGAACTTCTTTTGTGAACTGATTGCATGTCACTAGCACTACAAAGAATAATTTACTTTAAAAAGCAAGGAAGAAAAGTTGTCTTTGGACATACTAACTCTTGTTCCTGTTAATAGGTAGTTAATAGATTTTTTGAAGGATTACAATATTTGGGAAATATAAGAGCTTACTTGGCCAGTCTAGCATTTGTTTGGCTTGGTTCATATTTGGTCCATAAAAACCTCCTCTACAGTTTAAAATAACATCTATTATAAAAGACATTTCCATTTATTAAATAACTTCAAAGAATATTGCAAATTACATCATGTGAAGGGGCATGCACAGACATAAGATTCATGTCTATCATTTTGTGATGCTTTTCCAGTTGGCTGAACAGATGTGGGCGCACTGGGCCTCTAAGAAATGACTTTGATAGATGGTTGCTGTCTCAGAAGCTAGCATACTACAGATTAGTAGAGAGTCAAAGAATCTCATCCGCTTTTTTTGCAGGGTTTGGTTCAATGAGATAATTTTTCTAATTAACCTATGGGACACCAATATACCTGGGAAGTTTCAAAGAAATAGCACTGATGTTTTCCCCCAAGTATACTGTATTAGATTTCTAAGCCTTCTCTACTGCCCTCATCTTTTAGGGTTGTCGACCAAAAGTAGTATAATTTTCATAATGTCGGATATGTTTGAGAACTGATGAGTGTGCAGTTATAGCTTTCTAATAGAAGTAATGGAGACTAAAAACTTGTTTTCTTTCTCCTTGCTAATATAGCTGGTAAAGCAGATTTGCCTCTCTGAATCATAGCTTATTTACTTAGAATTAGTAGTAAATAGGGGAAAATGTTGCTTTGTACATCTTTAAAACAGCATCTAACTACAGTTATTCATATCAATAGAAGTTGAATGTACCGGCAATCTTACGAGCACCTAAAGAGAGAAAACCAAGTAAAAAAGAAGGAGGCACACAGAAGACATCTGCTCTTCCTACAGTACTTTATAGGTAAGTAATGAAATCATAAGAGAACAATATTATTTATTTTCAACTAACATGTACTAGTCAAAAGGTACTTTACGTATCTCAGAGAGAATTATGGTCCATTTCAGAATTTCAACTAAGTGTGTTTCAGGTTGATTTGATCAAAAATGGTTTGTAGATTGAAAGACAAATGATGTATCTTCTAAGGAACTGAGAATAAATTTTCATATGCTCCATGAAAACAATTCTTTCCTTTAAAAGAATTCTTTTAAGGGAATTATGAAATATCCAGATGAAATAGCTCAGTTGGAGGAATGTCAGATTGGAGAGATTACATAATTACTTTAAAAGATGTGCCTGTTATGTTAAATTTAATCTTTTAAATTTATTTATAATTATGTAATTGTTAATTATGTTAATGATCATAATAAGTAAGTGAACACAACATTTTCCTTGGATGAATTGTAAAGTTTTGCTTTTGATTGAGATAGTGATTAATGGTAGTAGAAAAGGTGATAAATTTTATATTTTAATTTATTTGCATTTTTTCTCTTCTTGCTCAGTTATAATAATTTTATTTCCAGACACAGTTCACTCCTTTACTTTCTGTATTCAATATTTTAATAATATTGATTATTATAGTAGATTTACGTGACAGTTTCATTTTCTATATCTAAATAAAGGCCTCATTTTTTCCATACTTAAATAAGAGATCAGTTTTTCATGTAAGATATTAATCACATTGAGAATTTAGAAAATGATGTGTATATTATGTGCTATAAATACATATTAAAAATAACATGCATATATATGCATGTATATGTGGGAAATGTACATTATTGTCTTAGTTTGTAGTGTCAACATTAATGCATCACCACATTGCTTTCCCAAGTGTGGTTGGTTCTTTTGAAAACACTAGACTTTGGAGTTTTATTATTGCAATTATTTTTTTGCTTCAGAATATGTTTAAACTGATTTTCTTTTAACTCTAAGATTCGGTGATTTGCTTTGTTTTGTTAGTGCTATTCACTTTTGTTAGTATTGCTGCTTTACATTTGTGTCTTCCAGGAATATAGAAAACATCTGACATTATTGTTCTTCCATTTGATGTGTGTTCTTGTTTCTTTTAGGTTCCCAGACAACTATTTCCTCATTCTGTATACCCTAAAATAAATATATGCTAAAATTTCAAGCTATAGTGCTCATTTTCTTAGAAGTAAAATTGCCTTTACCCACAAGAGATGTTAACTGTTTTAAAAGTTACTAAAGCTTGTATTATAAAAGTTAGTATCCTTTTTTATTAAATTCAAGATCTGACTTTTGTGAAGAGAACATTGAAATGTAGCATATATATATGTTTATATATAAATATACACACATATATGTATATGTGTATATGTGTATGTACACACATACACATATACACATACACATATATACATACACATGTACATACACACACACATATATATATATACATATACATATATACACACAAACATTGTTTAAGGCTATATGAAAGGTTTGCAGTTAATAATAAAAAACAGAGGTGTTTATGAAATAATTTCTTTAGACCTTCAGGGTAGTTTTCAAGATTAGAATATTCTTTTTCATAATTTATGTTTCTTTCATAGTTTATGTTTCTAAAGAAAAGTTGAACAAATGCTGAATGAATTTTAAGTAATAATTAAAGGCTATGTTGAGAATACATACCTTAAATATTTCCATTCTTTAATGGGTTTAGCTTTAGGAAACTTTAAGGTTATATTAGATCTAAGCTATTTTTAACATCCTTTATTTAGAACTAACAGTTACTGGCATTGCTAAGACAATGCATGTTATGAAAAACTTAAGTTGTTGTAGGCTCCTGTTGTACATAGCTGTCTCAGACAAAGAGGATCCCATGGGGTCAGGGCCAGCCTTGTCCATATAGCAAGATTCATTCTCAAAGAACCAGAAATGCCATAACAGAAGACTGTAATCAAGATGAAAACTGTTAAACTCAGCTGCTGTAATAAACTGGTTTCCCTGTGTAACTCTCATTTGCTGTTTTCATTGAAGTTGTGGAATTTGTAAGAAGAACCATGATCAGCACCTTCTTTTGCTGTGTGACACCTGCAAGCTGCATTACCATCTCGGGTGCCTTGATCCTCCTCTTACAAGGATGCCTAGAAAGACCAAAAACAGTTACTGGTGAGTGAAATAGACTGGATATGGTTGGAATTGGTTTGTAATAACTAATTCAGAGAAGTATTTTTTCACACTCCTGAATTGAATATTTGTAAGTCTTTCTAGCTATTACATGAATAAAATAAAATTTTTGTAAGAATGAATTTTTTAATCTTAGCAATGTATACATTAAGACACCAGAAGTTTTTCTGGTGGGTTTATAATTTTCTTTTGTTTTATGATTTGGTATTTCTTAAATTCTTTATTTTTATTTTGAAGTTAAATTTTGAAGTTTTAGTTTCATCAGCCATTGTTTGAAAATCCAGAAACTTTTAAGACGGAATCTCAATTCCAGTCTTGTGTTGATGTCATTATATAGCTGGGAATAACTGTCAGTTCCCTAGATTCCTGCTTCTCCTTCCTAAGTCCTGGGATTTAGGCCTGTAACAACATGCTCAGTTTATGTGGTATGATGAATTGAATCCAGGCCTTTGGTGTGTTTAGCAAACATTTCACCAACTTAACTACATTCCCCAGCATATGACCTTTCCCCTTAGTTGATCACAAGGAGACATCTTTTTGCCTGCTGTCTTACCTAAAAATAACTTTTTGTCATTAGTTGAAGTTTTGTTGTTGTTTTTTTTTTTGTTGAGATAGGATTTTCTGTGTAGACTTGGCTGTCTTGGAACTCACTATGTAGACCAGGATAGCCTCGAACTCAAGCCTGTCTCTGCCTTCCAAGTGCTGGGATTAAAGGCATGTGCTAGGAGACTCCCTGATCGCAGCCTTTTGTAATCTTTCTACCAATGTTCCCAAACCTTAGTGTTTTGTAGATGTATCTGTAGGGACTGGATGTCACAACTCTGCATTTTGATTGGTTGTGGTTTTCTGTAATGGTCTCTTGACTGTTACAAAGAGAATGCTTTCTTGATGAGGTATGAGGACTATACTTACCTATGGGCTAAGGACAGACATTTAAATTGTAATTAGGTATTATGCTACTTTATTAAAGTGGTGGTTTGTATGTTCTGGTCTAAGATTCATGACTATATTAGCCCTGGGTATTCGAGTACTAGGTGTGGTTTTCATCTTTTTGAGCAGGACTTAAGTTGTAAAATTGTTGGTTACTGCTGAGTTTTGTATGCCACTACTGTATCTTTAGGGTAATTGTGCTTCATAGGCATCATAGCTGGTTAGAACTCTTTTTTGCTTTCCTTCTCTGGAACTCTGTAGACCAGGGTGTCTTCGAACATTCAGGGGTCTGCCTGCCTCTGTTTCCCAAGTGCTGGGACTAAAGGTGTGTGCTACCATAACCGCGTGGTTGTAATGTTTTAATGGGCAATGTAAGCGGTAGAATAAACATTTCAAGGTCCTTCATCGACAAAGTAAAGGTTTTACTTGCTCTGCCAAGTAAAATGACTACTCTTGGCAACACTCCATAGGTCTCATTTTTTCCCAGATGGGTTATTCAGCACACTGTATGGTAAAGGAAAATAAGAATGAAAGTCCATAAAAGATGGTTTAGTATATGTCACATTAAAACACTTGTCATTTCCACAGGGGAGATACCTTTTTAGTGGTCCATTAGTTGGTTCTCAATAGCATTGATGCATATGTTCTTGTAATATGTGGATACACTGAATTGCTTTCTATAATATAGTCATGGTACTCATTTTGGCATTCCTACAGTGTGTTTCTGTGTGTTGTCATTATCACACTACCTGTGTGTATTTGGGTATAAATCCTTTTTTATTTATAGAGATTGTAGATAAAAGCAGAAGGCAATAAGAATATGACCTTATCTTAACACAAATGTGTTCAGGCAGTGCTCAGAGTGTGACCAGGCAGGGAGCAGCGACATGGAAGCAGACATGGCCATGGAGACCTTGCCAGATGGAACCAAACGGTCAAGGAGGCAGATTAAGGAGCCAGTGAAATTTGTCCCACAGGATGTGCCGCCAGAACCCAAGAAGATCCCAATGAGAAACACGGTATGTACTGTAGGTCTCAGTGATACTCTGATGCAAAAATTTGAGCAAATAAAGGATTCCTTGCATAAACACACACTCAGAAGTCAAATAAGTGTCTGTATTGCTCTTGGTTATTTCTGTGGCTTCAGTACTCAGGATTGTGTAGTATATTGTATTTAGCTGATAATCTAGTGTGTAGGTTAATAGTGGTTTAATAGTGTGTACCAGTGTATCTAACACTCCAGTTAAAAATAGGATATTACTTAAGCCTTGGACTCCTGTGCTAAGCCTTGGACTCCTGTGCCTGCCTCACCAAGCCCACATGTACAATGGATTACCTTTCACCTCAGCTTTGTTTCTCATTCCCTAATCTTTTCCTTTGTATTTCAAACCTGTGTAGTCATGGACAGTATTTAATTTAGTCTGTCGAGTTTGGGACTTTGTGTGAATGGAGAAACCACACCTTTTCTTTTATGTATGTTTTAGCTAGTTCTGTAAACCCCCCCCCCCGGGTAAGGTAATGAGCATTTAGAGAATGCATAGATTTGCTGAGTTGCAGACTATTTGTAATTCGCTAGAATTCACCCTGAGACCCATAAGATGGAACAAAAGGGAAGGACTCAACCAAATACCATGGGTTGTCCTCTGATCTCCATGCATGTGCTCTGGCACATTGATGTTCAAAGGCATGTATCCGCACACACATAGAGACACATAAAATACAAAAATAACAAAACAAAATGTAGGTCTGCTGGATGGTTGAGGCCAGCTGGGTCTACAGATTGAGTTCCAGGACAAGGGCAGCCAGGGCTACACAGTGAAAGCCTGTCTCAAAAACAAACAAACAGACAAACAAACAAACAAACAAACAAAACTCCCAACTTTTCAAGTAATAACAAAATCAGGGTTGTTAATATGTTTTTTTGTTTTTGTTTATTATAATGAAACTGTTGACCATTGGCTATGGTTTCTTACTGACTTAACTATTAACTCATTTCTATCAATCTAAGTATTTCCAGGTGGTCTTGGCTTACTGGGAATGCTGGACCTGCATCTCCTCCGCATGTTATATCTCTGTAGAGAAGAGAGCAATTTCCTGTTTGTCCCTGCTTATATTCTGATTCTGCCCAGCTATGTCACTTTTTGCCTGGTCACTCAGTGTTTTATACATCAAACAATAAGACAAATATATATATATAGAAGAACATTCCCCGTCATCTCCTCTTTTCTGTTTAAATAAAAAGAAGGGTTTCAACTTTAATACAGTAAAATTACATATAACAAAGTTACTAAGCAAGAACTATAATTACAGTATTTAGTCCATTAACACCAAGAATAAAAGAAAATATTCTATCATCTATCCTATCTTTGTAAAGTCTTATATGTAACTTTAATCCTAACTAAGGAAAACTTTAACCATAACTATCTGTCTTTAACTCCATAAAAGACCACAGAAGAATAATATATAAACTCTATAATTGGCAGAGACAACTTGCTGCCTGGTCAGTCACCTGAAGTTCTTCTGTAATGTTCCATTTTCAGCCCATAGGCCATAGTGTGTCTGGCAGACTCCTCAGTAAAGCAGGAAACTTTAAACTGTCTACCTGTATTGGCAGTTTGTCAGTCACTTTTCTTTGTGTCCTGTAGAATATTTGGCAGACTCTTTCACGAAGCAGGAACCCTGCAGCAGTATCCATCTTGTTTCAGCAGTCACTTTTCTGTGGGTCCTGCAGATACAGTGTAAAGTCAAATAATCTAGACAAGAGCAATATCTTGCCCAAATGGCTAGTCTTGTTATATTGAAAGTAAACTCCATAACAAGTTTCTTCGATGTCCATCTTCCTTTCTGATGAAGGTGGTGTAGCCAGGAGCAGTTATGTCTCACTGTGAAGAAAATCCCTAAACCATTTTAAATGCCATATTCTGTAGGTCTTTGACAGGTTTGAAGAATATCTATTCACCTTAAATACATCTCCATATATCTAGAAAACTTTACTATAAGTTTTTACTATTATAGGTAACTATAGTTGTACTTAATTATACATTTTAAATGAGCTATGTAAACAATACCTGAACAAGAGGAGAAATATACATATCAAAAAGTTGACCTTAAATTTGTATCAATAAATGAAAATCCATACCAATGCAAAGTATTCATTTCTATATCCTATTTCCCCTTTTTTCCTTTAAAAAGAGATTGACTATGATCATTAACCATTTATAACCAACCCCATTTAAATGAAAACAAGCATTTATAGACAATGTTGGGGAATGTGGGTGTCGTTTTCTCCAAACTGCCTCCTGCTGGTTGGGGACGATGTTACACCATGGGAATCCTAAGAAGATCCAGAAATCCTGGCTGTAGTGGTCTACAAGGCTGCCTTGTCCCAGTTGTTTTGAATGTTGAATCCCTTGGGATACTACTTCAGGGGGTTTTGCTTCATAAAACCATATTAGTTTGGAAGAAATCCAGAGCTTTTCATTTTATGTGGAAACATAAATAAAATCTCTTTTCTAACATATCCTTACACTTAAATTTGCAAGTCAAGGCATTTTAAAAATACATAAATTGGATTAATTTAGCAGCATTGCTTTTAGCAGTTGTTGCTATTTCCTCAGCAGTCAAACAATTCAAAGACAAAACAATAGCATACAGTAAGTATCCAGAATCGGTGTATTTTCCTTTTTACATGACTTTTTATCACTGTATTTTACTTTTATTTTTTTCTTTTTTGAGACAGGGTTTCTCTGTGTAACTTTGGCTGCCCTTGAACTCACTCTGTATACCAGGCTGGTCTTGAAATCACAGATCTACTTGCCTCTGCCTCCTGAGTGCTGGGATTAAAGGTGTGTGCCACCACACCCAGCTACTCTTTCTTTTCTTTTTTTTTGGAGGGGGGGGCACTCTGAGACAGGGTTTCTCTGTATTGCTTTGGAACTAGCTCCTTAGACCAGGCTGGCCTCCAATTCACAGAGATCCGCCTGCTTCTGCCGCCAGAGTGCTGGGACTAAAGGCATGCCTGGCTTCTTCCTTTTTTGTAAACACACTGTAAAAATCTTTTAGGTTTTATTTCATCTGAATCTGTCTTTCCTGTATATCCCTACCTTTTTTCTAGCCACATGTCTTTTTCTGCTAAACAGCATTGCTAAAAGTAAAGTGGCAGCTGTTTTAGCCGCTGGCTTTCCAATATTGCAGTGTTATATTTACTGCCAATACTGAGAGCTGTGCTCACTGCCTTGGTCTATGCTGCCATCAAGCAGCATGCTTCCGGATTGGTCACTGCTAGCTGCTAGTACACTCCATTGAATTTGTTAGCAGGGCCTGTTAAAAGAGTCCTGCTTATATTGTTCTTTTTCCTTTAAACTGAGTCAGGACACTTCCCTTAAAGGAGCTCCTTGAGTCTCTGCTTGTCTCTAGCAAAACAGAGCCCAACTGAGAAAAATGCTGCTACCAAGAAGCCTTGTTTGTCCTTGTTCGTTTGTTTCTAAAACCCCTTTTCAAGCTTTTGTCAAGTTTTAAGTAGAAGTTCTTAGGCCCCACATTGTAGGTGCCTTTTTGTTACGAGCACTTTCTCTCCAGCCTGGTCCCAGAGCTGCATCAGTCCCAAAATAACACTCAGAGACTCTATTAGTTATAAAGCTGTTGGCCAATGCTTAGAGCTTCTTGTTGGCTAGCTCTGCCTTAATTATTATCTCATTTCTATCATTGTATTTCCACGTGGTCTTGGCTTACCAGAAATGATGGACCTGCATCTCCTTTGCCTGCTACATCTCTGCAGCGAAGAGCTGTTAATGTGTTTTTTAAAAGTAGAAAATTTCAGACAACTGTAATGAAGGATTTTAAAATGAAACAACATAAAACATTAAAGTCCTTAAATATAACAAGTGACAACACTAAACTTAAAAGTATCTGTCTCAAGGATAAAGTTTTTTTATTTTTTGGAAAAAAAAAAATCTGTCTTGGCACAAGGGAAAAAAGTAAAAGAACTTCCCCTAAGAAGTCATAACTCCAGGCCAGTCCTTATGGGTTATCATATAGTCACGTTTAACTGCCCCTTATCTCAAGAGGCTAGCTTCAGACTTGCTGCTAGGCAAGGATGACCTTGAAGTTTTGAACCTCCTGCTTTTAACTCAAGGGCTGGGATTGCAGGTGTGCATCAGTGCTTGCTGCTGGAGAGTGGAGCCCAAGAGTGAGGTGGACTAAAGTCTTATGCAGTGGCCAACTTTATTCAGAGCTTTGGACAATTTATTCTGAGGGCTAAGTAAGAAGTATCAAGTGAACAAAGTTCTCATGACTTCAAGCTGTGTATAATCACAAAGACAGGCTGCACGTGGCAAAAACATGTTTTCCCATGGAGGTAACATGTAACAAAAATCAGTTGCAATGAGTAATCTGATGTAAACTCACTTCAGTCCATTATACCTGAAAGAGTATGAAAGTGAATTTCAAGAACAAAGAGTTTTTTTGGGTTTTTTTTTTTTTTAAAGAAACTGAGGTCACAAGATTCTTACCTGTTTTTGTTTTTATTTTGTTTTGGAGTTTTTTTTCACAAACACTAAGATTTCTCCTCACAGGACTATTCTTGGATCATGCTCTGGCATATCACCACACCCAATTTTTTTATTGTGTTGGGAACTAAAGCAAGAGTTTTCTATTATGTTAGGCAAGCACCTTGCCAGCTCAGCTACATCCTAAATGCCCATTCTGTATATAAGATGATAGCTTTAATTCATGTATTTAGTTTTGCAATTGAGTCCAGTGGTCTAGTAGGTAGAGAAATGACATCGTCTTTCAAGATATTCAAGCTATAGTGCTCAGAAATTTTGAATACATTCTCTTGGGAAATAAGGGATGGTGATACCTCCAAAAGTTCTTTTATTGTTCAGGATTGTTTTTACTCTTCTGGAGTTAGTGTTTTTCCATATGAAGTTGAGAAAAGTCCTTTCTTGGTCCGTAAAAATTGTTTGGGGATTTTGATGAGTATTGCATTGAAACTATAGATTGCTTTTGGTAGAATGGCAATTTTTACTATGTTAATTTTACTGATCCATGTCCACGGAAATCGTTTTTCATGTCCTATAAACTCTTTCAGTTGCTTGATCAGTTACTCCAAGATACATTATTTGAGGCTATTGTGAAAGGTGTGTTCCTTGATTTCTTTCTTAGTCCTATTATCATTTATATACAGTAGAGTTACTGATTTCTTTTTTTTCTTTCTTTCTTTCTTTCTTTTTTGAGTTAATCTTGTATCCAGCCACTTCACTGAACTATCTCTGGTAGTATTTTTGGGGTTTCTTGTGTATTCTATCATATCATCTGTGAATTATGATACTTTTGACTACTTCCTTTCCAATGTGTATTCCGTTGATCTCCTCTAGTTGTCTCACTGCTCTAGCTAAGTCCTCAAGTACTATATTGAGTATTGTTCCTAATTTTACTAGAATTGCTTTGAGTTTCTTTGATGTTGGCTGTAGGCCTCCTGTAAACTGTCTTTATTATGTTGAGGTTTGTCCCTTATATCCCTAATCATACAACTTTTGTTGTAAAGAGGTGTTGAATTTTGTCAAAGACTTTTTCTTCATCTGATGAGATGATCGTGTGTAGCGTGTATGTTTCCGCCAGCCCGCCAGTCTGGGCCCACAGCTGCGCCAGCCCCAAATAACACTCAGAGACTCTGTATTTGATACAATCCTGTTGGCCAATTACCATTATTGTTTATGGGCTAGCTCTGTCTTAATTATTAACTCATTTCTACTTATCTAAGTATTTCCACGTGGTTGTCTTATCGGGGAGCCGCAGCAAGCGTCCTGCTTCTTCCCCGTGCTACATGTCGACTCCTACTACTTCCTCTCTCCTCCTCCCGGTCTCCCAGCCCCGCCCATCTTGCTATCTCATTGGCCACAGTGCTTTATTAACCAGTATGAGAAACATATATACAGAATCACATCTCCCATCAATCGTGTGATTTTACACACACACACACACACACACACATACACACACCACCACACCACCACCAGCAGCAGCAACAACAATAACAATAACTACTATCTCTATTACAACTACAACAAAATAATAGGAATCAACAATCATTGGTCATTGATATCTCTCAATATCAATGATCTTAATTCCATAGTAAAAAGACACAGACTATTAGGATGCATGTGAAAACAGGATCCATCCTTCTGCTACATACAAGAAACACACCTCAACATCAAGGATAGTCATGACCTCAGGGTAGTGGATTAGAAAAAGATATACCAAGCAAATGGACCTGAATAACAAGCTGGTATGCCCATTTTAATATCTAACAAAATAGATTTCAAACCAAAACAAATTAAAAGATTGGTGGAAGTATCTATATACTTATCAAAGGAAAAAAATACATATATAAAAGGACATTTCAGTTCTTAACATCTATGCTCTGAACACAAGGGTACCGAAGTTTGTAAATGAAACAATACTACAGCATAAATCACATATTGACCCTCACACCCTGATAGTGGGAAACTTTAGTACCCCACTCTCACCAGTAGACAGGTCCTTCAGACAAAAACTTAACAGAGAAGTACTATAGGTAGCAGATGTTATAAACCAAATTGATCTAACATATTTACTGAACATTTTACCCAAACACAAAAGATTATACCTTCTTCTCTATTTATATTCTTTTTTTAAAAAAAAATTACCTATTTCCTGTGTACTGGTGCTTTGTTTGAGTATGTCTGTGCATCACATGCATGAGTTACAAATATTTGTGAGCTGCCATGTGGGTTCTGGGAATTGAACCTGGGTTCTCTTGAAAAGTAGTTGGTGATCTTAACTATTGAGCCATCTCTTAAGCCCTCATTTGTTTATATTCTTAAGTAGATGACTTACAGTATATACTTTTAAATGATCACTAAAACCTTTATTATTGCTTCCATCCCCTATCTTTATGTGAGTTATGAGAGTAAAACCTAATGTGGTATAATAATGTTGAGAAAATGAATGAATGAATGATGAAGTTCTAGAAAGGCTACTACCAGGAATAATTGAAATATTCTCATAGCACTGCTTTGGTATTCTTATTACCATTACAATTATGATTGTCTTTATGCTTATTAATTTAGTGGATGAATAAGACTTATGGTACAACAAAGCTTTTTCCTTTATATTTATTTACTTAAATGACTTCTGTTAATGAATATCAGGGTAAAAACACTATTTTGTTTTTGTTTTTTTTTAAGGTAATAAAGCAACTAACAATGAAATTCTTTTATAGTAGACCATACTACCTTTTTATTTACGGTACCATTTACTTACTGGTACCCTACAAAGTAGTCAGCAGTGTTGCTTGATGTTTGTACACAGGATAGAGAGCTAATTAAATGAGTTAACAAGAGCTGGTATTGGTCAAATACTTGTGTAGCATGTTCCAGGCTCTATTCCAATCATCGGTAAAGAAAGTGCAGCACAGTCTTGCCCACATTTGGTGAGGTTATTTTTCTCATGGATGTTCCTTCTTCCCAGATGACTGGTTTGTCTTGAGTTGATATGACACTACACTCACACAAGTTAAGGTACTCAGCTAATTATCCTGCTAGCACCTTATGCAGCTTTGCTCACATGCTCTTTTACAGTCCTTTCTCACTAGTGCTGAACTTTGGGTTTCATTCTTGTTGAAATGTTACAAAATATGATTGTTAAAATTGTTTTAATGCTTTTCTTATACAATATTCAAATGAATACATAATGTATACCATAATGTATAATAGTAAAGATATTAGAATATGACTTACATTTAAGAACAGTCTTGTTAGTTAAACATTAGTTGAAACTGTAAATGATCTGTATACTGTGTGAATTTATTTTCACGTTTCACCTTAATTCTTCCCATAACTAATTATTGTTGTAGTTTCTAGTTTGATACCTGTGGACTCATGGACTCAAATGCTCTCTTTTACTACTTATATTTCACGGGTGCTACTGTGGGACTTAACTGTACAGGCGGTCCTTCTGAGGACTGGATTACATAGACATTTTTTCTGCACTGTTTATGTGTGGAAAATATCTTCTTCCTTTTAGCCAAAGAAATTACTTTTGAAGCAAATAAATGTGAGTGTTCATGTCTCTTTTGAAGTTACTTTAAAATGATATTTGTACTTTTGGACATGTTTTCTAATAACTTTAATGTAGCTTGAAAGCTTTCTGATTTTGTTTTTTATGTCTTTATGCTGTGTGCATCTGCTGGCTTTTTCATCTTTCCCTCCGGTACCCCAGGGCTCCCTAGACCTGTCCTTTCCTAGTCTGACAGTCACACATCAGCTTCACTTCCTTTGAAGTCCTGGGATTTTTATTTCCCGTGACTCATACATTTTTGCATTTTAAATGTATTTTTTTTACATGGTGAATACAGTAGTCACAGCGCATTTTCATAGTCTTCACTGAAACTCATCTTCTAGCGAACACTGCTCCTTTTACATTGTTATTTTGACGAGGGGAATTAGTAAATTTAATGTTTTCTTTTTTTCATATGTGAGTTATAAGTCAAGGGACAGTCTATAGTTTTCATAATTAAAAAATTTTAAGTTAGCATACAAATTAACAGATTTTATTATAGCATTTTTATATATATGATTGTCATAGTTGGCCCTAACAGTGGTAGTTTTCAATTGAGGGAGAATGACATATCCTAGAGTCTACCTTTGTTATACTAATGTTTTAGCTAGTTTTATACAAGTACAAATTAGCTACTTAATAATGTTAAGACTGCAACATTGAGAATTTGAATAATGCTTTTAGATGAGTATTTTTGGATGTTAGTTTAGGAAAACAGCATTAAAATGATTAAAAATGAAAATTAATTTCATGGTATTCAGGACCATTTAATTATTTTTGATGTTGGTTTTATCATGTTTTTTCAAGTAAATATTCTATGGGCAGACCAGGTACCAGGTGATCGAAATAACTGCGAAAATCATTTAAAAATAGATGAATTATAGTTACTTGGCTATCCCCTCCTCCTACAGTAAGAGTTGTAAAAGCTTTTGAGCAATTTGTGTAGAAGTTTTTGTTACTTTAATGTGTAGTTTCAATATTTTCCCTTTACTATACTTTACCATTCTGACCTTACTGAAATGGCCTGTATATGAAAGTTATGGTAATCCAATGAGTACCAGGAAAGGGAAAAATAGTTTAAACTTTTTGCCCAATCTTGTGTATGTATTAAATAGTACAGTACAATCATGTATTAGTTTCAAATGAACCATTTATTGTTTATCTTATTAAAACAAAACGTTTGAACCTTTGGATGGAATAAATATTGTATTATATTTAGTTGGGTATAGAGAGGTGAATATAGCATGGTCCTTACAAGTTTGGAGATGAATAGTAACTGATGTAGAAAGCAGAAGGAAACTATGCAAAGAGGTAAGCATAAAATGTAAAGACTTGAGGCTTTAGTGTCAACAGAATTTTTTTTAAAAAGATTTATTATGTATAAAGTATTCTACCTGCATGTATGCTTGGACACCAGAAGAGGGCGCCAGATCTCATTACAGATGGCTCATTACAGATAGCCACCATGTGGTTGCTAGGAATTGAACTCAGGACCTCTGGAAGATTTGACAGTGCTCCTAACATCTGAGCCATCTCTCCAGCCCAAGTTAGAGCTCTTTTTGTGTCAATTTCTGTAATGGAGTTTCCCTGCTTCCAAATAACAGGCAGATGCTTCCCAAATAACTGACTCTGAGAATTAAAATAAATTATAAATTCTTGGCCAATAGCTCAGGCTTGTTATTACCTAGCTTTTACAACTTAACACACTTCTATTACTCTATGTGTTGTCTGAGCCTCGTGGCTTTTACTTCTATTGTAGGAATATATTCGTCCGCACCTGTAGCATTGGCCATGCCTTTTGGGTGTGGTCACAGGTGCAGATGTGACTGGTAAAAGGAAAAGATAGGGGTCTGTCTCCTCAGAGCAGGAACACTGTGGCAGTTACTTACTGGTTTCTGTGTAAGTTATTTACTCATAAATTCCATTTCAATTATACTGGTCTGGTGAATCCTAATATTTTTGCCTTCACTCTATCCCATTTGTGTGTCAGGCTCATTTTCCATCTGGCTGATGACTTCTCTGACTCTGTCCTTCCCCTTCCCACCATTCTCAGTTTAGCTTTCCTGTCTAACTTTATCCCATTCAGCTACTGGCCAGTCAGCTTGTTTATAAAACCAATTTAGTAACATATATTCACACAGTGTACAGAAGGATTATTCCACAGCAAATGTTCTTAAAGTTAACATATGTAACTTCATATTGCTGTTAAAAGAAAGGCTCCAATTCAATATACTGGAATGGAATGAGCCTACAAACTCTACATTGTAAACCGGTGCCCCTGG
Source organism: Cricetiscus sungorus (assembly GCA_030556225.1). Lineage (NCBI taxonomy): Eukaryota > Metazoa > Chordata > Mammalia > Rodentia > Cricetidae > Cricetiscus > Cricetiscus sungorus. Next base: position 13,393,841 of record JANBXA010000253.1, read on the forward strand.
GCCATTAGCGTGTATAGTCGGTGGTGGATCATTTGAAGAGCAACACACTGCCTTACTTAAAGTAAGGACCTGCATTTGCCACTCTTTCCTGGATACAATATTATCTTTTCTTCTTAAATTATTCTGTAATCTATTTAAAAGATACCAATGGGCAATATACCAATGCAGATATAAATGGCTGCATATCTTGTCTTGAATGACTTTAATTGAATTTTGGTTACTGGTGGGAAATTACACAGTACAGTATGAGATTTATGCATTGGTTCTAATGATCAAGAGACTGGATGATCTGAAGAACTGAGGATTAAGTCAGCATTGGTAAATTTAGAAAATTGATGCATATTAGAAAATAGTTCTGTTGAGAATTATTTGGTACCAGTCTAATTTTGAAATAAATGTTATTTTAAATCTCAGCTTTAGAGTGTAATCTAGCTGTAGCTTTTTGTCCCATCTCCACTAGAGCAGTGGTCTGCAGATGGGGATTTTACATCTTCAGAGGCAGTGTGGGATGGAGAGGTTAACCATATTGGCTGCAAATACTCTTGTATTATTTTTAAATGTCTAGATGCATTCTTTCAAATGATGAATGCAGTCTAAAGTATAAGATATAATATTTTTACTAAATTATTTTAGTTTTGTTTTAATTGAGATTTAGGAATTTTGAGGTCTTTCCACCTTTTTTATGACACTTTTTTTTAATGGCACAAACATGTATGCATAGGTACTGAGTGGGAAAGCAATCGATATGATATTCCAGTTTAAGTGTTTTAGTTGTAGAAGTGATTTGTGATACGATATGAAAAATTAAATGCTCTGAGAAAATTGTAGATATAAGTATGCAATGTTGAAGAAAACCCTTTAGAATAGTTTTGAAAAATTAATTTCTTTTCCTATCATATAATTGTGTATTTTTCTTAAAAGTTAGTGTAGGTTAATTTTACCAACATGCAGTGGAGCAATCTGCCATTAATTAGAAACATCAGTTTCCCAACTACTTAAGCCATAAATCTTAACAGAGAAAATGTGTCTTTATCATAATTTAAACCTTAACTATTTTTATGGGTTTTCTTTCCAGAGAACCAGAGGACGAAAGCGAAGCTTTGTTCCCGAGGAAGAAAAGCATGAGGTTCGAATAAGTTAAATTCTCTTTACAACATCTGAACAGAGGGAAAATTTCTTGCTTTGAGTGATTTCCATTTTCCTCCTATTCAGAGTTTGTTTAGTTTACTTCTTTTTTTTGAATGGCAGGAAAGAGTTCCTAGAGAAAGAAGGCAGAGGCAGTCTGTGTTGCAAAAGAAACCCAAGGCTGAAGACTTAAGGACCGAATGTGCAACTTGTAAAGGAACTGGAGATAATGAGAATCTCGTCAGGTAAATCGAACACGGAGACGTTGTCTTTAGGCGTTAAAGTCAAATGCCCATAATTTGATTTTTCTTTAAAGAACAAATACAGTAAAAAAAAAAATTACCAAATAAGTCCTTTATATAATAGTATTTAGTGAGAATGGTACTCCAGAAATAGATTTTATCCACTTACTAACCTGCTACACATGTTTGTGCTCCTAAGTTAGATATAAATAAGAGTGACAACATGAATTTTGAGCAAGAGAATCCCTTTTCTCTTGAGAATTAGTTGGTAATGCTTTGTATAAAGAAGCTGCAGAAGTGTTCTGAGTACCTTGTACTAAGATGATCCTTTTACCTCATCAGATCACAGAGTTTCTAAAGTCTCTGGTGTATCGTAAAAGTTGAAGATTTTCTTACATTGGTTATTATAGAGTTTGATTGGCAACAACTTTATTAGCAGTTCCTTATTGCTTTCCAAAATGAATGTGTTAAATGCTTCTCTGTTATGAAATAAAGAAAGGTGAAAAGATGGCCTAGATAGACTTTATTTTTTGTTTGGTTTTCTTCTTTGTTTGTTTTGTTTTGTATTTTTAAACAATGTTAAGTAGAACATGATACCTTCGGGGAACCCCAGCTGGTGCTGCTCAGTGGCCATTCCTCAGGGAGCAGAGACTTCCAGTTTTAGCCATTTGCATCTTTGGCTAAAAGAAGGAACTAAGTGCTGAGTGTGATGATTGGTGTTGGGGGGACGGGGGCAGGTGGAAAGCAAAAGGTGCTCGTTCAATACTGGTCTTTCAGAGGACAGTGACACAACATTTCACACAGTACAGAAGGGAACATTTTCTGAGTTCCTTTAGAAATTGTGTTTAGCTAGTCTTTATTCAGTTAATTCGGAAAAAAGAAAGTAAACATTTCAAAAAGAATACACGTAAATTTGATAAAACACATATATTTGTATTGTATGATTTAAAATTCTTTTAAAGTGCCGTCATGTATTTCACTCACTAAGAATATAACCTCTGTATTAATTCAAAAATATGTCATTGAATATAAAATAGAAAGTGACTAGGTTTTTTTTTGCTTTTTGCTTTTTACTAAAGAAGAAGAAAGTAAAAATTACATTTAAGAACTAAAAAGTTAGGAAATAGTTATTAGCCAATATTTCTTCAAATCAGTTCATTTCTCTTCTTCTAGGAAACGTCTAAACATTAAGTATGTTTGCTACTAAATTCTTCCAAGTTTAAGAAATGCACAGGAATACTTGTCTTCCCATTATAATTTTCAAAGGCTATCAAAAGTGATATCCCAACCACAAATACAACAGTGTGTACATAAAACTATGCATTTTTTTTTCAAAAAAGACAGCTTCATGTAATTAACAGAATTCAAAATTCAAAAGTAATTCCCTGGGGGCTAGAGGTAAGGTTGAAGAACTCGATGAATTTGGAATTGTGCAGATATAGTGCTGGTTACTGTCCTGTAACTATTTGAACCTATATACAAGACTACCCTTTTTTGGAGATACTACATTGATTCTGATTCATTTACTATAAGATCACTAGATTTTTAATTGGGCTTTTTAGATATATTTGATATTAGGAGTAAAAGCAATTTTTATTTCAAAAAGTACTTTATTCTAGGGCATTTCCAAACTGTAATGTTTTAGGTGTCTTTTAAGAATAGGTTTCATCTTTCCTCTAGACTTGATAAGATTTTTGAGCTGTATTGGCCTTCATGACTTTTTATTATGTTTTTATTCTTAATCGCATTATTGCAATATGCAGTATCTGGAATTTTGTCAGTCTTCTGGGAGGTAAAAATATGTCTGTTACTGTAGATTATTTTTGTTTACCTTATTAAGAGATAGTGGCATAAACTACCTGTAAAACATTAAAGAAATTAACATAGAAGTAATTAAGATATCTTCATTAATACTTTTACGGTTAAGGTGGGTATGATGTCATATGACAAAGTGTTTTTAGTTATAATGTTATAACTTTTTAAAAAAAAATATGTTCAGTTTAGGCACCACTGTTCTTAGATTGAAATTTTTATATAGAATGCCACCTGTTTAATAAAATTAATTTTATACCTAGTATTTGTCAGTTTGCCTGGCATCTCATCTATTTTGTAATTGGTGCCATTATTGTTTGAAAAATACTTTCTTCTTATATTGTTATGATCATACTGTACCTTTATCATGCATACATATTACTTTAACCCTAATTTTAATATATTATTATTTACATACATATTTCTTTCTTTGTTAGTAACCTTGGGGATTGAGTCTATGGTTTCATGAATTGTCTTTTAAATATGTATGTATTTTCTGTAAAGATATATATTTCAAGGGCAGGGGAGTACCTGCCATACTAACATGAAAAAAATTAAGTTGGATTCACAGTATTTAACAAAAGTAGGGTGTGTAGGATTTTACATATTAATCTCTTTGATAGGGGGGAAATGTCAGGCAGATCTTGGGGCTCATTGACCTGCTGCTATCATTTTACCAGGGAATCTCAGATCCCAGTGCAAAACATTCTTATATAAATAACAAACAAGTAAATATAAGCCAAAGTAGATAGTAGATGGCTCCAGAAGAACAACACTCGCTGTTGGTTTCTGGTTTCTATATCTGTACCTGCATATGTGCATCTAGATATATACATACAAGCACACTCGTGCAACACTCCAATATATACATACAAAATATATTTTAGGGCTTTACTAGACATGTTATATTGCATATTCCTTTTAGATTTTCCTATAAAAATAAATGCCTTGAGATCATAATAAGTTTTTATTGCATTTAGCTTGTTATTTTCTCAATTTCCCATGAACTAACATCCATAATGCTGTAGGGTCTGTTGTTTTGAATTTGAAATGATACCTGTTTATAATTCAGACTATTCACTAAATTCCTTCTCATTTATTTTTCATCCTCAGTTGAGTGTACATGTTTATATGTAAAAATTTTTATATCATTTCATATTTGCAGTTTATCAGCCAGCTCTAATTAGTTTGATCCAGCTGTTATTGCCTGCTCTGTCTATAATTTTTTTCTCAGGTGCTGGGAAAATTACTTAGTATTTCTGTGCTTTAGTTTTCCCCTTCTATTGTAGCAGAGCAGAATCTTACTTTGCTTAGTTACCTTGTGAATAGCTGCTAAATGGTTATACAATCCTTTTACTGTAACTATTGTGACAGTAATCTTGTATAGCATTGCAAGGAATGCTTATGTAAGTGAGTATTGTGATTTGTAAATGTGTTTTCAGTTGTAAGTACTTTTGAAAATATAGATATATATCAGAAAATATACATAACCTTATTTTTGTTTAAACATTTCTAGAATATAGGAGGCAAAATGAAGTTTAGAATTTGTCATTATTCATTTTCTAAATTGATTAGATTAAGATAATTCCATCAGATGAGAAAAATATGAGAATTATCAAGATCATAGAAATATTTAACTTATGTTTAAAATGATCTTATGTAGTATTTCACTATTACATCCATTTTGCCATCTGCTTTTTTAACTAACTAGTTACCTGAGAAATTGCCTATTAAAACCATATTCCTTTATGTTCTGAAAACTGTGCAGTTTACATGCTAAAGGCCTATCTGAGGCTTGTTAAAATTGTGGTATCTCTCTAGGCATGTATCTGCTTTTATAATAATGTTCTATACTTACCTTGTGCATTTACTTCCCAGTAACTAATTTACTTTTGTTTCCATTGATTATGCTCAGAAATACTTAAATTATAAACACCTAATAAACTTCATATAAGTATTGGCTTTTTTTTAATTAAAAAAAAAACCCTATGATTATAATTGAATCTAAAAGCAAGTTGGGTCATGATATAAAAATATACATTTAGTAGATATGTTCAAAGGCTTACTGATGGAGAATTGCTTTTCAATAGCTGACATATAGTGCACACATGTATGTGTATGTGTATGCAGTAAGGGCAGGAACCTAATACATCCATGCAAGTGGATATATATATAGTAACCCTTCTGTTTCAAGGTATTTGATTCTTCTAAAGATGAATTGGAGAGACAATCTGGCCTGCCTTCTCCATTAGCTTTTTACTCTGTGATTAAATTGAGAGCAAGAGGGCTGGAGAGATGGTTCAGTGGTTAAGAGCACTCACTGGCTGTTCTTCCAGATGTCCCAAGTTCAATTCCTAGCAACCACATAGTGGTTCACTGTGATGAGATCTTTATAAATAAATAAATAATAAATTAATTAATCTTAAAATAATTGAGAGCAAGAGTGAAGTGTCAGCCTCATAATTTACATTAATTAAGTGAACACAGCATGACACCTTTTATTAGTGCTTGAATGGCAGACCACAAAGTTTCTGTACAATTCTTATTACCTGTGGGTTCTCTTAAGCTGATACTTTTTATTTTATTTTGCATAGAGCTGTTATTCAGAAGCATGAGGATAGGAAATAATCTGTGACACCATTTCAGTTTTACAGCTCATTCTACACTAAAATGTATGCTCGATTTTCTTTGGAGTATGTGGCAACTTACATAGGTGTTGAACCATTTTGGCTACGAGGTTAGCAGGTTAGCTTGATGCCTAAATAATGCTATGAGGACTTCTATTTCTTTCAGATTTTAAATATCTTGCTTCTGGATGCTTTTCCCTAAACTAAATTTGATTATATCATAAATTATTAGGGACATCAGCAAGAATTCATGTATAATAGATTTTTATTTTGAATATTAATCATTAGAGTCTGCGTTTTAAATTTTTAATTAACATTTTTGTCCTAACCAGTGTGCAGGGTTGTAAATTCCTGAATCATAATTAAGCTTTTCTCTCTGAGATTTGGTTAGACTGATAATGATGCTAAATTAGGCTGTCATTTAGTTACTATTTTCAAAGGTATTTTCCCTGTTCCTGCCTGGTACATACTAGGCAAGTGCCTACTTCTGAGTTATAACCTCAACCCTATACTATGATCATTATTTTCATGCTACTTAATATCACCGAAACTGGAATACTCAAATTACTTTGAAAATACTTTTGTTTCCTTTAAGGAAAGATAATTACATTTGATAGAATTTTTAAGCATACTTTGTTTTGATTATAGACTTGCTTCATTACTGACTTACTAAAACCTTCTAATATAGAAATTATTATTTTTACTGAATGATTGTTGATTATATTTATTGTGCTGGTAATTAAGCACGAGCTTGCTCATGCTGGACAATGCTCTGTGACTGAACTCCCCATCTTTCTTTTTTTGTTGTTTATTTTGAAACAATCTCACTAAACTACCTTCATGTTTTAACAAATTATGTTAACATTTTGACAAAACATTTAATCTTCCTAATTCTCATGGTAGATTGAATATAAAAGGCAAAACACAAGTGTCGTAGCAAGATGTCTCTGGATATGTATAGATTTCCCATAGTATATACCCTAAAACTATCTTCTGTGTAACTCTTTTAACAAGGTTCATATCAGGGGGAAGAAAAATCCAATATTCTAACTCTAGGCCGAATCCTAAGTAATTGATTGCATTTAAACAAAGGTTTATAATTATGGCCTCATTGTTACTTTATTTTCTTGTATTTGTAGCTTTTGACTTTGGGGAATGTGGAGGGGGGGTGAGTTTGAGACAGGGTAGCCTTAGACTGGCCTGGGAAGGTAGACCATATGCACCGATTCTCTAGCCTCTAGTTCCTGTGTGGTGAAATTGACAGGTTTGTGCCACTGTGCCCAACAATGTTTAATTTTTTTTGTTGTCTTTATTTTTAAAATATCCTTAGACTACATTTTTATTATATTCCTTTCATGTTGCTTTATAATTGATAGATGAAGCCTCTTAGAATTGAAGGCAGTTTTCTAGCCACTCTGAGTCTCATTATTCTAGGACAGTAAAAACAAATCAATAAAAATCAGTCCTTTGATGAGTAAGCAGTTGTTTTGCTTAAACACCTCTCTCTTGGGTTCTGATTTTCATCTCTTTAAGTTTTTACTCCTTAAAATATTCATTTTATTTTTATTTTTGAAACAAGGACTCTTGCTATGTAGCTGTGTATGGCTTTTATTAAAAATTCAAGGCTCTTTCTATATTTTGGGAGGCAATATCATATAATGAATGATTTATAATCAGTCACTCTGCTGGCCCGAATCCTATTTGTTTGTAACTTGAAAACTTTGCCTTCATCTCCTCTTGATTTAATTTTCTGTTAAAACTGACAGATAATAATGCCTGCCATGTAGGTTGTCTGGAACAATAAATGTGCTGATATAACACATGGTTAGGAAATGGTAAATGTTCCATATATACTAAGAATAATTATAATAAAACATGTAATTTTTGCATGATCTCACAATTATATATGCTAATCTTACATTATTTAGCTAACTGGTAAGGTAGGCAGTATTGTTGCCACTGACTTGATCTTGGTGAGAAACTAAGGCACAGAGTCAGGTTACTTCCCAAAAGTTGTATGACTAAAAAGTAATGAATTCAAACTTGTACCATCTGGCTCCAAATTCCAAAATCCTGGGTATTTTACAGTTCTTTTCCTTGTTGCTTAAAACTTATCCAAGCATGTAGAAGAAGCAATTAATTCCAGCATTTGAGAGTCAGAGGCAAGAGGATCAATATTTGGAGATCACACTGAGTTACATGCTCACATAGTGAAACCCTGTACTTCCCCTCAGAAAAACAAAAACAAAAAAAAAACCCACTAGGTTTTGATAACTATAGTGTTACAGGTTATGTGATGGTACTCATTTCATGCTGATTATGATTTTTTTTTATTTGATGGTTTACTAGACTGTCTTCCTTTCATTCAGTTAAGTGAATGCTAGAACCTTATTCTCTTAAGTGTGCTGTTTTTTTAATTAAGCAGATTTATTAAGACAATCTGACTACTTACTCTTTGAAGCTTTATATATCACTGTGTTATTCTTTACATATACTTTATCTTGAATGAGGATGGGAATGGAGCTTGGTTCATGATTCTCTGGAATTTTTGACCTTTGAGAAGATGATGGCATTTTAGATAACTTTAAAGTACATCATCATCATTTCCTATGTCAATGAATATAATTACATTGTATTTATATTGTATTATACACAGCTAAATGTCACATGCATACATACTTAACTCACATATATAACAAACATTTAATGGCATGCACTTTAGTAATATTGCTGTTTGGGAACATTTTTGATGCTATGTGTACTTTCACTTTTTTAATTGTTAGTAGTGTTAATTATGTTCACCTTTAAGAAAATATTCTGTGTTTCTTTTGTTTTAGGAACAATGCATCATTGCTCTAGGTTAAAGACACCTGAATATAGTGCTAAACTTTAGAGAGAGAAATCATTAGTTGCTGCTTTGTGTAAAAGTTTATCCAAGCATTTTATGTCACTAGTTTCATTTTGTGAATGAACTTTGTAGATCAGATGTACCTAACAAAAGTAGGTCTTGATTTTCTGATCTGTAGGGTTATTATTTTAGTAGAGGTGGGTCATTTAAATAAGCACACTGGTATAAGGCAATGGATTGCAGTCCATTGAAATTCAGTAAGCTTAGAAAATGTGACTGTTTTGTGTATGCTAATGTTCATAAAATATCTGCATGTCCTTGCCTGAGAAATTTCATACCATTAATTTGCTCTTCTCCTCAGTTTGTGGGAAACAGGCTTCCCTTTTTGGAAGACATAACTGCAGTTACATGACTATGGGTAATCCTGCTTGCCTGTTAAAATGTGCAGATGTTTTAGTTAACAGATAGTGCTTTTACATTTGTTTTATCATTAAGGTTATTGACTTGAAACTACTGAACCTGACCCCTCCGTTCCTCAACTCACACATTTTATCTTCTCAGCTCATTCTCTAACTTTGATGTATGCCTTTACAATAATCCTAGTTTTCCTGTTAGTAATGTTGATGTACGTGAATTGGTTGTTAACTAGTAAAACTAGAATATCATTTTCTTGTTTATTGAGGGACTATCTTCCTTCCAACTCCTCTTCTTCTTTCTCTAAGCCAAGTGGCAATATTTTTCATAGCAGTGAAAAACAGCATGAGGCTTATCTGAAAACATATTAACTAGGAGGAAATGTGGGGGAAGGCAAAAGATTACAATTTTAAGATTACAGGATGGGTTATATTAGTTACTTGTCCCGTTTCTATGATAAAAGTCCTTGAGGAAAACAGTTTAAGGAAGGAGAGTTGTTTATTTTGTTGTCTTGTCTCTCATTCCAGGGTATAGTTCATCCTGGCCAGGGAGTCATGGTGATAGAAACTTGAGCCAGGCTAGTACATTGCATCTGTAGTCAGGAAGCAGAGGGGGGTGAATCCTTGTGCTTGGCTTAGTTTCTTTTTATGTAGTCTAGGACCCTAGCCGAGGGTGTATAGGTTGTGCCATATCCCTTAACCTACTCATTTCACACAGGCTTGCCCAGGATCACATGTCCCATGCATTTCTAGGTCTCAGGTGTACAATTGATATTAACCAGGTCAGTAGTTTATTGGAAGAGCCCTATAAATACAAGTGCGGTGATACATTATTTATGATTTAATAAAGCCACTCAAGATCAGAGAAGCAAAGCAGCCATCCACCAGCTCTTACCTCTACCTTAGATTGCAATGGCTGTCCTGTCCTCAACGTGGCTGTAGAGTGAATCTCTGAGACTGACTCCTGAATGCCCCACTACTATTTCATATACCTCTCTAAAGCTGGGACTAAAGGTGTAGGATCCCAAGTGCTGATATTTCCTTTATGTGAGCTGTTTCTCCTCTACACTGACTCATTCAAATGTAACCTGGGGTAACCTTGAACTCACAGAGATCCATCTGCCTTTGTCTCCTAAGTCCTGGCATTAAAGGTGTTGCCATCATCACCTGGCTTCTATGGCTTACTAGTGAGGCTGCTAGAGTTAAAGGTGTGCATCACTACTTCCTGGCTCTATGGCTGCAGCTAGCTTTGCATTTTGATACCCAGTGGCTTTATTAGATTATAAATAATATATCACCACATACAAGACCCTGGTTTAATCCCCAGCACTCCAATTAGTGAGCCAGTTAATTTGAAGTTGAACTGTGGGAAGGCTCTGCAGGAAGACTATGTAATTTTGTGCAAATAGTATTTCTGGAAACCAATTGTCTTAGTTTGAAGGGAGCATTGCATTATATTAGTGTAATATTTATATGTTGTGGGGTTTACAGGTGTGTTTGGGTACCTTGTGTGTATGGAGGTCAAAGGTTAACCTTGGGTATCTTGCCTTAGGAACAGTCTACATTGTTTTTGAATCAGGGTCTATCACTGGTCTGGATTTTGCGAAGCATGTGTGGCTGTCTGGCCAGTGAGCACAAAGGATCACCTATCTGTCTTCTGCAGGGCTGTTATTATTGTTTTTTGTTTTGTTTTGTTTTGTTTTTCTATTTAATTAAAAAAAGGTTTCTGGGATCAGATTCAGGTCTTCTCTTGAACAGCAAGTACTTTGCAGAATGAGTTATCTGTCCTGCCCTCTTAATTGGTTTGGAAAAACCCTTTAAGTCTCACATTCCATACTTTTGTAATATTGAGCATAAGGAAGAGAAATTAGAAATGCAGGCTATTCAGCTATAAGAAATCCTGAATAATTTATAGGACAAAATTTTGTTGTTTATTATGTTTAATATTATTTATTCATAATTTTTCTAATTTTGATTTTATATATTTTACAGACTATATTCTGTCAAAAGTCTGAGTTAATTATAAGGCATTTGCTTCTCTTTTTTTAAATTAAGGTTTATAGTAGAATTTTGCTTTAACTTCATGAGCTTGTTTTCTTTGTTCAAAACAAAATACGCTGACTTTTAGACTTGGTTTGGAAAACCTACTTTCACCATTTCCTCCCTGGTGATATTTGAAGGTGGTCAGCAATCTTAACACAAGACTGATCCTGCCTAAAAGTACTGAAAAGGGTTTTGCAAAATGCTAAATGTTAGACTATTGTTATTTTGTTGTGATTATTTTGAAACAGAATTCTTTTTAAGATTTTTAGAAAGTTACTATGTTCAATCAGAGGAACATGGATGGCACTGGCATGCCTGTGGGACTAACTTGGACACAGCATCCTTGGGCACATCCAGAGACGGTGTTTTTCAAGATGTTAATGCTCAGAGGTGAATTTAACTAGTATAGGTTATCTCTAGGTGACCCAAGTTCCCATACCCTTGAAATTATAAACTATTGGCATAGCTAAATTTTCAGCCTGCAACTTTCTTTAGCAATGTTTTTATGTAAAACAAAATCTGGAAAACCATGAGCTAGGATTTGAATGTAAGAAGTTTTAGAGGGTGTATTGTATTGGAATTAATTTCTCTCTCTAGAGTATGTACAGAGTGATCACTTCATTCATTATATAATAAAAGATAACTATTTCTGTAAAACAAACTACAGTGAAGTGTTTGTAGATAAACATGACTTATGTTATCTACGTAGATGTAGCATACCTTGTATTGCCTGTATTGCTACTAAGTACTATACTGGGTGATATGAGATTGCTCTTCATTTTAGTTCTTAACTATGATACAATTTCCAGGAACAATTACATTTATCCTAAACTGACATAAATTACCCTGCCAGTTACAGAGTTAGCTTTTTATGTTATAATGCATTTAATATAATTTAAAGATAAATATAGGTGCCCTTGTATACAGCAGACACCTTTGTGTAAAGATTGCCCTTGCATTTTGTTCTCATTTTCTAGAGCAGCCTCATGCTTTATTAAGAAAACACATAGTCCACAGTCCGGAATTGGGCTGATGTTGTGTGATGGCCCGGTAGCTGGCTTTTCCCATGGCTTGTAAAATAGCAGCTGTTCTCCATCATGGTATCACTTCCAACCAGATAACCACTAACATCACTGCCCTGTGCTTTCCCGAAAATGTCGTAATCCTTCAAGTGCCACATTAAATTGGGAGAGAAAGCTATCAGTGCCTGCACTGTTATGTAAAAGGATGAGCATGAACTGAGTGAGATGTTCTGGAAGAGCAGTAACCTTTCCCTGGATGTGTGCGTTTCCCATTACATTTTTGACACAAAATGTTGCAGAATGATTTAATGGTGGCATTTTGTTTTGCTGACTTTCCCTTTTTTCATTAAAAAGAAACCAAAGTTAGGTTAGGAATGTAAGGAAGAGTGACCAAGCACTGAATTCTATAAGAAACTGTTTTCAAAGTAAATTAATAAAAGTATTTAGAAATGTGCATATCCCCCTTTTATAATATATGTTAGCTTTAACATGCAGAATCATTGTCTCAGTTATATTGTCCGTGTTTTCTTTTCTTGTTGTCTTCCTCTTTTCAAGTAAATTGTGATCATAAATGGCATTTCAACAAACCAGAAAAGCTTTATTTAAATTATTCCACAGACTTAACCTGTTTCATGTGCCTTTTTTCTCATCCTGGCCACGTGTGACTAGAGCAGTGAGACTATATGCATAGACTCCTTGATCTAAAACATAGATGCCTATTAACGTTGAGATTCACATTTATATTGGGATAAATGTCATTACCTTATCCTACGTAAGTACGACAGAGCTTACTTGAACTTACGGAAACATAGCAGATGTAATTGGATAAATTAAATTACAGATTGCAGTTTGTAAGTCATTTACACGTAGCAGTTTTTGTTTTATTGTTGATATGGAATACTTCATTGTGTGCCATCACACAGCTATTTAAAAAATAAGCTTGTCATAGGTGTATAATTTTAGTATCTCCTTTTATGAAAACAGTACGTCAGCCTAACTGACCATCTTCTTATCTTGTTGCACTCCAAACTTACAAAAATAGTCCTTTAGCTAACAGAAGTTGGGGTGTTTTAGCCACAGTACCATCCATGTTTCTTCTGAAGAAGATTTCAACAGGAGATTTCATTTGTTTTTTTCTAAGAACTCTGATGGAAATTGATTTCATTTGCTGATGAGCATTAACTGTTTCTTTTCCTCTTAAATGTCTTAATGGAAGGACTTCTGTTCCATTTAAAAATCCATTATATTTCTTTATCTTACTTAATTTTATTCAAACTGTTATCCATATAAAACTAACCAATTAAGATATAATGCAGTGAAGCTATATGAAACTTTATGGTTTTAACTACAAATTGCTTAAGTGCCTTATTAGCAATGTGATTTTAGTGTGCCTTAGATGCTGAGCAAGCTACATTGGGGAGCCGTCAAGTAAAAAGTCTTGAATTGTGAGTATGAAGAAAATTCCTAAGCAGCCATACAGTCTACATTTACTCATTTTCTCCACTAAAAACTAGTTATTATTAACCATTTCTTATAGTAATGATGCTACAACAGCAGTGAAAATACTGCCTAGGAAACTGCAGAGAACGGATGGTTATTTGGACTAAGGTATATCACTCTGATTTGGAAACAGATAAGCACATGGAATTGAATAGTACCCATATATCATAGTTACAGAAAACTAAGTAAGTCTGATTTTTCTGGACATCAGCTTAGCAGTAAAAATCAAAGGCATTAAATGTGCCTATGGTTACTAAAGAAGTGGTACTTGTAAGACGATTTCCAGGTGTATATCCAGAAATTAGCATAGATTTATTTTATTGATTGTATTCAATGAACCTGGCACTGTGTTACACAAGGGCATTTCCATACAACTTTATATCCCCCATGCTCCTTGCCTTCCCTTGTCCCCCTAAATAAGTGGCTCTCAACCTTCCTAATGCTGTGTCCTTTTAGTACAGTTCCTCATGCTGTGGTGAGCCCCACCCATAAAATTATTTTCATTAGTACTTCATAACTGTAATTTTGTTATTGTTATGAGTCATAAATATCTGTGTTTTCAGAGGTCCTAAGCGACCCCTGTGAGAGGGTTAATTGATTCCCAATGGGTTGTGACCCATTAGTTGAGAATCATTGTCATACATACATAGGTGATTTTCTATGTGCATAAAGTCTAGGAAGTGCATGTGAAAGAAAATATATTTATCTTTCTTCAACAGGTTTGGTCCCTTAATATGTTTGTCTGCATTTACCACAATTTGTATATAAGAATATTCCCCATAGAACTTTTTATAGTATTAAAAAATATTTGTAACCAGTATAGATGCCTAGAAGTAGGGGAATAGTTAAGTGAATTATTATGTACATTTATTTCTTTTCTCTTAGTCAATCACCTGTTTTAGAGTTTACAAAGAATATTTAAGAATATTTAAGGTATGTAACCTGGAAGATCTGGTTCAATAATGCCATTTTGGGGCTGGGAAAAGTGTCATACATTGTTAATCCCAATATTTGGGAAGCAGGGGCAGGCGGACCTTTGTGATTTGTAAGCCTGCCTGGTGTATGTAGGGAATTCCAGATCAGGGCAACATAATGAGACCCAACCAACCAAACAAACAAACAAACAACAACAAAAAGTAGCAATTTGGAGGACTGGGAAGATTTCTCAAAAAGCAAAGTGCTTGCTGCACAACCATGTAAACCCGAGTTTGATATCTGAATCTACATTGAAGAAGCTGAACATAGTGTCCCATACATATAATAATGAGTTAAAAGAGGAGGATCCAGGGAGATAGTTGCGCAGCCAGTTTAGCCAAATCAGTGAGCTCCAAGTTCAGGCAGACCTTATCTCAAAAAGTAATGTAGAGAGTGATTGAAGAAGATACATGTATACATCGGATTTCTGGCTATTTGACAAATGTGGAAAACACTTTAGGAAACGGAGATTACAAGTGAATCCTGTAATGCCTTGTGGCTGGCAGTTCTAGTTTGGGTTCTTAATACTGTTGATACAGGACTATGATCAGGAAGCTCATGGTGCTTGGGGAGGAAAGGGTTTATTTCACTCACAGTTCCATATAATATTTCAGCATCAAAAGCAGTGAGGGCAGGAACCTGAAGGCAGAAGCTGATGCAGAGTCCATAGTGGCTACTCTTACTGGCTCCCCCTTACTTGATCAATCTACCTTCTTATAGAACCCAGGACAACCAGTCCACTCATGGCTCCACCCACAATAGACTGGGCCCTCCCATGTCAATTAATAAGAAAATGTTGAGCAGGTTTTTCTGTAGCTAGATCTTATGGAGGCATTTTCTCAGAAGAGAAAATAGAGTTGCCTGTAACATAACTAGCTTGTATCAAGTTGACAGAAAACTAACCAGCACTACTGATACCTTTTCATCTTCACATGCAAATTCCTCACTGTTCAACCACAGACTTTTCTTTCTTGTTCATCCTCCAGATCATACATTAATACTGACATAACAATATAAATATTTTATAAACCAACAGTAACAGGCAGTGGAGAAATGGCTCATCAGTTATGAGTTCTTGCTATTCTTGCAGAGAATCTAAGTTCAGTTTCCAGCATCACAATGGGCAGTTCACAGCTGCCTGTAACTTCAGCTCCAGGGGATCTGACACCCTCTTCTGGTCTTCACAGGCACACACATTCACAACATCCATTCACACAGATACATATACATGAATAAAAATGAAACTGTCAGTAATAAAACATTTTACAAACTTAAAAAGTCCCACAGTCTTTAAACATTCAACACTAAAAATTTAGTTTCTTTAAAATGTCCACTCTAAAATCCAAAGCCTTAATTAACATTCAGTGTCAAAATACATTAAATAATTTATTTCTTCAAGAGCAAAGAATCTGAACAAGCCAAAACCAAACTGGAGCTAAATAATGCAGTGCCCAGTGTGTGGGATCCACTCCCAATCCCCCGAACTCTTCCAGTGGGCTCTTGTCACTGCAGACTGCCCTGGGCAGTACACACAACCTGTCTTCTAGGCTCTCTTGTCACTGCAGACTGCCCTGGGCAGCACACACAACCTGTCTTCTAGGCTCTCTTGGCTCCGTTCCACCGCTTTCCTGTTCTTGGCGGTCATCACATAGTACTGGGATATCCAAGAATCTAGGGTCTCTTGCTACAACTGGACTGCACTTTTTCAGTAGCCTGTTATGGGCTCTTTTTATAGTGTCAAGTCTCATCTTCTCTTCATTGACTCCTAAATCCTGGAGCTTGAACTGCTACTGAGACTGCACCTTCACCAATCGCCTGTACCGGCCTCTTAGCATCTTTCCATGACCCCTTATGCCTTCAAAAATAAGCCATCTGGATGACTTTTAAATGTCCATGTTCAGCTCTCCTCTCAAAGTACAGCCTGGCTGCCTCTGGAACACAGCTTCTGTGTGCTAACCCTGAGGAAACACTTCCCAGAAGAGTCCACCTCGTCTTTTATCGTCTTTTTAAATTTAATTTTATTTCATTAATAATTCTTTCATTTGTTTTAAATAGTGACCACAGTGTCCCCTCCCCCCCTCTCCTTTCATTCCCTCCCCCTATTGACATCTACCCCCTTCCCCATCCATTCCTCTGCTGGCTCCATTCAGAAAGGGGAAGGCCTCCCATGGGCTTGAACAAAGCATAGCACATCGAGTTGAGGTAGGGCCTTCCTCCTCCCCCTATGAGGTAATCCAGCATAGAGAACAGGTTCCTAAATGTCAGCTAGGTGCCAGGGTCAGGTTCTGATCTTCACTGCTAGGAGCCTTACAAACAGACCAAGCTACCAAACTGTCACACACATGCAGAGGGCCAAGGTCGGTCCCATGCAGGTTTCCTAACAGGTGGTTCAGAGTACATGAGCTCCCACAAGCTCAGGGCAGCTGTCTCTGGGCTTCCTGTCATGATCCTCCTGGCTCATACAATCCCTCCTCCCTTTCTTCAGGATGCCTGGAGTTCCGCCCAGTACTTGGCTGTGGATCTCTGCATCTGCTTCCATCACTTACTGGATAAAGGCTCTCTGATGACAATTAGGGCAGTCACCAACTTGATTACAGAAGATGGCCAGTTCAGGCCCTCTGCACTATTACTAGTAGTCTTAGCTAGGGTCATCCTTGTGGATACTTGGGAGTTTCCCTGGCACCAGGTTTCTCCCTAACCTGGGAATTCCTTGCACACCACATTAAGAAGTCTCTTTCCTTACTCTCCCCCTCCATCCCATCCCCAACCTGCTTCCTGTGACCCGTCATCTCAAGCTGTTCCCTCAAATTCCCATCCCCGCATCTCCCCCCATCCCGTCCCTAGGTCACCCTGGAGATCTCTTCTATTTCCCCTTCCCAGGGAAATCTATGATGCTGTTCACTTCTTGATAACTGCTGAT
This sequence comes from Cricetiscus sungorus, assembly GCA_030556225.1. Classification (NCBI taxonomy): domain Eukaryota; kingdom Metazoa; phylum Chordata; class Mammalia; order Rodentia; family Cricetidae; genus Cricetiscus; species Cricetiscus sungorus. The sequence continues at coordinate 13,411,368 of JANBXA010000253.1, forward strand.
TTCTTCACTCCAGCTGACCGACATCAGTTGTCCCAGCAAAGCTAAGATTTCACTTAAGTAGTTCTTGTGTATTGTGAGTCACAACCAATTCTGTTCCAACTAAGCAAACCATAGAATTTCAGATCAGAATAGCAAACATTCCTGATAGAATCTTTAACAGATTTTAGACTTTTTTTTTTTTGAAACTTTACAAGCCTGGCTTCCATAATCTGCACTGCTCTGAACAATCTTATCTTGTTAGCTCCTATAGAACAGCCCAGCTCCCCAGCTCACTGTGCTCTTAACACTCAATGGCTTTTTGAGTCCAAAGTTCCAAAGTCCTTCCACAATCATACCCAAAACAACATGATCAGGTCGGTCACAACAATGCCCCATAATCCTGGTACCGGTGTGTCTTAGGGTTACTAATGCTGTGAGGAAACACCATGAAGGAAAGCACCTTGGGGGAGGAAAGGGTTTATTTCACTCAGTTCCATACAACAGTTCATCAAAAGCAGTGAGAGCAGGAACTGAAGCAGGGCAAGTATCGGTAGGCATGAGCTGATGCAAAGACTATGGGGGATGCTTTCTTGCTCCCTCTGGCTTGATTAGCCAGCTTTCTTAAACAACTCAGGACTACCAACTCCGGTCCCATAATGGACTGAGCCTCCCCACAATCAATCAGTCACCTAGAAAATACCCTGCAGGCATGTGTGCAGCCCAATCTCATGGAGACATTTCTCAGTTGAGGCTCTTCTTGAAGAAGACTCCAGCTTATGTCAAGTTATCTTAAAACTAGCCAGCACACTGACTGAATAAACATAATAAAACAAAAAAAGGAAAGACATGAAATAGAATGAATCCTGTTTTATTTTGTATGACCTAATTTAGCACAAGGAGTTCATGGATTTCTGTTCCATGATTTTTCACTGCTCACTTTGCCTTGTTAATAGGTAATATGAATTCCAGGATATATTTTCCCATTTTCATTCATCAGTGCATCCCCAAGTCTTTCTGATTTAATCAGTCTGAAAGTTTAATCGTGCTGCTTTTGTCACAAACACCAGGAGTAACGAGATCAAAAAGAAAGTTGCCCCCACCTGAATGTGTGTTCTTGGCTTTCTAAATCACATACGTGTTGTCACCAAACTATGTTATGATCTCTTCTTTGGGCTTAGTCATTTCACTCCTTCAACTTTGAAGAATTCAGCATTTCTGTTCAAAAAACTGAGTGAGACAACCTAAACTGAAGGCAGTTGTTCATTTCTCTTATGTGGATTCTAGCCACTAATATGTGTGAGTACATGCATCCTAAGTAACTGAAGGAAGGCCCAGAGAGGGTAATAAAAAGTTATGAGGAAGGGCAGGGGTAGCAAAAGGACATAATAAGACTTGAAAAAGTAAAAGACACAGGTGACAAGGTGGTATTGGGTAGCAGGGGTGGGGGAGATGAGAGCCTCCTAAAATATACCTTGTTCAAAAGTGCCTTAATGGAGGCCTGTAGCAGTAGCTCAGGCGGTAGAGTGCTTGCCTAGCATGCCCTATAAGCCATGAGTTTGGTTACTAGCACTGCATAATCCAAGTACGGTGGTGCATACCTATAACCTCAGCATTTAAACGGTAAAGGCAGGAGAACTGGGACTTTATAGTAATACTGATTACATAGCAAGATTGAGGCTACCTGGGCTAGAGCAGACTCTAAATCAAAAACAAACAAAACAAAAAGAAGCCTCAGCCTTCATAGCCCATAGCCGTATATGCTATGGTTTAAAAAGGAAAAGTACACTTTTATTTGGTTACTCCTTCATGTTCTGCTCTTCCTTCTGTGCTCACTCATGTGTGCACCCTGCCGCTGTCCTCTTTCCTGACTACCATAGTTTTTGAATTCTCTCAATCCTCTGCATGGAAGTTGGAAAGCCAAACAAATTTAGAGAAATAAATTCTATTTCCTCAAATGTGTGTGTGTGTGTGTGTGTGTGCTTGATATCCAGTTACCTAGTAAATTAATTGCAAAAATAATTAATGATGACTAAAAATGAGAGTGGCTGTGGAAGGAATGGATAATTTTCAGTTATGGAATGGAACAAGGCATTTCAGAAGAGTAGAAGGACTCTATGCATATCCAGGAAGATGGGAAGTTATCACAAGCAAGAAGGTTCTGAAGAAGAAAAATTGAGTAGGTGCTTGACTGATAGAATTTGTTTCGTGTGCATGGCATATGCATGTGTGTATGTGTGTATTCAGGAACACTTGCCTGTGCAATATATCATCCTCTGTCACCCTCCATGTTTGTTTGTTTTTTCTAATTTATTTTACCTTGAGTAAACCACTTTTTTTAATTGTTGATAATTTCATTCTTGCTTATTTCCTACCTTCTCCCATTCCTTCCATATAGACCTTTTCTTTCCAATTTCATGTACTTTTCTTATCTAAATTACTAAGTCCACTTAGTGCTACTTGTATGTGCTTGTATATGTGTAGAACAATGTGATGGAGCACAGTAGCCATTTAGGGGCCATGTCTCTGCTACCAAAGTAGAAAGTGAGCTACAGTAGTGACTGGTTTGGAAAGATGTGCCGGCTGATGGTGCAACTGGCAAGAATTGTAGCAGTAACCAACCAGATTCTGCTTGAGTTTATTTTTGAGACAGTATTTCTCAGAATCTGGAGTTCACTGATAACAGCAATCTTTGGAGATCTTCCTATCTCCGTCCAGCACTGGGTTATAGACACACATTGACTTTTTCATGGGTGCTGGGGATCCGAACTCAGGTTCTCAAGTTTACTCAGCAAGTAGCAAGTACTTTGCCTACGGAGCTGTTTCCTAAATGCTTGTTAGGTTTCTGTTTCTTCGTTTTTTTGCTTTTTGATTATTTTAAAGGTTAATTATTGGTACAGTGTGTTAAAGCATACATATTCTTGGATTGACTTAAAAAATATTTTTCAATTCCACTAAATCTTCTCCTTTGAATAAGTGAATTACTTTAGTCTCTAGTAGCCTCCCTTAGCTGCAATTAGTTATCTGTGGTTAGTTGTCTAATATTTTTAAGTGAAAAAATACTGAAACATACCCTAGTATTAATATAAGCATAACTTATGTAACAGCTCCTATTAATGAAGATTCATTTTTATTGGTTACTTTTTTCTCAAGTTGAAGAAACCAGATGAAAGTGTATTAAATGTTCTGCTTCAATGAAAAATGTTATTTCATTTTCTTTTAGATATGAATATGTGTTATTGGCATAGCAAAGATTTTTGCCAAGCCAGTGATAGAAATTGGCATTTTGATTGTGTTTTGTAACTATAAAATTGACTATTTCTTATTGATGCCACTTGGATTTTATTTCTATATCAAGTGCCTCTTTCAAGGGCAATTTTTTAGATGAATTATTACTATTATTATTATTTACATACTAACCATAATTGGCCCTCTTCTCACAGTCCCTCCTCCCCAACCTCCTGCCCCTATTCACTTCTCCTCCATCTATTCAAAAAAGGGAGGCCTCCCAAGGTTATCAATCAAACATGGCATAGCACATTACAGTAAGATTAGGCACCTCCTCTCATATTAAGGCTAGATAAGGTACCCATAGGAGGAGTAGGGTCCCAAAAGCTGGCAAAAGGGTCAGACACATCCGTGCTCCCGCTCTTAGAAGTCCCACAAGAAGACCAAGCTATACAGCTGTAACATATATGCAGAGTGTCTGTGTCAGTCCCATGCAGACTCTCTGGTTGTCAGTTGAGTCTCTGAGACCCTATGAGCCCAGGTTAGTTGATTTAATGAATTTCCTTTTAGTGTCCTACAATCCTTCCCTCAGTCTTACAGACCTTCTTTCAAGGGGAGTTGTTTAAAGTGACTTTTAGTGCATAGCTTTGTAGATACTGCAGATGCTTTTCTAGGTTGGTGGATTTTCTGTTTGTTGTTTTATTACTCCCTTTACAAAATTGAGATTTAAATCTCTGAAAGGGGCAAAAACTGATGTGTTATTATAGAGTAGCTGACTAACATATGTTACGTAGGTAATGAGTATTTTTAGCACTTTTCCTGTGAAATGGCTATGTGTAGTTTTGCATGACATATTTTAAAGATCTGCTAAGGCACTGCCATTTAAAATAAGTTCATCATATATTATGATATCACCTTCTTCCTTTACTAAAATCTAAGTCATGTTCTGTTGATTTAAAGCAGCTTATTTTCTTTAGCCTTCTGTTAGCTTGAGTATATAAACACTAATTTCAAAACAAGGTAAAACCACTTGCTGAGATGTCATCTTTAATATAGCATTTTGGCTTTTGAGGGTGTTGAATATGTGTTCTATAGGTGGTTCTAAATGGGAAGATTGCCTCCATTGTAGAAATCCAAATTGCTAAGTATAATTTCCCTTTTATTTTCTAAGTACTCATCGGATTGTTTTTATTTCATCATTTGTTATCAGTGAACAGCCTTCATCTTTAATACTTTATCTTTTCTTAAAATCTTTACAGTATACTTTTTGTTTTAACTCAGTGTATTAGTAGCCAAACACAGGGATGGGAGGCCAGCTAGAAAAGAGCAAAATAAAAACAGCAGTGGCTAAATGCTTAAATTACCAAGTATTTAGTTTCAGGTCTTTGCCCAGCACTTACCGGGTATGACTTTGAGCTCTCTACATAATCTATATGTTTTGCTTCTTATTTGTAAATGGGGATCAGGGGTTTCACCTCTATGATTACAGTGAGGAAATATATGATATATTCCATAACTCTCCTGGATTTTTGCAATAATCTACAGGTTTAAAACAGCCGTCTTCCTAAAAACTGATCTTGTTTTTATCATACTTAAACTTGTCCATGGAATACACACTTCTTGCAAGATAATTTAGACTTTACAACTTAGTGTACCGGACCCTCCAAACCTGGCAGCAGTCTGTCTTCTGTTTTCAGTTTCAGGTACCCAAAGCCTTAGGCGACTTATATTTGGATCTTCCTAAATCTGTCCAGGTATTTGATTCCATCTTGGTTTAATTTTATATTATGCCCTTTATGTGAATATGCCTCCCCAGTCCTATAGATACATGAAGCTAGTAGTCCTGTGCCTTTACTCAAATTTTCTTCTTGGAGAAGCCTGTCTTCCTTCTCATGCCTCTAAAACATACTTAGCTTCTTCAGGATGTAATTCGAATGCCACTTTTCTTGGTTTCTATGAAAACTTTCTCCTCACAATGACGCCACAATCTACTGATTCTCAAGATTTTTGTATATGCTCTACTAAATTTGATGACTGAATACCAGAACATTTGTCACTATCTTTAACAAGTAGGACACAGATTAGAATATAAGTCTAAATCTAGTGAAGAGTTAAATTTTTGAAAGGCTAGTGAAAATATTTTTTAAAAAATAAAACCATTAGAACAGTGATTAAAAGTCTTTATGCAGTGTGCTCAGTGATAAACATCACATTTTACTCACCTTTTAAAAGGATATATACTTGCAGACCATGGTACAACAAGGTCCTCGATAAAACCAGGCAATTTTGTGATCCTTTAGTAGTTAACAAAACAAAATAACAAGAGAACAGTGAGTATAAAGCTTTCAATAAATAAAAGGAAAGTTAATGATTGATGTAATTTTGCTGGAATGTGACTCAATCCTATTGATTCCATCCTGCCTAGGCCTATCTTTTGTCTTGAGCTGTGTTGATCTGATTCACTGAGTAATTATAGGGATACCCTAGCGATTTCATTTAAAGCAGACCACTTCTGCTTGATGTTCTTTGTGGAGACTATACTTAAAAGAATTTCTTTTATGTAGTTTGTCAGTTATCACAGAGCTCAACTGGTTGTAACTTATGGACTGGACTGTGTCACACATCATTCTTGACTTCATGTGTTAACTGAGCGCTTAAAATGATAAACATACACAATAAATACATGAGCAACTGTAGACTAAAATCTTAAGGATATGATTTCAATAGTGCGGTCATGAACCTTTTTAACTTAGGTTGCTTTTGATTCAACATAGTTTTTAAGATGAAATATCTAAATATTTTAGAAATTAGGAAATATACAAATACAGTGTTTAAGAAAGAAAAAGGTGAGTCATTATACTTTAATATATTAAATTATGAATATTTTCATAAGTCTTTTTCTTTTTTTACCGAAGAACTAAAGTATGCATACAATAGAACTTTGGTTAAATAATAGGATACAGTTGTCAAGGATAACTTTAAATATAATAATGAATTTGTGTAACTAAAATAACATACTATCTTAAGAAAGATAATAATTCTAAAAATCATGATTTAATTTTCTGAAACCAATGCAGACAGGGTTGTTTGCCTATTGGTCGCCATACTTCTACAAATGTTCAGATTAAATCATTTTTAAGTGGCTTTATAAAACTCCATGTATCGGGCTGGAGAGATGGCTCAGAGGTTATGATCGCCAGTTGCTCTTCAAGAGGACCAAGACCTTAGTTCATTTCTCAACAACCTCTGTAATGAGATCTGGTGCCCCCTTCTGGCCTGCAGGGATACATGCAGACAGAACACTGTATAAAAAATAAGTAAATCTTCTAGCTGAGACCCAGGACTGAGCAGTCTAAGGGATCTCAGACAGTAGAATCAGGATGTATTCCTGGTACACAAAAGGACCTTGCGGACACATCCCCATAAAGGGATACTCCCTTAACCTAGAGACAGGAGAGAAGTCCTAGTCCCTACTTCAAATGACTTGACAGATTTACATGACCCCACCTGGATAGCATATTCCTACATGTAGAATGGGGGTGGGGAGATGGGATGGGAGGGTGGCCAGGGTGCATGTGAGGGGGAAAGAGGGTAAGAAGGAAAGAGGGAAGGAGGGGAAAATGGGATCGACATGTAAAATTTTTAAATTATATTATTAATAATAAAATAAGTAAATCAAAATCAAAAACAAAAAAACTCTCCATGTATCTAAGACATGAATAAGTAAAGGTTCACTTATCAAGTCTGTCAAAGACTTGATGTTAATAGAAGCACTACAGCAACCAATTAGAACTCCTAGGACCTAGAAAGCTAGAAGTAGTGCACCTTATTAAATACCAGTGCAAACTAGAAAAAACAAAACAACAACAAAACAAACAAAAAAATCAATTCTAGTTTTCCTCAAAGTAGAAAGATCAGGCACCCTTTACCATTAAAAAGACTTTGGAAGATAAGTGAAAATTCATTTAAAAGCAGTCGCTGATAATAAAGGCCACTGTGGTCAATATCAGTGTAGAAGATATGGTCGTTTCTTGAATTTGTCAGTTTCAGTTAGTGTTTCTTGTGAGGGCCCTTGAGTTCTTTATATATTTTGGATATTAGCGCTATTAGATGTGTAGTTGGTAAAACTTTTCCCATTCCATAGACTGACTCTTTGTGCAAATGAAGTTGCCCTTTGCCAAAGCTTAGTGCCTGTGGTAGCCGTGTGCTGTTCAGAAAGCCTCTTCCTAAACCAGTCAGTACAGGGCTACTCTCCACTTTCTTTTCTGTTTGCTCCAATATATCCGGTTTTATCTAGACGGCTTTGATCCATTTGGAGTTTTGTGCAGGGTAATAAGTATGCATCTATTTGACTTCTACATGCAAGCCATTCAGTTTGACACATATTGTTTTTTAAAGATGCTATCCTCTTTTCACCATGTATTTCTGGCAAATATCAGGTGTTTATAGGTGTGCGGTTTTATGTCTGGGTCTTCATTTCAATTTTATTGAACAATGTATTTGATTTTGTGTCCGATACCATGATTATTTTATTACTATAACTCCATAGTACAGTTTGAACTTAAGAATGGTTGATACCTCCAGCAGTTCCTTTTATTATTCAGTATTGTTTTAACTATCCTGGTTTTGTGCGTGTGTGCATGCATGTGTGTGTGTGTAAAGCTGAAGATTGTCCTTTCAAGATCTTAAAGAATCGTGTCGGAATTGTGATGGCGATTGTGTTACACCTGTAGATTGTTTTTCTTGGGATGGCCATTTTCACTATACCAATCCCCCTGATGCATGAGCATGGGAGATCTTTCCATCTTTTGATCTCTTTGAATTCTTTCTTCACTATCTTATTCTTTTTATCAAGTGTTTCACTTGTTGGTTAGAGTTACAAGATAATTCATATAGACTTATTGTGAAAAGTTTTATTTCCCTGATTTCTTTTACAGTCCATTTGACAATTGTATATAGGAGGGTTACTAATTTTTGTGAGTTAAATTTGTGTCCAGCTACTTTGCTGAAAGCATTTATCAGCTTTAAGAATTTCCAGATGGAAGTTTTAGGGTCACTTATGTATACTATCATATCATCTGCAAATACCAAAACTTGACATCTTTCCAATTTATATCCCCTTGATCTCTTTCAATTGCCTTATTGCCATAGCTAAGACTTCAAGTGTCTATGTAAAGATTTGGGCCAAGGATCCACAAATAAGAGAGAATATACAGCATTTGTCTTTCAGGGTCTGTGGTACATCACTCAGTATGTTTCCCAGTTCTGTCTGTTTATGTGCTGTTTTCATGATTTTATTTTTCATTACAGGTAAGTGGAATTCCATTCTATATATGTACACGTTTCCATTATCTATGTATTAGTTGAAAGACATTTAGGGTTTTTTTTCCCATTTCTTTCATACGGTGAATAAAATAGCAATGAGCATGGCTATAGCAGGTTATCTGTGAAGTAGGATGGCAAGTTCTTTCAGTATATGTCAAGGAGTGCTGTATGTGACTCGCATGCTAGAGCAGATCTACCTTACTTTTCTGAGAATTCTCCACACTGATTTCCATAGTGGTGGCACACTGGAGAAAAAAACATCCTGACCAAATGGTGCTGGGAGAACTGGATATCCATGCATAGAAGAGTGAAGTTAGACCAGTATCTAGCATCCTGTATAATAATAACTTCCAAATGGATCATAGATCTTATGTGAAACCTGAAGTGCTGAAATTGGTAGAAGAAACCATAAGCAGTACCCTACAAAACAGGTTGTAGGAATGGATTTTGGAATAGAATTCTATTCACTCCAGAATGAAGACCAACAGTTCACAATTGGCATCTCAGAAAACTGAAAAGTTTCTATACAACAAAAGAAACAAGTGAAGATGAAGTCCACAGAGTCACAGAGTGAGCAACAATATTTGTCAGCTGCACTTCTGATAGAGGATTAATATTCAGAACACACACACACCAAAAAAAAGGATCAAAAACAAGGAGTCAAGGAATCATCAAATGGCCCAACTAAAAAATGGGCACTGGATTTGAACAAAAGTGACTGAAACATCTCAGGTAGTGTTGAATATACTTAAGTGATTAGGAAAAAGACATTAAAACTACTTTGATATTTTCTCTTATTCCAGTAAAAATAGCCAAGATCAATAAACAGCTGACAACAAGTGCTACCACTCACTGTTGATGATCAGTGTTGGAAGTCAGTATGGAGAATACTTTCATTCTTACTGCTAGCCTTTGCCTGAGTTCAATAACTCTGTTATACAATCTCCTGTAACCTCTGGATCTTTCTTTTCTTCAATAAAATATCCAGGATTTGAGTTCTGTAGATCGAAATTGTTGAGAAAATTTCCCCAGTCCTTAGCTACAATACAACAGGTCATGTGCTTTCCTTGGTCATACATCACAAGACCAACAGTTCTTCACTGTACTCTCTAAATGTCTTTATTTCTAAACTGCCTTGAATGCTTATTGGACAGTTTAGAACAGAAGACTACAAAGTTTTAATATTTGGTTCTTTTCATTGCGGTTTATAAATATTTTCTCCACTGTCCCTTCCACTAGGAAGTTCTCTTTGTTGACTTGCCTTGCTTTATAAGAAGCAATGCTTAGTGATTAAAGTCAACATCTGTAGAATTAAAGTCTTGCTTAGTGGTGCATCTTGAAAAGACTAGGTTCTGAAGAAGGAATGTTCTAAAGGATCCTTATACTTGAGAATCGTGTTTAAAGGGTTTGTTTCTGTTAGTAAAGACTGGGAAAGGTATAACAGTGTCCAAACATCCACAGTTGGATATGAAAGCAGCCCATCTGCCACTGCATTGCTTCTAAAAAACATGGGCTAAAAAACTAAATGTTCACTTACCATGGCTTTCCCCTCGAATGTCCCTAATTGGGCTGATTTGTTGGTATTTTTAGATATGTGCAGGGACTAATGTACACTTCAATGTAATATTTACAGATGTAATTTTGTCATATACTCTTTTGTCATTTTAATAATTCCTGTATAAGTTTAAAATATACAGGAAAACTAAACCTTTAAGTAAAATTGTGTGACTCTTATTTTTAATTTACCAGTATTTTAATTGTAATTCTTCATGATTGTATAAAAGGATTGTAAAGCAGACACATATAAAAATATCACAGAAGCTTATACATGGTTTACACATGTTGTTTCCGAGGTATTAAATTATAAACAAGAAAAATCCTGATTTCAGGCACATTTAACAGTAAAATATTTGTTTTATTCATTTATCTATTCAATAAGATTAATTTTGAATTTTAAATTTATTTTCCATCGTAGTGTGTTTATATTTCTAATTTACACAAGAATATTATTTGTTACTTACAACAGTGATTATATTAAGTATGTAGTGGTTCTCCTTAGGGTTATAGAGAGATGTCAGTTAGTAAAATGCTTCTTATGTAAAGATGAGAACGTGAGTTCCAATCCTCAGTACCATACACAAGTTACTATGGTGGGTATTCCTGTAATCCCAGCACCAGAAGACAGAAGCAGAGGATCCTAGCTGGATGCGTGCTGGACAGCCAGCCTATATAAATCAGTGGACAACAGGTTTAAGGAGAGACACAATCTCAAGAAAATAAATAACAACTATAATACATTGGAGAGTGATTCCGTGATTTCAGCCTATAACCTCCACATACGTGCACATTCACCCATCTGCAGAGTTGCACATGTATGTGCACACATGTGCGTGCACTCACACCGCCCCCCCCACGTGCTTATTCAAACATGCAGAATGGAACCTCTAATCACTTCTGTTACTGGCTAGATTAATAACCTTGAATTAAATTCCTTCAAGTCACTTTGACTTTTTTCTTTACAAATTTTTAAAATTTATAATTTAGAGATTCCAAAAAGAAGTAATGTCCAGGTCTAGAAAGAATATGCAGTCTCGCCGTTCATTTAGGACTTGCATTATCTCCCAGCGTTGAGTAAGCATCAAAAAACAAACAGTTAAAGATGAGCATTCATACCTCTTTGTTTTGTGAAACAGTTCTAGTTAGAAATGAACAGTTTCTCTCCAAGTGAGCCACCATGTCTTCCCTTAAGACATAGTTCAGTCCTTAGAACCATGAAACAAATGTTACCTGTCTTGTAGTGTTGGAACCCAGCTACATTGCTGTCTTTTCATTTCATTTCATTTATAGAAAACAAATAACCTATTTTATGTTATTTGGTTAGCGGGGGTTTTAATTTATATTGGTTTTGTATTTTGGGGTGCAAAAAATATGTCATATTAATGATGTAAGAGGTAAAGAGAGCATGACAGAAGGATAATGTACAGAATTGGAGGTTAATGGTGGACTATGTTATCTAGGAAATGATGCATTGTAACAGGTGAAAAGAAATGTTACTTCCAAATATCTTTGGCCTGCATGTTTTAATATTTCTCATATTAGTTCTCTGTCCCAGACTCTGTTCTCTGCATGTACTATATCTACCAGTTCTGTAAGACCTGTGAGATGTGAATATCTTCTTATAGTGTGAGCAATGGTCTGTGGTACAGAAGCAGCAAATAATATGAAATTGAATCAATCCAAGTCTATATTAAAAGTACATAATGAGTTGCTATATAAGAATACTGAGTTTCCACTATAGAACAGCTTTGTGGTGTTTGACAGGTCTGCTGGCTTTCCTACCAGTTCCCACTCATTGTGTTCCTGTCATGTTGCTAGTACTCGCCATATTGATCTCTCTTAATCCCACGGCAACCATCTATATGATACAGACAGGAGACAGAAATTAATTCTATTCCTATTCTGTGGGTGAGGAAATGAAGAATTATTTGCCTAAGATCACATACTTCGAGTGTGATCAAAGTGAATATTGAAGAGAAGCCATTTCAGCTACCAAGCTCACGCACTTGTCATTAGGCATACTACCTCACCACACTGTGCTGTTTTAACATATGTGACTTAGCCAAACATGGTAGATTTTTCTTATGCCACAACAGCCAATAGAAGCTGCAGAACATTTATAGCTTCTGTTCATCCATTGGTGAAATTCCTTGAAAATATTTTTCTATATTAATTTCAAAGGAAACTTTCTAAATACAAATAAAGTAACTGCTATGTTAAAACACGATCTTTGATTTAAAATATTATAGTCTTGTATCTTGAACTTATGTTAGAGCTGAAGACAAGCTACACTGCTTTTTGTTACATTTAGATTTAAATAAAAATTAGTATTAAAGGGAATATTAAGAGTAACTATTTGATTTTCCCACAGCTAAAGTCCTATTGAATCGGAGTTTAAAATGGATTTCTTTGGTATATTATGTACCCTATTCAAAGGACTATCACAAGTTATTACAAATTCTTTTTGGTTAACTGTTAGTCTCCATTATTTTGCAAATACAAATGATTACTTCCTATAGAATATGTTTTCTCAGTACTGCTTAAAGCTTAGACAAAGTAAACATCAGATTCCCACTGTGCTCAAAGCTCTTCATGTAGAGACCAAAATATGGAAAAATTTAGCACAGGATTTCCTATTTGGCCAGAGTCTAGCTCTTGTTTGTCATGCGTTCATAAGTATAGCATTTCTCTTAGCATTGTTTTACTTTATATTCTTTTCCTTGTAGAAAAAGTTTTGTTTTCACTTTCTTTGTCTCTGGTGAGTTTGGCATTGTAGCTCTCCTCAGAACTGCTTTATTTCTCTGTGTGCCTCTTTTCACTTTCTTTTTTCTCAGTGGAACTTAGAAGCATTAAACACATCTTTCTGATAAATAAAAAATGAACTTTTTATGATGTATGACTATTTAGCAATTTTGTGTCAGATATACAGTTCTAAATATGTGAAACAAATGGTAAACTTTCGTTTCTACCATTGTTTAAAAGAAAAAGTTACTTCTAACCTCCAAGCCCTTATGATTTCTCCTCTCAAAATCAAGACTCCAAGTTTGCTAATAATGTTACCATGCAGTTCTTATACAGTCTTTGTCAAAGGAAACCAGTGTAAGGATGAGATACAGTTGCATTATAAAACTGCTATCCTCTGTAATGAAAGCAACATGCTGCTGTTTTCAAATAGTGATTGATTATACACATTTCCCTTTATATTAAACCATTCTTTTCATAAAGTGTAGTGATTTTCATAGTCAGAACTATTACCAATAATACAAGAGGAGAAAACTCAGTGTTCAAAAGAGAAAGTATTTGCTTGTCATCAGTGAAAACCTGCCCAAGACCATGGCATTTAGGGTGAGGGTTTCTAATCTCTGGTATTTGAATCTACTGTGGTATTATTAGTATGTTTCATAAGACATAGTGCAGAGCTGCTATGATCTTTCAATGTTAATGCTCTTTTCTTATCACTTTACTGTGTAGATACCCTTCATGAGACCCAACTCTGCCACAGCTCATCCTCGGAGGCAATCCCGGAAACCTCTTTTATAAGTGTGATTTTAAAAATGTGGATAAAACTCTCAATAGAGTAATTACACTAAAGGAGAACAGCTATCTTGTCCTTCCCATAAGCTTATCACTGAAAAAAAAAAAGTGCTTTTGTTTGTCAGGTTTGGATAGAATGTAATTGATTTGGTCTGTTATATGGGTAGACAAGGCAGTTAATTTGTCTGTGGGTTCCCCTTCCCTTTTTTCTTTCTATTGTTTTTTTTTCTTTCTCCCTCTTTCCTCTTAATTTTTTTCTGTTACAATATTAGAAACACTTGATGTACACATTATTAAAAACAACAGTGGGTAATGTCTTGTCAAAACTGTTTTGGTGGGTAAATGTCTTTCCCTCTTGCTTCGTTGGCACAAGATGATACAGTATTTGGACTCAATGAAGACTAAAGGAAGCCAGTGGGACTTACATGCTCTGTGCTTCCCTGTTGTTGAACCATTTTCTCCATTATTTGTTTGTAAAAGGACAATGCTTGCCACTGATCTGCAAGTCTATATCAACTTATTTACAACATGTATTCACACATGAGAGAAATTCTGCAATAAGAACAACTCTAGACTCTAATTTGATATTATTCTAATTTGTGATATTCAGCAAAAGTGAAAGACTGGTGAAGATTGCAACTTTCTGTTTTTGAATAGTTTGAAAGCAGTTGATATTAGCATGGACATTTTATAACTAGAATTTAAGCTCAAGAATAAACTTACTATCTGTATTAGTCTGTAGGTACTTTTTTCAAAAATACCCAAATTTATTCCTTATTGCTTTATTTAGTACGAACTCTGTGTGTTCCATATAATTTCCATTTTGAACTTAAATGTGAAGCTATGAAACGAGGGAGATACAGAGCTTGTTGAGTATACAACCTGCCTGCTGAAAGATCTTCACCAGCACCTATGACTTCCCAGAAGTTTCAGAGTTTACATTTGATCTTCACGCTTTACTGGTCCAGTTTTAAGTCAACGACAGAAAATACTTTGAATATTGCACCACTTAATCTTGAACTGATTTAGAAGAGACTGCTGAAATTGAAGTGTACATACACATGTAAACTGTTAAATTGTCTCTTGGAATACCATTGTTTATCATTGTGGATTTGGATCTTTCCTGGTGTAGGGGCATTTGGAATAGTTTAAACTGTAGGAATAGAATAAATAGACAATATTGTAGCTAGCCACTGTGTGTAATTGTGAAGTTGGTGTCTCTATTAATCTGTAGTTATAGGAACCATATGATTGGATGAAATGTTTAGTAAAATTAAACATGTAGGAAATAATATATAAAGATACTATTAATTTATTGATAGATTTTATAGCACTGGAGAAAATATCCATAATCCTTAGGAAAAGCAATATGCTTTCTTTAAGTATAAGAACAAACCAACTATCATTACTTAATTTATGGCAAAGTTGGTGAACTCCAGCAAGTTTTATGAAAAATGGCAATGGCAGTTTAGCATTTTTCAAAATGAACTGTGCTTTAGGCCAAATGTTTTTTAGCATAAGATAAGAAAACATTAATGGGTATTTTCTTAAATTTAGACTGCTTTTTCCCAATTAGGGGTTTTTCTTTTGGTTCTGAGAAATTATAGGTAGTGTGGTTGTAAGGCAGTGTTAAGTAAAAGCCCTTTCACCTTGGTTATAATTAGAAAAGTCCCGTTGCCATTCTTCATCCTTTAGTTTTCAGTAGTAGATTATGCTTTTCCAAGTGCAGTAAACAATCCATGTTACATGTTTTTCACATGTTACAGATATAAGTTGCACAGTTCAGTTCTTAGAAGTCTCCATCTTCTAAAGAGAGCAGAGTAAAATGTTTTCTCTTAATAATCTTCTAAATAAAAGTAAAAATTAACTTCTGCCCATTACTGGTCCTTTGCTGTTAAAGAGAAAATTATTGTTTATCTAAGGAAATATTTCTAAATGATGTATATCTTATAAATATGTGTAAAAGAGAACGACAGCTCAGGTATTTGACAGTTATTTGCTATAGAATAGGATATGGAAGAAACATTAAAATATCAGGAAGGTGCTGGGAGAGTGCTTACTTAGTAAAGTGCATATAAGCATGGGGACCAGGACCGATGTGAACAGCCAGGTCATGGCTCAGACCTGTAATCACAGTGAGTGCTGGGGGCAGAGACAGAATGGTCTCTGATTTACTGGTCAGCCACCATACAGATGGGGCAAGTACCAGGCGAATGAGAGACCCTACCTCAGAAAACATGGTGGACGATTTTGAAGCAGGATGACAGATCAACACATGGCACACACGTACGCATGCAAGCACGCATCACACAATATTGGGAAGGAAATTTAATGCCTCTGAAATACACAGTGCATGATACGGTAGAGGAGCATCAGAGTCACAGGAAGACTTTGTTGAGACTTGGTTGGCTGTCATCATTTTCATCATTTCCTTACCCTCCTGTTCAAACAGACACTCTCTCCCTGCCTCTCTGGAGTTTTTAATGCTGTAGATATGTGATGAAATGCAAAAATCTGAATTTGTAACAGGTTCAGAATAATGTTGATTTAGCTGGTCAGGGACATTGCTTTGATACCAATTCATCTATAGTTATTTGTTTAATAATCATATATTCAGTATTGATTAATAGTGTGGATGTCTTTTAGCGGCTCAGATTTCTCAAACTATTTGTTTCTAGATAGGGTTGGTAGAAAAGTGATTTCTTCTGAAACACATAAAATACAACTTCCTTCATTTTTAAAAATTCATTTAAATATTCATTTCACAGAGCAACACTGCTTGCCCAAAATGTCACAGTCATTTCCTTTTTTGCTTTGTTTTGTTTTGGTTTTTTGTTTTGTTTTAAGAGTTAGGCTTATATGTATGATATGAAAACAATATTTAACTTTAGCCTGTATTGTTAAGTTTAGATATTTATGCATCAGTTATATATCACTGTACTTTGTGTTTCCTGAATGTTTATTATTATTATTATTATATGTGGCATAAAAATAGATTTCTGACAAATAATACTCACTTTTGTTGTGCTGCTCCTGTTTGTTCTCCCTGTTTTTTGGTGAGATACTTTTTAAGCACCTATAGTTATATACTTTAAATACACATACATACATACCTCATCGGTATGTTTTACTTGACTCACAGTATTTCACCAAAATCTGTTTAAGAATTCAGAAATACTTTG
Organism: Cricetiscus sungorus; assembly: GCA_030556225.1. Lineage (NCBI taxonomy): Eukaryota > Metazoa > Chordata > Mammalia > Rodentia > Cricetidae > Cricetiscus > Cricetiscus sungorus. The sequence continues at coordinate 13,428,170 of JANBXA010000253.1, forward strand.
CAATAGATTAGAACATTAACAGCTTTCAAATTATTCTTAGTTTCTGAAGTTATTTTTGAGTAGTGAAACCTGTTGAAGAGTCTTAACAAGTCAAAGGCAGATAGAACAGATGACAAGGAAGACCTTATCTATATCTGCCTGAGCCATTGCTTTGTAAATTTAGATAAGAGTACGGATTGTGAACTGAGGCAGGTTTTACAAGGGAGTTTTTATTTAAAACAAAACAAGTAGGCTGCTTTCCTGTAGTGCTCCCTGAGGTCCTCTAAGTCTGCCAGGAGGATTGACTGCTGTTCAGGTACATAAGATGTAATGAAATTGAATGTTCATGCTGGGCTTGGTAAATAAAACGAGATTGACCCCCTAGCCATTATCTCATTTACCTGATTTACATTGTAAAATAAGCATCTACACTATTGATTGGTGTAGAATTCGTTAATCATGAACGGAGAAATACAAAGTTATGTGGAGCTTGAACACAGCAGGTTTTAGTGCTAAACAATTTCCAAGGGCATGAGCAGATGGAGACCAGTTTATTAAAGGAGAAAGCAGACGTGTTTCAAGTGTGGGAATGTCTAATCATTCTCTCATGTTGTGAAGAGATACTTGACCTTACTGTGCATTTTCATATGAATCACCTTGTTTCATGTTCTAGTTTTTGTTGTTGTTTTCATTTCATTTTTAAAGTTGCAAGCTGGCTGTTGCAGATGTAGATAATGAATTAAATCCACTTTTTAAGTGGACTTGGATTTGACTTTTCCCAAGTATTGTTTCAGTTTTTCTACATTCACCTGTAATGAAGAATTTTAGACTGACCTACTACCCACTGTTGTCCCTGATAGAAATCCCCAGGAGCATTGATAAATAGGTTCACCTGTTCCACATAGGTCTGAATTTTGTGAGATATGACTTAAAACAAGTTTCTAATTAATTTGTATAGAAAATGCTTATGTAGGTAGCTTGCATTAAAATTGTTAATGTCACAAAGAATAAAATGTCTTAGTTATAAGTATTGTACCATTGATAGAATGTAAGAGTTTTGTGACAGTCTGTATTATTTAAATTTTTAAGGGGCTTCGGTATATATTTATTCTACCTATTAACACATTTAATTGAAAGGACTAGTCACTATTCACTGAAGTAACCTATCACTGTAGTTGCTAAATTTGTGTTTGAATTGCTAGTAAGGTTTTACTTAAGCAGTGTTAATATTCAAGACTAATCAGTGGGAAAGTCTCACCCCACCCCCATCTGTTCTCTTGTTGCTCTTGTTTCTAAGTGAAAAATGTAATGATAGTTCTTAATTCATCATTGTGTAGACTGGGTGGGAAAAGTGTTCCATTAAGATAACAAAATATCTGCAGTTATCAACACCAGTGTGACCCTAAAATAGTACATCCCCTTTAAAGTCTGAGCCATCATTTATCCTGTGGTCATAGACTGTTTGCTTAGGAGGTGTACTCACTTATTTCATCTAGGTTTTTTTTTTTTTTTTTAAAGTAGTTACTTAGTGTATGCCCCAAATGAACTTATTAATTGGAAATTAAGAAAGTTAAACCTTTACAGCAGTGTTTCTCACCCTTCCTAATGCTGTGTCCCTTTAGTACAGTTCTTCATGTTGTGCTGACCCCCATAAAATTGTTTTTGTTGGTACTAAACAATTGTAATTTTGCTACAGTTATGAATCATAACATAAATATCCGTGTTTTCTAATGGTCTTAGGTGACCCCTGTGAGAGGGTCTTTAACTCCCAAAGGGTTGAGGACCACAGCTTTAGAGCTTTGCCTAGCTCGCCTTTAGGCAGAAGAGAAAAAGAAATCAGTTGCACATTTTTGCTTGTTTCCACATTGTCAGTAGTTATTCAACACCCAGGTTAATGCTTGTGTGGATCACAGCACTTATGAAGACCTATCATTTTTCTCTGCTCTGTCTAGGGTGCTATACTTAATCATAAAGCTAAGTAAGTATTTTAATAGAGCTGTGTTTAGTTTCTATGTTTTACTAAATGTATAAAAGACCATATAGCACTTCTCTGTCATTTGTGTCTGTATCAAATATGAATGTAGTATGTAGGAAGTTGTATTTAATAGGTATTTAATTAGTCAGGTTTTGTTTTACATTATATATCAATTTGTTTATTTCATTAAGCTGTAAATTGTAGGATACTCTGTAGTCTAATGTGTACAATTTTTATTAGATACTTTAAACATCAGGTTTACACTTTATTTAAAGACATATTCTTCTTATGCTAGTTCTATCTATACTCTCTTTTTGTGTTTAAGGTATTGCCTTCTTTTTTATTATAATGTGCTATTGGTGTAACAATGTTTTTATTACATACATACTTGTTTTGTTTAATAAAGTATGTTGTGTTATATCACAGTACTTTTGTGGGTCCTTGACTTCCTTTGAAAACTTATTTTTATTCAGTTTTGACAAGTTAAGTATGTGTTGATGCCACTAAAATGTTTTGAAGTACTTGTTAGAACTAGAAACTAAGTAAAATTGATCAGTGACTGTTTTTACTCTATTATGGTTTTTAGGGTATAGCCACTATAGACTTTGTGGTTTTTTTTTTTTTTTTGAGTTTTAAAAACATGTAAAATTTTTTTTTTATGTAGCCAAAATTTGGTAGTTGTTAAATTTTGACAGATATTTCACCATGGTGTGAGATATAGTCTATTATTTTAATCTCTGTATGTTGTATTTTGAGGGTTTTAATAGTAACTCTGAGATTTGTCAATAGCCTTTTAGTTGTCACAAATTCTTGCAAATTCTGCTAGATTTAACTTTTGCAGTATAGGTTATAATTGTTACCAGTACCTAAAATTATGATTTTGTTTAAATTTAACAGAATTAATGAATCTCTTTTTCACATGAAAATAACTTGTAAAATTCCGTTGGATATCTTATATTTATTATTTATACAGCAAACCTGTTAATTCCAAATGGGGTGTTTCTCTCTGTGTTTTTCTTTCTGTCTCTTGGAATTTGGTGTTTGCTAAGGGTAGAGACCACAACTTTATGCTATTTAAACTTGGAGTTGCAGCTTTTACTTCCTGGTGAGTAAGCAAGGACCTTATAGAACTATTCTAACACCCCCAATTATCCACCATCATGAGAAGGACGTCCTGAAAATGTACCCTGATGAAGGTGTCAGGAAGAATTAGGTCATCTCAAAAGAGCAAATGCTTCACAGCATCTTCTGAAAGAGCTACCAATACCAGAACAGGTATTGGATCATTTAAAATTGTTTAATGTATTCTTAGATGCCTCATTTCAAATATTTTTAGTTTACAATCTTAATCGTTTTGGTGGTCTAAATTCTGCACACAGAAGCTCCATTAAGAAAAATATTGTTATAAAAATATATTTATAGTATTAGGAGGCACTGGCTGGTAGTTTTTAAGCAGTGAGAATCCCAACATCCTTCAAAAATTGTAAGGAATCAGAAACAACAGGTGAATAGTATTTTAACTACAGAAATTTGATACAGAAATGTAGTACCAATTGTAATTCAAACAGATGATCCTAGTGTAGCAAAGGAAGAGAAAATGATATTTTGTGTGTTCCAAATAATGATATGTACCAAATAATGGTATTCTTTATAAGTTTGCCATCAAGGATTAGTGACAGATTAGCCCCTATACCTGAAGCAGTGTTCCCTTTCTATCTGTGGTTCTGGACCTTCTCATCAGATTAGAAAAGGTCATACTTCAAAGATTTCTGTAACCCAATATTTAGTGTAGTGGAAATTTTAGCTATTGAAATGTAAATTAGTTCAATTGAGAAAGGAAGCCCCTGAATTCTATGGGCTCACTATGTGCTATTTTTACTTTACATTTGAAATTAGCTATATACTCTTTATTTTTGAATGCCAGAACAACAGTATTTGAACATTTGAAATTTTTAATGAATTTTTGGATGAATATATATATATATACATATATATATACACACACACACATATATACATATATATGTATATATATGTGTGTAACATACACATATACACAGCATTTATTAGTTCTCTTGTTTTATTCACACCTGTAACTGGAATTACAGTAAACATATAACTATAGTTAATTTCTTGAGTCTCAAAGGTTTGAGAAAAGTTTATTTCCTTATTTCATTGATAAGAAATGAGTTGTAGCGAAATAATAGGTAAGCACTGGCAATTAATTGTCTCACACTTGCTTGTGTCTGAATCACTTGGCTCCTGAATCCTAAAATGGGTCCTTGAGAGGCTAGGTTTTTGTAACATGATAAGAAATTTTTACTAAAAATATAGACTATCCTTTCCTTTATTGTGATCATTTCTTAAAGTTAGTTTTTTTTATTTCTGTAGCATATGCATAAGATTAACTCCTTTCTGTATTTTCCCAATGCTTATTAAATAGGGATTATATATTGTATTCAAACGGTCTGCTTAATAAATTTCTTCCTTGGTCTTTTTTTCTTTGTAAATTAATTGATTATTGACACTCTAAGCAGTGACAAATCAGTAATAAAGAGAATTCAATTGGTTTCAAAAGAAAGTATTTCTTTTTAATGAAAAATTCTTTTTTAAAACCCTGAAATAATACAGATTTTTCTTCATTGTCAGCAGGATGAGATTGTCTGAAACGAAGAATAGGTATGGTAGTTTCCTTAGATTATGTATGTCATATCAGGCAAGACACTATCAAAACATATGCAAATGTAAAATATCCTTGGAAGGAATTGAAACACTAAGTACATTGAGAGAACTTGACAACAACTAGCAATGTTCAATTCTTGAAGTGTTTTCTTCTTGTATGTTTAACTATTCTGTTCTTAATGTACAAAGATTGTATTGTAATATACAAAGATTGTGTTAGTAGGCTATAAATGATAGAAAGTTCACTTACCATATACTTTAACTTGGAAAAATACAGAAATGAAGTAGAATTTGTATAGCAATAATTATAGCTTAGACTTCAACTGGATACATGGTTAATTCTATTAATTCAGAGTTGAATTTTTTATTGCTAGTTTTTTTGCACATATGATTACACCTATATATTCATTTATATCTTAACATTCATACACTAGACATTTTTTTATCAAAATGTTTTGAATGAATGACTGTTGCCTTGCAAATTTGATGTTTGTTCCATGTTTCTACAATATTTTCTTAAGATTTAGATCACCTTTATTATAAAAGTTAGTTTCAGACTCTCCTGAGCAAGTACAGATATTTCAGTATTAAAGTAGTAATGTGTAATGCTTAGTCCCTTTGTCTTTGAAATAAATACTTTCAATATTTAGATCCACTGTGAATCTGCTTACCCTACAGATGTGATGAATGCAGACTATGCTACCATTTTGGATGTTTAGATCCTCCTTTGAAAAAATCTCCTAAGCAAACAGGCTATGGATGGATTTGTCAGGAATGTGACTCTTCGTCCTCTAAGGTAAGGGTGAAAGTCTTGAAGAAAAAACACTGGGCTCTTTCTCTTTATGATTTTTCCATATCACAACATCCACTTTCTATTTTAAAAATGAAGAACAAAACTATATTAAATGCCATAAATTTCCTTTAGAGAGTATTTAGCTGTATTTGTATATTCTCTGTATTACTATGTCATATTAACTACTAATGTTATAGTACAATAATGTCTCTGTGCTAATTTACTACTTTGAGGGTGTAACAGTGAAAAAATATTGTTAGGCAAGGGGCTTAACAATAGAACCCTATTTTATTTTGGAGATGATTCATCTTAAGATCAAAATAAATATATTAGGGTTGTTTTGTGGATTCCTGTCATTAAAGAAAATCTAACTTTAATAATATAAACTTATTCTAGCTAAGCATAAAGAATAAATATCAAATAAATTTAATAGTTTATCTTCTAAAATAAACTCTTGATTTCTTTAAAGTATTAATATTTTACCCTTAAATTGTGGCAGTTTTTATAGTTTTTATTTTTTCTCTTTACAAGGAGTGATAGAATAGCTAGACTCTTGGTCTTTGTACTCATTTTACAGAAGTGCTGAATATATTTGAATGAGGACATTCTGATCAGTTGTGTGTTACCAATATTACTGTTTTACACAAAGATAATTAACATAAATGCTTATTGTAGTATGACAGCCACCACCTTTTAATAAATTGAATCAATGTAGAATAACTGTCAAGTTGAAACTTTTTTCTTAAGCTTCAAATTTTTTAGTCATTTGCAAGATAGTTTCTGTCATTAATGAATGCCATGCACCTAGAAAAGCTATGGTCTGTGTTTGCTGTGCATTGCTACTCCCATCTACTTATTTAAACCAATTGCCTAACATCATTCAGAGACCTCCTCATCCTTATTTGACACAGTGAATCATTTCTGAGTCTTATAAGCACTGCCTTCCTTCCTGGTGCCTTGATTTAGTGCCTTCTGTGTCTCATTCTATTACAATCCCTTCTGGCCTAGAAACTACCTGAGAGCTCTCCCAAACTTATTTCTCTTTTATTGTCCTTTTCACAGGGAACTTCAAATGAAGTGTGAAACAAAGTGACATTTAACTTAATTCTGTGCAACATCTATTTTAATTTCCATGTCTGAATGTTTTATAATGTGCATAAAAAGTTTAAAATATTTCCAGACTCTATAAAATTACAGCATTTATAAAAATACAATTAACTTTTATAATACCAATTTCATCACAACTGACTTTGTTTTCTTAGGTTTGCTTACATTGTTATTTAGTTGTGAGGGTTGTATATGTGTGTGGTGTTGTATGTGTTTCAAAGAATTTCAGCACTAAAGAATAGATACATAAAATTAAATGACAAGTATACTTAATGTTTTTACAGTTGGGTGAATAATTTAGTATATTCATTTCATGCATATACTTAAATACCAAACATCCTATAACAAAGTAGTCTAACTGAAAATAAAATCACACCTGTCTTAAATCTTGTAGTGTTTTCACGTTGTCATACATTTACAAAGATAGCCAACAAAAATCAGAAAGCTTATATTGATGCATTCCCATCTAATCCTCAGTTTCACCCAGATTTTCTGTCTCAGTATTACAGAAACAAAGTATGCCCTTTGTTACATCATGGTCCTGATAGGATCATATATTGAATTTAGTTGTCATATTTCTTTGTAGCTAGTTATGGATAGTTCCTTAGTTTTTCCTTAACTTTCATACTTACCTGTTTTTATTATACATAGGACATTTATTTTATAGAATACAGTTTTCTATTGTTTTCTTTGTGGTATGCCTCTTCAATAAGAATATCACAGACTTAGGGACTGGGGAGATGCCTCAGTAGGCGAAGTGTATCTTATACAGGTAAGCACAGGATCAGAGTCTAGGTACAAACCTGGTGTGGCATCCTTCATCTGTAACCCTAGCACTGGCAGGGGCAGAGAATGGCAGATTCCTGGAACTTTCTGGTCAAACATTCTAACCAAAATAGTGAGTTTGCTTTTAATTAGAATGTCTGAGTGGTAGGGAAAGACATATGAGATAGGTGACATCTACTCTTGGTCTGAACATGTACACATATAGTTAAGTATACCCACCTACGTGTATGATGTAAACTAGATTTGGTATTGTGTTCTTAGAAGTATTGCTCTACCCTTCTCAGTTCTTCCTTGATAGAGATTTCATCAACTGTGTCAACTTATACACCCAAAATGAAGATAATGTGTCTGACATGGATTAATGAATATAAATATTTCTTTTAAAGTGGCTTTTCCAGGTCATATTATTCACAGGTCCGACCTCAGATTGAGGTACAAATATAGTGACTGTGTCTGTTACTCTTTTTTTTTTTCCATCCTTGTTCAAATTCTTTTTTTTAGAAAAGCTATAGAGTTTACATCACTGATCACTATCTACTTACCACAAGGTGAAGTGTCTAAGCTTGAGACTTTCCTTTGATTCACTTTTAGTTTGTCTTTCTACACTTACCCACAGTTTAGGTGCATAACAGTAATAAGTTCTGAACTTTTATGCACAGAAAGCTCTCTTAAGTTTCTTATAGTAGTTTTCCAGAACCACACATGCATTGCATACCTGATACAGTTGGTACTTTTTGATGATCTTTTGTAATAGAAATATCAGAGTAGAAGTACAGTTTTAAAAATGTTTTATATCTTTTTTCAGCAATGGGCAATTAAAGTTCTGTTACTGATAGACCAAAACAAAATATCAGTGTATGTATTTTCAAGTAAAATAGTTTTGACATTTGTGCCTCTTTGGGAATTTAATAGAACAGTCTCCCCAAGGAGTATCTTGCCACAATACATTAAACAAGCACATCTAATTGAATTTAATAATATGGGAGATTGAATGTCTGAATTTTATGTGTTATGAAGATTTATGAAAATTATAAAATTAAAATGATGTATCCTTAAAAGTTCTTTTAAATTTGAAGCTTATAACTGACCCATAAAAAGGACTTTCTAATACTTTAACTATTCATTTGACCTCTGGAATTTTATATGAATACAGGTTGTATTTTAAGTTTCTGAATTCAGATGGCTAAAAGAGAAATCATTTTTTTGTAAAGCACCACTTTGCTGCCCTGACGGGGTTGTTCAGGCATTTTCCACACAGTGATTAGCCCTTACTGAATGTTCTCTACAAACTTTTGCTGAGTTTTGATTTCCCTTCTTATCATTCAAGATCTGTATGAATCTGTTTTAAAAAGAAAGATGATTTTTTTTAAAAAAAATCTGTATTCATTTATTTTCTTTGTGCATTGATCTTTTGCCTGAGTGTGTATACCTATGTAAGGGTGTTTGGAACTATAGTTACAGACAATTCTGAGCCACCATGTGGGTGCTGGGAATTGAACCCAGGTCCTCTGAAAGAGCAGCTAGTGCTCTTAACCTCTGAGCCATCTCTTCAGCCCAAAATGAGGTGTTTATATAAAGCAATGTGAAACACAGTTTCCTGCTTCCTACTTTGCCTGCTTACATACCAAGTAGAGTTTTCTTGATTCGTTGAAAGTTTTAAATTAAGTGGTGTAAGGTCACGTGTAACTTTACATGCCGAAAAATATCCATTTCTTCCTAGAATTAAGAGGCAAAACCAGGACATTGATGGTTCTCTTAACTATTAAAATTACATGTTGTCCTATCACATATTTTTCTAAATGTTTTATATATATTATTTTGAAAGGTTGACACCTATTATATCAATAATTTATATTTCATATTAAATATAGAATGGTGGTTCTCTGAGTTACTTAGCAAGTCATGCTTTAAGCAATGGTTTTGTCAGGTCTTAATGGAAATAGTAGGGTAAGATCTAGGTGATATGAACATTAAGAGGAAACTCAGAAACTATTTTTTTTTTTAAATGAATGCTTGCTGCAGTAACAGGTAAGAGCATTTCCAAGACTATGAAAACTTATTAGTTCCTTTTAATAGATTGAGTCTTTAGGTAGAAGCTGAAATGAAAAGATAAAATCATTAAATTTAAAAATAATACCAGCCACCAGGCAGTGGTAGTGCATATTTTTAATCCCAGCACTCAGGAGGTAGGTGAATCTCTCTGAGTTCAATGCCAGCCTCCAAAGCAATACAGAAAAACCCTGACTCAAAAAACAAATAATGATGATGGTGGTGGTGGCGATGATGATGATGATGATGATGATGATGATGATGATGATGATAAATACCAGCTAAAGATGGGTTTAAGATAATTTATCAGGGCCAGTGAGATGGGTCCTTAGGGTAAAGGCATGGGTATGCGAGCCGGTGTATCCCTAGCTAGAGTCTATGAAACAATCCCAACACTTGAGCATGAATCTGTAATCCCAGTATTCCTACAATGAGATGGGAGGTAGGAAAAGGAAAATTGCCTAGAAGCTCACAAGCCTGTTAGCCAGTGGTATGACATGAGACAAGAATAGCAAAAGAGACCTCTTTTAGCAAGGAATGAGAGCCTGTTCCTCAAAGTTAAAGTTAAGCTATGACACACCCAGATCCTGACTAGAGCATGTGGGGGAAGGCACTACTTCCTACTTTATGGTTTAACTCAAAAACAATCTACAAGTGTATTTGCCTTTGTATTTATCCTATTTCTACAATAATCTGCTAGAATTTCCACATTCCTATTATTAAAAGTACTTGAAATAGTATGCAGTAAAAGGATACACTGTTGATAGAGGCTCATTGTCTCAGTGTCACTGCTGGGTTTGGAGAATTTTTTATAAGAACCCTTTTTTTTTTCCCCAGGTATCCATAAACTGTTGGTTAAATTATGTTGTTCCTTTATTTCCTTATGTATGCTAAACCTAATCTCTGATCACTGATGATGCATCCTCATTGTTTTCTCTGAAGATTTCTTAAAGGTTTATGCTAGTGTTACACCTTCATCAAAGTTGTGTTTTTATTAAATGTACCATAAATAATAGCTACATATGATTATCTGCTTCATTGGCTTGAGAACTCTTTACAGTATTCTTAAAGAAGTGATCGCCTTCTGTTTTGTAAGAATGACTTTGAAAACTTCAAGGTGCATTAAGGTATTTTTTCTTTTCTGTGTGAGCCTTTATTTCAGTCCTTTGAATCAGAGGCCAGGAACCTGGAAATACCCAGGCCCAATCCCAACCACAAGTAAATACCAGTACCAAGGGTTACAGCCATGCGTTCATGCCCCCATATTTTACAAGGTTGCTGGAAAATTAAATTCGGTTACTCATGTTTGTATAACAGGTGCTCTTACCCACTAAGCCATCTCCCCAACCTTCTACTCATGTGCATTGATATAGAATTATTTCTAAATACATATTCTTTTTGAAAATGATAAGGTCTCGAGTGTCCCAGGCTGTCTGTAACTCCATATGTAACTAGGGATGACCTTGCACCTTGGATGATCCTGTATCCCCCTTCAGAGTACTGGGATTATCGACTGAATATCACCATTCCAGTCTATGTACATCAAGGCATTTTTGTCAGCAGCATGTTCTTTTCTCACTTCTTGTTTATTTTCCTGGCGTTTCGGGGGTGGGGGGCATTTATGTATTTGCCTTTGAGAGAGATCTCCTACAGCTCTAGCTGACCTTAAACTCATGTAGTTGAGGATGGCCTTGAGTATCTGCTCCTTTTTTATTTGTTGCCTGCAGAAAGCTGAGTTTATAGGCATTTACCTGCCATATGTAGTCACTTCTAAGCCATTTCTGAGTTCTTGAACACTTTATTATTCTTGTAACTTTTAAAATCAAATACTATTTTTATTATATCTTTTAAGTCAGAATTATAAATTCAGGTTATCAGCTGTATTTATAAATCTGTCTTCAGGATGTATAAGTAGCATGTATCAAGTTGTGAGTTTAAGGTATTAAACTTTATTTTTTTGTGTGTGAATATAATTAGGCAGCTTCAAGAACCCATAACAGCAAACATTCCTTAATAAGTCAGTTTAAAATTCACTGTAGTATCTATCCTGCCACTCCTTTAAATGTAATTAACTTTGTTTCACTCTAAGACAGTTTAAGAATATGAAGAAAATAGTTTTCATTGGAAGGGAGAGTGCTGTGTATTCTATAAAAACCTTTTCCAGGCTAGGTTTAGTGGTACACATCTTTCATCTGAGCACTCAGGATGAGAAGGCAGGCTACAAGTTTGAGGCTGGCCTAGTTCCTAGAGCTCCAGTCCAAGGGCTGTATAGTGAGGCCCTGTCTCAAAGGGAAAAAAGTCTCCGTATCTCGGTCTTCTTTTCTATCTCAGGGAAAATCCACTTCATTTTTCCATACCTAAATTTCTATTATCATTGAGATAATGCTGTATGCTTCTGTGGTTTTTATTTTATTTTTCTTATTTTACATATCGATTCCAGTTCCCTCTTCCTCCCTTCTTCCCTCCCTCCCATATCCCCCATCTCTTCCCCCCCCCCCCACACACACAGGGAGGGTAATGCCTTCCAGGACAGGTCATCAAAGTCTGTCAAGTCATCTGGAGTAGGGACTAGGCCCTCCCTCCTGCCTCTAGGTTAAGGGAGTATCCCTCCATGGGGAATGTGCTGTGGTCATTTTTTAAAAATCTCATTTTATATTCCAGATCAGAAAATGCTGGAAAGGAAGAAAGAGCCAGCTTCCTTCCCTTCTTCCTCTCCTCCCATCCTTTCAGTTTCATTCTCTTCCCCAATGTCATCCTTTTCCTCTCTCTTTGTCCATTAGAATTCATGTTACACAATGCCTCTTTGGGGGTGGTTGTTTTAAATTAAATGTCCAGCACATTTGTTCTTTTAAGTTTTTATAATACTTGGAGCCAGTTACTTCATAAGGAGAAGTTTTCTTGCCTGTCACTTTTAAGAGATTCATAGTCTTCAAATAAAAACTTGGCACAAGGGAATCTCCCAGGAATCTACAAGGATGACAGAGGGAGGGCCTTAGTCTTTCTGCAACTTGATATGCTATGTTTTGTTGAAAGTCATGGAAGACCTGGCCTTTCCTAAATAGAAAAGGAGGAGGAGTGGATTGGGGCAAGGAACAGAGGGATGGGGAGGAGAGGAGAGGGGAAGAGGGTATGGGAGGAGAGGAGGGGGGTGAAGAATGAATGAATGAACAAATGAACAAACGAATGAATTTCAAAATAAAAGAGGTCAGAGTCATAGTAGTGGCATTGTTTCAGCCGTGATGGAGGAATCTCATGGAAGATGAAGGAACTTGCTGTAGAGAGATCAGTAAAGATATCTCTAGAGCCAGTCAGACTTGCTCTCCTGTAGCAAGGATCAGAAAGGCATCACCTACCTTTGGGAGCCATGCTGCGAATGGCCCGAAGACCTTAAACCTTAATTGTCCTAACACACTAACCAACATAGGGACCCTAAGATGGAAAAAAAAAAAATCACATCCAAACCATAGTATCTAGCTTATACCCTAGTTTATAACCCTCAGGCAGGACTAGACTGGACTTGTGTGCTTCTTCTGTAAAACTATTTGTTTTTGGCATTCAGCAAGGGCTGCTTTGCCCTGTCATCGTTTGTGTCCAGGTTATCTTTAGAAGCTAGACTGGAAACTCTTTATGGCATGGTTCTTCTCTGTTCCCTCAAAGACAAAGAGCCTGGTGTTAAACATACTTTTTATAATATTTTAACTGTCTGCTTCCCCATAGCCCTACTTCCCATTTAGCTATTCTTTAAATTACTTTTAAAGCTTCATTTTGCCAAAGGGGAGTATATAAGTAATACAGGTTCTGGATTGGGCTCTAAAGGCCTGAGGCTATTTATTGATGCACAAAAGATGTCTGGAGCATAAATCTGTGCCAGCCATGACCTAAATATGTGGAAAAGATAAAAGAGAAGAAAATATCTGTTCAGCAAATTTAAAAATTATTTATTTTTAGAGCATTTCTGTTTCTACCTAGTTCACCCAGCATTTATGTTAATATATAACTTGATTATAGCAAATACTTTTAAAAGAGAAATTTAGTTTAATTTTTTTACACCTGAAGTGAAGAATACCAGGTTTGTCTAAAGGTGCATAATTAATCTTTGAGAAAAAAAATGTTTTCTGCACAGAATTGCACACAAAGCTGTAGCCCATATACATGTTTAGATATTTCCTTGTCTTTGTAGACATGCTGCATGTTTACCATGTGTCACATAATTTATTGGATAAAAATCTACACATTATCATAAATTGCAGAACCTTCTGTTTATGTTGAAGAAATATAACTCTTGACCCTAAAAGTTTATGCTAAGTATTTCTGTGAAATACTGTGTAGCTGTCCAAATGGCTTGTTATCCACAATTGGTTTTTAATTCTTGCCGCTGTACACAGTGCTTCTGGTCTCTCAGTCCCTGCTGTACGTATACGTACCTTCTAATTGCGTGCTACACTTTAAACCTACTAGCCTAATTGTATACATATGGGAATTTTAATCAGCACCTAGGAAGTTCCAGTCATGAGTAAGAATTTAAAATCTTCACTGTAGTTGGGCTAAATCCATAAAAAACATTCCTTGGAAAATATTTCTAAATTTAGGATGAGCAGTCCATGAATGAACTAGCTAATGTCTAATTTGTTTACTGTTTCACCTCTTTTCATTTTCTGTGCATGCAGGTGCTTGTGTGTGTACATAAATATACATGTGAACATATATGCACATGTGTAGAAGCCAGCAGACAGCCTTAGGTATCCAGTCCTTGGGAGCCCTACCCCCCCTTTTTTTGAGACAGTCTCTCATTTGTCTTTAGCTTGGGAAACAAACTAGGCTACCCCCCCCACCCAGTTAGCTCAGTTAAATGTTTTCACTCCCAAGTAGGGATTGTAAATACTACAGGCTTTTAAAACAATATTTTGTTAGATATGACTTGATGTGTGGAATTCAAAGGCATGCTTTTTTCTTTTTAGCATAAAAAAGAGAGAAACCACTAAATATATTATAGTGGCACTTATATAGTTAAATTATTAGAAGAATATTAATTTGGTCCAAATGCTTTAGCTGGGCAGTGGTGGTACACGCCTTTAATCTCAGCACTTGGGAGGCAGTGACAAGCAGAACTCTGTGAGTTTGAGGACAGCCTGATCTACAAAGTGAGTTCCAGGACAACCAGAGCTGTTACCCAGAGAAACCCTGTCTCAAAAAAAAAAAAAAAAAAAAAAAACAAGATAGATAGACAGATAAATAGATGGATGGATGGATAGATAGGTAGATAGAGATTTTTAATTAGTAAGAAAAATTAGCTTAAAGATTCATGGCAAACACCAATTTACACACATTATTAAAGGCAGAATGATGGCTAGTGAGTGCGCTGGCTACCAATATTTATTAGTTAAGTCTATCAAGATTTTCAGAAGTAATAATAGTGTCATTTGACAAATCTAGTGGTTAATAGCAAGTTCAGTGCTAAAATATAGACATGTGGGACCATTTTGTCAAACTCACACTACAGACGGAAACATTCTCACTCTCCATGTTCTAGGGGAGTAGCCACTTTTACAAAACTGTGATTGTCACTGATGCGGAACTCACCTTGGTGACCCCTCTGCTCTCTCACCCTGGTTTTACTCCGTATTACTTGGTTTTGTTTTGTTATTGTTTGGGTTTTTGAAATAGAATCTCATATTGCCCAAGCCAGCCTCATACTGGTTATGTAACCAAAGAGGTTTTGAATTGCTGATCCATCCTCCTGTGCTACCCAAGTGTTGAGATTATAGGTATGTAACCCTTTGGCAGCTTAGTGGGATACATTATTTCCTGAACAGTTAGTCTCTTGAATATACTTGATGCCCCTGTGCTGGCCAGTATGTGTGTTCAGTGGTACAGTCTCAGAACCAAATTGTTGAGAAAAGTGGGTAAGAAAGCAAGTGAGGTCATCTCTCTGCCTCAGTCTCCTCCTGTTAAAATGAAGACAGTAATGGATGTCTACTTTGTAAAGCTTTGGGAGGCTCTTATGCTTGTTTGGAGTCTAGGGACAGTGAGGGCTAGGCTGATAAGTATCTAGGTTCTGTCTGACTGCACTTGTCTGTAAGAAAAACAAATTAATATGTTTTTTAATTGAGATTAAGATTGAGATATATACTGATAAATTGTTGGATATTCCTGAAGCACTGAGAACGGCACTTCCTGTTTTTATTTTTTTTTTATTTAAAGGCCATTTAAATTTATTTAAATACTACATTGATTTAACTGTTATTATTGGAAATGCTCTTTGTGTGTGTGTGTGTGTGTGTGTGTGTGTGTGTGTGTGTGTGTGTGTGTGTGTGTGTCCATTGTAAGTCCAACTTTGGTAAGGAATAAGAATTTTCTGTGTTGGCAATGTTAAATGTAACCTTAGCTTTCAATTCATTGCTGCAGTTGTGTTTCAGAACCTGCTGGAGGAGATAAACCCATTGCAAATGAAGACAGCATTCATTTTCCTTCTACCTTAGGCCACACAGAATTGATTGGGGTAATAAAATGACAGCACCTTGTAATATACTTAAGGCTCTTTAATTCGAAAACCAGTGCCAACCTGATTCCAGCTTGTTTAAAGCTAATTTATAGCTTACATAATTTTCAGCTGGCTGACCAAGGTAAAGGATGATGTATGAAAATTGATAAAGAATTAACTTATGATACATTCAGATGTGTCTTGTTAAAGTCAGATGGTTTTAAAAACAGAAGGCGGGTAGAGGAAGACAGAAATAGTAAGCAGGTTTTTTTTTTTTTCATGTAGGTAACACCAATAACATTAATTTCTCATGGTGTATCAAAACTGGCTTCCTGTCTTTTCTTTGTGTAATCAGTTCTATTTTGTATTTTTCTATGTTTTAAAAACCCTTCATTGTTTTATCATATTAAGGTCATTTTCATAAGGTTGAATACCATCAACAGCTGTTGACTTCCACAGTGCCGAGGTAGGTAGTGAAAAGGCTGCTAGGTAGTTTACTCGGCCAGTGTTTTCACGATGTGTGCCTGCCTTAGATGCAGGCTGCGTGATTTTCCAGCTCTCCATATTTATGTCAACTGAAAAGTAGGTTATAGCCTTTTTGACTCTGTAGGCTATTTCATCTCTTTGTTCTACTTACTATATTTAGTCATTATCACTGACAAATAATATATCATCCCTAGTGAAGTGCTCTGTCCTATGAATGAGGCCAGGTTTCAGAGGATAGATGCTGTAAGCAATTTACATGGTCCTGTGTTTTACCTTCTTAAAAAGACAGTGGAGGATGGTATGGTTAGGGTGCTGTTTGTTTGTTTTGTTTTTGTCATTTTGCCATCCAAAAAGTATAAACTGGATGTAATGACTCATACCTGTAACCTTAAAACTCAGAGACTGAAGCAGGAGGATTTCTTTTCTTTTTTTCCTTCTTTCTTTTTATTTATTTTTCTTATTTTACATATCGATCCCAGTTTCCTTTCCGTCCGTTCTCCCCTCTTTTCTCCCCCTCCCATGCCACCCTCCCATCCCACCCCCCCCCCACATGTAGTGCTGAAATTTCAGAGGAAAATAATTTGCTTAAGAAACATTTGTGGTGATGATGGAAAACAACAGTTAAGAAACACTGGCATCAATAACCTTGATCTTGATCTTTTCTTTAGTATCACCTTATTAATATTGCCTTGATATTAGGTGTTACACTGTTTTTTTCAAAGCCGGTTTTGTGTTCTGTACAGAGTGGGCATAGGAATAATTGACAAGTAAATAATAGAGTCATTCGTTACTATTGTCTGCTGCTTTTTTCCCCCAATTGAGATATAACCCATACCTGCTAGGAGAGATAATACCCACTGATGATTCAGTTTGCAATTTTTTGATGTTATGGCAGTGTGAAAGAATTAAACATTTAGTATAAACCTTACTTATAATCCCCCTCGATTGACATTCTATAAAACTGTCTTGATGCTGGGCAGAGGCAGCAAACAGCTAGCCATTCCCACTCAGCCCATCAACATGAATAGCACTTTATTTAGTTCAGTAATTTTGACAATAAATTTATTAAGCTCTTAGAAAGCTAGAGAACAACTTGAATCCACAAATTTTAAACGAAGTTTGAACTTGTTTGCCTTTAGCCCTCATAATTTTTAAATGTTTAGCGTCTATGACCTCATTATTTGATACATTTTTTTTTTATTTCTACTACTTTCACTTCCTTACTTTGTTGCCAGTCAAAATTGAAAAATGCTGCTTCATCAAAGAAAAACAAAATTCCATAGTCCCAGGGTATTTTCCTCAGGTTGACCAATTGTGAGAATTACTTACCTACTAATTTTAGGGGCTATAGTTTGAATATTTATAGAGCTGAAGTGGCAATGATAAAGTAGATAATTCAACAAATAGGTTTGCTGGCTATTAATTTTTAGTTTGGGGGTTTGGTGTGATCCTACATTATTACTGAATTTTCTACAATATGTGCTTTAGATATTAAATTTATTATTATAAAACTTGAAGAACACAAATACATAATACCCCAAATGCATATAACTTTAGCCATCTTGAATTTCCAAGCCAGTAGCAATACTTGATGACCTTTTTGGTTCTTATAGTGGTACACATAGCCATTATTCAGTAGACCATAATGCATCATTTTTATCTGCATGTTGCATCTGCTCTATTTATACAGAATAAATATTTATGCTTTCTGAGTCTTCTTGGCTAGAAGATTCAGATAGAGTAGGCTTGAAGTATCAGCTATAACTCATTGCTTGAAAAAAAAACCTCATACTGGTACTGTGGAAAAGTACACCATCTAAATCATTTTGCCCACAAGCTTTATAACCAAGATAGCATCACCATTTCCTTCTTGAGAAGCTATCTTTAAGAAAACACTGAAATTGTTATGTTAATAGTTCATGGTTTTTTCACTTACGTTCTCAGAACAGATCATTGTCTTATTTAACACTGTGATAGCATTACCTAATGATCTAATGCCTATTTAGCTAATGTTTTAAGTTTATCAAGTGTACTAGTTAGAAATCTAGAATTTCTTTAATCCTCACTCAGAAAGTGTATCCTTATCAATTAACTACTGCTTAGATTTCTGTTGGACACCTAATTACTTGTACAGAATATGAGCATAACTATATTATTGCTTAATCCATACTTCTTAAACACCCAGGAATAACATCTCAGTTGTTAGAAGTATTCACCTTGTATTGAGAATTTGGGTTTGAATTCCTTGACTTTGGCTTCATATTGGCTCCTCTAGGTATAAAAGAAAATTTTATTGAACTGTGATATGTGTATTAAAATGCATTCCTATATAACTTTTTAAAGATGGTATGCTGTAATCATTTGCAAACAAACTATATACTTTAATAGGTTTTCTGTAATAATCTTATATGGTTTTAAATAAGGTAACAGATTACTCTCTCAAAATTGAGTTTTAGTGTATAATTTTTTTCAAATAATGTAAGTAATACATTCTCACTGTAAATGATTTAGACAATAAGTAGAACAAGTCAGAGCTAGCTCCCAGAGGTTGCTACTGCTCTGGCTTGACTGTGTCTTCCAAGTGTCATTTGTTAGGACCTTAATCCCCAGTGTCATGGGAGAGCCTGCCAGTGATTGAGAAATCTGCCTCTTTAGGTGAATTCATGTTTCCATTGAAAGTGTAGAATTTTGTATGAAGGACCTTGTTACAAAATTATTAGAACTATATTGTTCTCATGCACTCTGATATGGATTATCATTGAATGGTTGCCACATAGTCATGTCTGGAACTCCAAGAAATAAGCTTCATGAAAGAACCCAAGATATTGCATATCCCACCTCAACCCCATTTGAAAATGCCATCTGTCATTTCAATGAGAACATTGAAGGAAAAGCATTTACAAAAAAGTCACCATGGTGCAGCTATAAATTTCATTGGATTAAAACTGCATTTCCACATGTTGGTTTGCTAGTATCAGAAAATAAAATACTCAGCATTTTGACATTTTTTTATAATAGTATATAATTGTTGATGTAGTTGTTAGAATTTATGGGAACACAGCTCTCATTTTAGCTTTGCTCTTGCTTAAAGCAATTGACATGTTTTAATAGCAATTTTATTGCAGTGTACATAAATACATTTAATTTTACCAAACCAGTAAAGCAACTACTTTTCTAATTATGTCATCATTTGTGCCTTAATGAAATACACTAAAGGACCTGCTTTATAGGTATCTTGGATAGGATATAATCCTGTTTAACAGAAAATTCACATCATCTAACATTAAACAATTTATTCTTTTTTTATTTTTGTTAAATACATAGACAGTAGTGCATATTTTATAGGAAGGTTAACTTTTAAAACAGCAGAAGAAGCCTTAAATGCATTGAAGTTGTTTTCTTTTAAAATTTTTATTATTTTATTGTGTGGGCATTTTGCTGGCATGTGTGTGTTTATACAGTATGTTAGTACAGTAACCATAGAAGCTTGAAGAAGGCATCAGAACCCCCCAAAACTGAAGTTACAGGTTATGAGCTGTCATGTAGGTACTGGGAATCGAACACTGGGTCCTCTGAAAGAACCACCTGTGATGTTAACTACTGAGCCACCTCTTTAGTCCTGAACCTGTTTTTCTTAATTATATTACATCATTAAAATATGTATCAGAAACTGTTTAAGACAGTGCAGTCTGCTTATGCCAACTTACAGCATTTTATAGTAAACCTTGACAACTTATTAGACTTTTTCTTCTCTGTAGACATTAAGCTTACTGTTCACATAACTAGAGCTTACATAAAGCCAAAATGAGATGCTGAAATATGTTCCTAAAGTAATTGCAGTCAGTTCACTCTGTTCAATTCAGTGCCATAGCTCTTCCCCGTCCCCGTAGCTAAAAGCTGTAAAACCAGTATAAAAGGTCTCTTATATGTTGCTTAGGATTGAAGACATATTTCTTTGCTAAAAGATAAGTTTGAGTAAACATAGTAGATATAGACCATAACTTATTATCAGCTACTGAAGTATATCAGAAGTAACTTTAGTACTATTCTTTTGGTTTTCCATTATAGTTCAGAGATGGCAGGCATAGCTACAGTTTTGATCCTCGTGTTGCTGAAACTAAAAGCAAAGAATGGGCTACATAACAGAAGCCCTGAGACCCTTTGTAAAAACCTACATCAGTCTGACTTGATTACCTATTACTTCGCTGAAATAACTCTTGTTTGTGACCCTTAAATTCCCTTTGTCAAATTCAGTATCCATCGCATTGTCCGAGTCATATTGTTTGACAGCATTAAACATTACCTCTAGAAAAGTTTCATGATTCCTGTAACTGTTGTGATTTTTTTCATAGCAGGCAGTTCCTTCTCAGTATCCATAACTAAATTTCTGTCTTTGTTCGAGTTGTAGTCTAAGGTCTTGGTCCTTGGACTCCCCAACTATTTACATCTGTCTCTAGATGATTTTAATCTCAGAATATGTTTGTGTTGGGGACTTCAGTTCTCTGATATTGTCTCTGAACTTTTTCAGTCAAAATTTTATTGACTTTTTAAATGTTGGCCAGATACCTCTGTTGGATACCTGAAGATCACCTCGAACTGAATATTGACAAAATAGAATTCTTGTTCCTTTCCTATTTTAATAGCTTACTTTGCCCATAGTTTTCCCCAATTACATCCCACTATTTCAGGTTAAAAGTAGAAAACTCAAGCCAGACATGGTGATGCTTACCCTTTATCCAGCACTGGGAAGGAAGAGGTAGGTAGATCTATCTCCAGATCACCAGGTCTACATAATGGAACCATGTTTCAAAATAAAAGGTAGAGTGGGAGGAAGAGAAAGGAAGAAAAATGAGAGGGAGACGTCATCGGTACTAATTATTCTATTTTCCCGTACTGATCTGTTTCTCCTAATCCCAGCATATGGTATTTCTCTGTCAAACATGTAGTACTCCCACTTACCAGCATTCCTGATGTGCTGCAGCAGCCTGCTCCTTTACATCTTTATTTCTAGTCTGCCCAAGTTTTTACCCACCTTTTCTTTAGACTGCAGAGAGAATGAGTTTAAACTCAAAATCTATTCAGGAAGCTTAAATTCTTAAACTCTCCCTTGGTGTCTCAGACAAGCTGAAGTAGCAGCATCAGCCTGTATGGCCAGCGCAACATTTCACCTCAGGCCAGATTTCCTGGGCCTTTCCGATGATGCTAGAATGCTCCCACATGCTGAACTTACTTGCACATATACTATTATTTATGTATTTATTTTTGCATTTTAACTAATCCCAGAGTCATTCATTGAGGTTGGGTTTCTTGTTCCTGGTTTTGGTCTCACATTTTACAGCTAAGGAAATTGAGACTGGGAGTCTCCTTGCCTTCTCTGAGGTCACACCAAGACCGCACCCTAAGGCAGGGTTCACATAGGCATATCTGACTCCAGACCTGTTGTTTGTAGGTATTTGGGGTCAAAATGTCAGCAAACTTGTATGTGCCCTTTGACTAGGGAGGACGGGAGAGGGAGGGAATTGGAGAGGGAAGAAGGGAGAGAGAGTGCACACACTTAAAATGGCATCTATCTTTTGACACCACAAAGCTTGTCCCCCAGTGGCATACTTTCACCAGTAAGGCTACATATCCCTAACAGCCAACTGAGGACCAAGTATTCAGATGCCTGGACTGTGGGAATATGTCATTTAACTCACCACAATAGGGTATTCCCCTTAGATCTTTCTCCTAAAAGTCAAATAATCCTATAATTTCTTTACATGCTATACACCATGATTTCAGTGATGTAGTATTTTAGATAATATATTGTTTCAATAGCTCATGTGGTAGTGACTATATAGGTGAGGACTTTCTGTTTTATTTTTTTTTTTTTTTTAAGTTAAATACTGTGTCACCTCATAGTTACTTGATCAGGGATTGTTGTATAGATGGCTTGCATATCTTTTTTTCGAAAAGAGATATTTGAAATTGTCATTGCATGAAATAATGTTTTCTTAGTCTTACATTCTAGATTATAAAACATTGAGAAGCACTTTATACCAATAGAATCATTAGTTGCTTAAAGAAACAAGTGGTTAAGTGGTGCATTGTCATATCAGCTTTATAAGTGACTCAAATCCTGCCAGTTGACCTATATTTGTGGCTTATTTAAGTACATACCAGCAGATGTGTTCAATAGATTAACAACTTAAAATGGTTTTAAATTTTAATTTTAAAGCAACTCAGTAGCAAAGAGATAACCCGTAAATTTGGGAGACTGATATGTTTGTTGCTGATAATAAAGTGCCTCTATAGCAGAGTTTTTGCATGTAATTTCCTAGGTATTATTTAAATTTTCTCTTGAAGTACAATATTCTCTTTTTATTCCATGAAAAGTTAATGTGCCATAGGAGATATGTTACTTGGAAATCTAATGAGCTATTAATTTCTAATAAAACAATGAAGATTAATGGGCTCACTCTGGGGAAACTATCACTCAAGATGAAATAAGTATTTTGAGACAATTTAGTCAGATCATTTGAGAGTAAAGTTTTTATAATTTGCTTCATAATAAGTTTATTTCTAAAGGTTTAGGCCTTGATACTGAATTTGTGTCAATAAAAAAATCAGTTTATATCAGACTGAAAAATGACTTATCTTGAAGATGCATGAAACTGATCTTTGAAGAGAGGAAAGTGTATTATTTTGATATTATATTCCAATTTTATACAGTATCAATCATTAAAAACAAACTCTTCCTACGTGATGCCATAGGGTGGAAATATATCCCAGATTCTTCTAAAATGAAATCAATGTTTAATCAACACACCAATCTATAAGTCAATAGCAACAACAAAAGATGGTTCTTTAGTAGTTGGTTGCCAACATTTTCAAGTAATGCAGGAATTGTTACTGTGTTTACATGTAAGTTCCTCTTTTCCTCTGGATAACAGGAATTTTGAAATATTGGATTCAAGATACTAAAGCAAAATGTCATTATTAATGGGAATGTCTGGTAGCCAAAGAAAATACAGTTGGCAGTAAAAACTGACCATGTTACATTTGTCACAGAGCAGTTGAATCATGTTCTAAACTGTGAGAAATAAAATCATGTTCTTAAAGTGTATGAAATAAACACATGATAGTGAGTTTCAGTGATGAAATATTACTCAATAACTTTAATTTATTGGCAGGCAATAAATACTGATTTGCAGTGTAGAGTCTGTAATAAACTGTTGATACTGTAGAGGTGCCTGGGCCTCCATATTCATGAGTGAGTACTATTGAATTGTCTTTGAGCCAGAGTTAAGAGTTTTGTGAAGACATTTTAAATACAGAGGTTAACTAACTACAGTTGAATGTTAATGAGAAGTCTCTGTCCTGCATTGCTGTCACTATCAGGACATGGCATTGGAATATATACTATATATTCCTAGTGATACTAACTTGACCATCAGTTGAAATGGTATTTGTAAGGTTTTTCCACTGGGAAGTTACCATATTTCCTTTTCAAAAAGGAGTTTCAAATCCTCTATATTTAGAAGACAATCCAAAGAGTTGTTTTACTTTAAATCTCCAGACAGTTTAAATCTAGTGACGAAGTTGATGTCACACTTTGTTCACTGTGACGATCATTCACTGAAACAGCCTTACATTTTCCTTTAATGACTTGGTGACTAAGAAGAAATGTAAGAAATGAAAGATGTTTCCCATACATATTGTAGTCACAATCAGATTAGCCTAAAATTGTCTTTGATTCTGATGTAGTTTTTGCAATGTGTAAATTAAAGTTTCTTTAATAAAGGCACAGTATACTGAAGAAATTATGAATTGAGATTGTTTATGAATTTTCAAACCTATTAGTCGAGTATTTAATTACTTAGATACTAAGTTGCCCCTTAACATCAGAATTATCATATAAAATATTTAGTTATCTATTGAGGTAAATTAGTTCTAAACAGATACACATCTGCTTTGTGTGTGTGTGTGTGTGTGTGTGTGTGTGTGTGTGTGTGTGTGTGTATGATGAATTTGAGAGGCAATAGAGGAGAACATGGAAGGATTTAGAGAGGAAGTGGTAAGCAGACACAGGTATGGTACTTATGTATAAAATTCACAAAATTAAAGTACTTTAAATCCTTAAGTTTAAAGACACAATGGTTTTATGTCTGTGGTTTTTCTATCTAATCTTTAGTAAATTGGACTTATACTCAAGGAGTCCTCTGTAGCTTAGTTGCTATTATTTTATATCATTTTCTTTCTTTTATCCTACTTATGCTGGATCTGTATATTCCATTGACTGTTACATTTCCTTCTGTTTAAATTATACCTCCTTAGATGACCACTTCAATTCCTAGAGCTTTACTTCCCTGCCAAGTCAGATTCCTTCTTGGTTCCACAACACAAAGAAAAGTCCAATGTCTTTTTTAACTGTCCCATGTCCATGCTGTCAAAAGTGACCATTAAGAAAAAGTAACAGGAGGGCTAAAGACTTAGCAAACTTTCCTATTCAGCAAGTTCTGCTCCACAGTCACAAAGTAAGAAGCAGAGAAAATACTTAAAAGAGGTATCTGTGTGTTGTCAGAAATGGAATTAGAAATGCCCTACCTCCCTTTTACTATTTTACTTGGTACTAAAATAAAGACTATACCTTTAAAACAATGGCTTTTATTATCTTTTGCTTGAATGAATGAAGAACAAGTAAAATATTGCCTATTTTTGAGATGTTAGGGATGGAACCTGGGGCTCAAACATGCTAAATAAGAGTTCAACCCCTGAGCAAAAACCTAGTCCTCTGTACTCTTAATGATAGTTTTAGTTGAACTGGTTTTTACTAAGAATTTTAAATTAAGTATGCAACTCTGTCATGAGGAAAATCCATATACTTTTTACAGTAAGTTTAATTAAGCATTTCTTGTAAGTTCACTTCAGTGTCTACCATGGCCCACTAAAATTGGAAATCAGTTGTAAAATGGCAGATTAATTGCCTTTTGTATGGAATGAAATAAGAATCTCAAATATGCGAAGTCAGGAAATGTAATTAGAGTCCTCAATTACTTACTCAGTGCATTGGAAAACTGAATGCAGAAGTACAGAAAAGGCCAAAGGTTGTTAAATGTAGCACATCACACACGTTTTACACTTTACTTAATGACCCAAGTGTTTATTACTATGAAGTAAATGCACCATTTAAAGAATTACGGTGGAAATGTAAAGCATTAAAAACTCCAATTAATGTTAGTCTGAAGTGTGCAGTGTGTTCATTTTGCCTGAAACATTTTCATTATCATCAGTATTTTCACAGTTATTAAGACAAATTTTCCTCATTGTGCAGCACTAGCATGTTGGCTATAGTAAAGCATGGTCTTAAATAGTGTTGACAGTGAAAACTAATGGGTGCACTCCCATATATCATACACAGACACAGTAATTATAAATTAGCAAAAGGAAGTAGTGGCTGAGTGCAGTTTGAAACTTCATCTCTTCTATAACTATAAATTTTTTAAAAACATGTTTTAATTGAAATAGAATTACATCATTTTCTCCCTCCCAGCTATCTTCTTTCTAACCCCTCCCATAATCCCCACTCTCAAGTTTATAGCCTTGTTTCTGTTATTGTTGTTACACACATACACACACACACACACACACACACACACACACATCTGTATACATGTCTGTACAAATGTACATAAATATAACCTGTAAAGGCTGTTTTTGTTTGTATATATGCTTTCAAGCCTGACCACTCTGCATTGAGCAGCAAGGTATCTCTGAGAGGTTAATTCTCCTTCTTCCAGATGACTGCAAACTTTTAGTGTGTCTTTAAAAGACGCACAACTTACTTTTTAAGATGAATATTATTAAAACATACACATCTGTGACTTTAAATTTAACTTCAGTAAGTATTCCTTCTATGATTAGTCAAAGAAATATTATATAAAAATCTTTTCCTTTTATGAAAAGAGAACATTTCCAGTTAGTGCTTACCGGTACCTCACTTTGATTAGCTGCAGTAGCAGCAAGCATTCTCTGATGCTTGTATAGTGTGGTTGGGGAAATAAAAGCCACTGATTTCACTCTTGCTATAAACAGATCTATAATTTCTCACTTATTTCTAGAAAAATTTTGGGTGATTAAACTATAGTGAATTTGATAAAGACTTGTTTCCTAGTTAGGAAAATAACCTCTGCTCACAGTGGATATGTAAGAAAATATAGAATCCCACAGGCAATAAAATAAAACAATAGCACTGAGCAGTTCAGTTCCTTAGTGTTGGAATTTTATGTAGAGCCATAGGAAGAAAAGTCACTGTTAGCTTTTTTAAGTATAGAGGTATGGGCATCTTGGTGTTTGTATTTTGGTTTGCTTATAAAATATCCCCCATATGTTTTATATACTTTTATTTGAAACACTAAGTTAATATTATAATTTAGAACAAATTGTCTTTCATTTAATATTTGTGTTTTTATTTCAAAATATTTTAAGTTTACAGATAACAGGACAGACAGTTCCTACCTTCCTCCATCCTGTTGACTATACTGTTTTCTGTCTTATGTAACCATTGCACAGTTACCAAAACTAAGACGTTAACATCGGATGATTTTATTAATGACCCTGTGGTATGTTTTCAGTTTCCCCGCTGGTCTTCTTATGGTCCAGTATTACATGCTGCATTAAGTAACCATGCCACCTTAGACTTCTGCAATTGTGATGCTTCCACATATTGTCATCCCCAAACTTGGCATTCTTGCAGACTGCTGTTCAGCTGTTTTCTAGAATATCTGTTGGGTGCTTTACTGTGGTTAGCTCAGGGAAAGACTGTAAGCTGGAGGTGATGTTGGTTTTTTAGTCATCACATTGGTGTAGTGATACTAAGTAGGTGATCTTGATCTTGATCATGTGGCTACATTTTTCCTGGGGTTTTGGCTATAAACTTATGTAAAGAACCAACAAGGAAATTGTGTGCCTCTTTACAATATTACTCTTAAAAGAAATCCTTTAAAACATGGCACTTTACAAGTTTTAATGTCTTTATTTGTAAACTATGACTTGAGTCCACAAACTACGCCTCAGCAGTGAAATCTTCCAATGTTAAAATAATTGGCAATTGCTTGGAGTTGGTTTTCTCCTGAGAGAAAAGGAGTTGGGCCAGTTTTATTAATTAACATCAAGTCTTGAACTATTTGCACAATTATCCAAAGAAAAGTGCATTTGTTGGTAAGGCGAAATAGAAGGAGTCTCCATTCCAAATCATGAGCACAAGATAAATACCATTTGAAGGAAATCTTGCAAGTGCTATGCAGTAAGGATTTCCCTTTGACAAACATGACAAGTGTTTGTGCATAGTTCTCTTTCACGATAACTCCATTCTCTGCCACCTAGATACAGCGTTAAACCATTATTACATGTCCCTGGTGTGCCTGGAAATGATGACTCCCTTCTTTCTCATCCTTTCAGTAAAAACAAACAAACAAACAAAAGAAGGCCAAGGAAACATATTTAGTCATTTGATATTATGGGTGTTATTGTCAAATGACTATAGACTTTCAAAATTCCCTTCTGATTAAAGGAACTCTGAGGTTATTGGAATCAATATGTTTTCTGGAGTTTGAATAACAAGCTTAAACGTTAAGAGCATGCCTTTTGCTTTCCAGTACCCCCAAAGGGTATGTTTTCTTGACAGTTGCTTCAGAGATCCTTCACAGAACAAATGTCAAACTTGTCAGGACTGTCACTAAGAAAACGATCCGTGTAGCAGGGGTCTCCTTTCCCTGGGAAACAAGCAGATGTCTTAGCTCAGCAAAGTGAAACCCCTGCCATGAGAAGCAGTGTCTGCTTGCATTTGCTATCGAGTAGTAAGGAAATGTGCTAAAAGCCTTCCTTTCTTTGCAGTTTCACTTTCTATGTACCTATTTGTCAACGATACTGAATGATTTTGTCAGTCTTGAACTGTATATAAAGTTATTATAAAATTGGCCTACAATGTTAAACATGCACACTTCCAAAGGACAGTCCCATCAGCGCTTTGCAGGATCAAGTTGGAATGATTTTGTTAAAAGCAAACTCTATTTCTGTTATACTATAGCAATTTCAGTGTTATATCTCAGAAGTTAGGCATGTCCTTTCCTCACCTCCATGATCCTTTGCTATACTTAGTCACATCTACAGTGTTATGTAACAATAAATGAATATGCTTATAATGGTTATATAAGTGTTTTAAAACATAAAAAGGCAAAATTTTCAAGACATGCCTTCAGAATAAAGAAAAGGATGAGACAGTTTTATGTCTATGCTAGAAGACACATGACCTTGGAACCATGCTTCCTGTTTAGGAAAATTTACCAAAGAAGACTACTATTGTGTTGATGTGTTAAGTTACAGATTCACTTCTTTTATCTGTTACATATATTAAGCCATTTGTAACGTAATTGAAATTGCAAACTTTTACTTAACACATTCCCATATTGTTTTTACACATTAAATACTAAAGCAAAATATATAGATACTTCCTAGATGTCAGGCTTCTCAATCTTATTACTACATCTCTACATCTGTGTTTTTAATTTGTTTGTGTGCGTGTATACATGGCTTTTTGCTTGACCGTGTGTGTGTGTGTGTTGTGTGTGTGTGTGTGTGTTGCCTACAGAGATCAGAAGAGGGCAACTGATGGGTCCCCTTGAACTGGAGTTTTGGGCTCCAATGAGTCTCCATGAGGGTGCAGGGAAACTGATCCTGGTGTTCTGGAAGAACATCAGTGTTCTTAACTGATGAGCCCTTTATGTGTTTATTTTGAGTTAAATGTAATGTCAAAGTTGTGAGATAAAGTTAGATACAGTTTATTAACCAGGAAGTCATATTGGTCTGCAAACTTAGTAGATGTTCAGATGATAAAGGCTTCATTTGTTTCCCATGACTTAAGGTCAGAGTGTAAGTGGCTGTACTGGGGACTGGTGATGAAGAGCTCTTGGCTGAGGACCCGGGTTCTGTTGTCAGCACTTACATGATGGCTCACAACCATCTGAAGTTCCAGTCTTGGGAGATTTGCCAACCCTCCATGTGCATACCAATGGATGTGGTACACATACATACATGCAGTA
Organism: Cricetiscus sungorus; assembly: GCA_030556225.1. Taxonomy (NCBI): domain Eukaryota; kingdom Metazoa; phylum Chordata; class Mammalia; order Rodentia; family Cricetidae; genus Cricetiscus; species Cricetiscus sungorus. The sequence continues at coordinate 13,457,587 of JANBXA010000253.1, forward strand.
CACTCGTGCATGTAAGAAAAAAATAAATCAATCTAAAATATATGGCTGTGTTAGCACATACTGCTTCATACTTTTTTGCTTTCTTTTGTTATCACTGTTGTTACTGTTAATCAAGATTGCCGAAAGTGTGACTGCAGAGTAAGGAATGACAGCATGCCTTTTTAAAGTATGTGTTAGTTAACACACACCTTATTTTTAGACTCAGATACTTCATAAAATTCAGAAAACATTGATAGACTCCAGTTGTATGCTAGCTGTACCCATTTAAACATAGTAGGAATATAATATAAAGAAGAAGCCCTGCTTTGAAAACCGTCCCGGTGCCTAACAAAACGCTTTGCCACTGTCTTAGTAATGTTTCTACTGCTGTGATAAAACACCATGATCAAGGCCACTTATAACAGGTTTATTTGGACGTACGGTTTCAGAGTGTAGAGCATGTGATAGCAGAGCAAAGGTGTGGCAGCAGGAATAGCTGAGAGTTCACATCTTGGTCCACAGGCAAGAGGCAAAGAGGGCACAGTGGAGATAAGGCTAGTCTTTCAAAATCACAAAGCAACCCCATGGACACACTTCCAACACTACCACACTTCCCAATCTTTCCCAAACAGTTCCACCAACTGGGACAAAGTATTCACATATACAAAGCCTGTGGGGGCCATTGGCATTCAAATCACAACCTACTTAGCAACTGATTTTATTCACTGACAATGTCTCACTAGAAGGCATCAATGGAAGATAGAGAATTAAGATGTAATTTTATTGGCTGTAACTATAATGTAATTTCTAGGAGCTCTTACCTAAAGAAAGCAGCTACCTATTTACTAATACCTCTTCAGGTGTTGGTTGAAGGAAAATACCTACTCACTACTGCTAAGTTGGGGTGAAAGTAAATGACATATAGTAGTAGTTTGAAAATATACAAAGTTGCATTACTAAGATGATATTAAAACCCTATCTCTGGTGTCTCATGTATCTGTAATGTTTCAAAATGGTTGGTAATATTGATACTTGGTCTACTTTCCTGATGTTGACAAAGTCAATTAATGCTTTGAAGGTTAGAGACAAAACAAAGGACTCTTCATTTCACAGATTGTAGAAAAGAGTTTTGTTGTTGTTTGTTTGTTTTTGTTTCCTATAGAAAGCCATTGCATATACCTCATTTTACATTGACACTAAGCAGAACTCAGAAGTTATTTGCTTTAAATTTGCTTTCCTAATATACAGAGGTAGAGGATGATATTTTTGGTATTAACTTTAAAGATACTTGAGAACTCCTGCGTCTGTTTTAATTAACTTGGTAATATCTTAGGCAGTGCCTCTATTTCATTTAATAGAAATGAAAGATCATATGTGATAAATCCAAGGTAACAAGAAAGCAAAACTGCTTGGTACTTGGACATTGTTGTAGGAATGTGTATAATAAGATAGGTTACCAATTATAAGATGAAATATTTTCCAGACTCTTATTATTTATACTTCGAAGGTTACCATTTAATATTAAGCACAGGGTACATTTCATTCCTGTGGTAGCAGACATTATGATGTCACTTCATTATCCACCATGTACCATGGGAAACTGATGTGAATTATGAGGCCACCGCTTAGAATCGAAGCTGTAGAAGATTGTGAGCGGTCTGCAGCGTGGCATGCCCATGTTTCCTATTTTAGAACTGACCGATCTTCAGATAACATATGGTGGTACAAGTAATTGGAAAATTGACAGACCTGTCAAGAAAGTATGCTAGATGAGACCAGAATGCCATCCTGGAGCACATAAAGTGTCTTAGAAGTTAAATTTATTGTTTTTTATCAAAGAGCAAAGTAAAGCTCTCTGGTTCTCTGACCACAGAGAGCACTGTTCAGTAGCAGGTGTTCAAAAAGTAGTTCTGAAACCCTCGATGAAGGTGGTTGCTCTTAAAGTCAGATAATAAGCTTTAATCAACATTAGAAGAATACCATGCACTATTATTAAATGTTAGTAGCTTTATCATTACAGATATGTAATCTTTTCTGTAAAGTTTCTGGAATCAGAGCATCACGTTTGTTTACTGATCAGGCGCTGTGAAATGTGTTGTCAGGCTGAAGTGTTCTCTGAAATTTAGAATTTCATGTTTGCTAAAATTTATTTTGCAGGAAGATGAAAATGAAGCTGAAAGAAAAAATGCCTCTCATGAGCTCAGCGTGGAGCAGAAAAATCCCAAGAAATAAGGATTTTTCTGTTGTTCTGAAGTGTTTACAACTTGTGCTGAGGCAACTAACATTTCTAGTTTGTAAAGTGTTATTGTAAAATCTAATTTGCAAAACTGTTCTCAATAAAGTCCTTGAAATAGGAACTTGTATTTGGAATTTATACTTCTTTTTTAAACAATTCAACTTTGATTTAATAGCCAACCACTCAAAGTACCTTTTGCTTGTTTATAGTTTTGTTAGTGATGGTGGATTTTGCTTTTGCTTCTGGTTTTGCTCTTTTACAATGTGATCTCACTGTGTTACCTGGTGGGCCTGGAGCTCTCTATGTAGACCAGGCTGTCCTCAAACTCATAAAGATCTGCCTGCATCTGCCTCAATTGCTGGGACTTATTTGGGCCACCATACCAGCCTCTGAAATGCTTTTAAAAGGAAGAAATTGTCCAAAATACAAGAGGATTTTCTTTTGCCTGTGACTTAAGAAGTAACACATCTAGTGGCCAAAAAAGAAAGGTCTGAGAGTGTGCTACTCTTTTTACCATATTCTGTTGTCATCTCCAGAATGGGCCTTGCCAGAATTCCAGCTCGAGATATAAAGAAAACCCAAGACTCTGTGATAGTCACCATACCTAATAGCAACTTTGGGGAGGACAGGGTTCACATCAGCTTCCACTTCAGATCTCAGTCCATCTCTGAGGGAAGCCAGAACAGGACTGAATGGGGATAAGCCATGGAAGAGTACAGCTTACTAGCTCGCTTGTCTAGCTTATTCCAAGCCAACTTTCTTACACTTCCTGGGACCAACTGCCTTGGGATGGTGCCACCCAAAGATGCACTTTCAGTCAAGGCAGCTCTCACAGATACGGCCACATGCCAGTATGATTTGTACACTTACTTTGTTAAGGTTCCCTCTTTCCAGGTGAATCCAGGTTTGTGTTAAATTACATAAAACTTACCAGGACAACAACATAATTAAAAAGAATAAAAAAATGTTCATGCATGGAAACATGAAAACCATCCAATGTCACAGGAAATACTGGTGCATTAGCTTGTCACATGACACTCTAACTTTGCAGAGGAGATGAAAATAATGTAGTAATTCTTGGTAGCAGAGACAGTACAGTGATTTTTAATTCATAAAATGTTTAATAAGGGCCTGGAGAGATGAATCAATGGTTAAGAATGCTTACTTCTTTAGAAAACTGGAGTTTGGTCCCCAGTGCCTAAGTCAAGAAGCTTACAACTACATATAATGCCAGCTCCACGGGGATCCAACACTTATGGCCTTTGCAGGTACCTCAATTCATGTACACACACAAACAGATAGTCTCTTTAAAAATAGTTTTAAAAGGACCTGTTTATCTGTCTCAATATACATTTCTCGGCTATTTCAAAAACCATTTTTCTGTGTTTCTTTAGCTTAATTATCTTCCAAACTATGTCTGATTCATATTTTTAGTAATGTTTTCAAGCCATGTTATCCTTCCTGACTCCGATTTCTGAGTGGTTATTTGCCCATTCCAGCAGGAGCAGTGAATCTAGTTGCAGTTTGTAGACCCAGATATTTCTGGCATATGTCTTTGTTTGATTATTGAAGGCAAAGTTGTTTGAACTAAGGAGCCGAACTTTGGGAGGGCTTGTAAGAGAATGCTAGCATACAATGCCCTCTCTCTGAGAATGGAATCGGTATATTTTCCCCAGAGTTGTATTTTATCACATGTATCTGACAAGCTCAGTAAATGTGTGACAGTAGGATGTGCTTGCTGGCAGCTGTGATACAGTTAGCTGAAATGGAGAAAAACTGCAAGTAAGTAAAACAAGAAGTTCAATGAAGGATAGCCTCTAATCTGACTAGAAGTCAGGAAAGCAAGTAAGATTTACAAAGCTGACTCCCTGGGTGAATTCCAGACTGTTCCAAAGGAAAGACTGAGAAAGCAGTTCAGAGTCTGCACAGGGGGTTTGAAGTAAGCAATGTCAAAATGACTGAGACTTTTTTTTTTCCTATGTGTACCTATTTCAGAATAGCCATATTTACACATTGGTACTTTATCAGTATGGTCACTGTTTTTTGTTTGTTTTTGTTTTGAAATGGGGGACTCTATATGTAGTCTTGGCTGACCTATAATTTACAAGTTATACCAGACTGGCCTTGAATTTACAGAGATCTTCCTGTCTCTGACTGGAGTGTTGGGATTAAAGGTGCAAGCCACTATGCTCAGCTGTCATTGTGAAAGAAGGTGTGATAGGTCATTCAAACCCTAGTAGGCACAGTACAGGATTTGGGGTTTTGCAGACAGTTGTACCTGGGAATATAAGATTGATGCTGTTGTTTTGTCATTTTAACAATGTTCAACATGAGGCTTAACAGTGGAACTAAATGAACCAATGCTATGCACTTTACATTTATCAGCAAGAGTTTAAACTCACAAAGGCTTACCCCCCAAATATCAGAGTCCTTGCACAATAACCACGAAGACCACACTTCTTTCTATCATGTTTCCTTTCTAGTTCGCTGTAACTCTCCGCACCAAATTTTTAGGGTTTTTATTCATTATTTTTAGATTGGGCTTTATCCTTTTCAATCATGTCTGTGTGTGAGTATGTTCATGTGAGTGTAGGAGTCTTTGGAGCCAGAGAGGCCAGATACCATAGGGCTAGAATTACATACAATTGTGAAGAGACAAGTGGGTGCTAACCTAACCTCAGAGCCATCTCTGCTGGGTAACTCTTATTCATTTTATGACTTTTATTTAGGTGACTTAGAGGAAGTAGCATAACTACACCATTCTTTATGCTCCAGAATAGAATCCTATTGTATAATGGACTAACTATGAAAGCACCTATTGTTTCCCTGTGACATTCCATGTTGATTTAATTTTTGTATGTTATTATCTGTTCTTTTGAGTCCTGCATTTATTTTTATTTTTTATGTAATTTTTTATTTAAATTTGAAACAAGCTTGTTTTACATATCAGTCCCAGTTCCCGCACCCTCCTGTCCTCCCCTGTTCCTCCCACCAACCCCTGTTCCATCCCCTTTCTGCTCCCCTGGGAGGGTATGGCCTTCCATGGGGAGTCTTCAAAGTCTGTCATATCATTTGGAGCAGGGCCCAGGCCCTCCCCCATATGTCTAAGCTGAGGGAGTATCCCTCTATGTGGGATGGGCTCCCAAAGTCCATTCATATACTAAAGATAAATACAGATCCACTACCAAAGGCCCTGTAGACTTCCCAGTCCTCCCAACTAACACCACATTCAGGGTATCTGCATCAGTCCTATGCTGGTTTCCCAGCTATTAGACTGGAGTCCATGAGCTTTCCCCTTGTTCAAGTCAGCAGTTTCTATGGGTTTCACCAGCCTGCTCATCACACCTCCCTGTCTGCAACTGGATTCCAGGAGTTCAACTCAGTGTTCAGCTGTGGGTGTCTGCTTCTGCTTCCATCAGCTACTGGATGAAGTCTCTACGGTGGCATATAAGGTAGTCATCAGTCTCATTATTGTGGAAAGGCATTTAAGGCAGCCCCTCCACTATTGCTTAGATTGTTAGTTAGTGTCATCCTTGGAGATCTCTGACCATTTCCCTAGTGCCAGATTTCTCTTTAAACCTATATTGGCTCCCTCTATTGTGGTATCTCTTTTCTCGCTGTCCTCTATTCTTTCCCTGACTCAATCTTCCTGCTCCGACATGCCCACCCTCTTTATAAAATGACCCGTTAGTGTAAGAAACACAGTGAGATCCATTCTGTGGGCACATAAAGTATTTCTACTTAAGTGATATTTTTACACAAAAAGCTTTGTGCTGTCATATGTATATATATATATGTATATATATATATATTATATATATATATATATATATATACATATTTTCTTATTTTACATATCGATCCCAGTTCCCTGTCCCTCCCATCCCATCTCCCACCTACTCCACAGGGAGGGTGATGCCTTCCAGGAGGAAATAACAAAATCTGTGAAGTCATTTGGAGTAGGGTCTAGGCCCTCCCTCCTGCCTCTAGGTTAGGGGAGTGTCCCTCCATGGGGAATGTGCTCCCAAAGTCCTTTCGTGTACCAGGGATGCATCCTGGTTCCACTGTCACAGGTCCCTTAGACTGCCCAGGCCTTCTAACTGAGAACCACATTCAGGGAGTCTGAGTCAGTACAATGCTGGTTTTCCAGCTATCAGTCTGGGGTGGGGGGTCCATGAACTCCCTTTTGTTCAGGTCAGCTGTCTGTGGGTTTCTGTAGTCTGGTCACTTTTTTTTTTTTTTTTTTAAGTTTTTCAATGGGCCAGCAAGATGGTACAATGAAAAGAGGTGTTTACTGTTACGGGCAGGTTTTTCCCGCCAGCCGCCAGCCTGCCAGCCCTGGGCCCACAGCAGCACCAGCCCCAAATAACACTCAGAGACTCTGTATATGATACAATCCTGTTGGCCAGTTACCATTATTGTTTATGGGCTAGCTCTGTCTTAATTATTAACCCATTTCTACTTATCTAAGTATTTTCACGTGGTCATCTTATGGGGAGCCGCGGCCAGCGTCTTCCTTCCTCTCCGGTCTACATCTTGAATCCTCCTTACCACTTCCTCTTTCCTCCTCCTGGTCTCCTAGCCCCACCTATCTTGTTTCTTATTGGCCACAGTGCTTTATTAATTAACCAGTATGAGAAACATATTTACAGAATAACATCTCCTATCATCTCCTCTTTTCTGTCTAAAAAGGGGTTTAACCTTAACATAGCAAAATATATCAGTATGTATGTTCCCATATTTTAGGATAGTTCGTGAATGTTAGAAAGTCCTTAAATTTCCCTTAGGAAAAATTTGTGTATGAATTAGTCAAAAGTGTAAAGCCCAAGCTTGCATTCTCTGTGTCAAAATATATGGTATCTTTTAAAGATTTACTTATTTTTAAAATTATGTGTGTGGGGCGGGGGAGATTGTGCTCTTGTATGCAATGACTGCAGAGGCCAGTGGTATCAGATTGTCTGGACCCAAAGCTAAAGGGAGTTGTGAGCTGCCCAGCATGGGTGCTGGAGACCAAACTTGGATTCTCTGTAAGAGCAGTATGAGTTCTTAACTGCTCAGCCTTCTTTCCAGCCCCACATGTAAATCTCATAGTGCCACAGGTTAACTATGTATGCAATTGTCATGAATGACTTTAGTTGTATGTTCCATATTTTCACACTATATAGATTGTATTACATATTAGATCAGTCTGTCATAACAAAATACCCAAGGTTGCATACGTTAAAACACAAATCATTTATTTTATTGTATTTTTTAGTTTTATATGTCTAGAATTGTAGGTCAAAGTTCAATAGGGTTTACTTTCCAATAAAGCACTCTCCCTTGCTTCCCCTGAGTTGTATTAATCAATACTGCCATAGTATCTCTATGAGGTCTCTATGGCAATTCAGAGTGTTTACAGAAAGTCTTCATAAAGGTTAATAATTGGCATATGATTTCTGAATGTAGTGATACATTATTTATCATTTATTAAAGCTTGCCTGAGTATTCAGAAAAGCCATGTCAGCCTCAATCTATAGAGATCAGGCAGTGGTGACATACAACCTTAATCCCAACAGCCAGAAGCTAGAGGTGATGGTGCACACTTTTCATCCCAGGACTCAGGATTAGGAAGTAGATGGATCTGAGTCCAAGGCCACCTAGACCTACACAAGAATGTATCAGTCTAAAAGAGAATTATAGCTCACACCTTTAATCCCAACATTGGGGAAGTATATAAGACAGAAGCAAGGTCTCAGAGAGGCATTTGTTCTCCAGACATGCTGAGGAGAGGCAGCAGTTTGAAACTTGGTGAAGAGCTTATGTGGGGATCAGCCCTTGCTGTCTGAGGTAGAGTTAAGAAGCTAGTGGCCAGCTGCTTTGCTTCTCTGATATTAGCTTGAAATTTGAAGCCTAATATTAGTTTCTTGGTCATTTTTTTTTTTTTTGGTGCAACATCTAAAGATTATCCACTGCAACGATACCTGCCTATTTTCATGATCTCTTTAGCCCTGATACTTAGCTCATTTTCTGGCCAGTACCAAGTATAAGCAACACTGCACTGAGACAGCTTGAAACTAACAATGTGGGATGCCTGGTGAACACAGCTTCCTTTTACTTCATGATGCCTATACACCTAGCCATTGAAATGAATTGTGGTCATATTAGCTTCTGAGTTGTATTTCTTCATGACTTCCAAGAATTTAAAAATAAAACATCCTTTTATTAGTGTATCTCCATCACACTCAGGAACAGCCTAGTTTGTTTTTGTTTTTCTTAACTATCTAGTTTATACTCCTTCCTTAGTCTAGAGTACAAACAGCAGAGGCAGGCAGAGATGTTACACCACACAGCTGACTGTGAAACCACTTATATGCCACACAGCTTCATTAAATACACCCATTTCAAATGTGTAACTCAATAACTCTAGGCAAATGTGTATGTCCATGTGTTTTATACAGGATTCTTCACAGGAACAGGAGATGGGGTGATACAGATTAGCCTACACAATCGGGACCAGATAGCCAGACAGTGGCTGGCTACACAACAGGAAATGTAATTCAGTAGCTTTGTGGGCCTTGAAGCTGAGTGTCAGCAATCCAGAAGCAACAGTGGGAGCCTGGAAGATCCCTGAAGAGCTGCTGGTAGTTAGTCATCATTGGAAGGCCAAAGAGACTGGAGTCTGAGGACAGCAACAGCAACAATAAGACTCACTCAGGAGGAAGCAAATACATGCCAGCAACACTATTTTTTCCCGTCATACCTTTCTATGTGAAAGGTTCTACCTCTGAGGGAGAGTTCAACCCAGTTAGTTAATCCCTTCCAGAAATGCCATCATAGAAGAGCCCAGACATGTGTCTTCTGATTGACTCCAGACCCTGTCATGTCACTGGAATGAGCCATTACACTATGTGACCTCTGCTCCAATGTACAGAACATTTCCACCACTCAAAATGTTTTCTTGTAGTTTTGAAGTCACAGCCTTTTTATAGTCCCTGATTTACCTTCTTCCTTGAAGAAGTTTTGCCTGGTCTGAAATTTTACATAGTGAAATTACAACATATATAACTTTTGTGTCCCACTTCCTTCACTTAGCATTGTTTTTCAGAAAATATATAATTTATTCCTATTTATTGATAAAAATGTTTTCATGATGTGAATATACCACAGTTTGTTCACCTGTCTGTTGAGAGACATTTGAACAGGCATAAAATTATATAAACATAAATGGCCAAGAAGTATATAAAAGAGAAATCATTAGTTATTAAGAAAATGCTAATTGTAACGTTACAATTATAAATCCACCAAGTTGTGGATGTGTGTGTGTGTCACATGGTTATTCAACACTGTAGCCCTCAATTGTCTACTTGTTCCTATTGAACAGTTGGACTAGAGCTACTTCAATCTAAGATGTACCAAATTTTGACGCTGTAGTAAAACTAGTAGCGATATTTCAATAATTTGCATTTTAATAGTGTGTTGAAATACTTTTTTGAATATATTTGTTTAAATTTTAAATTTGTACTTTTCAAACTGTGACCACTAGAAAATTTGAATTTACATATCATGAATTGTACTGGACTACTGAACAAATGATATACAAATGTATAAATGAGTCTTAGCAAGATACACACAACTCCCTCCCTGCAACTTTCATATATTGATGGTGGAGATATAAAATACTAAATTGTTTTGAAAAGAAATTTTTAGTTTCTTTTATGACATTAGTCATACTCTTAGTACATGGCCCAGTAATGCTACTACTATAAGAATCAACACAGGGAGATGAAAACATGTTCTCTCAAAGATTTGTATATGAATATTTGTAACAGTCTTATTTGTAATGGTGCCATCCTGGAGCCAATTAGTGTTTCTAATGAGCTGTGAGTCACACTAGAAACTAGTTACTCCTTTTGCCTGTGTAATGCAGTTCACAAACTTGGGGTATAATTCTTACAGCTATATCAATAGTTAAAAAAAATCACTACAAACTACTATGAAGGTTAAGTAAAAATCTAAACAATACACAAAGGACCTACAACTCTTTTTATTTAAATTTGGAACAAGCTTGTTTACATGCTACTCCCAGGTCCCAAACACTCCTGTCCTCCCCTGTTCCCCCCACCAATTCCCATTCCATCCCCTTTCTGCTCCCCAGGGAGCAGACTTCCATGGGGAGTCTTCACAGTCTGTCATATCATTTGGAGCAGTGCCTAGGCCCTCCCCCATGTGTCTAGGCTGAGGGAGTATTCCTCTAAGTGGGATGGGCTCCCAAAGTCCATTTGTATACTAGGGATAATCCCTGATCCATTACCAGAGGCCCCATAGACTTCCCAGTCCTTCTGTCACCCACGTTCAAGGAGTCTGGGCCAGTCTTATGCTGGTTTCCCAGGTGTCAGACTGGAAGGACCTAAAACTTTTAATATTCAAAAAGTGATGATGTAGCTTATTTGAAAATAGTCTATTGAGTCAAAGCTTTTTAATGACTGCATATCTATTAGTATTTTTTATGTAAATATGACTATGCATTTCATTAAATGCTACCTATTTTTCTAGGGATTAGAACATATAAATGAGCAAATAGCAGACATGTGTACCTGTGGCTTGACACTGAAATATCTGTGACATCAATGCAAATATGACATGCTCTCCAGAAGGCAGTGACTTCCCTTGGTAGCTTTCTGAGCATCCAGATGAAACAGGAGTGGGGGCAGTAATTCTTTTCTAATACCTTTAGAAATGTGATGGTATTACTCATTTGGGTTGTACCTTCTTTTGCAAAACAGTAACCAATTGTTTTCCTCTAAGCAAAATCATTGCATATGTCTGTATTCTCCCACATACAATATAATTTGTCTTGTTTTTTCCCAGTTGAAATAAATGTTTGCTTTTTCAAATTGGGAGTGAACAACTCACAAACAGAAGACTATATTCTGTAAAAGTTTTACATAGCTACATCAAATATATTGCAAAACTTGTAGGAAAAAAAAATCAGCGAATTAATTTGATTTGACACTTTTCAAGTGCCTGTGGTTCCTAAGGCCTGTGCAGGTTTCTGTCGATTGAGTTCTGATATTCCTTGGGACTAGGGCAACTTTCTCCTGATAACAGTCTAAATAAGCTTCACTCTCAATTGTGAAAGTTGATTAGAAAACTTCTCCATTTTCCATTACCTTTTTTACATAGCCATGGATGAGCAAATTTCTTTTCCATTTCAGACTATCCTGAGCAATCATAGCAGGTAATAAATGTCTTCCCATGGTGAATTTGATGTGGTGTCCTTGGCTTCGTTATCTGGAGAGGAAGTTAAGCAGTTAAAGCAACAGTGTGAAAACACAAGCAAGTATGGTATATAATTCTGATTTGTTTTTAGAAAACTCTTAATTTTCTAGTTACAAAGCCAAATAAGAATAACCCTTTAAAACTATTGAGCCATGAAATCCATTCTCCTTAAGGGCTTTAAATTTGGGAGCACACTCATGAAATTTATAGCTTTGATGAGATATATTTTGCCTGCAGTCAAGATGAGCGCTAGATCATTGGTTTCCCAGCATGACACCTATGTGTTCCTGTGTGCCCAAGATTTCATTAGGCTGATAATAACACCGCCAACATCACATTAATGTTTACAAGGTTGCTTTTGTCAATTTTACATCTTCCGTTTACACCTACAGCATGCTAAATAGCTCACTCTAGAAAATAAGACACTGCTGTTGTCAGTAGAGTGAAATAAAACCACCGTTTTCACGTTTATGGTGTTCAAGCCACAGACTATCAAACGATGCAGCTTCTAGAAACAATAGATAATTGGATCCAGCCAGATGCCCCAGTAAGCCTAGGTGTGGTAGCTTTCATTTCTGAGCATGGAGATCAGAAAATGTGGCGAGGCTGTTCTGACTCTAACCATTTTGGGCAGAGCCTGATTTACAGGAAGCATGAGATTGTTGTTGCTTTTAAAGATAGGTGTATATATATATATCTTCAGAACAATGAGTAAGGGTGCTTGATAAGTAGGACTTAAAGGTGGCCACCTAGACAGGAGTCTGCCATTTGCCTCACGTAATGAATAAGGAGCTCTATAGGAGGGAACCAATTATTTGGAAATGGTGGTGTTATTTTTTTTTTATTAGGCAATGAAATTCTGTGATTAAGAAAATCAGTTCCATAAGCTGTGTTCTTGTTTGTCAAAAATATCTAAGGTGTTTTATCTGTAAGTTTACTTACTATTCCCTCTACCACTTACTATTATTGACAGTCTCAATCACAAATGAGATGAGAAAAAGTACAGTGAATTTTTGTGTACTCTGGAGTGAGATTGAACAATTATTGATTTAATGATTTTTATAGTAGTTGTCTATAGCCACCATTAAAGAGCTAGACTCTAGATTCATATTTGTAGTTTTGTACCTTGGGAAGAAATATAGAACTAGTCAGAGTTATAAGTCTAAATACATTTCCGCCTCCAGAATATTGTCGAACTAAGATAGCTTTATAATTATACTAACAAGGGATAAAATAGGTGCCTTTAAAATGTTGTTTTGTCAGTAAAATTAAATTAACAAAAGGAACATCTGTTTGTGGTTATGGTGCCTTTTCCTGGGGAATACTTTCTTTATGGCTATCTTTATGGCCTTCATTGATTTGGCCTTTATTATCTGATTGAATCGAATTCTAAATCAGGAATAGTCTCATGGAAATTTCCTGGCACAATGTTTCTCTTCAGGGTTTTTAGATACATTTGTTCTTTCGTTGTTCTCATCCTAGCTTCTGGGGGAGAAAAGTAGCCTTACTCAATAGTCATTGCTGTCTGATAGATCTGTATCACTTCATCATGAGGCAAACTGAATCTGTATACTATTGAACACAGCAATCCTTCAATACTACGATTCTGTACTCTAAAAGTTTAACAACTTCATTTATTTTTAATTTTTTTCAATTAGTTCGTTAAGAGTTTCATACAACATTTTTTGATCACTTTGTATTCTTTCTTTTTTGTGTGCTGCCCAAATATTCTTGAATGTGTGGTCTTCCACTGGCGTATGGACACCATAGGCTACACTTAGAGAAAACTTTTCCCTCTTTTAGCAGCAAATAATTGCTAGTAGTTATAAAGTAATAGGTAGCATTTCATGCACAATTCCTATCTTTATGCTGGGATTTGAACTAGCTCAGGCTTGCACAGGTCTTCTGCATGCTTTTACAACCACTTGAGTTCATATGTTTTCCAGTCCTGCTGTATGCAGAAGATGTTATTTCCTTGTCATCACCCAGCACATCTATCTACCTCTTACACACTATTCCCCCATCTTACACAAGAATAACTGTGCCTTGGGAGAAGGAGGTAGTATATGTCTGCTACCTTTAGAGCTAGCTAAGCATTCTGCAGTCTCTTAATCTTTGCAATTTGGCCATTTGTGGGTCTGTGCTAATCACCATCTACTGAAAATAGTAGCTTCGCAGATGAGGATTGAAATATTGACCTATGAGTATCACAATAAGTCATTAGACATAAATTGGTTCAATACTGTGTCCATTTATCAGAATAATAGTATGTCTTCCCCCAAGGCTATTATTACCTCTCTAGTTACAGGTTCTTGACTTGATAACCATCCAAATATGAGTACCATCTTGTGGAATAGAACTTAAATCCAATCAGAAAATAGTTAGAGACTCCTATATTTGTGTGATTATTGCACCAGTCAGCATGCCTTGCCAGACTAATTATTGCTGTAACTCCCAGGGTTCTCATGTATGACTTTTCTCCTGATAGTGTGTATAGAACTATGAAAGCTAGCCAGTGGGAATGAAGATTTCAAGTCAGCAATAATTTGACTTTTTACCCCATGTACTATGACTCAAATATGTGGTACCTTCAGCAACACAGTCTCATCATCAAGATCTGGAGCACAAACCAAGAGCATTGCCGATATCCTATAATGTTTGGGGGGGGTATATGGGGCCTTATTCACCAACAACTCCACTTGCACTGGGGCTTTTTATATATTAGCCTCTGGTGTCTAGTAGGGATATAATTGCTGTGTAATGGAGTAAATCCATTTTATGTGTGTGTATGTGTGTGTATGTATGTATGTACTTAAACATGTATATATGTGTGTATATATGTGTGATAGTTTGAATGTAATTGTCCCCTATAATCTCATAGGGAGTGGCACTATTAGGAGGTGTGTCTTTGTTGGAGTGAGTATGGCCTTGTTGGAGGAAGTGTGTGACTTGGAGTAGACCTTGAGGTTTCCTATACTCAGAAATCGCCCAGTGCCTCAGTCAACTTCCTGTTGCCTGCAAGATGTAGGACTCTCAGCTATTACTCCAGCACCATGTCTGCCTGCATGCAGCCATGCTCCCTGTCATGATGATAATGGGCTGAACTTCTGAAATTGTAAGAGAATCATCCCAATTAAATGTTTCCTTTATATGACTTATAAATGTTTACTTTATATGACACCACGACCGTGGTGTCTCTTCACAGCAATAGAAACTCTAAGACAGAAGTTTGTACTAGAGAATGAGAACTGCTGTGATAAGCATCACACACACACACACACACACACACACACACACACACTGTGATAAGCATAACATGCACACATATACACATACACACGTGTGTGTGTGTGTATATATATATATATATATATGCATATTTATATATGGAACTTTCTGCAATAGTGGTTTTTCATATGTCTTTTCCATAAGGTCTTTAGTGTAATTAATCACTTTTCATAATCCCTACCCTCCTCCCCATTGCAGTTTAAACTTTTTTCTGTATTATTCACTTTTGACACTTCATGCAAGTGCATTCTGTCTCCAACCCCCTAAAAGCCCCTAATCATAGCATGTTTCTCTGCGACTTGACAACTCAACTATAAACCCAGGTGAGCTAGTCAGTGTTACTAAGTGACCAAGTTATGCAAAATTCATTTCAAGTACAGTCAAGTTTTACTAGCAATGGGATGGTATTGCATTATAAATGTTTACTTGAACTTCTACAAAGTAGAGAGAAGTAGCAACCAAGCTCTCTCAAAGCCTCAAGCATGTTTATAATAAAGATTAAAAGAACATTATGCATATATGTATAAAAACACATACATGCATGCTTAAATACATACATACATAAATACACTTAGCTTATCTGTCCTCTCCCATCAGATATACTTAATAAAGACAATAACTTTGTAAGGTCCAACAGTTATACTTCTTTTGTTGGCATATCATCCTGTGAACCTATGCCCATCCTGTATATATTCCATGGCTTTAATCCTGGTGACCCAATTATACCATCCATGGTTAAAATCTTCTGCTTGAATATCAGTAACTGTCCCTTAATTTGTTCATCAAACAGCCTCTAGTATGAGCTAAACTCTGTGTGTTGTGCTGCTTTGGCTGTCAGTTTAGTCTGGGTACAGACAGATAAAGAGAGAGAAGGTTGCCATGACTAAACGTTCCAGTAAGGTTGATAAATGAGGCTACAGCACACAGAGTATGGAAGCTAAATAAGCTTAGGCTTCAGGAAAATGATCTAAAAAAAAAATAAACACTTGAGTCTGGCTTTGAAGGGATGTTTTTATTTCTTAAACAGAAGTAGCAGTTTGTGTGAGTAGTATTTCAAAGAAACACAATGAAAATAGACAAAGGCAAAGTCCGCAAAGGCTAAGGTTAATTTCATTTCTGTGAAGCCCAGAAAATGCCAGACAGAGAGCGTTCAGAGCACAGCCTGGGCAGACAGGAGTAGACTGTCATGAAAATCTCTGGGTCAGTTAAGGACTTTTCATTTAGTTCTTCAGAACTGGTTAAGTAGTTAAATCACATGGAGTTGAAGAAATAGCTGAGGTTGCCATACAGCATTGTAGATGTCATTAATGCCACTGAATTGTATGCCTTAAATGGTCAAAACAACACATTCTGTATGATAAAGTTCAGCATAATTTTAAAAATTAATAACAGGGTAAAGAAAGTGTCATTGAAGTAAATACTTTAAATGAGCAAATTGTGAAATATATGAATCACATTTTAATAATGGCATTTGAAAAAGAAATAAGCCCCTGAGAAAGAAACCATGTGGGAAGCATTTATAGCTCTGATAACTCTGTGCTCTGGTCAATTAAGTCAGAATGTCTGGAGGTGGGCTGAGCATCCCATACCTTGTAAAATGCTCCAGGCAATTCTTATGTGCAGACACAGTACAGAAGCATTGCTGTAGGCAATAAGGAACCAGCAAGGAATTTTAATCAGGGGAATAACCTGATCGGATCTGCATTTCAGGAAATCCACTTTGTCAATTGCATGGAACACAGATCATCAACTTTTTGGTTCCAAGTGAGGAGCCATGTGGATGGCAATAGAATGGCAATGGAGACTATACTGGTAGTAAACATCTGCAAACAACTCAAATGGTCCTTAACTGACAACCAAAGACTAGGGTGTGCACAAGACAATGGCTCCTCAGAATGGAGCGATCCCACCACCTGGTGGTATTGACTCATGTGTTTCTGCTGCCTCACTCTCAGTTGCAGAGGGGGAAATTGCCTTTGTTTCCTTTGAAACCTGTCTGCTGCTCAGTCGTTCCCTACTCATCACTCAAGCTAGAAGCCTTATTCATTATCTATCATTCCTAGAATTATGATGTATATAAGTTAAGGTTCACACTTAAAATTGTGCATGTGGGGTGTGTTTAAGAAAACACATGCAGGTAACAACAGCAAAAGAAAGCTGGACAGTAGTTCCACTGAGCACCCAAGTTTGTGGTTCCTGCACAGTTAACTAACAGAGTCTTCTTCCAATCACAACCTCTGACAACCACTAATGTGTTCTGTCTCACACTTTTCCCACAGTGTGACATAGGTGAAATCATATGGTATGTAGCTGCTGAGTGTGGCTTCTTCCACTTAAATCATCTATGTTGATATGTATACTAACATCCATTCCTTCCTATTACTCAGTGATTTTTAGCTCTCTAGTTAGTTTATGGTTAGCTCTCCACTCCTTATTCTTGAGTTTTCCAGTTGGTGCTTTTCTTCACCATGACCAGAGGAGCAGACGTCTACAATGGCCAAGTGAAGGGAGAAAGACAAGAAACAGGTATGGTGGGGGACTGAAGAGATGGCTCAGAGGTTAAGAGTACTGGCTGCTCTTTCAGGGGTCCTGAGTTCAATTCTCAGCAACCCCTTGGTGGCTCACAACCATCTGTAATGAGATCTGGTGCCCTCTTCTAGCCTGCAGGAATACATGCAGGCAGTACATGTATACATAATAAATAAATCTTGAAAAAAGAAAGAAAAGAAGCAGGTATGGGCCAGATGGTGATGGTGCATGCCTTTAATCCCAGCACTATGAGATCAAGGCCAGCCTGGTCTATGGACTAGTTCATTCTAGAACAGTTAAGGCTGCACAAAGAAATTCTATCTTGAAAAAACCAATAATAATAAAATAATAAAAATAATAATAATAATAATAATAATAATAATAATAATAATAATAATAATAATGTCATGGAAACAGGAACAAGCCCAAATCAGAGAGAGAGATAGAGCAAACATAAGTAGGCGAGGCATTATAGTTGTAGGTCCTACCCCCAGTGATATATACTCCTTCAGCAAGGGTATGCCACCTAAACCTCCCCAAGCAACATCACCAACTCGGGCCTAATAGTCAAATACCCAAGGCTAAGGGGATATTTATCATTCAAACCACCACACCAGATTTTAGTGGCTATAAGTAAAGTTGTTATAAATATTTGTGGAGGAATCTTCACAAAGACATAGTTTTCCTTTCATTTCCTAGTATCTTATAGGAGTTGGATCACTGGGCT
Organism: Cricetiscus sungorus; assembly: GCA_030556225.1. Lineage (NCBI taxonomy): Eukaryota > Metazoa > Chordata > Mammalia > Rodentia > Cricetidae > Cricetiscus > Cricetiscus sungorus. The sequence continues at coordinate 13,475,607 of JANBXA010000253.1, forward strand.
CCATGGTGTGGTGGCCTGGAAAAAAAAATGGCACCTATAGTTTCATATATTTGAATATTTGGTTCCCAGTTGGTAGAACTATTTATGAAGGATTAGGAGGTGTAGCCTGGGAGATGTTTCACTGGGGATAGATCTCAAGGTTTCAAAAGACAGAGCCATTCTCGGTGTCCTCTCTAGTGCCTTCCTGATGACCAACATATGAACTCTCTGCTGTTTTCTGCTGCCATGGCTTTACCCTGCCATCATAGACTCTAACCCTCTGATGCTGTAGAACAATTCAAACCATTTTAAAATAAGTTGCCTTGATGACAGCTTTTAAATAGCAATTGAGACTTTAAGATGCATGGAGCTTTGAAAGATACTACTGAGGCAGGCATGCAGCTTAGCAACACATGCTTACCTTACACTACAGACATTCTCCAACAATCTATCTAACATCCCTTGACACCCACCCTTATCAAGCTATTCACACTCTTCTTTCTAAATAAAACAACTGGTAACTCTGTCCTAATAGCTTGTAGCAACTACTTGGTAACTCCTACATTGCTGTCAAATACATTTTTTTTAATATCCACAATTGCTTTTCCTAAGATAATGGAAGCAGTCAATTGTTCTTTTATTAAAATAAACAAGTTTTCTTTTTTACTCGTAAGATATCCTGGGTTTCTACAACTCTGCCTTCTTGTAATCTGTCGTTCCTCACTTGGGGTCATGCTCTCACATAACTGATGTTTCGTACTCCCCTCTCTTCCTCCAGAAAGGCACCGGGCCCCAGCCTTCAATGGATAGCGTTCAAGCTTGTCAACACACATATCTCACACCTGAATTTAGTCAAGGTTATCTTACATTGTTATTTCTACTTTGTTTTTTCAAATATTCTTTTTTCTTTTTTTTTTCTTCCATTTTATGTGTTGTCTTCCACTGTCTAGCAGTCCTCGACTATGGATTCAAACATTCAGAACAGTAGGTTCTATGTATGTAAAGCAGCTATTAGTGATGGTAAATTTTTTCCTGCAAAGTCTTGGATAGGAAAACCTTTCAGGTGTTAGCATCTCTGATTCCCTTTTGTGATGCCGAGACTTCTTCTAGGAAGAATTCTACTATGAATCTTAGGACAGCTTCTGTAGTTGTCAATGGTGAGCTCCATATATGAAGAAGTAGTCTTGAAAACTAGGGTCAAATCTCAAAGAGTAAAAGAATTCAACACAAATGCATAAAAATATTTATGCAGAATTTAATTTTATTTTAAAATTGGAATATTAATTATCCTGTGAATCACATTTCTGCAAATAAGACTTGGGGTCATTGAACCTCTATCTTTTCTTTACAATGTGTCCACATTGAATAAAACAGTCTTTGCTTTTCACCAAAATATTAAATTTGTAAGGTACTGTATCATTTAACAATAACAGAATTGAGGTAGTTTAGAATACTAATGATAATATAAACATAAGGAAATAGTTGTTGAATTTAAAATACCTAAACATTCTTTAACCAACTCACTTTCTAAATGGACAAAATCAATAATCATGCCATTGCTAAACCCTTTAGATGGATTAAACACAGGCTTGTCTCTCAGTATTCTAAACACATCGGAGAAAGATATTATTTCTCTGCTTTGTAAAGGTTTGCATTTGTCTGAAGTTCAGTGAACACACAAAATGTCAAAGGATGCCTCAAGGGGAAAAGATAAACTCATACTGAGGAGTATGAAAAGAAATCTTTAATAGTATGTGTGATGGTTTGAATAGGTGTGGTCACCATGTGTCTGAATTCTTGGCCATGGTTAGTAACTCTATTAGGAGGAATGGGATTGTGGGAGTAGGCATGGTCTTGTTGGAAGAAGTGTGTCACTGTGGAGGCATGCCTTGAGGTCTCATGTATGCTCAAGCCACGCCCAGTGAGACAGACACCTGCTGCTTACAGATCAAGATGTAGAACCCTCAGCTCCTTTTCCAGAACCATGTCTGCCTGTGTGCCACCATGATGATAACAGACTAACTGTAAGCCTCCTCCAATTAAATGTCTTCTTTTGTAAGAGTGGAAATGGTCATGGTGTCTCTTTATAGCAATAAAAACCCTAACTAAGACAGTATGTCACTCAGTTCTACTCAGTCTCTCTTTCAGTTAGTATTTTGGCTAGTATTAATATTAAGTATATGTCACTCTTCAGGTACAGGTCTGTATTGGGAGAGCAGATAGCACTAAAAACATGTTTGCAATCACATTCATAAGTGCTCATGGAAGCTTAGTTTTGCTAGACTGAGTCTGAATGAAAAATGTAGTGATGGCCAAATCTCTAAGTAAGTGATTTTAGTGAACTGCAGTCATAGAGGGTCATACAGTCATAGAGAAAGAGAAGCAGGCATTTGTGAAAATGGCAAGAGATTATATTTAAGTTCAGAGCTCAACTCCACCAGGAAGAAAAAAAAAAAAGGCAAGAGTCCTGTTGAACTTTTCAGTGAGTTAAAGACAGATGATACAGGATACCATAAGATGAGCTTGCCAGTCAGTGTGGTTTGGGCATCTCTGTGTGCTAACTAGAGTTTTATCAGTTAGACTCCAGCTCTCCTCAGGGACCAGGAGACAGTGGTTCTCTCTTTCTCAGTGATTGCATTTTCCTAGTCTCTGGGGAAACATGCCTGAGTTGTAGATTTGTATCTCAAAGAGAGAAAAAGGAGATTTACACATTTTTCAAGGTATTGTAGGTTAGGTTATATAATATATGAACCATAACAGTAAATTTCGCTTTCTTAGGCAGGTCACTGTCCTAGGGACATGGCCTTGAACAGATAGAAGCCATGCTAGAGTATGTTGAAGTCTCTTTGTGTGGACAGTGGCAAAGTTGTTTGTGTTGCCAGAGTTACATTCTGCAACCCTAAGCTTGTTATCTCCTATAAGCCATGGCTTTGTTATTTTCCATATTTTGAGTTCAGTCAAGAGCTATTACTGGCTTCTAATCAACCTAGTTTTGATGCAAATGAAAGAGTGGGCATGGCAGCATTGTGTAATTACAGCACATGTGATAATAACACTACTCTTGCATCCAAATGCTGAAACTGAAATCCTAATGTCCACAATGGTGCCATTAGGAAATGGGACTAGGGTTATTTGATTAAGTCTTGAGAAGTGTGCCTAAATAAGTGGGATTTGTGCCCTGAGAGGGAAAAGAAGCCTCAGAGAGCTGTTTGCCAAGTCTATCAAGTGAGAACACCTTGAGAAGGTGCCATCTATGCAGCAGAAATGAGGTGACACTGAATCTTCTGGTTTCTTGGTGATGGACTTCTCAGCCTCCAGAACTGTAGGAAATAAGTTTTTGTTATTCCAGGAGCCATAGTTGACTGAGATAAGACTTTGCCTATTTGCTGGTGGAGGCTTCTTGCTTCTTCCTTGGAATCGTCTTCTGCCAGTGCTGGGGAAGCGAGTGGAAAAGTGAGCAGGGTCCTGGGGCATGTGAATCTGCAGAGACAGCTCTCCAAGAAGACATGTTACAACTCCCTTTTATTCCATCAAGAAAAAGGAATAGAAAGACTGGAAAGAGTATATGGGACATCGCCAAATTTGTGTTAAGAGGCACCCACCTATTATCAGGCTCCTAGTAGGTGCAGCAAAGTGGGCTTCTAGAAGAAATCTGTGCCAGGATTCAAGCTAAAGATAAGTTAGACATCTGGTTTAGAGATAGATTTCAGATAAGGTCAGTCCTCCAAGCTCAGGAACATTCTCCAGATAAGGACAGGTAGAGGCAGGAAGTTCTGCTGGGTAAGGAGGGAATTTTCATGTGGCCTAGCTTTTGAGAAAAGCTGCTGGGCCATGGGAGACTACAACCTCCAGCAACTAGCAAAAAAGCTTACAAAAGCTGGCTTTGGTGAAGGGTAACCAGACAGCTGAAGGAACTCAAGATGGTCTGTAGCCATCAGCAAGCAAGAAGACTCTCAGTTTTGTAACTCCAATAAAATAAAATAAACTCAGTCAACAACTGAGTAGCATATCAGATGAGATGCCTCCTAAATGTGTTATCTTGGTTACTGTTCCACAGAGGACCAACCCAAGTTGGTTGGTCTCTTATGATCCGCAAATACTGTGCTTAATAAGTATGTGTTATTCTCAGCTAAGTTTGAGGCACAGCCATACATAGTTTAAATGGTTGGTACATCTAAAATCACATTCAGTTGTGTACTCTTCTCATTTCATCCTCCCTTGAGGGGAAAATGTTTTCACAGGTAGATCATCCAAATGTTGCATTCTATAGCCTTCACCTACTGAGAGAGACACAGTATATTCTCAAAGGAAAGTTGATAAAAATAAAACTTCATTAAGTCAGAGTTGCCCTCTATTTCCCACTCTATAGAGCTGTGCTCATCAGACTTTTCCTCGCTGTGACTAAATACTTTTCATGAATGCTTTAAGGGAAGAAAAATTTTTTGTTTGTTTGTTTGCTTTGCTTTGTTTGTTTTTGGTCTTTTTTTTTTCAGACAGGGTTTCTCTGTATTGCTTTGGATCCTATCCTGGAACTCGCTCTGTAGACCAGTCTGGCCTTGATTTGTTTTGACATTCAGTATCAGAGGTTTCAACCCATGGTCATCTGGCTCTATTACTTTCAGACCTATGGAGAAGAAGGACAGTGTGAAGAAAGGGTGTGGTAGAGGAAGCTGTTCCACTTATGGCAGCCAGGAAGTGAAGAAGAAACACAGGAGGCACCAGAGCACAGACATGTTCTTCAAAGGCTTGGACCAGTGGCCCAATGCCTAAGCCAGGCTCCACCTTCCACAATGCCATGACATCATAAGGTCAGAGCCCTCCTGATGTATCTTCTCTGGCAATATTCTTGCAGACACATCTAGAGGTTGCTTTACAACCCCTTCAGTGTCTCAACCCAACCAACTGATAATTTAGATTAACCTTAATCATTCTCTTTTAGAGTCTAATAATAGTAAATGTATTATTCCCTACTTATATAGCACATGGACAGTTAAACAAGATGCCCAAGAGTGGCTGCTCTGTTGTCTTTGAATGAAACATTCCAGGGAAGAACTATCCCATATGAATCTGTGATTTCTCTAGCAATTTATCATAAAATTACAAACAGATCAATATGTAAAATAAGAATATATATATTATATTACAGAGAACTGTGTGATGCACCTATATAAATGTATTCTTTATATTTTCATATAGGTAATTTAGAAAATGGATGCAATAAAAGAGAAGGGAAGCCATGAATAGATGAATTATAAGTTAGGATCCAAGGCCAATATTGGAGAGTGGTAGATAGTGCAGAGAGGTAGGTCCTACTGAGTTATTAAAGTCAAGTCTCAAAGATGGCTCTGAGCTTCCTGGAGGCTAAGCAGCAAGAAATTAATGGGTAGTCTAACAGATTTTGATATGTTATCAGTAGCAGAAATATATTTTATATTAGCTGCCTAATTCTTTAATGCTTCATACAAACTTCCTTTGCAGATAAAGTTTAAATAAGAAAAGTTTTGTGCAAAACAAAGAGACTGCTAATTAAAGGAAATGTGTAAGAAGCATGTTTACAAAGGTACCTTTCATGAAAAACTGATGGATTAAAAAAACACATTATGATAAGGAAGAGGGTTTCAAAGAGTTCCTAGGTTAATCATGGCATGGGGTGGGGGGTAACCAATGCCTGCTGCTTTGAAGGTTTAATCCAGGATGATTATCCAACATCTTTGTTGAACAAACCTTGCAAATGTGGCCTTCTCAGAAGTCACAGCTTTTTCTGTGGGAGCTTGAAATGTCAGCAGAGAATGCTTTCTGATGATAGGATCCAGGCAGAGCATCCAAACAGTTGGGGTAGGGGTGGGAAGGAAGGATAAGAAGATTGTTTGGTTCCCTAGCATATTGTGATGCTATGCTGTACAGTAGCCTTTTTGGAGACATTGCTAGGTATAACTTAGGGAGAAAACAAAACAAATAAACCTGAGAAAGAAAACAAGATAGCTTGATGAGATCCTCGACTATTACTGGGCTCTTTTCAAGAGGTTAGAAGCATGCATGGGAAACATCTTATTTAACTCGTTGTCAAAAAGATATAGTGAGTTCAAGGGAGAATGCAGAGAGCAGATACCATTTATAAACCAGGAATATAGAAATGAATTTTCAAACAGACTCAGGAGGGGCATTACCCACAGAAAAAGGGTTTTTCCTCCACCAGCTAATTCATTTGCATTTCCATTGTTATGTGCCATGGTCTTCATCATAAAATAACTCAAAGGTAACAGAAGGTTGTGATCAAATAATTATGGAAAGGTGTTTCTAAATGCCAGGATATCTACTGGGGATGCAAGGGATGCAATGGAGAGTAGGCTCTCTTACTCGATTTAACAGTTTCCATTTGCTAGGCCTTCCCACTGATGTCAGATTACCTGTTTACTAAATTTGTCCCTAGCTTCCTTCAGTCACAGGTGTCCAGGTGGCTGGATTTGAGCAAAGAACTGAGGTTAGCTGTGATCATACCACTTCCCACACATACTGTCTCACCCAGGATGTAGAGGACCTGATGTACTCATAAAGTTGACTCAGAAGGGACCTGACCCAGTTTTTCAGAAAGTTGGGAATTGATCTACCTCAAAACCTAGCTCTACCATTCGTGGGCTTATACCCAAAGGATTCTCAGTCATACCATAAACAAAGATACCTGATCAACTGTTGATAGCAGTGCCAGTACCCGGAAACAACCTATATGTCCCTCCACCAAAAAAATGAGTAAAGAAAATGCAGAACATTTACACAGTGAAGTATTACTCAGCTGTTAAAAATAATGACATTAGGAAATTTGAAGAAAAATAGATGGAACCAGAAAAATGTACCATACTGAGTGAGGTAAACCAGACCCAGAGAGACAAACATGGTTATGTACTCACTCATAAGTAGACATTAGACAGTCATGCTACAATCCACAGACCCAGAGAAGCTAGGTAACAAGGGGGACTCAATGGGGGATAGTCAGATCTCCTAAGGAAGGGGAAATAGAAGAGATCTTTTGGGTGCACTGGGGCCAGTGGGAATGGGAGCATGAGGAATCAGGTGGGGGTAAGGTGGGGGGGAGAGTAGTGAAAGGAAGTCATTTCAGGGTCTGTCAAGTAGAAACCTGGTGCAAGGGAAACTCTAGAATCTACAAGACTCCTAGCATGAACTGGCCATTGCCTGTGGCCAGGCAAGACTTCCACCCAGCCACATAGCCTTTGGCCTATAGCCTGTCCTGCCTGTGAGATGTGCTGGAATAAGGGCGGCACAGAGATTGTGGGAGTAGCTAACCAATGATTGGTCCATCCTGAGACCCATGCCAAGAGAGTGCACCCATCCTTGATACTATCTGGAGTGCCAAGACCAGGCTGGATAGCCCAAAGTACCAGGAGAGAACCAAACATGCCTGAAGAAAAAAAAATGTCGATATAATGATGCCTAATGATATTTTGCTATACTCATAGATTGGTGCCTAGCTCAGTTGTCATCTGAGAGGCTGCATCCACTAAGTGATGAACACAGATTCAGAGATCCACAGCTAAACATTAGGCCAAGCTCAGGGAATCTTGTGGAAGATGGGGAGAAAGAGTTGTAGGAGTTAGAGGACTCAAGGACCTCACAAAGAAACTCACAGAATCAACTAACCTGGGCTCAAGGGGCTCACAGAGACTAAACTGACAATGAGGCACATGCATGGGACTGACATAGACACTCTGCACATATGTGATAGTTGTGTAGCTTGCTCTTCTTGTGGGACTCCTAACACTGGAAGCAAGGGCTGTCTCTGACTTTTTATTTTTTCTGGTTTCTGGGATCCTATTCCTCATTCTAGGTTTCCTTGTCCAGCTTTAATACAAGGGAAGGTACTTAGTTTTACTGAGTTTTGTTAAGAGCCATGGGAGCCTGCCCTTTTCTGAACAGAAATGGAGGAGTGGATGAGGGAGTACAGAGGGGAGGTAAGGGGAGGGACTGGGAGGAGAGGACGGAGAGGAAACTGTGGTGCAGATGTTAAATATATAAATAAATTTTAAAAAAGAACCTTACTAACTATGGGCTCTTGGCAGGGAATAAATATTTCATGGAGATGGGGATACCGTTCAACAGTAGAGTGTTTCTTTGGCATTCCCAAAGCCTTGAGTTTTGTTCTCAATAGCATGAAACAAGCAGATTTTGTGATGACTATGTTTTCAATAGTTCTTTTAAAATTTATGTATCAAAATAGGCAATAAATTTACATTGTTCAAAAAGAAAAACAAAACAACAACAAAAAACCCCAAATCATAGATGATACACACTTTCCTCCTCCCTCTCCATTTTTAAATCTGTTCTGAACTCCCCCTCCCAAGTCTTGTATATTCCATAATTGAGGTTAAAGAGAAGAAGACACTGCATTTCCCTAAAAGCAAAAAAGGAAGAACCAAGACTAATTCTTTGTGTTTGATGCTCCCTCACCCTGGGAAACATGGAGGAGGCATGATTTGGTACAGCTTTGTATGATTCTGTGTGCTTTTTCCCTGCTGTACAATTTGGAAACTGAAGATTATTTAGCATGCAGACAATGTTTCTGTTCCCAAGGTTTTCACTATCCTTATACATAATAGTGCACATTGAGAACACATTGACACAGCAATCCTGGAAATGTTGAGTATTCTAGAGTAACAGATCTAACATGAAAAGCTTCCTTGAGACTAGCATATTCGTTAGGACGCTTTCACAGGTGAAGACACACTGTCAAAATCACTGTGCCTTGATCAAAGGCAAACCCAGAATGGACCACAGATACTTGGTTTTCACATGTCAGTTGCTTTTTTTCATTATATTTCATGCCTAACCTTCAAATTTCTGTATTGTTGGTTGTGCTTTCAACTGTCCATTTAACTGTTTTTGATCTGCCTAAGTAATCTCAGATTTAATTTAAGATGTAAGAAATTTTTCACCACTGAGACCTTGTTTTTCTGGAAATTCCAATAAGTTCCAGAGCTCTTTAGAAAGCAATTTTGATTTTGGGAAATACAGTTGATTAGAGCTGACAGCTGCCTTGGCTGGGGCATGCAGGCTGCTGTAAATTCTCTGAGGGTGTTGTTCCTTGTCCTGTTCTCTGAGACCTGGAATATGGTTGATTCTAAATCCTGGGTTGGAATTGTAGGACACATGAACACATCCCCAGAAGAAGAGGAAAGATATATATTTTTATTTAGTGCTCACCAGATTTTCCTACCTCAGTGAATGTCCTATACTGGGGGGTTTACCTTTTCTGAAGGCTCACTGTGACTGACAGAGCTTGATCGACTTTAGCCACCACAACATGCATCAACAAAATGAGTAAAAGTTATTCTTTGGAAAGAGTGGGGCTCCATCTGGGTGTGGAGTGTGGATATGGGCCTGCCTGTATTTCCATAGTCTGGGTTCAGATTCCATTTCATCTGATATTCTTGGACCCATCAAGCATTAAGTACAATTTGTTTGTGCTTAGTGTGGTCAGTCACTAACAAAGATAGTGACTTGGACTTGTCCTTGATCTTGTTTTGGAAATGGATTCTCAACCATGTGATCCCACAAAGAACAAATCTCCATAAACCACATAATCTCACGTTGGCCCAACCTCTGTTACAGGCCCATTTGTTCTTCTTTGTACATGAATGTACAGTCTAAATAATACGAGCATCTTACGTTTAGGATTTTCTCTGCTGGAATTTTCAAAGCTTTTTTTTTTTTCCTTCTTGTGAGTTCTGTGCATCTTCACACACTACTTAGGTGGGAAGCACCTAAGTAGTAAAGGCAGAACACCGACTGAGTCATATTCCACACCCCATGAGCCCAAAGCAGCTCCATGCCTCACATTAGTCCTTTCTGAGCCAATCTTGCCATTTTTGAAGAAATCTATTTAGCTTATGCTGAGTTCCTGTTAAATAAAGAACCCTGATAATATACTAGGCTCCCAAGAGTTTGTTTTATAAACTAGGCTGTCAATTTTTTTTTAATTTATTCAAAGAAATAACTGCCAAGCAGAATTGACTATGACTGTGGGTTAGTTAGCTCATTGCCTCCCCTGGAGGACAACCTATGTGCGAAACCAAATGATGATGAGAGGTTGCTACATAAGTGCCATGTCAGGATAAAAGGAGTGGGACAATCTCAAGGGGGCTGTTTTGACAATCCACGGCACTTTGGGGACACGATATCTAAGTAGGGCAGAACAATTTTGCCAGCTAAACAAGACCCTATTCCCTTGCAAAATTCACAGGAACAGAAAATTTCTTTTCTCCTTTTAACTCGAATGTTCGTCAGTTGTCAAAAAGCGCTGCTCCCTTCATCAGATGTCATGCCATTTTACATCTCTGTGACCTTGCCTATTGCCCAAAAGCCAGTCACTGACCCCTGCTTATTTTCAGCCTTTCTAATTGTAAAAAGTCTCCATTTCTTCTGGAACTTGACAGCTCATCTCAATTTCCTCCTGAAATTCTCCTGTTTCTGCCCAATTTGAGTTTAATCTCCCCTTTCTTGGTGTCTTCCCTTTGTGGTAGCACAAGTTGCTGGTGGATTGTGTCTTCTAGAGTTCTTTGAGGACAGGGATTCAATATTATCTTTCATGTATGTATAGGGCATGCATGCTCACATGGGTACACAAGTATGTACATGTGAGTGAAGGTTAGAGTTCACCTCCTCCCCCCCCCAGTTTTGATCCTCATGAGCCAATCACATTGTTTTCTCTTGGTAGTCCCTGTCATTTGCTCTGGCTCAGTTGTTAAGCTAGGATGGATGACGAGCAAGCTCCAGGAATCAATGTGTCCCTACCTCCCCAGGGCTAATATCACACTTGAGCCCCACCATACCTAGATTTTAATTTACAGAACTCAGGTCCTCTTGCTTGCACAACAGGCACTCAACTGACTGAACTGTCTTCCCAGCCTCATGTTTGCATGCTTAAAAAAAAGGTCAGTGTCTGATATAATCATGACAAATAGTGGATACATAAATCATATGTTGGGCATTGCGGGTATTAGCATGAAGCACTACAATTTATGTAGTTAGTTTATTAATTACACAGTGTCAGGATGCTCAGGACTTATGGGGTCACATTTGACAACAAATCACAATAATATAAAAATTGGGGATGAAGACATCCTTAGCCTGATTTGAGGAATCAAATGGCAGGCATCTAACAGAGGTTTGGGGGCAGCTGTCACAAAGGTCAAGGGCATCCCTGAACTTTTCTGCCAGTCCTCTGTCATTGCTTCCCTCTCCACAGCACACATCAGACTTGTCTCTTCCTTATAACGGGGAAGGGGAATGCTAAAAAGCTGAGAACTTCATGCTGCAGAATGTTAGCCGCTGACAGGAAACTGAGAATTCTGTCCTAAGATGGAAACCTCGTAAGGAACAACATGGGATGAATGGTAACGCGGGCGTCTTTTCACTACTCTCTGAATCTTTATTCTTAGATTTTGACCTTGAAGTTCTTTTCACAAAGGACAGGGTACATGTGTTTCTTTCCCTTAAGCTTACATGAAGTGGAAATAGCAACTTGCTGGTCGGAAGCCCAGCATCACGAGGCCCCTTCTTGCTTCTGCCTGTACTACTGCCTTTTGACTGTTCTTGTGAAAAGCATGGTCAAGCCAAGCCTTAGGTAACAGGAGGGGATAAGGCACAGAGCTGCCCTGCTAGATTCTAGCTACATCTGTCGACTCCTAGTGACTTGGTTGTATGAGTAAGCTTAGCCAAGAACCATAGAACTGACCCCAGCTGCTACTCACCTATTACCCCTCCCACCACATGGGAAGAATGAATGATTTTTTTTTTTTTTTTTTTTTTTTGTGAGCCATGAATTGTTAACTCAGACTTTTTGTGACACTAGTTCATTGATTAAAAACTAAGTCTTGCTTTTGCTACTTCTGGTTCTTGGGCAAATGCTTCCTCTGTGTCCACTTCTCTACAATGGAGATAGAACATTGCCTATACTGAATAAGTTTTGTGATAATAAGAGTAGTTTAAGATGTACAATGCCCAGCACATAAGCAGTAAGGTATCTTTGCTTTTATTAATGTTATTACTCTCTCACTTGCCCACTCACGGACATTAACCAGGCAGATGGAAGGGTCCCTAAGGACCATCCTTACTTGAGAAAGTGACCATCCTTGGATCCATCCTGTGTGAACAGATAGGCTGAGGGGTCCATAAGAAGAAAGTAGCTATGATTTAGCAAGATTGATGTGGAGGGAGTGCTTCCCAGGAGATGTGGAAGTGGATTCCACATGAAGATAGGAAGAAGATTGGTCACACAGACAAGAAAAATGCACTCTGGGCATTTTAGTTATTTCTCCACCCACAGTTTCACCAGCTAGCAAAGAAACACAACAAATGATTTTGGATACCAAGTCCAAAGCAAGGATTGCAAATGAACCCTGCCTCATCTGCTTCCCAGTCATTTTGTCTTAGGAGAGCTTTACTTAAACTCTTTGAGGAGTAAAAACAACAATTCATAAGGAATGTAATACATTTATAATAATGTATGTAAAACAAATAGTATGGCACCTGACACACATCAACCAGGAAGAATCGCCAATACTACTTACTTACTAGGCATGAACAAAATGCATCAACCTTGGTGTGCTTGATGCTAAACATGTCCGTGTCTTCGGTTTTCCAACAGGAAAAGTCTCAGAAGAAACTGTGATATTTGATTGGGAAATTCCTTCTAGTGCAAATTTTGGAATAAAAGGTTATTATTAAAACTGCAAATGATGAGCAATGAAAAATGGGGACATTAATTGCCTCTAATCTCTTTGTCTTTTCTGACTGATCCTCCTCATCAATGTTAGAAGCAGTGAACAGCACTGTGATGTCCCTAATGAGTGCCTGAAACCCAGAATTTCCAAAAATAGACACTTGCAGGGAACTGCTCATTTTTCCCCATTCCATTCTTAAGAAAGAAAGGAAGGTAGGTATGCAAGGAAGGAGGGAAGACACACACACACACACACACACACACACACACACACACACAGAGAGAGAGAGAGAGAGAGAGAGAGAGAGAGAGAGAGAGAGAGAGAGAGAGAGAAATCTCAATTAGTTCTCAACCCCAAGAAAGAAAGAAGAAAAACAGGTATTTTCCACTGTCAATAAGCAGAGGGGAGAACATAAACACCCCCAGGTTTAAGTCAACGAAGATCACAGTCTGATGATTTTTTTTAAATTTTATTTTCATACCCATGACTTGCTGCAAACAGACACAACCTCTGTCTGGCCTAGAGGAAGATGAAGATGTGTCATAATGGGCTGCCATTACTGAGCACTGAAAGCAACTGCCCTTTTTCACATCTCATGCTAGTGTCAGGACACTAGGGAGGAGAAAGGGAATTCATGGTGCGTGAATGGAAGAATTTACCCAGGGGAGGTGATACAAGGAAAATGTATCATGTTGCTCTGGGGAGTTAAATAAACTGCTGGTCATAATTGTGGTTGCATTTCCTGTGTAAATTAAAGCATTTTCATCTTGGTACTGATATGTTTGAACCTGTGGTGTACTGGAGTGGGGACGGAGGGAGAGGGAGATTTTAAATGGAGAGCAGTGGGTGGAACATGCTGTTATGTTGCTGAATGTCAGGAAAGTAGAACTGTGTGCATGATAGGCTGTTCTGGCGCTTAGCGATTAGTTCATCAGAGGTGACGGGAAACATCAGCCACCTCGGCATCTCAGCATGGCCGCAGAAATGCCACTGCACTTACTATCCTCAGGAATAATTGCTTAATTCTCAGCCCGGAAAGGGGTTGCCAATCGTTATGAGTGTGCTGTGATCACACAGCGCCAGTAGTCCTGGCACACCAGAGCTTATTTCAGTGGCTTTTTAGGAAAAGGCATGATCAATGGGTGTTTTTGAGAGATCTTGATTTTAGGCAAATTTACCTTCCCATCGTGAGGGCCATGCTATCAGAAAGACAAATTAATTTAACACGAGTGACTTACTGGTCCCTTCTGAATTACTTTCCAATTGTTTTAATAGCGTCTCTTTATCTCTCACACAAGAAAACACAGTTGACCTTTAACAGCCTCTTTTATAAATGAACCCAATTGCAGTTCAGCTTCTCCACTCTCCGATCTTTATCTCGTGGCACCTTGAATCCAGGCTCATTTGGATGCGGGTCCAGCTGTCTCTCTAATGGTATCTATCCATTAATTAAACACTCTGCGCTTAACAGCGCACACCGGCAGCTGCAAAGGATGAGAAGGCAGTCCTCCTTTAATCTACAAATATTTATTTTCTTTGGGGGGATTGGTGGGGAAAAGATTAAGTGTATAGGAGGATAACCAGCTTGTGGAGACTATGTGTGCTGTGGTGGAAGGTTTCCTGTTGAGTCACATCAGGTGCAGTTGGTAAGCAGGAAGGCTGCCTCCTAATCCCCACAATCATAAATTATGAATGCTGGTTAAAACGAGTATCTTCCACCATCTGGGCTAAGGAATGGGTCTTTGTTCTCTGAGTATGTTAATAGATGCATGCAAATGAGTTTTCAGGGAAGAGTGAGTATAACTCAAATAGAATTGGACTCTGATATTTATGGGAGGCTCTTGACATGAGAGCCAGGTCATGGCTTGTGTATTCTTATCCAGCCACAATGCATTATGGGGCTTCCTACAGTCCATTTACAATTTCCCTGGATTCGTAGACTCATTCATCACAGAACTGTGTACAAACATCCCTGGAATAGCAAAACAATATGCGGATAGCTGGATACCCTTTTGGCTTTTAAAAAATCCCATTTGGATGCAGAATCAGTGTGCATGTGCTGTCAAATAAAACTAAGAGAATAAAAAGATATATTTCAAAATTGGTGCTTCACTGTGCATTGTTCCAGACCGTGTGTGTGTGTGTGTGTGTGTGTGTGTGTGTGTGTGTGCATATGTGTGTGTATGCATAAAGTGCTTCTTTACATAGAAACAGATGCATTTTCATTTTAGAATAGTCACATCTCAACATACCAGACCGTATTCATATTTCCATAAACCTATAAAAATATCATTTATTGCACTTAAATAAGTGTGTCCTTTTCTATGTGACCTGGCACATATTTTTATGCACTGATTTATCAGGATAGGGCATTGTTTTCAGGAAACTGTGTATGGATTACTTATGATTCCTATGAAAGCAGAACACAAGATAAAGACTTAGCTGCAAGTAGCTTTTGACAAGACAGCCTACAAAGTAGATGCAAGGAAGTGGGAGAACAGACAGTAGCATGCACTGCTAAAACGGGTGGGGTGGTTTATTGAAGTTAACACTGTAAGTGATAGAGAGCAATTCTGGCTGAGAAACAGCCAAAATGCTCCTGGAATTGCCCATCTGGAAGACAGGAGTCAGGAGATTTAGACACCACTCTCTAGTGTTGTGTAGGATAAGTTTATGCAGTATCACTATCTTGGCTGGAGGATTCAAAATCTCACTGTCTATCTCGAGACAGAAGCAGGTTCTTAGGCTGTCACGGGAACATTAGGAGTAATATCCAGTGTGATGGATTGGTCTGAATTTCCCCCTAGTTAAAAGTTATGCAGTGCTGACTACAGCTGAATGTATTTTGGGAAAGAGTGCTATGTGATTAAGGTCACTTGTCAGCTTGGCAAGATCTGGAATCTGCTAGATGACCAGCATCTTGGTCTACCGGTGAAGGGCTATTTAGATGAGTTTAGTCTCTGAGCATGCCTGTGAGAGAACATACTGAACAAGTAATGTAGGAGGGAAGATGCATCCTACAGAAGGAGACACTCTTTTCTAGGCTTGGGCTCTGGACTACATCAAATGAAGGAGCTAGTTGAGTGTGAGCATTCATAATCTTTCCTCCCCAACTGCAATATACCATGCCCAGTGCTTAAAGCTCCTGCTGCCAGAACTCCCCCTGCCCTATGACCGATTGTACCTTCAAACTGTGAACTATGTCATTTTACCATAGTTAACGGGAAAAGTATCTAAGAAAAATAGGTTGATTATATAGTTCTTTATATGTAGTAATATCTTTCAAATTATATACCTTTATTTATTATATACCTTTTTTTTCGAAGGGATTAGCTCATTGGATATACATTGAGTACTAGGTACCGGGTAAGTACTAGAGACAATTTTGCCTTTCAAGTTAGCATATTTTGTAAAATAAAACATTGTGGTGCTATGATACATCTATGGGAGGTGGCATTGGGTCAGGCAGGAAGTGAACAATTTATTAGAGATAGTAAGGCAGAGGGTGGAAAGGGTGCAGTCAGTCTTATTTTAAGATATAGAGACAGGAGAGAAGAGGAGAAAAAAGTGTCCATAAATGCAGTATTACACGATTCTGAAACAAAAATACTAACTTTGAACTGAGTGTCATTGATATCAAAGGTTATAAGCATGGACAAGGAAAATGCTGGAGGAACTGAAAGTCATTCAGTGTGACAAAAGAGTGGGTATGAATGGGTGAAGCCAAAGCTGACTGAAGAGGAAACATTGAATTATGGAGATCTTATACCCCAGATTAGGTACTATCTTTCATATTGATTTTACATAGAAAATGTTGGGGATGCAGCATGCTCAAATGTGTTCATGCTACACATTTTGGAAAATGTAAAATTGATTAAAAACAGTACTGACAACTCTGTATATAAGAACTCCAGAAAGTGGTTTCAATTCGTCAAGACCTTAGTTGTACAAGCCTACTTTTAGTATGTGTGTTTTTCTTTAATATAGCTTTTTTGTGTAAGTTTTTTATGTGGATCTTATAATAGTATTAGTTATTAGATGTGTGAAGTAGAAATAATTTTGGAGACTGATGGGCCAATAGGAGTGAGGCCCTATAAGCCTCTGCTTCTGGGAGACGATTAGCTTGGTAGAAATGGACTTCTATAAAGCTGAAAGCAGGTTGTTGCTGGTGGTGCAGTCTAGTGACAGTGAAGTCCTGTAGAGAAAGACTCAGGACTAAGAGTCCAACAGGTACTGACAGGGCTATTGGAAAAGAGAGTGTCCATCTACTTCCCATTACCAGTTCTTTAGAGATTGGGAAGATGAAATTGGCCCCTGCCTGTGGCATTCAAGTTCTCATAACAGTCAGGGATAGTAGGGCAGCATCTTCAAGTGCTTGCAAGTAGCATTTGCAAAAGAAGTAAGCAGCATAAAACAAAGATAAACATCAGATGTCATAAGCTAACTCTGTATATACCTAAGTATTTTAGGACAATCCTATAGGTATTCTCTAAAGTAACTAGAATTAAAATTTCAGGGGACTACTAAAGTAGTTGAATTAATAGCATTGAAATTGGCATTATCATAGAGCTTGCAAATCTTCTGTTTCTCCATGAGGGGAAGGCCTGGAAGATTAGGGTTACAAACCAACAATAGTAGAAGCAAGAGTCCTGTGGCTCAAGGTTCTTTTCCTTACCTGGAAAGTCCTCTTGTGTGCATATAACAGGATGGTGTCAAACTTCTCTTCACATTCTACTAAACTATGGAACATTTCATGGGCTACACCATGGAAGCTAGAAGCTCCTTCCTTTCATATGAAGAGTACTCATGTAGACAGGCAGTCCTACCACTCTTGTCTACCCTTTTCTGGCTTCAAGGAGGTATTGATCAGAGCTAGGAAAGAGGCTGTATATTCAACCCTTCTGCCAAAGACAGGAGATTTATCTCAGTCCAAGTAATGGAAGGTGGCAGGAAGAGGAGAAATATGGCCGGAGATCAGCTACATTCAATGAGACAGTGATGTCTGGAGGAGTCTGTGACAAAAAGAAGACAAATCAGAGCACTGTCACTCTGCACAGCATGGCCAGCAGCATCTGAGGGTGATGTATGATGACACAGGCTGCTGAGCACTACCTTCCCAACCTGGGCTGCCATGAGCTCTCATGAAGGAGCAGATTTATTGCATTGCCATTGGTGCATCGCTGAGCAGGGTTGTGAGGAATTGTGGGTAATACGATTCTCCCCACCCCCATTTGAAGCCAATAACCTGCCTTCTTTATCTCAGCAAGCAGAAGACACAGAGACAAAGAAAAATTGAACTCAGATTGCTTATCACCTCATCTTCCTGTGTCCATGCAGTACATGGTGCCCACTGTTAAAAAAAAGTAGAAGAAAAATAACCCGAGTTACAGTAACATATATGTGAATATCTTTGCTCCTTTCTTTCCTAATGCTCTTATTTTTTTTTTTACAAAATTTATATCAGTATTTATGTTTTTAAATAATTATGAGATTAATAATAAGACATGTTTGACTTTTTTTTTTTGTTTATACCATATGACTGAAGAGGAAGCTTGTTAGAGATGAAGAGGGCAGTGCAGGGTAACCACTAATACCCTGTGGTTAGTAAAGGCATCAGTGCAGTGTTCTGAGGAAAGTTTAAAAACAGTAGAATTTAATTTGTGAATTATCTCTGATTGTGTGCTTTTATGACTTAGGGGATTTTCTCTACTGATATACCTATATAAATATGAAAAGATGATGATTGATGACAAAAATGTCCAACTAGAAGGAAAACTGGGAAACAGCCTGAAGAATTCATTTAGAATGTAGTTAACAATGAACTATTTACTCAGTGCTAAAATGAATTGGGGGAAAAACAAGCTTTAGAACAATTTGTACTATTCCATTTTATGATATGTATGTGAGTGTGTGTGTGTGTGGTGTGTGAGTGTGTGTGTGTGTGTGTGTGTGTGTGTGTGTGTGTGTGTGTGTGTGTGTACTTGGAGCATTTTTGTCATGGAATAAAAACATGGAACAATAGTTCTGGAAAATTCAACTGATGTTAGTTGTAGAGGTAGAAATTCCGTACTTTTACAAGGAGAAACAATGTATTACCGGCAGTTTCATTTATATAAAAGTTAAATACTTGCAAAGGCAAAAAGCCAGAGGGAATGTTGCCTTTAGTAATCTCATGAAACAGCCTTGTGATTAGCTAAGTGGGTGGCTCAAGTGGCCATGGTGAAGACCTCCTTTGTTACTCACTATTATCCTTACAAAGTAGGGTTTTCCCTCTTTCTAGCTATAGTCTATGTATGAATTTTGCAACTGGAAATTGTGTCAAGAAATGGGGGAAAAGTTGGGGAGCTGGCCCAGTGGATCAAGTACCCACAGGGCAATTGTAAACACCAGAGTTCAAATCCCCAGAACTCACATAAAAGCTATGCAGCATGGTGGCTACCCGTAGGAAAGCACCGACAGGAGCCCTGGAGTAAGCTGCCTAGCTACACTGGCAGGAATCCATGAGCTTGGGCTCGGCAAGACACTGCCTCAATAAATGAAAGAGGGAAATGATCAGGAAAGATACTTGATATTAATTTCAGGCATCTATACACATGTGCAAACATGTACACATTTGCATACTTCTGTGCAACCACACACAGGTGACTGTGAAAACATATGCATATGTATCACACACATATACATGTAAACATAAAATAAAAAACAATTGAAGGAAGGAGCTAAGTGACATAGTTGTGTGGAATGAGGAGGAAATACCTGGAGATGATGGGCACAGTTCTTGTTGGCAACACCCCCCAGCCATCAGGAGTACATCATGTACCTTCAACTGCCCTTTCTGATTGTTTGGGCAAAAAGCTATGTCTGTTACCTGTGTGAGAAACTCAATTGTCATTTAAGTCCCTTCTACTCTTAGGAAGTAAGACTCGGGAGCTTCTTGCTGAAGCTGAGGAGGGGCCAGATCATCTGGGACATAGATCTTCAGTTCTTGGGAAACATGTGAGTTGAGAGTCCATCATATCCTTACACCACAACTCTGTTCATGAGGCCTCTACATAGCCTTTATCCTGAACTTTTATTGATTGAAGAATGCTTTATAAAATTGACCATATTCTTACTTCACTGGCATTTTAGGGCACCTTTTTTTAGTTTTTTTTTTTTTTTTTTTAAACTCAGTTCATCCTAGACGTTGGGCATATAGAGATGGAGGAACATATTTTCATAGAGCTTACAATCTGACCAGAAAAGTAAATACACGACTAAGGAATTATAATAGAGAACATAATTTCAACAGAGCAAAAATAAGCTGGGACACACCCTGGTATTATGACTGGAAACAAATGAACTGTGGCATGTTAATTAGGCTAAAGATATCCACCTTTGTAGACGTTCTTAGCATACCAAGATGATCTATGGTGTTGGAAGAATCGGAATGTACTATTGAGACTTTGTCCATGGGGTGAGAAGAAACACTAGAGAACTTTGGGAGGCCCATTTAATAAACACATCCCATTTTCATTTTTGAGAGGTCTTTGGTGTCCATTTAACATCACCATAAAAGTATCATTGTCCTTTTCAGTAGTTTTCCAAATTAGCTGGGTCCCAGTATTCAGACACATGAATTAATGGCAGGCTATCTGCTTTAACATATTCCATTTGGATTTTCTTTCACTGCATAGTGAAGGGAGAGCAGAGGGGGTGCGATGGCAACTCTAGGCCAAGGTTCAATAAAAACAGAATGAAATTACAAAATAAGCAGCACAAATGTTCTGTATCAATTTTGTTTGCTGAGTGTCATCAATTTCCAGAAGGCTGTAGAGACAGTCTCGCGCCACCTGCTGGATTGAAGCAGGCTGTGCAATGCATCAAATCAGGGTGTGTGTGGAAAGGATTTGTGGACATATTTAATGTCTTTCCTCCTGCCAGCCAGACAGATAGTGTACGCTATTGTTTTTCAGCTCGTAGCATTTCCTGTGAATGCATTGTATCTGTCTTAACTGCAACCAGAAAATTCCATTTACGTTTCAAACTTGATGTGTAAAAACTATGGTCTTAATAAGAAAATGACGTCCAGGATATAGTGATAAGTCTGTGGACCTGAGCACCACCCCCATGCCTTTCTAGGTGGCTGTGTTCAGCCAGGGGACAAAATATGCTCAAATAAGCTAGCTTACTGTTGTCTTCTTTTCTTTTCTCTCACATGTCTTGTAGATAAAAGTGTTCACACAGGGTTTATTCTGACAAATGGGCTGTATACCATCTGAAAAAGAAGCAGAGGTTTCAGTGAAGAAGTGGACTCGCCAAACAATGACCATTTATATTATTATGTTTATGGGAAAATCAACACTTGAAATTATGGCTCATCAAAGGGGTCAAGACCAGGCTGCAGAAACCCACAGAGATAGCTGACCTGAACAAGGGGGAGCTCATGGACTCCACAAGGATAGCTGGGAATCCAGTATTGGACCCAACCCAGACCACCTGAACATGGGTCTCAGAAGGCTTGGACAGTTTATGGGACCTCTGATAGTGGAACCAGGATATATCCCTGGTGCACAAAAGAACTTTGGGAGCACATTTCCCATGCAGCCTAGAGACACGGGGGAGGGCCTAAGCCCTACCTCAAATGACTTGACAGATTTTGATGATCCCTCCTGAATGGCCTCATCCTTCCAGGGGAGTGGGTGGGGAATGGGACTGGGGAAAGGTTGGGGGTATGGAAGGATAGGAGGGAGAGGGAACTGGAATTGATATGTAAAATAAGAAAAAATAAGACAAAAAGAAAATAGAAATTATGACTCATAATTTCTCGATTTTTTTTTCCTGGAATACTTAGGCTGATTTTAAAATTAAATAACTGTTCAGGCACCTTGCAGGGTGGAATGAAGTTCAAGATTCCTTCATCATGGAGGTAAATAAGTGCTGCTCTAGGGAAGGGATTATGTGTAGGGGCTGGTGCTCAGGGATGACGTACCTCAAGGATAGACTTAGAGTTGTGGGTGCATTCACATGGCACTTAAATGTTGCCATTATTTTGTTTGTTTGACTGATTGAGTTTTAAAAGATAGTGTCCTTCTGTGTCAGACTCCTAGGCTCAACTATTCTATTTGCCATCAACTTCTTCTGAGCATGTTGCCAAGCCTGGTTGGTAGGCATGATTTCTGTGCTAAAGACTTGCCATCATGTTTTTGTTGTTGTTTGTTTGTTGTCTCTTCTTTTAATGTTCTTTTTTATTTGAGACATTTTTCTGCTGCTTAATATAGCTCAGACTTGTCTAGTACTTTACTATGTAATACAGAGTAGTCTTAAATTCATGGCAATGCTCCTGCATCCGTCTTCCAAGACCTGGGTTTGTAGGCAAGAATCACCACATTTTATTTATCCTTTGACAGTTTGTAGAAGAATCTGCTGTGTTTCCCATTAGACATGCCAGCTCTGTGTTAACAGTGTGGTAATTTGAAAGTAATTGGCACCCATAAGCTTATAGGGAATGGCACTATTAGGAGGTATGGCTTTGTTAGAGTAGGTATGGCCTTGTTGGAAGAAGTGTGTAACTGTGTGTGTGTGATTTGAAGTTTCATATATGCCCAAACCATGCCCAGTGCCTCAGTTCACTTCCTGTTGCCCTCTGATAAAGATGTAGCCAGTACTATGTCTGCCTGCATGATGCCACGCTCCCCACCATGATGTTAATGGACTGAACCTCTGAACTGTAAGCAAACCATTCCAGTTAAATATTTTCCCGTCATAAGATTTGCCATGGTCCTGGTGTCTTTGCACAGTAATGAAAGCCCTAACTAGGACAACAAGTGAAGTATAGACATGAATTTGAGACAAGAATTTGTTGGGTCTTTTGGAAAGCACCAAGTCAGACAGAAGGGTATCAATTCATCCTCTGATGGAGAAGATCAGAGGTCAGCAGGAAAGGCAGCTTGAGAGAGGAGCATAGGTCTAGAGGCTGGAGACCTAAGAGCTGACAGCTTGCTAAAGTTTTGTTATGTAAGAGCAGTTGTTCAAGAACACATCAGTTAAATCTCACATTTACTTCTCATCTGTCATCGGGGTTAGCTACTCTCACAGATGCAGATGACAAGAGGAAGGCAACTGTAACGGAATAGAGTGTTACATCTCAGGAAAACTTCTGTTAGTGCCCTTTTGCAGTTAGTTTCGGAGCTGGGTTCCACTAGACATGTCATGCAAGCACCACTCTATGTTGCATAACTTTGATCTAGAGGAAAGTTGTATGAGAATTGGGATGAAATTAGAAAATACATATTTGAACAGTGATGGGTGAAAACCCTTCAAAGAGGCCATTTGTAAAAGACATTTATTAGAAGAATTCTCAACTTACTTGGGAGAGTAATAGCAATGGCACACCAGCTATTAAAGGATAGGAAGTGGAAAATAAGAAAAAAAAAAAGGATAGCAAAGTTCCATCTTTGCTAATAGCTCCCACTGGCATCATTTTATGCATAGCCATGATATCTTAGAGGGGTGATTCCCAACGTTCCTGACGCTGTGACCCTTAATATAGTTCTTCATGTTGTGATGACCCCAAACCAGAAGATTATTTTCATTGCTACATCATGACTGTAATTTTGCTACATTATGAATTATAATGTAAATTTTTTTTTGGAAATAGAGCTTTGCCAAAAGAGGTGTGACCTACAGGTTGAGAACTGCTGCCAGCTAGTGGCAGGAATGGAATGCTGTTTCTTCTTTTACCAACATGATGCATTGTGCAGTCTGTGTTTGCCAGTGCTGCTCCTCTGTGAATGCCAATCAAAGGTAGAAATCTCCTCGAAATAAGCAACCCACGTGATTGACACACACACACACACACACACACACACACACACACACACACTTTATAACATTTGTGGCCATCATCGGCTCCAACACAGAAGGGAATATGTTGCCAAGATAGGGTCAAATGAGAAGCTAGGTACAGCCTCTTGCCACTTCCTACACCCTTTGTGCCCGAGGTATTTATCTGTAATGTCTGGAGCTTGGTGGGTTGATAGATCTTTAAGATGAGAAACAGACTGAGTAGCAGGAGCTCTGTTCAGGAAGTTGCTAGGAATGCTTTTTGGCTTGTTCATGGAAGAAGGGCAGGTGTAAAGATGTATTTAATCTCCAATGACTCGTAGACTCTCTGCCTGATTAGGACTCATGATGTTCCTGGTTTTCCTATCTCTAAGTCTCTGGTCATGAAGGTGTATAGGCAACAATGTGAGTACAGTCAGTTGACCACATACCTCTGCCATGGCTCTTTACTATGTCTGTCTATCCTGAAGTTGAGCCTTTCCTTTCAGATGTTCTCCTCTCGCCTTATTCATCTGTACAAGCTTGCTACCTGGTCTTAAGCATGGGGAGCTCATTCTTGACACAGGGGCTTTACTATTTTACAGCCCTGGGTGAGAATGCTCATATGATTTGGCACTCTGATCTTACTAGGTCCTGTGCACAGCCCTCCTTGAACTTTCTAGGACTCCTACACTTTCCCCTTCTTTCCCGTGTCTTGTGGATATTAAACTACATGGCTATTTTGTTAAATGTCTTTATCCCAGTATCTCCTTTGTCAGAACTTGGAGAACAGAAATTGTCTAATGTCTGTAATATTCCACCTGCTCTGAAGATGCTTGACAAATTCGAGTCTTTGTGATAAACATTTGTTCATAAAGGCTGTCCCATTGTCATCCCATCAAGTGAGTAAAGTCAACCTGAAAGCTGATCAAATAACCCATGTTGCACTAACACATATTCATATTTGGTATATATTATACTTTCAATTAATAGCAAGATACAAACAGAACAGACTGTATAAAGCAAACCTGTGGATTCTTCTAGGGGAGACATTCATCTTGTAATGAAGGGTTCAGCAGAAAGTGATTCCCAAGTGAACTGGGGCTTGAGGGTACTCTGAGTGGTCACAGCATATAAGAAAGAAGAATCAACAGGAGCAAATGCTACTGCAGGTGATTAGAGATAGTGGTGGAGGGGGGAAGACAGCTGAGTCAAGAATAGATTTCTCTATCCTGCAAACTACTCTACTGTCAGTTTAATTGTGAAGAAATGGGAAAATCAGAGGCTCTTAAATGGAGAAATAATATAATCATGCCTGCATTTTAGAAAGATAGTACTAGCAGTGGGAAGCATGGGGACTGTAACAATACTGCAGGGATTAGAGGGAGGGGCACTAGGGGACAAATAGAAGAGCTTCAGGTGATCACAAAGAGGGAGTGGGGGAGAAGATATCCTGAAATCTAATCAGAAGGATTCAGAGACAATGTGTGTATAAAACAGATGGCTAGACGCAACATTTAATAGCCAATATTTCTTTAGAGTGCTGGATGGAAGAAAAAAATCTAACCAGATAAGCAAACACTTTAGAGGAAGCTAAGGAAGGGGGATGCTTAATGCCTAGTCTTGAGGAACTAACAGTGGGAAAACAGAAAGCAAATAGTGAGTGCATAAAGACCAGAGCCACAGGGTTACTCAGGTAGCTGAAGGTTTCTTTGGAAGAGGTTTATGATAAAAATAATACAGATAAATGATCGGAAGGATGGTGTCAGAAGTAAGATAAAGAACCTAAACATTAGGAGAGAGATTTGAAATAGCAGCAAACTGACTTAAAAATGTGTGTTTATGTCAGTAACACACATCTATCCCACATTTGCTAAGATCATTACTGTTGGGACTATCTCCTTTCAAGTAACCAAAGTCTGATGACTCATTCCTAACTCACTCAGAGGTAATAGTAGAACTGAGCATAGCCCTATTCTCACACATACATTATATGGATATGGATATACACATATACATATACATACATACATACTAACATGCATCATACATACATACATACATACATACATACATACATACATACATAGGAATAGGGGTTTATTGCTAACAGGCAAGAAAGCAAATAGAACAGTGATAGCAAATGTCCATGCACACTCAATTCTCCACCCCTCCTGGGCAGACATTTACATCTGGGACACTTTCAATGGATCTCATTCAGTGGTAATTGGTTTCCTAGATAGTGACATTGACTGTGAGACAATGGGAGGGTACAGAGAACAGAGGCATGCTCCTGGATGTGTCCAGTGGGCTAGTGGCACTACCACCAACCTGTGATCTAGAAAGCTGTCCTCTGTTGCCAATGTTGTTTGACAATAATTTATTCACTCTTTAAAATTTTTTTTATTTAGATTTTTATTTGTTCAGGGGGGGGAGAGAGAGAGAGAGAGAGAGAGAGAGAGAGAGAGAGAGAGAGAGAGAGAGAGAGAGAGAGAGATGAAGTATGTGTAGTGCTCAGAGGAACTTTTGCAGAAATTGATTCTCTCTTGTGCCATGTGGGTCTTGGGGATTGAACTTGGGACCTTAAGTTTTACACCAGGGATCTTCACTCCCTGAGACATCTCACAGGTTTGACTTTTTCAAGCTCTGAAGACCTATAAATAAGCAGGGATACAGCTGAATTATGTTTGGAGAATAGTTGAATAAGAATCAGAAACCATGTCCACACACATATTTATGGCTAGATAGAGTTCATCACTCCAAGGGGAGATTTACCACACATTTCATATTTATGGTTGTGAGCCTATCCTTTAACAGCTAAGCTACCTCTCCAGCCCATTACCACACATTTTAAATCACAAGTACCACACTACAAAACCAAAGTCAAACTATCTCTACTATGTAGACCGAAATGTTTAATGTAGATTTTCTTGACTTTATACCACCATGAGGAAATTTCTAGAACAATTCCTCTCTATAGTTAGTACACCCCAGTCTTTGTAATCTCAACTCTTCTGTTGTGACCAGTCAGGGACTAATTACTGCTTGCTTCTTTGGAACCCAGGTCTTACATAGGCAATGATGACCTGAAGACTTCAACATCAGTTTTCCCAAGGAGATTTCCTCAGAAAACTTGTTTGTTCATATCGCCAGTGTATAGTTGTGCGGTGTAGTGATTTCTAAGAGCATGACCATCATTTTTAGCTTTATCAAGATATACTTAAGTTTCAAAGCAGCAACTAAATAAATCTCCAGAAATGTTTTTTCTTTAATTAATTTCATTGTTTTAGTAACTGTGAGCTTTTTTTCTTCTCTAGCACATTAATCACCTAATTTTAGCCAACCTCAAACAATCTACCTTCTTATGTGTGTGAGCATGTCCATAACTTCCATTTTCATAATCATTTGGTGTATACTTTAGATCCCCCATGACTTCCATTGTTCATAGAAACTCAACTATATGGACCTAAATTTGGCTTCAAAGTATTCAGAAAATTGGGTCTGCAGGGTCTGGAGATCATGAATTATAATTCCATTATTTGGAAAAATAAAGGGATAGCTTAATGTGGTGATGGATACGTATGATCGATTGGGTTTCAGCATATTGGAAAATCAGAATTATTTAACACATAGTTGGTAGGCACCTTGAGTCATGGATGATTTAGAACTATGATACCATGTGTAAGGAATAAGATGAGAAAAGGCTTTCCCATTTGCCTCTTGAAGCTTGCTATCTAGATGAGGAGTTAGGCATAGACCTATCCAGACTCTGGTCATGATTTGGGAATAATTACCATTATTGCTCCCAAATGAGGGATAAAGAACTATGAAAAGGTAATAATAATTCTAAGCAGAGTAATTAGGAAGGCTTTGTGGAGTAGGTGGCATTGGAATGAGGCTTTGAAAAATTAGGGAGTGAGAATTAAAGCTGATGTAGCAGCGTACTTGGCATATTCAGGTCAGAGATAACGCAGTGCTCAATGAGGCCACAGGGAACAGAGTGAATCAAAGACACATCCAGGGAATAGCCCATAGTTATATGGGACTGAGGTGTGGGTGTCCTGTGATTGGACTTTTAATCTTATTTGGGAGGAAATCCAAAGCCTCTTCTGGGTGCTAAAAATGGCAGAGGCAGGATCAAAAGCATAATTTAGGCAACTGTGTTTAAATTTGTCAGTAGTGGTTCTGGGTATCGATATGTGAAGGCCTACAGATGATGCTGAACACATTTTCTGATCCCCAGTGTTTCTGTGAGAGGGTATGGTTTCCGATAATTGCATGACATTTATCTTGAACATTCATTTCCTTCAGATTTTTTTTTTAATTGAGTGTCTGGTAATTGCTTTCTTCACACCAAGGTCCCAGGTAGAGGCACTGGTGGTTGTTCTTATTCACTGTTAATATTCCCTGTGTTGCAGTGATTTGGCCCATGAATTTTTTTTTGAAGCTCTTTATTGAGTTTCTCTTACTGCACTGGGGAGAGAAGCAGCAAGACTAGCTGCCTTGCTTATACAGAATCATTAATTCTGCCCCCATTGCTGAGTCTCTGTGGCTCTCGTTTTGTAAATTGCCTGTTTGCTACTTTAGGTTTAATTTTGGTTCATCTCTTTGTAATACAGTCTATTTCAAGGATAGCTTTAACCATAGAGAGAAAGCAAGATCTGTGTAATAAATATATTTTTTAAAAAAATACCAATCAGCACTGTGGATGTTACTAGAATAGGAGGGTACTATTTTAGTAAGTACGAAGTCCTGGGTCCCATATCTAGTACAATATAAAATAGACTATGGTGGTACATGTCTGTGATTCCAGCACTCAGGATATGAGAGGAGGACAGCCAGAAATTCAGGACTGCCCTTTGTTTCTTTTTTTTTCTTGAGGAAGAGGGTGCATTTCAAGACAAGGTTTCTCTTTGTAGCAGCCCCAGCTGTTTTGGAACTACTTGCTTTGTAGATCAAGCTGTTCTCGAACTCTCAGAGAACCATCTGCCTCTGCCTCCCCAGTGCTGGGATTAGAGGCATGTGACACCACACCTGACTGTCCTTGGTTCATAAAAGTAGAAAAGGGAAGAGCACTGTGGTAAAATAAAAACACACACAATAGAGCAAAGATATTCAACCCAAGGTATCCAACCATCTATTCATGATTTTCCAATAGCACCATCACCTGGGACCAGTGCATAAGCTTTTAAGTGACAGTTATGATTTCAACCATAAATTTCAGTTTGTATTGGTCTGATGACTTATTTTCTTTCAGAAGAGATCTTTGGGTTCATATAAACCACATCCAGACCCAGTGCAGATCCCAAAGTCACAGACTTTCAATACAAGATTATAATAATTACATGAACCATTTGTGACTTTTTATATGGGGATGAATATGGGAAGAAATAATATAGAAAGGAGCAACTTTGAAGGCAGTAATAGATTGTGTGGTCATTCAGTAAGTTCTTATTTCTCCTTTTTACTTCTCATGGCTACTGATGGGAGGCTTGGCATGTCATTTACTTTGGCCACTGTTACTGGAGAAAACATAGGCAAGTATTTGAAATATACCTATATGGTGGTAGTTCTGTCACTGCCACAAGCATAGCATAATTGGCGAACTTGCTGGTCCTAGCAGAATACAGACATGGAGCAGAGCTTTCTCAGTTTACTTACATGCCTGCAACTTGAAGCTATCACCCAGGTGATATGAGTTTTGCTTATTTAGAGCTTTCATGTCATGGAAGTTTAGGGCTCTTTACAGTACCCCATTGTATCAGTAGCTGACTGATACAATGCTATATCCTAGCCCTTAGCTATGCACTGAATCATTTGATCACATTTTGATATGCATGTCTGTGAAACCAGCACTTGGGAGGCTGAGGTAAGAGAATTGCTGAGAGTTTTGAGGCCAGCCTGGAATATACAGTGAGCTTCAGATTAGCCTGGGCTAAAGGAAGAGACCCTGTCTCAACTTCATCCCCTGCTTCCTACAAATAGACTGTGCATACAAGCACATAATAGCTAGTCTAACTATTAGTCCCTTTTTAACTGTTTCTACATTGTTCAAAATTCTGGAAATTTTAGTTCTGATCTTTTACTACTGTTGATCCTGCTGTTAAAAAGCACTGATTTTGGTTGAACATGCCTTGGTAGAAGCCTCGTTTCTTTGCCTATGATATTTGACAGAAGTAGAAATGTCACAAAGCAGGACGGGGCTAGGGCCCTGGTATGGAGCCCACAAAGCTCATTTGGGCTTCTCAGCTATCACATTTTATCTGTATATATCCCACTTTTTACTTCGGTGATGGATATCACTCTTTTAAAAAAATTAATGAAAGCTTGCTTCTCAAACTAAAAAATATCTGAATTGTTTACTTGGTGCAATGGTTAACTTTAATTGTCAGCTTGGTACAATCTATATTCACATGGGAAGAAAGTCACAATTAGGGTTTATCTAAATTATGTTGCCCTGTGATTGTGTCTGTGGGGATTGTTTTTATCACAGCCTAAAACTGTAAGGGATCATTTCCTAAGTTTTCATCTGGAATTGTATAAGAGAAAGTTAGCCATGTATTATTTTCTAAGAATCGATCTCTTCTCCTGAGCTGGCATCTTGCAGGTGGGAAGCATGTTAGTATTTGCTTAGTGCATGGCATGAAACAGCTACTAAGTCAATGCCCCCTCCCTCCCTCCCTCCTCCCTTTCTTCCCTCCCTTCCTCCTTCCCTCCTCCCTCCCTCCTTCCTTCCCTATCTTTTCCATTTGCTCAAAGCTACTGTAACAAATGATCTTAGTGCAATAAGCTTTCTATCCAAATACTATGGTCTTATATTTGCTCTCTGCTCATGATTTTTTATGACTTCTACTATAAGAACTACCTTTATGAATTATTTTTAACAGTTGTTGACTCATTGAACATACTACACAATCAGCATGATTGACTTATTTTCTATCCTGTGGTTGACACCACTGGTGGCCCTTTATTGAAGTGGAATATGCTTGTTGCTGTTCTGCAGGTGGGGTGCAATTACACGTAGGGATGAGACAGGTATAGACACTTTGTTCTAATCCCTTCAACTCAAAAAGCAGCACTATGGTTGAGATGGAAGCTAAGAACAGAACACTCCCTATAGATGTGATATGAGTGGCAGCACACTTTCTGCCCTATATCATTAAAGCTTAACCCTGACTGCAGATGCCCAGGGTTATCCTTTTTTGTCTCATGTCTCCTATGGTTTGTACAGGCTAAAAATCACACCTAGTCATTATAGGAAACCAGATCTACAGGGGCTAAATGTTTTTAGTTTGTATGGGGGAAAGTTGGTTCTCGAAGAGATTAGGTCAGGTTTCCCAAGGCCAATGACTAGTGAGTAATAGAGGAAGATCTGCATATTGTCTGACTGCAGAAGATTTGGAAGCATAGAAACATGCTATCAAGAATAGCTCTCTAGTTTGAAGCGCTGGCATCCTGGGAAGTGTGTTGCCAGTGAAATTTGAGGCCACACTATATAATACTGTATCAGAACCTTCAGTTTGTATAAGATGTTCAGGTGACTTGCTGCACATCAAAGTTGAGATGTACAGAGACAGAACATAGGTTGTAGTTAATAAAGCATGAAAGTACCAAAAGTTAAAATGTGTGTGATTAGTCAGGGAGACATGAGAGACAGAGGCAAGCCATTATTTGAAGAACAACAAAGAATAGAATAGATTTTTTTTTGCACTAGCAAACAGCCTGGAAAGATTTTTTGACTTGTAGACTCAATATAGGGAACTACACTAAGACTTAGGCAAATGTCAAATGTATTTCATAACATATAGAATAAGGCAGAAGATGGTTACAACTTCCATAGGAAATAAATACATTAACAGTGGTACTCTTGTTGGATGTCTAGCTTCAAAACATGAAGTGCTGGGGACTATATGGGGAAACAGGAAACTGTCCCTCTTTATGTACCAGGAAACTGGTACATGTTCTATGGAAATTGACTGGAGGCTTCTAAAAGAACTAAAACTAGATCTACCATATGACCTAGTGTACCTATTGTGGGTACATACTCACAGGAATCTATATTCTACCACAGAGGTCTTTACATATCTGCGATTACTGCTGACTTAGTCATTTGGCAAGAGATCAGCCTAGATCTCCACCAGCTGATTAGTGGATAAGGAAATGTGGCACGTACATATCATAGAATTTTATTTAGTCATAGACAAAATGCAATTTTGATGTTTGCAGGAAAATAGGCAATTCTTCAAATTACATTATTAAATGAGACCATCAAGACTCAAAAAGACAAATACAACATATTATTTCTCATTAGCAAATGCTAGTTTTGAGGTTTTTATATATATGAGTGTGAGTGTGGGTATAGGTCCCAAACTGGAGAGGGGACCATGGGAGAGGACAAAGGAGTCTTGGAGAAGAAGGTGGAGGGAGTTGAATGGTATAAGCAGCCTGGGACATGGGGGAGCAGAGGAGAGAGGAGGATCCACATACACAAACTATTATGCAAATGCCATAATGAAACGTACTTTTGAGAAAGCAGGTAGCAATGGAATGAGAAACAGACCTAAATGTAGGAAGAAAAATGAGACACTATAAAAACTGAAGGGAAGTGTGTTTGAACCTATCATTCTAGGGAATCTGCTATGCATAGTCAAGGGCAAAGTAAACACACTTTCACTGTGGAGGTGGAGATCGGAAATTCCCTAGGACTTATAGACTAGTTAGTAAAACCTGGCAATTTTCCCTGGGAAACCTTGTCTCAAAAAATAACATTGAAGAATTAGAAAAAAATTCTACAATTCATAAGGAAACACAAGGGACCACTCACCGATAGCCAGAGAAATCCTAATCAGGAAGAACATAGCCATAGATATCACGATGTGTGACCCCAATCTATACTAGAGTCATAGTGATAAAGTCAACATGGAATCAGCAAAAAAATAGAAATGTAGGCAAATGAAGCATAGCAGAGACCCACAGATAAACCAACATAGCTTTGGGCACCTAACTTTTGACAAAGGTATCAAACACATACATTGGAGAAGATAGCCTTTTCAACATACAGTACCAGAAAACTGGATTATCAATTCACAAAATAATAAAAGTAGATCCATATCTTTCATGCTACATAACCATCAACTCAAACCTAATCAAAGACTTTAATTTAAAAATGAGAAATGCTACAAGTGTTATAGGAAAGCCTGTAAGGATATACATCCAGGCAACATGTTTTCTAACAGAGCATCAGCAGAACAAGAAGCAGATTCAGAAATTGTCAGTGTCCAATTTCATTTATAACTTCACCATAAACAGTCATTCTTGGTCACAAGTGGCTATGTGTTAAACATGCCTGGAACAAGGAAATGTATGTCTAGTATGGCAGGAATAATGGTTAGAGGAATGTGTAATTAGTGGGAAGATAATGCTGTATATGAAGGCAGGAAGGAAAAAGTGCCAAAGCAAACAAAACAAGTTCAGTTAAAGATGCGCTCACTGCATGACTACCAACAAATGTTCAATATTCACTAGGCCCATAGTAGTTGAGCTTTATTAAAGAAACCAACAAAACTTGAGCCACAGTAGAAGTAGGCATGATCAGAGAGAATAGACATTTCTGGAAAATTCCATTGCATGTAGTTAAGACTACACTGTTTATATTTACACTTTAAGCTATTTTGTAGAAAAAGTATTGAACCCAAATTCTAAAATAGAACTCATTTACACCAGATTATTGATAAAGTTAAAATTAATTGCTTTAATCCCCCTCATTATTAATACCAGTTATGTGCTTGAATAAATTGTTCTTCTAACAAAAGTGGAAATAATAATAAACTATAAATTATACTAATAATATGACTCTTAAGAAACTTTCCACATGGCCCGATTGAAAGTTAGACATCCCAAAGTGCAAACTGAAATGTACAAATACTTAGGCACTTTGATAATTTTGTCGGAAAAAGCTCTGTCTTTCAAAGTCACCATGCTACACATAGAAAGTCTAGTGAGTTTTCACTGTCCTCATTCTCAGAGCATCCCTGGCTTCATCAGTTCCAAAGTTCTGTTTTTTTTTTTTTAGCCCTAACCACCCCCCCACGAGTAACAGTCAATAGATGCAACATGTTGTATCCTCTCCCTCTATTTCTTTAAATAAAATATTTAAAGAAAAAGAAGTCATGAACTTGAGAGGGAGTGACAGGGCCTGGAAGAGCTGGAGTGGAGAAATAGAAGGAAGAGGGTGGGAATGATGTACATACAGTATTCATGTATGAAATTAAAAAAAAAAAACTTAAAAAAGGAAGGTGACTAATAGTGCTTAAATGAATGTTTCCCACTAATTTAAGGGACAGTTGTAAAAGTGGTATGTATTTATAACCCTCAATGTGATATTTTGTTTTGATATATTAACATATTGTGAAATAATTAAAGAATTTATTTCAAATAATTTATTTAATTATTCTAAGATCTACTTTCAGCAAGTATTTCCTAAGTATTTATGGCATTATTATTAGCTATCATTACCATGCTATTCAATAGATCATCAGGGCTTGTTACCCAGAGGGCTAATTTTAAAATAACACATTTAAAGAATAAATCTAGCAGGGAGGGAAGGAGGGAGAAAGTGAGGGAGGAAGAGGGAGGAAGAATAAGCCCAGACTCTGTTATTTAGTTGTATATGTATTTGAGCACACCCTTTACTTTTCATGTACCTCAGTTCATGGTCTGTAAAATAATATTCAATTAGTATCAGATAAGGAATATAGATGAATGTTACAATAGATGCCAGGTGTTGAAATGAAACACTATAGATGTCCTTGAAAATACATCTTTAAGCCTACCTGGGAAATCTTTTAAATTTTGACACTGTTGCCTATTTATGATTAATGTGGAGTCTACAGGTCCAACAGAGAATAAATTAAATAGGGAACTAGGAAATATGAATCCAAGCATTAAAAATAAATCTTAAAGGGTGATCATCCCTTTTTCAAGAACTGTCCCAAAAGAGAAATCATTTGCTATGAACTATACATACACAGAAAAATTAAGCCAGCTACATTGCAAAATCATATGTGTTAGAATGGTCCTTACTGACTGTGTAATCGTTGAAATACAGATGAAAACAGAGATTTGTATTTCCATAATAGATGCTTGTATTTCCAAATGCACCATTTCACTTTTCTATCAGTAGCAAGCACAATAATTTGGAGGTGGCTGGTGGTTAATCTCTTTTTAAAGTACTGTGCATGAAATTCAGCACTTTAGTCAGACATCAAAAGGCTTTATTACTTTGACAAATGTGGGAAAAGATAGAAAGAAAAAAATAATTTCCTATAGAAGCTTTTCAGAGGACATGGTTACTGTTGATCTCTTCAGACCACATTGAATTCGGCCCTTTTAAGGCATGCTATCATATTATTAGCTCACATAACAGCAATTTTGATGTAGACACTTATATTGGGCTCAGTTCCCTGTATATACCCATTTTTTTATATTTATTTACTTATTGTGTGTGTGTGTGTGTGTGTGCGTGTGCATGTGCATCCATTCATGAAGGACGTAGGTCAACCTGTAGGAGTCAGTCCCCTCTCTTTCCCACATGGCTTCTTAGAATTGAACTCTGGTCATTTGGCTTGACGACAAGTGCAGTTACTCAGTGAGTCATCTCATTGGCACCACGCTCAATTTTTGAAAAGATCAGCTCATGACATTATCTACATCCAAGAATTCTCCATGTCAAAACATTAATACTATTTATCTCGAAGCACTGGGATAGCTTCAGTTTTTTTTTCCTCTTTGCTTATCTGCTATTTCCAATTTTTCTGCAAGAATGTGGATTATTCGTATTAATTTTAAGTCAGGAAAAGCCTCTTTTAAATTGAACGTTATCAACTATTTTCAATGTGAAATCCCTTTTAGAGCTGATGGAGCAAAGAAGATTAGGTATGGATATTCATTTTAAAAACGGCAAGACCAGGCTTTCCTTTAGGTACTCATCTTTTGTTCACTAAATAAGAACACAGATTGTTGGTGAGAAAAATAGCTGGTGAGGAGATATTGATTGAAGAGAAGCAGGATGCTATACTCACAAAGTTCCCAAACTGGTCATTAGATAGCAGGGAGGCACACAGCATCGTTTTCACTTGCTTATGACAAGGAGGCATGATGGTTCTACTATTGATATAGTAAGCCATTAGTAAGTTTTAAATATCTAGGACAGGCATAAAGGGTTTCTGAATATTTTGTGGGTTTGCAAATAGATAGAGTGACCTTTTGGACAGATGTGGAGCTGAGTCAACCCCAGCTGGCTCTGATTCCCTCATTTCCAGTTATTTAATATGTGACATTGTATGGGGTCTTTCATCATGGCTCAGGTCTTTCTCCTGTCCAAATACAGAGCCTCAGTAATATATGGCTTGAAGAATGTAGACTATGGGACAAGGACAATTGTTAGAGTGCTAGAATTCATAGACACCAGTCAGAAATCTCTGTTCATTAGTGCCAGGCCTAATTTTTTTCTGTCCTCAATAAACTTGCCTCTCGGTGGGTTTTAGGGAAGTCTCATTGAGTCATATCTATTTCTGAGCTTGCCTATCCCACATCTCTCTTCTGCACTGTGTCTCGATGGCTGCTGTCCTTGCTGTATCTTTAGAAAGTTTCTTGCCCTAGACACTCTTTTCTTCCCTCCCTCAGGCCATCCTTTACATGAGGTTGCTGCATCTGATAGATGTGCTGAGAACAGAAGTACCTACATGGAGGAGCTGAATTTGAACATGTGACACCAGTTTTCTCAAAAATCCCCAGGCTCAGCAGTGTCCCCAGGGATCCCTCTCTGATATGTTTGTCCATGGATCTCTTTCTATTTGATGCTAGCAGTTTTCTGAGCTAATACTGTTTTCCTGCTTTTCAGCTGCCAAGGAACAAAGTTGATTTCTTGACTACACCACAGAGTCTGGTCCTCACCCAAGTTACCTTCCCAAAACTTTCTCAACGAAATAGGTTTCTTCAACTATTCATGTCTCTGGGAATTTAGAGCTTGAGACAGAAATTCATTCCTTTGTAAATGACAATTTCCCCAACTAGTGCTATTGCTAGTCAGAAACACAGAAACTACATGCCTAGAGCAGGCCAGGCAAAGACAAGTTGAGCTTAGCTGCCTCCCTGCTGAGCACTATAGTTCCACTTTGAAATTGTAAACACTGTAATTTAATTGCCTGTAAACATTTGTTTCCTCATTCCTTATTCTCCATTGATTTTTGTCCAAAGCTTTGTACTATTTTACACAGGAACATCATAAATTTGGTTTAATTACTTCCTTAGGTCTTACAGACACCAGACTGAAACATAAATAAACGTCAACAAGGACTGGAGGCTGCATTTCAAAGAACTGGTAGGAGGGAAAAGAGGAAGAGATCCCTTTGAATAGCATTGCCAAGATCATTTCAACTGCTTGGAAACAGCTGATAAACAACCAGAAAAAAGACACTGAAGTCTCCCTTTCAGCAAGTCCTGCTTGTCTGGAGAGTGCTGGGAAGCTGCCAGCAGGTGAATCAAATGTCAATTGGGTTTGCATCATAGGGGACCGTCTGTGCCAGCAGTTCTTGGACTCAGAAAGGAAAGATGGGTAAGGAGCAGTCCTTAGCCATTTACAAGGAGCAGAAGAAAGCCTGCCCACCACCATGTTTCCCCAGGGGCAGGAGTGTGTGAATTACCAACGAACAACACAATGGTAATCATTTTACCTTAGTGTTAAGGGTGACTGGATGCTTAAAACAAACATATATACTGCAAACTCAGCAGCAGGCGTCTAGTAAAACTCAGAGCTGGGGATCTTGTGCCAACCTAGAGCATTACTGGAAAATAGCCAGCAGCTTTTTTAGCTTGCTTCAGATGACCTTTCAAGCCTTCGAGATGCTCACTCCTTTATGAATGAGACTTCTGATTGTAATGGCTTTTAGAGATAAAACGAACTTTACATTTTGTAAATATTTAGGTGAGCTGTGTTCACAGGTAAACAAAAGTGAAAATTCATTTTTGTAACCCATGTTACAGTTATAATTCAAAGAATTTACCTCTATTTCTACTTTCTGTTGTATGTTTATGGGGGATATGTTTGCCCATAAATTTTTCTAAACTCACAAAATGAGCTTCCTTCCTATAATTGTCCTTTGAAACATGTTAAGTTTTGTTTTCTCATGCTCTTTTTGTGTTAACAAACACATGTGCAAATACCGTTAGTCAATAGATAGGTAGCATTCCACTGTGTACATGGACAACTCTATGTTTAATAACTTTCCTATTGGTAAGTATTTTAGTTATTTCACAAATTGGCCAACTATAACTGATGAAGTAAAGAAAATCTTTCTGTAGGTATATCTATGCCTTTTCTATGAGACTAAATGTTAAGAGGGAAACATACATTTAAATATTTTTAACAACTGGAGTATAAAACACTTGTCGTAAAGATTAACACTGTAATGAATTTTAAGAGTTCAATTCAGACTTGGGTTAGAGTAATCCGCCCCTCCCCCCCAACACACACACACACACACACACACACACACACACACACACACACACATTACCCTTACCGCCATCTAGTCACAGGGCTTTTCTTGCAAAACTGGAGCTTGGTCTTATAAATGCAAAGTCCTCACCTGTCCCCTGCCAAGCTCCAGGAAAGCATCATTTTGTTTTCATGAATTTAATTGTACTGTGTATGTATTGAAATGTATCCTGATTTTTTTATTAATGTTTACACACATGGATACACTTGTCCATGCATACATATATGGAGACCCAGATGTCAGTGTTGAGTGTCTTCTTCTATTACTTTCATCTTTACTTTGAGACAGGGGATCTCATGAACCTGAAGCTTGCCATTTTGACTAGACTGACTAGCTAGGGAGCCCCTAGGCTTTCCCTATTTCTGCCTTATGAGCTCTGGGGTTACAGCTAGGAGACAGGGTCAGGGCCCTATTGCTCACTGCTGAATTATTCAGTATTGATAGATTTAGAGAAAGGGAGAGTCCTTGCCTTCAGCTGTTTACTTACTGGTAGGCTCACCTGCCTTGCACAGTAGTTTAAACGCAATGCTTTTTCTGCAGAGAGGGCTCTCCAACAATGTATTCCCCACCTTACATTTTCTTTTGTCTGAATAAACTTCACTCCCAATGACACTGCTGAACTCTCCCCAAGTGTGTTTGTAAAATTTTTATCTACCCACACAGGACTAATAGCGGAAATTTCTGTGTCCTTGTCTAGCCCTCCTTGACCCTAATAAGACAGCACAGTCATCTCTGGAACCTTAGCTGAATTGCCATAGTCATGCACATGGGTTGTCAGTTTTTCTTATTTGTAGTTGGTGTTATTTGAGCTTTTTTTTTTTTAATGTGTTAAAATTCCCTTGTGAAATGTCTCTCTGAGGAATTGAAAGGAAAAAATGGAAAAGCAAATGTTTTGAGCACTGCATGGTGAGTAGGGCAGCAGAAAGGGTCTAAGATTGCTTGATGCAACAAACTTAAGAAAACACTAAATTTAACGGTGGAGGAGGCAGCCAAGGAAGAAGCCTGTAATAAACACATTTGTAGAAGTCAGAATGATAGATCTAGGTAGGTTAGAAACACCAGGAAAAGCATAGTTTACCATCAGTAGCAGAAAGTAAATATAGGAGGTGCAGATTGAAAAAAAAAAAGATGATGGCAATTTCAGGTATTTTTTAGTATCATTCGATTTTCTGTGCAGGTTCTTCCAGTGTTAATTTATTTCACTTAGTCAAATTTCATAAAGTATTTACGAAATGAAAACTAAATGTTTCTAAATGTCTCCATGCAACAGATTTGTTGTGTGCCAAGCCACAGCAGCTTCCGTATGATATATTTAGCTGTTATCACAATCATTATGCCATTATTGGATGATTGGTTGCTATATGGGTATATTCATAACGAGTTGAAGCTGTTAGCAGCATTTAATGAGGTTTTCTGTTTTTCTTTCATTCACTCAGCATTTAGTAATGCTAAAAGTGCTCATTTCATTGGGTTGGCAACAAAGGGCTATTGTAGGATAGAATGCTTTGTGGCTGCATTCCTCAAACGAGCTACAAATTGAGGCTTTCAGAATCATCTCTTCATTCACTCCCAGCCCTTTTCTCTTCATCATGGTATGTGCTCTGTCAAAAATGATAACATTGGATTTCTTTTGGTTTGCTGATAACATGCCAAGGAAGCAGTGTTCCAGGCAAAACATTTACTTTCTTTGAAGTATTTGCTTGGGGATGTTTCAAAGCCGAGTTTCACCCTTGGTAGCCTCTTCTGCATCTCAAGTTCTATCTCCATCTCTCTGTCTTTCTCTCTTCTCTCTCTCTGAATATGTAAATATACATACACTTTGGAATTGTTATATAAAATATAAAGAGAATACTACTGGTAGACTATGATTACAACACTTTAGTTTTTC
This sequence comes from Cricetiscus sungorus, assembly GCA_030556225.1. NCBI lineage: Eukaryota > Metazoa > Chordata > Mammalia > Rodentia > Cricetidae > Cricetiscus > Cricetiscus sungorus. Next base: position 13,515,569 of record JANBXA010000253.1, read on the forward strand.
TGCATTATTAATGACTATATTGTTTTTTCTAAGCAAGTATACAGTATTCAAGCCACTAATCAGCCTCCTCAATGGTTCGGCTTCAGTTCTGAACCATCTGTCCAGCATGTCTAGTTCTCTGATATTGACTATATTAAGCGGAAGGTAACAAAAATGTAATATGAAATTTTGTGGGTGTGTTTGCCCAGAGATAGGGTTTCTCTGCACAGCCCTGGCTGTCTTGGAACGCAGTCTGTTGACCAGGTTGGTCTAGAACTCAGAGATCCCATTGCCTCTGCCTTTGAAGTTCTGGGATTAAAAAAGGTGTGTGATACCACCATCCAGGAAATGTGTAGTTTTGATGTTAAGAAATTTAATATTTTTGGAAATTTTTAGGCCAAGCCTAATGAGTTTAAGCAATATTTTGAGTACATTATGGAAGCATTGACAGCAAACCCCGAGAACCTTGTGATTATTTGTGGTTATATTAGCACCATAAAGCAAACTGTTACAGTCTGGGGTTGTTCAGAGATTCACCGGTCTATGGGTAAATTTTAACAAATAAGAGGCGATGGGAGATGTTATTCTGTAAATATGTTTCTCATACTGGTTAGTGAATAAAGCACTGTGGCCAATAAGAAACAAGATAGGCGGGGCTAGGAGACCAGGAGGAGGAAAGAGGAAGTGGTAAGGAGGATTCAAGATGTAGACTGGAGAGGAAGGAAGACGCCGGCCGCGGCTCCCCATAAGATGACCACGTGAAAATACTTAGATAAGTAAAAATGGGTTAATAATTAAGACAGAGCTAGCCCATAAACAATAATGGTAACTGGCCAACAGGATTGTATCATATACAGAGTCTCTGAGTGTTATGGGGGGCTGGCGTGGCAACAGGGCAGCGGGACCAAGCAGGCTGGCAGAAAACATACACACAACAAAGAAGCTTCATTAGAAACTGGCCAGGACCATGAAAACTGACCGGATTCATACCCGAGACTCATGCTCAGAGTATGGCACCAAATTACATTAGTCAGGGTCTTTGAAAGGCACAGCTCACAAGGCTATGTACTTCCTGCCTTTAGGCAATCAGAGACAAGCAGCACATATTTTGATGTACTTCCTGCTTATGTGTAATCAAGGGCACATCCTGAGCAGTCAAGGCAACCAAGCTTATTTACTTGCCTTAGTATCTCACATGAGCAACAGCTCCCAGCATTCCAGGAAGTTACCTCTCCTTGGGCAAGTGTGGTTTATAGGTCAGAGTAGTTTAGTTTTATAGATCTCTTAAGCACAATAACTTAAAATTAAAATGTAACATTAGCCATCATACAAACTAGATTTTCTCTTGTTTGCCTCATACCACCAGGTGACTTCATGCTTTATGCTTTCCTAGGGCAGTTACGGTAACCACTAGCAGGAACAATTTCACTTCTGTCCTCTACAGTTCTTCATCCAGGGTTTTGATAACTGATTTATTTCACTGGCTGTGGTTCTTTGCTGAGGGCAAGAGAAAATAGGTAGTTATGTCTTCTAGCAGTCAGTAGAACTCTTGGGCGCCACTTTTTCCTATGCTGAAGATAGTTCTTTACTTTTACATTTTAGGCTTGGATGTACAGGATGTGACCCTCCTGAAGTGTGCCTTGCATGCTTAGGGAAAACTTGAAAAAATGCTACCGGTAGAATAAACCTTTTTAGTGGTTTCCTCCTGTACCATCTATCTGTCTGAACTCCGGTTTTCCTCTGTCCTTCCCACTTGTGTGACAGTGTAGCCCCATCATTGCTATGTGTGCCGTATCATAATATAGGCTTCTAAGCTGTTCCCTTCCCCAATTCCATTCTGCTTAGTCATCTGTGCAAATGCTACTTTTTAAGAGAGCCATTCTGATTTTCCAATGAAAACAGAACCCTGAGACAAAGGAGACAAAGCTACCTTGCCTTGTTTTTCTTTGAATGAAATGTCTGTCATTGAAATATGCTTGTTGAGACCCTTCTCTGGAACACAAAACCTAGTGGCTCCCAAACTGTGAATTAATATTCTATGTCCAGTCCAAATAATATTACTTATTTCCAGGACTGAACTAGGATGATACTAATGAACAGGTCAGATGTACTTTGTAGTGTTGGCCAACACTAAGTGGCATGACCTCACTTTTAGCCATAGAATATCATTTTTATTGCTTAACATTTATTAAAATTAGTTTGAAGAACTATTGACGATTGCCTATTTGCTGAATCCCCATTAAATTTTTGTTTACTTTTTAATGAAATGGTATATCCTAGCCTCATAAAATTTGACCATTTCCTTATTTTAATGTATCTTTTCTGTCCATACCATTCTTATGACTTGCCATTAGATTTATAAAATGTCCCACAAAAATGTTAGCATTATGGCATAGTTTATTTACAACATTCTTGACTAATAATTAAATAAATAGCCCTACATGTGGAATGGGGGTGGGGGATGGGAGGGGAGGGTGCATGTGAGGGGGGAAATAGGGTAAGAGGGAGGGAGGGAGAGGAAACTGGGATTGACATGTAAAAAATTTTAAATTATATTATTAATAAAAAAGACAAAAAGGTATTTTTCACACTTTGGGAGAAAATTTCTTTCATTTTCAAGTTACAATTCATTGTGCTTTTACACTTCCAATTGCCTTTAGAATCTTTGACTACTCTTTTTTTTTTTTTTTAGACATTTATGCCTAACCAAATAGGATGATTGAAGCTGTCTTTCTCAGTATAGGAACTTCCTCAAGGAAATGTAAATGTAAATACATTCTCAATAGGAAACTCACTTTGAAGTGCTTTCAGCCTATGAACAGCTGATCAAAAAGATAATGAAAGGAAGGGACACACAAGACTGTCGTTAACCCTTTCTAATCCACAGAAATCCCACTACTTATTTAATTATGGTATCCTATTGAATCTATCAAGCATTACAGTTAGGACATTCTTACAACAGCAGTATTGTTTGTGGCATTACCTGTCAGATCACATGGTTCTAACAAAAGAGGATGCTACTAGTCAGCCTTGTCAACTTTCATTTGAACACGTGAGTTAGATCAAGATTTCTACTCAGCACCAAAGAAACATGAATCGAGTTCCTGAAAGCAAAACCATCCCAGGTGAGCTCTTTTGGCTGCTTCCACTACAGCTGATAATATTTTCTTTGGCATTTATCTATAATCCAAACTAGGTAACCACTCTCGTAGAGATTAGGTACCAGAATTAGATACTATAAGACAAGTGGTCATTAGCTAGGCTTTTCACAGTAGAATCCTCTGGTAAATTACTTCTCTTTTTTACACATACATGCCAGTTTGAGCTCTTGCAGGCTCATTTGTGGTTGTTGCCTACTTCATTTTCAAGTTCGGTCATGTTTTATGCCCAGCTAGCCTTCTTCTCCTGCTAAAATCAATGAGGATGTTTTCCACTTAACAATTCAATTCACTTTTTGGATGACAGCCAATGCTTTTCTGAGAAAAGTGACCCGGTGACAGTTTTCCTGGCCTTGTTTTATTTTTGAAACAGGAAAATAGCAAGTTTCCATCCTCCTTTAACTTTCCTCTTCATGGGTGAGAATGCTAAATGACAGCTGTGTAGAGCATGTCCAGATTTTCTCATTGTGGAAACTGACTAATGGACCATCTGATGAAAGTGGTCTTGCCATTTGAACATTGCAACAGCTCTCCTCTCCCAAACATCACCCAAACAGAGATAAACTGAAACTGGGCACAAAAAGAAAGTTTTTTAGTGCTGAACAGTCAATTAGTGGCGACATCTTAAGTCTTTTCAAATAACTAAGGTGAGCTGGGCAGTGCACAACTTTAATCCCAGCACTCAGGAGGCAGAGGCAAGCAGATCTCTGTGAGTTCAAAACCAGCTTGGTCTACAAGAGCATATTCCAGAACAGCCTCCAAAGCCACAGAGAAACCCTGTCTCAAAAAAAAAAAAAAAAAAAAATACAAAAAGCAAGCAAGCAGGAAAACAAACAAACAAAAAACTCAAAAAACTAAGGTGACAGAGAAAGAATCTAAATGTAGAATGGTGGCTTAATCCTGTACTCCCAGCCAAAGGGGGTGGGGGAAGGGGAGAGACACAGAAGGGTCACTGCAAGGTCAAGGCCAGGGGGTCCACATAGCAAGGAGTTCTAGGCCTGCCAGGGTTACATACATAGGAAGATCTTATCCCAAACAACAAACAGGTAGAATTGAAAATGAAGTTTGCAAAGAACATCGGCCACAGTAAAGGATTCTTAGAAATATGAGGCTGGCAAATGCTTTCAGGGCCCTTTGTTCATGCCATCAGGCAAATCACTGTCATTATGCAGCACTGAATGTGTAGAGTTTTTATTATCAAAGGTAGCTGCTACTAATAAAAAGTAATTGTTCAGGATATCCTTTTCCACTATATATGTATATATACATATATAATTACTACATTCAATTGTGCAAACCTATATAGAGATGATGATTGGATTATTATCTGTGGGGCTTAGTCTAGCAATGACATAAATCAAAATAGTAATGCATTTTATTAAAGAAGACATTTGAGTGCTATAGAATCTAGTTGGAGTTACCTTTGGTTCCTTTATTTTTATTTAATTTTGTCCAGTTTAATTGTATCTATCTAAATGTTAACATTTAAAAAACCAAAATGAATACATACATATATAATATAGGTTGCATATGTAAATGGAAAATCTCATTTACTTTTCACAGAGAACTTGGGAATTGTTACTCTTAATTATTTGCTATTTATATTTTTAATTGTATGTGTAAATGTGCATGTATGAGTTTTGTGCACCATTTATGTATAAGAACTCATGGAGGCCAGAAGAGGATATCCAATTTCTTGTAACTAGGCAGTTCTTAACCACTATGTGGGTACTGGGAACTGAATCCATGTTCTCTTCAACAGCAGCAAGCACTATTAACCACCTAGCCATCTTGCTAGACATTGGAAATTATTTTCAATGAAAAGGAATCTAATAACTTTCATGAATAATTAAGGTAAGTCATACCATTTAGCTCATGGAACCAAAGGGTCCATTTCTGTTCTTGGTATTTTAGGAATTTAGATATAAATCACACCGAGAATGTTTGGCTTCTATGTTCACTGCTAGAGTGATTATAAAGTGGTTAGAAGAGAACAAATTATTTTGTATCTAATGATAAACTTCAGGTTTACATGACCAGAGATGCCAAATTGCCTCCTTGAAAGTATAAATTTCTATCAGATTTTCCAAGAAAGAATATTACAATACTAAAACCATTCACCCCAAGTAAATCTGCTTACGTCATGTATTCCATCTTTATATTCAAATTGTGATCAAATGCCCATGGTTTTAGAATAGTAATCTAAAAAGACAGAGATAGAACATGCAAAAACCATGTTCTAATCCCACAAAAAGCTGACAATAAGGGTGTTCTGGCTCAAGGGGGTCACAACAATATAGTTAGGCTATGTGGTAACTGGTCATCAACATAAAGAAGTTTCATATGTTCCTTTTAAACTATAGTCAAGATTTTTAGACAGTAATTGTTTAGTATGTATTAAAAGTTTTCAATGATGTTGCTTCCTTGCATATCATAGTACCAGTTTAGAATTTTTGATCACAGGGGAAACTCACATACTTTAGAATGCCAGAGGCTAGCCATTAACATTGAGGCTTTGTTTCTCCAAAGACTGAATTTCTTTATTGTTTTTCTACTAAGCAATGAAACCACACCACTTGCTCAGGGTTTCAGGAGTATAAAATTTCTGAAGTGCCAAGTGTATAGTTTTGACAATAGCATCATTGTCACTGGGGATATTGTATATATACACATGTATTTAGGATATTACTCCTGAACTAAATAATTTAGATCTCTCTGTTTGGAGAGAATACTTAAATCGTCTCTTTTGCATTTCTGGATCAACTATGTTGCATTGGATGTTACAAATTACACCATGGACATGAAAGTTTGAATATATGATCAACATATTATGGGGAAAAGGACAAATAGACCAGTGCGGAAAACAAAAACCTTCAATGTTTAGTCTAGATAGATTTTACTTTATTAATTCATAAGAAAAATATATAGGGGGTGTTTGGGCATTAAAGGTGGTGAACAAAACAGCACCCACAGGTTATTATAAATTCTAAGCTTCTTGTTACTTTGTAATATCCATTAATTTGACTTTAAGTTTTTATACTGGGAATGAATGTAAGGGTAAGTAAAAATAGGCACGGCCTTCTTGCAAGAATGAATAAATGTGAGAACTGACATTAACAATATAAATGCAAAAGAATATAAAACAACAACTGAGAAAACAATAAAAGAGGAAGGGATATTGTTAAGAGAGGGTGTGCCTCAGAGGGAAATGGGTCAAACAGGGAAAAGAGATAGAAAATGTTTTACTGAGAAGTCAGTAGGAAGAATACAAGGGTTAAAAACTGGAGCATGTTGGGAAGAGAAGAGTGTGGGTTTTTGACTCAGAGGTTACTCCATACCTAACACTCTAGAAATTGACATTACCAATTACCAGCAAAGAACCTGAGTCCTGGAGAAGTTAATGGTGCAAACTCTCACACTAGCGTGAAAAGTACAATAAACAACTATTTTGTTCTGTTTGAAATTAAGACTTTCCTTTTCCATTTGGTTGTTGCTGTATTTCCAAGAGCAAATAAGAGGGGGATTTGCTTATAGGAGGATAGGAATCAGATATTTTAAAACTTAAAACAAAAGGGAAAGAAAGGAATGAATATAAAGAGGTTTCCATTCATCACAGCTCTGCCTTATGTGGAAAAACACAGTATGGAGGAGCCCATGGTGGTGGAAAAGCAAAGCGGGAAACTGTTGTGAAATACTAGTTTTAGATTTGTTACATTTGCTTGTGCTGTGGGATATTTGTTTAATGATACAAAACTGTGTTGCATTCTTTTCTATTGCATCTGCTTAACTCTGTAAAGCTGTGTTACTTTGCTTACCTAAAACACCTGCCTGGTCTAATAAAGAGAGGAATACCCAATAGCTAGGTAGGAGAAGGGATAGATGGGCTGCCAGGCAGAGAATAAGTAGGAGAAATCTAAGCTAGAAAAAAGAACAGGAAGGGGGAGGAGCCAGAAAGGGAGGACAGGAGTATGCCAGGGGCTAGCCACCCAGTCACAGAATAAGAAGGAAGGATGTATAGAATAGAGAAAGGTTAAAAAGTCCAAGGGTAAATTGTAGAAGAAAAGAAATGGGTTAAATTAGAAAAGATGGCTATAAACAAGCCAAGCTAAGGCCAGACATTCATGAGTAAGAGTAAGTCTCCGTGTATTTATTTGGAAGTTGGGTGTCAAGCCCCCAAACAATAACAAAACCAACTACAGGAAACTTCTGTAACTCATTTTCCTTCCCACAAAGTAAAAGAAACTCAACTCTACCTGTGGAGACATTGTAGCTGCCAGTGCTTAAAAGGTTTAGAAGACTGACTCTGACAATTCTGCTCACATACCCAGCCAGGGTAGTGCAGACAGGTGGTGCATTAGCTGGAGCTTAATCAGGTGTTAAACTTCATGATAGTTGCCTGTCTTCACTAGATCTCCTCAGAAAAGAAAACAATTACACCCAGTTGAATATATCCTATAGGTACTAACTTGGTGACTGATTTTTTTCTTCCTTTACTCAATAAGCAAAAAAAAAAAAAAAAAAAAAGGAAACAATTTGTTCTTACCTGCAAAGGAAAACAGAATGTTCCCCACTGTTTGCCTTAGGGGGCTGATCAATGGTCTAACTCTGTGTCACAAATTTTGTTTAAGAGGATTTGGCTGTTTCAGTACCTTATTGATATCACATTGGTTTATATTTAGCACATTCTGATAACACACAGCAAACAGAAGCAGAAAAAATTAAAACCTTGGAAGAGTTGGAAAGAATGCGAGCCAGACAATGCAGATAAATATCTTTAAAATATATAGGACTCTTAGTTCTTTGGAGTACCTGGAGAATATGAAATTTTCTACTTCAGAGCGAAAATTATTCACCAGGCTTGCTTCAAAATAAATGTATCATCTCTTTGACTCATGTATGTGTCGTGTGTGTGTGTGTGTGTGTGTGTGTGTGTGTGATGTTTTAGAGGCAACACATTTCACTTGTGCATTTGTTCAGTGACCCCCAAGTTTCCTAGAGCAAGAGGGTGAAGTAAGGCCAGTAAAAAGCTGTGGGGCCAATTTTGATTTAACAAACTATAGTATCTAGTGGTGACGACTTTTGTAGCAGGCTGGTAAGTTGAGTAAAACTCTCAATGTTTTGGGTTGAGGAGCAGAACATTCAAATCCAAGCATTTCCCTCTAAGCAAGCAGTCATTCGGACAGGCAGTATTAATTTATAATGGATTCAGTGAAGTCCACAAGACCAGAGAAGGAAGTAACAGGTGGTGAGTTGTCCCTTGTAAATTGTGTTATATTGGATCAAGCTTCTAATAAATTGGAGGTGAGACTGGTGGACATCATACATACTGAAATCTTCTTTGAAGAAGGTAATTAAGCCAGATAAGAAAGTGGTTATGATGCCAAGGATGAGGAGTAAGTATAGGGTCCTGTGACAGGTGCTTTTCCTTCCTTAGAGAGTTAAGAGCCTGGCTACTACAATTATTTACCTATAGTCTATGATGAGGACCTCCACTATCTGATTTGGTAGAAATGCTGTGTGACCTGCTGTCTCCCTTACATACTTTAAAAGTTAATATTTTATTATTTCTTTATGAATCTTGATCATATTAATTCTTTCCTAGCCAGTAGGGATGAAGCTTCCATGTCAGTTTCAGCTTCATTTCTCCATGTTCTATGACTCAAGTATGTGGTGTTTTCAGCAATAGGGTTTTATTGTCAAGTTCTGGAAGGTAGTCAAGAGCAATGGCAAAAGGCCATAATGTTTGGGGGTCTATGTGATCTCAGTGGCCAGTATCACTGAAAGGGGTAACCTTTTCCTGGTACTGGGGTTGTATTTGCTAGCAAGTTCCAGTTTCATGATAAAGAATACCTTGTAGTTAATTACATACAATTATTTTTAAATAAGGTAAATTATGAATAGATAAGGCAGTGTAATAAAATTGCTTTCATAAGCTTCATATTAAATATATTTTAATGAGGATTGTCTATAAACCCTTTCAGAAAAGAAGTGTTAGGTGTTTTCATTTCTTTGGCTGGATTAGAATAGAGATGACAGAATCAATATATCCAACTATGACTTAACTACCTTTGATTTCCATTTAAATTTCATTACTTCTTTGTGGTATTATGAATGACAATGATCTGCATAAACTCATATATTTGAATGTTTTGTCCTTACTTGGTGGAATGTTTGGGAAGGGATAAGAGATGTGGCCTTGGAAGAGGTGTGTCTCTACCAACACCATTCTCAGTTAGCTCTTACTCTCAACTTTGTGCCCGTGGATCAAGATGTTAAGTTCTCAGTACTGGTCTAGTACCATGCCTGCTGCATTGCTGAATGTTTTATTTTATAAGTTCCATTGATCATGGTGTATCTTTGAAAAGTAACTAAGACACTCTTTGAAGAACTTCACCACAGAATTAGACAAACATTTCTGAGTTGATTCAGTTATTTGGAAGGAATATAAATCATGCTCTGGGATATTTTATTTTCTTATGAAAATATTTAGGGACAGCAGATGGAGATGTGAAAGCATGGTATGGTAAAGTGGCCAAATAAAAGGAGCACTTGTAAAGTATGTTCTGTTATTGAATTTTACTTGAAACTACAAATGTTCTTATTTAATGTCATGTGTATCAAGCCAGACAAGAATTACTACTCGCAATGAATGGTTGAGTAAATGGAAGCAATTAACAGTTACACAATTTATGCCAATTCACCTGAATTGGCCATAGAAGTTGAATGAAAAAATGGAAAAAAAAAAAGAAAAGAAAGGAAGAAAGAAAAATCAAAGGTAAAAAAGGATAGCGAATGAAAATATAGCATTTAAACACAATGATAAATTTTATGGAGCTGAAACATAGACACATAGACCCTTTAGTCACTCTTAGTCACATTTAGATTGAGGTAAGCCTTTATTCATAGAAATATCCTAACAAATAAGAAATTCAAAGTACAAATGATTAATTTTCCACACAAGAGAAATGAAGTTTGCCTACATTGTGCATTTTGACATGGAATGCGAATTAAGATAGCTTGTGTATTTGACATATAAGTAACCAAGAATGAAACCTTTGGGAAAATTTAAATCTTCTGTACAGATCAAAAAGAAATTGCTTGATCATTGTTTTGCTAAATATTGTTTTTTTTTAAATAGAAAATGGATATTTGTAGCTTTTCATGATGATGGGAATGAAAAATCTAGCAAACGTGGTGGTTTGAAAGAAAATGGCCCCCAAAGGGAGTGGCACTATTAGGAGGTGTGGCATTGTTGGAAGAAGTGTGTCACTATAGGGGTAGGCTTTGAGGTCTCTTTTGCTCAAGCTTCCCTCAGTGTGACTTTGAGTTGACTTCCTGTAGCCCTTAAGATACAGCACTCTCAGCTCCAGCACCATGTCTCCCTGGATGCCACCATGCTCCCTGTCATGATGATAACAGACTGAACCTCTGAAGCAAGCCCCCTCAATTAAATGTTTTCCTTGTAAGAGTTGCCGTAATCATGGTGTTTCTTCACAGCAATAAAAACCCTAACTCGGCCAAACATAATGCCTAGATCGCTCCGTTTATTCAACTGCAAACTTTGAAAAATGTCTAAGCAATCTGGACAATGACACTGATTTTTTTTTCTCCTGAATTCACATTTTTTTTCTAGTCTACTCAATTAAAAACATTATACCTCTCTCTAGAAACATTTTGAAGAAAAACAAGACAAGGGATATGGTCCAAGGCTAATGACATATCTAAACTTGCTAAGAATTTTCTATTAGTCTACCTTATAAGTAGACTTCCCCCAGCAAGTTAGGTATTTCACATCATAGCCAGAATATAAGTCATGACAAGGATCTCTCCTGGAAAGAATATTTGTTGTGTAATAGACTATCTGTTGTCTCCTTTTCCTGTATTTCTATTACTTTTGCCTGTTTGGTGATTTTTTTTTTTTGTTGTTGTTGTTGTTTTTTTTTTTTTTTTGCTTATTTTGTTACAGTCAGTGATCAATATGTCAATGGGAAAACACTTCCAGTTTAATGTGTCTGCTTGAAATGATGAAATTCATGCTTAGTATCAGATTTCTTTGAGCTTATTCTCTAGATGCTTAGCCTGAACTCTGGGCATTGAAGAAGTCACTAAAATCCATGTCTGATTGGCAACTGAATGTCTTCCCATGTGCTTAGAGGTAAAACCTTTTGCTTAGGCAGCTAGAAGGTATACATCCAAGTTACAAACAAAGTATAAAATGGTTAATAGCCCATAAGCAGTCTGGAAAATGTGTGTGAATTATATATTTCTAAGCTATTTCACAGACAAAATATAGGGCTAAATGTTTAGAGTTCATTGATAAAGATTAACAGGTGATGAAGGCACTGTTTGAGTATTGAAGACCAAGAATATAAAAATTTTGAAGTACATATTAACAATGCTTTTTTAAAAATAATTTTTAAATTTAAATTAGAAACAAGCTTGTTTTACATATCAATCCCAGTTCCCACATCCTCTTGTCCTCCCCTGTTCCCCCCACACAACCCTCATCTCATCTGCATTCTGCTCCCCAGGGAGGGTGAGACATTCCACAGGAAGTTTTCAAAGTCGGTCATATCATTTGGAATAGGGCCCTGCCCTCCCTCATGTGTCTAGGCTTTTCTAATTTATATGCTATGAGTGAAAGTGATAAGTCACATGCAATGTGTAACTCAAACATATTTATCTAGTCCCAAGCATTGCACATGCATCGCAAGCATTACATGCTATTGGCTCAATGAGAAGTTTCAAAGAATAGATGAATTGGAGAAGTCTAGATAACTAGAGAAGTTTTCTACTCCACACATTGTTAAAGAAGCTGGAAATTCTAATTACATATTTATTCACAGTTTTAGTAGGTAACTGAAATCTTCACTTGTAGCACAAAGTTTAAGTATCGGTTAAGTGTACAGACTTGTACTCAGAAGATCTGAATTCAACTTGTGGCCATGGGAAAGTTACTTAACTTATTGGTTCTTAGTTTTCTCATTAGTCAAATAGACCATGTTAATTATTGAGTATGTTAGCACATTAAACAACCTTTGCTATTCTTTTAACAATATTTAGCAGATTTCATAGGTTCTGTCATACACTTGGTTTGTTGATTTCATATTGAAGTGATGTATTATGGTTTTGTCCTTCACAGGCTAGTATACAAATTGTCATATCTCCCTTCTGTCTTGGGAATGATGGAACCAAGGGTTGACCATGGTGAATTGTGAGCCCCAGCTGGTCTGCACTGGCCAAAAGATATGAGCTGTAAATAAAACACTACTATTTTAAGCTACAGAGATTTTAAGAATGTTTGTTTCCATAAAATATATACATATGTTTAAATGATATGTATAGTATAGTCAGTCTCTCTCTCACACACATATAGACACAGACACACACACATACACACAAATAACATAACCACAATTATTAATGCGTTGATAATACTTATAAGTATCTTATTGCTATTATTATTATTATTATTATTATTATTATTATTATTATTAGTGTGTGTATATGTGTGGTGTATGTGTGAAGTGTATGTAGGTTTAAATACCCATGCACATATGGGAAGGTGAGAAGAGAACAGTGTAGAGCCCTGCATGAATCCCTGAGGCACCTTGAGCAAGCCTGACACTGTTGGCTGGAACATCTTGCACCAGAGTAGTGCTTGGTACTCTTCTTGATTTGCTAACACACATCTGCTGAGTAGGAGCTAAGCCTGAGAGCTTTCACTTTTGCCCCTTGATTGTTTTCCACTGTGCTGTGAGTCAGTCTACAAGCCTACTCCTTCTCTATGGAGCAGATTGGAGGAGGGGGGAAGTGCAGGGAGTGGGAGGAGAAGAGGGAGGGGGAACTGGGATTGGAATGTAAAAAATAAATTAATAAAAAAAAAGAAAGAAAAGAAAAGCAATGGACTGAGCGTGTGTGTGTGTGTGTGTGTTTCATAGGAACTGTGTTAAGTGAGGATTGAAGTAACACACTGATGCCAAGGAAATGATTCATATGTGGTGATGATTTTTAAGACTCCAAAAAGTTGTATACAGAGGTTAGTGGCGTTTTCATGGCATGTTTATGGATGTGGCTATACTATAAACATCTGGTATCTAGGCCTACCAAGAGCAGAGGGATCTGCACAATGGCACGTGGATGAAGTGCACATGGTGAAAAGGGAGAAATTAGAGAGGAAACGCAGCATGAGAACCCTAATTCAGGCTTGAATGAAGTAAACAGAATAAGTCTTCATGACTCCCAAGTTTAGGCTGGGTGAGGGACAGAGGAAAATTTGTAGAGGCTATGTTTTATAAACCTGTTATTTAACCAGCTCATACTTCAGTTATAGGCTTTATGATAAGAGGCTCAAGGATATCATAATGCCATCCTTTAATCTTCTGCCACTTTTGGTCCTATTTGGAAGTCATGAAAAATCCATTTTTGAAAGCTGATAAGTCCTGAAAAGTAAGTTTAAATTGCAGCTGATTACACTGACCTAGGAATCTCGTCATCTCTAATTCTTGCATGAAAATGTAACTAGGAAGATGACTCCTGCTGGCTTATAATATGCTTATTTAAAAAAAAAAGACCACTTGTCAGCACAGAGCCTTGATGTGGATATTTGAATATTATGAAAATGAATTCATAAGCCAAGTCTGTCTGTCAGATGTTTTTAATTTAAATGTCCTGATGGGTGATGAGACTCAGTATGAGGGCATACAAAATTGTCTTGTGAAATTTAAAGTCAGGCAAGGAGGTGAAAAAAGTTGACATTTAGTTCATAATCATGTGCCTATTCAGAATTTAAAGTTTCTGGTCAAGAAGGGTTTTGATTTTTCAAATTTGGATTTTACCACTTAAAGATCAAGTGTCTTTCGATTGACATTCAAGAAAATGGCAGAAACTGTGCCTTTTATCATAGATCACTTGGGAATGTTAGGTCAGTTCAGTAATCTCACAAGTATTTATGAGCTTCTGGGTTAGCGTCACTACAAATGCTGCTCTCTAATTGTGCACAGGCAGCCAGATGCTACCTTAATGTGAGAATATTAGTACCAACTTCTCAAATGTATGTTGAACTTCTTAGGCAGCAACATGCTCTGCTGAATGACTTTTGACTTGATGTGACATTTCACAGAGCCCTTGTCTATGTCACTACATGGATGTCTTGCTTGTGTTCAGGTGGTTTATATGCAGGTCCAGGGCCAGAGGACTATGGCCCACTCCTCTTCCTTCTCCTACTTATTCTCTCTGCCTGATAGTTCTACCTATTTCTCTCTTTTCCCTTGGCCTTTCTGCTCTCTATCAGATAAATTAGGTGTTTTAGGAGGGCAAAGTAACATCGCTTCAGAGATAAACAAATGCAACACATCTTTGTATCATTAAACAAATATTCCACAGAATAAAATAATGTAACATATCTTAACTATTATTTCATAACAGGTATGCTTTTTAACATTTGTTAAAATTTCATTCAATGAGAATTTGTGCTTCAGTCACAAACTATAGAGCTAAGCAATGGCAGAAAGACAATCAGCTAAGAAAAATATCGTTAGAGGACATTAGATGTACATGTCTGGTGCATTTAAATAGCACAACCGTATCAAGAACTGTGTAGAACATTGTATTTTACCTTACATATAAACTTAAGAAGGAGGCCTGTTAACTCCATCTTCAATACTCAGCTCATATCAGTTTAGTGCAGAAAGCTTTTACATTAGCATTAAGGCATCTTTGAAAGAAGAGTAATGCTTGAAGGAGTTACAAAGACCATGGGCAATTCTGTGAGTTGAAAGGCTATGAAGATATGAAGAGATGTATTTTCCCCTTGTTACCTGATCAGAACCTGCACCGTGTGGTTGGTCATTGTACATGTAATTCTGATGTTCATTATTTCAAACAATAGTAATCAAGGTACTTATGCAATGTGGGAGCAACAGTTTCACCGTTACCATCTATAACCATTGGGACGTCAGAGAAAGTCCTCCATACTTGTTTGACAAGCTCAGCAATATTACCTTCAATATAGGAAAGTTTGTTTCTGTAGTCAAGGTTCTCAAATGTAAGATTCTTGTGTGTAAGAATGATCAATAAAGACAACTGAGTAAAGAGGCACATGAACAGAATTTTTTAAGATGCAAAAACTGATGCTAGTATGCTGGAATATATGATGGATGGTCAGATGTTCCTGAATGCCTAGATCATTCCTCTACCTATGGCTTGGAGAAAAGAAGAAAATTGTTTCCTGTGTTTTATAGGTAAGTCGTTTGAGGCTGAGTTTCAGGAACACAAAGACTAGATTCTGTGGGTGCGGCATAAATAATATGTGGAGGAGTGGTGGCTCATAGTAGGGCTACAGCATGAATGACTTTTACTTGTCCTGTGTGGTCAGTGTGGATTGAATACACCAGCGACCCAAATGAATAGTAGAGAAGGACAGACAGCTGGCTCTTTCTCACTCATGAGTCTCTGTTCTCCAAGTGTGAAGAACAGGAGAAAGGGAACCCTTTAGTAGACAGGCCACTAAAGGATATATGACATTCATCCTTCATTTAATTTCAGTTGGAACGTGAGCAAGGACCTGAGGTGGAGAGTTTTCACATGCTAACAAGCAGATTTGGATGAGCTTCGTTTACACGGGATAGTGAGTTTTGGTGGAGTGGAATTGATGAGGACAGCTGGGATGAATAAAGCAGTGGGCTGGAAATTGTGCAGTGAAGTTACATTAACAGCAGGAGATGGGAGAGATGAGAAACCAGGATGTCTAACCTGGTGGGAATAACTCACAAAACAATACACAAAGAATACCAAGGGGATGCAGAACAAAGCAGCAACTAAAAAGGCATAGCTTAATATTTTCAAAACACAGTCTGTGGAGCTTTACTGATAAACAGTTGTCTTCTCTGAGCCCAGTGAGATCCCTGTAGATAGAATTTAGGCTTTTTATTGTCACCATTTGGAGAAAGTATATGGTCCGTGTTGGTAAATAGAAAATAAAACTAGTCAATTTTGCTTTCATCGGAATGCAGGGTAAATCTGTTGATACTTTAAATACACCTTGTTCTGCACATGACATAAAAAACACTGATGGTGTGGAGAATTCTAGCATAACTCCTAAAGGTTAGAAGCATGAAAAGAGAAAAGGAGGCAAATGCAAAGCACGTTGTCATGGAAGTTTCTGTTGAGGTAAAATGGCTGAAAATTGATAGCATATTTCCAAGTGAGCCATAAAGCCATAAAACAAAATTTCCAAAGGCGCTCATGTTCCAATTTTAAAGCAAGATTGAATCTCTACATCACACAGGCCTGAATCACCTAATTACTCTACTGAGGCCTGTTTGAGACTTGCATCAACCTTTAGAAGCAAGGAAATGTCAAGGGGCCACCTTCATTTTTATCCACATACATAGAAACATCTTGCCTGTCAGAGGGCCTTTTACAAGACAGTAAGAGACAGAGATATATTTTATTTTTGAATGTTTTTCTGCTATTATTGTTGAATAAAGTGATGGAAAAAATATTAGTGTGGCAGGCTGAAAAGTATAATCTGTAAAAGAGAGTTCAAAATGCTGTAGAAGTGTAGTGGACAAAGCATACATGTTAGCATGTGAGGAATAACACTTGTTGAGCCAAGATTCTAAAAGTGAGGCTTAAATGGGCAAAATTAGCAGTAGAGAATGCTAAAGCATCTAGTGCTGTCTGCAAGAACTGATTGTATTACCCTGAAATTCTTAAGTTGAAATCCTGATCCCGAACAACATGCTTTGGGAGGCTTTGGGTCACAGATGAGGTAGGAGTTTTTAAGGAGAATTAGTGCCCTTACAAAGGAGACACAAAAGAGAAGTTGACAGTCTTCACTTTGAAAGGGGAACTCATCAGGGCTAGCCCCTGACCTCACCCTGGCTCTGGGAACTAAAAGAAATAGCCTACTGTTGTTTAGAATCCACAGGGTCTTTGTCATCTTGTGAAAGCCAAACTGGGCAAGATATCCTGCTAAGCCACCAAGGGGTAAAACTTGCTGGCTTTTATGAATTACTGGATTTCATGGTTCAAAATATGCTGAATTGAACTGAGAAAAATGGGTTAATAAAAATGAAATAATATATACAGATACATATTATTTAATAAATACAAAAATACTTATGTATGACATAGTCCAGACATGTTAGTTGCATGATTAAGGCATTCCCTCTCTATGTTTTACAGATACTGAGGACTTTAAGTAAATTTTGGCCATAGAGAACTCCCTAAAATAGCTCACTGAGCAAACTGGGAAATATATTCTGAATATTTATTTTCTTCTTAAAATATTATTCATTTTGAATTTTCATAGAACACAAGTGTATTGCATTGTAAATAAAATATTTACAAATTCTAGATTCATTCTTTCACTTGAAGGTTTGTCTGGAGGTGAGTGGTTTTTGTTTTTTGACACTATAGCTGATTAACTCTAAGGCAATCACTGCTCAAAAAAAAAGAAAAAGAAAAAAAGAAAGAAAGAAAGAAAAGAAAGTGTATCCCTCTCCTTGTACACTCCCTGCTCTCTTTGAAGAATTCTGTGCGGATTTAAAGGAACTGAATATAGAAGAATTCTTTCTTCTGACTCGATGGTGGTGAGGAATAAGACTGAGCCTTAGCTACAGAGAAAGAAAGAGAAAAGAAAGGCAAGCTGGGGAAATCGAAAACTAGTCTGATTCACAGTGCAGTTCTCAAACAGGTTGCAAGCAAGCCACCCACCAAGTAACTTTCAGCTTGACAGTGGTGCCTTTGGAGGACAACAGCCTGGTGCCCAGAATACAGAGGCTTTTCCAGCTGGAGATCAGGCATGGAGCATCTGTCACCTTATCACTTAAAATTAATTGTGTCTTTAAATTCACTGCTGTCTTAGGACATAGTGCTGGTAGGTGGGTTGGAGATGAAGAGTCATCATGGATTTGGAGCCTGTCAAATTAAGAAGGGCTTCAGTATCCATTCTTCTCTGAGATGGTTTGTATTCATAGCAGGGGTGATTTTTGACCTCTTTACATTTGTTTTGATTAAACTAAGTACGGGTGGTTTTGTTCATGTTAGACAGTCAGATTGTTATAATTCTTCTTTCCTTTCTTCTGAAGCTCATACTCATGTAGTTTGAAGGAAACTAGATTTGATTTTAAAAAATCCTCATCTAACCATTTTTACTAGTTCCTTTGGGTAGTGGAGTGGTGAGGGTTTAGTTTTGTTTGTTTTCCTTTCCATGTATTTTAAAGCAGAGATCGGAGAGCATTACTTAACTCATTCTTTCTTAGTTATGAAGTGGATGAACCCAGATTTCAAGGTGAGCATGGGATGATTTTGCAACCCTAATGATAAGTAGCTGATTCTAATATTTTCTCATCACACTATGCCTCCACCCCCAAACATACAGGAGCTTTCTAATAATATAAGCTGGGATATAAACTGTTTAATATTTGGTGGCTTGAGTGTTGAGTGTAAGTTTGTTTTACTTATTCTTCATTTGGTCTCAATAAAAAAACTGAGAAGTGATACCTTACTTTATTCTTTAGAATAGTGTTTGGAGTTTGGGTGCTATAGTAACCTATATGCCAAGAAACAATAAATAGTGAACTAATTTGCACAGTTTCAGATGATAACAATGACAGGAGTTAGCACATACTCAGCTCTTACTGGGTGGGGCACTTTGATAGGTTGATTTGAAGTCAGGAGTAGTTAAACTAGCCTGCAATGATCCCTACCTTCTGGAATCTATGCCTTAAGGAAGCCTGGTCCTTTGAGTGACTAGGGGATTTAGTGACTATGAGATAACTGTTGGTTTTAGCCATGTGTTTTGAGGATAACATTATGTAGTAATTAACAACTAATACACCTCAAGACACATCATTGCATCTGTTGTAACCACATAATGAGTAGGTATTATTTTTATGTTGACATGGTGCTCTGTGGCATGAACTCAGATCTCAGGAATTCTGGTTCCTTATCTGCCACATTTCAAGGCTATATTTCTAATGCTGTCTTCCTTGCTGTTTTGCTACTGGCAGTTTTCAAGCGAACAGCTCTTTCTACCCCGTCAGCTTGCTTTACTGGGAATCAGTACTTCCCCCACCCCACCAGCCTTCACATCCCCATCACCCTAGTGTTCCGGGTTTCAGCAAAAAACACTTTCTCCCACTTGAGCTGTGAAAAACCAAAGTTACCTTTGTAATGATGCTAGATGGAGATATTCCCTGGAGGAATCCCTGTGCTTAGGATGTATTTCATTACAACAAAGGTATCCAACTGTTGTTTTGATATTGACTATTCTGCTTTTCTAGGTTTTTTTTTTTGTTATTTGTTTTATTTTATTGTTATTCATCATGGAAAGTACTATGAAATTGAAAGGGACTGTGGGTAAGAAGGAACTCTACAGAGGGGATAGTAGAATATAGGTGCTATGAAGTGGGCCATAGAAGAAATGAAGGGGCTGACTTTAACTGGGCAGGGAGAAAGGCAGGTAACATTAAAGGAAAGAGAAATAAGTAATGATAAGGGTGTTCAAAAGAACCATATGGAAACATATTATACTATAAACTTACTTAAAAATAGACATATATATATATATATATATACATGCATATGTATATTTGTGTGTGTGTGTGTGTGTGTGAATTACAATGCTACTTAAAATCTTGGGTTGTGAATGCTTGGTCCCTAGTTGGTGGCATTTTTTGGGCAGTCTTAGGTGGTATGGCTTTGCTCAGAGAAAATTGAAGATAAAAAGGTGGAAAGATTGTGAGAGCCAGAGGACTGTAATATTTGCCGCCAGATAGTATATTCTGGATGTGACTGAGAAGTTGAACCCATGTTATTAAAAAAAAATCAATATATTTTCCTAAACAAGACATGCTAATGTATGTGAAAGAAATTTTCACAAGGTTCTATAACTTGATGAAGAGCTACAGGCCATCAGTGGCTACTAGAGAGGGATGAGACAATGTCATGTGAGCAGGCCTAAACACATGTACATGTGAACAACACTAAATTGACTCAGTACATTATACACACACACACACACACACACACACACACACACACACACACACATGTATACCTATGTAACTATAATAATTAAAGAAGAAGCAGTCACACATTTAGGAGGGAGTGTGTGGAAATGTGTGGAGTGTGAATGGGGAGAAAGAAGGATGGAAATGATGTGAATACAGTATTGCGTATCAAATTCTCAAAAAACTTGAGTGATAGAATGGACTTTGAGTTAGGCTCTTTGGTACATGCGTTCAGTGTTTCCAGTCCCCTCTTCATTTTCCAGGTCTAAGGCTCCAAAAGATAAGTTTTACCTTGTTGTCATTTTACTTAATATTATTTTGAAAATGGGCAGATTGCATCTCAATTTTTTTTTCCTACCTATTATTTCTACTAACATCCCACAGCTGACATTTTGTTCTCAGTGGCCCTGTCTTCCCAGGCTATTTCATGAGAATTTCTGAAATCATCTTATATCATGATCTATCCTAATGGTGGCCTAGAGCATTTTTTAGAGTAAGCAACCCCAGAGCTCTGCCTGAGACTAAGCACTGACTACTTATGTAAGTGAAAATGAGTGTTTACAGTGAAGAACATGGCACATGTAAATGCAGCACAGATACCTTTAGTTAATGTCTCATGATTTTTGATCTGTGTTAGCAATATGGAGGTGATCATGGTGGGCAGGTGGGTACAATACCTGGGGTTGGGCATGACTGTGACAGATATTTCTCTAATCTTCATAAAATTGACCCCCTCCAATATGGGTATTAAACCTATCCTGCAATTTATGGCCTTACTTTAATTTAAAAAATTGACATTTTTCTTTTCTTTTTCTTTCTTTTTTTTTTTTTTTTTTTTTTCTTTTTTCTTTTTTTTTGCATTTCTAAATATCACCACCGATTTTATCAGCCCATTCAAGAAATCCTTGATTTTTGTTTTCTTATAGGCTCATACATTATAGTAGTTTAGGGAAATGAAATATATTTTCTATCATGAAATATTATACTCCTTTAAATCAAGATTTATTACAGCTGTTGCAAACCTCCACCTGGGGGAATTTTCTGTCATACCAGTCAAAGAATTTCTATTTGTTCTGCCTAGTTTAGCTTTTGTCTCTACTTTGCTGGATAAAATAAAATGATATGACAAGAGGAGACATTAATATCCAAAGATCCATTTCCCTATAAGTGGAAATCGGTAGCCTTTATGATTTCTTTGTCAAGGGACTCCCTTTAAAAAGGGTAGCAATTATGAATAATTCTAATAACAGTAACAACAGCTCACTTGTCCTACACTTTTATGTACTATTTATTTATTTATTTATTTATTTTTCTGATTGAACCAAGCTTTAAACAAGGTTCATAATATCTCTGCTAAATAAGTTAGGTAGAAAAAAGTTCAAGACTTTAAATTAAATTTATTTATTTTTCTTATTTTACATATTGATCCCAGTTTCCTTTCCTTCCTTCCCTTCCTCCTTCCCTCTTTCCCTCACTCCCATGCCCCCCTCCCATCCTGTCCCCCCTCCAATCCCATCAATCCCCCACTCCACAGGGAGGGTGATGCCT
Organism: Cricetiscus sungorus; assembly: GCA_030556225.1. Lineage (NCBI taxonomy): Eukaryota > Metazoa > Chordata > Mammalia > Rodentia > Cricetidae > Cricetiscus > Cricetiscus sungorus. The sequence goes on from JANBXA010000253.1 coordinate 13,537,275, forward strand.
TCCAGGAGGGGTCAATAAAATCTGTCAAGTCATTTGGAGTAGAGACTAGGCCCTCTGTCCTGTCTCTAGGGTAAGGGAATATCCCTTCATAGGGAATGTGCTCCCAATGTCCTTTTGTGCACCAGGGATACATCCTGGTTCCACTGTCAGAGGTCCCTTAGACTGCCCAGGCCTTCTAACTGAGATCCATATTCAGGGGGTCTGAGTCAATCCAATGCTGGTATCCCAGGTATCAGTCTTGGGGCCCATTAGCTCCTCCTTGTTCAGGTCAGCTGTCTCTGTGGGTTTCTGTAGCCTGGTCTTGTCTGCCTTCTCTGTATCTGAATTCCAATTCTGCACAGTGTTTAGCTGTGGGTGTCTGCTTCTGTTTCCATCAGCTACTAGATGATGGCACTATGATGGTGGATAAGTTAGTCGTCGATCTCATTATTAGCGAAGGGCATTTATGGTAGCCTTTCCACTGTTGCTCAAATTGTTAGTTGGGGTCAGTCTTGTAGGTTTCTGGACATTTCTCTAGAGTCAGTTTTCTCTTCAAACCTATAATGGCTCCCTCTTTTATGATCTCTCTCTATATATTTTCTCTCATCTATTCCTCCCCTGACTCAATCTTCCATCTTCCTAATCCCACGTTCTTTCCTCTCCTCCCCTTCTTTTTCTCCAAGCTCCCTCTGCACTTACTGCCCCCTTCCCAATATGCTCAGGAGATATTGTTCCTTTCCCCTTCTGTGAGGGACCTTGTATAAATCTCTTAGATTCCTCCCAAGAAATTTAATTGCTTATTAAATTTACCATAAAAACCCAATTTATAATTAGCCAAGCTTTAATATTCTTAAAATTTCAAATTTGTTGTTTGATTTAGAGCAGTGAACTTGAAATTCAGTTTTAGATGACAAACAGTGAAAAGATGAACAGGCCCAATCAGATGTAAAGTCTTTTGAGGATAAAATCAAAACCAAGTCTCTTCAATTTGATCATAAGATTAATTTCTCTGCTTTGATAGAGTAGAGTTGTGATTACCAGAGGCCTACAAAAGTATGCTGGGGATATACAGAAGGATGGCTGATAGGGAACCACATTCTTATTTACATAAGAGGATTAAGTTCTAGTATTCTATGGCACAGTAGGGTGACTGCATTTAATGATTCACTAAAACACATTACAATATATAGCAGTGAGGATTTTGAATATCCTCATTACAAAGCAACAGTACATGTTTGATGTGGTGGATATGCTAATTACCCTGAATGGATTGTGAAACATGAGCGCATACATCAATATAACATACTATACTTCCATGACTATATAATTAGTCTATGAAAATATTTTAAAAAGAAGAAAAAAGCACAAATTTTATATGTTTGTTGTCTTAAGTACAAAGGTTAAAAAATTTAGAGGAAGGTCAACAATAATTTTGATTAATATAAAAACTTGAATGGAATAAAAACATTCTAAATGTCTCAGTACATCGCTGGTTTTCTTACTTTCGGTGCTTGGATATATTATACAGGAGCGGTGTGGGATGAAGTGGAGTTTTTGAGAAGTGATGACAGTAGTGTTTTAAAGTCAAGATCAAAGTGAATCCTACCTGCCTAGCGAGATTGCACCATGTCTAGTCAAAGATAGGTAAGAATGAAAACAACAAAGCAGTAATTAGTCCAAGTGTTTGTGTCTTACAAGAACACATGCCTTCGTTATTCTCCTAGCTCCTGCTTGAATATGTTCACTGGACCCATTACAAGTAAGTAGTTGTTTCACATTAAGTTATTTAAGCTAATGAAAGACCAAAAGTAAAGTTAAGGAAACCCCCCACTTAAAATGAAGGGCAGTCTGACCTGGAAAGCTAACCCAGGCCACTATCAGTTCCCTGAAATTTGCTAACCACCTGCAACTTCCCCTCACAAGGCCCTAAGATAGTCAGATAACAAGAATTCAAACTGCCCCTCCCGCCAGTGTGACAGCAGGTAAACAGAGTCCTTAAGAAACAAAGAGATATCTGCAACTCCGGTTTGCCTAGACAAGATTAATTAGCACACCTTGAGGCCCTAAGGTCTGCTGACCGGAACAGTGAGACCATCCGGCTCAAGAGGAGAACCCATGACTCTGGTCATGTGCTCAACGGACAGGGGTCACAGCCCCACCCTAAGCTTGTGGTTTTTCCCTTTAAAAGTACCCGCACCCAGAAAATGTTGCTTCTCTAGCCTACTTGCTGAGGGAGCCCGTTTAGTTCTTTAAAGCCTCTTGCATGTTGCATCAACTGGACTAGACATTGAGTTCTTGGGGGATACCAACAGAAACGGGGGGACTCCTCAATCTGAGAGTCTTACACTACTATAAGACAGGGAATCAAATAAATAATTATAAAAATAACAATCATCTCATAATTTTTCTTATTTGTATTTTCCAAATGTACTTTCCTGAATTTGGTTAAATGAGCAATCTCAGATTCTACTCACTTCCCATAATTTTGGTCTTGTCTTCTTAACACCATTGTCAACTTAGAAAGTTTTTCTCCTTTAATATTTAGATTTTTTTTCTCCACATTTACCCCTCGATCCTGTCCTTCCATCTCTGCAACCCTACCCCAATCCACTCCTCCTTTGTTTCTTTTCAAAAAGGAGCAGGCCACCCATGCATACCAGCAAAATATGGCATATTAAGTTGCGGTGGGTCTAAGAACGTCCCTGTGTATTTCGGCTGGGCAAGGCAATCCAGTATGAGGACTAGCATACAACCTGAGCGCATCTGGTCTCATCAGCTTACAATGTTACATCGATTCCAGATTGGCTTCCTTGTAGGATACCCACAGCATTTAATTCCTGTTTATTTGTAAGCCCTCCTCTGAAGGTTTCAGGCTTGCCTCCTGAGTTCTGATTTTGGTTCTATTTTTTATTTTTTAACTTTGATCTCTCAGCTAGACCCACAGTTATGTTAGTGTTTGTCCTTTCTACTTACCTTGATAGTTCTGAATCTCGTCAAATTAGTAAACACTCATCAGTTCTCAGACAAAATCTTTCACCTGGTATTCAAAACATTTCACAACAGGAACTACAACTAAGCAACCTGTTGATTTCTTCATTTTCTTGCCTATACTCCACCAATGTTGTCTTCCAGTGGACTCAGACAATGAAATCTCTCCCTTGTCTGTGCAGTTCTCCTTCCAAGGGTCTTCTCTGTGCTTCCACTGCCTGAGACCTGCCCCTGTTAGAGGCCACTTACCCTGTTCAGGTCACTTGTGTTCGCAGCACTCACCCTGCTTTGGCAGTCGGCTTCTCTGTTGGTTCTTACTTCACTTTCAGGTGATAAACTTCTTCTTCTTTTTAAATTTTGAAGATTATAGCTTAATTAGAACATTTTTTTCTTTTCCTCCTTTCAACCCCTCTCATATACCCTTCCCCAGCTCTCCTTCAGGGCCATGGCCCCTTTTCATTAGTTGTTATTGCATGTGTCTATACATTTGTGCGTGTGTTTGTACACATATATGTTCCTAAGTATAGTCTGATGTCCAATCCATATAAATCAAACATGTGTTATGGTGGGAGCTTCTCCCCAGCCCCTGGCATTCATATACTGAGAGAATCTGGGATGTTAGAGTGCAAGTCCCACCCAAGCCCCCTCCTTCAGGAAGTCCACCAAATGATGACCAAGACCACTCAGACAGGGTATTTAAACTTCCCCCCACAAAATAGACATGTGATTTTCCAATCCCTCTCTCCCATCTCCTCTCTGAGGGGCTGGGAGGATATCCGGGAATATGTTGCTCATTAAACATGGGCTTTTTCTAATTTTGTTTGATTTGAATTGATGCATCGGTGGAAAGGCTTATCAGGGTGCAGAAACTTTTCATCACGCACCTCTTTAGAAGGAGACTAAAGGAAGGAAGGAAACATGCTTGTGTTTCTCATGCCCTCCTGTGGGCATATTTTAGAGGTCTTCATTTATGCCTTTTCAGGTGCTCAAAGGATGATGCGTAGGAAAATTCAACATGTTGATTTTATTCATCTATAATGTATTGTGATGCCTCTGTTAGATCCAAATCCCCTCATGCTCTCAGATAATAGATAATGGCACTATAAGACCATGAAGATATTTGTAAATAAGACATTTCAGCATAGTCCTTAGTATTACTAGTACTAATACTGATAGAAGCCTGATATGGATTTTATTTGCCTAGAATCAATGACACGAATGGTATTATTTTGATTGAATGCATTTGTGGGACAGGTTAATCCATACCTGGAAAATATTTGGAAGCTACACAAGACATTCTGCTGTTAGAACAAAATTGATGTACTTAATTTAGGTATTTATTTTGTTCCTATTTATGGTGGCATTTCATTATTTTCCTGGACCTTTTGTGTGGTTTGAAATACTCTGGGTATTCTGTTACCTTCTAGTTCAAAGAAATACTTCAGATGTCCCAATAAATCATAAAACTATCCCTGTAATTTAACATAGTAGGAGGTATATATCCTAGACTACCTGTTGCATATGGAGAATTATTTGACTACTTGTAAATAGTCTTGGGGGAGAAAATAAAGTTCTTGTGTATGCTGGTGCAGTTTCACATGGATAAATTAGCCAGTCAGTCAAAGTATAAACTTAAAAATGCATGTCTCAAAACAGGTCAAAGTTCATCTGGAGCTAAAAGCTTGGACCAAAAGAAATGCACAACAAAGAATTTCAATTCAAAGATTGCACTGGTGACTGTTGCATCATTCCAGTAAGTTTACTTCCAATCTGTTGCTCAACTTGGACAATCTGCTACACTGTCAAAAAACAACTTGGTAAAGGGGATACCTGAGAAGAGAAATGTGATGCACAGATCTAACAGAAGGTTTCCACTCCTCAGCAGGGGTGTTTATTTTGGAAACTTCCTTGTGAATGGCTAATGGGGTACAGTGAGAGAGATAGCATTCCCACACAGGACAAAGGAGAAAAGTTCTTAGAAAATGAATAGAAGAATGTCCAAGCCCCGCTTTGCCTAATGCATGGATGAAGAACTTCTTAATATAGCTGCCCATTTATACTCTTCCAATAGTGCATCCTTAGTAAGATAATTGGGAATGAATAAAATAATATATACAAACTGTACAGCAGTCTGTCTGGTACCTAGTCACTTAATAAGCACAAGTATTTATTTGTAAATATTTATAATTAAAGAACATGAAGTTACAATAAAGTTTTATTGTAAAATTAAGGATTTTATTGTTTTTAAAGGCTAGGTATTTGAGTTACTCTTAACACAAATGATACAGCATGTGAATGTAGTGTGATTTGCTCACTTTTATGCTTTTTCAAATAGAGATATAAAATAAATCATATTGCAATTAAAACATTTCTGATGACTACACTAAAGAAAATGAAAGGGGAAATTGTTTTTTGTATTGTTTAAATATATCATTTAACCCAATGTTCCTAAACTGTTATTTGAATGTGGAAATAAAACAAAACCTTCTAAAGAAATATTCTGTTTTTTTTCTAAAGTAGTACTAAATTTTTGAAGGCAGCATGCATTTGATACTCGCAGGACATCTCAAATTTGAATAGCCCCACATTTAGAGTTTAATTACCACTTGTGACAAGTGGTCCATCTCCTAGACTATGTAGATTTGTTTACAAACTTACAATTTCATATGTGAGTCATTTTTTCACATATATGAAAGATTTATGGAATTTGTAATGCCCTTGGGGATTTGACATATTACTCCACACCAAAAGTACAATACAGAGAAGTTTAAAATGTCTATAGAAGTAAGTTTCCCTGAACTTTCTTTTTTTCTGGAAAGAATACATTTAGAAGCCAGTGGATATTCCCAGTGTCACAACACAGAAGCCAAATTCTTCATTTTGATATTTAAAATGGTTTATATATATATATATATATATATAATATACTATGTACTTCATATAGTATATTATATATTATATAAGTATATAATATTTATATATTATACACTGTATAGGGCTTTTAATAGAGCCAATAAATAAGCTGCACTCTCTACCTGAGCATAGAACCATCAGGAAAATGGTTATACTAATCTGTCAGATAAAGGGAGGATTTTCTTGAAGATTGCAGTTCAATGCAGGAAGAAATACAGCTGCTTATGTCTGCTAGATAGGCAAGAACTGGTGTCACTCTTCCCAGCTGTGACCCACTTACTACATCTTCCCTATTCAATAACTATAGTACAAGCACCTTCTGACTCAGAATTCTGGTCTGTTGATCTCTCCCTTCCAAACAGTGGGTAAACAATGGTGGAGAGAAATGAAGATAGTGCAGTGAAAAGCAAGAATCCTATCTGGAATTGTCTCCTGGGAAATCTATGAAGATCACAGGACATACATTCCCACCAATTTTGTGTTGTTGTCCTCCCCCCCCAACATAAAGCCATATGGATTAAAAATTAGCTTGTGGTTCCCTGAAAGGGTGACTATCAGGCCAGTACTGTTACCCTAATGAAGCTGTTTAACTGTTCTCTTAAAGTGCCAGCAAGAATCCACACTGTAGCCTCCTGAGATTTCAGGTTTCTATTCAGAAGCCCTCAAAGACAAATGAGAGTGCTGTGCTATTTAATTTAGCTCCAGTACCTTGTTCTCAATGCTTAGAGGTCACCTTGATATCAACCTCATTATATTTCTCCTTCCCATTCTATGTAGACAACAGCTCACCAGAGGATACACAATGGGGTTGCTCCAAGGCTTACAGATGTTCCCACAACAAAGTGCCTCCAATGAAAACACATTCCAAGTTTGTAGTACATCATCATTATCAAAAGTTTGGGGGAAAAAAACAAACCAATGTTCAAGAGTAAAATCGTAATGAAATTAAACTCTAGAACTTTAAACTAAAACTCCAAGATAATAAAATTCTTAAATTCAATTATCTTGTTCTTTTGAGTTATATACCAAAACTAAAGTTCAATATTTCCTTTATAATCTTACATATAATAAGAATCTTTTAAAAAGCCTATGGCCATGAGACCCACTTGTTGACTCTTTATACACTTATCCCAAGTTCAAACACATTTCCCTGAAATAACACTCCCAACACAGTTATGAATTTTCAGGAGATGACATATGACAGTTGCGTGATAAAAGAACAGAACCAGACATGCTCAGCCACTTCCTCTGTCTGAGATTCAGGAGGACATTAATAAGGTAAACTGCTGAAATTGTGGAGGTTACTTTCTATTTTGTCATCTCCATAATTTTAATTTGTTTAACTAGTTATAATTCCCTATTTGGTTGAGTAGGAAATCAACTAAGTAACCAATGTTTCAGGGGAGGTGTATGTGCGCTTTTCCAGGAAGGATTCATTGACAGGAGAAGAACTTCTTCCAGAATGGTCAACACCTTCCTGCATAGGTCTGAGGAAAAGACAGTGCACTTGTATGCCTGTCTTTGATTCTTGTTGGTAGTGAGTACATCTGTCCCATAGTGGTTGTCACTGCTGCCATCCTTCCTGGCCATCAGAACCCAGCTTCTTTAACCTTTCAGCATGGACTAAATATGAGCAGGGATATCATCTCTATATTTTAATTTGAACACAAATCACTGTTTTTAACACAATGATCTTGACCCTTTGAACCAAATCCCACTAGGTATTTAAGATCACTCTACTGTTGCTCTATGTATGTTCGCATAGCAGTAGTACCTATAAGCTATGGAATTACATGGTTTTGTACTTTCTTCTTTTTGCAATTTTATAAATGTCCATAGTGATGGATCCCCACAATGGGATCCCTGGATGCAATGATCGACCCACAAACCATGGAAATTGGCACTTGATGCAAAACAGCAATAGGCTTTATTCGGGTTCCAGCTGACTGGGGCTCAACTCATACCATACAAAGGAGGAGGAGAAAGAGCCCCAGCCTAATTTTACATGAGCTTATAAAGACAAAAGCCACAAGTGGGGGAGGGGGTCCGGGGTTAGGGGTTAGCAAGCTCCTTATCTGGCACCTGCAACTTTGTTTCTAAGAAATGATTTGCAAGCTCATCCCTGAGGGTCCTTCCTGGTCAGGAGTGCATGTTCTCAGGCTATTCTGGGACCAAGGGCAACTGAAAAATTTCCATCTTAACAATAGTACCACTTCAATAGATAGCCAAATACATGTGTTATGTTCTTTTTTCCATATTCATAGTGGCAAAATTCTAATTCTGCAATATTTGCAACACTAAGTTGATAATAGCAAGCCTAATGAGGACCGAAAGAGGCAGTTCCTGCTGATTTATCATCATCTCCTCTTGAAGGAAGGAGGTAATGTTTCCTACATTTCCCCTCATGTAATGGGTTAGAAACATCTGATGGCTTCACACTCAGACATATCATCGAGAGAGAGAGAGAGAGAGAGAGAGAGAGAGAGAGAGAGAGAGAGAGAGAGAGAGAGAGAGAGAGTCAGGGAGAGGGAGAGAGAGAGAGTCAGAGAGAGGCAACCAAGTTGAGGGCCCTGAAGACTTGAGTCTCTTCTCTGAACAGGTGTCAACCAATCTGGGAGCACATTTACAAATGGTACCCTGCTGTCAGCCCATGACGCCTGGTTGTTTTTTCTAATCTTCATGGGAAAAGGTTCAATCCATTGGGATAATTGTAGCTTTTTAACACATTTCACTGTAATTAGTGAATCTGCATGTCAGTGTTTTCTTGCATATTCCCTGATTGAGTTGGAGACCGTTTTACTTCTCCCCATGACCCGTCAAAGATAAAGAATTTGTTTACTGTAAATTGCACACCACTCACTCCTATATGCCATCTGCCACACTTAACTGCACGGTGCTACAATTTTCTAATAATAGCTCTTTGAACTTAAGAAAAAATAGTCAGAGGTGTTAATCAGAAATGTTAGGGGAATATTTACTCTATCAAGCTTTGCTTCTTGGTGAGATTTTCATTTTGGTGTGCTAAAATGATATTGTATTTCTGTCTAATAGGTTATAGCTATGCAGGGTTCAGAGAGCCCTCTGAGTGACTGTCATCTGCATAATTGTGAGAGGTGCAGATATAAAGAAAGGCAGGGTATTTTATGTTTCAGAATGTAATTTAGGTCTTTAGCATGGATCTCATGGTCAGGTCTCTGGTCAAATCTGTGAAGTTCTTCATTGGGGCTGCCTCATCTCCTTTACAGGGTTTTCTCCTTGCATCAAGTTAATAAAAAAATGGCAACAATGAGTGCCATCATGTTTTATTTTATTATTCCAAAGACCTGTAGTATTGGTCAATGTTTTCTTTAAGAACAAGCCCAACAGAATGAATAATTATTATAAACAAAGGCTCTATGAGACTGGCTTAAAGACAGGAGCTGGGTAATTCCACCATGACTGTCTATACATGTGAGAAGCTCAGAATCTGGTAGCTGCTCGGTTCACAAGAACAAGTGACTAAGCTAACGAAGTGAAGGATATCTGGAGGGCTGCTTATCTTTATCTCATATTGAAAGGCTGAAGAAGCTGGGTTCGGATGGCCAGGAAGCATGGCAGCATGACAACCTCTACGGGATAGATGCAATCGCCAGCAAGAATCATCAAAGACAGGCATGCAAGTGCACTGTCTTTTCCTCAGACCTATGCAGGAAGGTGTTGCCCATTTTGGAAGAAGTTCTCCTATCAATGAATCTTTTCTTAGAAATGTCCTCATAGACCTTCTCTGAAACATTTGTCTCTTAGTTGATTCCCTACTTGTTGCAGGAGATTCTTATTGGCTAGCTCTGTCTTAATTATTAATCCATTTCTATTAATCTATACATTTCCAAGTAGTCTTGGCTTACTGGAGAATGCTTGGTGTGGCCTATTCTCCCGGTGGCTACATGGCAACTCTTTCTGGTGCTTCTCTGTCTGCCTTTCCCAGAATTCTCCTTGTCTCCTATCCCCACCTATCTTCCTTCTTCTATTGGCCAAACAATGTTTTATTCATCTACCAATAAGAGAAACATATATAAACAAGGGCATCTCCCATCATCTAGTTAATCAAGCTGACAATCAAGATTAAATTAATCTTCATAGCTGCCTTATTGGAAAAAATAAAACACAAAGTTACCATGGTGCATTATTAGCCAACAGAATGTTAACGTCTCTGTAAATCCAGACCATCCTTCAAATAAACAAACCACTGGCTTTAATCTACCAATAGCAACACTGGATAGCTGCTAGAGGCTTCACTGGGAATTTCTCAGAGCCCCTTAGAGAATACCACTTGCCTTCCAGTAGAGTATCTACTGTCATTGAGGAATAACTGTTAATTTTTTCTTTGTAGAGTGAACTAAACTAAAACCAGGGCTGACAAAATGGCTAAGTGGATGAAATAGCTTGCTGCCAAGCCTGGCTGAACTGGGCTCAATCTTCAAGACCCACAAGAAGGAAGGGAAGAACCATCTCCTGCAAAGTTTTCTCTGACCTTTATACCTGTGCTGTGTGTGCATGCACAGACAAAAATAAATAAACAAACAAACAAATAAATAAAAATACAATAAAACCAAAACCAAACCCGAATCCCTCCACACTCCCACTCGTTTCTGCAGTCCTACAAACCACTGCTCCTTGGGAGTACTGCTTTTTCATTATGTTTGTCTTGGAGGGCACTGTGTCCTGGAGGGAAGCCAGCTGGCTGGACTTGAAGGGCAGGTTGCATCCCTTTTTCAACATTTAATATTTATGTTTCCACATATATGCCCAAACATTTGAGGATATTGATGTTACGACTTTATTTTCTTATCTCTGAGACATTGCACTGCCAGAACCCTCATTTAACTAACTGTGATGAAAGAGCATCCTAGATGGTCTGTCCTGCAGAGGACAAGCTGTAAACTTTGCCTTTGAAATTTATCTTTTGTACTTTGATATTTTTGTTACAAAGTGTACCTTGTGCTTCACAAGCTTGCAGATAAAATGGAATTGCCTTTATATTTATGATCACATCTCAATGGCTTTAAAACCTCATCTAGCCTTCCAACAAGTTTTTCTTCCCAGGTTTTCCCAATACCTTCTGGGAATGCTGACCCCTAACCAGGAGTCAGTTATATGTGAGGCTCAAACCCAGCGGTTTTGTATTTCAGGCTTACCCCACCTGGGAGCCCTTGCTCTTTTGGAATTTTTCTCTTCTGTTGCTGGGAACAGCTTCAGGGTTCTCCAGAGACAAGACTTGATCAAATGATCTTCTTTCTGGTTTTTATACTTTCTGTGTTTTCCCCTGACTTTACTGCCTGCTTCTTTGGCTCCTCATCCAGTGACTTGGTTTCCTCTTAGTAAGGAGGAAAGGTTCCTCCCTCAGATCACACTTAGAAATGAAAGGCTCAGATGGGACACAGACTTTATTGTTTATGATGGCTTTACTCTCTGCATGCTTTCTCAGTCAGTTCAAATTACTATAGCAAAATATCATAGTCTGGAAGGTTTATAAACAAAATGAACTGGTGTTTGTCCCTTCTGGAGGCTGCAAGCTTCAGATTACAGTATCAACATAGTTCTAGTCTATTAATAATTCTCTTTTGAGTACCAGCTGATACCCCACATCTTTATGCAATAGAAAGAGGATTGGGGGATTTTCTGAGATCTCTTTATAAGGACAGTAATTCCATTTTTGATGGATTAGCTGTCACAGACTAATTACCTCTTAAAGGTAACAACTCCTAGTATTATCTCATTGGGTATTGGGGCTTCCAGTTTCACTGTGGGGAAACACAAATGTATAGTTGATAGCAAATGCATGTATGTAGATTCATTTCTGCAGACACATTCACATTGCAAGGACTAGACAAGGGCACATCCCAAAGCTAATCTAAAATAATTTCAGAAGTATATTCCCAATGGGAACATAAGCACAGATATCTTCTTACCTATAGAACATTTTCAGTCACAAGTATTCCTTTTCTCTTTTGCAAAAATACAGCATGATTTTGTTCTTTGAGCTTTACTGTTAATGATACTTTTGCACACAGATAACAGTAACCATGGTGCAGATTACTTCCCATGAGACTCTTGTTTTATTGCATAAATTTGTGGGATTAATATGTTACTTTCACTAAATATTTCTCCCTTTCTTTTTAAATATTCTCAGCTACTGAAAGAAGGAATGACAGCTAAATCCTGTTATTGACTAGATCTTATCACAGATACTTACAAGCAAACCTCTTGCAAATGTTTTCTTTGTGATAGGATATTTGAATATCAAGAAGTAATGAATTAAATAATTTGAAGTATTCTTCATCAAATATATTGAGGACAGAAGAACAAAGTACTGAGGATAAGGTCCTGTCATTTGAAGAATAGGTATGGAAAATCAGCAGTATACTGTTTTCAAACTTGGAATGATAATTATCTTAATGAAAAATGGCATGGATTTAGCTAATAAAAAAGATATGAAAATTATGGAGTATGTTTTCATTGATCCCCTTCATCTTAATAATCTGTGTTGTGGAATTTTTATTTAGCTAGCATCTTCTTCCATTAAAGTATGGATTAGAGAGACTTGAACGTTGGATAATAATATGTAATCCTTATTCATTATTTGTTTTAGTTGGTTTGGTTTCTTGTAGTACTAGGGCTTGAACCCAGAGCCTGCACATGCTAACAAAGAGTTCTATCAGGAGGAATAATGTTCAAGCATTTGTACTATGCTAAGGAAAGTTTTTACACTGAAGGAATCACAAGGTGCTGTGCTCAGGGACGGTGATCCAGACAAGACCATCACAAATTAATTCCAGAGGAGATAATTGTTGAGCTTGAAGATAATTGTTGGTACTGAAGGGTGAGTATGACATAGCTAGGGAAAGAATGGGTTTGGAGAGAGTTAAGCTGAAGCTGTAAATCAGACCAATCCAGGGCTTTGGGTGCCATGCTCAGGAGTCTGGGGCTTATTTCAATTGGTAACAGGGAAGTTCCAAAAGATACTGATCAAGAGAATGTTGTGATCTGATTTGTGTTCTAGAATGATTCCTTCTGCCCAATGGGGAGAAAGTATGGGAAGGGAAAGAGCTGGAGAAGTGGGATGAATGAAAACGTTGTTACCATGACTATGTAAGAGACTGAAGGGGCTCTGCCCTTTATTGTTTTACTGATTGAGAGGCAACAATAACCTGGTAGATAATAGAGAAAAGTGGATGTGGACAGAGATTTAAAAATGATTTTGAGATTGGTGGCCAGGCAAATGGGACAGACAGACTAACATCAAAACAAGATGCTGAGAATAGGAATTTGGTAACAAACTTGAGATTAGTTCATGCTGGGACATGCTATCACCCCTGAATCATTGGGATGTACAGCTTTGAAAACTTTTTACTCAGCTACTTGTTGTTCAATCAGTATTTATTATAATTTCCCTCGTATCAGTTCAATTTGAAGTCATCCTATTTGAGATGGACAGGATCTTCGTGGAACATTTAGTGTTTCCTAAGCATGTGTCCCTAGTCTGAATTCTCATGCAACTAGATATCATCCTTTCATGTTAATCTTTGTTTCAGAGTGAATGTGATTATACACAATCATAAAGCAAGTGCCTTTATGTGAAATTCATTTAAATCAGTGGTTCTCACTTCTGAGAGTGGTTTTTGAAAGATCTGCGTTTCTTCTTCTCTCTGTTGGAAATGTGTTGATAGGCAAATGTGCAAGGCATTCTTAGGGGCTCTTTTCGGATTGCATAACACTTTCTACACCTGGTATACCTGGAAATGGTAGATTCATCTTCTGAAAAAGTATTAGGTATTTGTGGTGGTTTGCAATGGAATGTCCCCTATATGCTCATAAATTTGAATACTTGGTCATCAGGGAGTGGCACTATTAGAAGGTATGGCCTTGTTGGGGCAGATGTGGAGGAAGTGTGTCACTGAGGGTGGATTTTGAGGTTTCAAATGCTCAAGCCAAGCCCAGTATCTCTCTCTGTCAGGGCCCATAAAGATTCCCTCCACTCCATTTTGACTAAAGGTCAGAAAGTTAAAAAATGTCCTCATAATTTTAAGTCTATAGCTTAGTGGCTACAGGATGTTTTGCTTTGGTAGTGGATGTCTCTATCTAAATAAGAACAGACCTGGTCAGATGGCAGGCGTGGTTACCAAATACCTGGAAGATTAAGGAAAGTAAGTCTCTTTGCCCCTTATACCTGATAATAGAAGACTTCTGCCATTGTCACCACTTTTGGTTGGATACTTAAGACTGTTAAAGAATAAACTAAGGTATATTCAGTATGGATTGAATGGCCCTCCTGACAACTATCCTGTGTCTCTGTCTCGTTTCTTAACCATTTAGCTAGTTTTCTTTTATCCACACTCCCCCTCTCAGGTATGAACTGTGGGCTGGTCAGCTGGCTCTGACTGCAGCCCCACAAAGGTAGCTTCCTACATCTCTCCCTGCCTGCTGCCTGCCCATCCAGATATAGAACTCTCAGCTACTTTCTAGTGGCATGCAGCCAGATATGGTGCTTCCTGCCATAATGACAACAGACTAAACTAGAAGCCAGCCTCAATCAAATGTTTTCCTTTATAAGAGTTTCTGTGGTCATGGTGTCAATTCACAGCAATAGAACACTAAGACAGAAGTTGATACGAGGGACTGTGCATTGTTATTGTAATAGGTATGGTCATTCTTTTGCTAGAAGTTCTGAATGCAGAACATTTTGGGATTTTGGATTAGGAAAGCAGTTGAGTGGTTTAAGCAGGACTTAATGGACCATCCTAAGTGGAGCATGGAAGACATTCATGCTGAGAGCAGTTTGAAATGTGTGGACCTGCTTCAAGAGGTTTTAGAGCTCATTCCTTTCATGTTTTGGCAAGGAATGTGGGCTGTTTTTTGCCCTTATCCAAGCAATCTACCTGAGGCTAAGCTGAAGAGTTTTTGATTAATGGCATTGACAGAGGAGATTTCAGAATAGCCTAGTATTGTCTGTGTTGTTTCGTTATTAGTGGCCAGGCTTAGGTAGATCTATAATGAAAAGGAGCAAGATGAGAAAGGAAAAATATAAAATATACAATTTAAGGAGAAAAAAGACAGTAGGAAATATAATGAATCTAAGTCCTATGCTCAAGGAGATAAACAGATTAAATAAAAGCCTAACCCTAAATGGAATAAAGGGAGTGGTGACACAACTAAACTTCCAATCTGTGAAAAGGAATTAAAGAAAATTTTAGGGCAGAGTGTGGTCACATGCCTTTAATCCTAGAGGCATAGGCAAGCAGGCACATCTCTTATTTCAAGGCCATCCTGGTCTATAGGCCAGCCATGCTTAGACAGTGAAGGAAACTATCAAAAACAGAATACTGGTGAACATTCACTTGAAAAAGGGTGCCATGTTTTAGCCCCAGCAAGGAGAAAAATTCGCTAGCTTCAGCTACATGGTCCTGACTTTAATGTCAAGGATACAAGAAAGGGGTTGTAGAATCTTATTCCAAAGCTAAGGAAAGCTACTGGGGCCAAGTATGGGTCAGGGATGTCCTAGAAAGGCCTTTGTGTTAAGTTGTGAAGGTCAAGACTGGATTACCTTAGAGACCCCGAAATGTTGGAGATGCTAGAGCTGTGGGCTACCTGCTTGGGAAAGCTGCTAATGGAGTGTAACCAGCCCAAGAGAAGGAAGTGTGTACAGTCAACAAAGTTGAAAGGAGTTGGAGATCTGAAGAGTCCTTTGAGATCAGATATCTTTTGTAGGGACCCGAGTTCAGTTCCCAGTGTCTATATCTGGCTGTGACTCCAGCTGTAGGGGATCTGGTGCCCTCTCTGGCCGCTGAGGGCAACATACACACATTCACATGTAAAACATGTACATGCATATATAGTATTAAACATACCTTTAAAATTAAAAAAGACTAATAGATGATGAAAGATTTATGCACATACACAATGGAATTTTACTCATTGTAAAGAACCATAAGAGAATAAGGGAGAGTTTGAAGTTTGTCCAGCTTGTTTCCTCTTTATGCTTTTTTTCCTCCTTTTTGGAAAGTAATATATATTCTGTGCTATTGGATGATGGAAGCATCTGCTTTTCAATTTTGATTTTATAAGGGTTACAGTTAAGAGATTGCTAATGAGTCACTTTAAACTTTTAAACAGTGTTGAGACTGTTATAGACACGGGGACTTTGAGGTTGGACTGGATGAACATTTTGCATTATAATATGTCTACAAGCCTATGTGGGCAGAGTGGATTATCATGGTTTGAATAAGAATGGACCCCGTAGACTAGTATATTTGAATTATTGGTTACCAAGGAGTGGCACTATTAGGAGGTATGGCCTTGCTGGAGGAGGTGTGGTCTTGGAGAAAGTGTGTCACTGGAGGTGGGTTTTGGGGTTTCAAATGTTTAGTCCAGATCCAGTCTCTCTCTCTCTCTCTCTCTCTCTCTCTCTCTCTCTCTCTCTCTCTCTCTCTCTCTCTCTCTCTCTCTCTCTCTGTTGCCTGCCCATCCAGATGTAGAATTCTCAGGTCTCTTTCCAGCTCTGTCTGCCTGCATCCTGCCATGTTTCATGCTGTGATGGCAATGGATTAAA
This sequence comes from Cricetiscus sungorus, assembly GCA_030556225.1. NCBI lineage: Eukaryota > Metazoa > Chordata > Mammalia > Rodentia > Cricetidae > Cricetiscus > Cricetiscus sungorus. The sequence continues at coordinate 13,553,740 of JANBXA010000253.1, forward strand.
CTTCTGAACTGTAAGCCAACCCCAACTAAATCCTTTCCTTTATAAGAGGTGCCTTGGTCATGGTGTCTCTTTACAGAAGTATAGCATTGACTAAAAAGGTATCATATTGATATTTTTATACAAAGTATTTTGAGTGAAGCTCCCCACCCATCTCCACGTTATTCTTCTCCCCTGCCATCCTCTGCTTTTACTTTCACTTATAAACACTCCCTTTCCTTCTCATTGTCCCTGTTCTTCCTCTTGTTACCTCTCAGTCTCTATTCCAGATGTTTACCTGTGTTTATATCCACTGTGTACATACACATGAGTGTTCCAAACTAGATTCTGCATATGAGAGAAAACATGTAGTAGCTGTCTTTCTGAGTTTAGGTCTCTTCTAATTATTGCACTTTCCATCTCCATCTACTTTACTAATTTATGGTTCTTTACAGCTGAGTAAAATTCCACTGTGTATGTGTACAACATTTTCATTATCTATTTTTCTTTTTAAAATTTAAAACTTTTTAAATAAATATATGCATGTATGTTTTATATGTACATGTATTTCCCTCAGAGGCCAGAAAAGGGCACCATATTCTCTACAGCTGGAGTTACAGCCTGACTTAGACACTGGGAATTGAATTCAGGTCCCTGCAAAAGCAATAAGTACATACACTTAACCCCTGAGCCACCTCTGCAGGCCGCTATTCATCTATTGATGGGCACACATATATTTTGGAGAGCACATTTAACCAGAGCATCAAGGACAGATGTGCAAGTCATCATTAGAACAAAATTTCTGAATTATCTCTCCATTTATTTAGTTTTTTATATACGTTTCAATATTTCTTTACTTAGCTCTTACAGTTTTAGAGTTAAGTTTTTCCTAGATTATTTATAATTGCTATTATAAATAGGATAATTGAGGTTACAGTTCAAAGAAGCTATTGCTAATACATAAGAAAGCTATTATTTCTTATAATTGATCTGTCTACATTATTGAAATCTTATTTTGCTATTTTTAAAAATGTTATGAACATGTTATCTTGGAAAATAATAAGTTGGAGTTTTTCTCTGTATACTGTATGTTAGTACACTGAGGTGAGGAGGTGGGAAAAAAAAAAGTTTGTATACTGTATGTTAGTACACTGAGGTGAGGTAGTGATGGGTGTGGGAATTCTTATCTTTCTTGATTCCAGTGCAAATGTTTCTAATTCTTTATATACAGTAGTCTTCACTGAGGTTCTAGTTAATACATTTTATTTTTTTCTAAGTGTCTCTGTGAAATTTTGCTAATATTTGAAAACACACTGAGTCTTCCTATAGATTTTGTTTTCAGGAGTTCCCCTGTCTTGTTAACACTGTTGTGTTTTTTTTTTTCAATAAATATATTTAAATAATTTAAATTTTATTGAAGTATTTTACTGTGTTTTTATTTTGTATATATTGACCCTGGTGACTTCTATTTTATTGATGTAGATATTATGGTCAATATTTGTGAATGTATGGTTTTGTTTTTTACTCGAAATGGGTATCTCCTAATTATAGTCACAATCCTTTACAGATTGTTAATCTGTTATCCAACTCCAATATATTCTTATTTAGTGTACACTTAATTTCTTTCTTACCTACTAAGAAAGTTAGTTACCCACCATGCTTATAGAGGGCATGAGGTCCCTGAACTCACAGATAGTACTATGGAAACCAGAAATATTCAATACACATGCTTTTCTCTTCAGTGGAAGGGATTGATACCTGTTTCCACCTGGAAAGCTGGGAATGGATGTAGTTTATTACCTGATGATCTTTGCTATCTGTAGCCTCCCCTAAGTCCCCCAGACTATTGTATTTATACAACTCTCCTGAGCATTGTTTCTCAGTCATTAGAGCCCATTCTTATGGAAGAGATCACATGTACTTTGCAAAGTATATGTTGTCTAGATTTTTATACTTTTCTATAATCCCACCAGTCTCATTTTTATACTTTAAAGGCATTTATTAGTTTACAAAATATTTTGTTTTGTTTTATGACAGGCTTTCATTCCGGAACTCAGTCTGGCATAAATTTACTCTGTAGCTGAGAATGACCATGAACTTGCAATTGTTTGATACAGCCTATTTAGTTCTGGGATTAAAGGTATGAACTATATTTTCCACCTTATAAAATACTTGTTGACAAAAGCATTTCATCAGAATGAAACCTGCTGTCTTGACTTGGACTTTGAACTCTTTTTGAGGTGATATAATTGTATACCTATTTTTATTGGTGAATGGACATTTGATGATGGAGCACTTATGCAATAATGTACTATGATTTTTCTTTGCCTCAGAGTTTGTTGCTTGATAAATTATCATCTCAAGGTTTATAGATTGGCCCATACTTTGACTTTTAAAAATGCTAATTATTAAATACAATTAGATATTAGGTATTTGATCAACTTGAAACTATTGTAAATGAAATATTCCTTCTCATGTTCATTTTTAAATTCTGTTGATAGACACAAGAAAATTGTTTTATTTACACGTATAGCACTTAGTTAACTTATCAAATTATTATTATTATTATTTTAGACATGTTATAGTTTAGTTTTTTACAGAATACCTATAAATTTTAAACTATACAATGATACCATTAAACATGAAATAGCTTTAAGCCTTCTACTCCAATTTTATGAGCATTTTCTTTCTATATGATTTTCTGTACTCTTAGAGACAATAGTAAGTAATAATTGTGGTGATTACTTGCTTACACAAATAAAGCCTGTCTGAGGGTCAGAGAATGGAGCTTGCCACTAGCTAACCATAGAGGTCTAGAGGTCTGTATAGTCAGACAGGAAGTGAGGTAGCTGGGTAGAAACAGGATATAAACAGGAAGAAACAGGAAACTACTTTCTCTAGTCTGCTGAGACGCTAAGGAGGTAAGGTGTACTGTGGTTTGCTCCTTCTCTGATCTCTCAGCATTTCCCTTTAGATCTGACCCTAACTTTTTATTATCTAGACCAACTATGAACTCCATTTACAAATAATTATGATTAAAAATTTTTCTGTAATACAGAGAGGGAGGACAAGACCAGGCCACAGAGACCCACAGAAACAGCTGACTTGAACAAGGAGGAGCTAATGTACCCTCAGACTGATAGCTGGGAATCCAGCATTGGACCAACTCAGACTACTCTGAACATGGGTCTCAGAAGACCTGGGCAGTCTAAGGGACAGACCTCTGACAGTGGAACCAGGATGTGTCCCTGGTGCACAAAAGGACTTTGGGAGCACATTCCCCATGGAGGGAAACTTTCTTAACCTAGAGACAGGAGGGAGGGTCTAGTCCGTACTCTAAATGACCTGAAAGATTTTGTTGACCCCCTCCTGGAAGGCATCACCCTCCCTGTGGAGTGTGGGAGGGGGGATAGTGGGATGGGAAGGTGGTTTGGGGCATGGGAATGAGGGAGAGAAGGAGGGAGTAAGAGAGAGAGAGGGAACTGGGACTGAAGAAAAATAAAATAAAAAAATTTTCTGTAACTTGAAATTGTAATTGATTCTGTTATTCTGCCTCTCAGGTTTAATAAGCAGTTTTTGGATTGCATCACAATCGAGAGGCCACTGAATAGATCATAAAGTATACAACCCAAATGAATGGCTTAATAATGGATTCATAACTTGATTACATTATTGAAACATAGTGTAAGATTTAAGGGGTGGTGCTTACCTAGAGGAAGTTGGTCATAGGGGTGTGACTTTGAAGGCAATTTTCTTTTCATGCTTTCTGGACCCCATGATGTAAGCAGCTTTTATGTTAGTTGTTCCCTTCTGCCATTACGTTCTGCCTTGCCACAGGCTTTGAAATAGTAAGGCCTGGTCCCCGCCAGACAGACACCTCTGATTCTTCAAGCCAAAAAGAGATTTTTCCAGCTTGAAAATTGTCCCTCCACAGTGAAATTCTAACTAATATAACCATTTGTTTGTCAACATTGCTTTAATGTGGGTCTTGCTAACCCTTTCTTCATCCATAGTCTGATCTTGTTCACTTGAGGGCAAGGGAAATTTTAGAAGGGAATTTCAAACACTAGACAGTTCCTCTAAATACTTCATTCTGACTATCACTAACTACAATTCCATATATTTATGGTTTTATTCTTCTAAAATTTATGTACAATGAAGTGAACAAACAATATATACTCAGTTTTTCATGTGTACACACAATATAAATTAATATAAACAAACACCAATGAAGACTAAAAACACTGTTATGAATTCAAAGAGTGTCCCATGTTTTCAGTTCTTAGCTATTATTTTGAGTTTTTTTTTTCCTTCAAAATTATTTGTTTCAATTCTAGAGCTTAATGGAAATGTAAATATGTGGCCTATGCCATTTTTCATATTGGGTTTTTATGCAACATTTTTATATTATACATTTTATTAAATTCTTTGCCCAGTTATTATGTATTACTATTTCAATGTAGCAAACTTGTTTATCCACACTCTTGTCTGTGCCTATTAGAATGAAGTTAACAAGAACACAATTTTCCTATTTTAAACATGTGTTTTCCTATCATCTCTGGCTTTCTGTATCCACTAGGGGCTTGAGACATATTCTGTGAGAAAAAAACAAAAACAAAAAGCCCTACTGTGGTTACTTCTAAAGTGTGATTTATATAAAAAAGGGTGCAACAATCGTTAAATAAGTGAGATCAATCATTCACATCTGGTGAATAGTTATTGGTTGGGTTTTATTGTTTGTGTATTTGTGCCATATTTATTTTGAGTGGTCTCCTAATAAAATTTTCTTTTCCTCATTTTTGAAATATGTTCAAGTAGTTATTTTTTCCATTTATTTTTTACATACTATATCCTGTCTTATCCTGCTACAAATAACACCCTAATCAGCCCCTCTAGAATCTCTTCCATCCATGCTAAGTAGGAACATTTTTAGATCCATCACTTTCCTACTGCAGACCATTGGCTTTGCACTTAGAATAAAGTCCGTCTCCCGAGTGTGACCAGAGCCTATGAATGTGCTGCTCATTTCCAAGCCTCATTGCATGTCAGTTGCTCTCTTTTCTTTACTCATTTTTTTTTTTTCTAAGATCGGACCTTTATCCTTCTTCCCTGCCTGGAACTTTCTATGCCACCCTTTCACATAGTTCAGATCACATTCATCCTCTCGGAGAGAATCTCTTTTATTGACTAATTTTTTTTTCTCCTTTTTACTTGAATAGTTGCTATTATATGAAATGTTCTTTGTTTACATGCTTACTGCATTAAGGAAGAAATCTGTATCCTCTGTTTAGTCTGTGGATGAAATCGCTCCGAGCTTTAATTCGGTTTTTTATCTCCTGATCTATGATGACATATCACTGGTGTTGCTAGTGATATACAAATACTCCACGGGGAACATAAACATTGACAGTCTTAAGAGAGATCTTCTTTCTATTATGTACTCTTTCTTAAAATTGATCTACTCAGGAACCCATCATTCAGAATCTTCACTAACTGCCATCTCTCAGTAGTCTCTACATCATGTTTTAAAATTCAAAACCCATTTCCTGGGATATCAAAATTATTTTACCTGGAAATGTTAACACTCAGGTAAGGAAAGAGGACTTTTTGGGGTAGCAGATGTCTTGTAGTCTTGTAATCCAGGTTGTTTCCAGTTGGTTGTTTTTTTAAAAATATTATTATTATTATTATTATTATTATTATTATTATTATTATTAATGTATAGTGTTCTGCCTGCATGTATGCCTGAAGGCCAGAAGAGGGCACCCGATCTCATTAGGAATTGTTGTGAGCCACCACGTGGTTGCTGCAAATTGAATTCAGGCCCTCTGGAAGAACAGCTAGTGCTCTTAACCTCTGAGCCATCTCTCCAGCCCCATAGTTGGCTGTTTTTAATATAAGAAAAGTTTGTTATAATTAAATATACAAGCTGCTCTTGCAAAAGACCCAGGTTCACTTCCTAGCACCATGGCCACTCATAACATTCTGTAACTCCAGTTCCAAAGGATCGAGCACCCTCTCAGGTTCCAGGCAGGCATATAGTATGCATGCTTTCAATTAGGGAAAAATGTTGATACACATACAATTAAAAATAAATAAATATTTTTGAAGTGGTATACCCATAGATAACTTTCAGAAATTTCAAAGAATTGAACATTTAATTTATAAGCAATTCAATTCCCCTTCTCTCTGTGTGTACTAGACTGACATCATTTAAGAAGTCACACAAGCAAAAATACTAACGATACCTAAAACTCAAGGCGAATGGAAGACGCGGACCTAAAATTTGATGATGTGTTCAAGAAGTGTGTATGCAGCTAGTGCACTTTACTAGTGTTCAAGTGCACTGCTCTTTGCTGGCTTACCCTCGACCCAGAAGCTGACTTAGAATAAGAAGCTTGATCTGGAATCTTCCAGAGGCGCAAGCCAAAAGCAGAGGTAAGAAAGAAGTTAGTTTTGGAAGCTGGATGGAGCAACAGTAGCATACCGGAATGCAGGGAAAAAAATGTTTCCATAAGTTCAGACATGTAGAGCCTGTAACTTTCTTTGCTTCAGTGTAACAATCTTTCCCCGGTCTTGAACTCATCCTGTTTGTTAATGTGAAATTCTTGCGTAAACCAAATGAAGCTCTGTTGAATTTACACCACTTTCACCACTCTCAGTGCTTAGCATTCTCTCGAGTCCTGCCTCCCTTCCCCGAGGCTGCTTTTTAACATTCAGAGTGTGGGTTTCATTACAGCATTTTCAGGTTGGAGCGGTCTGGTTTTCATGTCCTCTGGCTACTCTGGTGTTGGTGTTTTGGAACTCAGTTATCTGGACCACCACCTTATGTTGGCCGTAGGTACCATGTCTGCACCTCTTTTGTTCAGGTATTTCTTTTGTCAAAACCGCGGGTTCCATGAATATCCCCCTTCTCTGAGTCACTGCTCAGGCTATAGCCCTCTGTGACTATGGCTGCTTTTGAAGCGGCTTCTGTTCCTGTCTGCTGTGAACAAGCCTGCTGATATTTCTGCTCCTCACCGCAGGACTGTGTTGAAGCAGGAACAAACTCGAGACGTGCTGAGGTCTTGGTTTCAGATCACTCTAAATGTCAGTGTACTCCCAACTCCAATCTCTGTGTGTACACAGTACATATCTTCAGTGTATTGAAATCACAATAACAGTTTATGTCATTTTTATTTAACAATTTGATATTTGACCCTTATGCCACATTATTTTTTATTGATCAAGAAAAATTATCTTCCATTAGTTTTCATCCTTGCACACGCTGCTATTTACCATGTAGACTTCCAGAAATTCTATTTGGGAAGTAGAAAGATGAAAAAATATCCAAGAAAATGAAAACTCTCTTATGTTTTTACATATGACATACCATGTGGGGAAGCTATTTTCAAATTCCCACCCGTTGAGAGTGGATTATACAATTTAACTTGTTAAATTAGAACCTTTTCCCCCTATGGCTTTGAGTAGGTCCATGTTATCTAGTTTCTTATGTCATTTCCTTTATAGTAATTAAAAAAGTTGCATGATGATTTTTAGATACTGACAATTTCAGCAGATTTTTATGTTGTATAGGAAGGACTCTTGAGAGCTGAATATGTAATAAATACTGAGGGTGTGATTAAGTTCTTCAGATGAATCATAGTCCTGCACTGTGCAAAAGGGATTGTCCACAGACAGGCTACCCTTCTTCAGTCTCACCTTACCTTTGTCCCCATGTGACCTACAAGGGAGTCTTTCTGCCATATTTAATTTCTCTAGGCATCTTATACACCTTCCACTTCTCCAATTATTTTTTTTTTTCATCAGAAATGATCAAGTTTTCTCTTCCGTTTCTCAGTTCAATTATGTTCCACAACTCCTAGAGGGTCTTTGTCAGGCTACATGACATTTTATAAATAATCTTTGAATTATATTCCTTTTAAACTAGCAAGCACTATAATGATTATTTTGGTGTGTGATTCCTTTCCTTAAGCTATAGCAAAGGAATTTATCTTCAGCATTATTGTCTGTATTCGAGTGTGGGTGTGTGAATGTGTATGTGTGTGCATGTACCACACATGTAGGTGTCCCAGGAGTTCAGAAGAATGTATTGGATCCCAGGAGCTGGAGTTAGAGGCAGTTGTGTGCTGCCTGTCATGGGTTCTGGAACCCAACACAGATCTTCTGGAAGATCAACAGAAAGTGTATTTATCCACTGAGTCATTTCTCCAGTACCCTAATATTGTAATATTGTCACTTTTAAATGACAGTAAAAAATTTAAAGTTAAAATTCTTTTTGAGTGCTAGTAAATAATATTGAGTAATTAGTTATGTCCATAAGCCAAGAATTTTATATACTTGTGTAGTGGTTTGAAAGAAAATGACCCCCAAAGGGGTGGCAATATTTGGAGTTATGGCCTTGTGGAGTAGTTGTGGTTTTGGAGGAAGTGTGTCACTGTGGAGGCAGGCTTTGAGGTGTCATATACACTCAAGATATAGCCCAGTGTCTCAGACCAGGCCTTGTGGAGTAGTTGTGGTCTTGGAGGAAGTGTGTCTCTGTGGAGGCAGGCTTTGAGGTGTCATATACACTCAAGATATAGCCCAGTGTCTCAGACCACTTCCTGTTGTCTATGAGTCAAAATTTAAGAACTCTGAGCTCTTGATCCAGCCCCATGTCTGTCTGTACTCCTCCACACTGCCTGTCTTGGTGGTAATGGACTAATCCTCTGAAACTGTAAGCTGCCACCTCAATTAAATGTTTTTCTTTAATTGCCATGGTCATGGAGTCTCTTCACCACAATAGAAACTCTAACTAAAACAGCTTCTTAAACATGATGTCATTTCAGTGATTTTTCTTTATGTAGATATCCACAGTAAAAACAGTGGTGAAAAGATAGGGGGCAGTTCACTGATAAATCACTTGCTTCATAAGTGTAAGGATCAGAGTGGGGATCCATAGCACCCACATAAAAATTATGTGGGCATGAGAGCTGGCCTGTTACCCCAGTGCTCAGAAGATTAGAGCTGGGGATCCTTTAGCTAGCTAGAAGAGGGAAATTTGCAAGCCTAGATTCAGTAAGGGACTCTGCCTTAGGAAATAAAATGGAAAGAAATTGGAGTAGATGCCTGTGGTCAATTTCTGGCCATCACACACACACACACACACACACACACACACACACACACACATATGCACACGCACCCCACACACAAATACAAATACACTTTCTCTGTCACACATGTGCATATGTACATGCAAACTTTTGTACAAACATACACACGTACATATATATGCAAAAAGAAAAGCGTGATAAGATTTAAAAACTAAAATAAATCGTATTCATTTTTATTGTATAATTTTGGAATGCATTGAGGAATCTATCTTCTTTTTAATTTTTTTAAAAAGCATTTTGAAGTGGTCTGCTCTTAAGATTTTCATTGTCAGAAGCTTTTCAAGTACAAATTTAATTTCTTTAATACATAGGGCCACACAGGTTATGTGTGAGTTTTACTAGCTTGTGCCTTTTGAGGAATCTGTTCACTTTCTTTTAACATGTTGAATTTACTAATTCTGACCTCTGTGTTCCATGCTTACAAACTCTGTCAGAGAAGTTAGTGTAGACAGTCTTGGGTCACCTCATTTGCTTTCCTTTTCTTAAGGACCCTTGTCTTTTCTTGCTGTAACTTGTTGTTACAAAACCCTTGTAAAAATTTTGTATCTTTAGGTTGTTTAAGGCAGGAGTGAAACTCTTTTGGTTAGAAGAAGGCTCATGAAAGTTCAGTCTAGGTATAAAATTTTCTTGGTGTCCAATGACTTTACTGTCACTGTATCTGTTTAGGTTCATGAATCTGAGCATGCTCTATCCGTGAAGTATTACACAGTCACTACATTACACTCAAATAGGATCTCTTCCCATGAATAAAATAATCTAGGCTTAATTGATCTGGCAAGACAAGATGTGTTGGGCAGCAATTGAAAGCAGGGTTTAAATGAGTTCACCAGATCCAAAATAAAAGATAAATGGGTGTTTTATATGGGAACAGCTTACATAGATAAGAGTAAATAATTGCTGTGGCCTTCCACTCCAGAAGATGTGGTCTCCGCCTTTCTGATGCTTTCTGAGACCCAAAAAGAGAGCATGCACCTGAAGCTCCTCTACCTTAAAGGGATCATGTATGCACCTGCAACTATGCCCAAAGGATGTAGCCACTACTGCAGTTCACTGGCAAGGTGAGATGCTGCTACATTGATTTGTTTTTATCTTCTTTCTTATTTTATGCTGAGTAAGAGTAGATGGAAAGTCTCTCTTTTAACTTCTTATTACAGGTATCTCTCTTTGTCAAGGGGAGGAATAGCCAGAGGGTGTGTGTATTTCCATGGAATACCAGAAATGATTTAAATTTTTAAGTCCTCTTAGTCACATGTAAATTGGGGGTTTATTATTGAGAAAATAACAATAAATGCCTTTGGATAAACTATAGGTGTCTATGAACAAGAGATGGAGAGAGCACTGTGGTGTTAACCAGAGATATCGCCTCATAAGTCCTGAAGGCATGTTACTTGAGTAAATAGAAAAGAATCTTTACTCTTCTCTTTGCAGGCAGCTGATTGTAGTTACAAAATATTACAAGTTAGAGCAAAATCCTATAAATCTGAGTAGAACAATGACTTCAGCAGTTAGGCAATCATCTTACAGAATAAACTGGGTAGGCTATGAGACAAGCAAGAGTGCTCCTGCAGAGCTTCCTGTCCAAGGCAGGCTGCACACAGGAAGATCACTTACCTTTGCGATCTAACTGCTCTTCTTTAAAAAGGACATATATTGCCGGGCAGTGCTCATGCACACCTTTGATCCCAGCATTCAGGAGGCAGAAGCAGGTGTATTTCTGTGAGACCAAGGTCAGCCTGGTCTACAGAGTAAGTTTCAGGACAGCCTAAGCGGTTGCACAAATAAACCCTGTCTTGAAAAAGCAAAAGTAAAGCCATATATTACTTATTTTTATTGAATCTTAATACCTCTGCATATTTATATTTTTAAGATGGAGCTATAGCAAATAATATTAAAATGGCATTATGTAAGCTTAAATTACAAGTTTAAAAAATTATTGTTTCACACTGAGTAGTTGATTGTCTTTTATTCCTGTCTATTAATGTGTATCATTATTATGGAACATGTTTCCTCTTGTCATTTTCTCACATACGTATAGAGTGTAGAAGCTCTTGAATCAACCCTCCGGGTTACCCCGACCAATCATGCTTTAAGGGTGTATTTTCCCACTACTAATTTTAGTCTCTTAAGTTGATATTAAAAGGAAAATGTGTTGATAAGTAAGAAGTTGTCTGTAAAATTTGTTGTATGGTGGCCAACTAATTTTGGTTGATATTTTTGTCAGTGTCCCTACTTTCTAAGTGATAGAGCCTCTGTTACAAAGAGCAGTTTCTATTTATTTTAATTACTTGAACGTTTTCAAGCCTTGGGTCTTAAAGTTAATTAAGTCTGAAGTCTTACAGTTAATTAAGGGTATTACATACAATTTAAGTTGGTATTAAAGAACAGTAAGTCTACTTAGTGTGAAACATTTTACCTAACAACTTTACTCAAAACATGCCAATAAGGTAACCGGATTTAGGAAATGAGTAGTGTTGGCAAAAGCTAATAGGCATAATTTTTTAATGATTTTCATTATTTTAACTCAATATAGGTTTACATGTGCTTCACATCTCTAAAATATCAAAATTTCAGTGTAATTAATAATTACATATCTGATCTACATGACATAAGTTGTTTTTGATTAATTAGGTCCCTTCTCCTAATATGTATTAGTCACATGTGAACTAAGATGCTGTTTGTATTTCTTCCACATTGTGATTATTTAATTTGCTCCAATATTTTTCACAATTATTGAATATTGCAATTTTATATAAAATATTTACTTTTAAAAGCGGTATAAATAATTTAATTATTTGTATACTAAAATCAAACAGACTTAAGCAAATGTAAAACATTATAACAGATTTATTTGATTTTTTAAATGTATTTTCTTTTTTATGATAATTTTTTTAAAATTTAAATTTGAAGCAAATTTGTTTTACACATCACTCCCAGTTCCTGCACCTTCCTGTCCTCCCCTGTTCCCCCCACCAACCTCCATCCCATCCCTTTTCTGCTCCCCAGGGAGCAGACTTCCATGGGAAGTCTTCAAAGTTGTTATATCATTATAACAGCCTTTAAAAGGACAGATTGATGTCTTTTTGTTTTCGGTCTTAGTAACCAATCTGTAACTTGTTAACTGAAATTCAGTTGTTACCCATTTGAAATCACTTTTTCCTGGGAGGGGAGAATGGTTACTTTTAGAACTAATCGTAAATGTTTTCTGAAAACATAATTTGTCTAGAGATAATTGCTTCTATTTAGGCATTTATTTTTTCAAGGATCCATTACTATACAAATATGAAAGTATATGTAATTGTAATGTTTCTGACATTTCTTGAGAAATTTGAATAAAATTTGGACTAATTCAAGTATTTCTGAGGTCTCCATATTTGCATGAATCTCCTTAACTGTCAGACTTTCAAAACCAATGCTTACTTTTGGTCCTCTTTGATGCTATTTAGAAAAATGGTCTGCTGCACTTTCAATCCCATACAAAGTGTCTCTTTGTTGATTAATTTTAGGTTTCTCCTAAACTGGCAATTTTAGCATTGTTATACCGGTGTCAATGATGGCAGAAGCTAATGACATAGCCCAATATAGTCACTTGCTACTGTCACTCCAATGTTTCATACACATATTTATATTTTTGTGTGTAATAACTTAGTCTTTAATATGATGTTTTTATTTAAAATGTGTCACAGATATTAGCTTTTGTCCCTGAGAAGTTTAGTTTTCTTTCTGTGATTAAGTGTCCTTTGGTAGATCTCTGTATTGACACGATTGTTAAGTGTCATTTTTCTTATGAAGGTAAACAGAGGGAAGACAAAGACAGCAGATCCTTGGAAACTTGCTTACCAGCTCATCTGGCTGCTGTGGGGGAACTCCCAAGTCAATGAGAAAGTCTGTCTCAAACAACAGATAGAAAGGAAGGTACCTGAGGACAACACTTGAAATTGTCTTCTTACCTCCACACACCTGCCATATGCATGTGTGTGTTCATTCACACATACTTATTTACACTGTATGTACACATGTAAAACTCTTTAAAACTGGAGCGTAAGCTATTACCTGGCAATAGCTACCTAAAGCACCTTTGTAAACTCAAATTATTTCAACTTTAATAGTTTCATGTTGTTTAAATTCTCTCCGACCTAATGGATGTCCTATTCACTCACTCAGAGGATTTTCTCCTTTGTTTTTTTTTTTTTTTTTTTTTTTTTTTTTTTTTTTTTAAACTATATGAGCTCCCAGCTGTCAACTGTTTGCTCTTAATTCTTGAGCAAATGCAATCCTTTTTCAGAAGGTTCTTAGAGTGTCTCATGGAACATAAACTCAAAGGCTGACAGTAGCTTCTTATATGTATAGAAGAGCATGCACAGAACTTCAATCAAGCATTACACTTTAGCTCGAGGCCAAAGCAACTTTGTTAAAAGACAAACTCCACAGGAAGAAGAAAACATATAGTCACTATGTACCAAATGGACCCTAGCACCCAACAAGAAGCATCAAGCAGAAGTTTAAGATACCATGTCTTTTATGTTGTTCCCATCTCTGTAAATGTCAAACTTTTACGTCACTGATGGGTCACAAATTGCATACCAAATTACCAGTGTCATGGTTTTCCTTGCAGAGTTGTCTCAACAGAAATAATTTTGTGCTATGGCTGGTGAACAATTATTTTTTAAAAAGGCCAAATAATGGCCTCCTAAAAATGCTCAAGCTGTACTTTCTTGCTCCCTTGATATATTTTACAGCAAAAAGAGATTTCACTGATGCACTAAAGGTCATAGCACTTGAAATACAGATTTTCTTTGGGAATCTAGATGGTATAATTTGTTTTTAATGTAAAGGAGATTTCTTCTAACCAGAGACAGAGGAAACAGAGCTGGAGGAACATTCAGGGACATCTGAGGTCCTAGAAGAATATGATATATACCTGACAGATCAACATAAGGAATCAACAGAATGAGAATGTGCAAACCAGAATGGCAGAGCAAAGCTCAGCAGATAATAACCAAGGACATAGTCTCTTCAGTCCCATGGTCTAGTGTACTGAATTTGACCAACAACTTACATGAACCTAGATATTTAATTTCCAAAGCCTTTTAGGAAATTAGCCTAATGTCTAGACTTTAACCTTGAGTTGAATTATCAACAGAGTTGCACAGTCATTGGACTCATTATTTTATGATGGTGATGTGTATGGTGTGTGTGTGTGTGTGTGTGTGTGTGTGTGTGTGTGTGTGTGTGTGTGCCACAGTACATGCATGGAGGGCAGAGACAACTTTAGGGAGTTGATTCTTTCTTTCCATCTTGTTGCTATCTTGCTGTTTCCACTGAACTATGTGTATCAGGCTGTGGGAAGCCACAGCCCCAAGATGGCGCCTGGCTGGATGCCAGGTAGTTCACGCTTAGCTGTAAACAAGCCTTATTTGGAAGTGCTTGATGGATCTGGTGTGCTTCCTCCTTCTGTGGCCTATCCGGGATCACCAGGTGGCATGAGCTGATTGGTCTGTGAGCACATTTAAGGGCTTGCTCGGGCTGGGAGAGGAGTAAGCTGATGAGAGAAGCAGAGGAAGCTGATGGGAGAAGCGTAAGCTGATGGGAGCAGAGGAAGCTGATGTACAAGAATCCTGAATAAACTGCTTGAAGAAGAGTCGTGGTTGCATGTTTCCTTGCCTGCCGAGGTAGGCGCACAACATCAGGCTACTTGTCCTGAGAGCTTTCTGGGTGATTCACTCATCTTACTTTGGGAGTGCTGGTATTACACATCTAGACTTATATGTGCCTCTCAGAGATTGAACTCAGGTTATCAGGCTTGTCAAACAAGTAGGTAAGTGCTTTTAACTTTTGCGCCATCTCATCAGCCCAGTAGTTGCACTCAATAGCTAAAAAAAATGGTGAAAATGAACTGTTTTTATGAGATGCTAATTTATGATAATCTAATGGCAGAAATACAGAACAAATATAATGGATTTTAAACTTGGATATATCAACTCCCAGAACAAGTCCAGTCTTTCAGATCTCCATAAAATCTTCCAGTAGAACAAAACAATGAAATATTTGGATGACGCAAAGGACCTCAGTCCCATTTTTTGACCCCCTATGCACTGTTGTGTCATGGTTTGAAAATTGCTCTTGATGGGTCATTGAAAACTATCATTAAATTTTTTCTGACATTAATTGTAAGTACATATCAATTTTTATATTTTACATTATTGCTGCATTTGAAAAGGCATGGGAGGTTTTTATTTTTTATTTTTTGTATTTTTTTTGGCATGGGAGATTTTTAAAACTTTATTTTTTTGAGATTAATATAATTACATTTTCCTCTTCCCTTTCTTCTTCCAAACTCTCACAATACTCCTTTCCACTTGCCTTTAAATTCACAGTCTCCTTTTTTCAGTAAGTATTATTGCATATATATAATTGTATATTCCTAAATATAACCTTTCATTCCATACAATGCTACCTGCTGCATACATGTTTTGGGGGCTTAATGTTTGGCACCGGGCAACCAATTGGTGTGTCCTTCCTTGGGCAACTCCTCTCCCACTCCCAGCTCTCCTCAGTTGCCTTTATGTCCTTGTGTAGGGTTGAGTCCTCCTCAGCTTGTTCCCATCTACTTTGGCATATTCATTGATATCCTCCTTGTTTAGCTCACATTTGGGAGACATGTTGGTGTGACTTAATGGGTGTAGCTTCTGATAATGTTAGAAGACACAGTTCCATCTAAAATCCCTGATCCTCTGGCTTGTATAATCTCTCCCCGCCCACTTTTTTTGCCATCTTTCCTGAGCCTTAAGTACAGGAGTTTTATCTTAGATATGTATCCATTGGGACCGGGCTCCACACCCTGCAGTTTGCTTGGATGTGATTTTCTATAGTAGTCTCCATCTGTTGGAAAGAAAAGTTTTCTTGATGAGGGGAAGACTACACTTACATGTTAGTGTAAGGACAAATGTTTATAGATTGTTGTTAGGGATTGAGCTAGTTCAGTAAATTAGTGGTTGCGGAAGTCTTGAGTTTGTTTTTCAAGTATCTCTTCTGTCTTCCTTACTGAGATACTACAATCCACTCTTGCTTCACATCCTTTCACACACACTGACCATGACCTTTGTGCTTAATTCTCGACAATTTCACACCTTTTTAATGCTATCCAATCCAAACTCTTTCTAATTCTCTTTATACCTGCAAGATAAATAAATAAGAAAATAAGAAAGGGAAGAGAAAAATGTAATTATATTAATCTCAAAAATATTAATCTTTTTTTGTTGGTTATTTCAACAATGCCTTCCTTACACACTAGACTTTAAGGTCTCTATGGGAGAGACCACGGCTGGTTTTGTTCATTATTATATATTTAGAAGTTGGCAATGCCACCTATATAGTAAGCTCCATAAATGTTTTAACTAAATAAATCAACACTACACCAGTGAAATCCTTTGTAGTAAAATTGGCAGTCTTCTTTCCTTCACAGAGATGCCCTTGCTAAGGCTGGTGAGATGAGGTGAGAATATTTGGAGCCATTGCTCTAATTCAAAATATTCAAAAAGGAATTTTGGACTGATTTATAGAAACCTTATTCTGGTGAGAAACTCATATAGTTGAAGAAAATTTGTTCTCTTGCAAATTTTTTAAGAGAAAGTGAAAAATACTCACAGGTTTTATTCTTGGGTTTTCTATCACTTTTTAAAATAAAAGAACAGCACCAAGTAAAATATAACTTTTAACAACACCAAGGATGAACTGTAGGATTCTAATACCAATGAGAGTATGTTTGTATTGAAAATTTGGCTTTCATGATTACAAATAGGATAACATACCTAGTTTTTAAACAATATCTCTGAATGCAAGGAAGGGTTTCTGGGGCTCTTTATTCTGTTTTTTTTTTTTTTTTTTCTATTCACAGTATGAAATATTCATTGAGCCTACCTTGCTTCCTTCTTTTCTTCTACATACTCTATTCTTCTGAACACCTACTTATTTCTTCAGGGAAGAGCTGTAAATTACCATAGTGTTTAGAAAAAAAATCAAATCCTCTTTGTAAATGTTTTCCTTTGCTTCTTTAGTCTGGAGCCAAAAATATCACATTTCTGTTTTAGAAGCAACAAAATGAGCTTCTGAAAAATGTGGATGGATAGCTGAAACAGGGTGGCAGTATTTTTTAGAAACAGTTTTATAGCACCAGATGGTCTAGTATATTCTCAAACAAATATGTCACCTATAATTTGATGAATACCTTCCAAGGTAAAATATTTTTTTTTCAGCAGAGAACAGATGGCATCAGTCAAAAGCATATCGAGACACTTTAAGAAAAACTTGATGGCTCAAGTGATTTAACCAACAAGATCTCTGTTTCACGTTTTGAAATTTGTCATCTACAAATAATTCAGCTTTCTTTCCAAAAATCACTCCATAGAGAATTGAACTAACCATGTTTTATTTGATATTTTTTGCAATAATGGTGAAAATTCCAAAGTTGCTTCCTGGCTCCAGCTTCACATATTTATTATATTAAGGTCAAGAAGAAAAACACAATCTAAGTGTTTCAAGACAGCAAAGACATTGTGCTCAGATGTGACACTATGAGACTGAATCAACTTTTACCTTCAAAGGTTTAAGGTGATGTGACCAGGAAGCTTTTCTCAAAACAGAAGAACACAATATAAAAGAAAGACTTCTATGGGGCTGGGGTGATGGCTTAGCAGGTTAAAACACTTGCTGTACATGTGTACAGATCTGAATTTGAATTCTGGTATCCATGTAAAAACCATGTGTGCTTTCATGATCTGGGATCGGGGGAGGAGGGGAATGGGACAAGATGATTTTAGAATTTTTTTTTTGTTTTGGGAGCCAGCCTAGTTCCAGGTTCAGTATGACATCCTGTCTCAATAGAGTAAAGGAGAGTGAAAGATCAAAAATGCCACTGTTTCCACACAGGAATAAGCACCTCTCTCTCTCTCTCTCTCTCTCTCTGTCTCTCTCTCTCTCTCTCTCTCTCTCTCTCTCTCTCTCTCTCTCTCTCTCTCTCCTCTCTCTCTCCCTCTCTCTCTCTCTCTCTCTCTCTCTCTCTCTCTCTCTCTCTCTCTCTCTCTCTCTCTCTCTCTCTCTCTCTCTCTCTCTCTCTCTCTCTCTCTCTCTCTCTCACACACACACACACACACACAAACACACACACACACAGCACACACAATTTCTGACTACTAAGGAATATTTACATTATAAGTCCTTCATCTTGCTCTGGCTTTGGGTACATGTAAGAGGGCATGATTAAGAATTCCCAGTACACTGGGGTATGCTAATGATCTAGACTTGCGTAGATTGGGAAGAAGGTCCAGGAAAACAAGAATATTATCTTTATTCATAGTTCATGTCCCTATATAAACCTGAGTGACATCCTCTAATTGATCCTTTAAACTGTGATGCATTTGTGAGTGTAGGCATAGACTGGGATTGTGTAGGGAAAACAGAAGGCAATGTTCACCTTCATCATATGCAACTAGTATGTGATAAATATGTCTACTGCCCTCTGACTGGAGTGTTTTTAAGTGTGGCCACATTTTAAGTAGGTTGGAAATAGTAGTGATTTTATGCTTTTTTTTTTTTTACTGCTACTTTCATATTTTTATCATTATAGATGAAAGACTCATTTGTGAAACCATTATAATTATGGCTCTTTAAATGTAATGGAATTAAATTCTCTCTCAAGAATGATGATGTAGATCACAGGGTTGTGGGATCACAGGAGAGCTGCAATCTCTCAATCCCCGAGTACCAACTTTAAAAATAAGATGAACTGAAAATTTTGTTTTAAAGATGTTGGGGAAATTACTTAAAACATAGAGAATAGATGGTATAATACGCAGAAGGAACTGCTTTTGCTTATCAAGTCCATTACCACAGTCTCTGATGAAGACTGGCCTTACTTTAGGGAAGAATTCTATCAATATAATAGTCTAAACTGTCAGTAACTGTAAAGGCTAGCAAAACTGATTAAATCTATGAGGAAGTCAAAACTATCCTCTGTTTCATCTGTTAGAACTTGAGGGTGTGGGGTGGTGGGATGGGAGGGTGGTCTGGAGGCATGAGAGGGAGGGAGGAAGAGAGGGAGGAAGAAAGAGAGAGAGGAAGGGAGGAAGGAGAGGAAACTGGGATTGCTATGTAAAATAAAATAAATAAATAAATAAATAAATAAATAAATAAATAAATAATAAGAACCTGAGGGTGAGAACTTGGTCAAGACTTAAAAGGCGGGTGAAATTACTTTTAGTTTCTTTATTCTAGGGGAAATTTCACAGATCTAGTTTCTACATCAAAATATTTATCAAAGGGCCAGCAAGATGGCTCAGTGGATAAAAGTACTTAGCACTAAGCCCGATGACCTGTGTTTGATTTCCAGAATCCACATGGTAGAGGGAAAGAACTAACTTGTGAAAATTGCCCTCTGATCTACATATATACACATGTGTGAATATCCCTCCCCCTTCATATGCAATAAGTTTTAAAAATCTAATTAATATATTGGGCCTAGTTGAATGAGGAGACTATAGAGTTAAGCTCACCTTCTATAAAGGGCAGAATTGAATCCTCAACCATTTTTTCATTTTTTAGGATTAAAAAGAATCTAAGCCAGATTCTAGTATGGTATGCATCTTTAGCAAATAGTAGACTCAAGACCTAACTCAATTCAGTCACTATTTGGGCTTAAGTGACATTTTTTTTTAATTTATCTGACTAAGGTGAAGAAGGAATAGTCTTTCTTTGGGGGAAAGTAATACTGTTCAAATGGGTATTTGTTTCAATGGCACAGTGCCCCTTTCTGTGTCCATTACCATGTAATCTCCAACACTTCAAACTAAAATAAGCCATAAACAGCTTTAACAATTATTTCACACTTATCTCACATGCAATAAAATTATGACACTATGAAATATAGAATAATATGAGTAGTAGGCATTTGTAAAAGTAGGTATTAAAAATCAGACTCTCAGGTAATTCACATACTGTTTGAATAGAAGACACTCTTCAGAAAATATATAGAATCAGAATATTAGCATAAGCATCACTGCATCTTTGAAGACCAATAAGTTGCAACTAAACTTTAAGGAATGTTTAGAAAACCACTGCTCTGGTTTTGTTTCTGTTGTTGTTTTAACATAACCTGACAAAAGCAACTTATGTGGAAAGGGGTTATTTTTAGCTGACAATTCTAGGCTATAGTCCATCATTGTTGGGAAGCCAAGATGGCAAAAAATTGGAGGAACTAATCACATATATAGCCAGGGTCAGAGGAGTTAGTGCATGCATGCCTACTCCTCAATTTATTTATTTAACTCTTATACAGTCCTGGACTCAAATCTGGAGAATGGTGCCACACATACTAGGATGGGTCTTCCCATATCATTTAGAATAATTAATACAATCTCTCACAGATATGCTCATAGACCAACATAATCTAGTCATTTCCACATTGAGATTCTCTTTCTAGGTAACTCTAGATTGTGTTAAGTTAACTAATAAGCATAATATTAATTATTAGTTATTCATTTTCTGATATTATATTGGATAATACTAACAGGATAGACTAATCTAGTATGCATTATATTCTTTAAGATAGTTTAACTTCACTTAACACTCACAGCAACTTCTAAAGCATTAAGGACTAAAATGTTCCCCATACAAATCTCCTATTTTTTGTTAGTGAATTCCTATTCATCACATGCTTTTTTTCTTGCTAATTATAATTACTATTATTTAGATCAGAATTTGTAAATGAGCTGTAGAGAAATACCTCTAGCCTGTAGTTTTCCTATTAGCTGCATAAACAGATTACAAACATTAGAAATATTCAACATGTTAGAATACTTTTTGTTTATTATGTTTGCAACAATTTTCACATATTTAACAAGTGAATTAGGTAGTAGTGCTAGAGTCATTAAGGCACTTACAGAATCGGAGATGGTCTTAGAAAGAAAGAAAGAAATCAGATTTTGTATACAACATGGACCCAACAGCTTCTGTACTGAAGATTTGGTACCCTGTAAGCAGCACCATTGAAAGGTTCCTGGACACTGAGGTGCTAATATCATCGGTGGATTAATGAGGTTTTAGGAGGACGATCTGGTCGAAGGAAGCATGGCCACTGAGGTGTGCTTTGAGGGAGTTATCTCATCCTAGGTCCTCTGCTCCTTCTGTGTCTCAGCTCCCATGAGGGGAGCGTCTCTGTTCTGCCACAGCCCATGGTGATAGAGCTAATGAATCTGCAGGTTCAACTCGTTTTATCCTTTAAGTTGATTTCTCTAAGATGTTTTGTTACAGTGATTAAAAAGCTAACTAACAAAAGGATGACTTTTAAAGGATAAACCGGGGTTACTTAAAATGTGACAGGGTGACATATATAAAGCAGGTGTTTATTTTAGATCCACAATTTTCTGCCAAAATTCTGTATTAGGAATGAAGAGTTTATTCTCTGAACTTCAGGGTATGCTGCCAACAGACAAATCAGCTGTCAGCTCCTTTGAGATGGCTAGGTTTGTTTATCTCTTTTTTTAAGTTGGTAACCCATGCTCTTGAAATCACCTTCCTTTTTTTTATTATTTTGTACCTAGAAGAGTGGTCCTCAATCTTTACCAAACCATTATCTCCAAAAACACATTATGATTCATAACAGCAGCAAGATTACAGTTATGAAGTAGCAATGAAAACAATTTTATGGTTGGGGGTCAGCACACCATGAGGAACTGAGAGGGCTACAGAGACAGGAAGGCTGAGAGTCACTGCTCTGGAAGGATGCCCTTCTAACAACAGCAGAATTGAATACCCTACATATCTTTGTTACACAAAGTTTGCTGAACTACTCTTTAGTTCTTCACAGAAAAATCTTTTCTACAACACACTCTGGTCCAGTAGACACTGTGTGAAGAATCTGCATGCCAGGCTGTCTGTAGTCCAGGATGCCTTCTGAAAGTTCAGAGCATCTGGCTGCAGTCTTAGTTTCCAGATGTCTTGCAGGTTTAGCTTCTTGTTAGCTTGGAAGCCACTACCAAATCTTCTGTAAGACCTTGTTCTTTAGTTGAGTACAGGAATAATCATAGACATCCTTTCTCTCTGAGAGAACTATGCAACCTGAATGGTAGAAAAAACAAAGCAAAACACTATGCTGAGAAAAAGAATAACTTTAGAAGAAATCAAGACTTATTTGTAAATCAGTTTTCTTTTCCTCTTATTGCTTGATCAAACATCTGCATTTTTAAAAAATTCTGTTGAATGATTATTCCTTCAAAAGTTATTAATGTCTCACATTGCCTTGAGGAAAGTTGAGATTGTTATAATTGCAGTAAAAGAGGAAAAAAAATCAATAGGTATTCAGTTTTTTACTTCCCAGACAGGCTCTTGAAACACATACCAGAATCGATATTTTCACAAGGCGAAATCTGGCTTTTTAAATGCTGAGTTTGATTGAAAGGGAAATGGTCACTTGAGAAATAAAAAGGAAGAGTCTGAAGGAAGCAGCCATTGACATTAGGACTATGATAACAGAACAAAAAGAAATTGAGAAAGACACAACTACCCTATCTTCTCAGGCACAAGAGGGACGACAATAGCTGATATGTCATTTGTCATTTAGGAAATGGAGTGGGCAACTTGGAACAGAAACCACAAAAGAAAAAAAAATCCTTAACAGAGGATGGGTTAATTCATGAAGAAGTGCTCCAGGCTGGAATTGTGTTCCTTGATATGAATTCTTTGGGCTCTATCTTTCTGTCCTGTTTATGACTCTGTCTTTCATTGTTCTACATGGTCACATGAAGGCTGTGACAAAAAGAAGCAAAAGCAATGAAAAACACAGAGAAAGAAGAGGGATTTGAAGTACAAAGCCCCTGACATACTTAATTCCCCAAGAGTCTGGGGAATATGCTTTATTATTGTCTTGTTATTATTATTGTCATTATAAAGTGAAGCTTCTACAGGAGAGAATAACATCAGGTTGGTAGATTAGTGAGACCAAAGAGAGGTCATTGTTGGGTTACAGCATGGGCAGAAGCTGAGGAAATAGCTTTTCGTGATGCTATGTGGACTGTATGAAATCCTTGATGTTGCCTGGCTCCCAGGGGATCTAGTCCACTGACACCTTCCTGAACGTTTCTAGACATATTTAAGGTGCACATTTGCAACTGATCTTTTCAATGGTGAAAAAGTCAAACCCTAGAAACATAGGGTGGGCTTCATAGTGTGTAAAGCAGGTTGTGGTAGAAGGAGAAGCTGTTACCCGTGAGTGAGATTGCACAGAAATAAAATTCCCCCATTAACCCTTTGCTGATTGTTTATGCACAATCAGTATACAATATCTTCACCATAATTAAATATTTTCTTAAAATCCTCATTGCTTAATTTCCGTTTTAATAAATTATAGTAATAGATGGAAAATAACAGAAAGGAACTTTAAGTAAAGCTGTTCTTATGTGAAATATGTCATTAATTCAAGAGACTAATATTTATTATAAAAACCACTTTGTAATATCCAGGGACAGCTCTGGGAAATCACCACCATTGCTTTTAACCCTTGCGCCTGTGAGCATTTCCTATTACTACTGTTGGGTTTATGTTGTTATCAACACTGTGGTGCTTCTAGGGCAGGGGCTTGTAGTAGTGTACGTCTTGGTGCTCCCCTCCTTTTGTTTTGTTTGGGGGAGTATGGGGCAAACAAGGTGTTGCCTTTACCAGATTACCTTATGGGGAAAACATAAATGAGGAACACTGTAGAGAGCTGTGAAGTGCTGCGCCTTAAAGATGGTGCTGGCTTCCCCCTTCCACCTTCCAGGATGGTGAGTGCTCTCTGGCATAAACAAGTCCTTATTTGGTTAAGCCTGTTTGGCCTGTTTGCTTCCGAGTTAGAGGTAGCTCTTTGGGGTTGGTCAGCACAAGGGTATTTAAGCCTGTGCAGGGCGTTTCCCTGGCAGCAGAAGAAGCTTGTTCAATGATCCTGAATAAACTGCATGAAGAAAATCTTCCCAGAGTTGCGTCTTCCTTGCTGGTCAAGGGGAGTCGCGGTACAGAATACCCCATAAAAATATGAGAATAAAAATGAACTATAGAGTTGAATAAATATAAACCTTTAAAAATGTATTTTCATGGATTCAGAAATGAGAGGATAAGTATCCCCCCACCACCGAACACATTGAAGGGGTAGTTCCAGAGGTGTGCACCTTTATAATGCTGTTCATTTGATTCATGATTCATAAGGCTCCTTTGTAGGAGAGCGGGCTGCTATCTGTGCCAACACACTGACTTTACAGATAGGCCCGAGCTGTAATTCTCTGTGCTCTGACTCAAGCAGCAGGGCACATTGAGGGAATTTTAATGCAGTCTCTCAAAGTAAAATTTGATAAAAAAAAAAAAAAAAAAGAAGCTTATAGGCAATTCTGCTGGTCAAAGTAAAAGAAACAATGGCTGGGGTGGGGTGGAGTAGCATTGTTCCTGTCACAGTTATATTTTGGAAAAAAAAAGCTAGCTCTTTCACTCAAACCATTGAAATATCTCAGTACTCACCTCAGAAAAATAGTATTATCACAGCAGAAGAAAAGTGTAGCTGGGTGCTTGGTTTTTAATGGAAACCAGAATCCTATGATTCCAGTTACTTATTGCAGGTTTCATCATCTGAGGGCCTTGATACAGCTCAGGACATGTGGGCTATTGTAGGATGGAGTGTCTGCCTGTTTATATTCTTCTTGACACAATCCCCAGAGCATCAGATTCAACAATCACAGAGGAGTTTGCTCTCCATTTGTCCTGATGAGTAGTGCAATACACACAATGTCAATAAATCCTGAAAATGGTTGTTCTTATATAATGGGCTTTTACTCTTTTTGGTGACATAATCAAAGAGGTGAATCATAGCTATTAGGGTAGAATAAAGCAGTGTAAGCCAGGGGGACAACACATTTTTAGTTTTTATATCTTTTTGGAGTTAAATAAGTGCTTTATAACAAGTGTTTTTTAGAAATCATTAAAGATTCAGTCACAAAAATGACTCTGTGTACATAAGTTTAATGTTTAGCTTGTAGGAAAAACAATAAAAGATAAGCATTCTCTACTCCTGGGTGAGTAGAGAAGTAATTTGTGTTCAGCATAAATGGAATGTTAAGACAAGGTTCTTTCTGGATTCTTTATTAGTAGTGGATATTATTGATGGTAAAAAGTGGGATGGGGGTTGGTGGTGGGGGATAGGAGGGAGTGAAGGAGGGAGAGGGAACTGGGATCGATGTGCAAAATAAGAAAAAAAAAGAGATATATGGATGTTTTAACACACATAAAAAGAAAAAAAAAAGTGAGGATCTTTGCCTGAACTCAAGACTTCGAGGTCAATTTGCTCTGTCAGTTCTATTCCCCGACTTGGGGACAAAGTATTTGGAAATTTGTGGTCAGTGGCCTTCTAGAACTAAAGGACTCTCTCCTTTATTCATTTTCCTTGCTGAAAAATAAAAAAGAGAAGAAAAAAGAAAAAAGAAAAGAACTGGGAGACAGCTCTGTGCTTAAAGTATTTGCCAAGCAAATTTGAGTAGGAGCTAAGTCTGATACTCAGAATCCATACTAAAAAACATGAAGTAAAACCAGATGTGGTGGAATGTGCTTGTAACTCTAGTTCTGCCTAGGCAGAGAGCAAAGGATCATGGGTCTGCTCAGCTAGCCTGGCCTGCTTTGTGAGTCACAATAGCTGAAGAAGGAAAACATCCACCAAGCAATTCCCAAGGATTTGATTTCATTTAGTCTCTCTCTCTCTCTGTCTCTCTCTCTCTCTCTCTCTCTCTCTCTCTCTCTCTCTCTCTCTCTCTCTCTCTCTGTCTCTCTCTCTCTCTTGTCTCTCTCTCTCTGTCTGTCTCTCCCTCTCTCTGTCTCTCTCTCTCTTTGTCTCTCTCTCTCTCTTTCTCTCCCCAAGCACACACGTGCGTGCACGCGCACACACACACACATTTGCATGAATGTCAGCACATATATAAATATGCATGCACAAAATAATGAAAACTTTGCCTTTAAAATTTGAGAATACCTGTGATAATCATAGAAGGACAAATATTATTCTGGGGACATGAAGAGCCCTTAAGGTCTGAGACTGTTTGCTTGGTGACTTACCCACAAGTCTACAGTATCCCATGGCCCACAATCTTCTTGTGCTGTTGTTAATTTTTTATGACTTTTATACCAGGAGCATTGAATGCCCTCCAGAAATTAAGCTGCCCCACACTGCCAGGCCAATTTGCTTGATTTCTGACATTGATTGAGCCCAGCTGCTCCCTCACCCACCTGGGCATGGAGTGGAAGAGCTGAGAGAAACGTATGACACTTCTTGGGGCTCTTTCCCTGTCTCCCATGGTACTGGTGATTGGAGAGGAAGGATTATGTCTTCTTTGATAATTCTGTGTGTGACACAAGCTTCTGGTACTGAAATCTTTATAGGAATTTAAAAAAAAGCAATTCCTGTCTTGGTAATGCTCAGATTACTGAGGCACAAGTAAATAATGGCTAATTGCATGGGGACTTCTGTGTGGAATAACTAAATCACATTCAAACATGATGCCAAGAGTGCAGATAATAGCAGTGCATAATATCCAATTGAGTGTGCTATTCAGTGATGTTGTCCTCTCTGCCCTGATGTTGATGTGTGATAAAAATGACTCTGATAGTAAGTGTTCGTGTCAGACAGAAATTCTCCATTTTTAATTTGGCTAATGAGATGATAAAATGTACAATGAAAAAAAATAAAGAAAATTGTATCAAGGAATCCAAAAGAATATATTTTTGAAATGTTAACACCACTGAACAGTATCATCTCAGAGTAAAAGAAGTCCTTGGATCATATCATTGTCTTTCTTGCTTTGCTTGGCTTCTCTCTGCCATATAGTACCATGAATTCTGAGTGCCTGAATACTCTCCAGTTCTGACCCAGATCCAAAAATATGGACTAACTTTTGGAACAGCAACTAATTGGACCTTGAAAAGATGCTACCTCTAGTTTTTACCTGTGATAATTATCTCACACTCATGCCATTTAAAAATTATTTATTTATTTTTTGAGATTTTTTTTTTTTCATGTAACTGCACCATATCCCTATTACCTTTTCTCCCTTCAAACCCTTCCATATGCCTCTCCTTACTCTTTTTTTCTTATTCATGGCCTCTTTTCAAAAATAGGTTGTTGACAGATGTGTGGTATGTATGTATGTATGTATGTATGTATGTATGTATGTATGTATGTACGTACGTACATATGTATATATGCCAGGAGACAGGGAGAACATGCTGAGCCAGGGCAAACCTATCACCTCAAAAGCCTGACCCTTGTGTTTTATTTCTTCTGGATAGATCCCACCCTTTAAAGGCTTTATAGCTGTCCAAAATATCTACACAGCTGGGACTAAACATTTGAAGCATGAACCTGTGGGGTGACATTCACCAGAGCATCTATTAGGAAGGTGACATGGAAGACTGAGCTGAGGCGAGCAGCGTGGCACTGCCTGCCATGTTATCTGGATTAAGTCTGGAGAAAACTAGATCCAGAATTAGAGGAACTTTTTTATCACACATTCCAGAAGATATGGATTCTTTGAACTTAGCATAAATTATACTGTGTAATGTAGGCAAAGACATTCTGCCTAAAGCCTTTTTGAGGGTTTATTCCTCTGGAAGGATTTTAGGAAAGGTACTTTAAGGAAGAAACAAAACAAAACAACCAAAAAACATTTGATGGAAGTCAACAGCTGGAATGACTTAGTTCAAGACCACTGAGATAGGGATGAAAGTGTGAACTCTGAAACAGGAGTGGAGACCTTCTACATGCTAGGATGAGCAGCTGAGAAATTCTAGAAGACATTGTGGGGAGGAAGCTGTTTTATATGCTTTTTGTTCTTTAGTAAGGCAGCTGTGGTAGTGGTACCAGCAGGCAGCCTTTAAGTGGCTTTAAGATAGTAAATGTCACCTAGTGGCAATTTTACAGCCGCTGTTTTGTTAGATGAATATGACTTTTTTCATCAAATTGACTTCTAAATAAGTATGTTTATCCCTACAGATCAGTTGCTCTCATCTTTAGTTAGAATAGGTTCTTGTGCATTTGGGAGTGGTTCAATGATTCATATCTCATCAAAGTGCTGATAACAAATGGCCAGTGAATTCTGAGTTTTAAACTGGACACTGAGAGCTTATGAGGCAGCTCAGTGGGAAAAGGTATGCAATCCTGGTGACCAAGATTTGACTCTTGGACTCCTTATAAAGTTGGAAGTTCAGAATTAACTCTACAAAGCTGTCTAAGACTTATTTTACCTGGACACTGTGACATGTATATTCATTTCAGCTTCTATACACTAACTAAAATTTAAAAAGTTAAATGGAGTACCAATATTACCCTCTATAAAGCTCATGGAACACTACAGAAGTGAGGGTAGAGTTTAAGAACCCAAGGATTGTGTTGAGTGTTATGGGATTCTTTTTCTAGACATGACATGGCCATGGCACTCTTCCACTTACATTATCTTTAATTATCTGCATAAGACTCAGCCCATTATCATCTTGCCGTCAAAGGGAGACACACCCATGAGGCATCATGGCTTTCTGGGATTTATAGATACTTATTGGTTGCTAGAGGAGGACCTTGATATAGACACCAGTGCTTATTATGATCAAAACAAATATAACATAGACATTATATACATGTGAAAATGTCATCATGAAACACATTATTATGTACAATTTGTATGTGATAATAAAATATTTATAAAAGACAGTGGTAGTCATTAAAAAGATACACTATGAGACTGAGAAGAAACAGCTTCTGAGAATATGTGAGATAATGCTAGAACTCTCAGAAGTCTCTGGAGCTTTTTGCAAAGGGTTGTGTCTGATGAAGGTGGGATAAGGCTGGTGGTGTGTGTGTCATAACCACTAATGTGGCCTTATAGATAGTTTATGGCTGACAAGGCCTTGAGAAGCAGAGTACTGAAATGAAACATTTCAATGTGGCTTTCATTTCTACAGTGTTTGTACTGTGTGACATCTTGCTGCTTTGTCCTCCATGACAAGAGTACTATGGTAGAGTGGAAATCATATTAGACAAACAGCTAAAGGATCTGACTATACTTTGTGTTTTACCAGATATGAGTTAAAGAGGCTTAGGTGAAGCACTCATCCTTGAAATTCCTTATTGGAAAACTGGATATAATATAGTCCTTCACAGGGTTTTTATGAGAAGTGAACTCTTTTGTAAATCACCATGAATGTCAGGTCTTTCTTTTAGCCTGATGTCTTCTCCATTAATCACACTCCTCATGCATCTCCATCATGTCTCTTAGGATCATAGTAACTTTTCATAGCTAGATGATTTCTCTTATGTTCCCATTTTTGTTGTCATCCTAGTTCCTGCTAAGTTAAGCATCAGAAACATGTTTCAAATTGAACTTTTCCCTCCCCAATTCTATCATAATGTTTTATGCATTATACTCCTTTTTGCAATGCAGTTATTTCACAACCTTGTGAATGTTTTGTGATAATTTGAAAGTCAGGGGGAATCCTGTCTCATGCTCCTTACCTAAACACACAAGTGTAATTGACATCCTTTGATCACCACTGCTAAAATGCCTTATGGCTTGGTTGGTAGTTTTTATGTTCTTTACGCATCTGTTCAAAGCTGTCAGATTTACTGCTTGATATCAATAACTATTTTTATGTGATAATTCAGTTTACTTTATAGAACATTCAAATAAATTGCTGAAATCTATTTTCTTTGATGGTAAGTGTGGGTGTTAATAAGAAAAGTAAATCATCATTGGATGGGAAGTAAAATATTTGTTTACCAGAATTTTAAAAACTACTAGCTTTAAAAGGAATTCTGTATTTTTCCATTTAATTTTCAGGACAAAGAAATAATTTTAGGAGGACAATATAAAGATGCAGTTGTGGTTAGTTTGCTACTTGGCCCTTGTTCTGTAGTAATTTAGTTTGAACAAGACCCAAGTGTGTGCTATTCTTTGGCTTTATAGCCTTCTAACCATAGGCATTGATGGCATTCACGATTATGGATTAAATAGGCCAACTCTCATCAGTAATTTGTTAGAGAATTCCCACAGAGATACCTATGGTGCTTCTGAACAAATGATGTTGCAGTGTGTTATTTTGCTGTAGGAAAATCTACAGCGTTCAAGCCCCAGAGTTCAGAGTCCAATGCTGCAAGCCTGTTCTCTATTTACTGCAAATTAATCCTTGAGCACAATTTGCCCAGTATTGCAATTAGCATCTGGATTCTGGTCAAACTTTAATTTGTATGATCAAAGATTACCAATGGGTAAGAAATATAGTCAGTCATATCTTACCTTTTGTTATAGAAGTTTGCCTGGGGTTGCTAAATCATAGTTGCATTCTGCTACTGTGTAAAACCAGTGGGCTCTTAGAAATTTCAGTGGGAAAAGCTCTCAAGAAAATACAAGAACCTTTTAACCCGAGGATATCTCCAGGAGACTAGTTTTTGGTTTAGCTATTCAGCTGCTTCTGGGCGGGCGCGGGGGGGGGGGGAGGGCACATACCTTTCTTCAGTGCTACTTAGTATATTTTAAATTGACACACTTTCCTAAGAAGTTTTCAGGTCTAGTGCTCTGTTTCATTTGGTCATGGGGTGGAAGTTTCAGGTGAAGTTTGGAGTATTTTATAATATGGAAAAATTAAATATGATCTGTGAGGTGATAATTTGCTAATTTAGCATTTTTAAGTAACAGAAAACATAATTCAAAATAGCCAATAGATAGATTTTTGTTTACTTGTGATGGTTTTCACACTGCAGAGGTAGTACATGTATATGGAGATGAAACTGAGCCTTTGTGAGGAAGCAACAGAAGCCAGTTGTGTTTACATCTCTCAGTATAATTCAGGTCTGGGACTAATTTCTATAAATGAAGTATTACTGAGGGATGGCCAGGTCCAATTAATTATGTAAATTTTCTGGCTAATTTATGGATAAATGTAGGCCATAAAACTTAAAATATGTATTCTCTTTTTCTAGGAAAAGTTTGTTGATCCATTATATACATAATCGCCTTTATGTTGTGGGACCAGAGATAATTGTGTTCTTTCTAACAAAAGAAAAGAACAGGTCACACATCCAAGAAGCAGTTAAACTTAGGACCTTCCCACCCCTTGGATGTTGGCCTAACACTTGCAATAAGTACACTAAAGAGTGATGATTATCTGCTTGCTTGCTTCTGCATTGACTAATCTTGGTGGAATTGATATGGAGTCAACTAAGAGATAAGTTTCTGAACCTACCTGTAAGTGATTTTTTTTGAGTCAGGTTTTATGTGGAAAGACCCAGCCTAAATGTGAGCTACATTTTCGTGGCAGCCAAATAAAAAGAGGTCAAAGGGAAAGGCTTTGTTTCCTCTTTTCTGCTTTCCCATGTGTTAGTTTCTAGTCATGCTGCCAAGTTAACTACCCTGTTTATTCATCCTGGCCTATTGATTTTATCAGCCCTGTTCACCTCACGTGTTTTTGGTGAGGTTGGAACCAAGCATCTTCAGCCAAAATGGACTAAATACTCCTGGCTCTCCAAAAATCCTCCAGGCATTATCACCAAGATGGGACTGTCAAGGCATATACCCTCATGGATTGAGCAACTACCAAGTTCTCAGCCTCTCCATTGTGAAGATAGGTAATGTTGGAATATTCATATTGTATTGTGTATGACAATATAATAAATTACCTTTTGATATTTAATATATATTTATTCTGTGAGTTATATTCCTCTAGAGAAACATGACACATAATTATTGTACCAAGAATTGGGGCTGTTGCTGTGGAAGACCTGACCAGCTGTATTTTAAGCTTCTGGGATAGTTTTGTGGGAAGACTGTGGAAGAATTTGATGTTTTGGGCTGGAAAGCCATTCAATGATGTGAGATGTATTTAGTGGGCCATTTTTTGTATGTACTTGGAAAGATAATTGTTACAGCAGGTTGTTCCCGCTGGCTGCAGTGGGTCCTGCCGCTATTGTCCCTCTGCCACGTGAGCCCCAAATAACATTCAGAGACTCTGTATTTGATACAATCCTGTTGGTCAGTTATCATTATTGTTTATGGGCTAGCTCTGCCTTAATTATTAACCCATTTCTACTTATCTAAGTATTTCCACGTGGTCGTCTTATCAGGGAGCCGCGGCAGGCGTCCTGCTTCTTCCCAGGGCTACATCTCGACTCCTCCCTACTGCTTCCTCTTTCCTTCTCCTCATCTCCTAGCCACGTGTATCTAGTTTTCTATTGGCCACAGGGCTTTATTAACCAGTATGAGAAACATATATACAAAATAACATCTCCCATCATCTCCTCTTTTCTGTCTAAAGTAAAAGAAGGGGTTTAACCTTAACATAGCAAAATATAACATACAATAGTTATCAAATAAGAATCACAGTAAACAATATTTAGTCCATTAACATTTTGTAAGACTTAAAGAAAATATCATCTATCCTATCTTTGTGAGTCTAAAGTCCTATATGTAACTTATCTTTAATCCTAACTAAGGAAAACTATAACTATAACTATCTGTCTTCAACTCCTTCAAAGACCACAGAAGGATAATATATAAACTCTAGAAATGACAGAGACAATGCATTGCCTGGTCAGTCACCCGAAGTTCTTCTGTAATGTTCCATCTTCAGCCCATAGGCCATAGTGTGTCTCCAGACTCCTCAATAAGGCAGGAAACTTTAAACTGTCCACCTGTAATGGCAGTTTGTCTGTCACTTTTCTCTGTGTCCTGTAGACTGTCTGGCTGTCTGTCAGCCTCTTCTATGAAGCAGGAACCCTGTAGCAATGTCCATTTTGCACCAGCAGTCACCTTTTTGTGGGTCCTGCATGTCCAGTTTCTATAACATAAAGTCAAACAGTCCAGAAGAGCAGTACCTTGCCCAAATGGCTAGTCTTGCCATATTAGAAGCAAATTCCATAATGTGTTTCTTCGATGTCCATCTTCTTTTTTGGTGCAGGTGGTGTTACCAGGAGCAGTTGTGCCTCCCTGTCAAGAAAAACCCTAAACTATTTTAAATGACATATTCTGTAGGTCTTTGAAAGGTTTGAAGAATGCCTATTCATCTCAAATACATCTCTGCATATCTAGAAATCCTAACTAACTTAACACCAAGTTTTAATTATCATAAGTAACTCTCTATAATCTGTATTAAATTATACATTACATTTTCCAATGAGCTATATAAACATAATACCTAAACAAGAGGAGAAATATACATGTTACAAAATTGACCTTAAATTGTATCAATAAAAGAAAATCCATTTCAAAGCAAAGTATTCATATCTATAACATAATTCCCTTTTTTACCTTTAAAAAGATTGTTTGTGGTTATAGCCATTTATAACCAAGCCCATTTAAATGAAAACAAACATTTATAAACAATATTTGGGAATTTGGGCGTCATTCTTTCCAAACTACTTCCTGCTGGTAGAGGGCGCTGTCATGGGGGTCCAAAGAAGATGCAGAAATCTTGGCAGTAGTCTGCAAGGCTTTGTCTCAACTGCTTTGAATGTTGGATTATCTGGGGCATTGTTTCAGGGGGTCTGGCTTGATCAAACCACATAAGTCTGGAAAGAATCCATAGCTTTTCATTTTCTGTGGAAACAAAAATAGAAATCCTTTTCCCCAGTAGCTTGTCCTTAGGCTTAAATTTTGGAGTCAAAGCATTTTTAAAATATATAAATTGAATTAATCCAGCAGCATTCTTTTTATCAGTAGTTATTTTCTCAGCAATCAAATAATTTAAAGACAACAGAAGTGCGTATAGTATCCAAAATTTCTCTGTGCTTTCCATCTTTATGTGGCTTTTTTATTACTCTATTTATTCTATTTCTATTTATACATATTTTGAGACAGGGTTTCTCTGTGTAACTTTTATCTGTCCTGGAATTCAGTGCATACCAGGTTTGCTTTGAAATCACAGAGATCTGTTTGCCTCTGCCTCCCGAGTGCTGGGATTAATGGCATGCACCATCATAGCCATCCATTTTATTTCCTTTTTTCTTTTTTAAACCATTGTATCCTGTTTCTTTTTCTCTCCCAAGCCAGCGTATTTTTAAAAACACAGTGTAAACCTTCATTGCAGCTCTCGTATACACCAATGAATTGTTAGCAGAGCACTTTAAAAGCAAGGCGGTTTTTGCCACTTATGCTAATTTTGGAAACCTCCCTTAAAGGAGCCGTGCAAATCTCTGTCTACAGCAAAACAAATCCAACAGAGAAAATGCTGCTACCAAGAAGTCTCTGTTCCTTTGTTTCTAAAAACTATTTTTTAAGCTTTTGTTAAGTTTTAAGTGAAAGTTCTCAATCCCAGTTCTGACACCATTATGTTACAGCAGGTTTGGCACCAATCTGTAGCATGTATGTTTCCGCCAGCCCGCCAGTCTGGGCCCACAGCCGCGCCAGCCCCAAGTAATACTCAGAGACTCTGTATTTGATACAATCCTGTTGGTCAGTTACCATTATTGTTTATGGGCTAGCTCTGCCTTAATTATTAACCCATTTCTACTTATCTAAGTATTTCCACGTGGTCATCTTATCAGGGAGCCGTGGCAGGCATCCTGTTTCTTCCCAGGGCTACATCTCGACTCCTCCCTACTACTTCCTCTTTCCTTCTCCTCGTCTCCTAGCCCCGCCTATCTAGTTTTCTATTGGCCACAGGGCTTTATTAACCAGTATGAGAAACATATATACAGAATAACATCTCCCATCAGATAATGGTACAATTACAGGCAGTAGAGGCCCAGAACATGAGGTTTTAGAATAGAAAAATGAATTAATTCTTGGGTTATAGGCCAGTGATCTGGTATTTTGGGCAGAAATCTGTCTTCAATTAACATGTATCCTGAAAACTTGAGATAGGTTGAATATCAAGATAATGGACTAACTTTTTTTGATGAGGAAAGCATTTATGGACAAGTCTAAAGTTTTGGGCAAGGAGAGTGAAGACAACAAAATAGCTTCAACTGTAATGTTTAAAGGCATTAAATAGAAACCTGATGTTCTGCATTGGGGTAATAGGACAATTTCCCCTCAGGTTCTGTACACGGAAGCTGACACATTTATGGTCTTAGAAAACTGGGCTCCAACATGAGCTGGCAGCAGGACTTGGGAATATTATCCTTATGGTGTTGATTTCAAAGAACATCTGAGGCTTTGTATACTGTGGTGATATATTGTTTATGATCTAATAAAGTCACTAAAGATCATAATGTAAAGCTAGCCATAGCCATAGAACATGGACAGTGGTGACATACACCTTTAATCCCAGTACTCAGGAGACAAGCAAATGGGTCTCTGAGAGTTCAAGAACTCCCAGGGCTACATGAGAATGAATTAGTCTAAAAGAGAAACGGAACTCATGCCTTTCATCCCAGCACAAGAGAAGTGTATAAGAAGGAGCCCAGGGTCTTTATGTGGGATTCAGTATTTAGTATTTTGGCAGTCTCCAGCCACATTGGAGACAGTATCTTCTCAGCCCTGGTAGAGGTAAGTGCTCTCTGGTAGCTTCGTTCTCTGATTTCCTTCTCTGATCTTCAACTTGAACCTGAATATCTGTCTCTGGGTTTATATTATTCATACTATATTATCCTACTCAATAGGGATAGAGTTGTGACAGTTCATGCTAATTGTCAACTTCAAAGAATATAAAATCACCTGGGTAGGAGGCCTCTAGCAAAGTCTGTGAGGATCATCTTCATTGGGATAGTTGTGGTGGACAGAGCCTGTCTTAAATGCAGCTGCCCCATTTTCCATGCTCAACAACCTTAACTTCACAGACTTGTCTGTGTTGATTCATTGATTTCTACTTTCAACTCTGGCTGTGATATAACCAGTCATTTTAAATTTGTGAAGCCTTGACTTCCATCAATGATGGGCTTTAACCTTAAGTTGTGCTAAGTACACCTTTTTCCCATTAAGTTTCTTTTGTTGGGGTAGTTTATAAGAGCAACTGGAACAAACTAAAAGAAATTTCTTGTGCTCTAGGCTAATAGGCATCCACATGGATTTGTAATGAGGCTACTTGCTCTTACATTACTTGGTAGAAAGATCAGATATTTCAGTAATTCTATTGTCTCTCTAGAATGGCATGTTCTTTGCTTAATTTAAAAATTTATTTATTCAACTTACAGGTATGCATGTGTATGTATGAGTGCATTTCTGTGCACACATATGTGCAGGAGTCCCCAGGGGTCAGAAGCAGGCATTGAGTCTCTTATAACTGCTTTTAAAGATGGATTTTGAGCTACACTGTGGTTGCTAGGAATTAAATCTGGGTCTTCTGAAAGAACAGTAAATGTTCCTAACCACGGAGCAATCTATCAGCCCTACTTTACCTTTATTTGCCTCAAAACGAGCAGTTGTGAAATTTTGGGTAATATTCTCAGGGAACCTTAGACATCAGAATAAATGAAGGCAAAGAAAGTGGTAAAGCTAATCCATGAGGAGAGTTATTAAGGTTGAATGTGAGTTGCTCTTATGGTGAATGGTTGACATGTTTGCTGAGAAATCTTTGCGCAACTGTGTAGGGTTTACCTTGGACTTCTTAGCTGTGACTATGAGAAGTGCCACATTTCTCTACTACTGTGAAGCTCTAATTGATTTAGAGTTGCTTCATGGCTGCTTTCCTTGCATATACAAGTTGGACATGCAGAAGGATGCATGAGTAGTCTTGTTTCATGTAGACATCTCATACAATAGAGGCCAGAACCCCAGAGAGGCATGCCACTAGTTTGTAGCTATCTCAAGGTTCTATTGCAGCAGTTGGCTGCTAAAGCACTGGGCAGAAAAGAAAATGGTGGGACAATAGAATCCAGACATCCCACTTCTCTTTTCAGCCTGCTCCATACCACAGAAGCTTGACCCTTCAGGCCTAGATCACCTAGGCAACTGCAATTTGGCTTCTTATTGAGTCTAAGTACAAAGAGACATCTTAGGAAATCAGAATGCAGGAGAGTAGAATAGTCAGGGGTCTTTGCTTCCCTTAGCTTCCTCTATCCTGATAATGGTACAGTTCAATTCTTTTGGCTGAAACTCTTGTTGAATGGTCCTGTTCTCATATCCCAGTTGTCTGAATATTGGTTGGTATTGCCATTCTCTTTACATTTAGCCACACAACTCCTGCCAGGCCATTTCCTGTAGCTATAGCTCTCCAGACTCTGTAACCCACTCTCTTTTCTTTGAGGCCCAGAGTAATTTTGAGATCTCGGTGAATGCAGAGGACCTCCTCAAACAATGTGAAGTCAACTGTTCACTAAACTATTATGATTGAATAGGTGAGGTCCCCATATACTCATGTGTTTGAATGCTTGGCCCATAGGGAATGGCGTTATTAGGAGCTGTGTTAGAATGGTTGCAGCCTTGGTGGAGGAAGTGCGTCACTCGAAGGGCAGGCTTTAAAGTCTCCTCTGCTCAAGCTGTGCCCAGCACGTCGCCTGGTCTCAAGGTTTAGAACTCTCAGCTCCTGCTCCAGCACCACATCTGCCTGCATACTGCTATGCTTATCACCATGTCAATAATGGACTAAACCTCTGAAAGTATAAGCTGACCCCAATTAAGTATTTTCCTTATAAGAGTTTTCTTGGTCATGGTGTCTCTTAACAGCAATAGAAACTAAGCCAACTACTTTCTGTCAAATCCTTGTTTTTTCTTGAATTTTGTATGAGGACAATCTGTTCTGTTTATTTGCGCTTTGTTAACAGTAAGTGGGAAGGTGACGTTTTGGGTTGATAACATAGTAGCTGTCCACTACTCCTTCTCCACCAGGGCCAAGAGAAAAAGCTTGCCACTAGCTTCATAACCCTTGTGATGTGGCATAAACATGAAATTCCTCCTTTGGGCAGACTTCAGCTCCCAAATTTTGAGTAGGTGGGCTGCTTGCTAACTCTATATACCAAACACTTATTATATTATTTCTTTATTTTCATAACATTTCAACATATGATATTTGAGCTAATGAAAGGTATGAAAGTGAAAGTATCTGTTAATTCAGTCACTCACACAATAGGTACACATTTTGGTGTATGTTCCTTCAGACTTATCTGAATGAAAGCCATCATCAGCATAGCAATTTTATCTCTAGAAACAGGATAAAAACTGTGTAAGAAAAGGTAAATGAGATAAAGGACATGAAGCCATCTTATTAATAAATACCACATCTGGATACTTCTCACAAGCCAAGGATCTCTGAAACAAACAAACAAGCAAACAAAACAAAACAAAACAAAAAACCCACAAAACAAAACAAAAAAGAAACAACAACAACAAAAATTAAAGAAAGAAAGAAATGAAAAATAAGTGAAGCCCATTTACAAAAACACAGAACTAAGAGGCGTATTTCTCATGGGTTAGCATTTTAATAGGAATATTTTCACAGAGACAATAGAGACATAAATGAGGGTAAATTCTTTTAGTGGAATTCTCATATGAAATGATCTTTAAGATACAGTAAGGGATAAAACCAATGTCTAAATGATTCCTTTTATATTAAAAATAAAGAACAAATACATACATTAATGTAAATAAGACATTTCTAGATGAAATATGAACTGTTAAGAATCTTTGATTGCTGAAAAAGGGTTAACATTTATTATAACAGGGAGATTTTCTTTTCATTACATTTGACTTTATCATAATTGATTTGTGTGTGTGTGTGTGTGTGTGTGTGGTGTTTTCACATATTACTTATTAAACTAGAAAACTTTTGGGAGTCAGAACATGATTGTATCTTAATTGAGAATTAAAAAATAAGGAAATACAAAATTTCTAAAATCAGAGAGGAAAGATGATGCAACAAAAGCCAGGATTGAGTTTCCACATGACTATACACAAGAAGGGAGTTTTAAAACAGCTTAAATTATAAATAAAAAAAAAAGGTTCCATTGACATTTGTCAAAGGAAAAGTCATTTGTTGGATAAGCCTGACAATGTGCTTTTGATATCTGGAATCCTCACTAAGATGGAAAGACAAAACTGACTCTATAAAGTAGTCTTCTGCCCTCCACATGCACAGCACCCCACACAAAAGGTTTTTAAAAGAAGTTAATAATGTAATGAAGTAAAATTAACATCTGTAGTAAGAATACTAGAGATACAAATAACTTAAAATATATCTTTTAATAATTTTTCCAGAACTTGCAGAATTAATAAGAAAGAAGGCTATAGGCATGAGATGACAACATAGAATTTCAGTCTCAGAACCTCATCTTCCAAGGAGAAAGCTGAAAAGAACAAACTGAATAGAGATGTAATTGTATAAAGACTTCCTGAAATGAAGAGTGAAATCTTGCATGTTACATTATAAACAATGCAAACACAGGAAGATACTGCATGGGGAAGAGAACCAGCTACACTAGTTGGGAATCGTGGGATCAAGAAAGGAAACTTTATTAAGCTTCTGGAATTTTCTACTTGCCTAATGTGTATCTCAGACTTGGAGCAAAAGAAGAAAATAGCTCCAATAAAAAACCAAGGAATATATATTCAAAGAGAAGCTTTATTCCTCTAGCCAAGAGATCAATGTTCAGTTGTTTTTTTCTCATTGTGTTGATCAAATGCCTGTCAAGATGCAACTTAAGGAGGAAATATTGATTTTTAACTCAAGGCTCAGAGACATAGTCCATCATAGCAGAGAAGACATGCTATAGATGAACGTCTGCCCATGGGTGAAGCAAGGCTGCTTGCTCATATCTCTATGGATCAGGAGGCAGATAAGGAAAATGAGCTCTGGTAGCTTTTTCTTCTTCCCTCCCTCCCTCCCTTTCTCCCTCCCTCCCTCTCTTCCCTTCCTTCCTCTTTTCCTTTCTTTCTTACATACAAATTTCAGTTCCCTCTCACTCCCCTCCTCCAACTCCCCCCACCTTCCTCCCACCCCACTCCCATCCACTACTCAGAGATAGTAAAGCCTCCCATGGGGAGTCAACTAAGTCTGTCCCATCACCAAGTTGAGTCAGGAACAAGGCACTCCTCCCACTATGTCTAAACTGAGCAAGCTGTCTCTCCATAGGAAGTGGGCTCCAAAAAACCAGTTCATTCACTAGAAACAGATCCTGGCCCCACAGCCAGTGACTCCCAAACTGCTGAAGTCATCTACTGTCACCTGCAAAGGAGGGGGTAGTTTGGACCTATGCAGGTTCCCCAGCTGTCACTCTGGAGTCAGTGGTCTCCCACTAGCTCAGATCAGATGTTAGTGTGGTTTTCCCCTTGGTGGCCTTGCTCATATTATCACTCCTTCCTCTCTTCGACTAGACTCTAGGAGTTCAGTCCAGTGGTCAGTTGTGGATCTCTGCATTTCTTCCATCAGTTACTGGATGAAGGTTCTATGATGTCAATTAAGGTAGTCCCCAATCTGATTCCAGGGGAAGGCCAGTTCAGGTATCATGCTTACTATTGCTTAAAGTTTTATCTGGGATCATCCTTGTGTATTTCTGGGAATTTTCCTAGTGCTGTTTCTTGCTAATCCCATAATGGCTTTCTATCAAAACGTTTCTTTCCTTGCTCTCCCTCTTTGTCCTTCACCCAACTCAACCATCCTGCTCCCTCATGTTCTCCTCCCCACTCCCCTTCCTTCTACCTGTCTCTCCTATATCCTCTCACTCCATTCCATGCTCCTAATTTGCTCAGAAGCTCTTGTCTTTTTCCCCTTCCTAGGCAGATCCATGTGTGTCTCTCTTAGGGTTCTCTTTGTTACCTTGCTTCTCTGGAGTTGGAGGTTATAGGTTGATTATCCTTTGCTTGATGTCTAATATGCACTTATGAGTAAGTACATACCATATTTGCCTTTCTCAGTCTGGGTTAGCACACTCAGTATGTTTTTTTATAGGTCCATCCATTTGTCTGCAAATTTCAAATTGTCATTGTTTTTTTTTGTTTTGTTTTTGTTTTTTTGTTTTTTGTTTTGCTTTCTTTTGTTGTTTTTTTCTACTGAGTAGTACTCCATTGTGTAAATGTACCACATTTTCTTTATCCATTCTATGACTGAGGGACATCTAGGTTGTTTCCAGGTTTTGGCTATTACAAATAACATTGCTATGAACACAGTTGTGGAGTGAGGTATCCACCCTGCCTGCATACAAGAAAATTGTCTCTTGGAGGCCTGCTCTTTTTTAAAGGGAAATGTAGGGGCAGATCTGGAAGAGAGAGAAGGAGGGGTGTTCTGGGAGGAATGGAGGGAGTAGAAATTGTGGGCAGGATATGAGAGAAGAATCACTTTTCAATTAAAATAAAGAAAACTTCATACTCATACAGAAATAAAAAGAACAAAAAACACTAAACAGAATCAGGAAAGAATTCACAATCCCCATGGTATATTGTTGTTACGAGTAGGTTTTTCCTGCCCACTGCCTGACCCGCCAGCCCGCTGCCAGCCTGCCCACCACTGGTCTGTTGCGCCGGCCCCAAATAACACTCAGAGACTCTGTATTTGATACAATCCTGTTTGCCAGTTACCATTATTGTTTATGGGCTAGCTCTGTCTTAATTATTAACCCATTTCTACTTATCTAAGTATTTCCACGTGGCTCATCTTATCCAGGAGCCGCGGCTGGCGTCTTCTTTCTCCCAGGCCTCCTCGGGCTACATCTTGACTCCTCCCCACTACTTCCTCTTTCCTCCTCCTGGTCTCCTAGCCCCACCTATCTTGTTTCTTATTGGCCACAGTGCTTTATTAACCAGTATGAGAAACATATATACAGAATAACATTTCCAATCATATTGTAGTTAAAGTTCCAAAAAATACTGAATGAAGAGAGGGTAGTAAAAGCTTCAAGAGAAAAACCATAAGTGAAAACACAACAGAGTAACAGCTGACTTCTCAATGGAAACTTAAAAGCCAAAAGAGTATGGAGCATTGTGTTCCAAGTTCTAAAAGATTACAGAGATAACTCAGGCTACTACCCTGCCATTGTTGAAGGAGAACAGAAAACTTTTCATGATATAATCAGGCTAAGAGGGTTCATGTCAACCAAAGCAGCCATATTGTGAAACATCGAAGTAATACTTCAGCCTGGAGAGGGATAAGCACAGCTAAGAAACAGGAAAGAGTATAGAAAGAAAACAAATGTAACCATAACTACTGAAACATAAAATGCAACTAAGACTCTGAAGAGCAAATAAGCAAAAACATGACAGCAATTAGTACAATATAATTTTAAGTATTAACAACCTCAAGTTACCTATCAAAGATACAACCTCCTACTGTGTTGCCTCATCTAGCCTTGATATTGAGGCTTTGCACCTGGTTGTATTGTAATGGGTTATGTCATGCTTGGTCGATATCCCTGGGAGGCCTGCTTTTTTTCTGAAGTGAAAGGGAGGAGGAGTAGATCAGGGAAGAGGGGAGGTAGGGAGAAAGTTGGGAAGAGTGGAGGGAGGGGAAACTGTGGTCAGGATGTAATGTATGAGAGAATTTAAAAAATGCAAAAACCATGCTAAAACAAATAAAAATAAAATAAAAAACAAGTTAGTTCATCGGATTAAGAAACAAAATCTATGTTTTAGTTTTCAAGAAATTTATACTACCTTCAAGCATAGGTACCACCTTAGAGTGTACAGACAAATAGAAGCATTCCTAGTGAGTGAGACAGAGAAGGAAACAAAGAAGTGTCTTAACCCTTAAATCTGAAGAAATAGACTTCAAAGTAAAACTAAGCAGACGAGCTAAAGTCAGACACTTCCATTTAATCAAGAAGATATTTCAATCCTAATCATACTCTGGCAAACTCCATTTTAACTTCATTAAAAGTGTTCTACTGCAACGAAAGACAGATTAACTCCAGTTTAGTAATAGGTTACTTTAGTATCCCACCTTTTCTGAATTGCATGCAATCTCATGTCAAACGGACTTAGCCGATATCTAGAGAATATTCCTCCCACAACCCATGAGTCTGTATTCTATTTACAGGTTCATTGAGGCTTCTCTAAAAGACTGCAGACTGAGACTCAAAACAAATCTCAAGCAGTATATATAGGCAGATTGGAATAACTTCATGCATTTTGTTCAACCACAATTGAACAAAGTTTTTCCTAAAAATCAAAATGAAAATAACGTTTAGTAATTATATAGACTTCTGGAGATTAAACAACAGTACTGAATAATGAGTAGGAAAAATCAAGGAAAATTACAAATTCCCAGAGTTAATGGAAAAGTGTTTCATTCTTAAAGAGGATTGGGCTCTTTGGCCTCTGGAGGGCAGAAACTTCCATCTTCACTTACCTTTGTATTCCTTGCTAGGTTGAACCCTCTGACAGAAGCAACTTAAAGAAAAAGGATTGAAAGTTCAGTTTAAAGTTCTAGAGGCATGTTGTCTATCATGGTAGAGAAGACACAGCAATGGGCAGGACAGGCACAGCAAAAGAAGCAGAAACCTGGCTGGTCACATTGCGCATCCACACCCAGGAAGTGGAGCATGCACAGGAAGTGAGGCCAGCCTCTAGTACTTGAAGGCATATCCCCAGTCACCCACCTCCTAAAAGTTCTACAACTTCTCAAGCAGCACAACAGTTTAAACACATAAATCTCTGGGGATATTTCATATTCAAATCTCAATAGAGGACTGCATGTCTTTTCCAAGCAGCACTTTTCTAGAAACAAAACAAAACAAAACAAAACACCAGATGAACAAGTAGACGGTGAAGCGAAGGGCACTTGTGGGCTACACTGATTACAGTGATATAAATTTTCTTTTTTGGCAGGTGGGGAGCCATATGTTGGGTCCCTATGATCAGCTCCTCTCTCCCCACCGCTCTCACACACATATGCTGTTGAATGAATGTTTATAACCTCAGATTCGTATCCTGAAACTGATCATCAATGGGATAATTTTGATGGCATTAGAAAGTGAGATTTTTGTAAGCAATTAGATCATGAAGGCAGGACCCTCACAGACTAAGGGTTTCTATGACACAGTGCCCAGAGAACTATTTATGAACCCCAAAGTGGGATTTCATCAAGGACCCAATCTGCTGGTGCTTGATTTTGTGCTTCTTAGCTGCTGAAATTATGAAAAAAATTTTTTTTATCATTCATAATTTATTCAGATTCTGGTATTTGGTTAGAGAAGCTTGTAAAGACCAAGACATTATGCAGTCCCCTGTGTTTTCTGAAGTTAAAATGAGATGAATTGATACTTCTTTTTTCCATTGGCAATGTTCAGTTCTCAGAAATGTCTGCCTTTTCTTGGCCTGTGTAAAAAGCAACTAAATTGTAAGAAAAGCATCCACCATCAAAATATTGAATAATACACAGAATTCATATTCCAGTAGGATCTGTATAATGAAGCCTAAAGCCTTGCTCACTCTTGCCTCCCACTTGAAGCAATCTGACATGCTCCTTTGTAATTGGCTTGATCTCAAGATCCTGTTTAGATTCCTAACAAAACTTCCCATCTCCCTAGTTGCTCACATAAACGATGGGTTTGCCTTTTTGCCTTTGTTGGGAAGGTCACCTTTTCTATGGCTGTAATTAATTCTTGCAGGGGTAATAGTGCTCTCCGTGAATCACACAGGTCTTAAGGAGAGAAAATTGATAATCTAATAACCACAGCAAAGTGAGGCAACCTCACTGCCCAGGCCAGATATCTGACTCTTTATCTTTGTGACTAGCATGACTTGGTCTGTACCTATGCTGCTAGCAGGAGAAAATTAAAATAAAAAGTTCCCTCATCTTATGTTAAGCAGCATCTTGGC
Organism: Cricetiscus sungorus; assembly: GCA_030556225.1. NCBI lineage: Eukaryota > Metazoa > Chordata > Mammalia > Rodentia > Cricetidae > Cricetiscus > Cricetiscus sungorus. The sequence continues at coordinate 13,598,594 of JANBXA010000253.1, forward strand.
CCCTGTTTTCAAGTACAAAGGCAGAGTCTGAGTCAGCCCATCCCTTGGCTGGAAGCAGAGGCTTCTCATGCAATAAGATACAACAGCTTAGCTTGCATGAAGTTTTTGGTAAAAGGCCAAATATTCAAAAAACCATCTGCTTGCACTGCTCATAAATCACAGAAATGATTGCCCTTGATCTTCAGCCATTCCCCATTATAGAGGATATTGGTTTCCAAAAGATGTCACTGCATATTGAAATGAGAGGGTCTCTTCCAAGCAGAAAATTCCTCTTCACCATTACATTATTACAGCTGAGTAGAATTATGTCATGTTAGTCCTCAAAGGCAGATAGGATCTCAGAGAAGATGCAGGTACGGAAGTGGCTGTAAATTTTTACACCTAGCAGAAAGGACAAGGTGTTAAAACTTTTAATGTTCTTCTCTGGCTACATGCTGTAAGAATCTAAAATGATTGGGAGCAAGACCAATTTCTGAAAATGTCTTTTAACCGAATGTCCATCTTGTCACCCATAACACTCTTTCTTACCAAGAGCAGGGACCACAGTAGTTAATAGAATGCATATAAATAATGACTATACTGCAAATAGCCTATGAAAGCTAGACAGTGTTATTATTTAGCACTTGGGAAACCATCTGTGGTATACTTGGCTTTGTGTAAAACACAGGAGAGAACAGGACGTCTGGCCAATGGCTTTGATGATCTAAGTGAGACACAACCTTTGGAGGAGCTGGCACGACACAGGCATACTCCACTGGTTTATCCTCTGTTCTAGGAGCCAGCAAAGTGTCAGCTCTGAAACTCACAAAGTCTGTAACATTCCTGGGACATTTCTGTGACACCAGGGTCCATTCCAGCTGGGCTGATCTGACAGCATGCTGCCTGGTGACCTACAGAGAGCTGCTTGCAGTCACAGGTTCCTTTGCAGTGTCTCTGTCCTGAAATAGGTTGCAATAAGGGCCTGCTAATTCTGAGCTTACATTACCATCTGTTTGATATCATAAGGAGGCAAGGTGGGTGAGGCACACAGGGAACTCTCTCTAAAACTACCGTGAAGTGCAAAGTTTATTAAAAATGGGTTTATTGAGGACACAGTCTCTAGCCAGGTCCTACTCTATATGGGTAAATTTCAATTTATGGACTTAGGCTCTAACCAATATCTAGCTTAGAAATACTAGGAACCCATGGAGGATGGACTTAGCAAACTTGTTAACTGGATGATGTTAGAGAGAGAGAGATGAAAAGGATGAATAGGTCATAGTTAAGTACACACCTGAAGTTGTGTTCCAGTTCTAGTCTTTGAGATAGGTTTCTTTAGGTAGTCTATCTAACCTCTAGTAAGACAATTTTCTTCACTGATGATAATTGCATTATCTAAAAATCTTGTACAGATTAAAATAGTATATTTTATCTGTAACAGGTCCTCAGACACAACTAACACCATAATGGAGGCACCTTTCATGTCTTGGAACCTAGCACATAGGCAGCAACTCCTGCCAAAATGAGAATAAAGATTTAATCCTTTAAAAACCATAATTTTAGGAAAGTTCCTAAGTGTATTAACGTTGCTCTCTGGCTTCTATAGTTCTATTTCTGTATAACTGTTCTTGCTAACTGAAGTGTACAAACCTGGGATGTGGTTTTTGTGCTTATGAGTCCATCCCGAGAAAGGCTTGGAACCGTACTTGGGCTCCCAATACCCTGTTGTTGCCAGATGGCTAATTGGACTTTCAATTGGCTTGAATCTGTATCTGAGTGGTCTTCTTTGGTTCTCTGGTGGATACCTCACAGTGTGTGTGTGTGTGTGTGTGTGTGTGTGTGTGTGTGTATCTATTGCTATGTTGAGAAACATTCATAACAGCAAGTCTGAATAAACACCCAGTAGAGGGGAGAGACTGTGATTCCTCTTCAAGCGCCACTTCTAGAACAGACTTGAGTAGTGTGAAGAAGTTGGTGTTGAGGCCAACACCAATCAAAGTCAAGGTGACCCAGAAGCACAGGGCAGGTCAACTGCTTCTCCGTCTCACCAGGTCGTGTATGGGACAGATTAGAAATTCATATTGAGCAAACACTGAGCACCTTGTGGAATGACACATGCATGCTGGTCTGTGTGCACAAACAGTTCAGTTTGTGAGGAAAAGAAATAGGCTTAGTTATGGCAGGAACAAGGACTTATTTCAAAGAAACCCAGGCCATGGTTATACACTGGAAACTCTGAAGCTTCCCTGGGCTTCAGGAGCCTGGAATGAGGTTCCTAAGGGTGAGGAACAGCAGCTATCTAGCCACTGCAGCAGGTATGGAAGCTCATCTTTACATCTCTCAGAGAGTGTTATTAACTCCCCCATGGACTGTAGCTCTAGACAGCTCAGTTATCCCAGCTCATTATTTCTTTCCCTGCTTCTCTGGACTTCTAAGAGCTCACTGGCCATCTCCAGTTCTCTTCTAGAGAACCATTGGGTTTGTGTCACAAGATCTTTGCTACCTTACAGAACTGACTGATCAGTGGCTGGATACATCCCATTATCAGGGACAATGCTGCCTTATTTTTTTCTTTCTTTCTAACAGGGAACTGTAAAAGCAGAACAGAAACCTGAGGGTGGAGCAGCTGTGTTTCTCTGCCTTAGCATCACTGACATTTTAGATTGTGTAATCTGCTGTGGGGGCTGCAGTATACTGTATAGTTGGATCCCTGTCTTCTATTCACAGTCTCACTTACTCTTTTAAATGTGACACTTGAGCAGATACATATTCACCCTAGACAGTGAACCCATGACAAAGTAAGGACCTGATTATACTCAAACCTAGCTTGGTGGAATGATGAGTTCATCGTGGTTACTTACAGGATCATGTGTGAGGAGTGATTTACAGGAGCATGGTAACTCAACTGAATTGCTAAAATCTCCAACCCCAGGATTAACGACAACTTAGAAAAAGCTTAATCAATGAGACTCCCCATACTACTGCAGACCACTCTATTGGAGGGTCCCCTCCTTCCAAGCAATTACCAACAATGCTTCTATAAGCTCAAGGAGAAGACTTCAGAGTCCTTTAACTTTCTTCTTACTGTCCTGTGATTTGTGGGTTTTCTCTTTGAAAGGAATGGTTAATCTGGAGAAAATAGCTACAGACCATGGCCAGATTCTAGCAATACCCTACTTACTCCAGTATGACAATCAAACAAAATCATCGGACTTAGGCTTTGGGTCAGAGCAGTGATAGAGAAAGTGTGCTTGAAGAACTGGCTGCTTTGGTAGCACCTGGGCACTATTTGAATCATAAATTGCTGATGGATCTAGGACTTCATGTTTCACTCAATTTGAAGTGATGCATTCATGTTAGAATTCGAGAAGAACTCTCTAGAATGTTGCTTCTGTAGGTGGAATCTGAGGATCAGCAACTTCAGATCACAAGACAACTTGTCGGGAATGCAGAGTCTCAGGCCTCACCCAACACCCAGTCTATCATCTGTAAACTTGACAAAAATGCAGATCATCTCTAACTGATTTATGCAAGTTAGAGGATCTGGGGATGAAGTTCAGTTATCTGTGTTTTAACTAGCGTTCTAGGTGTTTCTGATGTGGCTAAAGTTTCAGTTATGACTCTTGTTCTTATTTGTAAGCCACTCTTACAATATTCCAATAATATTTTTGATTAGGGCATCCAAGAATGTATTTCTATTTCTTGGAAACTTATGACAGTTAGCATAGTCATTGTACTGTGAGAACACAGGCAGCAGGCTCTCGGGAGATATGGGGGCTAGGTATTTGGAATTAGTCATTGGAGTGTGTGTGTGTCTGTAAGCACAACCTTGCTTACTGGAATTGGAACTAGAATCATGTGTAATTAAGGCCTCTAAGTAAATTCTTCTTGCCTGTAGCCTTGGACAGAGTCACAGATATGAATAACCAGCAGGAAACACAAAGCAGCTGGGCTTGGTCACATTTCAGGTGAGTCCCTGAGAGTAGGTACTGTGTGAGTTCATTACATTGATGATGTCTAGTAATGGATCTGGAAGAACAGGGAGTGACAAGTGCCAAGACAATTTGGCTCAAGGGGAAGGAGGTGACTGCTACTGGAGTGGGCTAATGTGAAGTCTCCAGCACTTTAATGTTGTAGAATATGTTGAGACATCATTTTTCGAAGTAAGGACGTATTTCTACACCTGATGTTCCCTATCATGGCAAGGGTAGAACATGTGGGTGTGATTTCACATCACACCATGAAGAAGCATGTTGTGTAGTCTCTGGCCTTTTTATCTGGACCATTATCTGCCACCATTAGTTTTTGCTGAAACAACATCAAGAATCTCAGTTGCTCACAAAAACAAACATTCATTTCTCCTTCGCTTTCATAGAACAGTGACCCTGAAGATCTAGCCCAAGATTGCAATGAGGGCTTAGATATACTTCATGTGTCTTCTTATTGCAGGGCTTAGTTGAAGGAATGCTTCACCAAGAGGTAATGATGGCCTCTTGGTGAATGGCTGGAATGTATAACTGCACTTACAAATTTATTTCCTCTAAGTTTTCTTCAGAATCTGAAGTACAGTTACATTCACTCATATCCCTCTGATCAATGCCAGCTAGCAAATACAGTACAACCCAACATCCATGAAATGTGAAAGCAAACCCTTGCCACAGTAAACCATGACAGGAAAGTGTTACCTTTGAACATCTAAAAATATCTCAGGGCAAAAGTAACAGAGCTGGTGTCTGTGACAAAATTTACTTTTCTCTTTTCTCAGACCTTATGACTGAGACGTTCCAATGGTGCAATGATATAAGCCCATGCCTTGGAAAACTGGATAAGATTTATTCTGGAGTTGGTCTCTTGAGTTTCAGGAAAAGCTATGTTGCCTTTGTCCATCTGTACTTTTCAGAATATGCGTCTAGTTTTGTGTGGAGTTTGGTGAAGATAGAAGACCAAGTCTTGGAGACAGCTTGTCTTCAAGCTACTTATAGGCCATTGATATATTTGACAAGTATCTTCAAACTGGTTGGATATTCTATCCTTGGTCTAGGCACAGAATGTGGAAATATCTTGTGCAATCTGGGTTTACACACTCCCACTGTTAGCATCACTGTGTGTATTTCAGCTCACCTACTAATCTCCTGATAGAGGGTTTTCTGAGTTCCCTTGATAGAAGAGTAAACCTCATTCATGGTTCAGTGTGAAATGTTGGCATTAACTAACATGTTCAGTTCAATTTTATACCTCTAGTCAGCATCCCTGAAGATAACAGAGAAGAGTATGGCTGGAAATATAAGAATTTGCAGTTTACTTTGCCTGAAAGGAAATGTGACTTGAAATCATGTTGTGTACTGATTACCATGTGGCAGTATTTGGGTCTAAAAGCCCTAGATTAGAACACCTTGGACAAGGAGGTGAGATATTGGTGGGTGTGGATGCTTCTTTAAGAAGGGTGCTTGAGACTGAGAACAATTGTTTCTTGTGGAAGCAGAATAGGGCCTTTGCCATCAGGTGCACAGGGTAGCCTAAACATGTCAGTAAGTTTTATTTATTAGCCAGTATGGTATTTTATCAGGACATTCAAGAACATGGGAGGCATGATGGTGGAGACAGATGCTATGCTTGCTATGGGCTCAACTGCGTGAATTTCCCATCTGGCTGAATTTTCCAAGGAAAAGTACCCAGTACCCAGTCCCAAACTTCAGGAGTGTTTTATAGGGACTCAGTAATAATATCAATTGTGGTAGTTTGAATGTAATTGGCCCTCATAATCTCACAGGAAGTGGCACTATTAGGAGGTTTGGCTTTGTTTAATGGGTATGATCTTGTTGGAGGAAGTGTGTCACTGTGGGGGCGGGCTTTGAGGCTTCTTATGATCAGTGTCTTAGCTGACTTCCTGTTGCTTCCAAAATGTAGGACTCTCAGCTACAACCACAGCACCATATCTATATACATGCTGTCATACTCATTGTCATGATGGACTAGACCTCTGAAACTGTGAGCCACCTCAACTGTTTCTATTATAAGAGTTTCCATGGTAATGACATCTTTTCACAGCAATAGAGACCCTTACTAAGACAATAAGTTTAACATATATAAACATTATACTTAAATGTTTTCCTTTTAAGAGTTGCTGTGGTCATGGTGTTTCTTCCCAGCATCAAAAAACCTAATTAAAACATCAGATAACTTGGGTTCTTAGCATCAGAGATGAAATTAGAGCTGCTCCTCTATCAGAATAGATGGGCACAGTTCAAATTTGGATTCTCTTTTTGTCCTTTATCCCGTTACATAACCAACTATGAGTTTACTGAATTTCATATATATTGTCATCGGAACCATAGCATTTCCAAATTTACTTCACAATAAGGTGGCAAGGCAATGTGATAGTACCCAAGAGATGGACGGACACTATGATAGACTCTATCACGAGAAGATGTTGGTCAGAGAGGTTGATTCAGTGACCTAATGTATACCTAGCTGTGACAGGAGTTGACAGTTATCATCTTGCAGTTTTAGGATGCTGTTTTGTAGAATGTACACTGTAATCCTGTGATTGACAGAATTTTGGAAGACAAGTCCAATGTGTCTCTGGGGAATCCCTGATTTCTTTTCTTCCTCAGAGTAGGTTGTTTGTGCTTTATTTTATGAGAGTCCCTGGTGTATGCCCAACTACTTTCTCCTTCTCTTTTCTGCTTAAACTTGTCAATTGTTTCAATTGCTTGCAACAACAAAACATTATTGCTGAATATACACTACTATTAAGTCCCCTACCTTGTGTGTGTGTGTGTGTGTGTGTGTGTGTGTGTGTGTGTGTGTGTGTACATATGCACACATGCTCACATGTTCATGGAGGTACTCCTCCATGAATAGTGTACATTTTGAGGTCAATATTGAGGATGTTCCACAATTATTTTCCACCTTATATTTTGAAACAGGGTGCCTTACTGAACCTGAAACTCACTGGTTAGTTGGATTATGTGGCAGGTGACCTTTGGATCTGCCTGTCTCTGTACCTCGGGGATGAGGTTATAGATGTTTACACTGCTGCAACATGGATTTTATGTGGATGCTGTAGAATGCAGGTCTTCATGCTTGTGCAGCAGAAACTTCACTGTCTCAGCCATCCTTCAGACCAGATCTGTTTTTTTAATAGTCTAAGAGTTTCATTCCTAATGATCACCTTTTAACTGAGGCAAATGAATACTTGATAATTTTTTCAAAAGCTTTCAGAGGATTTTAGTTTACAAGACATTGTCCATTCACCTCTACTTTATTTCTTAAAAAAAAAAATCTTAGTTGTTGTTTTGGACAGCAGGGTATTCAGCTTAACAGAACAGAAATGATACAGTGGGGATGGTGGAGTGGATAAACAAGGAGAGAATTTTGGCATTGGGATGTGAGACAATATTGCTTTATGGAAAGCTTTTGGAGGAAACGATAGACATTGTCCTTTGCACTTGCTTCTATTTTTTGCACAGAATGTGATGTGCAGAGGTGGAATGGGAGTAGCTGCTATGTGCTGTGGATCAGTAGTATGAAGGACAGCCATTTGCTGGGGATGACAGGGCAGGAATGTAGGAGAACTGAGACCCTGATATTGCTATGAAATCATTTGAACCCAGGACCTGACTTGTTCCTTCTGGACTTACTCTAATGAGATAAGCAGTCACCCCCTTTTGATGAAAGTGTTAGAGGAAGGGTTCTGAAACACTGAATGGGAAGCAATACTAAAATCACCATGGTGGCCTAGAATGTCTTTATTATAGTTTAAGAGTGGAATCAAAATCTTTCTAAATGACCAACCGGACTATGAAGATGATTGGGGAATTACTAAAGCCCAACTCTGTGTTTTTATTGTAAAAATTCAAAGAAGGAGTATTTTATGAATATTTTATTTATTTATTTTATTTCATACATATATGTAGTATTACTTTGATTATACATTCCCTGTTATGCTATCCTTCCTGAAGTCCCCTCCCACTAAACTCTACTACTGTCTTCATGCATATGGCTGCCTGCATGAACACAGATGGGGGTGTATTTACTTGAGCAAGGTAACACACCAGTGGCTACAATCCTGATACATGTTGCTTCCTGCCTCTACCAATCATTAATTGCCTAGGGGTGGGACTTAATGAGGGAATGCTGATGGGCAGCCCATTCTTGTACAGGTCTTCTGAAGGTAAGAAGCTCCTGTGGATTCATGGGTAAGCAGCCAGGTCATCTCTAGATCAGTGCTTCTTGGCACTCTTTCCCCTATTCCAATACATTCATCCTGTCTCTCCATTCCTCCACAGTGTTCCTGAACTTTGGTTCCTTTAGGGATGAACATGCAACAGTCACTTTTTCTCAAAATATTGACTAGCTATGTTTCCACATCAACCATCCACGACTGAGCAGCATCCCTGTTCCTGACACCAGGCTTTTGTAACATATGTGCAGAGGGCCTAGGCCAGTTCCGTGTAGGCTCTTTGGTTGTTGGTCCAGTCTCTGCGAGCCCCTATGAGCCTGATTAGTTGATTCTGTTGGGTTACTTTTGGTGTCCTTGACTGTTGTAGTACCTACAATCCTTCCTTCCCTCTTTACAGGATTCCACAAGCTAATGTTTGGCTATGAGTGTCTGCATCTGTCTATATGGAGTAACTTTTGATAAGGTTGTTATATTTTGCTACCCAAGAGTACACATGCTAAGAATTTAAGAGAAAAATGTGAAGTTTACCTACTTCCCCACTCTATTTTTTTTTTCCTTTTAAATACTGTTAATTCCTGTTAATAATGAATTGTTCCCCTTCTGGGAATGTCTGCTTCCATCCCGTATTACTGAAAAATTTGTATTTTACCTTTATCTCCGTGGAGCTATCTTTAGATCCCTGGAGAAACAGCCTCAAACACCTTTGCAAGCCACTGTTAGTTTAGTCCTCTGTGAAGGTGTTTACCATGGTTGACTCAAGAGCTCTATCTTCAGTTTGTCTTGTTTTCATACCGAATAATCCCTGATGTCAGATTTTGTTGTGATTTTTCACTAATTGTACAGTACTTTATGTCAAATATTGCCTGTGTCAAAATGGAGAAATGTAAACTTCAGGAGCCCTAGGAACTGTCACACATGATCCAACACAAATTCTTGATGGGAGTGTGATATCACTAAGCCCAGCAGAAGGAAGGGACTCTTGGAAGCCTCATGTCAGGAAAAATGCTTGTTGGTGGCTGACCTGTCCTGCCAGGGACTCAGCTGGAGACTAGGGAACAGAGCCTCTTCTGGCTTTGTGTTCTTTTGTTATGTCACATGCATCCTTGCTTCTCTGTTTAGGTCTTTCCCTCTTATCTCAGGTTTCCTTTTGATTCCCCCTCACTGCCCTGCCACATTTCACCAGGCCATTTACAGGTAACCCTGCTTCTTATGCAAGGTGCTCATTTACATCTCGGAGGGTTTGCATCTGACTGTTCCCTTGAGCTTGATGTCCTTTGCAAGGATCCTACGGGCTAATATCTCTTATCCCCTCCCAGAACTTTTTCCCTACCAAGAGGCTTAAAACCTTCCAAGAGTTGCTTTCAGGAAACTCCATGACTACCTCTATTTTAAGAACTACCTTAATCAGTGTGTACTGATGCCTGTTGTAAAATACTGCCTTCTTGTCAGCATAAAGGACAAAATGATCAGGCTGAAAGTAAGGTACTGGCAAGGGATGAGCTCTCTTCAGAGGCTCCCAGATGCACCTTGGTTTGTGGTCTCCTTCTACCATTTCAAAATGTATATCTCCATTTCTGCTCCAATTTTTGGTTCTGTTCTAAAACAGACTCTCTGCTGGCCCTTAATGAAGGCTCTTGAGTTTGTATCTGTGGTCTAACAAACAGCCTCTTAACCACAAAATTCCCAAACAAATCTGCAAAGTCATTTTTGCCGTTGAGGCAGCAATCACAGGAGACAGAGGTGAGGGCCCGAGTATCCTGAGGGCAATCCTTCTGCCTGCACGAATGCTCGCTCACTTTTTACTTCTATCTGATCAAAAAGAGTAACATGGTATAGCGAACCGTCCTAGGATGTCTTCGGAACTCAGAATTGCAAGCATAAGGGATTTATGCAGGCAGTGAAAGTACAGCGTGCATTTGAAACATCTCAGAGAGCTGATTCTGGCAGGTTGCAGATCAAAGAATCTGCAAAGAAATATTTAGAGCTATTAGTTGTGTTTTCTGGCCACCAGGGGGAGAGAAAATTATTCTGGGAGTGGATAGGAAAAGAAGAGAGGAGAGGTGAGGAAAGGAGAAGAGAGGAGAGGATAGGGGGAGAGAAAGGGGGCAAGGGAAAATGAGTGTGTTAAAGAGTGAAGTGTTTGAAGAATACAAGGCACAGGCGAGGTAGAAGTCCAAGGCTTCAATACACCTCTGCCTGTCCCTTGCCTTTTTTATTAATTCTTCCCTCATGTATGTGTAACTGCCCTTACCTCAGCAACTTATTCTTCCTGGGTCTGGAGGAGGAGCTTCCTGGTTGGTCTGCTTGGAAATGGCTCCATCCTATGAAGGAGCCTGTAGCAGGCTGGAGGAAGCATGGAGCAGAAAGTGTACATGGGAGAGACCTGACAAGGGCATAGGGCAGTCCGGAACAATGAGATATTGTTCTCTCAGGGAGTGGCTGTGCAATTGAAAACTGTCTCATATGTCTAATGTCTAATGCACAAGGGCAGAAACCTCCAGTCCTTTTGAATCTGATGACTAGAAATCAAGGTCTGTTGTTAATGCACTTTGTCCGGCACAATAGTGGAATTTGATAGTCTCTGGCACTGCAGAGGGAAACTTCACTGGCATACCAAATATGAAGTCTGCGAGGAGAGAGGGCCTATCATGTATAACACCCTTTCCAGCCCAGGAACCACCCGCCTTATCACAACACAAGAAGCAATCAGCCATTCTCACTTAATGTGGAACATATTACAGCATCTATATGTGGTACCAATAGATGCCATAACATGTTCTGTACTAATGACCTGCTTTCTCTAATGTGACATCCAGGTCTCTTTGAAGTACTGAAGTATGGTACAATACCAGGCTACACTGGAAAATCAAAGCGGTTGTCTGAATGAAACAAAGGGGTAGGAATTGCTACAGCAGGGCAGGGGTGTCCTGAGTAGTGGGAATGCTGGAAGGCAGAGAGAGGGATGAGATGCTGAGAAGTTGACAGCCTTTGAATACAGTAGAGTGACAGCACCATTCATTGTCCCCAGGCTGAGTTCTGGCTAAGTCAGAACACAGTGACTTAAGAGTTCCAGTCTTCTACTTGTTTCCTGTGAGAGATGGGGGGCCGTTGGTTGCTAGGGTTACCATCTAAATGTGAACTCCACTGACATGGCATCTCTTAATAAGGGCAAGTCCTTCATGTATTTTTGATAGTGCACCGGTGACAAAAATCCTTCTCAGTTTAGCAGAAAAATGCTGCAAGAGTAAATTGTCAACGACAACATCAGTGTAGTCTCTCAGCTTCAGGGATTAGGTGAGCAGCAGCTCACTGTCAGGCCCTGATGTGGCTTCAGGCTTCCTTAACAACAGCAGTTAAATTAAAGGTCCCTACCCGAGGGGAGGCGAAGCCTTTCTTCCCCAGCAGGGAGATACCATGATTAAGGCTCAGCCTGACCTTCCTGCTTCATCTCAGCAGAAATAGAGACACGTTTCCTAAATGGCAAGACTTTGCAGAATCATAATGAGAAGGACCAGGGTGCCATGTGTGCTAAATTTCCATCTTCATTCCTGGAGCCTGCATAGGAGAAAATAAAGGCGGCCTCTATTATTTGTTATCAAAAGAGAGCAGCCCTCCTTCCCTTGTTTCTTTTGTGCAGAGACACAATTATCTGTAGAACAAGTAATTCATTCTTCAGCCCTCTAGATTGCTTTTCTGCACACCGAATTCTTGGGTTATTATCGCTTAGTGGATGCCAATGGTGTGATGGGGCGGCTTCGATGTTGAGGGTGATATGTATTAGTAAAGAATTTGCTCTGGGGAAACAGCCCAAGCTTCAGGGAATTCAAAACAAAAACAAAGCTGCACAGACCAATCTGTTTCATACTTAATGAGGATAAAATAAGCTTGTGGGTTTTCTTCCTTGTAGGTTCTTTGATGTTCCATTAAGTCATAATTACTTAAATTACAAAATGCGCTGGTAGCCTATGCAGGCTAAGGACTTTTCTCCTTTAAATCACAAGGTGTAGGAGTTAAACAATTTCAAACAAATTGAAGGATCTATATCCACTGCATCATTGTACTGTCTTTTTGCATATTAAAATTTAAAAATTAATAAAAAGTGATTCTTTATGTTATTAGCCCTTTCCATTTAACGTAGTTCTCATGTGGAGCCTGGAGCCTGGTGTCTCTTTGTGATGCTGTTATTAGCACCCTCCATTTAACTTAGTTTTCATGTGGAGTATGGAGCCTAGTATTGTTGTGATGCTTAGGAAAGATCCAAGTGTTCATAGTGCTGGCTCTTTTGAGAGCAAGTTCCCGGAGAAATAGCAGCAGTGTTCATTAAGGCAGAAGTCGGAGTGTTCTGTCCATTGCATTTTTACACCATTAGTAAGCAGCGATGCTATCAGTCTCGGTGAATGTGAGCTCACCAAACGAGGAAAGTGATTTTCTGAAGGGCAGCAGTACAAAGGAGATTCACACAGTTTGTGTAGGGTCAGTTACCTCATCTCAAACAGCACCCAATACCATGTCAGGGCAGCGTTCCTGCAAAAGGAGAGCATGTGTCCAACAAAGCGTCATTTGTGTCTACAGAGGGGAGGGATGCATTATCCCATATCACTGTTCTCAGACCAAACGGGACGTGTTTGTACTTAGCAGCTGTAAGCATGAAGAGAAAAGAAAAGACACACGCAGAGAGACAGAGAGAATGAAATCTAGAATTAAAATGGAAACAAAAACCAGCAACACATTTATTTCAAAACTGAGGCTATTCTGCCCTCTGGTGGCTCAATTAAGTGTTGACATGCTCTATGTGGGCTGAGCAAAACCTGATTGGTCTTTTTTCAGGATTTCAGAACAATTACCAGAGCATTCTTATAGTATCCATCCAGTGTTTAATGCTCCTACAATCTTCTTACACAGAGGACTAAATTCATACAGCTTCCCGTTTTGTGTTCACAATATCATGAGTTCATGTTAGCCCCATTGAGATGCTATTCTCTGCCATCAGCATTTTCCTCTTCTTACCTGGGATGAGAAGGCAAGTCGAACTTACAGCCTTCTTGGTAAGATAAAGTGGAGGAATCTAGACATTTGAGGAGCTTGCTGCTTTCAAAAGTAGGTATTTCATGTGCAGAAGGAGTAAATGTTAACTGACAAAATTGGGAACCAACTGAGGAAGAGATCCAAGAAGAATGAAACGGAAACATGAAGCTGCCTTCTTTCATGTCACCTGCCTTCCCTTCTCCTTGGCTCACTAACTCTGCCACTCACGCGACTGTGGAGGACCACTGTGTGCTTTCCTTCCCAGGCAATTGCCATGTGTATTCTTTTACAATTTTTCTTGGGTAATTGTATTTATAAATATGTAGATTCTGAGTTTTCTCTTGTGCTCAATGGCAGTATTATTGTTCAATCTATTACTTTACTTTAATTTTTAATATTTGCAATATTTTAAAAGCTATGTTCTTTGCAAAATTTAAATTTTCTTTTTGAGTCAGGGTTGCACCATGTAACACAAGGTACTGTTGAACTCACAGTCCTGCCTAACTGCTAAGATTATAGACCTTAATCACCCTGCTTGGCTTTAAATTTCATTACTAGTAAAATTAGGATTTTCCTTTGTGTCTTTTAAGGATGTCTCAGTTAGCCAGTGGTGCATGCCTTTAATTCCAGAACCTGGGAGGCAGAGGCAGTCAAATCTCTGGGTTTGTGGCCAGCCTGGGCTACAGAGTGAGTTTCAGGGCAGCTACACAGATAACTCTGTCTTGAAAAAATAAAACCAAACCCAAACTGAAAAAGAATGTCCCTGTCTCCAGCAAATATATTTTCTATATAAGTCTTTTAAATTCATTGTTTTGTTCATTTCACAGACATGACTCTGTTACTTGCTATATGAATACCACCCCTCACGTACCTATATATTATGCTGTAGACTGACTTCATGGTGGGTTATTTTAGGTGCAATTCTTGAGGAGTATACATAGGTTCATACTGAGTGCAGTATTGAACAATAATTTGTTTGGTAAAGAGAATGTTCACTTTGATCCAAATATTTGGTCAGACAAAATATATAGCCATCAAACTTTCACATTAATAATATGATTTTACAAAGTGCTATTCATGTTTCTTTTGAAAATTTGCCAGTTATGCCTTCTCTACATTTTGAGTCTTCAGACTCCGTGCTTAACTGAGAACTTTGTGTGTCCCATAATTCAGTGTGACATTTATGATGGGCCATCATGATAAGGCAGCATCTAAGTCACTGGAATGTCTGTGATTTACTAATAAAATTACAGGCACACACCGTGCCAGATGAATCACAGAGGAGACAGATAAAAGAATTACAGTGTTTTGTAAGAATGAATAACTCTTTTTGATGCAGCCAGTGAATATCGCTAGGTAGTTTCTACCAGGATCCAGTGCTAACGATGGCTTAGTGGGAGTAAAAATAACTATTACCAGCGAGGCAGGGACAGCCTGTTGTCCATGGCTGCACTGATGATTAGGGCTGCTGGGTTCCTATGAACCGTTCTGGAATATCCGGAGACTTAATTCCAAAGCCAGCATTGGCGAGCGGAAGAATCCAATGATACGAAGCGCAGAAGCTGTATCTGGCAGTGACCTGCTGGCCATAGGACTCTTGACAGGTGTCTCTGGTCCTCTCTGTCCGGGGAAGACAGTGTTCCTCAGTTGGGAGTCTCTGCAAAGCACCCTCTCCTTCCAGCTTTTGCAGCAGGTGACAGCAGGGACCAGATTTCAACTCCAGGTGTTCTGGCGCACAAATGGACATCATGGAGGGAGAGAAGCTAGAAAGGGGGATGGCGAGTCTGCCCTCTTAGTTACAAACCCGTGCCTTTGTTTACCCTGTTTTTCTATGCAGTTCCAGCATAAAAGTAATCTTCACAGACACCTTGATTCCCGAGGCCTGTGTGCACCCAAGGCTGAGCTGACACCAGAGAGGTGACCAGAGCCAGGTCACGCTGAGTCCGGCTCCCTTCCCGGGAACGCTGGTTCAGTGGAGACTCAACAAAGGGACTCAGGAACACAGGGAAGGGAGTGAGCCACACAGAAAATCCACTCAGCACAGAGGCGAGAGCAAAAACAGTAGCTCCCATTATCAGTGCCAGCTGCAATTTCTAAACATTTCCCTCTGCTTGTTTATATTATTTTATTTTAGCATTTTAAACATCATTTCACCTTTTCCGAGCGCCGTGTGTGTGTGTCTGTTTTTTTTTTTTCTTTTTTTCTTTTTTCTCCTCTTTTGGTTAAAGCTTACGTCCTATACAGTGTCTCAAGTCTGCCATCTAGTGGAATACGATGGTCAAGACCGTTTTCTCCGGAGATCATCTCAGAAGCTGATGAGGGCTGCTTTGGGTAGAAAGGACTCCTTTCATCAGACTTCAAAGATGCCTCGGCTACAATTTGCAAAACTAGAGTATTGCAACTAGAAATTTCATTTAATTGTCTCAAATGGCTTCTAGATGAGCCACTATGTTTGCTATGACTATTATTTTGAACTTTGCAGAGCTCTTGAAGAATGGGTTTGGTCAAGCTAGTTCTTGCTGTGACAGTGTGGTGTGAGATGATGGGAGAGATGATGACTTAGGGAGAGAGGTAGAGGTTAAGAGCAGGGGTCGTCGCCAGGAAACTTCAAAGGTCGCAGGACCATTTTATCCATACTTGGAAAGTTCCAAAAATACATAATTAAGCTCCTGCATTAGGTGTGGTTGAGCTGTGGTAAAAGCTCTTTGGAAGCAAAGGGAACTCAGAGCTGTTACTGTGGGATAGTACTGTATCCCATGGCTTTGTTTACATCATTTGTTCATATTTTTCTGCATAGTTGATATATTACTATATATTGATATTGTTTTTCAATCGTTGGTTTTCATTTTAAAATGCATATCCTGATTATGAAGATTGTGTAAGTTCATTATAATGAAAAAACGATTTGTAAAGGATTGCTTAATCAGCTATAATTGATCTCCAGAAAATCCCTTTAAAAACATTTTAATCTTTTTTTAAAAATTATAATACAATTACTACAATTTCCTTCCTGAAGCCCTTGCCATGTATTCCCTTTGTGTTAGCTAGGCTGTGATGAACACCATGACCAAAGCAACTTGGGGAGGAGAGGGTTTACTCGGATTATACTTCCCTATGACTGTTCATCATTAAAAAAAACTCAAGACAACTCAAACAGGTCAGGAACCTGGGGGCAGGACTGAAGCAGAGGTCATGGAGGATGCTGCTTACTGGCTTGCTCCTCATGGATTGCTCAGCCTGTTTTCTTTTAATTTATTCCTTGTGTCTTTCACACCCATGCATCTCGATCCCATTCATTTCCATATTCCCTTGTATCTGTCTTTGAAACAATCTCTCCCTGATAAAAACAAAATAAAATTTAAGAGAGAGAGAAAAAGAAAAATCTCATATGGAAGCTGTTATGGGACAGGTTGAGTCACATAGTAAACCCATTAGTCCATATTATCTTTATTTGCAAGTGTTCATTGCAAAGTCATTGGTCTGGTTTAAGGCCTCTGGTTTCTGCTGCACTATCGATACTGGGCTCTCACTGGGACTCCCCTTGGATATCCTGTTGTTGCCCTGTGTCGTGAGATCCTGCAACTTTGGATCTGCAGGACTGGTAACGTCATATGTTCCAGCAGATCATACATGCGGTGGATGTTGGAATGGGCCAACTCATAACCCTGGTTCTGAGCCTGGGTAGTTGCAGGGTTGTTCAGGCCGCCAGCTCTCCCCACCAAGGTGGGCTCTCCTGCATTGCTCTGGTGAGTTCTCCTCTTGCAGCCATGAGATGAACAAGGGGCGGGACCAGTTTTCCGGCTTTCACACTGAGGCATATTCTAACTTGAGGTTTCCTCCTTGCAAATAACTTAGCTGGTATCTAGTTGACATACAATTATCTAGCAAACCGTTGTTCTCTCTCAAATTCATAGCTTACAAACACACATACATAGCAACTACATATATACATATTTGAAAACATTATGTCCGGATCTTCACAGGCATAAAGACAGACACTGGACCTGGTTTAGGTTTTTGAAACCGCAGCCCCCCCCTCAGCCCCCTCCCGGCAATGACTCACATCCTACCACAAAGTCTCATTTATTCCAACAAGGCCACATCTCCTAGTCCTCTCAAATAGTTCATTAACAGGCATGCAAATAAGTTCATATAAGCACGCAAATATTTTCTAATAAATATTGCCACCACGAGCTCCCGAGAGACACACATTGGTGAAAATAGCTTATTTCATGAGAATTACCTTGAAGTTCAAGACTAACAAGTATTTTGTTTTAATTGACAAAGTTCCCTTATGTGAGCTCAGAGTGATTGATTGTGTTCAGGTTGTGCTGGTGTTGGAAATCCTCTTTGCTCTCACCCTTGGTGACGTGGATGGAGTGAACATACAAAGAATATTTCATGGGCTGGTAAACTGCATGTATTTTGTTAATAAGTTACTTAGTGTTTGCTAGAAATGGCATTTCTTGTGTCATTATTTGAGCATCTTTTTCTCATGGCATTTCTCTGTGTTGATTTATTAGAGCTGTTTATAGAGTCAGTCCCATTAGCCATTCCGCACAGTGTCTTCTGCCAGGCGTGTTCCCAGCTTGCTCTGAGCGCTTTGTTTGGTTTGTGACTTTTAAGTTTTCTGTGGGGTAAGAGGCATTGGTGTTTGCTTTACTCTCCATTTTCAGCTTTCATGTACAGAAATAGCCCTTTCATTTCTCACCTTCATCTCTGTCTTTTGCTTATGCTTTTCTGTTTCCATTTCATGGAGGCTATACCTACCTTTTTATGCCTTTCTGAAGATATCTTTCAGAAATGAAAATCACTTTTGGTTCTTTTGTTAAATTGCTTCCCAGTGTAATTTTTACTCCTAGCCTTAGTGAAAAGGGTAACACATTGTGTACAGATGATAATTAGTGAAAAACCTCTTTCCAGTTGTAGAAGTTATTAGTTTATTTCTAGTATTCTAAAGGCTTTTTACCTTATTACTATATTTTAATTAATTTCTAATGTAACACTGGGAGATGGCAGAGGCTGAATTTCTTGATAGGTGCCATCTTAATCCATGTACCTATTTCTGACTTTTATCCAATAAAGACTAGGATGGAGGGAGATGAGAGAGAAGGCTGTAAGTTGTGGAAATTAAGAAGAAATGACAAGTTGGTGACCGATCCTAACACATGGAGGTTGGTGTCCCCAGGAAAATCAGGGATCAAGTTAATTTTGTTTAGATAGCTCAACTGTGAACATTGAACCCTGGAAGCTTAAAGAATTTAATCATATAAATATTTCTCTTGAACTATGGAGATGGCTTGGAGGAGGTGGGGTAAAGCGTTTGCTGTGCAAGTGTGAGGCTCTTAGTTTGAATCCCCAGAACTCATGCGTACAGTTGTAGCAATCGTGTTGTGACCCTAGCACTCTGAAGTGAAAGTTTAAGGTAGAGGCTCCTGGACCAGCTAGTGCCATATGTGCAGCAGAGAAACAAAACAAAGCAAGAGATCGTGTATCAAACACGGTAGAAGATGAGGACCACCACTGGCCTCCCCATGTGTACCATGCCACACGCGTGTCCACATTCACAGCCACAAGTATACACACAAATAAATAAGTCACCCTGCAGTTAATAAACCATGGCATCTCATTTTTCTTCCACCCCTACTTGTTATGGCAACAGACAAATGAAATAGAGAAGTATGGTGTTTCAAGCTCAAGTCCGTAGGTTACGTGAAACAGCATTGGCAGAGTTTGTACCTGACTATATTCACACTTCACTGTTCTATACAACAGAGTTTATTTGAGGTCTATTAATTACAGCACTTGGAGATAAATTTCTCCATGAGAGTGTACTTGTAGCTGCTATCAGACAAATGATTTATTTATAGTGCGAATCTACCAGCTTAGTATTGCCAGCAGTTTGGAAAACCTTAAGTGTGATTTGTGTTTCTTGCAGCCATAGATTAATAATGTCTATTCTTAGACAAAACTGGAAATTATGGTTATAAATTTTCTCCTTCTTGTTAATGTGCAAAACAGAAAATTATGTTTTTTCAAGTTCCGTCACTACTCTGCTTGAAACTTCCTGGACTTCCAGAGTCCCAGTGTTTTCTTTGTGTCTTCTTAAATGTACCAGGAGAACCAAACCAGGGTTCACAATCCTAACTGAAAATCAGTTTTCTTCTCTCATTTTCTAAGTTAGCTATTATTTCAAGAGTGTAGCAAAAGGCGTGTAGACATTTAATGTGCCCAGCCCTTGTGTTTAACAGATGTTAGTATTGTTTAGCTCAAGACTTTTTGTAACTGAGTCATCTTGCAAGCCCAGTTGTAGATTCTTTTTGTAGCACGCCCATGAACATTTCAGCTGACAGAAACAGAATTGACAGATAAGATTTTCTGAGCTTGATGTCTTTTCCTCTTTCTTGTTGAGTAAGCTCAGTTGTCTATGGCTAAGTCATACATTCATTAGAGCTGTACACAGAGCAGACCCCATTGTTTGCTGGTCTGGTTGCACTTGATAATGTCTGCAGCTCCTAGAGCATCGGCAAAGGCAACATGGCAATTTTGTCATGAGGACCACAAATGGACCCTCTAGTTTCTCATTTAAGTCAACTGCACATTTTCATGTCAGGGTTGCTAGGCATAACAGGCTTGGCAAGTTTACCTTCACAACCATTAGAGTAATTTGTGATGGAGACTGGAGGCACCTCAGTTGCCTGACAGCTGCACCACAGTCAATTAGGATGAATGGCAGAGGTAAATTAATCCCCTGGCTTTCTCTCTTGAGCAACATCTATGCAAACAATCTTGTCCAAGAGCAATGCAACTGGGCTCTGTGCTCAGTAATATTAAATAGAAGCCAAAGTATGTTTTCCTTTTTTTAAATTTTTAGATGTGTCAAAGGTAAGGGGTAGTTTTTTCATTTGACTGCTGACCTCATCCAGAAATGCGGAAACACTATGCTAGGATTTCGTTACAGTTAGGAGCATGCCTATGTCTGGTGCCTGGGAACAATGTAGCACTGTTGAGAGGCTCTGGGTTGTTAAAAATGCTTTTAATGTCTTACAATAAGGAATAGAATTTAGGAAAACTTAAGTAGCTCAGACAGGGCAAGGCTACTTGAATCACTGGATTCTCCTTTTCTCCTTTTTTTTTGTTTCTTTCTTTGTTCCTTCTTTTCTTCTTTCCTTCCTTCCTTCCTTCCTTCCTTCCTTCCTTCCTTCTTTCCTTTCTTTTTTTAGCAAACACAAGACTGACATGTTTCTCATTGCAGTTATAGTTAAAATCAGAGCACAGAAGACAGATCATTTGTTCTGCCGTGTCTCCAGCAGTACCATTTGATTTTTACTGTTACACTTTAATCCATTAAAAGAAATATGTGTATGTGTGTATCTGCATGAATGTGTGCCATGTGATTGCAGGCTCCCATGGAAGCCAGAAGAGGATGTTAGATGGCCTATAGTTATGTTATAGGTGATCCTGTGTGGGTGCTGTGAACCAAACTTGGGTCTCTCAGAAGAGGAACATGTACACTAAAGCCCTGAGCCATTTCTTTAGCCCTGAGTTTGAACTTTTCATCTCAACCTATATGTTTCCAGACAGGAGGCAACGGCCCCAGTTTCACACGAGGGAAGTGGCAAGGTGCCTTGTTTCAATCCTTATGACTAGTTAGTGACAAAACTAGAAGTCTTACACAGATAGCAGCTTTGTGAGCAACAACCCGTAAGAAATTATCCCATTCCTGGTTCTAAGGCTGTTGTTTTTGTTTTTAACGGTCTGTGTCTTCAAAGAGGAATCTTTTACAGCTATACAGGCTATCTCCCTTTATTTAAAAAAAGTTTGGTTATAAGACTGTACATTTTTTATGTGTTTTAAAATACACTCTTCATTTCAGTTAATCTGCATCTTCCCCCATCTTGCCTCTTTTAACCTCCTCCCCTTCCTATTACACATTTCCACTCCTCTCTACTTTCATATTATGTGTGACCTACTGTCCTCTATTCTTAAGGCACCTCCATCCTAAAGGCCTCTCTCTAGATTTCTGTCCAATAAAGGATCTATAATTTTAGTATAGAAAATTAGAGACTCATAGCTCAGATCCACATTGCAGAAGAACACGTGGGGTTTGTTTCTTTGTGCCCAGTTTATTTCACTCAGATATGTAGTTCAGTTTCATCCATTTACCTTCAAATTTACAATTTCACTTTCTTTATAAATGAGTGAAATTCTATTGTATATGTGTGCCAGTGTGCTCCATTTTCATTACCAAGTCTTTGTTGATGGACATGTAGGCTGATTTAATTTACCAGCTATTGTGAATTGACTGAAAACGAATGTAGATTTGCACACAACTCTGTAGCAAGACATAGAGTCCTTAAAGTCTAAATACACAGGAGTAGAATAGCTGAGTAATATGGATAGGTTCTATTCCTGGGTTTCAAAGAACATCCTCACTGATTTCCACAGTGGCTCTACAAGTTTGCTCTCTCTAAAACAGTAGATAAGACTTCCTCTTCCACTATGTCCTTGCCAACATTTCTTGTTATTTATTTTCTCTTTGTTCTGTAGGATTTCATATAGGTATACAATGAGCATGATCATATCTACACTCATTCCTCCCCTCCATCTCTCTCTGATTCCCCCCCCCAATAACCACATAGTTCCTCTCTGAACTTCCTTTTATTTAGTTTTGATAGCCCACTAAGTCTAGTTAGTGATTCCCATAGGTACCTGGATTTGGCACCATTCACTGAACAGAGCCACATCCTTCAAACAATGATTTTTCCTCTTCCAGCAACTGTCCATTGCAAATAGCACTTCACCTCTGGATGGCACCTGGAGTTACCTACCCATCTGTGCTGGAATTTTGGCTGGCTTGATTGTGTACAGGTCTTATGCAGATAACATCAGCTGTTGTCAGTTCAGAAGTGGGATAGCCATGTCATGCTCAGAAGATAGAATTTCATAAAACTCCTCCCCATTAACTCACCCCAGTCAAAGTAACCATCAACAGGAACTCAGATTACTACAAAGGCTAGTATGGATGTGGGGAAAGGAGAACTATTATACATTGTTGCTGGGAGTGTAATCTAGTGCAGGTATCTTGAAAATGATCTTGGAGGTTTCTCAAAAAACAAACAAACAAACAAACACCCAAACCAAAAAACAAAAAAACAAAAAAAACAAACCCAAAAACAAACCAACCTAGGAATAGAACTGCTATGACCCAGCTATACCACCCTTTTATACTCAATGTACTTAATATACTGCTATAGAGATACTTGTCCATCTCTGTGAATTTCTGCTTAATTCAAAATATCTATGAAACAGAATCAAGATAGATGTTCATCAACAGATAAATAAGTAAGAAAACTGTGGTACATATGCACAATGAAATATTGCTCTGCTATAAAGAAAAATGAGTTCATGAATTTTGAAGATCAAAAGGTAGAACTGAAAAATATATTTATACATGTATCTCATATACCAAGTGAGGTAAGTCAGGTCCAGAAAGATGAATATCACATGTTTTTTTCTCATATAGTGATCCTAGCTTTGAATATTTTGTTTTGTGTGCTTAACTTAGAGCACAAGTAGAAGCCAGGAAACGAGAAAAGGGTGTTTATGTGGGCACATTAAAAATGGAGAATAGTAGACGATACATAAAATGAAAGCATGGAATTCTATGAGCATAAAATGAAAGCATGGAATACTGTGAGCAGTAAACTTTAAGCAGGGAGGAAATAAGGGTATGGGGGAAGCCACAGGGTAGAAGATAGAGCTAAGCTAAAAGAACTGTGTATAAAACTCCTTATGGAAACCTACTGTCTCACAAGCCTATTAAAGCACAATTACAGGGATAGTAGTATACATGTTTGATAGTAGTATACATATTCATTAACTCATACTGGTTAATGAATAAAGCACTGTTGGGCCAATGGGAAAGCAAGATAGGCGGGGCTAGGAGACAAGGAGGAAAGAGGAAGTAGGAAGGAGGAGTCAAGATGGAGAGCCCGGAGAGGTAGTACCGCCAGTGCCGCTCTGGCTGGTAAGATGAGCCATATGGAAATACTTAGATTAGTAAAAATGGGTTAATCAATAAGACAGATCTAGCCCATAAACAATGATATAACTGGCCAACAGCCTTATATCAAATACAGAATCTCAGTGTTATTGGGGGCTGGTGTGACAGTGGGACCAGACCGGCGGGGGGAAAAACGTGCTCGTAACACATTAGATGAACAAAGAGATGTGAAACAGTTAAATAAGGCTAAGGGTGGGAGGATGGGGGAGAGGAGGCATTTGTAGGTGGGCACACCAAAATTAAGAAATCGCCTTATGAAAACCTACTAGTTAGTAAGCTAGTTTAAAAATATGATTTAAAGAGAAGTGTGAATGGAATTATTTATTTTACATGGGTCAATAATGTCACTCCCAGAAGCCATTCGTTATTAAGTGAAAACTACAAAGAAAGTCATGGAAACCCTTCACAAATTATTGTTACAAAGGTCCCAGAAGTATCCAAATCAACACGAGCTTTTGACATTTCCTTTGTTTTCCCAGCACATCTACGTATGACACTATTGCTGAATACTCTTCACCTTTTGACTGCATAGGATAGAGAAATCATTTGACATTTGATGACAGCTAATCTGACTGGAGTGAGATGGAATCTGAAAGTAGTTTTTGCTTGCAGGTCTTTCATGGCTAATGGTACTGAATACTTTAGACGTATTTGCTTGAAATTTGGGTTTTGGTTTCCTCAATGAGCTGTTTTTTTGAGTTCTTTGTACATTCCAGATATCAATCATCTATTTGTTGATACTTGTGATGCAAACCAATACTTGGCCTTGTTTAGAGAAACTTCAATGGGCTGCTGCAAAGAATGAGTATTCTATAGAGTTTGAGTGAACTATTCTGTAGATAACTGTTAGGTTCATTTGATCTATGAGGTCAAGTAGTTCTGATGTTTGTCTACTTTTTGTCCTGATGACTTGTTCTTTGGTTAAACTGGGGGGGGTACTGAAATCACCTACAATTTCTTGTATTTGGGTTGATCTATGGCTTTATGTCTAGTAGTATTTGTTACTTGAAATTAGAAATTAGGTGTATCTGAGTTTGATGGTACATAATTAGAATTGTAATGTCCAGGTCCTGTTAGTGGACTGTTCCCTTGAGAATGAATGAAGTAATCTTCTTTTAACCTCTGACAACTAGTTTGTGTCTCAAGTATTCTTTGTAAGGTAGTAGAATAGCAACACCAGCTTGTTTCCTGGTCCTATTTGTTTGATTTTTTTTTTTTTTTTTTTGCTTTCACTCTGAACTGAGTGTTTATCCTTGAGAGTGAGGTATGTTTTCTGTAGAGAGCAAAAATGATTCCTAATCCAGTCAGCTAGTCTATGTCTTTGACCACAGTATTGAGGCCTTTAATATTCAGTGCTATTTCTGATGAGAGTGTATTAATTATTGTCATTTTGTTGACTTTAGTGTGCTTGTATTTTTATTATCATTTTGCACTGATGTTGCCCTAGCATCCTTTAGTTTTAGACTTTGGTGCTTTTGTTTTTCCCACACTGATATTTTCCCCATTTGTTTTGTCCTCTGTATCCAGTGCCCCCAGTTTTCTCCTCTCTCCTGTCCTCTCCCCACCCCTCCCCCATCCCCTTCTCTTCTCTTCCCTTCCCTTCCCTCCCATCTTCTCTTCTCCTCTTCCCTTCCCTCCCCCTCCCCTCCTCTCCTTTTCTCTCCTCTCTTCTCCCCTCCTCTCTCATATCTCATCCCCTGCTCCTCCCATCTTCTCCCCTTCCTCCTCTCTCTCCCCTTCACTCTCTTCCCCACCCAAGGCATCATAGAACCCCTGGACTAAATATCTTTGTGGAGTATAATTTGGAATTGTTATGATAGAAGATACTAGGCCAGGTGAAAGAGAAGGAAAGGCCTGTAGCTATCTGCTTTCCCAACAATTTGAGACATCTAAGTATCAATATATCACTTTTATTTAAGACAAATGAATGTTTTGTGATCAGTAACACTCAGGGAGATAATACCCTTTACAGACATCATTGTCAGTGGCCAGAAACTCCCTTGTAACAGTAAAAAATGGGGCACTCCTTGTCTTGATCAAGTGAGGGGTGATCTTCTTGAATGCTCTGTCCTTCTTGTTAAATTGAGAGTTCTTTTTTACAACCTAAGAAGTGCAAATTGAAATCCAAAAGATAAAACCAAATATGGCACTCATGAGTCTGTGATAAGAAATGAGAAAGAAACTTCTCCACTAATGAATCAGGTACTTTTTATCTTGTGAAGCACCATTCCTGAAGACAGGGGCCTGCAGACCTTCACTGATGAGCCAATGAGGCTGTAGGGACTTACAAGTTTACAAAGGATTGGTATTTCAAGTTCTGCAACAGAAAATCTCCAAGCTGCTTGTGACCCATTCTCAAACTGGCTTCCAAAACTCTAGGTTGAGAACAGTCTAACACTAGCCTGTTGTGGAATATTATTTTAACTATGTAAAGTTGTGTTACATTTGTTTATGCCGCATTTGTTCAATTATGTAACTACATGTTGTTTTATCTTGCCTAAGGCCTCTGATTAGTCTAATAAAAAGCTAAATTGGCAATAGCTAGGCAGTAGAGGGTAGGCAGTGTTGGCAGGCAGAGAGAATATGTAGGAGGACTCAAAGCTCAGAAGGAAGAGAACGAGGACCAGAGAGAAGAGAATAAGGGAGAAAGCCAGGCCAGCCATCCAGTCACCAGCCAGCCAGACATGAAACAGGACATACAGAATGAAAGAAAGGTTAAAAAAAACCCTGAGGCAAAATGAAGATGAAGATAAACAGGTTAATTTAAGTTATAAGAGCTAGTGGGGCATGCATAAGATAAGGCCGATCATTCATAACTAATACTAAATCTCCTTGTCATGATTTGAGAGCTGGTTGGTGGCCCAAAAGCTCTGCTACACTAGCCTTTCAGTAAATGCTAAATATTCCTGGGATGTGTGTAGCTAACTGCAAAGTTAAGATGAATGGCTGGGCTTTAATATGGCCAAGAGCTAAAGGGTAAACTGATGACAGTAAATTCAGTGAGCTTTCCCTTCCTGGCCTAACACCATTTGAGCTAAAAGTTAAAACAACACAAACACATTTAGTTATGATTCTTTTCTGCATTAGATACATTTGAGTTCTGGGTCACATAAACAACTATTATCTGACTCCAGGTTAAATCAAACAATACTAAGGTTATATCTTGCCTTCTTGGTTGTCCCAAATCTTATGCCATACTGAGGTGAAGTTACTTTTGTACCCATCCAACAAAAACTATGAAAACACATGTCCTAGGTGTTCAATTCATACTATTTTCCTGTTTTTTTTTCTACCCTGCCCTCCAAGACATGCCCTTTTCATCCTGTCTTATTAGAAATATAACACTTTAGCTTTTCCTCTTTCCCTGATAGTGCTGTCCTGGTGTTCTGGGCGTCTATTTCTTTATTTTCAGTAAATTGTTTTTGGTTTTCTTTCTGTGTCAGTTTTAAAATTGGTTCATCAACAAGATCAAGAGTCTACAAGAGGAGAACTCTGTGCCCCTGAGACAATTATAGTGATCACAAAAATAGTTACAGCACTTGTATACCTACTATTACATTTTCATATCTACTCATATAAAACCTACAGTTTAACTGGCTTCAAATCCAAGATTATTTAGCTGTTTTTAAAAAACAAAACCTGGGGCAGAAAAATCAATGGCATTTTATAGTCCTTTATAAATAAACCATGACTGTATACTTTTTCTGCTTGGAATTCGAGACATAATATTCTGCTGGCTCCTCAGTAGAAAATATTTTATATGTAGACAGAGTGGGAAGACATGTCTTAATCGTGGAGCCCAGGGTATGTTATCTTACATGGCAAAGGGAGCTTTATAGATGTGATTAAGTGAGGGATTTTGAGGTGCAATGATTATTCTGTACTTTCTAAGTTGGCCCCTTATAGTCACAAAGAGAAGAGGGAGGGTAAGGTTGAGAGTTATTAATAGAGTGACAGGGGCAGCAAATACAGAAGGGAAAACAGTAGCCAGTGAACCCTAGCAACAAAACAGGCAAAGAAAGCTCCTTTCTGATGCTCCCAGAGGGAAGACTGGGTGGTCTTCCTCATGGTTCATAATTCACATATTGATTTTAGATTTCTGATCCGTGGGAGAAAAAAGTGTGTTGTTATGAGATACTGGTTTATATTGATCTATTTTAGCAATATTAAGATACTCAAAGAAAACAGATTTGTCTTTCCCCCTCCTATTCAGAGCATATTTGTCAAGCAAAAGACTGAAAATGTTCTCACGATGTTCTTATCATAAGTAAAAACAAATGACTTATGATGGGATCTGCTGTGTCCTAGAGTAGTCACTAGGGACATGGAGAAATGCAGAGAGAATAGAGACACACACACAGCTCCAATGAAGCCAGGATCATGCCTGAGTTCTACCTGGGATGTCAACATGTTAATTAGACATTGCACTTGGTCACAGAATTACTTTTCTGGGTCTGTGCAGAGAACAGTCTCAGGACATAAACAACTGGGCGGAGGAGGCTACAGTTGCTAGTCTTTGTTCATACACTGAATTAGCACTCACAGAGGATTCTGAAGGAGAAGCCATCCCTTGTGATTCTGCCTGCCAATGTTTCATGGATGGAGGCCTTAGAGGACTCTAATGGCTGTGTTCCTCAGAGCTTCACTCATACAGTAAAACAGAAACACTTAAAAAGTAAAACAGAACAAAACAATAACAACAACCCCTCCCAAAGCAAAAGCCAAATCAACAAAAAAATCCTGTAATAGTAAGATTGTCTAAATAGAAAAGAAAAATAACATTTTTTTAACATATATTTTTATATGCATTGTGACAACTTATTGGTTAAGATTCACTTTTATGTAACTGAAATTAATCAACTGAGAGGAACACTTAATTTTTATTGAAGGGAAGTGGCTGTCCCTCCAAAAACTGTTAAGAAGTAAATTTATTATTTTTAAGTGAAAATGTCGTTATATATATATTTTTGCTGCAAAGATATTTATACTATAAGTATCTGGGAGATAAAAGGGCCACAGTTCAGAGAGTGAAGCTGACTGTATCCTTTAACTGGGAAATGCTCTCACATCAGATTTAGTGTTACTAACACACTGGCTTCTGAGAAGAGTATGTCTTTACCTTGTCATCAGAGAATAAGAGCTCCAGAAGGGCTGTAGACCACAGGGGGAGTTTGAAGAATGAGGGAAACAGTGCTAATATGCATCCAGTCTTAGCATAAGTGCCTCAAGGTTCTGGATGAGCTGTGGGCTAGAGAGAGCCTGAGAAAATAGCCCTGAGGATACAGGCAGGCTTTTGTCCTCATACCAGCTGTCAGTAATAGTGCATATGAGCTTTGTCCTTTCCTCCCTTTGCTCCAGGTCCTTCATTAAAGATTTAGTGAAAGTTAATGGCCAAGTTCTCTCTGCGATGAGACTTAATTGTGATTCTGTCATTAGTATAAAGTCACACAGGGGAGTATGCTTTCCATTCCCTCAATGTATAAGTGTTGCTTGTGGCCAAATGGGTAGCTTCTCCTACCTCTATGAGACCATTCTGGTGCTTCATGTTGGAGAAGCACCAAGACCAGCTATTGACTGCTCTGTGGTGCATGGTATTCCACACAGATACCTTTAGCAAGAACAAGGATCCAAAGTTCTCCTGGGGTCAATTCTAGGACCCTCTAGGATTGGAAAAGTCTTATGTGTGGTATTATATGGAGGCCACAGGGGCCAATCTAAGGGGAAAATCAATGCATATTGTTTGGGTCCCATAACCCCAGCCTCCCAGGCAAAATGAGTTAGACCTTTTCCTTGAATTCCTGATGTGACATTTGACAGACTAGCTTTTTTTGTCTTTTTAACCACTAGATAGAGGTGGAAAGAAGGAATATGTCTGGATTTAATTACCATGGTTTTGACCTTTACTTCCAGCTTACCAGTGGAGAAATGAACACACAAGCAGTAGGAAGTGCAGAGGAACATGCCCTCCCAGGCTCACATAATTAAACACAGATTTATAGTTCTTGTAAGCTGAGGAACAAGAGCAGGGGAATAGCAGAGCTGTGACAGGTAAAGAAGGTAAGATGCTTCTAAGTTTCATAGGATACCACCCAAACCCAGAGGACTGAACAGTAGCCAAAGCTCATGTCTCATGGGTTAGTTTCCAACAGAAAAGGTTAATTTTCGACAGGAGAGTGAAAACTTAAGCATGGCATTTGGTTTGAACCGGAAAGTGACATCATTTGGGGTGTTGGAATGTGGCTTTTCATACTATGAAATGTGCCTATTATGCTGACAATTATATATGTATTTTGACAATGGGAAGTTGTCATCTACAATCACAGCAGTGAAACTCTGTGACATCCTCAGCTCTAAGTTTAGAGGCAGTAAGGAAAACATCTGTTGGCATCTGTGTGACAGTTTGAGGTATATCCTGTACAGTTTCTATGATGTACATGCCATTCTGTGGAGTTTCTGAATGCAGCTGTCCTGCTACCTGACTTCAGATACTTGAAGTTCAGTATTGTATAATAAATACTTTGTTTGGGGTTGCCTGGTATTATCCATCACACACTTCAGTATTAAAACCCCTAGGGATTTGCCAAAGTCTTAAAGACACTTGATGACAGTTCACATAAACTTGAGACAGTGTGTGTGTGTGTGTGTGTGTGTGTGTGTTGTACATGTATGTGTGCATGTTGTATATGTATTACAGCTTAAACAAATGTATTTTAAGAGAACTTCATTTCCTGGGAATCAAACTAAGATAACAGTAAATGTGTGCTAGATAATAGAAAATGATCTTTAGTGTTCAATCGGTCATTTTTTTCTTTGGTAAAGATCAGGCATGGATATTAACATTTAGGACAATTACAAAGTAATAGTTGTGAATCTTTTAGGGATAGATGGGGTGTAATAATGATTTTATGCCCGCAATTTTCTTTTTTATAAAGTATCTATCTATCAATCATCTATCTATCTATCTATTATCTATTTATCTATCTATCTATCTATCTATCTATCTATCTATCTATCTATCTACCTATCTACCCACCATCTATTTATCTATCTCTATTATGTCTATCCATCTGTAATCTATCAATCAATCTATTTATTTAGCTATCATCTATCCATCATTGTGTGTGTGTGTGTGTGTGTGTGTGTGTGTGTGTGTGTGTGTGTTACATTGAATATGTGAAAGTAAGAGAACAACTAGTAGGAGTAATTTGTTTTTTCTTCCACCACTGGGTTTCAGCAATAGAATTTGAGTTCTCAGGTTTGGCATCAAGTGCCATACTATGATAAGCCATCTCAGAGTCTTTCCATTTTCTTTAAAAATATTAACTCATGACCCACTTTCTCCCTTCTTTGGGGAAACGAGAATCAAATGTTCATGTTATTAAAATTTCTGAATATATACTATCTCACATTCATAAAATACGTTGTATTTAGCCATTAAATGGAATTTGGAAACAGTACCAATAATTCCATAGATTTAGTTTGATGATGGAATGCAAAGAATCATAGAAGCTTGTCTAGCTTACCAAAGATGTTGAAATCATTCACTGAGGAGATAGGTTGGGATGACCACCTGTAGGTGATAGATACAATAAGATGTCCCTACCTTCTCCTTTATTACAATACTACATGTTGACAACATATAGCACCAGCTTTTGGATAGATGGAGAGCAGTGTGCAGTGTAGAGGTCAAACACCAATGTCTAGTCTTGTCTTCTGGAATGGCCAGGCTCTCTTGGCTTAGGTGACTTCTCAGGTTCTACACAAATCAGTGAAAATAAGTAGGTAAGGGTCAAAGGAAGTGGACATAGCTTTCTTTTGCCTCCTCAATTTTCCTCAAAACTCACCTGAGTTTTGTTAGTGTGGCCATGTAGAATGAATGACTGTCTACATGAGAGGGGCTCAGATGAAGAACACGCAGCTCCCACTTAACATGGCTGCTGCTGCCCCATGTTGGCATTTTTGTGTCTAACTACTACCATAGAAAGGCTTCCTGATGGGATACTGGTTTGTTTTCTCATTCTTACTGACCACTGCTATTAAATGCATAATTAAATGTTTGCACAGGTTTAACTTAACATCTCCATGGCTTCTTGCTTTTGACTCCAGCTAACTCCAGAGAGCACATACTCACCCAATTGGCAGAGTCAACTGATATCAGTGTTTTTCTTTTCCTGCCATTAATTCTTTGTGGCAGATTCTTGATATTTCCAAAATATGTTTTTCCTCTTCCTGAGGTAAGACTATACTTTTCAGGGTGTCTTGTGCCTAGGTGCTGTTATGAATGTAGTCCCATTGATGTAATGTAAACAATACCAAGACATAACAGGCACAGGGCTGGAATTGAAGCACAACGGTTGGACACTTGCCTTGTGTGTGTGAGGACCCAGGTTCAATCCATATTAGGAACTTCAATTAGAGAAAAACAAAATGGTTTCCGAGAGCCTAGGTTTCTGATGATGTGAGTTGGTGAGACAATCCTACAGCAGTTTTGTTTCCCTGCAGTGTAGCATAGAACATCGTCATCACTTATGTAATTTGAATCAGGATGACTTAAAGCTGTAAACAAAAGAGATCACTAAGATGGGACTATCTCCTTCATCTCTGGGCATCTTATCAATGTTTCCACCAGAGCAACCTTGACTAATTTACATAAACTTCTCACATCTTTTAAGTTGAATTCCATCTCTGTTTTTTTTTTTTTTTAAGTCATCATGTCTTCTTGTTGCTATTTAAGTTAAGTGTAAGTTTCATTGTTCTGTCAGTGGAGAAAAACTCTGGGTGACATATTGAGTGCTATTTGGCCTATCGCTTCAGTTACTTCTGCTCCAGTGTTAATTAATTTCTAGATCTTTCCGTCTTTCTTGATAGATCCTATTTTATAACCCTTTAATTTGGAATGAGAGCAGCTAATTATATTCTTATCTAATTGCTCCTGTTTTCCCCTCTGTCCTAAATTATTTTTACTTTGAAACTTAGGTGCTTAGAAACTTGGGCATAAATTATTGCCTTAGTGTGAGGCCTTACTTTTGGGAAAGCTATTCCAGTTTCCACCTGCTACCCATGGTGTCGCATGGTAATTAAATTAGCACTGGGTGGTGTGTAGTGTCACATGATGCAATCCTAGCACTTGTGAAACTGAGGCAGAAGGATCATACTTCCAAAGATACCCTGCATAGTGAGTTCCAAAACCATTCTACAGGAAAAGAAAGAAGAAAGTAGAAAGGAAGGAAGGAAGGAAGGAAGGAAGGAAGATAGATCATGATCTGACCATATTCACCTCTATGCAGTATTATCTTACCATTCTCCCCATACCTGTCATTCTTTCTTTTGTTGCAGTCTCATTTTTTTCTTTCCTAGATCAGTGCAGTAGTTTCCAGTGATGCCATATAATTTTCAGCTTGTAGCTCTTAAGTTCGAACTCTATGGTATACTATTTATGTTCTTTTAAGCAATGTGAATATTTCTCTACTTAACAGACTGTTAGACCAACAGTAATGTTTTTAGAATGCATTAAATGTATGCATATTATTTCATTTGAAGTTTTGTAAAAAGAGATGAAGGGGTCTCTTTCGTTTCTGCTTTTGTAGGTGAAGAAGCATACATAATATAAAGGGGGTCAGGGCCTTGCTTTTAGCAGGTGAATGTATTGGAACCCCACCCTCTTTCTGTCTACATTATCTCTTACCTTCCACTGTGCTATGGGGCCACACTGATGTCTGTCTTTATCACATATACTGTTTAGTATCCTGGGTACTTTCACAGATTCTTATTATAAACCATTTGCATGTTTACAGTTCTTCACTAGCAGAAGCTTACAGAGTCCCAGTCAGGAAGCTTCATGAGTCTGCCCACTTCCCTGGTTTATCAGAAAAGTATTTGTTTCCCCTTTCTTCTTTCCATCCATTTTTTTCAGCACATTTTCCCAAGCCCTTGAGAATTCCCAGCCTTTAGAGATCCCCTAGTGTGTTGGGCTTCCCTAGCACATTGGGCTTCTCTAGTTCGCTGGGCTTCTCCAGCACTCTGGGATTCCCTAACTCCTTACTCTCCACTCCATTCTTTCTCTAAAGATTCCTTCCTGTGGAGTGGCTGAACGCCATGTTAGCCTAACTCAAAAGACATGACTTCTTTCTTCTTCTGTCTCCAGCCTTCAGGCAGCGCTCAATATTTATAGTTTGCTGCCATGGTGTTTTTCTTCAAATTCTGATTAAATTGTCTTTGAGCTTAAAAACAAAACACAACTGCATTACAATCATATTGAAACTCCTCATAATTTTCCTTGTATGATTTTAGCATATTTCTTTGAGCATTCCTCTACGATTTCACATATATTTTCAAGCGCTGTTTGTAATTTTACAATCAGGTATGTAAAACCTACCAATCCTAAATTATTTCTCAGAATTCATAATATGGAATTATGTGGTTAAGGCATTCATATTTTAAGCCTATTCATATGTGCTGCCACACACACACACACACACACACACACACACACACACACACACACACACACATTTGTAAATATACTAAGACCAACATGAGTTTAAAGGAGTCAGAGGAGTCTTCTATGGTTTTACTAGGCTGGGGTGATTTGGACACTGAAGCTTTGCCCTTCTAAGCATAACCATTCTCCTTGGAGTTTCCAGTAGAAGATGCATTTTACTGCATGTGTCAAAGGAGATGTGGGTGATGCTTCCCCATTGATCAACTCACCATCGTTGTTTGGCAGAATTCTCTTCTCTACTGATTGTGCAAATTTCTAACTGGTAACCCATGTTTCCTCTTGTTTTTGGTGCATATTTCCTGCCTCTGAATCTATGTGTGTCCTTCAGCTTTTTTCCACCAACCTATTTCTACCAGTTGACCCCCCTTTATCCATTTTAGCATTAATTATTGCCTTTGCCATAATTCACTTTTCTTAATGACATTTTCACCAGTCAGCTCATTGCATTTCTTTCTGCCTTTATTTATTGTCTTATTCCCCTTATTGGAATGGATGTTCCATGAAAGGATGTTTCATATATTTGGTTCTTCCCTGGCATGCCTTTAAAGCCTAAAGTTCCTGGTACTTATTAGTCTCAACTATTATTTGCAGTGAATAGCAGGGCAGAGGGATACACATTACATTTTAAACTTTGTGTCCAGTAAGTACTAATACTCCATCTATTAATTAGTGTGAGACTTTCTGACATTTCATCAACTGAATGGTTATTTATTTATTTTTATCAAGTGCTTATATTCAATTTTCTGCAATTCCTTCAATGCTGTAGTATAAATGATTTACTCATGACTATCATATTAGTGAATCAATTGGGGAATGTTAGAGTTGTTTCTTTTTCATCTGCTCAATAACATCCTAATTTCACCTGCACTTGACATTAGTTCCTCATTATTTTTCAACTTCCTCTAAATAGTTCTGGATGGAAGACAAAAACGTTTCATGTGCTAGCTGCTCTTGCTCTTTGCACCAACTTACAATAGAGTGAGTGTGAGATACATGGGAAATCATTTATTTTCCTCAGAATCCTCAATGTCCATTTTCAGACCCCTTTCCCAGCCCTTTTTTTTAGCTTCGCACATCAAGAATGGATCTATAGTTAGGAAGACAATTATCAGGACTCCATGTATCTATGTTGATGTTTCTCTGAGACCAAGAAAATGAGCAGTTGATTATCTGGTGAGTGCTGACCATTACAAACAGAAAGAGCCCCCTTTTCAGCTGCTCACCCTAATGTCACAGAAGCCTTCTTTCTCAGTTCATTAAGTTTAACCTCAGGCAATTGCCACTCAGCCAGATAACTCCTCTTTTTGGTTGTTTTTCTTTTGACACTCCTGAAGTTGTGTCTTGCATTAGCAACAATGAGCCAGTAAGTTTTCATTTTTTTTTAAAAATTATTTTGTGAAAGAGGGATTTAGGTTGAAAAAAGTTTATTACTCCAAAAACAGTTAAAATTATTTTTTCTTTTATTTATATGAATGACTCCGTCAGTCATCATTGCTTTTAAAGTCAGCTTTATGGGTTCATAAATAGGACCAAATAATTGTAGATTTCATCCTCAGTCAAAACTCTTGAGTGAGTTTCCAATCAATGGCTGGTCTATTTAGAATAAATAACTTGGTCTCTAGATGTAGGTCAGGCAAGGCTCAGAACCTCAAAAGTGATTGCCTAGCATGTGTAAGGCCTTTGGTTTCATCCCAGCACCACACAAATATGTTAGTATATAGATAAATATATAAATAGACAAATGATAGATTAAAAACTAAATGGCTTCATGGTCATTAACAAAGACTAATAGATAATTTTTAATATGGCTATGACTTTTCACTAATTGTTAATCTTTCTGATGAAGACAGACATTAAATGAATATGTGTAAAAGATTTTGGGTTACTCAATTATCAGAAGTTGTTTTCACCTTCGTATGAATGTGTCACTTTATTCTTGTTTGTTCCTCTCCCCTACAGCCCTCTGCAGCACCTCAGCCATTCTCTAGCTGATTTTAGTGCCCTCTCTTCCAGTTAGCTCCTCACTTGAGCTTCTGTATTATATGTACTGAAACTTTGCTGTGTCTGCCAATTCCTGAACTTTTATAGTTCTGTAGCTCAAAACT
The DNA here is from genome assembly GCA_030556225.1 of Cricetiscus sungorus. Classification (NCBI taxonomy): domain Eukaryota; kingdom Metazoa; phylum Chordata; class Mammalia; order Rodentia; family Cricetidae; genus Cricetiscus; species Cricetiscus sungorus. The sequence continues at coordinate 13,634,455 of JANBXA010000253.1, forward strand.
TATTACAGTAATTATCAGTCTAACACTATCATTGTGTGGATGCTTTGCAACTGCCATTCATTTTCCTGTTATCTCTTTCACACATGCACACACACAAATATACAAACACAAATACATTGTGTGTTATCATGCTAATATCTTCTCTCTCTCTCTCTCTATCTCTCTCTGTACATGTATATGTATATTTACCATCATATATTTCTGTCTTAGAAGAAGTTCTGAGAAATGTAATTACTAGGTTAAAGACTTGTTTTCAATTAATATAGTGTTGACATTATTTCTTCTTGACTTAAATTAGTTAGTACTTCCCTTGTCAATTAAAAGTGAAAATTAACCTCCTCCCTTTGTTTTTTTAATCTTTGAAGGCAATAGACTGTTGAGATTTGTTTTCTAACCTCTGTGGTCATTTGGTCATTTCCTCAATACAACAACTGACTTTGTTTCTTTTTTCTTCCCAGACCCGATAAGACATGCAGATTCCAGTACTCTCAGACTTCCTTAGTTATTGCTAAGGTTTAATAAGGATCAGGATAAACAATTAGGCCTAATAGATGTTTATTCAGGGAGAAATAACTCACAACATAGGCAGATGAACACCAGCAGGTTCCACAGGATCCTCTCATCTTGGCATCCCATCAGCAAGAGAGTCTCCCACCCCCTCCTCAGCCTTTCCCCCCAGGTCATGTCCGGCCCTGTCTCCACCCCCAATGGGCGTGGTCTAAGCCACAGGTGTGGGACAAGGTGAATATCTCACTAAACTCCCCTGTTAGTCTAAAGAAAAGATTTGGGCTTGATACAAAACTATATACAAAACAGTGAATAACAAGTGTGCTCTAAGAAAAGGAAAATCAAGAACCAAACAACCTACATATCTAGTCCTAGGGTGAAGGCATAACTGAGTTTACCATAGAGTTGTCCTAAGCTTGAAAGCTTAAGTCTAGTACCTAATATATCTAACTAGGAAGAGAGAATAATAGTTGTGATAGTTTAATCTACAACCTCATGAAGACATGAGAAGGAAAATAATGATATTAGGGTAGACAGGAAGTGTGGATGGGCAACTTCTAAAAGATTCAGCAAGGACAGAAACAGCAAGCTACCTGGACAGTCACCTAAGGTCTCACAGCAATGTTGGTACAGCCAGTTTTGCCTATGGCCAAGAGTACTTGACAGACCACAACAAAAGCAGGGAGGTAGAAAGGCTGTCTTACCCTACTTGGCAAGGTTCAGCAGTCTTCTATGTTTGTCTCCTGCAAGCACATAGGACTGCATGTCCAAATCAGTGGTCAAGGTGGGGGCAGTTCTTGCCCAAGAGGCCATTAGCCGAAGTGAGGATGAACTCTAGAAGGAGCAACAGCAGTGTCCAACATAATTTTGGGAAGTGCATGGTGCTGTCAGAATCAACAGTGTATCATGTCAATGGAGTACTAATATTAAAACATTTAAATGCTGTGTTCTGCAGGTTTTTGAAGTAATGGAAGATTAAGTATCTATATCTGATTAATCTCAGAGGTAAAGGAAACATGGGTGAGGATAATCTGTAATACTCAGGAAATTAGTTAAAAAACCTGATTAAAACTTCTTTGAGTAAAGCAAGAATAAATACCTAAACAATAACTATGCACACACACACACACACACACACACACACATATACACACACATGTAAATTCCTAAAGTAGAGGTAGAGTAGAAATGTCTAGACAAGAGGTAGAACTCTAAAGGGCAGCAAGATAAATATCCCAAATTGTATCTATATATAAAATGTCTTGAACACAAGCAAAAGTATACATATATAGAATATGGCAAGAATAATCTCCATAAAACATCATAAATGGAAAGATTTCACACAATATGACAAAATATAACATACAATTTTTCTAGGAAGGCAATAAACTTAATTTTACATAGGTTACCACAGATAAGAATATATAACAATGTAAGCTGTAATACTAATATTTCACTCTTACTAAATAATTCACAAGAAGATAGGCTAATCTACCTATATCCATTCTGAACCATACCTTTCCCAACCATACCCTATTCCGGTCTAAAAGAGATAACCGAGTCTAAGTATCACCTTCCATACCCAACCCCAAGTAACTAAAACCAACCCTATAAAGATGAATATTATTCCTAAATTCCAAGAGTGGGGAAAGGGGGCATCGTTATCTTAAGATTACTTCCTGCTGAAATGGGACAATGATTGCTCCATGGGATTCTGTAGGAAGAAAATTTTAAGCAACCAAATTTCTCAACAGAACTGGCTGTGACATATGTAGGTAGTCATAGTGTGGCAGAAAATGCTTGACTGGAGTTCTATTTGAAACTCTGGCCAGGTTGTAATAAGAAGGTGCACCATTACAGCTAGCTAGTCATGAGTTGTCTCGAGCAAAGCAGTCTCAAACTGGTTTTAGGATGAAGTTTGTAGTCCAGATGCATCAGGTTGAGTCAAGTGGAAATGATGAAGTGGGGCCTTGTCTTCTTTCTGGAGAGTTCAAGGATTGTTGTTAGGAATTGTTATTATTCCTCGTGTTATTATTCAACATGAATATCAAAGAAAAAATTTCAAGTTTTAAGGTATGCATATAGGGAAAGGATATAATAAGCATCAAAATGTATAGAGAAAATTATGATTGTGTATAATCAAATGAGTCCCCAGATTTTGTTTTCTTCCTCCTGACACCAATTGGTTTCTTGATATAAGGCAGAAACTGTGAATTTAATCTTAACAACATGCTTGAATTTAGAGAAGGAAAGCCAAATCCAACTCCAAAGCCAGCATTGGTTTACATGAATTAAGACTAGAGGAATACTAGATAGTACACTTGTGATGTCAGGATAAGAGGGAAATAGATTTCCGTATAGAAATAGTTTACTAGAATTAAATATTTTTACCATAATGTTTTGCATTCTAATTTTTAACTCTCCATTATCATTTTTAATATTCTGAACCTTTTCTTCAAGGATTCTATGTTATGTGTTCTTATTTTCAACTCTCCATTATCATTTTCAATATTCTGTGTTCTGTTTCTTAGTTCTCTGTTGTCATTTTCTACATTTTGAATCCTTGTTACTAACTCTCTTATGGTTTTTACAAGTTCCTTATTGTTTGCTCTTTCAAACCATTTCTTTAAAAATATCATAATAATGATGAAACCCATTGCTATTACAAAAAAAAGTATATATTGGTTAAGTCATAATTTTCTTCTGTTAAAATTCCTTCTATACAAGAAGTAAAAGAATTTCTAAAGTCCTGCATTGTAATATTCTCCGCCATAGGTATGGGACAATTGATCTCAGATATTATATCATCTTAAGTTGCAAAGAATATTGCAATTACCTTAGATGTAATTCTGCTGTCCTGGAACTTTGGTGCTTTTAGTTGTAGATCTCAACACAACCAGCAGTAACCAGCAAATAGTGTCTGGCAGCAGACGATCCTTCTGATCTTGGTCCCTGTAAAATAGCTCTTAACAATCTATGGCAAGTGAAATTTTGTTAAATGAAGGAGTAAAATGAGCCTTGTACAAATTGCTGGGACCGCAGGGCTAACAGGTGCCGCCTGCAACTGGCGCCGCCGGCCGCAAGCACACAAACAGGGCGAGCCCAGAGTCCGAGGGCCCTTTGCAGCAACACAAGAGTAGGGCTGGCACTGCAGGGCTCTGTGAGAATGTAATCTGAGGGAATGGGCAGAAGATGAGCAGTGGTCTGAGGGCCGTGATGGAGATAAAAGGAGTTGTAGGGCAGAAACAAATGTCTCACAAGCTGTGGTGTGTTCGCCTGGTTAGGCAAGGGACCCTGCCCGTTCAGGGATGGTGGGGGAAGGGTCAGCACCAGCCTGGGCGAAAGCCAGGTCCTGTGAAAATCCAGATCCCGCTTCTGACACCAGATATTGCAGTTTAATAAGGATCAGGATAAACAATTAGGCCGAATAGATGTTTATTCAGGGAGAAATAACTCACAACATAGGCGGATAGGATCCTCCCCTCCTGGCATCCCACCAGCAAGAGAGTCTCCGACCCCCTCCTCAGCCTTTTCCCCCCCCAGGTCGTGTCCGACCCTGTCTCCACCCTCAATAGGCATGGTCTAAGCCACAGGTGCATACAAGGTGAATATCTCACTACACTTAGTTCTTATTGCTGAACAAATATTTCCGTAACTGTTTTGCAACATGCCAGATCTGGTCTCAGTCTTTCCTTTTATGAATCGTTATGGGGCAATTTTTAATGTTATTTTCCTATGGTCTCCCAGTCTATCCAGAGTCTTTTATAGGAGTACCAGATGCCATTTTCATGTGCTCTGCCTCCTTTTCCACACACGATGCCTGATGATCTGTTTCTCCAAGCCACATCCCACAGAAACAAGACAGCGTCATCAGAAGAAAGGAGCCAGAACCCTTTGGCGAAGAAACAGGACAATATGATAAATATTGGGAAAAGAACCCCATGGGCAATTAGGAACATGTAGCCCTTTTATAAAGATAAATTGAGAAATGAGCAGTGACCCATCAGCTGTCAGCAGAGCAGCCAAGGGGGTCACTGGGGACATGGTTGACAGGGTTCTCTGTCAACTCACTGTATTTACAAAAAGCAGAAATGGGCCCTTGCCCTCCCTTCACATTCATGCTTTGTCTTCCACATCACCCTCTGAACTTACCAGCTGACTCTCATTTCAAAATTCATTTTAAAATTAATTTTACTTCTCAGGGTGTCTCATCATTGCTTTCTGCATGAAATGGACTTATTCCTTTGTTTGTAACTGTGCTTCATGGTTGCTGAATGCCCCTCTCTATACTTCCAAAGCAATGTTTGAGGAATCACTTTGATTGGCCCAGTGTTTTGTTTTGCTTTGGCTTTTCTACTGTTTTTGCACTGAAACAAATAGCATGTAATTTAATCATTACATGATATAAAAGTGAATTAATTTAAGACTGAATAGTACAATCAGACTTCTTTTATAGTTTGGAACACAGGCTTTTTTTGTTGTTGTTTGAAAATTTCAACTACTCCTTTTCTCATTTTCCAGTATTCTGAGCTCTCTGACTCAGTCACAGCGGGATTGCAAGTGTATTTTAGTTATAGAACTTGTTTTCCTCGTGGTTTTCAAATCAATGACACTGCCCATGTTACTGGAATATTCTTAGCTCTTCATTTCTCTGCAGGGCCAACCTTAGCCATACCAGCTTCAACTGATAGGTCTCTATTCTGTTTATACCACGTTATGTCTATGTAACATACTTTAGGTAAATGGAAACACAAAATAAAGTGTTCTTGACAGTACAGTATCAGAAGCTTGGTAGTCTGGAGGAATTCTTTGGTTGCTAAACCCCTGCAACCTCTTTGTGTGGAGCACTGATATCTTGCAGTTTTGGACTAATTCATCAGTCTCCTATGCCTAGGGTCTTCTGTTTCTTGCTCCTGTATTTGTGCTCAGTTACATGCTATCCATTGGCTTTGCAGCTCACTAATTAATTTCATAAATTAAGCATTCACTTACTACTGCTGCTACTACTACTACTACTACTACTACTACTACTACTACTACTACTACATGTAGAGCATCATTCCAAGCAAGGAATAGAACAGATAAGTAACTGGCTTCTCCCAAGGGCAGAAGTGGAGGTAGTGGCAATAGCAAGCAAGATAAAAAGAAGATATTAAGGGAGATTAGGAAAACACTGATGAAAGCAAAGTAATCCAAATGCAAAGGCAGAGTGATTACTGCCGTTATGGCAGCCTTAAACTGTAAGGCAAGAAGAGCTGCTCTTTGTGCTCTAGTGTTCTATGAAATGACCAAATACCAAGAGGCCCTGGGATCATGACAACTCACTGGGTAGGCTAAGCAGTTGAGTTTTTAAAAATTTTAATTAATTATTTTACATCCTGACTGCATTTTCTCTCCCCTCCTCTCCTATCATCCTCCAGTATTGTTGAGAGTCCAGTTGGCGTCATCCTTGTAGAGTGGGAGTTTCCCTTGCATCAGGTTTCCACCTGACCCCCAACTACTCCCCATTTCCAGTCATTGCTTCCAGTACTCTTCTCCTCCATCCACCTCCTAACCAGATCCTTCTTCCAATCCTCACCCACGCCTAGTCCAACCAAGATATCTCTTCTGTTTGTCCTCCCCAGTGAAAACTGTGTGTGCTCCCCTTGGGCCCTCCTTGTTACCTAGCCTCTCTCTCAGTCTGTGGATTGTAGTCTGGTTATCCTTTACTTTACAGGCAATACCCACTTGGGAATGGTACATACCATGTTTGTCTTTCTGGGTCTGAGTTATCTCATTCAAGATGATTTTTTTTCTAGTTCTATTTGTTTTCAAATATACTGATGTAATTGTTTTTAACAGCTGAGTAGTACTCCATTGTACAAATGTACCATATTTTCTTTATCCATTTGTTGGTTGACTTTTAAAGACAAATCTAAATTTCCCAAAGGTTCTATATTGGGATTGCAAATGAATGACAAATGTAAAAACAAAGAAATGTAAAAGACTCGGATATTCACTAATTAAATGTTTTTATCCACACATAAGAAGCAGATAATGCAAATAAAAGCACAGACCCACACAGTTAGAATGAAAATGACTTCATTATGTCTGTCAGCAATATAGATATTTACAAATAACCCATATGAAAATGTAGAAAAGCACATTACATCTCCACACACCATCCACATTGGCTGCACAAAGCTTGGTGATAGTGTTTGCCAATCTGCAGTTACTTGTACATAGATATTTTGTGCATTAAAAAATAAGTGTAAATAATTTAAAATAAATTACATTACACAATTTACAAAGTAATATTAACAAAAGATTCACAGACAGTTGCCTCCTTACTCCAGCAAAATAAATATTCAGGTAGTTAAATTAACAAAAGTGTTCCACTTAGAGCCATATAACTTAAAGAAAGATTGATTATAAATTTAATAAAATTATATTTTACAATAATGGATACTGATCTCCTCAAAATTCTTTGACTAAAAGAGGCAAGAAAAGGGACCAGAAAGGGAATCTAAATGTTTCATTTAAAAAATATACACAAGCAAATTATCCTGGGAGTTTATTGAGGCTCAAAAATAGGTAATAAATAAATTATTACTTAAACAAACAAAAGAAACCAAAGAACTACAATACATAACAATGAAATGTATAGCTAGTTATAGTCTAAGTAAAGTAGGTTTCTACCCACTGACAAGGTGGCCTGCATCAGATGTTTCCAGGTTTCTGGTCTGGCTTGACAGAACAGAATCAAAATGCATATTTAATTCTACTTGTTTAACATTTATTCATTTAACATTGCAGATATAAGCACTTCCCACTGTCTTTGCTACATAAGATTTTTTTATCACACTGCAAATATCTTATTGATAGAAAAACAAAAAATAAATATAAAATCAAGAACAAGTCACTTGCCAGGTCCACACCTCAGTGTTAGAAGCCTGAATCCCTGATGGGCAGCCAGGACATCTGAAGTCAGGGCTGGGGCACTGTCATGAGGGGAACAGGGAGATTCTGTTCTCACACCCAAACTAGACCCCCAGTGTTCAAGCGTGGTCTGCAAGGGTTCTTATAGACTTGTTCAGGAACTGTTGACTGCCTCCTCTCTCAGTACAACAGAAACTGGACAAATCACATTCAAACTGAATGTGGAAACATGATGAGATTGCAGGACATTGACAAGCATGATGTCAACAAGTCTATTCAGATTTTAACTCTCCCTAGAAATAGGTTCTTTCATATTCATTACGGATAGACATGGACCTTTTAACTGTTGTGCAAAGTGGGAAGAAAACAAACATTTTAGATGAAAATAGGGGGAGTAAGGGAATACTGTTTAATAACAATATAAACATAGAAAATGACATTTCACACTGAAGATTTTCTTTTTATTCTTCTCTTGGTGTGCCACCTGCATGACTCTTTACTCTTCATTCATTGCTTTGGTTAAGTGCAGTCTACTTAAATAAAACGTTTACACCCTATTTGACGTCTGTGTTTCAGTGGGAAGAGTTAATAAATATGCTACACTTTTCTTTGTAAAATTTTGGGCTTGTTTAGTGGAAGGTGGTTTGGAGGGAAGGATACAAGAATATGACAAGTGTGAGGAGAGTAGAATTAGAGAGACTAGGCAGAGAAAAGCATCACACAGAAGCAAGGATACAGCAAGTCAGAGGAGGTAAAGTCATATGTGGGAAGTACTGCTTTCTTCTTCCAGAAGCAATGCCTTTATCTTGAGATACTTAGGAACTCATCAATTTTATTAAGTCACTGTGACCGTTGCCACCCCTCACAGCATGTTCTGACACTTAGAATCCCAGTGGAAAGGGACTAAGCATGCTTATAAAAAATGTGTAGTAATGTGTTCCAATGCAAGCACCTATCCTGAAGCATGCTTTTCTTCTTTTGGATGTCTTAGTAACCTACATATACAAAGCCTTTACTAATTTTAAGTGCCCAGCTGAGTGTCTTACATGTGATAACTCAATAAATATGTCTTCTTATACGTAAATTGTGCTTTATTATATAAATAATTAAAGTCATGCTTTAATGTACTCCTTTTTTAATTAGCTTAAGCTACACTCAATGAAGCTTTGAAATAGAGCTTATTTATAGTCAGTATACTGGATGGGCACTGATGACTAGGCAAATCAGCCCCTCTCAAGGAATATCATCCATGCCACTCTTCCTGGGATAGTTCAACAAAATTCTATACATGTCTGCAGCTGTCCTTTCTTCTTAAAATCAAATAGAAAATCTCTATTGCTTCCTTGTTTCCTTGCTTCCTTGCTTTCTTCCTTCCTTGCTTGTTTCTTTCCTTCCTTCTTTCCTTCCTCCCTCTCTCCTTCCCTCCCTCCTTCCTTCTTTCCCTCCCTTCTCTTTCTTTACCTCCCTTCCTGTCTCCCTCTCCTTCTAATTCTGCCCACAGTTTTGGAAAGTCAAAGGTTGTCAATAGAAAAAATTTTACTCTTTACCTCTTGAATTATTAGATGAACAAAGAGAATAAAGTTCTGGTGAAGTTACAGTATTTCTTTCCCTAGAAGCTCAATGAAGCCATCTATACATGAGTATAATAACTGTCCATTTGTCCAAATTATCCAAGTGGATAATTCTCATTTCCCCATCTCTAACAAGAATCCATACAGTATTGATTTATCCTGATACTGAGTATCAAATTTTCCCCAACATTAACGTAGTTTTAAATATAATTATTTATTAATAAACATCCTCCATCTTCACAATATTTTACACATGATTTTTTTTAAACGTATTTGATTATTATGTCCTAGGTAAGAGAACACTGATTTGTCTTTATAAATTAATCACATCTCATGAAATACCTTAAGTGTAGCCTAAGTGTAAGAAATGAAATCTCATTTTATTTCCCATCTTAAGAATGCAAGGTGTTGTCTGCATTCATCATATTATTACAATTTCCACCTAATCACAACAGATTATGTTTCAGCTATTTTGGACAGAGCTTTTTTAATCCAAAGAGATTAATTTAAGGATTATGTTGAAGATTTCTGTGTGTGTGTGTGTGTGTGTGTGTGTGTGTGTGTGTGTGTGTATGTGTGTTTTAGAATAAGAATATTATTTTCCTTCCTCTTCATGTTTTACTTCAACTTAATCCTTGGCTTAAGTGACGGTCATCCTCCTGTCTGCTCTCTTTGAACTGACATATATCATCTAAGGCCTTGCATTTGGAATAAATAAGAAACACTTATCACATTTTTGATATTGCATTATATATAAAGATTTTCATTTGGGGGATTACAACACCCTCTTATTCAGAATTCTTTTGTAATCTTTGCAGAAAATGCTGTTCTAATGGACAGCAGGTGGAGCTCATACCCAGTCAATGAAGGCAAATACCTCACCACCCAAACCACACTTCAGCAACACACAGTGATTAAGCTTAAAAATAAACAAACAAAGCAAAACCCCAAAGGTGTTTACTGTATTTAAAAGACTGGAAAGCATAATGGTCCAAGAGGCTATTGCAGAAGTTACTGCCAGAAACATGGGACTGTGGTTTTTTTGTTTGTTTGTTTTGTTTTGTTTGTTTGTTTTTTTCACAGCACAGTTTAACTTCCTCTTTAGAAGAAAGACGTGAGAAATATTCCATGGTCACACATTCCAGGTATGCCAGTGAACACAGAACTACTTCCCCAATGATCATAAGTAATGACTATAAATAACCTGTGAGATTAAACCTGGTAGACAGAGAGTAAAGAACTGAAAAGTAATGATTGTATAACGTAGAGTTAGTGCCACAAGCACGTCTACAGTGCAAGGTGGGTCCATAAACTAAGACATGTAAATATAGCCTGTTTATTATTATTATTATTATTATTATTATTTATTGTTATTTTGTGGAGTATCTTCTCTGCAACATGGACCAATGGCAGTGTTGTGAGCTCAGCAACAGACCTGACTGAAAACATTTCCTATTTGATCTTATGCTTAAAAGCCTTGTGACCCTTGCTCTAGATATTTAAGTAAGCTCTGGACTAGATCATTCACTCTTCTCTTTTTAAGTTTTATGTTTTAAAATTATACTGCTTCAGATTTCAGTTATGAGAAAGGCAAAAGACCATGACGGTGAAATACGGCCTACATGGCAGAATGTCAACCTCACACAAAGAAATCAAATCAGGAAGAAAGAAAAGTTAACACATAATTGTGACCTTTTTTTTTTTTTTGGTTACAAAAATCATCAGTACATTATTTCCTCCATCTGCTCAAAATAACGAAGACAACCAGTCCTTTTTTCTTTTCTTTTCTTCTTATTTTTTTAAACAAAGATAACAAATATATAAATCTCATCAGAAACAGCCTTCCAAGAGCAACTGCAACCCAACTAGGGGTTTCCACCTTTTTGAGGTTGATGGGTTAGGAATTTCAACACTGAATTCTTGCTGTGTTGTCAATTTCATAATGGTTGTAGTGAGAAGGAAGAGTGTAGACAGTAGATGTAATAGCAGATTCGATCCTGTTACCATTAAGACTGAACTAACTCTCTTCTGAGTACAAAAGCTTGCAAATGTCTCCACAGCGCTCTTGGCACAGATGTCTTTATCCCATGTGAAAAGAGGCAGTTCCTATGGCAATACTGGTTAAGTGCCTATCATGCTGCACTAATATAGTGCAAAATATGCCTTCCATATAGCAAAAAAAGATGTAGGCAACCAGTGTGAAATTAGGGATAGTAGAAATGTATTAACACAAGCATATCTGTTTTCTAGACAATAACCACTATAAAATACCAAACTTGAGGATCCCATCTTCTAAGGTACTAGTACATGTCCAGCATTCACACATTGGAGAGAGATATGAATAGTCTTATAAAAGAGTTTTTCTCTGAAATGCAGGCCAATAAAAGCTACCATCAACAATGAATATGCTAAATTGTCCAATGGGTTCTCCCTCTAGCATAGGATTTTATCTTCATCACTGTTAGATGTTGATTATTAACAAGTATATAAGATGGCATCATAATGTACATCATCTGACCGAGTATACATGTTGTATGCTTAAGTGTAGAATTGTAAAAGCTTCATTATGAACTATTCATGCTAGAAAGTTCTGTGGGTTAGTGCTGTAAGCAGTCTTGCATCTGCCTTCCCAATTGGCCAATTTCCCCACTGCCTTTTAGGGATCAAAGTGGTTTGTTTTCAATTGGTAGATTTCAGAAAAGATGATACAAAACTCTCAAGACACAACATGCATTCCACTGCATCTTCTAGAATTCTCAAGATTGACTCTCTATATGTATGTCATTGGTACTGTCCTGAATATTCCAAGTGGGAGGAAGGTTTCTCTCTCTCTCTCTCTTTTTCTTGATGATGGTGTTTATAACAGTTTAAGTTAATTATATTTCACACATTTGAATACTGGCACTGTGGCCTCTGGATGTCTACTCCAAAGGCAAAAGGCCATGTCTGGTTGTTTCCAGGAATAGTCAACATTACATATCAGCGTCTCCATCATATGCTAAGGTTAAAGGTTTGAGACGGTTGTTTTGCCGTCTTTGAGGTTTCTTTGGCTTCTTGCTGTAGGAAGTTCAGGAAAAATTGAAGAAAGTCAGTCTTTCATGTTAAATATTATTGTTTAAAATTAAAAAATCAAAATAAAACGGTAAATCTAAATTGATTATTTTCTACACTGCCTTTTAGAATATGGCTTTGTGATCTCTTTGAGTTTCACAGTTAAATATAGTTAAATAAAAACTAACATGATATCTTCCTCTAGGGAAAATTCAGGTTAAAATATATATTTTATATCATTGATGAAAACTAACATCTTTTGTCATTTATTCATGAGAAAAATCTTGAAAAAAAAAAATGACCTAGAACAGTCCTGACTCATTTCCATAATCTGAATGACTCAGACATGGTAGACAGATTTTAGGCTCTCTAATCTTAAAGTGTATGTCTTAAATTCAGAACTTTGTGTGAAGATGGAATAAGTACAGCTTATGCATTTTGCACACTAGTCTGTTCCTATGTTACTGACAGCTGGAAGATATTTCCTTGAAATAATAATCTTATATATCCTTCTAGATTCTGAAACTTTTAAACACTCACCAAGCTAGATAAATCATGGAGACAATGAAGACTAAAAGTACAAATGCCCCAGCAGCGACACCATAAACCCAGGTCTTTAGTCTTCCATCTAAGAAAAACAGATATTAGTCATTAGTTTACATTGGTCTGGAATATATATTACAGGTTTGAACTATGATCAGTCACATATAACCAGTTCTGTTCAAAACTTGCTATGAATTCTTTCCTAGCACAGTTATTACTAATGTGAAGTAGCTACTAGGAGTTAGGTAGCACTGCCTAACAGCTGAAAAGCAGCAAATTGTGTTTATGTTCATATGGCGAGTTCATTTATAAACTCTTTACATAAAATCTTATCTCAAATTCAATATGTGTATAGTTCTAGTCACAGATGTTTTGACTTTTCCACCTACTTCTGGAATGGCATATTACATTAAAAAGATAAAAAATAATAATACAGCTTTTGAGAAATACATAAAGCCTGGAGTTGATGTCAACGGGTATTTGACCATTTACTATCGATTTCAACAGTTTTGTACCATATGAAAATTAACACACTAACTTATTTGTTTCGCAATTACAATCTTATATCTAGTCTGTGTTTGTAGTGTGCCTTGACAATAATAGAATTTTCAGAGATGATCACATAGATTAACATAGCAATTATTAAATGTCCCTTTGCTAATTTTTCTGGTATGTGCTATCACATGTGAGAGGTACTATTCTAGTTCAGTTTTTGGTTTTGTAGTCCTTGAAGTGTTATTCTCTGAGTAAAATTCAAACATGGTGCTAGGGATGATATTGCCTAACTTAATTTGATGCTAACATTAGCATACTTTGTCTGTTGCCTACATACAAGTATATAGACAGTACTCATATCACAGTATAATATGATTACAAAATTGACTCTTTGAGATTTATACAATATTTAAAAAGTATTTATGCTAATTAGTACTAGATACTTTGTTCATTGAGGCCAAGATGTTGGAAATAAGTTCAGCTAATATTCAAATATCTCTTCCTTTTAAACATGGATATTTAAAAGTGTTTTTTCCTGTTTCTTTTCTTTCTTTCTCTTTTCTTTTTTTGAATTGATTTTGGATCAAAAGAGAAATTATACTACTAGGTTTCTTTGCTGTAAAAATTAACAACTATTCAAAAACAAAGAATGCCCACCTCTTTACTATTTTAGTATGTTCATTTTTGGAAATTATTAAATAAATACTTTTATTTAAATTGAGAAAAGTTGTCTCATTTGTGGAGATCTGCTTAGATTCTTAGCTCAGGTCAAAATTGTTAATTTGCGCTCCTAACTTGGAGAGGAGAGTTTCTAACATTCAAAACTCAACTGTATTTTTAGCTAAGATTCCAATAAAAGCAGTGACTATATGGATAAAGGTAATCACCTAGATAATTAAAACACCTTAAAAATTCAATATTTTCCCTTTAATAAGAGAAATACTTTTACTTAATGCATCATAAATAGAGGTATGCTGATTTCTCCCTTCATTTCTCATGTTTCTAATGGAATTATAAAGTTAGTTATGTCTGGCTTCCTCATGGATCTTTTCCATTGTGAGAAAGAGGTAGAATCCACGTTGCTTATGGAGTACTAGTAGGGTATTTTTTTTTTGTTCTTGGAGACAAGTGTATATTTATTCCAGTTAGAGTATGCAAAGTAGAAAGTAGCATTTTCTCATGCCTGCAGGCTTATTCCTGTGTTAGAATGCTATTGGGTATACTGAGTATATATTTTAATATGACAATAGTCAGCATCCAAGTTTGATTTGTTCCATTAAGAATAGACGGTTCTAATATTTGCACTAGTGTGGATTCTAGGGGATCTGTGAACATCAACTTTGGGGATGTTACTTATTGTCCTACCACCGGAGTGTCCTTGGTGTGGGAAGCATTGCTCATGCTCTTTGTGAAGAAGGTTCACACCACATAGTCTGTATGGTTAAACTGAAAACTCCAAATGTCTTTGTAGTCTTATTTGTGCTTGTTGTAGGTGAAAGCATATTTTTCCTAGTTATTTTCATCATCACATAGCTTTATTCAATGTGTACTTATTATACTTACAACTTTAGGACTGGGCTTTAGATAAGTAATATCAACATTCAATTTTTTTGAAGAAAGTAATTTCATTTCTATGCATTTGGGGCAAGGTAAATAAGATGACATAGCTGCAATGTTAAAATGAGTAAATGGGTTAATAAATAATCATTTATTTGAAAATGCTTGGTTATTAAAAATAACATCTTGTGGCATTATTATTGGTGGCATGTCTAAGTAAAGAATTCTGTGTTCAGTGTCTGGGTGTTTCACCTGGCCCAAATGGCTGTAGAAACCAGGTCCTGCCCCGTCCTGCTGGGTTAGTGGAGGGTTGGGTTGGGTGAACTGCCCGACTGGTTTTCACATCTCCTCTTTTGTCCTCCACAGTGGGAATCACCACCACTGGGATAAGTGTACATTGCTCAAGGGTGCTGTTGGAAGACATGACTTCAGTGTACCCATCTTCACAGCGACATGCCTTCATCTGCAGGGGAATAGCGAGGTTTACACTACACGTGCGAGTTGTTCTTGAAAACCGTAACTAAGCTTACTTTGAAAAGGAACATTAGGAAGCATTTTTTATGAGAATTTACTGCATTGCAATTTCTGCCTTAACTACATTAACCCACCTCCCCATGCTATGGTGCAAAGTCGTTCTAAAGGTAAATAAGTGAAGTACATTGGGACTTGTTCACAAAGGTAAAAAGAGATGCTTTGAAGTGGATGGTTCCTGCCTCCAGTCATGGCCTTTTGTGTACATAAGACAGTGGGGTGACAAACGATGGAGGTTGCTTCTCCATCTTAATGAATGTGCACATACCTCACTACAGTATGAATGGGGTTGACTACACGGTGGGTTACAAGACCTGTCAGCATCAGGCTGGCTCACTACCAGGCAGCCCCCTGCAAAACAGAAAATCATATTTTAACAAGTAGCTCCTCATGCTGTGATAAACATACACACTGTTATAGACTTGTCTTTGAAGTATGAACCACTTGGGAATCTCCAAGAATTTCTGCATTTGTGAAATGGCTTGTTAACCATCATCACTTTCATTAGTAACTTGGGACCTTTTACCCAGGTGAGAACACTGTGCCTTGTGCTTTGTAAGTATCCAAGACAAATTGCCAAGAAGCTGATTTTGTAGCTGTTATTTTTGAAATGCTAGTTTCGTATAACCTATTTCTGATAATAGAATAAAAATAGGTCATATAACCTATTTCCTCAAGCTAAGCCCAGTCATTGGAAAACAAAACAGATTTACTTTTATTTTATAGTAAATACCTTTCTTGTCTACTCAAAATGGTCATTTTCATATCCCTCAAAAGCAACTTTTCAACTTTTTGACCATTCCACAAAAGTGTTTATTATAATTATAATGCATATTTATTTTGAGGGAAATAACTATTCTTGTTAATTCCAGATACTTGTGGTTGCTGAGAAGGACAAAGTAACCAGCAAGTCTTTGGCTTGAATTATTGCTCAGCTTGGCACTGAAGTTAATTCTTCTGATTTATTTCTCACATACAATCTAAACTGTTCATTGCCTGTTATTATACTTAAAGGTGGAGACAGTTGCCCTAAAGGAACAGTATTGGTGATATAGGTGCGACTCATAGTTTCAAACTATACTTACCTTAACAAAACTTCAGCTAAACAAATATTTTTTCTTTATTTATTGGGCTCTAGTCTTTTGGTTCCCATCGTTGATTCTTTGATTTCCCTTTAATCTTATAAATTCTTGTTTTTAATGTTTTATTCTTTTATATTTAAAAGTAAATACAATAAGATAAAAATTATCACATCACAAAAGCAGCTAGTCATTGCAAGAGAAATGCAGTTTAGTGACCACACTATTACTAAACATATGAGGGGAAAGAAAAGCAGTCCTAAGGCAATCTTATGAGATGAGACAATCCATAAATTAAAGCTATTGATCTACATAGGCAATGCACTTTACATCAGTTTTCATGGGGAAGATCATTGGAACGGTGGAAGAAGAATGTATCCAGTTTATCATAAGTTATTTCACATTACCTTCTTAGCAACAGAGAAAAACAATTGTATATCCACTTTGTGGTGTTGAAAATAAATTTAAAATGTGAGTTATGCTGATTAATCTTTAAGTTTTGACTTAACTTTGATTTGGGGAATAGTCTCAGTTGCCAAAGGAAAACAGTAGTGTTAGAAAAAAAAGCAGACAAATATTATTTGCTTCTACATTTGAAAAAAAAAAACAAACTTTCAATCAAATGGAACCTTTTAGGAAACTGTAAGTTTCCTCAAGAATCATTTAAAAATTAAGTATATTCTTTCCCAAGATCTGAGCTAAGTAAATGAAATCTGCAACACCTGTTTTGGAATGGCTACTCTTCTTTGCTTGTGCCTTTTATTACTCATTCCTCTTTGAATGGAATTCAGTTTGACTGTTTTCCTTCCACAAATAATACTGTTGAGACAGCAAAGAGCTTCCTGGTAAAAGTGGTTTCTATTATATATTGTATGTCCACTGGGAGATGCTATTATCAAAGGCTTCTTGGTATAGCTTTTATTCATGAAATATCCTGTCTTCATAAAAATATAATTTGACATTCTGTTCTGGTTTTAATGGGGGAAGAAATAAGTAATTAGGTTTCAATAGACCTGGGTCACTTTAAACTCAATATAAAAATTGATGTTTTCCAAGAAGCACATTGATCCTAGCTGGATCCTATGACCTCACTGTATATGTGAAAGTTAAATCACAAGTGGTGTTTTTCAGGGGCACCCTGGTGTATACTACTTTGTTTTTCTTGCAGAAGAGTTGAAGCAAGAACCCCAAGTCAGCAGATGCCCTGGGCAGCTGGCAGTCAATATCCCTCCTGCCTGGAGATTCCTAACAACTAAATAATTTTTAAACTGATAATTAGGGAAAAAAACTATTTTAAACCTGTGTTTATGTGTTTGAAATTGAGGTTCTATTTCTGACCTTGAATTTTTTCCATGAAATTTGCAAGCTATTCAATACATAATCAGCCTGAAGTTTCTATTCCCTTCAATAGGTGTTTGGAATGAGCCCTTGACTTCACTGAGTTCACAAAGAACTTGCACATTAAAGAAGTCCATTGGAAGTATCTTTTAAAAACCTTCTTAATTTTATTTTCTTCTTTGGAAGTATAATAATTGTTTGTGATGGGAACATAGCAAATGTTCCTCTCAGATGAAATTACTGACAAATCTTTCTTATTAATCAAAAATTTTCTTTATAATAGATTTGATAATTCAACTAGATTATGTTTATATGTACATTATACCTTGATCTGTATCATCTTCAAAGCACACAAACAGAAGTAGTAAAAGGCATAATTATTATTGTTTGCATATAGTAATTTGTTAATGTATAAAATCTCTAGGGAAAAATCAGGAAACCACTTATATTAATATATTAGTGCTTCAATTAAATATATTCTAATGTCCAAAGGTGATAGGTAAGAGAGAACATGAGATATTTTAAAATAAAATAATTTGTCACAAGTCAACACACATGTGTGTAACACATATTCCTTGATTCCAACAGTGTTAACAATTGAGTGTCCTTCAGTATTCAACTACATATGTGTCACAGGGATAGATTCAGAAAAACAAGATATTGGTGTTTTACCTGTTACATTCACACCATCTGACCTTTGACACCAGACTGTTCGAGAGGAGCCCTTCCAAGCACTCGCCATCCACTTATACTCGTAGCACTGTCCATCTGCAGGCAGAGAGCAAACACTGATGTTTCATTACTCAGGGCCATCATGAGAGAGGGTTAGCAACAACACATGTATGAACAACTAGAAGGTGACGTGAAGTCTATTGCTGAGGATTACAATGTCAATGGATGGCCTGGAAGTTACAAAACAAGTTAGATAAAACTGCAGTTATCGATCTAAATCCCCATTAATGTTCCACATCTGCTATCCTACTACTGTGCCAGACCCTGAATGTGTAGTTTAATTTATGGTTAATTCTAAAGTTTTATAGGTTATTTTTATACACTGGAAATTGAACATACAGACAAATACTGAGAATAACTAACTATAAAATATATTCAACTATTTATCATGTAGTTCTCACAAACATTACCATTTAACCAGACTTGCTTTAATTTCATTTGTTTGCTTATCAATAAAATGAGTCAAGAACTTTTTATTGTATAACATCATTTCCTAATCCTATTGCCTAATGTCCCAGTCAGTCCACATCATTCTGAGACAAATGTACAGCTTTGTACTTTGTTTTTGATTTTACTATATAAACATATGTACATATTTTATTTAACATTAATTAATACAATTAATGCTTAATACTTAATTAAAATTAGCATATTTTTCAGAATTATGGGATCATAGGTAATTACATTTCATAGATAATTTAGGACCCTTTTTGCCATTGTTAAAGATAGATTATCCGAATATCATTTTTAATGTAGATGTAGTCAGTTTATTTTAACTGCCATAGAGAAGTGCATTGTATCAGGTATTACAAATTATTCAATAGTTTGTTATTCTAAATTATTGCCATTAAAAATGCCTTATTGGTCAGCCTGGCGCAAGTACACCTGTGCTTTTTAAATATAAATACCTAGAAGAGAAATCTCTGGTATAAATGTAGACAGCTGAAACTTTGCTAAATTGTAGCAGTGATTCTATTTCCCTCTCTCTGAATAACAGGAAGACTCAGAATAACACATTTAATCTCTTTTAATCAGTCTTGTGTGTGTAAAAATCTGTCTTATTACAATTAAATAAATTCTTGATAACTAAAGTTATCAAAAGGTTTAAAGAATGTTTTGGATTTCCTTGATTAAACTACCTTCTTTCTATTTAAGCCATTTTGTTTCTTATTGACATCCATATGTTTACTCACTGAAATGAGGAGGTTATTAAATTTAAGTAGTGGTCATCAATGTATGCAGCAGGAAGCCCAGGCTGTCTTGACGTTCCAGCAGAATGTGTAGCTCTGTTCCATGTTCAACTACATATCTTGGTGTAAGGCTGTATTTGTTCTAAGATTCCATCCTATCCTACCAGAGTGATTACTTCATTATTGGCAAGAAATTCTATCAGTGCTTAGAGTGAGTCATAAGAAAAGGCTAGTGAAATCTCCTGGCCTCTTCTCTTAATTTTTGTTTCCAAAAAATTTCTTGGTTCTTTTTGTATTTAATAGCCAAATTAACCTTCGGAGCCACTTCTCAGATTCCTTTAATAGCCTGTTCAAATAACATATTCGTAGATAAATATGTGTAAAATTCATGTGGCACTGGAGCCATTCATTTGTGAAATGTTCTACTGCATCAATATTTAATCCTTTACTCATTTCAGTTAGGATTTTATGTTATTTCATACATTTCTTACACCACTTTTGTTATATTTAAATTAAGTGATGGGGGATATCATTCTGTATGCTGTGAATATATGTTTGTCTTCTTGGGTGATGCATAAAGCTATTTCAACAAATGGACAGGCAGACTGTAGCCAGGCAGGAAAGATAGGTGGGGATATCAGACCAGGAGAATGCTGGAAGAAGACAGAAAGAGTGAGTCATCAGTGAGACATTGTATAGATACTGGGGATGTAGGATGCCTGGATATTTTCTAGTAAGCCAATACCATGTGGAAATACATAGACTAACAAAAATGGGTTAATAATTAAGAGAGAGCTAGTCAATAAGAAGCTTGAACCATTGGCCAAACAGTTCATAATTAATTAAAAAAAAGTTCAGCTAGCTTAGTTGGTAGATCATGAAAGAACATTGAGACTCTTAATCTCAGGGTTGTGGGTTTGACTCCATGTTGGGCATCAATATGTAAATGGAGCTCTTAGTTTGTCTAATTAATAAAAACCCAGAGTCAGATATAGAGGAAAATACTGAGAGATCACAGAGAAGAAGGAGTAAGCCACGGCCACACCTTACCTCCTTAGCATCTCAATGGAAAGACAGCCAGTTTCTGTTTCTTCTAGTTTATATTCTCTCTCTGCCCAGCCATTTCACTTCCTGTCTGTACAGACCTCCAGACCTCTATGGTTAGCTAATGGCAAGCTCCTCCATTCTCTGACCTTCAGACAGGCTTTATTTGTAAAAGCAAGATGTCACCACACTTAAGTATAATTTTTTCTCTAGTAAAAATTTTATTATTGAATTTTCCTGATAAAGACTAATCATTTAAATGCTAGTTTAAAAATCGTGTTTATTAGCTTTTTTTCTCACTTCCAAATACTTACATATTCAAGTGACTTAGTATGAACATTTTCTCCCAAGTTTGGTTTACAGATTTTTATTGTATATGGGTACTAAGTCACATTTTATATTATATTATATGTGAATATAAATTTAATACATTTGAATTTGTAGTAGTTAAAAAATCCATGGCATAGCTTTTATGTTACTGTTGATAGATTAATAACACCACAAGTTATCTTCATTTACATTTTTATGTTTGTAAGTAAAATTCTATATGAAATTATATTTTCTAAACAGTTTTCTATTTGTAGTATTGTAAACTTTTTTCCTTTACCTATTTTCTATGAAGTGTTTATTGTGTTCCATTGTCATATAACACACATTATTATTTCTGTTGACTGTCTATTTTCTCTGCTTCTTCCAATTTGTATCTATATAGGTTGCATACTACTTCCCATTTTCTGATTTTTAAAATTTAATTACTGGATTTTATTATCCCTGTCCTCCATCCCAAACCTCCCATTTCCCTTTTCTCTCATTCCTTCTCAAATTCATGTCTCTTTCTCTTGAGCTTTTATCCTTACATATCTACTTCTTCTTGAAAAATAAAATTTCTTGATTTGAATATGAAGCTTATATTTGCTCTACCCCACATGTGTGACCATATAAGGCTTTAATTCTCTCCGATAAACATGCTTTCTTTACTAATAGCTGATAGGTAACACTCTTTATGGATTCCAGATTTTGCTTATGTGTGTAGGAGAGGATTTCTTCTGTAGTTGTACTATCGATTTCTAATTTGACTTCACTGTCATTTAAGAATAATGAAGGAATGCTTCTATATGTTCATATTCATGCATAAACACATGGACATGTATTCCCATGATTTTCTATGTCCAATTATTGTGAAGTTAAAATTTCAAATTATTACCAGTGAATTTATTTATCAGCTTCTTAGACTATGTTAAAGACTCTAATTTTACTGTGATTCATGGTGTTTAATTTTGTTACTTGTTTTCATTTGTTAGACAAATGAAAAATGTTAGACTTGTGTTTGATTATGAGTGTTACAAATATTCAATGACACTAATTAGGCCTATGTAATTTTTAAATCTAGGAGATAATTTTACAACATTACACATTTCAAAATCAGTATTTTGCTGTCTCTTTCTACCCCCCCCCCCGTACATATAAAATCTGGAGGTATGTATCCAAATGTTGCAGGACAACCTTTATTGTTGGTCCTCCACATTGTTTGGGACAGAATCTGTCTTTCATTTCTATTGAGTAACTGGGCTAGCTGGCCCTCAAACTGCTGGTCATTCTTCTATCTCTGCCTCCAGTCTTTGAGTATTCAAACTCAAGCCTTCATACTTGCATGGCAAGCACTTTACTTACTGAGGCACATCCTTGGGCCCTCAGAATATTACTTTTAATTTAATTATCAAGTGTAAATAGAAATCTAACAAATTCAGTCATTCAACAGAAAGTGGAATACAACCAAATGAATAGAATTCATGGTTGGAAGTACTCACCATCACATGACTTTGTTTCTAACATCTGCTCTGGGCACAGATGTTGATTCTCCAGTTCCTGTATAATCACTGCTCTCGATCGAACTTGGATTCCACCAAAGCCAAGATCCTCACCATTCACACAGGTCAGCTGACAAAGACTCCATGAGGACCACTCATTCAGATAGCAGTCACCTGTAAGAAATATGTTGATAATTTATACCCATGGGGACAGTGATGCAGATACTCATTTTGATTCCAACTATGCTAGGCAATATTTGTAAGTATGCTAGTTATGCATGATGTTTATGATACTTGGGAAAATTATAACTATTATTTTATTTGTAGTAAATATGTTGTTTGGAGTGACTGGGAGTCTCTATGTGTCTTAATGTTATAAAAACATAAGCTATGGCCTGAAGGAGGTTGCCCATCGTGATCTTTTCCAAAGAGATGGATAGTATTTGGCTAAAAGCTAACATGACTTTTGTTGTTATTGTAAAATGGGCTAGTAAAACCTAAGAATACATAGTACTTGTCTCTAGTCATAAATTTAAGTGAGCTGGAAGTTCTAGATGGGAGACCTGATGGGAGATGTCATTCTGTAAATATGTTTCTCTTATTGGTTAATGAATAAAGCCCTGTTGGCCAGTAAGAAATTAAGACAGGTGGGACTAGGAGACAAGGAGATTTTGGGGAGAGGTAGGAGGAGATTCAACATGTAGGACAGAGAGAGCAGAACTTCAGACCCTCTCTCTGGTAAGATAAGACCATGTGGAAATAGTTAGATTAATAGAAATGGGTTAATATTTAAGACAGAGCTAGCCAATAAGAAATGCTAGTAATAGGCCATCAGCTTTATATCTAATACAGTGTCTCTATGTGTTATTTGGGTCTGACATGTCTGTTGGACCAGAATGGCAGGAAAACTACTTGCAATAGAGACCTAGTGAGTTATCTTTTTCTTCATAGAGAAGTCAAACTGAAGCAGGTTACTGAGAAGTTTACATAGGGGAAATGATACTGGCTATTTCTTCTAGTCTATGTATCCATCCAACTACACCCCCTTTGAGGAAAATACATAGAACCTGCAAAATGCCAAATACCAGAAATTCACAGCAAGTCTGATTATATGCCTATATAATCAACATTTAATATAGAACAGGACATTCCAATAACCTCAGAAATCTCCCATTATGTTATTCCTAGAATACCATGACTATATCATATTATGTATATATATATATATATATATATATGATACATATCATACACACACATATTACATTTACCATTTTCACTTATGTTTGTAAGATCCATTACATATTTAAATAGTTTCATTGTGAATATTGAAATACAAGTTTGTGCTGAACATATACATTATGTGTGCGATTTTGTTGAGTATATGCATAGGAATAGAATTCATGATGGATCTATGTATTCAACATCTTCCATATTTTGAGAACAGGAAAGAATAGAGGAAGAGAAGGGGAGAGTTAGAGATAGAAATAGAGGAGGGATATGGAGAGAGAGGAGAGTGAGGGAGAGTGGGACTAAGAGGGTGAAAGAGGGAGGGAGAGGGGGGATGAAAGCCAGGTTGGTCCGGAGGTGATGGTGGCAGATCTGAGATCAGTGGGGGAAGAAGTAATATGGTTAAAATATACTGTATGAAATTCTCAAGGAATTAATAAAATATTATTTTAAAAATCAAGATGTTAAAAACAGAGTAAATTTCATTAATTAAAAAAGAGATATAAATTAAGAGCAATACCTCCTAATACAAGAGCTAAAATAGTAGTCTACAAAAATCTGCTACTGTCCTAGTCACATGAATGATAAGCCTGCTTTCATGCTAGATATTGTTAATTAAGGCTTTAATTATTTAAAACTTGAATTAGGAAGTAGAGTGAATTCAAATTATGGATTTTTGATAGCCATGTTTCTGAATAACTGAGGCATCAGGATTGTTTTTCATGTATCAGACCAAAAAAAAAAAAAAATAGGTTGAGCCAAAGATGAGAGGGTCCTGGCTGGTTTTGAACTTGTGTTTCTCTTGTCTCTACTCTCTTTAGCAAATTCTACAAGTGTGTGCCACCATAACCATTAAAGTAACAATATGAATAAAGGGGCTTACTGCGTGACTCACTGTAACACTGATGATTCTGTGACAAGATTTCTCCTTCTTCATTTCTATCTATTTTATTTTACCTTACATTTTACTTTGTTTTATTTTTCATGGTTGGAGGGAGATGGGTGGGATTGGGAAGCATAATGTGAATGACAGAAAGAATAAATAAAAAGGAAGCTTAAAAAAACAAAGACTAGGATGTTTTGAAAATGCCAAGTAAAAAAGCAACCAGGGAGATAATTTAAGAAAGTTGTAGAAATGTTTGTGTCTCTGAGTTGTCACATTTTGGGTTACCCAGAATTTACCAGAGAAACCTGATACTCTATATGTATCTTTATTTGATATCATCATGCATTTGCATAGAAAACCAATATTATATTTTGCTACAGTCTACTCACTACATAACCATCATCTTGAAATATCTATGTCAAGATTTAATAACAATATGAGAGTGAAGTACTCCTAGTATTAAGTACACTTTAATATTTTGATCAAATCCACTGGGGGTAATAAATTTATACCATACCTGTCAGAGATGAAAAATGTTTTTTTCTTAATTCATATTCTACTCTTTAAAAATACTGTGTTGAATTTGTCTTCCTTTCAAGATATATATATAGTAGAGGGTTGGAGATGCAGCTCAGGATACCTTATCCCCTGCAGTAATGCAGTCATTTCTGACCCACGGGTATGACATTTTGCTGTTAGTACAGGTATTACTGAATAAGATTCTTGATACCCTTCACTTGGACTATATACATAACTTCTTCCTGACTGTTTCTAGGAAGATATCTTCAAAGTATGAATTCTGTTCTGTTATTACCTGGGCAGGGCTGGGTGCAGGTTTCCTCCAGAACTATCTGTTTATTACCATCTACAATAAGTTCAATGTCAGTGCAGAATTCTTCATCCACCACTTTGCTGAAATCATCAGCTGAACCATCACTCACTACACAAGAAATATTCCGTGTCCTGGTTCCTTCTCCACACTGGGCCTCCTGGAATGAAGGGAGAAACAGCTAATTAGAAAAGGAAAAATATTAATTAGAGAGCTCATGGCTTGTAGTCATTTCTGCATCACTGATTTTGATTTATGAGTAGCTAGAGAAACATCGGAAACCACAGGGAAGAAGCCTTATAGGGCACAAGCATACATGAAAAAATTTATGTTCTTCCTAGACAAAGACAGGCAAATAAATTTTTATTAAAACAAATCAGTCTCCAAATGATTTTAAAAGTGCAGGACAGTGGTGCTTGCTCTCAAAACTAATTAGAAGATTGGGAAGAGGCTAAGACTAAACGTTGATGAGAAGAATGACCATCTCTCTAACTCAAAAATATTTTTAGAACCAAGTCTTAGCAGATCAAAACTGCCGTCTTCACATAGCTTCCTGAGGGTTGATACCTGTACTTGGCATGGAGACCACTGGCCGTACTGCCAATGATAGCATGGCTTCACTGGGCAAGGCTTGGACTGTTCCATCAGGGAAGGGCAGGGTCTCCCATCGCCTTGAAAGGGCTGGGTCACTGTTCGTCTCCGAATCATTTTTCCTTGGAAAACATAACATGAAACAACTTCATTGTGATGTTATGGTTGTACAGATTGATGAATATATTATTGGAAGAAAGTATCATAGATGTCTCTCTTGAGAAGACCCTGGAGCAAAAGATCCTCACATATTTTCACAAGGAAGATGTCTTCCTGGAGCTCACCTGATACCATTTAGCGCTAGAGAGGTATTTTGTTTGGTGTGGCTTGAGCACTAGGCTAATGTTAATTGAAACACACAACCAACCTGTGAGTCCACATGTTTGAGAGCATTCTGACCAAGAAGACCACTCTGAAAGCTGACAGTTCAAGGGGCATTCCACCATGCAGGACATGTTCATCTGCCAGTTCTTCTCCAGGCCAAGCTGAAAAAGGAGAGGCAGTTACGTTTGTATAGGTGGGGAGACAGGACTGTGTGCATTGTTGGTAGAAAAAGGAATATCAAGGGAGCAGGGAGGTGGAAGACTAAAGGATAGAAGAAAGTATAGAGAGCAGTAGAGATGCGGAGACTCAGGGGAGGAGAGGAGACTGGAGGGAGGCAGAGGGCCTGAGAGGAAGTGAGCAAAGACAGCATGGCATGGCAGAAGGCTACTAGAAAGGCAACCATTATCCAAACTATTAAGAATATAAAATGATTCAACCCAACAAAGTTAGAGGCCAAGGACAGAAAATGAATTCAGGGTTATTCAGACTCTATGCAGCTATGTATTGTGTTAACATTTTCCATGAATAGTGAAAAAATATACAGTTAATCTACAAATTAATTGACTGTCCCTATATGAAGAATAAATACACTGCTTTGTGACATTTCAAACCCCAAATACCATCCATATATAGACCTATAATTTTATCTTCCTCATGTTATTTGTTTTTATGTAGACATGTTAAACTGAATAGTCAAATGATTTTAAAGTCAAACTGCCACTTAAAACCAAAGATAGAGTATTCTGGAAAAAAAATCAAATAACGGTTTTGATAAGAGATGTCATTCTGTAAATATGTTTTTTGTATTGATTAATGAATAAAGCACTATTGGCCAATAGGAAAGAAAGATAGTCAGGACTAGGAGATGAGGAGGAGAGGGGAAGAAGTAGGGAGGAGATTCAGAATGGAGGACAGAAAATCAGAATGCAGGCTCCTTCTCTGGTAAGATAAAAGCACATGGAAATACTTAGATTAATAGTAACGGGATAATATTTAAGACAGAGCTAGCTGATAAGAAACTAGTAACTGGCCTACAGCTTTATATCTAATACAGCGTCTCTGTGTGTTATTTGGGGCTGATGTGGCTGTGGGACCAGGCCGGCAGGGAAAACCTTACTCTTAACACAGTTTGGGATCTGGGGTGTAGTTCCATGGTAGAGTACATAGTTACTATCCAGATGTCTCCAAATTTAGTAACTTGCATAGAAAATGAATGAATGAATGAATGAATGAGTGAATGAATTGACTTTTTTGTTTGTTGGTAATGGCATTTTTCTATGTAGACTAGAATGTCTTAAATGTTTTTTGTAGCCAATGATGACTTTGCCCTTTGACTTTCCACCTGCCTAAACTTAAATTATACATGTACCACAATGCCTGGATAGAAATGCAAGGGAATGAAGTAAACCATCTTTCTCAAAATAAATGTGGGTCCTATGCTCAATCATACCACAAGGACACTTGCTGAACAATGTTCAGAGCAGCTTATAGCCAAAACTGGAAATAGCCTAGATGCCCCTTAACCAAAGAATGAATAAGAAAAATATGGTATATTTATACAATGGATTACTACTCAGCTCTAAAAAATGATGACCTCACGAAACTTGCAGCAAATGAATGGAACTAGATAAAAACATTCTGAGTGAGGTAAACCAGACCCAGAAAGACAAACACTATGCATTCAGTTGTAAGAGGATATTAGATGTAAAGCAAAGGAAAACCAGAGTATAATCCACAGCTCCAGAGAAGCTAGTAGGACCCTAAGAGGGGCACATGGATTGCCCAGGGAAGGAAAATCAGATGAGATCTACTGGGTAAACTGAGGAAAGGGATCGTAAGGGAGAGGGTAGAGGGGATGAAAATATGAGGGAGCTGGATGGTCAATTGGGGGAGGGATGCAGTGGAAGAGCAATGAAAGATACCTTTTTTTGATAATTTTTAAATTTAAATTTGAAACAAGCTTGTTTTACATGTAAATCACAGTTCCCTCACCTTTCCATCCTTCCTGTTTCCCCCACCAATGCCCATCCCATCCCGTTTCTAATTCCCAGGGAGGGTGAGGCTTTCCATGGAGTCTTCAAAGTCTGTCATATCATTTGGAGCTGAACCTAGGTCCTCTTCTCCCCCATGTGTCTAGGCTGAGAGAGTATCCCTCTATGTGGAATGGGCTCCCAATTCCATTCATATACTAGGGATAAATACTGATCCATTACCAGAGGCCCCATAGATTTCCAAGTCTTCCTAACTAACACTCATATTCAGGGAGTCTGGGTAGGTCCTATGCTGTTTTCCCAGCTGTTAGACTGGTGTCCACGAGCTCCCCCTTGTTCAGGTCAGCAGTTTCTGTGGGTTTCTCCAGCCTGGTTTTGACTCCTTTGCTCATTACTCATTCCTCTCTGTAACTGGATTCCAGGAGTTTGGTTCAGTGTTTAGCTGTGGGTATCTGCTTCTGCTTCCATCAGCTACTAGATGAAGGCTCTAGGACGGCATATAATGTAGTCATTAATCTCATTATTGGGGAAGGGCATTTAAGATAGCCTCTCCACCATTGCTTAGATTATTAGTTGGTGGTCATCATTATAGGTCTGTGGACATTTCCCTAGTGCCAGATTTCTCTTAATGTAATGGCTCCCTCTATTATGGTATCTCTTTTCTTGCTCTTGTCTATTCTTTCTCTGACTCAATCTTCCTACTCCCTCATGCCCACCTCTCCACTCCTCTTCTTCCTAACTCTCTCTCCTCTCCTCCCATGCTCCCAATTTTCTTGGTAGATCTTGTCCCTTTCTCCTTCTCTGGGGGACCGTGTATGTCTCTCTTAGGGTCCTCCTTGTTCTCTAGCTTTTCTGGTGGTACATATTGTAGGCTGGTGATCCTTTGCTCTATGTCTAAAAACCATATATGAGTGAGTACATGCCATGTTTGTCTTTTTGTGACTGGGTTACTTTACTCAGGATGTTTATTTTCTAGTTCCATCCATTTGCCTACACATTAAAGATATCTTAATACAGAGAGCCACTATGGGATTAACTATAAACCTGGTGCTAGGGTAATTCCCAAGAATCCACAAGGATGACCTCAGCTAAGACTCCTAGCAATAGTGGAGAGGATGCTCAAACTGGCTTTCCCTGTAATCAGATAGGTGAATACCCAAACTATCATCTTAGAGCCTTCATCCAGTCATCAATGGAACCAGACACAGAGATTTACAACCAAGCACCAGCCCCAACTCTGGAAATCCAGTCAAAGAGAGGGAGGTGGGAATATATGAGCAAAGGAAAGTCAAAATCATGATGGAGAAATCATCAGATGCAGCTGAACCAAGCTCATAGAAACTCATGAACTCTAGACTGATATCTGTGGAGCTTCTATAGGACCAACCTAGGCCATCTTTATCTGGCAGACAGTTGAGAATGTGGCAGGAAATGCTGAGGAAAAAGAGGGAGGGAAAGGAACTCATGATAGAAAAGAGCAAAGGAGTTTATGGAGGCATGGAAGATTGCAAGAGGGAACAAGAGAGTCTGAGAAAATATTAGAAATGTCATAATGAAGCCTGATACGTTGTATGGTGATAGGAATATCTTCATTTGTATTTCCTTCCTCCTTCCTTCCTTCCTTCCTTCCTTCCTTCCTTCCTTCCTTCCTTCCTTCTCCTCCCTCCCTCCCTTCCTCCCTCCCTTCCTCTCTCTTTTCCTCCCTCCCTTCTTTTGTTTCTTCCTCTATTCTTTCCTTTTTGACACAAAGTATCTCTGACTGTACTGGAATTTATTCTGCAGACCAGGATGGCCTTGAACTCATGGAGATATGTCTACCTCTGCCTCCTGAGTGTGCCACCAGCACCCTTCATTTGTATTTTCTAATTAAATAGCAGAAGATAACAAAAGAAATACTTTCTGGTCATTGCAAGGAGTTTTAGACGCACTTAAATATATGCTATTCAGTGTAAGGATCAGATCAATTTTTTTTTTTTTGGACACTACATCCCTCATCAGGCATCCAACTATAATCTACACTAGATATACTTGATAGACTTGAACATTTGGCATTTAAAGTTATTCCAGACCACTATAATATAATTAAGAAATACAGAAGGGTAGAGAGATAAATCTTGGGGTGGTAGAGTTAACATGATATGAAACATTTATGATATGCTCTAGATTCATGATGGAGCATTTAACACAGATTCAACTATTACTGACTTACTTCATTAGAGAGTGTTTTGTCTCTCCATTAATTACACTTTAAATCTCTCTGTTTCTTTCTCCTGATATCTATTTTATCTTTTTACTCTGTTCCTCTGTTTTTTTTAACCTATTTCTCTATCTGACTGTCTCTCATCTCTCTCTTCATCACCATTATGTATCTATGTATGCATGTATCTCTCTATATATCTATCTATCATCTATCTATCTATCTATCTATATATCTAAATCATCATCATTATCTATTCAACTATCTATGTATGCATGCAGATCATCTGCCCTGTACATATATTTCTAAGAAAATTTTAATAATATATTTAGGTCTTAAAGAACAGAAAAGAAGACACAATGACTAGGTATGAAATGAGTTAAAAAAAAACCCTCAAAAAACACCAAAGGAGAAAATATACTACATAAATGCAAGTGAATTTAACCCTAATTTTCCTCTTTGTTGGGCAGTAATGACATATTTCGTTGAGGCTATTAAGGAAGCAGCAAGAGTTACCTACTGCTGCTGAATTGAGTGCAGGGTTTGCACAGGGGTTGGTAGGTGGGTGGTCTGACCATTGTTTACAAAGACAGCACAGTGGTTTGTGGAGCCAGCTGGATTCACAGGGATATGTAAAATGGTATGTATACTGTTTAATTCCCATAGAGAGTAGCTTAGATTTCCCTGAAGACAGAATTTGCCAGGATGTTTGGATTTGAACCTGCAGTTGTGCCTGCAGAATTCACATGATATGAAGTTGTTTATAGTAGTCTTGGATACACTGGGCTTCCCTTTCACATGTTCTTGTAAGGAGGGAACGTTGCCAGGTATTTATGAAAGAGAGTACACTCACCACCAGCTTGTACTAGAAGAACACAGACCACTCTCTGGGAAGTTTGTGATTGTTGCAATAATCTTCACTTACAACAGTGCTATTTAATGGTGGCTTAAATGATATTAGTTTAAACACTTGAACATAGCATATGAATATGTCGACTCCACAAGTTTGTTGTGGCAGGCATTTATTAGCTAAACAACTGAATGTTTTTAGGGAATCTGAAAGCCTATCCCTATAGATGGAGATGTAAAGAAGTTAAAGTTCTGTGCACTTGACAGTGGCACTAAGTGGGTTCAAGTAGTTCCATGGATGGCTTTTTCTTAAGAGTTAAGGCCATTGTGTTTCAGATCTATTAAAGCCCTTAGTTTGGTCCGATAATAACCCTGTAGATCTCAGAAGCACAGGGAGCCAAACGACGGGAACACCACTGCCTTTTTGGTTTGGAGATCAGATAAAACTCACTAAAAGATTTAGCTTCTTGAAAAGAAAGGTCAATGTCATGTTTCTCTACTGCTCAGAAGGTCAAGCTAAGGGGGATGGCATTACTTTCATCCACCGATTAACTATAAACTACATTCAAGATAATGGTGACAGACTTCATCTTTTTGCTCGAACATTAAGTTTTCTTATCCAGACATGAGACCTAAGTGCTTAAATTCTCACAGCTGGCTATCAGATCTTAATATCAAAATCTGCTATGAAACTGCATGTGATCGATGTTTAGCAATAGAAAGAATAAATGATGGATCTTGGCAGGTGTCCAAACTCTGCATCCAATTCACATCAAATTACAAAAGATGATGAGTGGGTCTGATTAAGATTTATTGCCTTTATTCACCTTGATTGCTTATTGTTTCCTAAGCATTTCTTCCAGAATGGGCTAATTAGCATACCTTTGGGCTCCACGAGGAACAAAATACAGGAAATTATCTGTGGAAATCAGTCGTGTGGATACTGTCTCTTTTCAAGAGGGCACTAGACAGGCTGTGAAAACAGCTGTTGGCCATGCGCTGAGTGGAACATACGTCACTTGGCTCCATGTGAATTTAAATTGTCAGGGAAGAATTTCCTAGGGAGACTTAACACAGCACTCACCCACCTCTTCACAATATTTCAGGTCAACAGACTTGCCGTCACTTCGAACACAGTCCAACATCCTTGTTTTAATGCCATTTCCACAAACTGCCTTCTCACTCAGCTGGCACGTGCTCCAGTCTGAACATAAAAGACCCGTCAAAACAGAAGGCGATGCACAAACAAATTTCAGATGAAACTCTGATGAACCGAATCCCATACCTAATTCACAACTGCTTTTCCTAAGCCCCACAATTAATCATCCCCCATACAGAGCATATGGGTCCCAGAGTTGAACATATTAAGCAGTCAAATGGAATTGCTGGGGTTGCACATAGCGGTGGGGATTATTCTTTAAGTCAGGTGTCTACTTGACAATTTCGACAACTAGCTATTTAGTGATATCGTAAAATCGGCTTTGGTCTATAGATCAATGCCATTTCAAAAACTTTTTTTTTCTCAAGAAGGAGTAGAATTTAAAAATTTGCTATTATGCCTCTTTTAGCAAAGTAAGCATAATTTTAAGGGATGGTACTTTGTGTAGTTATATTAATGCCATATAGTTAATTTATTCCCTTAAGTCTAAGTTTTTTTTTTCAAATGCAAACACATTTATTTCCCAAATAACTTCAGCATATTTATTAAATTCTCTTCTTTTGTATCTTTTTGCAAAAATAACTTTCATCTTTCTCCAGGCTAGGAAACAAATTCTACAGAACTTTGATTTCCTTTGTGCCATCAAAGCAAATTGGAGAGTAAACTAGGAAACAGAAGCCAATGTGACTGTCATGTCTCTGTTTGCAATTTCTTGATCTTGCTTCAGTGTGGAAATTACTTGGGAAAAATCCAACTATGCTTTGATGTTGTACCTAAACAAAGGAACCAATGAAATATTTTTGATATGTAAGCTTTGATAATAATAAATAAAATTGAGGGAACAAACATAATCTATCACCAGTATACTTTTTTGAATGTTTATTTTTTACATTGCATTTTAAAATTATTATTATTTTTTCTTATTTTACATATTGATCCCAGTTCCCTCTCCCTCCAATTCTCCCATGTCCCCCAACCCCCCATCCCATTTCCTACCCACTCCATAGAGAGGGTGTCCCTGCACCCCAAAAAGTATTTATGTAGATGTTATAACTAACATTCATTAAAAAGGAATGTGCTCCCAAAGTCCTTTCATGCACCAGGGATACATCCTGTTTCCACTGTCAGAGGTACCATAGACTGCCCAGGCATTTAATTAAGACCCAAGTTCAGGGGGGTCTGGGTCAGTCCAATGATGGTTTCCCAGATATCAGTCTGGGATCCATGAGCTCCCCCTTGTTCAAGTCTGCTGTCTCTGTGGGTTTCTGTACTCTTGCCATCAGGCAAATGCAAATAAGGCAACTCTTAGATACCATCTTACTCCTGTCAGAATGGCTAAAATCAGAAACACCAATGACAGTTTATGCTGGAGAGGATATAGAGAGAGGAGGACACTCTTCCACCGCTTGTGAGAGTGCAAACTTGTACAGCCATTTTGGAAAAAAGTATGGTGGTTCCTCAGGGAAATGGGAATCAGTCTACCACAGGACCCAGATAATTCCACTCTTAGGCATATACCCAAATGATCCACATCCATGCCACAAAAACATCTGTTCAGCTATGTTCATACCAAAATTATTTATAATAGCTAGAACCTGGAAACAACCTATATGCCCCTCAACTGAAGAATGGATAAAGAAGATGTGGTACATTTACACAATGGAATACCACTCAGTGGGAAAAAAAACATGGAATCTTGAAATTCACAGTCAAATGGATGGAACTTGAAGAAACCATCCTGAGTGAGAGCCTTCATCTAGTAGCTGATAGAAACAGAAGCAGACACCCACAGCCAAACTCCTGGAATCCACTTGCATAGAGGGAGGAGTGATAAGCAAAGGGGTCAAGACCAGACTGCAGAAACCCACAGAGACAGTTGAATATTTATTTTTAAGATTAGAGAATTTTACATCATGTTAATGTTGTTCATAAATGTCTCTGTATTTATGTAGATGTTATAGCTAACATTCACTAAAAAAGAAAATAGAGTAGCACCTTCCCAAAGTGGGAGAAGGTTTTAAATCGGTTTATCTGGAATATTTACCACATACTTCAAAATATAAAACAGATTACTACTTCTTCGTATCATTATTGCTCAGAGTGTAAACTGAGTGTAAAATGGCACACAGTGTAGCTGTTCTAAGCAGATGATACCGTCTGGAGCTGATTTATATGTGAGTAGGCCCCAGACTCTATGAAGACGTGATAGAGTGCTTACCTGTGACATTGTAGTCATAATGGTAGCAGTTTTTGTTCAGATTACAGGGTTCTTCCTCCACAGCGTCGGGGCAGGCTCTTCCTTCATCAGCAGGCTGTCTAATGGGTTCAGCTGACCTTTGCCGGGAACCACTTGGGTTGCAAGGCTTACAAAAAAACAATACCATTTGTTCAGAAGGATAAGCTCAGCCATACAACAGCTAGTGTGTTACTGGAGCTGGCATTAGAGCACCCAATTTGTTGACTAATTTGAACAAGTCAGTTAATCTCATTATGTTTCAGAATTCCCATATTCAAAATGTAGGCATTGACTAAGAGTCTGATGTGCCATCCTGGCCAGAAGATGCTTAAGTCTTTATATTACATCTATATAAACACGTTCATCATACATCCATATTCAGTAACAAAGAATATTAATTCCTATATGCTGTAATGATTTGATGTATATGCATAAAAGTGTGTGTATATGCATGTTTACACTCATGTGTGTGTATATGTGTATCAATAGACAAACTATTTGAGTGGTGACTTCAAATAATTACCTAGGTATTAATGGCTTTTATTTTCCTAATGCACACCCCCATAAACAATTTAGCATCTATAGAGTGGCTGGCTATTTTTTCATATTGGGGCATCTTTCTGAAAACATCTGGCTTCTAAAAAAAAAGAAAAGGACAAATATTTTGGGTTTCTTAGGCCTTGAGTAGTTATTGCCTTGTCCTTTGCTCTCTTTGATCAAACCACTGAAGGAATACTTACTGTATTTAGAGAATGCTAATTGTTTAAAGGTCCTGCTACTATAGCCAGTGTGAGTACATTGAAAAATTTCTGTTTTCTATAGTGTATATTCTTTGAACCATGGTTCTTCACACATGGTAAATGCTTTGTGTTTGTTTATAGATGTTGTAGGTGATAAAACAAGATAACTTATAATGTCCAAAATGTACACTTATTCAACTAGTTAAATTTTAGTCCCACCCCAAAATTTCTTTTGGCAAAGGCTCAAGAAAACAAAATATGATTCACAAACTCTTGTCACACATGGTGGAACTCAATATTTTTCTAAAATGTTTACCTATGGATATTAAAACAGACCCCAGATGGACATAGTTCCTGTTCACTGGTTCCTGTTACTGGCATTCGTGCTAAGGAATTTAAGAAGTAGCCCAAGTTCAACAGCCTCTTTTTATATAAGCTGAATATTCTTTTAAAGGAATCTCAGATGATAAAATTCCATCATTGTAAGCAGAATTAGACACCATAGAATGTAGTTCAACTGAAGAATTAGAACAGAAATTCATTTGCAGACTCTTATGAAGGGTAAAGCCTTCACTTTTCTTTCAATATCTATTCAAATGATATATTGGGCCTGTTTTATTTTTGAATAGTCAATTGGTTTCCAGCTTGCATTTTAACAGTGTTAACACAGGGAGAAAAAGTCAAATCTCCTTGGAAAACACAGACTATAAACATGCCTGAAGCTGTCCTTTACTGTAATTCAAGCAATTTAACATTAGGTGTATCTTTCCATTTTTTTTTTAGATTGCTTTTCACAATTGTGTAGGGCTAAGGTAACTATGCTGGGTAGTTTTATGGTAATTTGACACAGACTAGCCTCATCTGACAGGAGGGCACCCCAAGCATGGCAATGCTTCGATAATGGGCTGTAGGCAAGCCAGTAGAGGTTTTGTAATTAAATTAATTAATTAAAAATAATTATTTAATTAATAATCACACAATTAAATAAATAAATTAGATTAAGGGTTCAGATCATTGTTGGTAGTGCCATTCTTAGCTTGTACTCCTGGATTCTATAAGAAAGCAAGATGAGGAAGCCAGGCGGAGCAAGCCAGAAATACTCCATCATGGCCTCTGTATGAGCTCCTGCCTCCAGGTTTCTGATATTTGTGAGTTCTTGCTCTCACTGCTTTTGATGATAAACTGAAGTGTGAGTAAAATACACCCTTTACTCCCCAAGATCCTTTGTCACGATAGTTCATCATAGCAACTGAGATGCTAACTTTCCTGCATATTGTTTCAAGTGATTCCCTTCTTCTAGCTGGGCGTTAGGGTTTTCACTGTTATTGAAATATACAAGTTTGAACTCATTTGGATTTCTAGGAGTGAAGAAGAAGACTATGTGTGACTGTTGGGCTGTGAAGTCTGTTTTTGTTGTCAATTTGACAACATCTGAAATTAAGTAAAACCTAAATGGCTGGGCACATCTGTGAGAAGTTTTCCTTAATTAAATCATTTGAAGTGAGAAGATACACCTTTAATCCAGATCTTGGAAATTGGAAGATATACTTTAAATACATATTTTGTTTTTTGAGGTGAGAAGATCCGCCCTTAAAATGGACCACAACTTCTGTTGGTAGGCTATATAAAGGACCTGGAAAGGATGCTCTCTGCTGGCTTGACCTTGCTCTCACTAGCAAGTTCACTCCTTTACTGGCATTAAAGATAATTTGGGATTCTGGAATATACTGAAGACCAGCTGAGACATTCACCCTCTTGGAATGAGCAGTTAGTGGATTCTTAGACCTTCAGTTGATGATAACCATTGTTGAATTAGCTGGACCACAGCCTGTAAGACACTCTGATACATCTCCCTTCCCTGCTTCTAGGGAACCCTGACTAATACACAGGTGAACTTTCTTTATAAGGGAAATAACATTCCAAGTCCCGTCTTGAGATAAACACTAATAAGAAGTAGTTCTAAGAAGAGATGTTCAGGCAGGGTGCAGTTTTGGCACATGATCTTTTCTTCATATGACAATAGTGGCTTCCATGGATTAATTCTAATCACCACAGATTCTGTTATAAAGTTGTCCTATTATAAAATAGAGGCTGCTGAATGCAGGCTGATTTTATACTTATCAACAGGGATTCTAATAGCAGGTTCACTGAACAGAAACTATGACCAATTGGATTCTGTTTTAATTGTCCACAAACAACCATCTAAGAAGAATATTTCATGTCTCACCATGTGTAACCTTCTTCCTCCTCAATTTCTTCCCCGGGATCATTCACTTTCTAGTGTCAGCATCCCTGGTGTGGCATTCCCTGCTGTTTACATTAAAAGATTTGAAGCAAGGGATAGCAATCTAACACCATTAAAGAACTTCCCTAGAGTTTCCTTCCTTTTTCACTTTCCCTAAAGGGAATCTTTATGACCACTGCAGAATTTAACATTCTGTGTAATCTGTGAGGCCAGCTGAAGGCATCATGGGCTGGTTTAGGAGCACAGTTGAAAAGGAGCAAAGGTTTTGCAAGAAGTCACGATGTTGGAAAAACATGGCTTCATTTACATGACTTACTCATCCAAGGAAGTGGCAAAGAAAGCATACCTCACTTTTCAAACATGGATCACAAAGAGATTTTTTTTCAATACAATTATTTTTCTTAAGCCTTCAAAAATTAATCAAACTCCATTTTACGCAAATGGCTCATGATCTCACCAAAGCACACTGGGTCCATGGCCCCCACTCAGATATCACACAATCCTCAGGGCACGGTAGTTTACACTCTCTAGAGCCCAGGGGCATATCTTCTGGGTCGCATAGGTAATCCTCCACATGTTCAGAAGGGCCATCTGCTGTGTTCTGCATGCACCTAAACAAAAGCATGCTTATCAGCAAAGGAATCAGGACAATTAGAATGACAGCCAACACACAGGATGGGTAGTTCTCATTAAGACACCATCTGATGAATAACCTTCTCCCAAAGTGGAGAATAAAAAGAAACCGTGCCTCTCTAAATGTAGCTTGTACTCCTTTAAGATTAAAAAGAAAATATACTCACATGCTCACTCATAGTATTTTAGTAAGATAGCTTCCATGCATTGGTAAGTGCTATCATGTTTCTTTGCAAGGGAAGTGGTTTTTACACCCATATGTGAGACAGGAACTAATGAACAATGAAAAACGATCCAAAGACATTCTCAGAGAAGATGCAGTTGACTCATACGTGATGGAGGCTTAGGTACAGTGTAATATTCACACAAAAATGCTTCATAAGGCAAATTCCAAGGTAAGGCAATTATCAGTTTATCATTTAAAAGTCATTTTAGCTGCCAGCAAGATGACTCGGTAAAGAAAGCCA
Organism: Cricetiscus sungorus; assembly: GCA_030556225.1. Classification (NCBI taxonomy): domain Eukaryota; kingdom Metazoa; phylum Chordata; class Mammalia; order Rodentia; family Cricetidae; genus Cricetiscus; species Cricetiscus sungorus. The sequence goes on from JANBXA010000253.1 coordinate 13,673,196, forward strand.
TTTGCAACCAAACCTGATGACCTGATTTCAGTCCCTAGAATTTACACGGTAGGAAAGAAAACTAATTCCTGCCAATTATCCTCTACATGGGCCTAGTGAGTGTGTGTGTGTGTGTGTGTGTGTGTGTGTGCGCATGTGGTTGTGGTTGTGAGTGTGAATGTACACTGTGTGTATTTGCATGTGTGAGACCTGTGTGTGATGTGTGTGAATTTGCATCTATGTGTGTGAAAGACCTGTGTGATATGTGATGGTGTGTGTGTGTGTGTGTGTGTGTGTGTATAAGACATGTGTGGAATGTGTGTGTGAGTGTGCATGTGTGTGGTTGCCTGTGTATATGTGAGACTTGTGTGATGTGTGTATTCATGTGCGTGTGCATGCATCTTTGTGTGCTTGTGAGTGTGGTTGTGTGTTTGTGTGAGCATTTGTGTATGAGTGTGCATGTGTGTGTGAGAGACTTGTGTGTAAGAGAGATGGTGTATGTGATGTATGAGTGCATGTGTTTGTGTTTGTGTCTCTCTCTCTCTCTCTCTCTCTCTCTCTGTATGTGTTGTGTGTGGTTATGTTTGCATACAAATAAATAAAGTAAAATAGTTTTAAAAGCCATTAAAAAGGCAATTTCAGTTTCCCATGTGCTAACTTCTAAAGAAAGCCAGAAACCAAAAGAAAATTATAAATAGAACAGCACAACTTCCCTAAGTGTGGTTATTTGGACCTTGATTTTTTTTTCTTGATTGTTAGTTTACATTTTATTAGAACAAATTTAAACTTTACTTCATACTATTCTAATATGAACAGTCAAGATTTACTCCTTACTGATCTCTTGAGAAGGTAATTAATATGGGTTCCCTATGCCTTAGTTAATAATCTCTCTGTGAACTTTAATAGTGGGAGAGAAAACCTTGGTCCTTAATCTATAATGTAGAAAAGGTCAACCAAATTATTGGGTTTTGGAAGAGAGCTGCCTTTGGGAAGCTGAAAATGAAGATAGGCTCTTAAACCTCCTGGGCTATGAATTAGCAGTTGGCTGAGTCATGCCACAGTTATATTCCTGACATCCCATCTTTGCTCAGAGATTTCCAGGAGGAAGAACATTGTGATTTTAAAAATATACTCTGAAAGATTACTGTTTATATTGATACCAAATTTAAGAAAATATTTCTATTAAGTGAGACATTGGAAGCTTGGAAAACTGTTCATAATTGTATCTTGACTGGGCATGCAATCTGAAAACAAAAGTACATAAATACCGATCCCTATGAATTTTTGAAAAATCCTTCACAAAAATGAATCAGCAGATACTTGGTGATTTAATTGTTGGAAAATTAACTAGAAAGTTAGTTAAAAAAGTTTTTAGTTATGTAGGTAAAGTACTATCTTTAGTACCATTCTAAAAATATTCTTTTGACAGTGGCTTGGCAAAGACATGGATAGGGCAAGCAGTTTCACACTCAAAATGTGGAATTGATGCTAAGATCACATTCTTAGCAGATACTGATTTAGCAAATAGGATTAACTTGTAAAATTGCCTGTTGATCCAAGTTAAGAACAAATGTCCAATATTCTAATAAGTAGCTATATACATACAAGTTTATTGGTAAAGGCTTTTATCTTTTTAAATTTTGTGTCCTATAAATCACACAAAATCAGAATAAGCAATAAACTGCAAATCAACCTCGCAGCGGTAATTTCTCTGAGTAGACTTGATTTATTTTAAAATAAATTATTATTTTAAAACATATTTTCATTTCATAAGATAGGGACAAGTTTTATCTACCAAGATGTGTGTTTGTTTTATTTGAATGAACATTTCTTTCAACTTAAAATTCAGAATAAATGTTTGGGCCAAGCTTAAGGCCAAAGAAATATATTTTACATTTGTTTCCTTCTTCGCCTTGGCCTTTCTATCTTTCTATAGAGCAATATGTTTTTTTGAGAAGACTGAAGTATATTAGAAACATTAACTGCAAGACCACTTTGGAGGTGACAGACTTATAACATGTAGGGAATACAGGTTGTCTGCATTGGTAAAACACAGCAGCTGCAGAAACAGCAACCAAAACTGCTTCTTTCTATTTCTATTGTCATTGTGTGCATAAATTTGTGAAAACAAAAATGTTGTTGACAGCATCCCCTTTCTTTGCCTGGCATCCTTGAGATCATGGCTTGATTCCTAGCATTAGGGGGAGGGAAGAAAAGAAAGAAGGAAGGAAAGGAAAAAGAAGTAAAGCAAGGAGGGCAGAAGGAGGATGGGAGAAAAATGGCAGGCAGGAATGAAGCAGGGGAGGGAGGAATTCCTATTAGAAAGAAACATTTCCACTTTTCACATCCTAACTGAGAAAGATTGAAATCAGGCAAATACAAACCTGTCCTTTTATAGACTCATCTATATTGAAATGTCAGTCCACATATGTATACAGGCAGGACACACTGACCCTAATTAGCAGAGAATAGTGTTTGAGTCCTGTACCACTCAATCAGGAAGAAACAGGCACATTATTACATGATCTGAGATCACGATCAATAGTGACCTCTCTCTCTACTGCATCAACCTCAATTCATAAGTTGCTCTGAAAAGTTACTTTGTTTCAAATGTGTTTGGAAACATTGAAAAATAACTATCTACAAAGCAAAAAGAAGCATGTACACAACAGTTGAAGGAACAGTGTAATGTACATTCTTGCATTATAATTTTCCACTAACAAAACAGCAACCTACCCAAATTTCTCACATAAGGAAATGATTTTGTAAATCTGGAGTTAAAAGTTTTAAATTAGAAACCGAAGTATAGAGAACATGAATTTTTTTTTCTTTTCCATTTCCTATCTACTTCTTTAGCCTACCTTTATTATGGTCTGTAGAAAATGTAAGTGGGTTTTTGAGACAAACAGAAAGTGTTTTTTTTTTTTAAATCAGAAACAAGATTATACATATTGTATATGCAAAACTTTTATGATATTAAGATCAATTGAACAAAAACTTTCTACTAAAATAGATTGTGACACTATTATATAATTCTAAAACTCAATATAAGTTATAGATGAGAATGAACTGATGCCAAGTTCTGCATTTATTATTATCATTACACTTTAGACCCTTTGTGATGAAGGAATGTTCCACATCTGTGCTGTCCAATAGAACAGCCACACGTGTCAGTTGAGAAATTGAAATTGCGAGTAGTGAGAATGAAGGAATTCATCCAAAACTTTATTTAATTAGTTTAATGTGAAATTGAAATATCCATGACCAGTAGCTTCTCAATCACACAAGATAACTCCAGGTTGACAGAAAGGATCAGGAAGTCAAGACAGGGTATTTGAAAATGTGTATTTGCAAATTATATTTGTCCTTTCTGCTAGGGAAGATGGCTTAGTAAGTCAAGTGCTTGCCACATAAGCCTGAGGACTTGGGTTCAATTTTCATCACTCATGTGACAACAGTAGTAGGCTCTACAGCACAATCTGTAAACCTGTACTGAGGAGGCAAAGATAGGAGTATCTATCCCTGGGACGCCAAGAGACCCTAACTCAAAAATTAAGGCCGACAGTGAATTAGATAAACATCTAGTGTTGATCTCTGGCTTCCACACACATGTGAACATATACAAAAAAACCCAAAACAAACAAGCAAAACACACACACACACACACACACACACACACACACACACACACACACCATGCACAAAAGAAGCATGTTTGCTTTTAAGAAGCCTCTGAGGTTTAACATCCATACCTATAAAGTTTGCTTTCAATGTGTATTTCCAATGGTGAGCCCTGTTAACATACATACTACTTACAAGTAACATACAGACTTTTCTACCTTTATTTGTATAACCACATATAATACATGTATGTAACAACAATTAATGAAAATGTAGGCTACGAATTTTCAAAAAAGCAAGGGGCTATATTAGGGGCAGTTCTAGAGGGAGAAAGAGAGGGGAGATATAATTATAATCTCAAAAATAAAAATGCAACTTTTAAGAAGTATTGTAAAGTGGAGCTTTTAATGTCACAAACTAGAATACATAAACTTCTTGAAACAGAGGTTCTTCTTTCCACATGCCCAGAATCCCTAAAAACCAAAAGTAATAAAATTTCAGGACAGTGGAGATGAGGGACGTCCCATGTTATTGCCTGTGAAATTGGGAGATGATTGTCATACCACCTCTCTGTCATTCTGCTTGGTCTTACCTCACTTTGCGGGTCTGCACACCCTCTCCACAGTTGTCTCGCATGTTCACAAAGGTCACCTTGCAGACACTCCATGGTTCTGTGACCCATATGTACTGGTTGCAGTCACTGTGGCATGGTACGACCTCATACACCTGAAACACACATCAGCTAATCTCAGGCAGTGGAATGAGAGTAGGGTGGGTGGATGGAAGACACCTGTATCATCACAGTCAGTATTCTATCAGTTTGTTTTTATTCCTCCCCTTTATTGTTGATACTCTCAAGTAGTAAGAAAGATCCAGTCTAGTAAAGAGAAGGAAGGTGGGTTGAGCTGCATTCCCTGTTTTCACACGGTGGGTATAGATCTAACCCACTGGGCCAGATTCAAAATGTATTTTCATAAACTGGCATTTAGCACATTATTTTATGATCTTCTGGACTGTCTATTTTGTTAAAAGTTTTATGTGCCTTTATTTCTTAGCCTAGGGCCCTCATATACTAGAAACTTGGTGGAGATTTGTCAAATGAATGAATGAATGAATGAATGAATGAATGAATGAAGAGTTTTGTAAACATATCTGTTTTCCAAATAAATATAGTTTAGCCAGCTTTACATATAAATGTGTATAGTTGTAAGAATTACATTTTTTTTCATACAAGAAACTAAAATGATAAACAAATGGAAATAATTTTTAAGACTAATTCTCAATCACTTGAGGTATGGAAACAAGATCCTAAATTAGCTTTACATGATATATAGCTACAGATACAACTGTCAGAATTCAAGACCACACAGAATACAGCCAACTATTTGTGGTTATTGCTCACAAAGCTTTCAAGTGTATTTTGTTTGTTTCAGGAATTCTGGTACAAGGAAGCAATTATGCTGTTTTCCAATGAGAAAAAATAAGTTAAAGAAATAAATGGACCATAATCTACTGCAACCAAATATACAAATCATTAGATAAAAATATTTTAAAACATTTTCATAATATGTAAAAACCCAATTTTGTTTCCTACTTCTCACTCTTTCACATACAATATGGTTTAGGTAATAAGTTCCAGGAAACAGATTTAAACAGTCCTTGGAGCTACTTTGCACATTTGGAGGACTAAAAACCAAAAGAAGGCAGAACTACCCTAGATAAGAGTAAAACATCTGCAGTTTTGAAATAAGACTGTAGCTAATGCTACAGCCAGCATAGTCCCATTTGGGAGGTATCTTAAAACAGTACTTTTATCACATGGCTAAATATCACCACCCACTCCAAGGGAATGGAAGAATTGAAATGAAGGGGACCTGCTGTTATTCCTAATCCTTTGATAGAAGGACCATCATTCCTCTTTGTTGGGGTAAATGCAAATTATTTCATAGGAATTTCCAAATACCTATTTTCAGTCCACCATGTCTCTCTCCTTCAAGCGTAAATAAGGGATGCCATTGCCACATCAAAGTGGGATAGGTTAAACCTATGTACTTTACCCCAATTCCTCAGGTTCTATAAATAAAGAAAGTCTGGTAACTAAATAAAATAAATAGGCACTAGATCAAGGAAGTAAAGAAAACAATGTCTTTTTAAGAATTCTGTAGAATCAGGAGATAAGAGTGCTTACCTGTGCCTGGAGTGGTGTTTGGCAGGAATCAAAAAAAAAAAAAAAAAAGTATAAGAAAAGAGAAAGGTTAAAATGTCAGTTATTTTGATAAGAGCTCAAATATCTACATTTCAGTTATAAGGACTTTTATACAAAAATTATTTTTGCAAAAGATTAAGATGTCTTTCTTAGACTTCAGGAGAGATAAATCAACAATTTAACACTGCTTAAATCTAAGATGTACAGACAAGGATTGGACAATGAAAGGAAGGATTGTATGTGCAGGGTGGCAAAGCTTCCAAAACAGAGTGGCTCTCACAGTGCTTGTCGTGGAAAACTGAACTATAACAGCAAATAACTTATAAGCCAACTAATCAATGGACTGCTATTTATATATTGACCCATATACAGATCCATCTATTCTTTAATCCACTTTAATCCATCCATCCATTTCTTATGAAATAAGAATCTTAGGACTTAACTTCAGTTCGGAAACAGAACCTCACAGACCACTTTCAAGTCAACGGACTGCTGTCTTTTTAGTGAGGAACTTATTGTAGCAAAAATCTGCATGCTTTATATTTTAAAAACATTTATGCATATTTTGTTTATTTTATTTCTGTGGCTATTTTGCTAATATTCAAATCCCTATTTATATTAGAATGTAACAAAGAAAAGATCTTAGTGTAGTGATTTGTACAGTACAGACAACTTAGGACATGGCCATGTGCCTTTGGAAACAGAGGTGCTCAGGCAAACATGGTGCATTTACATTGCATACTGACTCACTGTACAATACACACATGAGTATTGTGTATATGTGCACTTCCTCTTTGTTAGGACCATGGACCATAATTTATTAATATTTAATTTTGTCATTAGGAAATTCAAGATTTCCTAAGTTGTAGACAAGCATTCTTCTGGATCATAAACATGTCACTTCTGCTATTCTGTTTCATAGTCACACAATGACAGCTGTGCAGATGAATTCCTAGTGTGTAAATGAACACTTAGCAGTGAATTATTCAATGACTAGGCGGCTCAACTGCCAGGAGATGGCGATAGTAGAGTGTATTATTCTCTTTTCGTTGCCTAAAGTCACCAACTTTGGAAAACTTCAGATTGATTGAAAATACTTTCCATAGATTTAATTCTTCAATGTGTTCATTTTTATTTACTTACAATAATTACTAACATTTATTATTTACCTAATATATAATTATATATTATATAATTAAAATTAGGATAATTAAGTAATACTTGCTTAAAATACTTATTTACTCTTTATGTGGTATGATTCTTAGATTATCAACAATCTTAGGTTAATCAGAAGGAAACTTCTGATAGCAATGTAGTTAGAGGTTAAAATGAGACATGCCATGTCCCCACAGAACAGATTTACATATTTAAATACTTGGTTCATTTGATCATGGCTCAAATTCAAAACATAACATCTGTACACACTCTATAAATCCATTCTGTGCTAATTTACATGCATGCTGATCAACTGTGATAACAATTGTCTGTTCTGTTACACTTAAATTAATCACAATTCCATCATTAGCCAGCCGTTTTACTCTTTATTGCCAATAGAATACAAATAACCACTGGCAGCAGCTAATGAAGTACACATGCAAGCCCTAATACAGCTCCAATGTTAGAAAAGGCAGAGACCCAGGATCTAATCCAGGGTCTAACCCAGGGGCATGAACTAGCTTTATGGAGCCCATTCCCTATGGTGGGATACCTTGCTCAGCCTTGCTACAGAGGGTAGGGGCTTGGTCCTGCCTCAACTTGGTATTTCAGACCTTGCTGATTCCTCAAGGAAGACTTTACCCCCTTTGAGGAGTGGATAGGGAGTGGGAAGGGGGGTAGGTGGTGGGGGCAGAAGGGGAATGAGTGGGAACTGGGGTTGGTATGTGAAATGAAAAAATAATTTTTAAATTAAAAAAGAAAACAAGAAAAGGCAGAGACTAAATTGGTAGGTAGCATGCATATATATATTTATATGTATATAAATATATATAATATATATGTAATATATATATATATATGAACTTTGAGACACTTCATATTTCTTTTCTTGAATTTGTTTTACATGGAATAGATGGAGATGAATAAGTAGCGTGTCCCCTAATTTTAGAGAATACTAATGTCCTTTCTTTGCTTTTATCTTTAGTACTTTGTAACTGAGAACTCGCTCTGAGAGTCTAGAGAAACCCTAAGAATTATGTGACCTCATCACAGCAGTTAGGCACAATTGTATGGGAGATTAAATACACTGCCATTAGTCACCAGATAGTGTCATTTCAGCTCTGTGGAATTGTACTCCTCTTTAGATGCTTGAATCCCCAGTGAGTTCAGCGATAATATATATAATTCAAGCTTTTACATTTCAGTGAGCTACACATATTTTACTCAGACCTTGTAAAAATAGAATCCATCATATTTCTTATTCAGGAGCTATTATTTAATGTTGTTCATTTTAGAGAAATAATAGATTCTTGGGAATCTCAGAAATACCTTAACACATTTGGTGTTAGGACAATACCTGGTTGACATGGTCCAGTTTGGGGCAAGGTCTGCCTCCATTATATGGCTTTTCTCTCAGCCACTTGGACCGGACCTTCACGCCACTGCCACAGGACTTGCTGCAGCGAGACCAGTTGGACCACTCACTGAGCTTGCAGTCTGAGGGGCAGGGAATGATGCAGGCTTCTTCTATGTAACCTGAGCAGATAAAAACGGAACAAGAAGCAAGTTGCTAAGTGTCATTACCTCCCACCCACTATTCCAGCTCATTTAGAAGGTTCACTCTTGACTTGGCAGCAAATGCAAATGCAGAGATGTCTGTGTCCTTAGGGACTCAAATTAAATTCTTCAGGGAAATGACACACATATACCACGACTGTGTTAAAATAACAGCTGAGTAGCTGCCATATGATATGCTTAGGATTCATGCCCACCATATTTCAACATTTCTGTCTTTGTGACAGCTCTTGTTTAATTGACAGTAACCTGTCGGCTAACCATCCCACTCTCAGTGTTGCCAGAATGCAGTTAAAAATCTCCTAACACAAGATTTCTGTGACGCCTTACATACTAATGCCACACAGCAGCAGGATTCTGAGCTCCACAGCATTCTTCCTCAAGAAAAGCCAGTCTGTCTCAATAAACATCCAAAAGAATCCATTTAACTTAACACCTTGTGTCTCCCTTCCTTGAAAGTCAATTCTGAGGAAGGAAATTGAAGGACGTTATGCAAACAATGCCTCATATCTCCACAGCACTGTTACTATTAAAGGCACACCTCATCTTGGGCCCATTTGGCTCTCTTGGAATTTTAACTTTATTAGGCAGAAACCTTAAAACAAATTCAGAGAGATGACTGACAAGGCTAAGAGCTCAGAGAAAGGGATGGTGTAGACTCATTCACTCAACTCACTAGCTGAATGAATAGTGTGTAGATCTGATTTGGGAAGCAGGCTGCTTTCTTTGATTAGTTCTTTACAACGAACTTGACATTTCATGATATCAAACTATCCCTGCTTGTCTCAAGGCAAATACATGGAAAAGCAGGATTCCTCTGGTCAAAAGTCAAATGCCTGTTCTTTCTCCTTCTGTAATATTGACTTTAGAAAGAAACAAAATCAGTGTGCTTCATCATTTTATACCAGTGTCACAGACTTTATCATGCATGTGACTATCATTATCATATTCACAACCTACGATGGGACAAGTAGATTGAAAGCATTTCGATCTTAATAATCATATAACATAAAAATCAGCTTGTGTTTGAAATTTTGTACATTTTTAGATTTGTATGGCTACCATCTAAATTTTAGGATTTTATTTAATTTATAAGCTCCTTTTCTAAAATTCTGTTCTTACTGTTATCAGTCAGTGTCTGCTTCTCATTTTCATGTGCCACCAACCATCATTTACTATAGGGCTCTACAAAATTGCCTTTTAATTAACATTTCACATGAATGAGATTAAATTAAACAATATCCATTTTTGTTTTCATTTAGTTTAATGTTTTCACCATATCGAGGCTGGATAAGGCAATCCAATAGGAGGAAAAGATTCTCAAGGGTAGACAAAAGGATGTTCCCTAACAAATGAATGATGAATAAATTAATAAATAATAAAATGATTCAAATGTTGATGAAATCCATTTCTTTTATGTTTCATTGTGCTTTGGTTTGGTGTCTAGGAATTGATACCTAATTCAGACTTACAAAGGTTTATATTTTTGTTTTTTTCCCTCTGAGAGTTGTATATATTTTAACTTTGTCTTTGGTTTAAATTTTCCTTATGATTAAAGAGTCCATCCTTTTGCATGTGGCCACTAACATCACCTAGAGTGCCATGGGATAAGATGACATTATTCATCAGATTTCTGAGTCACCCTGGTACCATTTCTTGAAAACTTTTGCCCTCCACATCCAAGGAAGGGTTTCTTTCTGGACCTGAAGTTTCATCCCATTTATCTCTGTCTTTAGTCTTAGCTAGTCCCATTCTGACTTGACAAGCCTAACTTCAGAAAAAGCTTTGAAATTAGGAAGTGTGAATATTTCAGTTTTATTCTTTCTCAATATAGATTTGGTTATTTCTGAATCACTTCTATTATCATATGAATTTTAGATCAGCTCAATTTCTGCAACCAAAGACATTTGGGAATACTTCAAGTCTTTTCAACATGAGCATCTTGCCATGGTAACAATTCAGGTAGTTAGGATGTCTTTCCATTTATTTGGGTTTTTAATTTTTTTCTTTCTTTCTTCCTTCCTTCTTTTCTTTTCTTCTTTCTTCCTCCCTTCCTCTCTCCTTCCTTTCCTCCCTCCCTCCCTCCTTCCCTCTTTCTCTCTCTCTCTCTCTCTCTCTCTCTCTCTCTCTCTCTCTCTCTCTCTCTCTCTCTCTCTCTTTTTCCTGGAACTTACTCTGTAGGACAGACCAGCTTTGAACTCATAGAACAGCCTATCTCTGCCTCTTGAGTGCTAAGTAAAGTCATGTGCCACCACTGTCTAGTTCTTGAATTTTTAATGACTCTGCTTGGTATTTTAGCAGTATTCAGGTCCTAAATTAATTTTATTCATTTATTTATATTTAATTTTATACTTTAAGTGTATTTTAAAAGTAAGTAGTAAGTATTGATATTTTTAAATACATAGAAATCAGGCCATCTTTAAATTAAAATGTTAGGCTTAGTACATAACCTTGTTTCCAAAATGTATTGGATTGAAGTAATATTAAAATGCTGGCTATATTTTCTATAATACTTTTTAACTTTAGAATATTTCAAAAGTATAGCCTTCTTCTATTATAGACCTTCAGATAAAGTGTTTATAACAGGATCTGGCTTTTCAAAATGAGTATGAATTCTTCATTCAACTCTCTTTTTAAAACTAAAATTTTTTTACTGAAATAATTATCGATACATATATAATTTTCAGATGTAATATGAATACTTTCTTCTTATACTTTCTCCAGTTGTTTAATATAAGTGGAATGTACTTCTGCATGAGATATTGACACTGACACACACCCTTGATTGTGCCATCAGTTTTGCTTGCACTTTTGCAGGTATAGGACTAATGCAAGAGACACTGTGCAAAGATGCTGGTGATGGTGAAACCAATAAAATGTAGAGGAGGTACAGATTAATGGCATATATTTTGTTAGAGATACTTGTGTATTCAAAATTTTAATCAAATACTGGCTACACAACAATATTTTGTATTTGTGCAAGTTCAGCAGAGACATTCATGACTCCAGTGTCCTCTTTTTAGTTCCTTTCTTAGTCACAGTCTCTTATTGCTAAATAAAACATTAATTGAAAATATTGCTAGTAGTGCTTACCATCTTGACTTCTTACAGGGTGAAATAGGGTTATTTTTAAAATCTGTATCTGATTAGAATCATACAGCATGTTGTTTAGATAGTAAGTGTCCCTAGAATGTCCTCATGTGTTGAGTGTTGGTCCCAGCTAGTGGAACTAACCATTCAGAAGTGATCTTAACCATTGGGTTCAAACTTTATCAATTAATTAGTCTAGTAACGGTCATAATCTTATAGTGTTACTGGGAAGGGACAAAAAGAGGCCTGGGCAGTCTATGGGGCCTCTGGCAGTGTAACTAGTATTTACCCCTAGTGTACAAATCAACTTTGGGAGCCCATTCCCCATGGAGGGATACTCTCTCAGCCTAGATACATGTGGAAGGGCTTAGATCCTGCCCCAAATGATGTGAATGACTTTGATGATCCCCCATGGGAGGCTTTACCCCCTCCCCAGGGAGTAGATGGGGGAGTGGGATGGGGGTTTTGGTGGAGGGTTTGAGAAGATGGGAGGGAGAAGAACTGGGATTGATATGTAAAATAAGATTATTTCTAATTTAAATATTTTTTTTAAAGTAGGAGATGAGATCTAGGTGTGGTGTTCAAAGGTGTATTTGGTGTATTGGTCTTTCTTTTACACTCTTGGGCTGCAATTGGGTGAATACAGATGACTACATCTTTTTACCACATTCTGCATATCTTCAGGACAGAAACTACAAAGTTATCTAAAAAGACACTGTCAACTCTGAAAGTGTGAACCAAAATAAACCCCTTTTCCTTTGTTTTCAGGGATGCTTTTTCGCTGCAATGAAAAACTAACTAACTCATAGTATATCTTGACTTGTAGTCATTTTCACTCTATATTACACTGTAAGATTCTTCCATATTCTATATGTTGCTGGAGATTGTATTTTATTGTGTGAAAGTGTTATGTCTTATTCATTCATTGTATTGGTTGGTAAGCATTAAGGTAGTTTTAAATAGGAAGTTAATATTAATGCTATTAATATTTCTAACCATGTATTTTGGTAAGTTAAGTATACACTTTGATGTATGTATTCTTAGGAGAGAAACATGTGTTGAGGGCATGCACTTTATATTAGTTTATTGTAAGCAAGGTGTTAAACGGTTTTAAAAATGCAATCACAGATTTGTTATGAAGAATAAAGATTTCCACAAGATGAGTTGCCAGATATTCTTTTGGGGAGCAAATGTACCTGGTGAGGATATAACAGCATAGAATGTTACAGACAAGCAGGGGGTGACAGTGATGTTTTAAATGTACTCTTGATTCTGTAAAGATCTAGAAGAAAGTCTAACAAAGAACCGAAGGGGCACTTCAAAAACTGTTTACTAAAAATTCAAAAAGTGTTGTGATTCTTTTAGTAATTTGTAGTGATTAACTTTATGTTGATTTTAATTCTGGTTTGAGGTGGAGAAAAAGTCACCTTCAGTGCTTTGACTGGATACCTCTTAAAGCTCAGATCCTTTGTTCTAAAAGATTTAATGTGTTTGACTAATTCATTGTGTATCACTTCAAAAGAAGGTATAACAGTATTCCATAAAACATTTAAAAAATCTATTAAACTATTAAAAGGTCCAAATTAGGAAATAAGATAAAGACAAAACAGCAGAAGATTATATTTTTCAATCTCTTGTCTTTATTTCCCAGTGTGTAGCCACATTCAATAATTGTCTGTCGTGTTTTTCTAGCACTATTAAAATCTTTAATGCTACCAGTGAACTGCCAGATAAGCATTCCCTTGCCTGTTCTGCTAAGATCATTTTTGAAGGCAATTAACATCCAACAATCACAGGAGATGGAACATTTGAAGCATTTTAAGGCTAAATAAATTGCTGGCATCTTATAACAATTTATGGTTTCTGAGGAATGCTAAAACACAACAAATGACTTCACGTTTAGGATGTTAAAAGTTTTAGCAATTCAAAAACAACTCTGGTACTCAGAATATCAACTGAGAATTCTGATCATATGGTTTTAAAGCCTTTATCTGCTCTGATCCTGCTTCAGTTAGAAAGAACATGAAATACTAGCAAGCTTCAAGGGGCAATCACAGGACATACTACCTCTGAGACACAGGCAATCACCTCATTCATTTGAATTATGAACATGCAGATAAAGAAGCTGTCAATAGCCTTCACAATTAGTAAATTATGTTTCTGAAAGGTGCACTGTAGATGATTAAATAATTCATTCTGAAAGCACATAGTAAATATTGTTTAGTGTGATTTACAGCTCCATGAATGAGTAACTCCAGCGCAGTCTCTGAAACATTGGGATTAGTCTAAAAAGAAATCTCAGAAATACCTTCTACCTAATATGTATAAATTATCTGCATATATCTGGAACTGGAGTCAGGGTAATTTAAATAGACTTTTATCAGGAACTGGAAAAAAACAAAAATATCATTTCATTAAGTTACATATTCAAAACTGATAATTTGATAACTTACAGAAAACCAAACTATAACATATATCTAAACTCCAATATTTAAGTGTTCTACTCAAGCTCATATATTTGATGAAAATTTGTGAGTCAACATTGGGCAATTAATTGTCATGGTGAAGCAGCCAGGTAAATATGACAAAATAGCATTAGGATTTTATTTGTTTGCTTTAGATAAACATGAAGGCCCAGCTCTTTGCATTTACTCTGCACTCAGACACATTCTCAGAAAATATCAGAACCATTAGAAAAGCTGAGTGGTTTGTACGCTACTTATGTACCATGTCTACTCAATGGCTAAATATATCCTGATTCCTTTATGTGTATCCATGTACTAACAGAGTAGATTTCTATATCTAAACTCACATACACAGTTCTATGTATTTCACAATTGTGATATAACAAAACAAGTACTGCATAAATCTCTACTTACAGCAAAAAGCTCCCATGGGGCCAAGGAGATGCTTCAACAGGAGAGGGTACTTGTCAGGGATAGACCTAAGTTCTATCCCTGAAGCCCACATGATGAGGAAGAGAACCTACTCCTACAAGCTGTCCTTTGACTTACATGAATGTTGTGCCACTTGCTTCCTGCCATAGTCACACAATCAGTCAATTAATTAACCAATCAATCAAGCAACCAATTAATCAATCAAAAAGCTACTTGGATGTCACCTATATTATCACTTCATATAGTTCATAAAAGATCCCTTTTCTCCCTTTGACTGATATTAGAATCTAAAAGAGATCAAAGGTTAACAGAAAGAGGAGTAAAATATAGTGGCAGAAACCTCAAATAGACAGTTTTTCTACTCATTGGTTATTATTGAACATAGTGAATTGTTCCTAGCTGTTGAATGTTTTCTAAGCAGTGCAACATGTTCATCCTAAAACCAGAAACAAAATCCAAAGAAACACAGAATATATTAAAGACTACACTAAACAGCAAGAGCCTGGGGAGCACCGTGGAACTATTTTAAGAACCACATTATTAAGAAGAGAGGTAAGTTGGGGTATTAAGATGTGCTGGATAGTTTTATGTCAACTTGACACAAGCTAGAGTCATTACAGAGTAGAGCACCTTAGTTGAGAAAATATTTCTATATGAGTGAGCGGTAAGCAAGCCTGTACGACATTTCTTTAATTAGTGATTCATGGGGGAGGCCCTATTCCATTATGGGTGGTGCCATCCTCCCAAGGGCTGGTAGTCCTGGGTTCTCTGAGAAAGCATGCTGAGCAAGCTCTGGGAAGCGATTTAGTAAGCAACACTGGTCCATGGTCTCTGCATCAGTTCCTGCCTCCATGTTCCTGTCCTGACTCCCTTTGGTGATGAACTATGTTGTAGAAGTATAAGCCGAATAAATTCCTCCCCAAGTTGCTTTTGTCACAGCAATAGAAACCTTAACTAAGACAGAGGGTCAAGCATGCACAACTAAACTACAAGAACAGTGGCTTTCCTGTCACATGTGTCATGAAGTGTAGCTGTGGGGAATTAATTCCTCAAGTCTATTGCTCTTCACATCTATAGTGGAGCTACTGGAATCTCTGGAAGTATGAAGATGAGAATACATCAGACTTAAATTAACACCTGCACCATGTCTTTCTGTTTGTGCTAGGTGTCTCCAGGGATTACCCATTTCTCTGGTTCTTCAACTTTGAATCCAGTTATCTCAAGAAAAGTGAGACGCGTACACGTGCACTCTATCTTCTTTTCATGTTTGAAAAGAGGGGAGGGAATTCAATCTTGGAGCAAGTAGCAATATGTGTGCTTTCAAAGGAGAAATTAAAAATTCTGAAATGGATTAGGCATTAAATAAATTCTGCAACTGAAAAACCTTCTTAGAAATATCAGAACTCTATTCAAGTTTCTTTATAAAATTATTTTCAATGCTTCTGTGTGATATAATGAAACACATGCTTCCAAGGTTCAAATCCACCATAACAGGAAACACTTTTTTATTTAATTTTGTATCTAATCTTTTTTTTGTCCTTTTGAGACAGGGTTTCTCTATGTAGCTTTGGAGTCTGTTCTAGAACTTGCTCTGTAGATCAGGCTGACCTCAAACTCACAGAGATCCATCTGCCTCTGCCTCCTGAGTGCTAGGATTAAAGGCATGTACCACCACCACCTGGCTTCTAATCAACGTCTAAAATTAAACCTATATGCCCCCTTTATTCCCATCACAAAATAGATCCATTTCTGTTATATCGTGCTGAGTGGTGATGTGTGCTGTCTGAAAAATCTATTCTACCCACATTCACAACTACTTTTTATCAGGCATGTTTTGAGTTTCAAATGTAACTTAAAGCACAAACCCTCAAACTGGAATCTACACAAATTTGGGTATCAGAGTTATATTCTGTTCTTCTGAGATGCTTTTCCTTTCTAAGTTTTGCTGATGAGTTTTTCTGTTTTCATATGTCTTAATAGTAAATGACCTCACACTTCGGGAGCCTGCTCTGTAGATTCTAACCAAGGAGATACTGCCTGGTGCTCACAGTCCTTTTCTGGCCACTTAAATGTTTGAAATGTTTGAAATCATTTCAGTATTAGAACTGAAAGTTGGTGAGATAAAGATGCTTAGGCAATTAGGCAATAATGACAAATGCTGCCACACAAGGGTATAATATATCTATAATATGAAAATATTTGTTAACAAATTAAAATTGTGTTTATCAAAATTTTGGTATTTGTGCAATGTAAACTACTTTATATTAATATTAAATTTGTTTCAGCTATAAACTTTAAGGGTTTATTTTTCTTTTAATTAACAGTGTTGTACTACAAACTACCTATGAGTAAATTCTATATGTTTAACTTTGGTTGCTAGTGAGATTTTGCAAAATACCAAACTTGAATGGATATGCTGTGAATCCTGTGGGTGCTTGCAAAATCAGCTGTTAAAGTCACTCAGTGCTGAGTGGCACCATCTACGATATTATCATTTGTTAGCATAGCAGGCAAAGAGAGAAAGCAGGGATGATTTAACACAAATTGTCCCTTTTCAAAATTAATCTTGAGAAGAAATAAGAATCACACTAGCAGGATACTAGAGAAACTATTCACAACCTCAGCTTTGAGCTGGCAGAAATAAAATAAAAAAAAAAGGAGGATGAGGAGGAAGAACAAGAAAAAAGAAAGAAAGAAAGAAAGAATACTATGTGATCTACAAAACATGCAGAGTCTCACACGTGCAGTGTAACATCACATGGCTATGGAAGTTTAGAGTTATAGGATCATGACTATTGAATTCTCTGAGTAACATGTAACTAATGTATTCAATGCAATTTGTGTTCAGTTTACCAACAGAGCAGCATATAACCTGGAGTGCCCTCTTCTCCAGCAGGGCTAAAAATGCTTTCCCCTTTTAATGCCTTGAGAGATACATTGTGTGTTCAGTGATACACAGACATATTATTTTTAGATTTTTAAAAGTTTCCTTCTTTACACAAAAAAATGCTACAGTAAAATGCTAAAAAATGTATTGGGCCATAAAACTTGGTTACCTTCCAGAATGGGTCAAAGAGTTTGATTTTAACAAGACCTGCTGTCATAAACATCCAAACATATCCATGGCTGATTATCACTATAAGGACATAGGTATTTGTGGATTGTGTTGTCACTAACAAAACATCCAGCTAGGGTTCCAGAGAGCAGTTTCTCTCTGATAGCTCCTATTCCTCCCATCATCAGCACCCTGAGGCAGACTTGCTCCTCAGATTGTGAATGTGTAGATGAAGCCATCCAACCATGATCACATTGAGATGGAGTTGTTAACTCTAATTGTTTACAACAGTTTCTCAGTGGACCCTGAACTATATTTTATACAGATAAGATTTAGGTCAACATTCAAATAACAGGGCATCTAATGCCCTATTTTTACAAATAAAGTCTTTCTGGAAACAACTGTGCTCATTGGCTCATATTTTGTTCACAGCCTGTTTCAGTCTACAACTGTACAAGTTGTAACAATGACTATGAGTCACAAACCCTAAAATATTTGTTATCTGACCCTTTAGGAAGACATTTAGTTGCAAGTAATCTAATGTAATACCCAATTTTTGAGTTTCTTCATGGTCTGTATGAGTCTCAACTCTTTGATATTTTCAATGGCAGTGTGTTAAGTTCAGGTCATAGGAGAGTTCCACACCCTAAGCAATGAGACTCATGAAAAAAATCTCAATGAACTTTTCTGTTTACTTGCTATTGACAGATTTCTTTGTCATTACATGTATAATTGACTTCAACCTTAGGCTATTTACTGGTACTGCATTAAAATGACTATTCAAAATAGCAAGTAAAATTTTCTTGAGGGTAAATTTAAAGAGAATTATCTAGAAGGAATGATGTGACTTGGAGACTTACAGTCTGGGGTATCTGTCACTTTTTATACTTTCTTATTCCACATATAGAACATGTCTTTCAAGAAAAAGAGTTGGAATAATCATTCCTTATTTTCAGAGGAAACATGAGTGAAAACAAAGAGAGTCCAAAATCTCAAACTACCAATTAAATTAGTTAAATAGCACTGGAAAACTCAAGACATCATGATTACTAACAGGAACCAAGAATTAAACTATTATATAATCAGAAAATTTTGAACAGGAAAATATGACAATGAAAGAACTTTTTATTATAGTGATATTATTAATCTAATTGAGTAGGATGGCTGTGTGGCTATTATTATTTTTCTCCCATTAAATGGACAGACTGGAACCTTGACATTCAATCAGAATCATATAGACATTTTGTAGCAAGTGTAGCTCTTATTTTTTCTAACTATCACAACAATTTTCAATGATCCATTTGGTTACTGTTCACAAATATGCTGCCTAGGGAAGGTAGCTAGAAAAAAGAAAGTACTATAATGATCCTCACCAACTGTAAGCACACCAGGAACCCACTCTTTTCATGTTGAAAAATTCTCTCTAGTGTTTCATTCATTCATACATTCTGCAAATATTTATTTATTAACTCTTCCAGAAGCTAAGACTATAACAGTGAGTACAATTGTCTCAAGTGTCTTAGCAAATCTGCATTCATGCATGGTAGATGAATACACATAATTAGTATATGGTATGTTCATAAATTGATGCATGGCTCATAAGTACCAAATGTAGAACAGGGTGTGGGATTTTACAGTTTTGGATCAGTTAAGAAGTTACATAATAAAGTTTTATCACTTATATTTGAATGAAAGTCTTATACACACACACACACACACACACACACACACACACACACACACACACACACAGAGCATAAGCCAAGTTACCCCTGAGATTCTTTAAAATATTAAGGCTAACATAATTATTTTAGATTTCATAATGAAAATAATAAAAACTTATGTAACCCTATACTACAGAGTGAGAACTGGTGTTATTAAAAGACAAAAGGTTTAGATAGATTGAACAGAAACCATTATATAAGATCTAATTGTATGGATATGATTGTAGCATTTCTCAGTCTAGTGTCTATCATTAGAAGAAAGCCAACACTGTGGTAATAAAACCGTGCCCTAAGTTTAAGAAATTAAAAAAGGGTGGCCACATGGGAAATAGTCTAAAAGAACATACAGTTAAACTGGGTAAAAATCGAATTGCATACCTTGTAATTACTGGTACATAAGTCACAGATGATGGACAGCAGTGATTAAACAGGAGTGCCCAAGGCAAGGGAGAACTGAGTAAGAAATTAATATCATTGTACTTCCTACACATAGAGGTCAACTTTATGGTTAAACTGAAATAGGAAGATAGTTTTCTCCAAACTACATAAAACTCCATATACATCATCCATCTAGAACACTGACTTAACTGTGAGAAGGTATAGAGCAATACAGAGCATGCCTAGAACGTTGTAGCTAGCCTCAGCATTCCACACACTATCAGAACTGACAGAATTTGCAAAGACAAGTAAAATAATTGTAAAACAGCAATCTGTCAACAGAAATGAAATTTCCTTAGCCTTTCCTTTGAATCAGTATTAGTAAATGCTAAGATACCTCATTGGGTGCTCCTTTATAGATGAGAAGAGATTAATGAAGATGAAGATGCTGACAGGAACATGACCATCACTAAAGATGACAGGGTTACCAAAGAACTCAGAATGGAAGAGTTTCTTGGTAAAGAACTTTTCTTAGACTTTCTCACATTGCTCATAATATTCTTTTGCTGTCTGTACTTTCCTTGGAGTGTACAGCTGAATTCTCCATGCCTCAACTTGATCACACTAAGGTAAGAAGTTTGCCTTTGGCTAATTTCAAAGACATTTCTGGTTTTAATTTTTTAAATTGTGTAGCTTAGTTACATTTGCTAGCTAGCAAGTAGTGATAGTTTTATAATTTGCTAAAAACTTTTTGGATATATGCCTAAGAGTGGAATTACTGGATCTTGAGGTACATTAATTCCAGACAGGCTATCTTTAATGCCCTTCCACGATAATGAGATTGACTATCGCCTTGTATGCCATCCTAGTGCCTTCATCTAATAGCTGATGGAAGCAGAAACAGACACCTATAGCTAAACACTAGCCGAACTCCTGCAAATCCAGTTACAGAGAGGGAGGAGTGATGAGCAAAGGGGTCAAGACTAGGCTGGAGAAATCTACAGAAACTGCTGAACTAAACAAGGGAGGGGGGCTCATGCACTCCAGTCTGATAGCTGGGAAACCAGCATAGGAACGACCCAGACCCCCTGAATGTGGGTGTTAGTTAGGAGGCCTGGGCAGTATATGGGGCCTCTAGTAAGGGATCAATATTTATCCTTAGTATAATGGACTTTGGGAGCCCATCTTACATAGAAGGATACTTTCTCAGCCTAAACACATGGGGGAGGGCCTAGGCCCTGCTCCAAATGATATGACAGACTTTGAAGACTCTCCATGGAAGGCATCATGCTCCCTGGGTAGCCGAAAGGCGATTGGCTCGGGTTTGGTGAGGGTGATGGAGGAGGATGTGAGGGTGAGGGAACTGGGGTTGACATGTAAAACAACCTTGTTTCAAATTTAAATAAAAAAAGGAAAAAATGTTTTCTATTGGAAATGTATGTAACATTGGTAAAACACCTACGCAGCAAGCTCAAAGTCGTTTTTGATCTCTAGCCCCTTAACAAAAAACTTTTCTCTTCCAACCCCAAAATACAAGTATTAAATTTTTCATGCATCTTAGTAGACAAGAGAAAAAGCAGAACTGTATGAAATCCATGCTGGAAGCTCAAGGTAATGTTCAAAACAAATTATTATCTCAGTAATCAGTACACAGACAAAATTAAATTTGAGCAAATACTGATATCCTGTTCTCCAAAGGAAACTCAACTTAAATAATTTTCCATTTTGCATTGAATATTTAAAATTTTATACACTATCATCTCAAAATAGGAACTGTACCTATATCTTTGGAAGTTAATTGATAATACTTTTGTTACTTGATATAAAGAATGAAATTGTGTTAGTTTTACAGATGTTTGTTTTCAGAGTATTTTCAATACCTAGTCTCTTACAGGTATTGCTTAAATTCAGAGAGACCTTTGGTTTAGCAATGCACACTTTCTAACCTGAAAATACTTATATCTACACTTAAGCTGTTTGGATTCTTCAGAGAAAAAAAAAACAAGAACTATGAGACAAAGTTAAAATAAAGGGCCACAGTTTTAGAAGTTCCTTTGTTGGGAAAGACTTAAGGGACTCCAAGAATGTCAGCAGGATACTTTGAAGACTTATAAATGTGAAATGATACTGTCAGCTTGCATTGTCTTATGGACCTTATAATACAACTGGATCAGCCCTGTTTCAGTCGTAGAAGTTATTTCAGAAATGTTGGAGGGTAACTGTGGTGTACTTGCTCCTAACTATTTGATGCATCCTTTCCTAGTCATTTCCATAACAAGGTAGGATGTCACTATCTAACTTCAGCAAATACATTCCATCTCCAACTCAGGATAATACACTGTAAAATGACTTCTTCCTGTTAAAAAGCAGACTTATTTTAGTTAAAGAATACTGGTGATATATTGCTACTGCTACTGAAAGACCAAAAGTTAAGGAAACCGCCCACCCCCCTCCACTTAAAATAAAGGACAGTCTGACCTGGAAAGCTAACCCAGACCACTATCAGTTTCCTGGAATTAGCTAACCACAGGCAACTTTTCCTCATAAGGCCCTAAGATAGCAGGATACCAAGTCAGCAGGTGGTATATAAGGTCCTTAAGAAATAAAGAGTTAGCTGCAACCCCAGTTTGCTTAGACTAGATTAATTAGCACACCCTGAGGCCCTGAAGTCTGCTGACAGTGAGACCATCTGGCCTCAAGTTGAGAACCCATGACTGGTCATGTATTCAACAGACAGGGGGTCACAGCCCCACCCTAAGCTTGTTATTTTTTCCTTTAAAAGTACCAGTGCCCAGAAAATGTTGCTTCTCTAGCCTGTGTGCTGAGGGAGCCTGTTTGCACAAATGTTTTCCTATTCATAAAAGCTTCTTGCGTGTTGCATCCACTGGTCTGGACATTGAGTTCTTCGGGAGACCGACAGAAACGGGGAGACTCCTCATTCTGAGGGTCTTACACTACATTCAGATCAGAACCACTGTTTACAAGTTTAATCATTGTCCCTGCAATTTACTTTACAAAATAAAAATGCGTATAGTTTTGTAGAAGTATTTCCACCCCCCCAGTCTCAGGTCAATGGACCATGAACAGATCTTTGAGAGTTTTGCCTGTCTTCTGTGTTACTTTAATGATATTCTGAGCATAATCTTGAAATTCGGAAGGCAAAAGGATAGAACTAGGAAAAACCATCCTGTATGAGGTAACCCAGTCATGAAAAGACAAACAAAAGCCTTCATCCAGTAGTGATGAAAGCAGAAAAAGACACCCATAGCTCAACACTGAGTCGAACTCCTGGAATTCAGTTGCAGATAGGGAGGAAAGGAGCATAGGACCGACCCAGACCCCCTGAACATGGGTCTCAGTTAAAAGGCCTGGGCAGTCTACAGGACCTGTGACAGTGGAACCAGGATGTATCCCTGGTGCACGAAAGGACATCTGGAGCACATACTCCATGGAGGGATATTCTCTTAACCTAGAGACAGGAGGGAGGGCTTAGTCCCTACTCCAAAATACTTGGCATATACTAGGGAGTAGTTAGGGAATGGAGAGAAGTCGGGGAAGGGGGAGCATGGGAGGGCAGGAGGGAGAGGGAACTGGGATTGATATGTAAAATGAGAAAAAAATAAAGAAATTAATTAATTTAATAAAAAGTTTGCCAGTTTGGTTGTTGAAAGTCTCCCTCATTTAAAACTTAATCTTTTTGTATTCAAATCTTTTCTTTTTACAGTACCTTATTGTTCACATACCAGTTAGTGTTTGTTGGGTCTGTTGAACGAACAGGGAATATGTCCCAACAGAATTTTCTACAGCTATTCTTGCCTTCCCCTTTAAGAATGTGAGCCCCATAATGCTGCTTCTAACCACTTTGGGTCTCATCTACCAACCCCAAGTCACTGGACTGTGCCACTTTATGTTGTGTTCCGCACACAAAGTGGACTTTGGTGTGCCCAGCCTTCTATTTAGAACAAACTTTGCAAACAGTCCTTTGCCTTATATGACACTGGCCAGCCTTCTATTTAGAACAACCTTTGCAAATAGTCCTTTGCCTTCTATGACACTGCCACTACCAAAGAACCATATGAGCACTGCAGTAATATTGGGTTACCATGGCTGTTGCATCGCGATGTTTCAACAAGTCTGCCATTTTGGTCGTAGCATGCCATTGCTTGGTAACGGTATCCTTGTCCACATTCCTTGCTGTCTCCTTGTACCTTCGTTCCCAACAGCACTTCAGCTTTTCCTTCTGGTAAAATACAGTCTGACCAGTTTCCCACAGGCTGTGCATTATATTTGTCACAAGGACAATACTGAGTCTCAATCAGAGGGTATAAATGGGAGTTTTTACATTTTTCCTTCTTTTTACTTTTTCCTGTAGAAGAGAATTACATTAGAAAATAGCATTATTAATTTCTAACATCCTTAGATTTTCATATTCTTAAACTTCTGTTCCCTGCTTTTGATTCTATTCAGTAGTAGCCTATAAATAAATGATATTTTTTCATTTCTCAGTGTTTTCTAAATACAGTTTTTGCTGATATTGGGTGCTTTGGGCTTTGCACAGTGGAACTTTCCTTACTTTTTCATTTAAAAATAGTTCACTTTGCATAAAGGATTGTAGTTGAGTTTTATACTCTTTGAAATGACTGAAATCTTTGTACTGACTCAGGAGTTTGTGGCAATTGCACAAACCTTTTCTTTTTAATATATACAAAAATACAAGAGTCAGAGAGATAGACAACTCATTGGGTTGTATTCTCTTTTGATGAATGCAAAGATGTGGCAGAAGTAAAATGGGTTTTAATTCAGAAATTGAGATTTAAGGCTCATTTCTTGGCCTCTTACTTTATATCTTTCAAAATTTCTGAACAGCACTCCTTTTGACATACTTGATGACTAATAGAGACAATGCCAGTAGTACCCAAAAAGAATATTTTGGTATCAGAATCAAACATTTTAAATGTTTTGAATCAAAAGAAATTCTCTCTTGAAAATCCTTATGTTATATGTGTACTTTAAAATTATATTAATTTTATGTATATTTTATATATATTAATTTTGCTAGTCATATCATATGAAATTTCCATGATATATAATCATATTCTGTCACATGTAATATAATCTTTAAGTACATTATGAGATTTAATAACATAATTATTTCTAATTAATACATATTGATACATACATGGTTCGAATATGAAGTTTTCCAGGGTCTTCAGACTTCATTTTACTTTGGCTCATCTTATAGTTTGAAAACTCTTAACAGTCAACATTTTGGTTTCTTTTTTCTTTTTCTATTTTGTTCCTGACAGTATGTCCAAATGCATGCAGGTTCAGTGTAGCTATGTCACTGGTCTTTTCACTTTTTAAAGCCATTGTGACTGTATTTAAGTGCAGCTTTCAGGCAGAATTAGTGCTGCAATTCTCACTGTAGGCGATAAGCCAAGGGCTGAGGTTGTGGTACTAAGAACAGGCTGAGATGGTAAAGGGGTAGCCTTTACTTGCTCCAGGCACATCAAACTTTTTGGGCAATGCAGTAATGGTGCATGTTTAAATGACAATAATGTTTTATTGTTTGTTGCATAGGAAATTAGTTTGCTTTTTCTTTCTTCTAAAAAATGCTATGCTTCTATTGTTATTACTTTGCGTTAAAATATACATCTCAATATTCTGAAATATTCAGTATAACTGCAGCAACAATAATGTTTTTTCAAGTATTCAGGATGCTCTTGGTTTCAATTTTATTGTATTTATCTGTCATGCTATGCCTTTAGCATCCCAATTATTCTTACCAACAATTGCACGCTTTCTGGTCCTAACTGCACCACAGTCTCCATTGCATGAAGAAAACTTGGACCAGCTGGTAAATTGACAGTCATCTTGGCAGGGGATCTGGCAAGCTTGGGTCAGGGCTGGCACAGGGCCTGCATACTGGATGCACTCCTGGATGCTAGCCTGCCCTCCATCTTGCTTTCGACAAGTAATGGCTGAAAGAAAAGCATGTGTCTAATTACTCCATAATTTAAAAATTAAAAGCATTTTCACAGAGTGAAGAATTTTCTTCTAATTCCCAGTTTATAGTAGAAATGTGGTTAGAGTATTTCCAAGAATTACTGTAGACATAAAAGTGTGTGTGTGTGTGTGTGTGTGTGTCGGTTGGTACGCACTGTGAATGCACATTTGGAAGTCATAGTTTGACAATAAGTGCCGCCTTCTATCTTTCTCTGCTTATTCTTGAGACAGTGTCTTTCATAGAACCTGCATGTCAACCTTTGCCAACACTGGCTGGTCTATAATCTTGAGCCTCCTAGTGCTAGATTATAGTTATGCTCTACTGCTCCCTGCTTTTATATGTGGATGCTGGGAATCACACACTAAGATCCTCATGCTTGTACAGTGTTTACATTACTCATGGAGGCATCTCCCCAAGCCTTGCATATTCTTTAAATAACACATAGCCTTCCTTCATTGGCTGTTGTGGCAGAGAAAAACATACCATAACACACACACACACACACACACACACACACACACACACACACACACAGTGACATTTAGCAAATTTTCTTAGATTCTGTGAATGATTAAGTTAATTAGTTTTAACAGATAAATCATAGACAGATTCTAGTTTGTATTGAACATGGAATATTTGCCATAGTGCTAGAAGAAAATCAGATGTCTCCAATTCTACAATGTTGTAAGACATCAAGTAATCTAAACTTTCTATATGCAAGGGTCTCAGTGAATGCCGATTGTTAAGTAAGTTGTGGTGGTAGAACATGCTTATGCAAATTGTCTTACAGCCATATTAGTATAGAAAGCAGCACCGTTTTCCTCCATACAGACACAGAGTGTACTAGGCATCCTTTGAATGGTTAATAGGAAGCAGTATCAAAGCCCTCCATCACTTCTGAACTTAAGTTCATCACATCGAAGAAACATTAATTTAAAAATAAATGTGGTAACTTCAACAACGGCCAAACAATTTTAATTTACATAATGATTATATCCATGATATTGTTACAGTGATTTATTTAGAGAAACAGTTTTATTAGACACAAAACATATAGACAACACTGTAGCTTTAATGTAACAGATATTAAAAAAAGATCAAATGATACAGTTTCTCTTCTCTCTCTATCATTTGGCTCTATAGATTGTAAAAACAATTCCTTCATTTATCAAGGAATCCAAAGAAACATTTAAAGTCCTCAATTGAAATCTTCATTAAGCTACCTTAAATAACCTCATTCACACTGATTTATATGACCTTTTCAGGTTTAGAGGGTGGGGTGGTGGTGGTGAAAATGCCTGTGCTCTCTAGCTTGTTCAGGACCCTAAAAACGTGAAATTAAGGGAAGAAGCTGATGTGTTGCCCTGAATCCCAGATGGGACACAGACGTGCCTAGATTAGGTCACACCCTCTGAACCTGTGAGTTAAGACCTAAGCGAGCAATGCAGGGTGTATAATGGGCATGCAAAGGGACATAGCTGACGGCCAGAGAAAGGAAGATATTCTTTGCAAGGTGAGTACAACGTGAAAGAAATCCACGCAGATAATTTTGTGCTGCAAGAGCAGTTCCAGGACTTTTGTGCTTTGACTGGAGCCTCATTCTTATGCTCCAGTTTTGTAGATTTCTATAAAAAGAGGTCCTTGAATTGGGACATCATAATGCTTGGAACAGTGGGCATTGCAAAAACCAGGTGACAACTCTCACCACTTTTTGGCAAGCTGGCATGGTCACAGAAGTCTAGGGGAGTGGTTGTTTCAGGCTCCAATGTAGAATAAGCTGGTTGTCTTTTGGAATATAGCTTTTTTACTAAACTCAAATTCTTTTCTTTCATTGGCTAAGGACAAGGTTCTGAATGTTCAATTCCTTTGTAGCTCTGAGAATATTAATTTGCTGGATGGATGAAAGCTACCACTCTAGGAGGTAATATAGTACTGTCTGCAGCAGGAACATCTGGAATGCTATTCAACACTTTGATTTTTAGGTTCATCCAAGTTGTGTCTGTACTGAGGTTAAGAAACAAGCACTTTCCAAAGCTGCTAGGAATTCAAGGCACAAGAGTCCTGACCAGGAATAGTGGTTAAGTTGGAAGTTTCTCTGATACCCAGTCACCCTTGCATTATGTCAAGTTTTGGAAAACAATGGCTTATAGATCTGGAGCTCTAAATGAGTTATTGCTTTCTTGAGAAAGTGTTATGGGCACTTGTACTAGGATGGATCAGGGGAGAATCCATTTACTTTGAAGGGAAACCATCTCTAGTACAGTAGACATGGAACGTTCTTATGGAATTTCACACTCTTTACTCCTGCCATTTGGAAATGGGGCCAACCACTAATACACCATAAACTAAATAAGTTACCATAGTTTTTTGGCAAGGTTGTTCCAAAGATACTAAAAAGAAAGACTTGAGATATGAAAGTATTTGACATTTTACTAGCTAGGATACCTAGAACCTCCAAGAAGGATTAATTTGTAATATAAAGTATGTGACTGTGTTAGAATTCTTATCTCTGAAATATTTGTAACTAAAATTAAGGATTATAAAAGTACAGTTGGGTGTTTTTAAAATGAAATGAAATTTACCTACTTATCTAACATGCCTCACTGAAATGGAGACTCAAGTGTAAATCTTTTGAGAAAGTTAATAAAGTTGCTTTGGATTCTCCATGAAGATCTTAGTCTCTCTCAAATCTTATTTCCCCATCAAAATCCCAGCACAATTCCTCACAGAACTTGAAAGGACAATACTCAACTTTATTTGGAAAAACAGAAGACCCAAGATAGCCAAAACAATGTTGTACAATAAAGGAACTTACAGAGGCATCACCATCCCTGACTTCAAGCTCTACTATAGAGCTATAGTCCTGAAAACAGCTTGGTACTGGCACAAATATAGATAGGTAGATCAATGGAATCAAATTGAAAACCCTGATATTAACCCACATACCTATGGACACCTGAATTTGACAAAGTGGCTAGAATTATACAATAGAAAAGAAAAAAAGCATCTTCAACAAATGGTGCTGTCATAACTGAATGATGGTATGTAGAGGACTGCAGATAGATCCACATCTATCACCATGCACAAAACTTAAGTCCAAATGGATCAAAGACCTCAACATAAATCCAGCCACACTGAAGTTCTTAGAAGAGAAAGTGGGAGGTACCCTTGAATGAAGTGGTACGGGTGACTGCTTCCTGAGTAGCACAGACACTGAGATCAACAATTAATAAATGGGAATTCCTAAAACTGAGAAGCTTCTGTAAGGCAAAGGACACAGTTGACAAGACAAAATGGCGGCAGAGGGCTGATCTCCAAAATATACAAGGATCTCAAGAAGCTAGTCACCAAAACACCAAATAATCCAGTTAAAAAGTGGGGTACAGAACTAAATAGAGAATTCTCAATAGAGGAATCCAAAATGGCTGAAACATCCTTAGCCATCAGGGAAATGCAAGTCAAAACAACTTTGCAGTACCATCTTACTCCTATAAGAATGGCTAAAATTAGAAACACCAAGGACAGTTTATGCTGGAGATGATGTGGAGAAAAGGGAACACTCCTCTACTACTGGTAGGAGTACAAACCACCAGCTAGGTTGGAAATTGGTATGGTGTTTCCTCAAGAAAATGGGAATCAGCCTACACCAGATCCAGCAATTCCACTCTTAGGTATATACCCAAATGATGCACATCCATGCAAAAAAAGGACTATGTTCACAGCAGCAATTTTTGTAACTGATAGAACCTGAAAACAACCTATATGTTCCTCAACTGAAGAATGAATAAAGAAAATGTGGTACATTTACACAATGGAATACTACTCAGGGGAAAGAAACAATGGAATCTTGAAATTCGCAGGTGAATGGATGGAACTAAAGGATCCATCCTGAGTGAGGTAACCCAGTCACACAAAGATAAACATGGTAAGTATTCATTCAAATCTTATTTGAGAGTTACTCCATATATCATCACTGTGATGTAAGAATGGAAAATTAAATAACTCCACTACCAATATAATTATATAAATAAATTAACATTATTGATAAATATACTATTCACAAAAATCAAAAGGTTTTTTTTCTCTATGGTCAGGCATGGCATAAAATCTTGTTAGTGCTTCAGCTAGTTGAAATGAAAAACAAATGTGTAAAATTTCCATTTCTGTTCCCAGAATCCTGCTCAGCACTTCACTTCCCTTATCTGAGATTTTCAACAGTTTACTTTTGGAATAAATCATACAATTATCCAAACAAGAGCAAGAACGCCATTTGTACAATATATTGAAAATTTATCATGCATCTTAGCCTGTTTGTATTGTAACTTAGAGGAAACAAAACAATTCAAACATAGAAATGTAGTCCAAAATGAACTTCCTGCTACCGGGTGAGGAAAATATAAATGTTTGGAAAGGGAACCATCTGGTTCAGCAACTTTGTAAACCTTAAAAATAATTTGTGAGTCACTGAAATTGGGCGGGGGGGGATTAATTGTGGCACGAATGGATCATACCAAGTTGGCTTCCTGGCATTTCAGAAAGCCACACATACACAAGCAATTGTGACCGTATTTGCATCTGTCTTCGTGTATTGTGATTATGCTAATTCTCCTTTGTGTTGGGGGTTTAAAAGCAAGATTGCTCAAAATAATGCATTCTATGAAGAGTGGATCACAAAAGCTTTTCAGTGAGTTAGCAACTATCAAAATAGTTATTTTAAAGGGAAATACCAGAGCTAACAGTATGTTGACTATCTACATTCATTTCATTTGTGAAACAAAGATATAGATATCACAGCAAGTTTTATGTGTTACAGTATTAAATGAGTCTAGCTGGCTAAAAGTGTGAGACACAAGTATACTAACTATGGACTAAAGATGAATAACCTTAGGCAAACATAGTCCACCAAGATTCAGGAATATTATAAAGCAAATTAATGTTGTAAGGAAAATAACCCAAAGTGGGATAAAAGTAATTCATAAAGAGGAATAAATGAGAGAGAACAAAAGAGAGAGATGCCATAAAAGAGGGAGCTATTATAGGTTTGAAGAGGAAACTGACTCTAGAGAAATGTCTAGAGACCTACAAGGATGATCCCAACTAACAATTTTAGCAACAGTAGAAAGGCTACCTTAAATGCTCTTCCCTGATAATGAGATTGATGACTAACTTATCCACCATCATAGAGCCCTCATCTAGTAGCTGATGGAAACAGAAGCAGACACCCATAGCTAAACTCTGAGCCAAACTGGAATCCAGATGCAGAGAGGAAGGTCAAGACCAGGCTACAGAAACCCACAGAGACAGCTGACTTGAACAAGGGGGAGCTAATGTACCTCCAGACTGGTAGCTGGGAATCTAGCATTGGACCAATTCAGACCCCCTGACAAGGGTCTCAGTTAGAAGGTCTGGGAAGTCTAAGGGACCTCTGACAGTGGAACCAGGATGTATCCCTAGGGCACAAAAGGACTTTGGGAGCACATTCCCCATGGAGGGATACCCTTTTAACTAGAGGCAGGAGGGAGGGCCTAGTCCCCACCTCAAATGACTTAACAGATCTTGTTGATCCCTCCTGGTAGGCATTACCCTCCCTGTGGCGTGTGTGGGGGAAATGAGATGGGAGGGTAGTCAGGGGCATGAGAAAGAGGGAGGAAGGAAGAAAGAGAGGGAGGGAGAGGGAACTTGGATTGATACGTAAAATAAGAAAAATAAATAAACAAACAAACAAATGAATAAATAAATAAGTCTGTCCTGCTTGAACCAACCCAGGATTATGCTTTTCACAGATGTGTGTATCAGCCCACTTAGTCCATAGACTTCCAGAGATTCTGCCTTCCCTCTCAACCTTGTTGCCTTGGAATTACTGAGTGTGCTGTGTGTTCAGCTTTACATGGGTTATAGGTATAAACATTCAGGTACTGTGCTTGTGTGGCAATTTGCTTATGTACTGAACCATCTCCCCAGACTGTGTATGTACACATTTTTGAGACTATAGGGGAAAATTAGATATGGTCTAAAAATTACACATCATTAAATTATTATTAATTTTGTGTAAAGTGATAATATTTTCATGTTAGAAAAGATTGAAATGTCTATAGAAATTAAATATTTTATCTAGGCATCGCTTTTAAATACTCCAGAAATATTCTTTTACAGTATGCAGGGAGTAACAGGTGACCAATATGGCAACATGTCAAAAACCTATAGTGCTAAATAAATTACAACCATACTGTGAACACTCATCCCAGTCTCTCCAATTTTGTCTATTTCTAAAACAATTTCCAAATTTATGTATCAAAGCCTTATAAATTGAATAATCAATTTCAGAATATTTTTGTGTCAATCTGTTCTGAACTATGTTTTAGATTTATTTCATTGTTTAAGCTATGAAATGTATGCTTTCATGTAGTAGTACGTAAACATCAGAGCCGCTGCCCACAGAGGGCATAAGAGGGTATTGGACCCATTGGAGCGAGAATTGGTCTTTTATACATGTTGGGAAGTTAATCAATGTCTCTACAAAAGTGGTAGAAGATAGAAAGGCATGGTAGCACACAATTTTATTTTCAGTACTCAGGAGACAGAGGAAGGCACAGTTTTGTAAATTCAAGGCTGGCTTGGACTACATAGTGAGTTCCTGGTTATTCAGGGGTACACAAGGAGACCCTCTCTCAAAAACATAAGCAAACAAACAAACAAAGAGCCTGAAGCCTGTGCTCCTAACTGATGATCCATTAGCCCCCAAAACAATATTTTATATAGAAAAATGTTAAAGGTTGAAGGAATGAGAGGAAACAGAGATAGCACTGTTGAATTACCAGCAGATGGAGATGGGTACGTGTTGATATGAGTATCAATTTGAAGTTACTTGGAGTCAGTACAAATTCCCATATTATTCAGGTTTCACATAAATGGATAATTCAAATAGACTCTGTGTTACTCTGCAGTATATAAGCTCATGCTGTCATTTTACTTAACTAATCAGAGTGAAATAAATTACTAAATCTAAAATGTGCACACCATTCGTTACAGAAAGCAGAATCTACATCTTGATGTAATAAAAGCTGTTGAATTATGTTTAACAAAGAGGTCAAGGGGCTCTGAAACGTTATTTATTATACTGAGAGGGTTAAACATGATGTATCCTATCACAATAGTGTCTGGGTGACATTCTAGACATAATATGCTCAGCTGGTAAGTTGATTACATGAGTTATTTTCCCATAGTTTTATGAACAAATGGCAACAATGAGAATGAAATCATATAAAAATGAAACAGAAAAGGCTTTGCATGAATAGAAGCTTGTTACCAAGAGACCTAATTGTGCTTAGATCCAGCCTATAAATAATGCAAGAACACCCCAGTTGTTTCCTAGGTAGATATAATTATCCTGGTCTTTCTTAATAGCAAAGAGATTTTTACTGACATAGTTGCTAAATTATACTTCCTAATTACAATTTGTGAACAAAACCTGTCAGAATATAAAAAAAAATACACTTCTTTTTTAAAATTACTCTTAAATACATTTTGGTGATCCCTGTATCATTAATGCACATAATATATGTGAAAATATTCACACCTTTTACTAGGAAAAAATTGTCAGCTCTCAGAGAGTAGCTCAGATCAAGGTCACCTAGACTGGGGTGGAGATGTTGGAAGCTTTAGCTAACTGCTTGGCCACATGTAGGACACCCAGGAGCAATCATAGCCATGGGATGATGCCACGTTTATTTTATGAGCCGCTGTTTGAAAAGTGGCAAGTGCTGGCAAACAGTTGGTAACAAGGTCTTGGAGGAATATAAGACTGAATGAGAATGTCTAAGTCAAATTAATTGCTGAGATTCAAAGAAAATCAGAAGATAGCATTTAGAATGAAAATAATTATAAAAGCTTTACATAACAGTTATAATAGTAAAAAGTACAAAATTTAAGAAGCAATTAATAAGTATAATCCATCCAAAGAAGGTTGTATAGCTATAACATATAAATTTCCATGAAGTAAAAATCTCCCATTATTATTTGGTTGTTTCCTGCTTATCTTTTTTTTTAATTGAATTCTTTCTGTAAATGATCATAGTGATATGTATTGCCAAAATAACCTGACTCAGATATGTGGTCCAAACTGAACTTTACTAATTCCTTTAAAACAAATCTTATAAAAATGATAAAATAGACAAGAGGCACAGCTAAAGGATAATATCGGAGCAACACTACAGGCTCAACACATTGAAATCCAAGATTTAAGAACATTTCTTCATAAATAGCAACATGATGTGCAGTTACTTATTTCTAGTTCACATTCTACAAATTATTTAGATTTAATTTTGACTACATAAAGTATCCCTGATAACAGATAGAAAAGAGACAACATGGGTATTGAACTAAAACAACTTGGATATTATTTACATGAAAGCTTTATGTTTAATATCTATGAATTTTGTTCCATGCTCTTTCATGAATATGTAACAAATAATGAATCCCAGAATTACACACTCATATTTAAATAGCAGAAGCTGCTATTTTTCTTTAGAACAATTGTTGAGAAAAAAATGAGGAAATAATCTGAAATATGTCATTACTAATTTTTTTAATGTTCACTGGTCTTCAAACTTTTGTTAGCTCCGTCTTCTCCACAGGGCACCATGCTTCTGCTATCTTTGTACCTCTGATCTGTGATTTTACTGACTCAGACACCGAGTTGCTATCCATGACCCTACAGGGGGTTATAATTTGATTTTTGCATTGAGCTGCTGATGTCCATGCCATTGTTAAATTCTCTAAGCCCAGGAATAGTAATCCTGAATGTCTCTCAGACTTTCTGGTTTCCTAGAGTTCATTGATCTTGAAGGACTAATTTTTCTGATTGTTCTAAAGTGATGCTTTCAGTCTGACCTGTGCCTTTGCTCTTTTCTAGTATGCAAAAAAGTCTGTTTTCTATACATTATTATCTATAGGCGATTGCTCAGTCTATGTTGGTTGCAGACAGCCAATCAGATTTTCTGTGGTCTTCTCACTTTGGATGCCTCCTAATCTCATTGTAGCCCGGGGCACCACTCTACTCTGGTGGCTGGTGAAAGAAGACAGAGAACTAGAAGCCCAAGTGTTTGGTACTGGTTACCTGCTGGCTAAGGGCCAGTGCCTGGCTGATCTGAGGAATCTGAGAAATTGGGAATTAATTGGTAGAGAAATTTGAAGAATTGGCATACTCATGGAATCAAGAGAAAAAGGCATGAGATCTAAACTCAGTTGTGGGCTTCCCAAAATTATCATGGTTATGAGCCACATATTTTATTTCTAATGCAAATACAGTGCTAGAATCCAACAATGCATTCACCTGATAAAGCAATGAGTTAGTCTTCTAAATACCATCTGAACAGGAGAACAGTGAATAGTGAGAACAAACATAGAGGCTGCTGTTTTATGACATGTTTACATACAAATGATTTGAGTAGTATGAAACAAGCTTTTAACATTACCAAATCCTGTTAATTACTTCTTTAAAATCTCTTTTCTTTCTTTCTTTTTTGTTCTTAAGTCATTAGATAATTTGCTATGTCTGTTTTTGTTTTTAATTGAAAAAAAAAATCCATTCTTTTTCTCTTGGTATTCCAGTCCTCGGGGGATGTCTGTCTGCCTCAAATGCATGCAGAGAAGCCCCAGAGAAACCAGCCAATACACTGCCCTTAAGTGTATAGATTTTACATCGTGCTCTTTTCCTTGAATCACCCCATGCTTAAATGTAATTTCTTCTTTCTCTGGGTCTACAGCAATAGTTACCTATGATTTCTTCCTTCAAATTATCTGTGGTTGTTGTGCTTTTATAGTAACATATGCATTAATAATCTGCCTGTATGCATTAGACTATTTCATACCATATAAAATTACCCATATATTTTTATTTTCTCAACTGGTCAGCAGCATGAGGCAACATGACATGTGTATCGAGTATTTAACAAATAATTGGTTATGCAATCATTGTTTATATTGGGTAGTGTTCAGGAAATTTACATTGCCTTTAGGGACTGGTATTACCCATTTTATACAGATTTTTTTGGAGAAAGTTCAATATAAAAGACTTTTTAGAGACCTCTGCATTATGATAGTAAGTGTAAGACATTGATGATATGATCTGAGTTGTAATTCCCTAAAATTCATAGATTGAGGCTCTAATCCCAGTGTAATGGAGTCATGATATGGAAATGTAGGAAGGTAATTAGAATCAAATATGTTCACAAGGGAGTGTTTTCTTATGATGATATTTATGCTCTTACAAAATGAGACCAGAGAGCTTCCCCTCCATGTTCACATGCCTCTGCTTCTTTGACTCTTTGCCTTCTCTGTCTCTGTCTCTTTCTTTCTGTTTCTCTATCTCTTTATCTCTCTATTCCATATGTTACAGGGAAAATGTTCTCTGAAAGCCAAGAGGAAAAAAAAAATAAAAATAAAAAGAGCCTTCACTAGAAATTGAGTTGCTTACCACGTTCAACTTGTGATAGATTGTCATAGCAACCATAGTGCATTAGTGACTATCTATTTACTTTTTTACAAAAGACTATTAGATTTTTACAGGGTCATATATTATGTTTAAAGAAAGTTTCTGGCCAAAGCTGCTTTGGTATACAGGAGAGAATTTAGTGTTATACTTTTCTAGTGATGAGGAAACTCAAGTCTTCTGAGAAAAACATAACCACATCAGGATCTTGCAAGTGAAGTGCTGAGATGTGCACATTTATTATACAAAACATTCCTCTCTATGCAATACAACATGCATAAGCCAGAAATTGAACTTTAGCTGTAATATGATTTGTCATTAGAGAAAAGAATTAGAGAAAACTTAGAACAGTTTCTTGTATTCCACACTCTCTGTATTTTCAAGGTTAATTTTTAACGTATTTTATTTTTCTTTTAAAACTTCACTGTTGGAGTTAAAAAAGTCAACACTGTATTCTGATATTTCTAAAAGAATGCTGCTACTTCATTCTTAAGAAAGATATTTTATCACTATAATAGATTTTGGAGCCTGCCACTCTTGTAACATTAAATGGGTTGTTCACTGATGATCTTCCTTTAGAAACTTGAGCTAAGGATAAGAGGACTATTGGACACTATTGATTGTATTACTAATAAGAAGTTGTGACTATATCAATAATAATTTGCTTCCCAATTTAGATTTGGGCCAAAAGAAAAAACTTTTCTTCTGTAAAGCTGAGATAGAAAATAAATATTGCTTTCTAGGATATATTGTCTATTGTAGCTACTCAAATTTGCCACCATATTTTGAAAGCAGTCATAGACAATACACAACGAAATGGGTGTGGCTATGTTCCAATGTAATGTTAATTACAAAAAAACAGGCTATATGCTAGACTTGATTGACAGGCCATTGTTGAGGCAAAATATTTGATAAAGTCTATGCAATAAATACATATATTTTTATAGTTCTAACATTGTATTCACAAATATTGGTCATTTTTAATTAATACAATGAATTTCTGGTGTAAAAAGAAAATGTTATCTAAAGTTAGTAAGTTACAGAAAAATTAATTTTAATCTAAATTCTTTAGATTAAAAGGAATAACTGAAGAGTTGGGGAAGCTGAGTAGTCTGGAGAAAAAAGAAATATATTAATGGAAAAATATTACTAGCATGTTTTTATATAAATACGTACAATATCTTGGAACTTGGATAAATACATACAATATTTGAGATTGCCTGTAGTATAGCAAGTTACTTTATGGAATATTGGTCAAATAACCATCTACTATTCTATGCCACTCTTACAATTAAATATCTGTTTTAACTTCAGATTAGGTGCTTTATACTTGGTGATTATACTATGCAAATTATGCCAACTATAACTTCACAAATTAACTTTGAATTCAGAATTAATAATTTCTATCAGCAGAACTATTGTGAAGCCAAAAATATTGGAATTAAGACTACAAGGTTCAGCTTTAACTCTTATTTCTACTCTCCCTCCTATTCTCTGCTGTGAAGTCCTACAAACATCTTTGTTATTTTAAATTCAATATCTATTTACTTCTGTCCATTTTCATATGCAGGCTCTTATCTGAGCCCCTAACACTTCAGCCTTTTATTGTTCTAACAGTGTCTTAGCCGGAAGCTGAACCCAAGCGCCTTATCATTCTAATTTATTCTGCACAAGCTGACAGATAAGATGCTGCTTTCATTGAGCCTTGCTCATTTCACGTATTGAACACTGTCTCAGACACTGATCCTGACATTTATAGGTCTCCACAAAATTTCCCCAGGCTCCTGCTCACATCTCTGTGGCCTCAACCTTCCTACTTTTCTATGAGCTTATTACATTTTTTTTTTAACCTCAAATACTTAGCTTATAGAGTTGATCTCACTGTGAATCCCTCTTTTCTTTCTGCTTATTCTAGGAAGATGGGACAAGTCAAGCAGAAGCCTGTCCTTTAAGTCTTTCTTGTTCCTTAAACGTCAGATGATCAGATTTGCAGACAATTGCTTTTAGTGTTTAAATCCTATTGGTTGGGTGGGAGTAAATTATCTCATTTCCCTAAGAAATGCAAGCTCCTTGGTTTCAATAATCCCACTCTTTCACAATATCCATGGTTCTTCCTGAACAGCCTCCTCAATACAGTCACAAGTGAATGAGTAGCTGGCTTAGAAAGTCTGATATACTAGCAACATAGACATGCCCATTCTGTAGACTTTGCTGATTTAACTAAGGCAACATGATTACGTCAATAACTAAAGGAAATCATTGTCTTCAATTTTATTTTGCCTGTAACCATATGATTTCAATGACAAGGACCACGAGACATTGACAAGCTAATCATTCACAGTTCCGGAATCAACTGTGAATATCAATGTAAGAAAATCTTTCTTTCTTTCCAAGAACAAAAGATACTTCTGTCCATCTCATGACCATAGGGACATAGGCAAGGAAAAAAATCTGCACAGGCTGGAATAATAAAGAAAAGAAGCACCTTTCCATGAAAGTTGTTTTCCTAAAGTTACTTACACACAAACCAGCTGCTATAATGCAACCCTGTCCTCCAAAATTTCCTGAAACAGATATTCCCAGGACAGAATGAGCAGTGTGGGGTCTGGGCCAGGCTTAGCAAGCATTGCTTAAAGACTGGAGGAGGAAGAGCTACCAAACAGGAAGCCAACAAATGAACAGTCAAAAGCTAGGAGAAAGTGTCCTTGGGGAAGCCAAAGACAATGTTCCTTCCCCCAGAGGAGGTTGCTAAGTTTATTAGATATTAAGATGTACTCACTAGGACCAGA
The DNA here is from genome assembly GCA_030556225.1 of Cricetiscus sungorus. Taxonomy (NCBI): domain Eukaryota; kingdom Metazoa; phylum Chordata; class Mammalia; order Rodentia; family Cricetidae; genus Cricetiscus; species Cricetiscus sungorus. The sequence goes on from JANBXA010000253.1 coordinate 13,712,161, forward strand.
AAAGAACAGTCTATGAGATTTGGAAACAATAAAGTCAAGGATCATCATAAAAAAATCAGTTTCTGTACAGACAGTGTGTCTAAAGTGCAAGATGTCCTCGTTCATACTGTTGCTTCTGTGTCCTGTGACATTCTGTGCACAATCATTAGGGTCGTGGACTAACAGGAAGGATAAGGAATTGTCTTTCAATGAAGAAAACATGAGCCCAGTTCTGCAAGGCTTTTGTGTTTTTAACCTCAGTGAGAAGAAGTGAATCACTCAAGTTTGTATCGCTTTTAATAGTAGAGTTTTGAATTATAAAGCCATCTGACATGTGTACTTTCATCATTGTCTTAGTTAG